>OX608073.1:56233940-57507772 GCA_951509635.1 Eupeodes luniger
GTTGTTATTGTAAATAATATATTTTTCATATAGCGATTTCTTATTGACAATTTGTATCGATTTGGGTAATATTACCAAACACTGTTAATATGAACAAACTTAAACACCTTTAAATGATCAAATTTCAAAAGGTTTCGAATTAATAGCAGTCTTAGCTGACATTAATAAAGGATGCTGTGTATAAACTTTAATTAAAAATCAAAGAAAAAATACATGTAAATATTTTCTACCCAACCAAAAACTGTCAAATGTAATTTTTAAAACCAAACGCGTACCTGAATTATAAAATCCGAAATTCACTCTAGTATTTATTCCGTAATACAATCTGTTAGTACCTGAATTATAAAATCCAAAATTCACTCTAGTATTTGTTCCGTAATACAATCTGTTAATTTACTTACCAAACTGTCAATTTCTCAAAAAAAAAATTAAACAGATGTCAAATTGAGTGATTTATGAAGTAAATAAACAGATCTGAAACAATTCATTGCTGCCGGTGAGCATTTATGGGAATTAAATGAAATGTCAAAGTATGCAACAATTCTTTTCTCTATTAGAATTTAATGTACCATATTATTAGACACTTTTCTTATTTCAATTACAAATTGAAGCTCCTGTCGATTCGGAAATGAAACGTCCAGATTAACTTCATTTATAGTTTTCGAACATTTTCACAAATGTTTGGTTAAAATCGTATAAGAAGTATAATATGGTTTTTAACAAAATGGCGTCTGACAGAATGGCGAATTTGACAGCTCTGTCTGCTTCACATTTATCGTTAATTTATGAAGAAATCACAGGAAAAACATTTTTCTGACAAAATGGCGAATTTGACAGCTCTGTCTGTTTCACATTTATCCTTAATTTATGAAGAAATCGCAAGAAAAACATTTTTCTGAGTAGAATGCAATGATTTTGAAACTCAAGAGGCATGAAGGATGTCAAAACATAAAACAGAACTCCTAAGAATTTAATGACATATTTTAAGATTACTACAGTTTTAACATTTTGACATTAGATTTTTCTTCTACACCTTCGTTTTTACACCTACATATAAAAGTACTCATAGATGTTTCTTAATTACAAAGTCGATTTTTGAAACCATTATTTTGTCCCTTGTTTACGACACCGATATTTAAATACAAGAACGAATGAAAAAATATACAATTAAGTTAAACCACTAATAATGACGGTCGCGCGCCGTATTATTGTGATTTCGAGATATTTTCACTCATGTTATGTTGAAATTAAAAAGGAGGTCATATATGTGGGATTTAGTTTAAGTCGATTAAGGTTGCACATGCACTTCCTGTGCTATTAAAACCAAAAAACAACAATCAAAATTAACTTGTATGCTTTAATTATACGTGTAGGTAAACTAGAAATTCGTTGGAATTTCTCTATACATTAAAAACGAATAAGAAAATTATACTTGATACTGTAAAAATACCAAAAAATCAATAGAGAATTAATTATTCAATTTTATAATTTTGTTTTTGTAATTGAGATACTCAAAATAGGTATTCTTCTTAATCTGTAATTGTACGATAGAAGAACAATCTGCCAAATGTCTCAAGGTTTCTTTTCTAGAATTCTTGACACTTAAAATACAAATTTTCAGATGATTTAAAAGTAAAATTTTGAAGTTTAAGTGACAGCTGTTGACATATCTTGTCGATGTGAGAAATTATTAAAACTTGAAAAAAAAATTACAAAATTTGTATTTCGGTATAAAAATGGGATAATTTGTTATAACATGTCTAGTTATCTAAAATATTTTAAAGCAGCTTTCATCAAATGTCAGAAAAGGAACACTTATTGGAAAGCGGACTCTGAAGTCAGCTGTTAAAGAACTAAAGGATGGTATTACTATTTTAATGCAATGTCTTTAATTTAGAGCTTTGAAAATACTTTTTTTTGTTTTACATTGAGAAATACCCATTATGTACTTATAACGGTAAATACAACTAACAGAATGACAGGTCAGTATTCATAACATAATTAATCATTCAAAAGACTTTTAGCAACTGAAAATACTTATTGACGTTTCTCTATTACGACACGAACGTCAAAATAGACACTTTGTTGAAATTGACACTTGTGTTTATAATAAAATTGACACTTAAGACTCAGATTTGCGATTTCCTTAAGTGACATTTAGTCACTTTAGTGCTAATTTTATATGACTGAAACTTGTGCTTATGTATTCATAAAAACAAAATCTTCAGTTTTAACTTAAATGTTTCTGCTTCATATTTGACAATACTTTGTATAACAGATACAAATTAACGTCATAGACAGAAAAAAGAAGCAAATGTAACAGTAAGCATAAAGATTTTGACAAGAAGGCAAACGATAATTTGACAGGGGCTCAACATTACATGCTCAGTTTATGACATGCTACTGCTTTCAAATAACAGGCGCTCAATTGTTCCTTAAGAAACAATTACATATCTGGTTAGCTGTTTTGAAAAAAAAAATCGGATTCATTCACAGTTCAATTTTATGGTCGAATTTAGTTTTTGACAGATCGGGATACGATAATTTGACATAAAGCTTTTTAAATGAGAGGGGCTCAATTTTAAAGAAATATGTATATAGCTATTTGAAAAAAGTACATCTTATTTAATACCAATGCTGTTTAATTTTTGTATCACCTCAAAACGCGAAAATTGGTCTATCTTTTAAACGTCAAATGTCACAATTATTACTTTTTTGAAATTCACAGATAGAAACTTACAGAAAGATCAACCGAAATCCGATAAGTTTTAATAAAAAAACGAAGTTGTTGATTTATTTTAATGTACAAAATATTTATTTTTAGGATAAATAAACTTGTTAACATTTAAATAACATGTGAAACAAAAACAATACAAAATTTCAATTGCAAAAAAGTAAAAATTGTGACATTTGCATATAAACGAAAGAGAAATATTACAGTTTTGTCATTGCATCTCTCTTTATTGAAATATCACTGGATCCTAGGAATTTGTTGAATTTTTTCAAGATTTGATTTTGAGTACATTTAAGATCGAAATAAATATGTAACTATTACAGAACTTGATTGAAGCATTATAGGTTTTCAAAAAATTATTTAGTTAAGTAGGTAATATCCAATAATGAAATCCGATATAGTACCAACGACTCACCACAAATGGGTATGGGAGCATGAATGCTTGGTAATCCTCTTGGTATCCATTCCATCATTTAATCCAAAATTTAAGAAAATATTAATTCACAAAAATCACAACACCTTGTTAAGGAAGAAGGTATATTTATGTACCTAGTTTGTGATTTCTTACCACAAATTGTAATATTAACTTTGTTTAGTCAAAACTTTTATTCATTCACAATTGGACCGTTTAGTTCTTATTTTTCTGATTCTAAATTTAGAGCAATATTTAAAGGGCTTTAAGGTTTGATTTTTTTTTCTAAGGACTTGAACTATTTTATTCTCGAAGTTTTCAGCACCAAAATTTCATGTTTTTTCTTTTTCTTTTCTGTTTTTCACTATGTTTGTACGATATTTGTAGGAAAAAATATCCTGAGAAAAACTATAGTAGCTAGTTGGGTATATTTTCAGCAGAGATATGTGTTTTAAAATCGGATCAATGGCGCAAGGAGCACACACATAATACCCCCAGATAACCACCACACAACGACGACATCAACTCAACATCGACATCGACGTCAACGACAAGGAGATGACAACGGCAACGGCAACAGCAGTAGAAGCGGCGGCGGCGGCGGCGGCAACAGCAACGGCGAAAAGCGATATACCAAGGATAAAACTACGACAGGATACCGAGTACCGACGACAAAATATCAAACAACAAAAACAACAACAACAACAGCAGCGCCAACGCCAACCAACAACGGACGAAGCACGAAGGATGCTGGAGCTGGATTGCTGATACTGATGATGGTCCTGGTTGTTAGTGCGGTTGCATCTATCTCTGGAAAATGAAATATGTAAAACTATAGTGCGACAACGACGACGACGATGACACGAATGCAAGGACGAAAAATTGCCGCGACGACGATGTCGAAAAACTCAACTACACTTGGTACTTCGAAGCGTACTTGCTTTGCTTTTGGTTATGGAAGGTATAGGTAGGTAGGTTTGTACACTCATCTCATTTCAACACCATCCTTCTTGGTGTAAGAATTTTCGAGGGACACACGAGGGGGTTGGTATGGTCTGGTCTGGTCTGGGTAGGTAAGTTTAGTTGTTGCAATGCAATACGCGAAAAACTTTTCGTATCTACACCTTGACGAAACCACAATACAAAAATCAAGAAATAAAACAAGTTATAAATTTTCTTCAAAGATCCACACCAAAGGAACACAAAGATCCACACAAAAATCCTTTTTTGTTTTTTTAAATTAAAATTTTTTTTTTGTTGTTGAAAAAATACACCAAACCGGAACCGGATACACCAATCGATTTATTTCAAAATTAATCTCAGCCGGATGTTAAACAGAGGTTAAGATGGGTCTAATGATTTAAATCCTTTATGGCTTTGTCTATATCCATATCCTTCATTAAAATATACACAAAAACAAAAACGTATCTTCTCTCCTTTCCTCTTTTATAATCTAAGAATATCCTTTTTCATTTTTCGTTTTTATTATTATTATTAGGTATTTATTTTTTTTTGTTGCTTTTGCTCTTTTTGTTGTATTTGTATTTTTATTTTTATTTTTATTCAACACAAAAGTTAGAAGCTATCTGTGTGCAGACATTTAGTGGTGTTAACCGAAGACGACCACACTATAAACTGACTGACATCAATCTTGGGTTGTTTTTCCTTCAGATTTTCCTGCTACTGATGCCAACTGCCACTGCCACTGCCACCACTATCCATCCATTTCTACTACCACACCATTCTCTCGTACATAGAGATTTTCCAGTGCCATATATTCCACAGAGGACGAACGACGAACAACAGGAGACGGAGAGTAGAGTAGAATACAGAAGAGGAGTCTGGAGGGGTGTGTTTTTCTTTAGGTACTCGTACTCGTAGCTTGTACTGGGTATAAATGTTGTCAAAGGCAGAGGCAGAAGCAGAGCTCGTATAGAGGTACGAAGAATACAGAGGCAACTGAGCACCCACACTAGTATCTTGGAAGAGCACCAAAAACCGAAAACCGTGCGATATATAAAACAGTGTGTTCTTCGTTGATATTAAGCAGGGTTGCCATATCATTGTAGCACAAAATTGGAGCTGAAAAAGTAGCTCAAAATCGGAGCCGAAAAATTAGCTCTAATAATTGTCAAATTTAAAAATATGTTTAACCCAAATTCAGAGCCTAAGAAGTAGCCTAAATAATAGCTAAATTTTTAAAATATTTGTAGCTTAAAATCGAAGCCGAAAAAGACGCTTGAATAATAGCTAAGTTTATAAATATTTGTAGCCCAAAATCAGAACCGATGAAGTAGCCCAATTAATAGCTAAATATAGAAACATGTTTAACCCAAAATCAAAGTCGAAAATGAAGCTCAGAATCAGAGCCAAAATGAGTAGCCCAAATGATATCCCAATTTTCATTAAAAATAATCTGATAGCTTTAAAAATGTATAAAATAGCATTAAATAACTTGATACAAAATTTACTCCTCATATAATTTATGCGTGCGAAGAAAAATAGCCCAATTATGATTGGGTGTTCATTTTCTTGGACATTTTGAAAAAAGGGTAGTCCAATCCCTAAAAAGTAGCCCAATCTGTCAAACCTGATGTTCAGGGAATAATTGTAAATTATTTTCTTTTCATTATTTATTTTTTTTAGGTTAGATTTGGGCTATTTATAGCTCAATTATAACATTTTTTTGGGAAATTTTGGAAAAAATTTCCGATAAACAACTCAATCTGAAAAGTCTGATGTTGAGTGAATAATTTGAAAACAAACATCATTCATTTGTGCGCAAAAAATAAGGCCCGCGATTAGTTTTGTGCTACTTTTAGCCCAATTATTATTGAGCTGTCATACTAAGTTTTATTTGTTAGAAATTTTGGAAAAAAACAGCCGAATTTTTGATAAATATCGCAATCTGGCAAGCCTCAAGTTGAGTTAAGAATTTTATATCTAATGTTCTGTTCCAAGATAAGATTTGGGCTATTTATAGCGCAATTATAACATTTTTTTTTGGAAAATTTTGAACAAAAAATTCGATAAATAACTCAATCTGGAAAGTCTGTGTTGAGTGAATAATTTGATAACAAATATCATTCATTTGTGCGCAAAAAAATATAGCCCGCGATTAGATTTGGGCTACTTTTAGCCCAATTATTATTGAGCTGTCATACTAAGTTTTATTTTTTGTCAATTTTGGAAAAAACAGCTGAATTTCTGATAAATAGCACAATCTGGCAAGCCTCAAGTTGAGTTAAGAATTTTATATCGAATGTTTTGTTCCAAGATTGGATTTGGGCTACTTATAGTCCAATTAGGAAAAAATAGTCTTGTAAAGTCTGATGTTGAGTGAATAATTTGATAAAAAATGTTCTTTTCTTATATTTGTGCAAAAGACAAATTTCGCCCACAATTTGATTTGAGCTACTTATAGCTCAATTATTATTGAACTGTCATACTAAGTTTTTTTCGTTGGCAATATAAAAAAATAATCTGGCAAGCCTGTTAATGTTGAGTTGAGTGTCGATACCGAACCGAGTCGAGTCAAGTCGCAGTCGACAGTCGACACCGAGCCGAACTGATCCGATAAAATCCGAGTCAAACTGAACCGGAGCGCATGGAGATTGGTGCAGTATAGAGTGTGGTGTAGTTTGAAAGAAGCGCGACGTTATTTTTGTTCTCTGTTCGTTCGTTTGAGGCTATAATTATCGATACCCCATCAAAGTCAGAGCGAGAAGGGGTGTCCGTGTCATCCCTCTGTTACCGTTACCATATAACGGTACCTCTACAATAAACTACACACAACACACTGATAGATACGCTACGCACCTTTTGGTGCTGAGCCTGAGTTGCATATTAAATAAACTATACAGAGAAACAGTAAACAGACTTCAAAGGACGAAGGATGAAGTATGAAGGACGAAGAGGCAACGATGTGTATTTCTCACGCAGCCAGATTCATGCTAGCAAAAGAAAGAAAGTTACACACCAAACGAACAAACGACGACGAAAGAGTGACTTCAGTATGAGTTAAAGCAAGGAAACAGGATAACACGCAGTGAAACACAACAGATAAGAGGGCGAAAACAATAAACGATGACACGACATGAGGACGCAATGAAATACACCCCTATATGACTCGGCTTTGGCTTTAGCTTTAGCTCTGCTTCCACTGTGTCCTGTTCCTGTGTACTATGCCGAGCTGTGTGTAAGTCCAATAAAGGATATGAGGGTTATTCGATTTTATGTAGCGGAATATGAATTTTCCCATATCCCATTCTCATTTTCATCCTCAACCTTCCCTCTTGATCATCATATCATATCCTCATATCGTCAACAGGACCAACCATCATATTATGTGAGAGAGCAAGATATAGAGTACAGTACCTAGTTGTTGTAAGTTAAGTACAACATACAAGGGTTTTTTTCTCAGAGAAGAGAGACGATGTGCGGTTTTTCTGAAATATATCCTCGTTGCTCAAACTCATCCTCGTTTTCATCCTCGTCCCCAAAAACCTTATCGACTCCTCGAGTGGCGGAGAAACAACTTTTTCGTTTTCGTATTCGTAAAGTGAGATTTTCCAGGATATTTATATGTACATAACTGTAAACTGTCACACAAATACGATTATACGATAAAATCTACCAAAAACGACACTAAAAGTTTTGAATAATCATACAAATAAGAAGAAAATAAAATAACTCACAGGACACAGAGTATTCCATTTTAAGGAAAATGTGTGTGAGTGAGAGAGAGAGAAAGAGAGAAAAAGAAAGCGAGCGAGTGAGTGATTGAGAGAAAAATTTCAAATTGAGAAAATCTCATTTAGTTGTCAACAAGAGGAACAATAAAAATAATTTTTTCTTTCTTAAAAATAAACTACTTAAGGATATTATTTATAGAACTTTTATGAGAGTCATCAGTGTAGTGAGTAAAAAACCGTGAGAGAAAATTTGAATGTAGACGAGGGTGCATTTGTTTTGTATTTTATTTTAATCATATGGATATAATTCCTGTCTGCCTCTCTAAATACCTATACCTACAGTTTATGTTTTTGTCATTTGTCAACGAGAATATAGGAATACTCTTTCGAATTGTAAGGTTTTTGAAAAACCAGATACAAGTTCTGAAGAAGTAAATAAATACACTAATGGGGGCTCGATCCGGATTAGAGTGTTGCCAAAAGGGAAATATTATTGGGTATAGAAAAAGAATTAAAAATATGCACAACGCTTTTTAAAAATAAGGAACGCAGGACCCCCGCTTACTTTTTGAGTCATGTATTTTTATGATTTTCGAATGTCACACAAAATCATATTTAAAAAAGTGTCTTTTGAATATAAATGTTGAAGAACTGTCAAGTATGTAAAGTATTCGTCCAAATGTACTGTGGAGATGTCAATAATGACGTAAACTATGCGACAGATTTTCTCTTAAAAAAGTAAAATTTGGATAAACTTAAACATTTTGTATTTTGTCATTTTTTAAATTGGCTAAATAGTCATGATAGCTCAAGTCACTTTTAGCTTCTTTTCGATTAAACTGTCATACATGACATATTGTTCACTGTTTCAGAAAAAAAAAAATGATTTCAATACTGCTATATTTTTTATATGCTGAATTCGATACTCCGGAAGTCAAGAAAATTCCCTTTCTTTCGTAGAAACTTGCAACACTTTGAATCATGCTAATTCACTCAAAAGAAATCATCTGTCAAAATCAATGAAATTTCTTATGGCTGAATCACAAACACGCTTCAGCTTCGGCTTCGCCTGACGTTTACGAGTTCAGCCATAGGAATTCAATGCATGCTATCACAATGGAGCTTCAACCTCACGTTTCGTTTGAAAATCGTAAGGAAAAGAACTTAATGTAACGTAATGTGATTCCAAACGGAAGCTCTAGTTCAATTATCTGAACATTTGCTTTGTCTGACAGCTCAACAGCTGTAAAAAAATGTCAACAAACATAATATTTGCTCTTTGGAGGGATGAAATAATAGAAATGTCATTCAAAGCAACCTCGAAGCAGGCCCACCGTAACGCAGACGAAGCCGAAGATGAAGCGTGTTTGTGATTCAGCCATTAATGTTTCATAAGTGTAAAATTAATGATCTCGGGAGTTTAATGCTAGATGGATCAAAAAAGCCACAATATAAAGGCACGAGAGACCTTTAATACCAGTACCAGATAATAGTTGAAGGCAGCTGATTGGATGCGTTCATGTTATATCTACAGGCAACTCGATGTTCCCAATTTATCCGTTAAGTCTTACCCTTTTTATTTGGTATTTGGGAAGCATTTGGAATATGTATGAAGTGTAAGCTCTTCATAATATATTTTGTTTTTTTTTTTTTACAAAAAACGAACAGATCCACAGGAATCTGTCACAGTTGAGAAACGTCATTTATACAATGTGAACTGAATTTGTCTGTCTTTTCATGTTTATTTAAAATAAAAGTGATACAGTTTTTTGACGTTTGTTTGTCAATTGAAAAATGCCTAATTTGTGTTGGTTTTAACCATAATTATAACAATTTTTACCATAATTATTGCAAGTCGATTTTAACCCTTAAAATTTTCCATTTAACTTAGTGTTTAATAAAACTTTGCACCGAAATTAGTTAAAATTGAATTTTGGAACACCACTACCGCCAGTTAAATTCTGAAAGTGTTGATGGGAATATTTGACATTGCGTAATTATAAAGAAAAGTGTCAAAAAAATATTTGAAAAAGCCAAATGAGCACTGTCAAGTGTCTTGGAAATGAATAATAATGCGTAATTTTGAAGAGAGAAGTGTCAATAAATCTTTGCAAAAGCAAAATGAGCTGTCAGACTCTTTAATCCGATTTGAAGAAAACTGTCAAGTACACTTAAATTTCTCACAATTTTCAATATTTGGATCAAACAAAAGCATTGAACTGCCAATAACTTAAAGCAATGACTTATTTGTTTGTTGACATTTATCAGAAGGAGGCTTAGAACAATATTACTAAAGGCTTGACATAGAAATGAACACATAGTTGACAGATTTGTTTCTGAATTATCTTAGAACATTTGACCATCCTGTTCGGGCAGTAAGCAACAAATGGATTTCAGAATAAGCTTATAAAATAACAAGAAGCTGGCAACACTCCTATCAAAAGTCAAGTAAAACAACTTCTTTTCCGTTATTCACACCAATCCAAGCCAACAACTACACTAATACACCTTCACAAAAGTTCTCAAAAACCTTATTCAAGTTATATCATTCTCTCTTTTTTTCTCTCGTATATTATTATCCTCACTCTCACTCCCTCTATCTCTCTTCTATTCTTCTATAATGTCCCATAAATGAATGTATTTGTATTTGTTTATGTTTATGTATGTTGAAAAAGGAAATTTCCTCTCAAGTTAAAGTCGAAGCACGCGCGTGAAATCCTTGTGATTCCAAAAACCGTAAAAACCACTCTGTATATTATGTTGTGATATCCATTTCGATGAGACAAGGAGGACGAGTGAAAGAGAGAGAGAGAGGGGGATGGAAGGAAGAAACCGTTGTTGAACGGGGGGCGGTGGTATAGTGAAGGTGGTGGTATAATATGGTTATGGAAGCTGTCTTTTTGTGAAAAACATAGTACCCTTAAATATGGGGGTGTAAAACCTCAAAAATATAAAAAAGAAGAAAACAATAAACAAAAAAGAAAGAAAAAAAAACGGAATATGAAAGAAACTTCAAAACCATAACGGAAAATGTGGTGGGAAACAAAATGACTTGCTTGTCATCTCGTCCTGGCTTGGCTTGGCCTGGTCTGGCCATGGGTCGTAGTCGTTGACGCTGACGTTGTTTCGGTTTGTTGGCGGTCGGTGCGGCAGTGCAGGACGGGCATAAGAGCCCTCTAGTGGGAAGTTATTTATACCAAAGTAAGAAGAAGACAAAAGAAAAAACAACAAAATGCCAGCCCGCTACCACACGTCACACGTCTGACAAGCTGCACAAGGCATAACCTTTATACCCAGCCAAGCAAGCCAAACACAGGCAGCAGCATCAGTGCTGCCAAAGTCTCTTTTTTGCGAGGGTGGGGTTGGTGTTTTTGTGGTTTTTCCTGTGTGTCCTGCAAGAGAATGAGAATGGAGGATTGCGAGAAAATAAAAAAGAAGAAGAAAACGACAAAAATACACTAAGCAAACACAAACAAGAAAATATGCTCCCCGAGCAAAAAGGCCGAAGAGCATATCATTTCCATTCACCATACCTCTTGCCTTCCTGAGAAGAAGTTATAATATGACCCTCCTCTGTTCCCCCCCCCCCCCCCTTTGCAGGGGTATATGAAGCAGATGGCACGGTCGGTCGGTGTTCGGTGGTGTTAGGTGGTGGTGGTAAGGGTAGTGATTGGCAAGGATCGAGCAAGAGGCCGAGCGGGTGAGCAGGTCATCAGGATGATGGGGTGCCATGCCAGAGGGATGCTGGGGTTTTTAACTAATATCAAGTAAATTGATACGTGACCCTGCATTTAAATACCTTCATTGGTTGGGCGGCTACAGCTAGAGAGCTACGAGGATGATAGCTCCTCTGCCTGCCTTCGTTTAGCTCGGGGTTGTTTTTTTTTTGCTTTTCTTCTTCTTTTTTTTTCTATATTTGCTTTCGTCTTCTTATAGCCTAGCTAGCTTCTATGAAGCTTGAGGGGTTGATATGGTGCTGTGTTGCTGTTGTTGGTGTTGTTGTTGTTGTTTAGTGTTATATTGGTGTACCGCTTGAGCTCTTTTGCACTTGTGTAAATTTTTCGGTCTCATATTTACAGTTTAACTTTAGTTTTACACACAAATAGTACAAGGG
The DNA here is from genome assembly GCA_951509635.1 of Eupeodes luniger. Classification (NCBI taxonomy): domain Eukaryota; kingdom Metazoa; phylum Arthropoda; class Insecta; order Diptera; family Syrphidae; genus Eupeodes; species Eupeodes luniger. Next base: position 56,245,895 of record OX608073.1, read on the forward strand.
GCCAAAGGAAGAGGAAGAGGGGGAGGAGGAGGAGGACAAGGGTAGTAGTTTTGAGGTGTGAGTGATAGTGATAGTATATGATGGGATAGAAAGTCCATAAGAGGAAGGAACAGAATGTATCCCCTGGCAGGCGGCAATTGTCGTCATGAAAATAAGTTCAGTTCTTCGAGAGTCGAGGAGTGGGCTGTGGGAGAGTGTTCTCCGCACTTTCGAGAAAATATACAGAGTGCCAAAACAAGGGTTAAGAATCGGTATTTGGTCGTTCGTACGGAAGGGAAGGCAAGGTATGTAGCTAGGTATGGTATAGGTATTAGGTACGTACCTCAGCTCTTAGCAGCAGGAACAAGAAGTTTGTTCTTCTACAATATCGTCCTCTTTCATATCATATACCCCCTTTAACCGCCTTCTGTGACTGTGATGTTGTCTACTCTGTAAAACTTATTGTCGCCGCTTGTGTGTTGTAATTCATTGTTTGTGGTGGTGATAAGGTTGTATGCGGTGAAGGGTCGGCGTGAAAATATGTAATAGAGACGACTTTGGTATTTGCAATAATTGTGCAAGGGTCGGTGGTTTGTCGGCTATGTCATCTTGTTGCAGTTTTTTGAGATTGGGATTGGGGTTGGTGGTTTGGTGGTTTGGGGGTGTTTTTCCTCTTTTTTTTGTTTTTTGAAAGTATGTAGCAGATTGATAGTATATTCTCTTGCAGCTCTCGTAGTTTTCGGGTTAAGGAGGGTTTTTAAAACGTAGGTAGGTATAACTTATGAAAACGAACAACAAGAAGAAGAAGATGAGGGAATTCTATTCGAGTGTAAAACTTAAATAAGGATATCCTGTGGTTAAATAGAGTTTGACCCGTATGTCAAAGAGATGTGCTCATGCTGAACAGGCTATCAGTTCAGAAGGTATCTACGTATATAGACGGTACTAAAAATGTTGATGTTTTATAAAAAGGGTTGGTTAGTTTTTAATTGATTTTGAAAGGTGCAAGATGTTGGAACCTAACTATATCTACTTCACCTATGACATTTTTGGTTAGAAAAGGATGTGCAGTTTTGTTGATTCAATCGATTTATTATTTGAAGAAAATCTATACCAACACCAATGTGTTGTTTATGGTTGAAAGGATTTTTAAGAAAATTCCTTTCTTAATATATATAAACCTATGAATAAAATAAACTAATTTCAGATCAGGGCTTCACAATTCGAAATTCAAATTGAAATACAAAATATTGTATGGACATTTTAATTTTATCAGCCTACACACACATTTGTTATAAAATGTGCAACTTCCTATTTGTTTTTGATTATGAAAATTCTACTGAAAGCTTTCATGAAAAGAAATTAAAATTATTTTAACACAATTTAGAAACATATAGGTATACTGAGAACTTTATTTTTTTTAAGCGAGAATTGTGTTGGGCGCCATTTTAAAAGGTTTAACTTTGGTATAATCAAAAAACCAACCAAGTGTTTCTGAAAAATTGAACCAGTTATTATTTCTTAAAAGGCTCTGCTTTTATAAGTATGTTCAAAAACTTTATATTTTCAACAAATTTAGTTCATTATAATGATTTGGTTTGCTTGGAAAATATTTGTTTTGCATTTCTAGTATATAAAAAGTTGTAAGAGGCCTAGTTTAAGTAGACTTTATTCTAACGTGCTTATAGACTGATAAAAAAAAAAGACCGAACGTTGGGCGCCATTTAAGGAAACAATAAAAACAGTTCATGATACAGATTTAAACTAAAAGGGAAACCAAGATTAGGCTTTTAAAAGCATAATTTCGAACTTGACGGATTAAATAACAAAAGTGGTGGTGTGTGGGTCTTCAGTTGTATGAAAAGAGTACTTTGTTTGTATTCTTGGTCGTCTTAGGCTACCATTTGAAAATAAACTATCATATTTAATAAATTATAATAACTTGCAAGCGTTTATTCTTTATATCAATATTTGACAAACAAAACAAACGAACACAATTTCACCCAAGCGTTGGGCGGCATTTAAGAAAAATTTAAAGTTTACTTTAGAAAAAATATACATATTGCTAAAAACTGATAGCAATGGAAAATGCTATTTAAAAAAATAATTTTTTTAAAAACAAAATCAAATACTTTTTTTGAGGTCACCTCCTTCCTTATTTACCATTGAGGTTTTAAATCGAGGGACTTGCAACCATTAATTTACACTAATTTGTATGAGAAACAATTTTCAATCGAAAATTTTGTCGAATGGAATTGATCGTTATTTCCGACAACTAATTCAGGCTCATAGATTTTGCTGCGGGGCGAAACGTTATGGTAGCCAGTACGCTTTTTCCACACTTCAATATACACAAAGAAACTTGGAGTTCTCCAGATCAATCTACCGTCAACCAGATTGACCATATTGCGATTGACGCTAGACACGCTTCCAACATCATGGATGTCCGAACTTTTGAAGGAGCTAACATCGACTCGGAACACTACCTCGTTGTAGCCAAGGTAGCACTTCGGGTTTCCAGACCCAAAGCAAAACAGGGAGATGCTGGGAGAAGGTACAACGTCGAGATCGCCAAATCCTTCTCTGACCGAGTTACAAGTAACCTCTCTCGAAGTTCTCTGCCGCCAACACAATGTATCGATAACCAGTGGCAACATTGCCAAGATGCAATCAGAGAAGCCGCCTCTGACGTGCTGGGTTTCAAGCAGCCACCAACAAGGAACCCCTGGTTTGATGAGGAATGTCGGCAGGCAAGTGCAGCCAAACAACAGGCACGCAAAGCGGCGCTGCATGCAGAACATTTCGATGTCAAAAAAGGTTTTAGACAAGGTGATGCACTGTCATGCGATTTTTTTAACATCGAACTTGAAAGAATAGTGCAGAGCTCCCACGTCAACACTAGAAGCACTATCTTTCAAAAGTCTGTCCAATTACTAGAATATGCTGATGACATCATCATCATCCCCGTCCTCCTATACGGTGCAGAAGCATGGACTATGACAAAAGCGGATGAAAGCACCTTGGGTCGTTTCGAGAGAAAAGTTCTTCGTGCGATCTACGGTCCCGTATGCTTAGAAGGGGAGTGGAGGAGAAGATGGAACGACGAGCTGTACGGGCTGTACAGCGACGTAGACTTAGCCAGAAGGGTAAAAGTCCAACAACTAAGATGGCTGGGTCACGTAGAGCGCATGGAAACCAATGCTCCGGCCCGGAAAGTCCCACATGACAGCGCAGAGGAAGACCGCGAATCAGGTGGCGCGCACAAGTGGAAAGTGACCTCACCCAAATTGGAGACATCTAGCTAGGAACCGAGCTAGATGGAGAAGTTTGTTGGGTGAGGCCCTAGTTCACACAGGACTGTAGCACCACCTTAAGTAAGTTAGTAAGTAATTGATCGTTAATTAGTACTGACAATAAGAAATATTGCTGTGTAATGTTTGTTTTATGTTTCTGATTAAATTCAGTATATTTTTAAATAGTTAAAAGTAAATTCATATGCGATGTTTTCTATGTTTTTCTTTCTATTGCTGTTTTGACTTTATATATGTAATCTAAGAAAAAAAAAACCTCTCAAAGGGTTTAAACGTTTGCATTGCAAATGAATTAAAAAAGCCTCTCCAAGTGATTAAACTCTTGAACAAAGGACTTAAAAATAAATAATTTCTCAGTCGTAAATAATATGTGAAGTATCAAAGCTATTGTGCAATGTTTTCTAGATTCTTTGTTTGTAATTTATTTATTCTATTACCTATATAAAAATCAGAAAAGACCTGTGTCGTCATGTGATTGACTCATTAATTTGAAAATAATTTGACTTTTATTAACCATATTACTTAAAATTAGTTATTCGATGTTTTCTTTTGGAAATTTTACTGACCAAACATATTCTTAGCAAATCACATCATCGAAAGGGTTTAAAAACATTTATATGGAAAATTATTTAATAGTATGCCTTTAAATTATCGTTTGCAATGTTTTCTATGTTTTTATTTTTAAAGGAAGAGTTAAAATATATTTAAACTTAATCATGAAGGGCTTGTAATATGCTGAAAATTAGTTATGAATAATTAAGAACTTGTCTGCTATGTTTGCTATATTTTCTATAAAGCTGATATAATCACATGGTATCAACTTTCTAAAGTAGGTACCCCTTTTAAAAAGGGTTAAATCTTCTTTTGAATGTTTGATTTATGTTATATAATGATTTGTTGTGAATGCTTAAGTAATTTCTAGTTTGAAATAGAGCTCGATATATGTAAAGCAGAATTACAAGTTATTTTATGAATAATGTTGGTACCTACTTTGTTATCGATGTTTCCTATTCATTCGTATATGACTTGTAAAACGCCTTTTTATGTTTATTTTTATACAAATGAAAACATTTTTGAATACGAAAAATAAACTCAAATTATATCTTCTTCTCTACATCATTAAATTTAACTTTTAGATTTTTCGCACCCTATTATTGTAACTTAACAGCGGCATAACTGCCACTTAAAATCTACCCCTAAATCAGGCAATACTAAAGAAGATAAAATAAAAAAAAATCCAACACCCATTGTTAATCCCCTGTTTTCACATGAATGATTTATTTTTCAAAACACAATTCGTTTTGAGTATTATTTTTATAAATCCTGTTTATTACTCTGTCATGTGTATGAACCTCTTTTTTTAACTATACCAAACCATAACGAAGTCTTTAATTCCACACATAATCTGTCATATTTAAAATATCGCACAACATTATTTGTCCTCTTCCTTTTCTGGTAGACAACAACAGCAACAACAACAAAAAAGAAAAGTAACATATTGACAAATTATCCTCCTCATTGTGTACAATGTCCTTAACCTAATACCTTTTTGTGTTTATAAAATGAATGTGTTTTTCTGCTATCTCATTCTCATCACATCGCATGAGGCGGAGGACAACGTCGCTTCGTTTTGTGTCCTTTCAGGATTGTCCGGCTTTTATTGTTTGTTTTTTTTTTTTTAATTCTTTGATCATATATTTTAATGTATGATAATATAATGAACTTATATATGTATAAAAGAACCACAGGATGTGGAATAGAACATCATCAATTTTATAAAAAAAAAGGAAGATGTTAACACCTTAATTTATAAAAAAGAATTAACAGATTTATGTGTGCATCCGTTTTTACATATTTGTTTAGAAAAAAAGATAGACTTTGGGGTTTGAAAGTATTTGAGAAAAATGTGATTTCAAGGGCCAGCTGACTATCGTCCTTTTTACTGAAAAATGAATCAGTGAATTTATGATTCGACGTATACCTACTGAACTCGTACTAAGGAGTTTCTTTCTGTTATAGTTTTTTTGTTGGAAACCTTTCAAAATTAACACGAGTAACAAGTTTAATCCCGAAGTTACACATAAATCCTGGTTTGCATTTCATCTAAAACTTTTTTTTTACTAAAACGAACAATTGAAATGAATGTATGAATGAATGAACACTGTAAATTGAAAAGAAACAAAAAGATAACTTCAATATTTTCCATGAAATTATTTGTTTCCACTTTCCGAGTTATTTACAGAAAGTATTATATAAAAAAGGAGTACCCGTGGCGTGATGGTTAGTGCGTTGGACGGTTAACTTAGAGTGTCCGTATGGGACCAGTAAGTTAGTTGTAAGTTATGGTTAATTAGGCTAGTTTTATGAATTTTTGTCTAGCTCTAAGATAGTCTTAAGAATGAATTAATAAAAATGAATTAAAAAAAAAAAAAAAAAAAAAAGTGCGTTGGACGGTCATGCCAGAGGTCTTATGTTCAAACCCTGCCTGTGCCATCTAAAGTTTTTTTGCACGGGTAAAAATTCTCCAAGAGTAATTCTTGTCATGAAAAGTTCTTTCTCAAATTAGCCGTTCGGATTCGGCTTAAAACTGTAGGTCCCCTCCATTCCTGACAACGTTACTCGCACACAGGAATGGTTGAGAGTCGTAAGTCACTAGGCCCTAGTTCTCAACGGACTGTTGCGCCACCTAATTTTTTTTATTATATAAAAAGTAAGAAAAATGTATTTACTTTAAAATGGCGCCCAACTAGAAATTCTTACATCTTGAGTTATGAGGATTTTTCGTAAAAAATAATCAATATTTTTTTTAGTTCTGTAAACTGTACAAATTCAAATGAAGTCAAATTTTCTTAAGATATGCTTTTATCTTTTTTACTATGAAAGACAGAAGAGAAAAAGTTGCACACTGCATTTGGTATCTCGTATAAATATTTTTAATATGTAGAAGCATGACATTTAATTAAAGCTGTAAAATCGACAAATATAATTTAATTCTTATTTATAATTTCCCTGTTTTGAATTGTTTCCAATTTTCAAGCACAATGAAAAATATAAATTGCTAAAAACAAACTTGTTTTCTTTTTTACAAAGTGGCGCCCAATGTGAAGTTCTTACAATTACAGTAATTATTCTATCAATAAACTTTAAAAAATAAATGTGGGATAAGGCAAACAGTGTTAAATCTTATTATATTCGAGTTTGGATTTTGAAATAAACATTCCATGTTAGATATCAAATTACGGATGTTGTGGAAAAAGCACGAGAAGAAAAACAAGAATGTGTTGCTGTATTTTTAAATTTTGCTAAATTCTTTGATAAAATTTGGCTCTAGGGACTTGAAATACTGAAGTCCAACAATACGATATTTGCATGAATCCCTGCTTCATTGGATTAGTAATTACCTTTCGGATCGTTCAATACAAGTAGTATTGGGTGGATTCAAGTCTGAAAATAAATAAATGCTGGTGTGCCTCAGGGCTCTGTTCTATCTCCAACACTTTTTCTCATTTTTATTAATGATCTTCTGTCTGCAACATCTAATCCAATACATTGTTTCGATGACGATAGAACTCTTAACTTCTCATATTCGTTTTCAGACTCACATCCCTCTTTCTCGGATGTGCGACTGGAACGATAAAATATGAGATAAGCTCATTAAATTCCGACCTAATCAGCATTGTACAATGGGGAATAAAAAACCGCGTGGGATTTAATGCTTCGAAAACCCAATGCTGTCTTGTATCGTTAAAGCGAGATATACCCTTCTAGCCATTATCCATGGATGACACTCGCACCAATGAGACTGAACATCTCGATATTCTCGGTATGTGTGTCACCAACCACCTCTTGTGGAACGATCACATACGCGATGTCGCCAAAAATGCGACAAGGTGTTTGGGTTTCCTTAGACGATGCAAGAAATATTTCACCACTTCTGATCTGGCTGTTATCTACAAGACTTATAAAATATACGTCCAAAGCTTGAGTATAACTCCCATCTCTGGGCTGGTGCTCCTGCAACTTACTTAAGCCTCTTGGATAGTATTGAACGTAGAGCATTTAAATTGATAGATGATAATATCATCATAAGTTCATTTACTTCGCTTGAACATCGTCGTAAGGTTTCTTGTCTGACCCTTTTTTACCGTTATTTTAACGGTTTATGCTCTAGTGAAATAGCCAGCTGCATTCCTCCCCTTAAACAGTTCAACCGTAATACTCACGCTTCTAGGAACGCTCATCAGTATACTCTCGAGTTCAACTTCGGCCGTACTGTCAAATACAGAGATTCGTTCTTTAGCCGTACTACGCGAATGTGGAATGCCTTACCACACTCTGTTTTTCCTAGTCATTGCAATATTCAGGAATACAAAACCAATGTGCACCGACATCTCCTTTCAAACCTTCTCTCCTCTTCCTAGTGCTCACACTGTGTCTGCATAATAAGGGTAGTAATATCCCCTTGAGTGTGTGTTTATTATTTAAACAAAAAAAAAAAAAACTAACCAGCTCTTTAGAGTACATTTCGACAAAAAAAACTACTTGGAATTTAAGAAAATTGAAGCTGGTGTACCATAAGGAAGTGTCCTAGGTCCAACCTTTTATTTTTATTCATCTATCATGGAGATCTTAAGATCTTGCTGATGGTACGGCAATATAAGTTTCAGAATTCACAAGAAATGTAGTCGATAAAGTTTGTGATTGGACGCATCAACTTAAAAGAAACAAAATCAAGGCACATATGCTTTACAAAAAACAAAAACAATGTTATCATGATACAATTTGTATTAACAGTTCAGTAGTGCCTTGTTGCAATACTGAAAAATACTTTGGAATAACATTAAATGCAAATCTTAAATGGAAAGTGCAAATCAAAAACAAAAGAGAAGACCTGATTTTTTAAGGAAAAGACTCTGACTCTGACTTATCTATCGAGAACAAAGTAATGTTATAAATGTAAGCAAGTACTAAAACCCAATTATGGGGCTTTACGAAGAAACCAAATGCCGAACCATCAAAAAAAAAACCTTCGGTATCTTGAAATTATGGTCTCTATTAAAGGCGAAACAGAACAAAACATCGCTAGCCGTATCGAAAAATCTAAGGCTGCGTTCCAAATGTTGTCCAAAGTTTGGAGGAACAACTCTTTCAGCTTACAACTATATAGGCAAACGTGTCAGGATCTCATTGATACTGTTATATTAAGGCGTAATTGGCAGTGGCAAGATTGGACGAAAGCTTCGAAAAAGAAATGACTGTATTGCAGGACAGGAATTCACTTACTCAAGAAGGCAGAAGAGTCTGTAGACCGAGAAGCACGTTTAGAAGAACAGTCGAGGAGGAATCGCTGAGATAAAGAAAGAGCTGGAAGGAACTCAAACAAATCGCCGGAAACGGCACACGATGACGCGTAGAAGTAGTTAAGGCCCTATGTTCTGCCAGGTATCATAAGCTGATGGTCTTTAGCTATAGGAAAGTATTATAACTTTAAACTTTCCTCTAAAAATCATTTGCCGATATATCATAAATTGGTCCTGATTTACCGGTGGTTGTAGTGTTTTAAGAGTCACACTATATTGGGGACAATCTTACCGAGTGTACTTTGAAGATTTCCATCGGACTACAGAAAAATCTGTAAAATTTCAGCAAAATGTCAAATGATCTCTTTAATATTCAAAACGATATTTAATCAAGCGCCTCTGTGCTTTTCATTTTAAAAAGCAGAGAAGGGAAAGTTGCATGTAGTTTTTGTTATCTCATAAACAAATTTTAAGTATTTACATAAGTATTTTTGAATCTATTCCACGCTTAATGCTTGAATTCAACTCCTTCACTGACAGATCATTACTTTGGAAAACGAAAATCAATATAAAAACAACCAAGCCTTTCATATAACCGTCATTTTCCTCAAAATTGTAGTAAATCTTCAAGGATCTCTATTCTCCTAATAGACATTATATATTCTTCTTTCAAATCTACTAAAAACCTATGATTAAGAAGCCTTGAAGTCTAACCAAAGTCTGGTGAGTAGTTAAACTAAGTATCTATCTATCAACATACTATTAAGATACATAGGTATTCAAGTTTATGAACTTCTCGAAAGAATTATCTAAGCTATCTTCATGAAATAATTCTTTTCACCACAAAATACTTAAACGAACTTCTCACCACAAATTCCTCCCCCTGACAAAAAAATAAGAAACCAAAGTGTCAAATCTTCTTAAAACCAACTTAACCAAATGGACTTAACGAAAAAAAACACCAAGAAAATAAATAGAAAAAAAACATCTCAATCAAAACTTCACTTCCAAATGCCATTTCGGACATATCATAACAAACCGCACACTATTTACCCTTAATAATAAGTCCGTCCGTTTTCGTTTCGGTTCTTGAGCAGAGGGAAAAAGAGTCCTCTTTATGCTGCCACTATCACTATCCCCAACAAAAAAAAAAAAAACGAAAAAAAGAAGAAAATTAAGTACAAACTAGTTGGTAAAACTACACTCAAATACATCCCCCCCCCCCTATTCTCAACCAAGCCATCTCGATCTCACATTTCACCCCCACCAACCCAACTCCAACACACATGATGGTTAAGGGTGGACTTTTTGAAAATAAATTTCATTGCAAATACCAAAAACCAACATGGACCGACAAAAATAAAATAACCCAACCAACCAACCAATAAAGAAAAAAAAAGGAAAAGAAGAAGATGATAAAAGTAGAAAACTCACAAATAAAGTGCCAAAATGTCAGCACTTATATACTCGTATAAAATGTGGTTTGGTCTTGTACTAATATAACTATATCCCATCAGGATTCTGGAGCAGGGAAGGACAGGACGAACGATGACGACATCGACGACGACGACGAAGAGAACCTTCATCTTTCTCACTCTTTCTCTAGGTTCTTACGTCTCGCCTTAGCCTTATATGATGATGACCTCACCCCGTGTCGCTCGTCGCGTCATCGACGACTATCGTTCGTTCTATACACTCTGCTCATACCATATCATCATCATCAGAGCTCTGTATCTCTACCTTACCAGCACCCCCTCCCCACACACCCCACGTCTTCCCCCACTCCCTTCTCACACTTTACCACAAGGCAAAAGTGATAAAAGTTGTGGAAAAGTTTGCGGAAAATTGCTGTGCATTTTTCATTGCATTAAAATTCCGTGTGGTCGACTATGAGGTTTTTTTCTCAAGTATGGTAAGAGCATATACACTCAACCATTGAGTTTTTTTTCCTTTTACCCACTCACTCCACGAGAGCTTACCATCACCCATTGCCCAGCGCCCAACGCCCTCTGCCTTCCCACACTATAAACAATACGAAAAGCTCAGACTAACACATGTTTTCATAACAGTTTTTTTTGGAAGGGCGGAGGAGGATGTCCTGCCTCTCTTTCTGTATTGCTCACTCGCTCATATCGCTCGTTTTCTTTGCTTATATGTTTCTCATTCTCCCCAAAAAAATATGTTCACAACTACATCCACAAGCCAAAAAGGACTTTGCGTGAAATGTTTTCTGATGTAGAGCAAGTCATTCAAAGATTTTCTATTTTCCCCACAACAAGATTAACTTGGGAAATCATTTTTCATGCAACACAAGATGTTTTCTTATTTTGTTCTTCTCTTATGTTTTTTTTTTTGTATGCTTTGCTTTACTTTGCCCTCAAGGGAAGAGGAGTAAAAGGGAGGAGGAGGATGGATGATTTCTTTGAGTTTTGTACATAGACCAGGATTGCCAGAGTTGGCTATTTATAGCTATTTTTGCTCAAAATTCCCGACAGCAAGTTGAGTACAACTCAATCATAAATGGGCTATAAGTAGCCCAAATCCAGTATTGGGCAATATTTTCTTTCATTCAATATCAGGCTTCTTAGATTGGGCTATTTATCGGAAACTGAGCTATCTTTTTTTTTTTTCAAAATACCCCACAAGAATTTGTAGCCCAATCATAATTAGGTCATAAGTAGCTCAAACCTTATCTTGGGAGAATTTATTTTGCACGGAAATAAATTATATACACATGATATTTTTATTAAATTATTCGAATATGACAGTCCAACCATAAAATGGCTATTAGTAGCCCAAATTTTATATTTAGCGATTTTTGTCTTCTCACATATGTATAATTGAAATAAACAGATATATTTTTTTAATTATTCACTCAATGTCAAAATTTGCAGATTGGGCTACTTATCTGAATTTGTGCCATTTTTGCTCAAAATTGCCAACTAAAAATGTAGTATGCTAGTGCAATAACAATTGGATTACGAGTACTTCAAAGTAGCCAAGATTAGCTTGGGCGGTACATTTTGTCACATAAAATTTTGATGAAATTATTCATATAACATCTGGCTTGGGAAATTGGGCTATTTTTCGAAAAATTGGGCTATTTTTTTCAAAATCGGCAAAAAACGACTGCCCAATTTTAATTAGGCTACAACAGCCCAAATCCAATCTTTAGAGATTTGTGGTCTTCTTACAGATAAATAAAATTGATGGAACATTTTATACTAAATTATGCCATGCTTGTCATATTGGGCTACTTACTGGAAATTAATCTATTTTTTCTCAAAATTGTTGGCTGAAAATCAAGCATGACAGCCCAAACATAATTGGGTTATAAGTAGCCCAAACCTTATCTAGGACGATGAACAGATTATTTGTTTATAACATTTTTGTATATTCACTCAACTGGCCGATTGGGCTATTTTTCGAAAGTTGCCTTTTTTCTTAAAATTGGAGACAAAGAATTTAGTATGACAGCCCAATAATGGGCTGAATAAAAACAAAATTATAATTGAAGCTACCAGATTTTTTATTGAATTTGGGCTACTTTTTCCCTCCGATTTGGGGCTACAAATTTTTGAAATTTAATGTTAATTGAGCTACTTCTTTTCGGCTCCAATTTGAACACAAATAGTTTTAAGTTTGGTTATTATTGGTAATACTTTTTCGTCGATTGTGGGCTAGAAATATTTTTAAGTTGATCTATTATTTGGGCGCTTCTTTTTCCTTTTCAAATTAGGGCTGTGAATATTTTCATATAAAGCTATCGACCTAGTTCAGGACATGGCAACCCCGATATAGACAAGGAATATTTTCATGAATGTGAGTCGGTGTAGATTTGTATGTATGTTTATGTATGTTTGTATTGGGTACAAGTGGATAAATTTGTTAAAAGGAAAATATATTCCATTTTGAACAACAGGAACACAAACAAAAAAAAAAATATCCAGAAGAAAATAAATAAAACCCAAGTGAAGTTAAAATCGTTGGTGTTGAAAACAGTTTTCTGTTGCACACACGAAAACAAAATGAAAATAAGTATAAAGTGAAAATGAGAAGATTTTGTTTCTAATTAAATTAAACAAATACCTCAAATGAACTTTAAGGTTAAATAGCATTTTCAAGGGTCATCTTAATATCAGTGTGTAGTGTGTATATACCTTTATACCATAGGTAAACCTTTTTAGAGAGAGGCACTTAACTTTTCGAGCTGCTGGAAGGCAGCATAGGTATACAAAAGGAGGAGAGTAATGGCCAATATTTCTGTGAGATATGGGCGGAAAACAACGAAGAATTATAAACTAGGAAAATCAGTTGGGAAAATATGTGGAAAATTTTATCCGATTTTCTATATTTTGCAGCCATATTGACTTTGTAAAATTATTATTGTTTCTTATGTCTCATATGTTCGTGTAGCTATAATTATGTAACAGTTACAGATGCCATGTTATGTAGGTGGTACATGTACATGGGTTTGGAAAATGAAAGAGATGTTTGTACCTTTTTTTTTCTTCTTTGTTTAGCTTACGAAAAGATACCTTAGAAGAGGAATTGATGCATATACGGTATGGGCAATTTAAGTTCACATATAAAAAATGTGTGTAAGTTGGAGATTAAAAAGTGAACGATTATACTTCTTTCACTTAATATACATAAATGGAGGGTGAGAAATTTTATCATTGTGAATACAGGAAGGTAAAGGGAGTAGATGGAATGCGAGTTGAAAATATGTGGCCTTTTAAGAAGTTTCCTACCTAAGTACTTTATTGATTGTGGTTAAGCGATTGCACCCGGAAGATATGTTTTACATATTTTTATAATAAGTTGAAATGGGTTCGTGACTTCATTTTAGGAAAAGTTTAAAAAGTTTTGAAAGGATTTTAGTTGAGGCTTTATGCGGGTGAAAATTTCACTCATAATTTTTTTAACTGGATATTGGAAGTTATTGAGAAAAGTTTGATTTGTCGAAATGAAAGTTTTGACATTTCTCGACGTATCATAGTTCCTAGAATTTAAATCCAGTTTTTTGCATACATTTCTGAAGGAACTTACGTTTGTATTAAGAAACAAATACTGATATTACCTTCCTATCTTGAAAACTGTTTAAACTTTTAGAAAACCTTAATTCACAGATATTGTCTTCATCTCATGGAAAATATAGCCCTTAACATTTGTAAAATGTTTTAAAAAAAAAGTATTCAATATTTTTTTACAAACAATTAAAATCCATCCAAAAATACTTCTTAAGTGGTTTAACATCTCGAATATCTCAACAAAAGCAAGCTTAAACTCTAATCTTTTCCAAGTGTTTAAATGAAATCTTAGCTTATCATAATAAATATCATTTTAGACATTTTAAGAACACCAATTGAAGCTGTCAGTTGGGTTCCAAAACAGCCTCTTTTTATCCGTAAAACTAACTAACGCCGACATAAATTCTCATCAGTATGTCCTAAAGACCAGTTTCAGTACTCTCAAGTACAAACATTTGTTCCTTTATCACAGTTTATATTTTTCTGTCATTGCAATATTCAAGAATTCAAAACCAATGTACGGGAACACCGACGCCATCTTTCAAAGCCTCTTTTCCTTTTTTAAATGGTCGAAACGTTGGGTTTACTTTGGGTTCAAAAAATTGATCGAAAAACCTGTAAAAGCGCGTTGGACATACAATCGAATTTTATTCGTAAATTTTGTTACTCAAAAGTATCCTACAATTTTTAAGGTTTGACGAACCTTTGCCTCAATCTACCGTGTCATTGATAAAAAAAAACTAACAATAAATCAAATTTAAAACGACATACATGATAAACTCTGCAAGAGTAACTAAGGTAATGGAGAAGGGCTCTTCAAATTAAAATTTGAACTTATTTAAAGCAGTAAATCTGGGGTTGAATGATTGATTGAGGTTTAAACAAGGTTGAAGTCTACAGTCAAAGCCAGTTGATAGCTTTCTACTCATGACTATAAGAAAGTTTGTATAAGCAGAGTTTACATCTTAGTTTTGTTTAGAACAACAAGAATGTAAGGAGGCTTGAAAAAACAAATAGCACACAAAATGCTGCAATAAACTATCGACGAATGAATTTCGTCAAAAAAGCCCACAGTTTTTTTAAAAAAAAGACAAGCAAGTATATGTAAAGCTAAAATAAATAGTAACTCAACTTATGGAGAAAAGCTCTTCAAACTAGATTTTGGCATAAAATTGTAGATCCCTTCATTTTTTAATTGAGAGCTACATATAAATGACAAAAGTCGTTTCTATAAGTTGTTGTCAATACGGAAGCATTTTGGCTTCTTCGGAGAACGATCACTCAAAAAGCAATGTAGTAAGTTCTGATTCTGAAAAAGTCTACAACAGACTTTGTATTTCATTTTGATATTGATTTGTTCTGAACTTTTTAAGTATTTTAATAACGTGATGAAATTTAGTAATTTTTAGATTAACAAATCAATTCGTTAGATCCAAAAAGGATAAGGTAGTCTCTACGTTTTTACTAGTATTTAACAGGGCTCCAGACCCGCAATCAGAAGAAATCATACATTGCTTTGTTAACAGCTTATGTAAAGGCACAGCAGACAGCTCAAGTGAGTTAAAAAAAACTCTACTGGGTATAAAGTACACTGTTCTGAGTCCATGACAGTTCTTGCTGTGTAATACTCCCTAATATCTTCTGCGACTTCATCCATTTTATTTTAAAAACAATATAATTTCTTGGTGCTAAAATCGTTATATGACAGAGAAATAGATCGTCATGAATGTTATTTTATAAATCAGGGTTAACACTTGCAATAAGTTCATAACTACTCTGATCTAAATTACAAAACATCTTCTGTTAGTGTCACATAAAGCTATGGAGCGGTTTTGAGACTATAATTTATTATTTTTAATAGTATTTCAGCATAGTTTCACGCGTTCATTTCATCTAAGAAATTGCTTAAAAATAGGCAACGACGAAAGGTACAAAAGCAGGCAGCACCTAATGATATGCTACTAATTAGTGTTTTAAAAAAAAACAATTGTATTGAATATATAATTATAAGTGTTACCGACGCATTTGATCGAATGAGCTGTAAATGAGATATTTTACAGCGGTAAAAAGTAACTTAAAACAATCTTCAGCCTTGTAACTACCTCTACATAAAAAGACATGTCATGATATTGCTCCGTTGCGACGTTAAGGACGGGCAAACAAGCAAACAAACAAACTGTTTTTTTTTTATATTTGCCAAATTTAGTACAAATAAAACTTTTCAATTTAATTTTCGTTAAGAATTTCTTGCATTTTGTTTTCTTTCACAAATCACCTGTATCAAAATTAAATCCCATAATAACATAATTAAAACCATCAGGGAAAATCAAATCTTATCCCGCTTTAACACTAACTTCTACTCAAACTATTTTGCTATAGTTGGTATTTTTGTTAATTACATCGCTTTGTCTACAATCTTAGAAAATTGTCATCACCTTTGCAATAGTGTTGTGTTTACATAAGTTTTCTATCTTTTTTTTATATTTTAATTTAAACCATAAATTAATTTATCTGCAAACAATTTTATATCACAGCAAAGACAAGACACCAACTTAAACAGACCAATAGAGGGAGTGTTAGTTAGAGAGACCGAGGAAGATCGAGAGTTAAAAACGATGAAGAAATATCGACCCCAGTTTGGTCATTCTCTTTGTTCAAACAACAACCGCCATCATCAGCAAAAGAGAGTAAAAGAAAAGCAAATCTTAACTAAAAAGGACGATTCAAAAAAATAAGAAAAGAACCAAAAGAAAAAAAGAGAATATTCCAAGATATAGACAACAAGAGTAAAAATATAAAAAGAAAATCGTGCAAAATAAATGCACAACATTAAAAAACAACAATCACACACCCACCCTTAGTTAAAGGGGTGTCGTTTTACTCTTGCGTCGTCATAAAGACGAAAAAAAAAAACAACAAACTTTGTGTTTGGTTTTAAGAGGTGTTTTTATGAGCCATAAAAAAGAAAAGCTAATAAAAAATCTCTGAAGAAAACTTTTACGACATTTTGTACTTTTATCCACCCGCGCCACTGTGCATAATATCTTACAAATACATATAAAAAAAAAAGAGTAAAAAGATATAAAATATACTACCTACCTACCTTCTTAAGACTCTTACTTGTGATATTGAAATGACAGATGGCAAAGGGAGTAAGTAGAGAAGAGCGAAATAACCTCTGAGCTTAAACTTTAAGCTATAAACGCAAGCGATATATAAAAACAGAAATAAATATATAAATTACAACGTACTATGGATCATTTTGGAAAGATTTCTTGAACAAAAATAAATCAATTTGAGTTGAAAGACGAAAACCGTAACATTTTATTTGACACTTTGTTTTGGTTAATTGCTGCCAATTGGGAGGAATACGCGGAAAGAGAGAAAGGATGCCCCCAAATGTTGTTTTTGAATATTAAGTGTGTCACAGTGGGTCATCTTTAATTTGTAACTATTCCAGCTCTTTTGTCCCCAAAATTTTCTTATAAACCAACGTCTTTATAAATGAATCTTTAGTTTGAGACCTTAATTACTAATCAACAATTTTGATTGATTAACGCAATTAAATCGGAACCTTCCAATGTTTAAAAACTTAACCTACTTTCAAACAAACTAGCCCTAATAGTTGTATAAACAAATGTGTAAAGCAACCTAATTCAGGGGAAGTCCTCATATTTTTTAATGACAGTTCAGGTTTGTGTTAATGACAATAATTTACTTGATCCTTTGTTAAACTCAGTTAAATCTGGTTTAACTTTGATTGCACTTCAGTTAACCCTCGAAACTTGAGGAATAAAAACTTGATCTGCAATAGTTTACTTGATCTTTCGTTAAACTTAGTTAAACCAGGTTTAACTTTGATTGAACCTCAGTTAACCCTCAAAATATGAGTAATTAAAACTTGACCTACAACCAACCGTCAGAAGCTAATGAAACCTTTCGCGATTAGAATTTTAAACTTGGTTCGAGGATAATTTACTTTATCCTTCGTTAAACTCAGTTAAACCTGGTTTAACTTTGGTTGAACCTCAGTTAACCTTTGAAATCTAAGGATTAAACACTGGGCCAGCAAACCAACAATCACAAGCTATTGAAGCCCATCGCGATCAGACTTTTAAAATTAGTTCAAAAATAAATTACTTGATTCTTCGTTGAACTTAGTTACACCTGGTTTAACTTTGGTTGAACCTCAGTTAACCCTCGAAATCTGAGGAATAAAAACTTGACCTGCAATCAACCAACAGAAACTTGAAAAATCCGTTTGCAATGCAATCAGAATTTTAAATTTGGTTCGAGGATAATTTATTTGATCTTTCGTTAAACTCAGTTAAACCTGGTTTAACATTGGTTGAACCTCAGTTAACCTTTGAAATCTAAGGATTAAACACTGGGCCAGCAAACCAACAACCAGAAGCTTAGGTTTAACTTTGGTTGAACCTTAGTTAACCCTCGAAATCTGAGGAATAAAAACTTGACGTGCAACCAACCATCAGAAGCTAATGAAACCTTTCGCGATTAGAATTTCAAACTTGGTTCAAGGATAATTTACTTTATCCTCCGTTTAACCTGGTTTAACTTTGGTTGAACCTCAGTTAACCCTCGAAGTTTGAGGAATAAAACCTTGACCTGCAACCAACCATCAGAATCCAGGGAAACTGCTCGCGTTCAGAATTTTAAACGTTGTTCGAGGATAATTTACTTGATCCTTCGTTAAACTCAGTTAAACCTGGTTTAACTTTGGTTGAACCTCAGTTAACCTTCGAAATCTGAGGAATACAAATTTGACCTGCAATCACCAGCATCTACAGATTAGATTTAGAGATTAGCGATCAGAATTACAAACTTGGTTCGAGGATAACCAAAAGCAGGGTTTATATTTGTAATAAAACAAAGATATACTCGATCCTTGGTTGAACCTTAGTCCGCCAAAATTAATAGATTTGACATACGAGATCAGAATGACATTTTCTGTAAGAGTACTGGAAAGAAAGATTTTACAAAAAGAAGCATCAAAGACCAGGATTAAGGTTTTTAATAAAACCTGGAGACCGTATTTAAATCAGCAAAGTCTGGGGTTTAAAATCCTTATTAGCGGGTTGAAGTTAGGTTTAAAAGTAAATGAGAAAAAGTTATTGCTTGGTTGAACCTCAGTTTTAATTTTGATTTGTAGATTAAATGAGTTTTAAAGTATAAAGTCTAAAGCTTAAATAGAATTGTAAAAGAACATTTTTGTGACAATAAAAATTTCATAGTTTTCAAATGCTTAATTGAGGTTCAAACAAAATTGAAGTCCGCTTTAAGAACCAAAACTTAAACCCTGGTCAAATTTAAGTTCAAACATCAAAATAGATCTCTTACGACCGATTTCTGGAGAGAGTTTTGAAATCATTTTAAATTTTTTAGTTCTCGGTTTATTAAGCAATACATTTTAATTAATCGGGTTCTAATTTTCTTTTATTCTTCTTTCAAACCGTAAGATAATAGAACCAAGGCTCAACTAAATTTTGTACTTAATTAGTTGAAATTTGTTGAAACTATTGTTAGTCCTACTTTAACTTTTTGTCTTAATAAACGGACTCCATTTTGATTGTTTCAGGTTTAGGTCAAGTTGACTGCTTTCGACTCATGAATTGGAGAAAGCTTAAATAAGAGCAATTTAAACCTAAGTTCGATTTGAACAAAGGTGTTAAGCGGCTTGAAACAATAATTCGAACCCAAAATCCTCAAAAAAAACTATGGACACAAGAATTTTGTCATGCAAAATCTCCAAAAAAGCCCACAGTTTTTTTAAAAGACAAGCAACTTTAGTGAAAACTAAAATAAAGACTTTAAAAAAAAAAACTATAAAAGAAATTATATCAGTGTCTTTTTCCTTCACTGATCTGCTGATTTTTTTTGTATATAGAAAGGAATTTCATTAAGGATCTTACACAACTAGTACGCCATATTGCATTTCAAGTCACGAGTCAGTTTTTAAGGATGTAAAATAAAACTTATAACAGTTTTTATTTCTTATTCTCATTTCCGAAGCATACAAAAAGAATGTGCGAGTATATGTAAATAGCAAAATAAGTTATGGTTTTTCTTTTATTTTCAAAAGAAAACTTTTACCCTTAAAATCTGTTTAACCCTTGAAAACTTATGCAAAAGTCCTTATGGATGCTCTCGATGACGACATTTTAATATGAGTATTCAATCCGCCACACACTTCATGTCCTGTCCATATATACATACATACACATAGAGGTATACATTTACAATCACAACCTAGACATCCTTTTTTTATTGGTCTCTTAAAACTCCATAAATACAAGTTATGTATGTATGTATGGTGAATGCGGTGTATAAATATTGTATCCTCGTATTACTTGCAATTGAATGAGTTTCAAAAACTTTAAGGCTTAAATGGTGATTCGGTTGGATGAGTACCTACTTATCTTTTTATTGGGCTTTTGTCGTTGTCGTATATATTATAAGCGCACTATAATATGTGGTTATTCGTAGCGTAGGTAAGGTTTTATATATGTATTTACGACGTTCCCTTTTTTGTAATGTTGATTTTATATATTCTCCTTTGAAGAGGGTCTATTTTTGGTTGATTGGTTTTGTAGTCTGAAGCCAGGAGTGTGTCAGAGGTTTTATGCATTGTGACGAAATTTTAGACAATGCGTACCTTTAGTTTTTTTTTTTCAAATTGTGTTTTTGTGGGTTCAAAAATGTGTCCATGATATAATATTTAAAAAGGCCGAACCGGTTGCCATGGAAAAGGCTTAGTATTTTCTAAGAGGGTATATTAATGATGGATGAATGAATTTGTAAATATGTGGACGAACAAATGAAAATATAAACGAGCGAACGAATGAATGAAGGAACCAACAAGTAATTCAAATGAATGAATGAAACGAATTCAATTAATCAATGAATGAGTACTTTTTTATGAACGAAATCAAAGAATGAATGAACCAACAAGTAAATCAAATGAATGAATGAGTAATTTTTTTAACTGATGAACGAATCAAATGAATGAATGAACTAAACGAACCAACAAGTAATTCAAATGAAAAATGAATTAATTAAATAAATGAATGAGTATTTTCTTAAACGGATGAATGAAATCCACGAATGAATTAATGAGTAAACTATTGAAAGGATAAAATATGAATGAGCGAACGAATGAATAAAAAAACCAACAAGTAATTCAAATGAATGAATGATACGAGTTTAATTAATGAATGAATGAGTGCTTCTTTGAAATTATGAACGAAATCAAAGAATGAATGAACCAACAAGTAACTCAAATGAATAAATGAGTAATTTTTTTAATTGATGAACAAAGCAAATGAATGAATGAACTAAATTACAAACGAATCAACAAGTAATTCAAGAACGGATGTATGAAATCCACGAATAATTGTATGAATGAATGATGAATGAATGAGTAAATTATTGAAAGGATAAACGAATAAATTAAATGAAATGAATGAACCAACGAGCTTTTCAAATAAATTAATGAATGAATTCTTAAACAGATGAAAGAAATCAATGAATTAGTTTTCGAATGAATGAACGAATGAATTAATCAACAGGTAATTCAAAAAACTAATCGAATAAACGAACGATTAAAATAATGAATGAGTGAATTCTTAAAAAAATTATCGAATTAAATGAACGAAATCAATGAGGATATGATAATGAAATAAATGAAATTAATGAATTAAATAAAAATTAATGAAATTAATAAAATGAATGAAATGAGTGAAATAAATAAAATGAATGAAAATAATGAAATTAATGAATAAATTGAATGAAGGAATGAGTAAATTCTTAAACGGATGAACGAATGAATAAATGAAGTGCATGGAATAAATAACATTTTGGAAAAAAATAAAAGTAATTAAATAAATTAAACAAACTAGTGACTTTTTTGTTCTAATAGTTTAATAGTCCAATAAAATAAGGGTTTCATTTCGAAATGAGGATCAGGAGTTGGAAATTTGTTTATATCTTTCATTTGGTGTTCTAAACATTGTAAACAAATTCTTATGTACGGGTTTTAAATAAGGGGCGCTAAAATTCGTGAAAACAGCATTTTCTTGACTATCTTCGTCTTTAAACACTATTTTTTAATTAAATTTTTGGTTTAAAAACTAAAGTTTATGAAAATAAATATGTTCCTTTTAATGTCTACCCCTATAACTAGTTATCTAATCTTCCACCGAAGAGTAAAACATCCCATCAGCATATAAACCGTTTCTATTTTCAAAAATAAGAAAGATTAAGACTCACATAGGTCTGAAACTGTCTTGAAACTGGATAATACTTGAATGAAATGAATACATTAATGGGGTATTAGTGAAATTCTACTTAGAGATCTATTGTGCCCCTTTAATGGACTGGATGAGAAAACTCTTTCTAGAGTATTTCTTCCATATCATTTATTTTGCGGAACTAAAGTGTTTGGTATATTTTAAAAGATGATAGTTAATTATCTTCTATTAGGTCTCAATATGGCACACTTCACTGACTTTTCTTTGCCCACCTACAGTGGATTCAAGTTGATAATGACTTCCATTGTCGCTGTAGGGTAGGTTCTAAGGTTAATTTTTTCTAAACTTCATAGTCTAATAAAATAATATCGTAAACATTTTATTTTTACACATGCGTGTCTCACTTTTTATGACAACATATTTCATTACCCACGCAATCAATAGGTATAAACCTAAAAAACAACATAATATACCTCCATATAGATTTCACATATCTTGTGATAAACTTCAATTATTATAACTGTTAACATAATTTCGTGATGAAGGCTTATTCCTCCCTCATATATAACAAAGTCACAAAACAAACAATAGAGAAAATAATACCTATAATACACCCCAAATCAATGTGCAAAACGCTTACAACGCAAATACCCCCAAAAAAAACACAATACTTTGCCCACAAAAAGAGCTCTTAAACCTAAATATATAACTACCTACCTAACCTACTAAGCTTGTCTACTAAAAGCCAATTTATATGCGAAAATCTTATTCAATTCACCGAACATAAAATAAACCACCAAATCCTTGCTTCCCTCAAGAGAAAAAACAACTTCAACCCCATCAGGTTAGCCCTCAACACCAACCCCTTACCCCCTTCTTAGGGTTTTTTTTTATTCTTCTTTTGAATTTTGTTTTATTTAAAGCAAATAAATTCTATCCATCATCATCATCATCGATCCCTCACGCACATAAAATCAAATATACGAAATACGATACACCAAAACAACCCCAACCCCAACCCCAACCCTATCAACCATAACCTTTAAATCTAAACTCACTCAAATAACCACTCATTGCATAGTTGAGTTAACTTTTTGTTTGATTTCATCGTCGTCGTCGTCATCGTCGTTAACGTTAAGTAAAGGCGGCTCGGCTGTGTGTCAAAAAAGGGCTACAAAAGTACAAAATAAATAATAACCAACAGCACCGCCATCACCGCCACATCACACACTCTGACTCTGATCCTGTTCAACTTCACTTCACTTAACTTTATTTCGGTTTGGGTTTCGTTTGGTTTGGGATATTCGGTTGCGAAACACCATTTCCAGGTCCGTTTTCAAACTCCTCTCCCTATAATACTCTCGTACTCGAACTCGTCCTTGTTTGTTTCAATTTCCATGCGAACGATATAGAAAATATATGGGGAACGGAACTTTGACGGTCGACAAGGATAACACGAACGGAAGGTGCGGCAAGGACGACGACGAGCAACGAGTAACGAGAACGTCGACGACGACGACGACGACGCCCCATTATTCAACCACTTACCCATTCATTCATTTATTCAATTCATTCATTCAAATATAAAGCAAATCACCTCATTAGATGATGTTTTTTTCATGGGTGTGGGGGTGTTAATGTTTCCTGAGGGGGCGTTAGATGTTGGGCCTTTAGCTCTTTTCGCATTTTTATGTGATACGACCGACGAAGACGACGAGTGATGGTGCGGAGTGGTTCACCACCCTCAACGAAAAACACACAGACTCACAAATGCGCACACATAGACAATTAATTTTATTTTGTTGTACGTACTTTTGGGTACTTCATTTTAACACCCCATTTGGGTTTTAAGCAGGGTTGCCTTGATGATCATATATTTGAAAGTATTCAAAAAGTATAACAAGAAATCATTGTTTCGGGGTTTTTATTCTCTTCTTTCAGGAAGAAGCAAAAAAGTACTTTTTACAAGATTTTTGTGATTTTCATTGTCGAGAAAATTTGTCGTGATTTTGGACCTAATATCCAAGTTTTGTCTGTTTAATTTTATGGTTTTCACAAGTTTTTCATCTGATGGAAAATACCAAATTTTACGGGATTTTAGAGTAAAATGGGATTCTGAAAATATCTGTGATAAAAAGGATATTCAGTGTTGTACTTGACGCAAGCTTTTTGGGATTTTCATTATAGCTGGAATGTTCAAGTTTGAGAGCATTCGTGATTTAAGGGATATTCAGCGTTGCGTACATGTATTCATTATTTTATATTATATAGCTGGAATGTTCAAGTTTGAGGGCATTCGTGATTTAAGGGATATAGCTGGAATGTTCAAAATTGAGGGCATTCGTGATTTAAGGGATATTCAGCGTTGCGTTTATTTTTTAGATGAGAAGATTTTTCACATCATAAAATATCACACATATTCTGAAAAACCCACAGTATAAATATGGCCTTTTCAATAAAGATGTTCAAATGTTTTAGAATTTTAATACTTATTATGCTCTATAAGGCATTAAGTATACTTAAGTAAGTAGGTTTGATTTTTAAAGTTTTTGGTTGGTTGGGTTTTCCGATTTGTAGATTCAATTTTATTGGGATTTTGAGTATTTTGCGATGACACAAGGCTTTGTCTTTTTTTCTATTGAATTTAATACTGATTGTCATCGAATAAAGAGTCCTTAAGGGAATGTTACGGAAAGGTCATTCTATTCGAGATTTAAGTTATTTTCGTGATTCGTTATTTAAGGGATATTCAGCGTTGCGTACATGTATTTATTATTTTATTTTTTAGATGAAAACATTTTTCACATCATAAAATATCACACATATTCTGAAAAACCCACAGTATCAATATGGGCTTTTCAATAAAGATGTTCAATTTTTTTAGAATTTTAATGCTTATTATGCTCTATAAGGCATAAAGTATACTTCAGTAAGTAAGTTTGATTTTTAAAAATGTTGGTTGATTGGGTTTTCCGATTTGTAGATTCTATTTTTTTGGGATTTTGAGTATTTTGCGATGACACACATCGTTTTGTATTTTTTCTATTGAATTTAATACTGATTCTCATCGAATAAGGAGTTCTTAAGGGAATGTTACGGAAGTTCATTCTACTCGAGATTTAAGTTATTTTTTGGGATTAAACTGTTTGAAAATGTTGTGCTGTATCATTGGAGTAAAAATTTTGCTGGTTTCAGGATATTTTTGTATGTTTTGAGGTTTCTTCAAATAAGTTGTAAATAGTTTTTCATTTGTTCGTTTCTTATTTATTGGAATGTGTTTTTTTGGGATTTTATTAGTTTTGGGACATTCAAACATATTTGCAAAATTGAACAATTTTCCGATATTTGTATCAATTTGTTGTTTTTTTTTTTTATGTGAAATGCCGAGGGTTTTAGAGTTACAATTATTTTTTGGTAATAATCATGAATTTTGGGTATTTAAGGAAATTTTGTATCATTTTTTTGGGGCATTGATTCTCCTTGGTTTATTTTAAGGCATCCAATTTTCAATCTATGTGCGGTAACACCTTGGAATATGGAATTTTTCAGTTCGGGCTTAATAAGGGATTTAGAATTTTATGGGATATTCAACTGTGATAAACTTGAGCTGACAACAATTAAACGAGATTTCAATTTCATCACATAATAATTTATAGATTTCTTATTTGCTCGTTTTATTTTTTTAAGGTTCATAAGTTTTTGGGATTTTGGAGAGTTGTCCGATGGTTCGTTTCATGTGATTTTGTTTGTGAATGATTTTTTTTGATAATAATAATTTACATTTTGATCCATTTTGTGGGATATTAATGGTTTTTCATCGTTTTTGCGGCTCTAAATATTTTTGTTGATTGTGAATATTCATATTTTTTCTTTATAAGGATAATTTTGTATCATTTTCTGTGGGTTATTGTCTTTGTATGATTTTAACGACTCAATTTTCAGTTTTCATATGCAGTTACACATAAACTAATGGTTTTTTTTTTGGTGAGTTCAAGTTTGGGATGAAGACATTTCAATTTATGTAGTTACCCTTTAGAATATGGGATTTTGCAGTTGGATTTAAAATTTTGTGGGATATTCGAACAAAAATAATTCATTATTTTTATTCTCTATTTTAAACAACTTTTATATCGAGAATTCAGACAAAAGCTGCTTTAAATGCTATATTTTTAGTATTTGGGATTTTGATGGGATTACAAAAAAAACCACAAGCTTAAATTGAATTGAGATCATTTATTTATTTATTTCAATAAAATGTCAGCTTAAAACTCTGAACACAAAATATGTTAGCATTTTCAGTGGTATGGCACCCCAGTCACTTGTGGAGAGATGAAGTTGATAAAAGGGGGATTTTGGAGGATTGTGCTTTGAGCGGAAGAATTATGAGTGTAATTTTTCTGTTTTCCTTATTCTTGTTTTTTTTCTGTTTTTTTTTTTTTTTTACCCACGAACCTCTCATTCTCTGTTTTTAATTCATTTTAAGTATATTTTGCCATAATAAAGTTGGTTTGGACGAGTTTTTAAGGATATTTGTGAGAATGGTTGTGGATTTGGCGATATGGTATTTCAGTTGAAGTGAAATTAAGTATTCCAAGGGTAGATAGGTAGATAGAAGGTTGTGGTGGTGTTTGGGGTGGTATCTGGGGGTGGTGTCTGATGGTGGTACCGCATGTGTACAATATAGTAGAATGGATGGATGGACTCTCTCTCTCTCTCTCTGTTTCTCATTCTCCACCAGGACTCAGTGTGACACTGCTGTGGTGGAGGGTTGTAAAAAAGTTGCTAAACTTTTTATGATTATCTCATAAATTATATTGAGTTATAGGAGGATTATAAGAGGGAAAGATACGAATCAGTTTTAGTACTTGCTTCTACTTTGAATTACAAATTTTTGTTTGCGTTTTTGTTGTTTAGGGTAGGTATGAACTAAACATAGGTATGTATAGGGAATCTTTGGGTACTAAGAGTTGTGGCCGTGATGATGATGATGATGACAAAGAGGGGGGTGGAGGGTAAGGTAGAGGCAGTGATATTTTTTGGCAGTTAGGCTAGTTGGTGGCTTGTAAAAGAGGAGGAAAATTGTTGCCTTTTTTCTTTTTAGCTGTTTAACGATTATCGGATGATGAAGATTTAGATTAGTATATAAATGGCAAACAGTTAAATTGCAATTTTATTTCAAGCGTTTACAGAAAGAGAGGGAGGAGTATTTTATCGTAAGTAGGTAAAGTTTCTATGTTCCTTTTTGCTTGTTTTTAGTGTAGGACGGGAAGGGTAGGATAGGGATACCATCAGAGAGAGGTGATAAAATATTTGATGACTGGTTGTTGTTTATTTTTATTTAATAGCAAATAGACTTGAGATCTTATCCATAAAGAAATGTGGTTTTATTTTAGGGGTTGTGATATATTATTTTTTCTTTACTGTCTTATGGTTTTATAGTTTTACGAATACAATGATTTTAAGGTCTAACATAAACAAATAATAGGTAATTTACTGACAAGTAATATTGATAAAAACCGAATAATTATTTTTTTTGTTGGTGTCTACTAAATTATGGCTATGTTTATGTTTGCATAAAATAAAATGGAAGGTTATAAAACAGAATTATGATGGTTTTAAATGATTAGTAGTAACCTACTTTTGATGGGATATAATTTCTACATCATTTAATATGCTATCACATAATGATAAGCGTTTAATGAGTGAAATTTGAAAATCGAACTTTTGCAATGGTTTATGAAGTCTTGATTTAATGATTGAAGGAAGTCTATTAATTTTTATGGTTAAGATTTTTACAGCAGGAAATTGAGTTTAGTTAAACATTAGTAAACTTGCGTTAAGAGTTCAATAATTGATAAACTATATGATGAGATTTGGACAATCAGAAAAACTTATAAAGGTTTCATATTCCAAATATTGATTAATTAACTTTTTATTCTGTCGACGATAATGTTTGGGAGAAAATAAGAAAGGATATAGTAGTATCTAGTAGTACCCGTGGCATGATGGTTAGTGCGTTGGACTGTCATGCCAGAGGTCTTGGGTTCGATCCCTGCCTATGTCATCTAAAGTTTTTTTCACGGGTACTGCCTCTTGCGAGGAATTGACAAATTCTCCAAGAGTAATTCTTGTCATGAAAAGTGCTTTCTCAAATTTGCCGTTCGGATTCGGCATAAAAC
Organism: Eupeodes luniger; assembly: GCA_951509635.1. NCBI lineage: Eukaryota > Metazoa > Arthropoda > Insecta > Diptera > Syrphidae > Eupeodes > Eupeodes luniger. Next base: position 56,273,964 of record OX608073.1, read on the forward strand.
TGTAGGTCCCCTCCATCCCTGACAACAGTACTCGCACACAGGAATGGTTGAGAGTTGTAAGTCACTAGGCCCTAGTTCTCCACGGACTGTTGCGCCACTCAATTTATTTTATTTTTATAGTAGTATCTAGCAATATCGCATTCTACTATTTATGTTACATTTAGTGTGAGTATCTGGCAACATCATGTCATGGAAAGTGCTTTCTCAAATTAGCCGTTCGGATTCGGCTTAAAACTGTAGGTCTCCTCCATCCCTACTAATAGTACTCGCACACAGGAATGGTTGAGAGTTGTAAGTCACTAAGCCTTAGTTCTCAACGGACTGTTGCGACACCAAATTTATTTATTTTATTTATTTGGCATCATCCCTTAATTACATTCGACATATTCGATGTTTGCATTCACCACGAAACAAAAGGACACTTTGCTGTGAGATACCGAGGAAGACAGGCCTCATTTAACAGAAATGAGTGGAAATAGTAACCGTGACATGATGGTTAGGACGTAGGATGCCAAAGGTCTTGAGTTCAATCCCTGAATGTGCCAAAGTTTTTTTTTTTAACGATTTCTGCCTCTTTCAAGGAATTGAAAACTCCTTCATGAGTGAGTCTTGTTTGATTTCGGTACAAAATTGTGGGTCCCTTCTGTCATTGATATTAGGTTAAGTTAGGTTAAGGTGGCTGTTGACGGGAAAACAAACACACTTCGAACAATATGTATTTACAAATCTAAGTTACTAGTTGATCCAGTTAGAGCTAACTATGAAGCGTTTGAAATAATAGATGTCCGAATTCTTTAGAGACTTTAGCATAATTGCATTAAAACTCTATAAGGTGGAGTGTCTTCGTCTTTGTAACAGGCCAGGAGATGAACATAGAAAGTGAGACACTGTCTCTTCTTCTTCTTCCATCCATGCAGATTCTGCAAGCATTTGAAAGAGCTCCAAGTCAAAAAGCTTGTCTACCCATTAAGCAGTGTACTGAAAGGACACTAATGTGCAATCTACCAACCGGAATGAGTAGATTAGAGCGTTCGGTATCAAGCTTTGGCCAAATTAGTTTAGTTGGCCAACAAGTGGTTGTATTAAACCATCTGTGGTTTGCTTTCTTTATGGTATCATGCTTTAGCATAATTTTACAACTAGCTAGAGGTATACCGATATTGGAGTTTATGAATATCTCTATGGCCGAATAAGGTACATGAGAGATGATCGGTAGTTTTGGGCTGTTAGTAAGTTTATTGAGACAGAGTCAAATGTTATGGTAAAGATAGATCGGTAATCGTTTTCTCTACGCCAAGAGAGGGCTTCTTTGATGGACAGAAGTTCTGCCTAGAACACCCTACAATGATGAGGAAGACGAAATGAGAGTTATAGATTTAGTCTTTAGTCCGTCGGAGTACACGCCTTCGTCATCGGTTATCCCTAACATTTCTAGCACATTGAATGGTTGAAAGTTGTAGGCCTTTGCTGTCTATGAGCTGCGGCACCACCTTATTTAATATATAAGAGGAGATACCGGCGTATTTTGATCTTGAAGATCTTAATTAAGGGGGGGGGGATTCAACAGAGTCACATTCTTGATGTGCGGCTGAAAAAGAAATCACTTGACAGTACGTCCGAAATTAAGCTCAATAATAGCCTAATGGGCGTTCGTAGAAGTTCCAGTACTATGGCAAAATTATTTTTTTAAGGGCTGGAGTGCAACTGGTTCAACAGAACATTATTTGTAAAAATTTCGGTAAAGCAAAGAATGACACGAGACATTGCAGCGGTGTTCGAGAAAAGTAAACATTTTTGTCAGAGTTTTTAAAGCTCTTTTTTAGATTTTGTCTAAAAGACTTAGGCTTTATAAATTACAGTCAGACCAATCGAAGAAATCCTAAACACTAAGAAGCATTTTTGACCAATTTATGTGATATGTAATACCCACACATGCCGAGTATTGAAAGTTGATTAGTTTCGTCGAATGCGACATTTGGGATGTCTTACGCTTTGATGAAAAGAGATAGTACTGCGTTTTTGAAGCATTCTTCTAGGTTGATGTTTTCCACTGTCAAATTCTGAATTTAATGGTATCACACGTTCCGTAAAAGTTTCAAATTCGAAGGACAAGACCGTGATTCTAGAAACGAATGTAAAAAGCTGAAGTGGTACTGTCCCCAGCAAAACAGGTGAACGAACTAGAAGTACATATACATTTCGCATGCAAAAATACAGCTCTTCATTAAACGGGATTAGGTAGTTACCCCTTATAAATAAAAATATGTAAATAATGTATGTAGAAAAAAAACAGTAGCTTAAAAAACGGCGAGCACCCGGTACTTCTCAATAAATATATTCATTGAATTTGAGATTAAAAAGGTACGTGTTTTGAAATTCTAAGCACAAACATTTTTAATATTCTTCCAACACATTTACTTAAGAAACAAATCTTCCCCAACAAAAAATAAACTTCCCCATTATTATTCCCCTAATCTTCAAAGTTTTGCTTTTTCTTTGAATAAACAAAATAAAATAACTTTAAATTTACAATTTATGGTCGAGTTATTGATGCCAACAACATACTATTTTTTTTTTCTTAAGAAACATCCCTTTACAAACTCTAACCCTTTCTGAAATATAATATTACCCCCCCCCCCCTTCTTAAACCAACCACATATTTGAACAAAAAATGTGAATAGTCTGTAAAAAAAAAAAGAAGAAATACAAACTTAAACTGTATGCAACAGCAATTTTTATCACTATCAATCGAACCGAGCAGCCTTTCAAATAATTCCCTAAGCCTTACCAAGGCTTAAGGATAACCCTCTTTCAAGGCATTCACGAAGGAATGGAAGTAAAGAAGTAAAAAAGGAGAAGAGAAAAAAGAAAAAAACAAGCAAAAACCAAACGAATGAATGAAGGAAAATTATTTCATCTCCATCGATTTGGAAATTTATGCCTCCAAAAAGTAACATAAAGAAAATCCATGTTTAAAAGTGAAGACAGGACGAAAAAGGACTTCGACGTTCGATGTCGATGACGACTAATACGACGACGACGACGAAGATGGAGACAGCTACGTCGTTGTTGACGAACATTTCGACAAACACTCAAAAGAGAGGTGGATTTTTTTTTTAACTTGTCACAACACGAGTGTGCCAATAAGAAGGATAATATACAAAACTGTTATTATTCGCATTGGTTTGAAGGGGTGGGGGTTGGAAGGTTTGATAAGGAACCAAGAGAGGGTAGCAGTAGTATAGGAAGGTTGGTTGGTTGGTTTATTCAGTCTTATGCAAGACAGAATAACCCAAACCCAAGATTGCTTTGGGTAAAATAAGCGTAAATTCAGTGGTTTTATGAATACTTATCCTGTCAAGCGTTATGTGTGAGTTAAGAAAAAAAGGGATGAGCATTGAGCAAGGGATTGGCAGAGTACAAATATTTGGCAGTCAGTCACCCATTTATATTTGGAAGGGGGGGGGGGTTGAATGGAGGATAGAGGACGGAGGTATAGAACTAAAACTTCAAGTTAAAAAGAGGCTAAGGAAGAACCAGAGGATGTAGGTAAAGCAATTCAATTCGAAATTATTTTCCCTAAGGGATAAACAGCAAAATAAAGATGAACAAGCAAACATGAAGAATAAAATGAATACAAACAGCAAATAAACATAAAGAAAAAAAAATGAAAAGAATTTCGAAGATGTTAAAATGTTAGAAGGGAATTTAGAAAGAAGTCACAAAGAAAAATGAGAATTTCGTCAGGAGTTGGCAGGTGAAAAGAGAGTGAATATGTTTTCCATTCAATCATTTATAATGGAACCTTAATGACAGTAAAGTAGGCGTGGCAGTAGGTGGTTGATACTCAATTTTATACTACTTTAACCGAATTCAAGTTTTTGCAAAAATAACATAAAATACATATTTTATATATTTTAAATTTTTAAAGATACAACAATATAATTCATATTATATAATAAAAGTTGTAGAAAATAAAATTTCCGACAGATTATGTTTTAAACATTTTCAGTTGTGAGTTAAAAGTGACGAAGTTATTTAATGAAAACTAATTTGATTAATATTTCAAATGGCGCCCAATGCAAGGCCATCTCACCTAATATGCATTTAAAAAAAATCTATTCAGAGATATTTGGAACTTAAGAGTTAAGAATCGTTAGAAACGTTGACAGTCTTGGCTGAAATTATATTAAAATCGTGTTTTCGTTTATTCTCTAGTTTTATACGATTGTTCTCTTTTTGTTGCACAACGGAAGGCTTTTTCTAGATTTTTAATAAGCCTTAATATTATCACAACCATTACAGTCTCCTTGTAAACTTGCATTTCTGATCCTGATAGTAATTGTCACTGAAGTAATTTTTGTCACTTTTGACATTTAACATTCACTGAGTCAACTTCTAAAAGAATCAAGAACCCAAGGGTTTGTTTACATTATTTTGAATTTTCATTAAATCTTCCACAAATCTTTTGTTATCTGTCACTTATTGTCGAATTGGTTTTTGTCACAATTATCTCCATTATTGTGTCTTTGCAATTTTTCATCTGATTTTGACAGTTACTGTCACTGTCACTGTAATGATTTTATTTTTTTTTTTGACATTGACATAAACAATTAGTAATAATTAAGATTCTCAGGGTTTATTCACAATGTTTTAAATCTTCATTTAGAATTTTGTTATATGTAATTTTTTGTCCAATTGTAACTTGTCAACTTCAAAGTAATCACCAACATCATTGCGATCTTAAAATTTTGCATTCAATTTAGACAGTTACATTCACTGAAGTGACAATTTGTTATATTTGACATTGACAGATTCACATTGTTACCTTATAAAAGAACTAAGAATCTAAGGGTGTGTTTACAATGTTTTAAATTCATATCAATTCCTCATCTGTCAATTTAATTGTCAATTTTGGCATTGACATATTCACAAAGTCATCATATAAAAGGACTAAGAATCTAAGGGCCTGTTGACAATGTTTTAAATTCACATCATTTACCCATCTGTCAATTTAATTGTCAAAATGAAACTGTAGCCGGTCATGCTCGATCAAGAATATCCAAATAAATTAAGAAGATTGTCAAAATATCTAAGTGTTATTTTTGGCGAATTTTAAATTGTTAAGGGAAGGAAACATCAAGCAAAGCTTTTAATAAGAAACATCTACCTTTTGAAAAATTCATCCTTAACAACAAAAAAGGTTTCCCCAAAAAAGCAAAACTTACTTTTCCCCTAAGGGAAATGGTTGCAGGGTTAGGATATGTATATTTGCTTGTTTATTTATTTTTTCTTCCGTTTTATTAGTCAGGCATTAGTAAGTGGATATCCTTAAGCTTGCATAAGACCTTTTCCATTACTTATGTATGTTTGGTATGACTCTTAAAAACGAAGAAGGAGAACAAAAAAACACACTCAAGTGTGTTTCATGATTTTGGTTCTTGTCTTTTTTCTTCCTCATTTTGTTGTCTTAAGACTCATATATGCGTCTTTTACTTTCGATTTTTTTTTCTCTTGCCCTTTCTTCGTTTCTTTTGTGTTGTCTTAAAGAAACAATATAACTAACATATGTCTTGTCTGGGGGTTTCTTTTTGGGGGATGTATAGTTTTATACGATTGCCCCATAGGTGGTGTTAAGTGGCAGTTGTACTAATACCTAAGCCTTGGAAAGTCGGACGAAGGGTGGTATTGAATGGGAATAATGGGTTTCCTTTTTTTCCAGCAATGGCTTTGTCAGGTCATATTACAATTCTCTTTAAAGGTTTTCCATACGATTTGTTTTTTAAGTGTGCTTAGTTTTATTTTTTTTTGTAATTTTGTAAAAATCCAAGACACAAAATGTCAAACTTAAAATGTAGTCATATTACAGATCGAAAAGGAAAAGATACACACCCCCCACAAAAATGTACAACCAACTTACTGAATATGAGCAAAGGATTTGGGTCGAAATTGCTTGAACTTTTGTTGGTAAATTTGACACTTTTTCAAGTTGAATTCTGCATAAGTAAATAGGAATTGGATATTTTTTTAAAGGGGATATGCACTATGTGTAGTTTTGAAATGACACACAGTTGGCACAAGTTAAGGTCACAGAATTTGATATTGAAAGTCATTTGTAGTGTTCTTGATTTCATTAAGGTATTGTAAGTTAAAAAAAAAAAAATAAGACTAAATTACAGCCATATTTTTAAAAGTACATGGTGACCATTTCAGACTTATTTAACTGCTTACAGTGAATCGTGCGTTAGAGGCCATTTAAATTCAAATAATGATAATCGGAAAAACAAAATAACATAAATAACTTAAATATCTATGGTTAGATATTTGTTACATACTACAACTTCCATCGATATATCTTGAAGGGCTGGAAACTTCTAAGATTTCATAACCTTTTTCAAACTAAAAACTTCCTAATAATAATCTAGATTAACTTATACTCATTGTAAGGAGCTTTCAAAGTTTTCCTTAAAGCATTTTTGAAATGAAAACATGGTGATACAATGGGTCACAGGAAGATATGTATCAAAAAGCTGAAGGCATTCCTAAAAATTTGACACTTTAGAAGTAATCGTATCTTTAAACAAAAATAAATAAATAAATTAGGTGGCGCAACAGGTGGCCTATTGATTTACAACTCTCAACCATTCTTGTGTGCGAGTAATTTTGTCATGGGATAGAGGGGACCTATAGTTTTAAGGCGATTCCAAACGGGTAATTTGATAAAGCACTTTTCATTACAAGAATCACTCTTGGAGGATTTGTCAATTCCTCACAAGAAGCAGTACGCAGGAAAAAAACTTAAGATGGCACAAGTAGGGTTTGAACCCAAGACTTCTGGCATGACAGTCCAACGCACTAACCATCACGTCACGGGCACTACAACAGGGGTAAAAATGTGTTTTTTGAAATTTGGTTAAGCAAAATTAAAAAATAAAGCTTTAAAGGCCTTAGGCTTGGGTCAACCCTAGAATTTTCGAAAAATTGTTTTCTTAATTTTAAATGGTCCACTAGGGACTCAAAAGTGTGCCCCAAAAGTGTAAGGCCAGGGAAAACCTTTAAGTACTCGGTTTTTAAATTTAATTATTATTAAAGGCATTGCAAACCTATTCCTGACTTGCTACTACTGAAAACATCAAACGCGTTCATCTCAATGCTGCCTTTTTGGTCAGTTGGCAAGACTGATAACTAAGACAATTCACAACCAATTGACTTGAATTTTAAATATATCTTTGTCATTTGTTATTTTTTTAACCTTAAATAAGGAGACGTTATCGCAAAAACGCTGCAATAACGCAAAAAGCATATTTTTTAAATAACAAACACACAACAATTAATTAAAAAGCACTCTGATCTATTCAGCAAGCAAAATAATGTTCTTTGATTTTCAAATAAGGAACTACATATATAGTAAAAACCTGAAAATAACATTTTGGATAAATACAAAACAAAATCCTTAAAAATTAATAAATGACTAGCATATTAATTTTGTTTAAAAATAGGAACAGATAAATCGATCCAAAATTACCTCTTAAGGATTTTAAAATCCAGAATTTTGTCAAGAAGTTTGTTTCTAAAATTTAGAGTCTTCGTCAATTTTTGAAAGGTTAATTCCAAAACATAAAAATATTTAAAATAATAAACCTGAAGCACATGTACTACACAAAATAGTTTTAATTTAAACGTCTTTAAAGTCTTTAATTGAAATTTTATGATCAAGACTAAAATCGTAAATAAGAATCAAAAATTCAATACAGAACCCACACATGTTAGGATAAAAGATTTATCTTAAGAACTCTTTGCTTGTTAAAAAGAAAATGTTTGTGTGGTTAATATGAAACTTAGATTTTCTGAGTATTTAGGTTTTGATTTGAAATTACCCAAAAAGCAAAGCAAAGCAAAAATTCGGAAAGACATCAAAGACATGGATTTGGGTATACTTTATGCTTTAAAAAAGTGGGTACCTAGAATTTATACTAGAACTGACTTTAATGAATTTTGAGGAAAAGTAATTTATTTTGATTGTAATTTTTAAGAAAGAGAATGATGTTAACAATAATTAATTTTGCTTAAAATCTAAATAGTATGATGAATTTTAGTACTAAAAAGCATTGTTAAGAATGAGTTTAGTTTTTAAAAAGGTTTTCAAAAGAACTATATTAACTTTTCGGTCTTAATCAAAAATCATTTCATACATTTTATGAGTTGGATTTTTGTGTACATTTTGTATATGAAACGAAAGTTTAACTCATGATTATTTATTTTAAAAAAAAATCGAAATTTGAATAAAAATAATTTAAATAAAAAGGAAAATGGCAACATTAGGTTTTGAACATTTAAAGTCAATTCATAAAATTACTTATATGCATAAGAAAATGAACAGTGAACAAAAATAAGAACTTTTTTGTAATTATAATGACATATGTAGGTACATGAAATAAAAATGTGTATTACAATTAGATATCATAAATAATTAGAGTGAAAATTAAGGTGAGTATATTTCCAAAAATACAACCAATTTCGAAAATATGGCTAAATGATTAAACTTGAGCAATATTGGCTATTTATTTATTTATTTTGAAGACTAATAAAATTTTTCCTGGATATATTTCTATTCTATAAAGACTTAATACTCATAGTTATACAAACCTTATACTTTAAACATATATAAGTAGCATATTGTACTATGCACAAAAACAACTCATATTACAGGTTTGAAATTGAACATATTTGAAATATAAAATCAGTTCTGTCTAGCAATTTTTCTATTTTTCTAAGCTACAGATTTAAAATAGAACACCTCGCTGTTTAATTGGAATTTGTATGAATTAAAAAAAAAAAAAAAACAAAAATCTAAAATTATAGAACTGGAAAATTTAAAGTAAATAATTTTATGTTATGTATACGCCACAGTGTACTAAATAGACAAGTTCATTGATAAATACTTGCCAATGCATTTCGCATTAATAGAAATTAATATTTAAACATAAACAGTCTTATTTAAAAACGCTGTATAGAGCCTACATAAAGTTATGTAATCTCTATAATGCCTCTAAACGCAAAAAAGCTATTTACAAAACTTATGCAAGGTTGCATAGTCCCATAATAAGCTAAACGCGTTTTGAGGTTGAATAAAGCCTACATAAGAAAATTATTGTTATTATTATTTCGTAAATGTCATTTTGATTTCTCTCCATTTTTGAAATTAAAATAAAAACAATAATGCCTCTCCAGTTTAGCTCGTTTATTAATGATTTAAAGAATTTAAATCGCATTTTACCGACTCCAAGAAGGCGAAAAGTTTTTAAAAAAAGGTTCAACCCAATGAGCCTAAGAAGAAGAATTTAAAAAAATATATATAGATTTTCGAAAGAGAATATCATAAAAATAATTGGAATTATTTTTTTATATTTTATTTGTTATGACAAACAGCTGATTTGATAGACAGATAAATGGAATAGATTGCTCCATTTTGGTACTTTTTTTGATATAAGCATTGTATAACTAAAATTTATAGCAGAATTTTTTATAAATGGGAATTTTCGCAACGTTACATAGAGCCTACGTAAATCCTTATGCACTGTATAACTATTTATCTGTTTAGCAAATTCTATTAAATAAGACTGAAAGTATATAAAGTTTCATTCAAGGCATTTTTCATGTAAAAAAATATAATATTTAAAAATTAAACAAAAAGAAATCCGAAATTTTTTTATAAATTTTGTCACATACGGAAATTATGAATTCACATATAAATTACACTGGTTGGAAAAATTAAGTTTTTCTTTTCTAGCCCACTAACAAAACAAAATTGTTTTTAAGGTCTAAGTTGCACTGAATTTAAATCTTGCCTTATAAATTTTCTGTCAAATCAGGTTTTTAAAAATTTACTCTTTAAAAATGTCAAACACAACTAAAAACGACGTCATGGGGAGTAGAAATAAAATAAATCAACAATTATATTATTTTACTCTATTTTTAGAAATTGTCAATAGTTATGAATCTTCATTTGACTTTATATGATTTTCTGATGAGAAACCTTAGATTTTATGTTTTTGAAAAATAAGTTTTGGGGGAAATTTTTAGAGCTTATTTAAAATCCGAACTTTGATTTTAACTTTCTGCTCCTAAAATTTTAAAGATATCCGTCTTCAACCTTTTTGGTTTAATTTTTTAAAAACATATATAGCTCTGTTTAAAAACAAAAAAATACTTTCAAACCATTTTGCCATTTTTGGTTAGGGATCATCATAATATATTTTATGCGTTGTTATCAAAAATATATTGAGATCAAATATATAATTAGTTTTTGAAATTTATTTTAATATTTAATCAACATTTAAGCGAGAAACTACAAAAGGCAAAAACTGCAATTAATATTTCATGGAAAAGATGCTTTATGAACGAAAACATAGCCCACAGTAGTAAATATAAGGTATTTGAAGCAGTTGCGGAAAGTATCCTTTTGTATGACTCACAAGTATGGGGATTCAAAAAGTCTCACACGGTGGAGAAACTCGTAACACATTATGTGAAGAGAATATTTCGTCTGCCAAAAAATACGCCAAATTACGTGATTATGCTGGAAACCGGACTATCACCTCTATTTATAAAGACCCTAAAGATGCAAGCGGATTATCTCTTGCACGTTTTTAGTATGAACGAATACCGACTTGTTAAAAAACTAGTAGTAAAAGCTGTAGAAGACCAAAATCACTGATACAGGGAGTGGTCGAGTCTCGCAGAAGGATACAATTTAAATTTTAATTTAAATACGGAATTTGTATCGCACAGTAAAGCTCTTATGTACAAGGTTATAGCAGCGGTAGATGAGAAGTGTAGAGCAGAATATGCAGCTGAAACAGTTGGGTCCTTGTTCAGAACAACCAACAGTAGGCTCAACCATAATCTCGCAGAAAGGAGCTACTTCCATGATATAAATAATGTAAACGTCATTGCTACAATGGTCAAGTTAAGAAACAAACTACTCAACCTGAACTTCATACCGCACAGGCCTGATTTACCACTGGAGTGTACTATTTGTAATTTAGCAAAAAAAGAGAACGTCATACATTTCGTCTTTAAGGGAAACTAGAAGAAATATTCTTGTGGAAGTGACTTTTTATCAGAGGAACAAGTTCTTAGTATGCTAAATGAGATGGATGTCTCCAAGCTCTATAACTAAACTATTCCAAAGTTGCAAAGTTGATCCAGAATTATGAATGAAGACTTCTGACGCTTTAAATTTGCTAGTCATTTGTTTTTTTTTCTTTGTTTTAAAATTGGCCTTTTTAAAATGTTTTTTTTCTTTTAATTGTTTTTTTTTTGTTGTTAATTACAGTAATTTAATTTATTAAAGTTGTCAATCTGGCAGACGGAAAATGTCATGCTATTATGATTTTTGTAATATAATATTTATGTAATAATTGCAAAATGAATCTTTAAATCAATAAAAATCAATTATCTATCTTATCTATATCTATCTATCTATTTAATCAACTTCAAGGACTACAAAAATCAAATACTAAATTTCTCAAAAATTAAAAAGATAAGTAATTGATATCAATAACATTTCTGTTCTATAATATTTGGCAGTTAGAAGCCGCAGATTTGCATAAATTTTCGTATTCATATGCACATTACAGGCTATTATTTAAAACTTTAACTCATGTCATGAACTTTTTCATTACAATTTCTTAAAATATTCAAAAATAACATCAAAAAGGTACTTACCAACATCTCTTGGTTTTTCATGTACATATTGTTTTGGTGAGCTGTTCTTTTTATTTGGTATTGGTCTTAGTGTTGTATTAATTTGCTGCAAAAAAAATATAAATTTACAAAAATTATATCAAAAATTCTACTAAATCTAATAAATTAAAGGAAAATTTTACTATTTTGTCAGATCTTTCACCACACGGCAGCCGAGCTACAGAAACATCAGGACTATCTTCAGGCGGTGGTGGCTGTGGTACCCAATTGTATCCCCGTCTTGATATTGGAACACCAACTCGATCATGTTGAGAAGCTTGTTGTCTTTAAGAGTGCAAATAGATACAAAATAAAATATAAATTATAAAAATTATGTTTATTCAGAAAACTTGAGAATAAGTATATTATTAAATCCTTGTTCTATGTAATTTTGTTACTTAAATTTAATACTTGAAAACTTAAACTTAAACTAAATTTGTATTCTATGTATTTTTTAATTTAGTACTTGAGAACTTTAAATTAGAATTAAATTAAAAAAGTAGAAAGGAAATGCTGCAAACATTTCAACCGATGAAATTCGATATACTTCTGCAATTTTTAAATTCACGTGCTCTAAGCCATCGACATTTTTCATATTTTTAATATTTGATAATAGTCAAATACATTTTTGAAATATCTAAATTATTATGATTTCGATCGGTTTTCACGTTGAACTTGAGTTTAAAAATATTATAGAAAACAGAAATTTTCAATTATTCGAGCAATAAATCTAAATTCTGGTTTTCGAATTTTATCAAGAAGCTGTTATTTAAAATCAAAATAAGTTCATCTCTGAACTAAAGACTTAAATGTTTCAATTGTTTGAAACTCTATATATATTATTTTGAAGAATATTTGGCTTATTCAACTTCATTTTTTTTTTATGTCAAGGTTAAAAACTCATGTCTTGATACTGAGCGACCTTGTCTGGCCAAAAGAGATATTAATTGTTAGTGTTTAAAATTATAATTTTTACTCTGCTAAATATCAACGTATCCACTATTATACATAAGAACTTCTCTCAACTTCTGGATGTGTCTTATAGCAGGATGATTTTAGAGGTCCTAAGCATAATTTTATGTCGAATCAGTGAGACTTATTTAAGAAGCACACATTTAATGACAAGATTTTCAACTATGAGGAATTTTGAATTTCTTCTAAAAGTCAACGCTCACGAAAGAACTTAAGATTAGCATTGTTTCGAAACTAAAACGAGATTGGGTCCTTCAATAAATATCGGAATCAATGGTCAAAACCGGATGAATTTTAAAGAAAGGTAGTAGACTATATTTAAGTAAGAATATTGTCTTGTTTTATAAGCGATAAATTAATTCAAACTAGGTTTGAAGGTTTGAGGAATCGAATAATTTAATCCAAATCTCTTTATGAAAAATAAGGCCACTATATTTACTGGTTAGATTTTCGAGATCTGGTAAAATACTACACTTAAAGTTCACTCAAAGCCAAAATAAAACTTATATACAAAATATGTTATCACCTTTCATCTTCCACTAAGTATTTTAAAAATTGAAAATCATAATTAATTACAATTGTAGAACATTCCTTCATATTGTCTATTTTAAACAAATTAATTTTAAAAACTTCTTCTTTTTAAAAAAAAACCCTTCTGTTTCGATTTCACAAAATTTACTATATAAAGAAATGTTTCAAAAATATTCAAATAAAAATCTAGTCATGTGAAATTTATCTTTTTAAGTTCTTAAAACAAAAAAAAAAAAAAACAAATTTGTACATAAACTTTCCGATTCGTATGCCCTCAATAAAAGTGCTTAACAATATGTTCGGTGTATATTAGCATATAAAAACAACAATTATTTTAATAGCTTAAGAATATGTGTTTGCATTCAAATACTGAGCACTACATCTAATTTATTATGAGACTTAAGATAATTGCTCATCCTTATTTTATTTTATTTTATTTTATTTATTTTCTGTTTACAAAGAACATCTAATTTAAACTATAATTTAGTGTTTTTATGTGAAGTGTGTCTGATAAGAGGTATTAAAGAAATCATACAAATGATTTATGATGACTTGATGATTTGAGACAGAGCCATATAAAAATGACTTAAAAAGTAAATACAAAAAAAAGACTTATCTTAAGACATGGTTTATATGCATAAATAAAAATAATTCATCGTGGCCTTATTTTAAGACGGTACAGTGTTTTCTCTTGTTAAAATTTAACATTTTTATCTTATTTGTTTTATTTTTTTTTATTTGTGTTGATGTTTGATAAACTTGAACTTAATTTTTTTGTTTGTAACGAGAAATGTTCTAAGGCAAGTTGCTGCTAGACAAAAGTAATTTTAAACAAACTACACCCTTAAAGTCAAATTTGATTTAGTTTGAAAAAGCTTTAATATCTTGCAACTTTTTTGATTGTACAATTTTTACTGCTTTTTTGAGTTTTACCTTTGGACAAATAACATTTAATTGAAGATTAGAATGACCGTTCTGAAATGAGCTGTTTTTGAAATAAATAACTACAACACTAACTGTATTAAAAATCTATTGTAAAGTGGTTGTTTACTTTTCAAAACTTTTAATTTTAATCTTAATTTATTTTTAGGATTCTTTTCGTAGTTAATTGACATTGACAAAAATAGAAAACATTTGACAAAATCATAATAAATTACAAATGTTTTTAAATTAAGATTCAACGAAATTTCAAGAGTGATTATTATTTGTTTCCGGTTTTTGAAGATTTGAAATGTATTTTTTTCAAGATTTTACTAATTATAAAACAATAACCATTTAGAAATGCAATATAGGAAAATTACTAATTTATATTAAGATAAAGACTGAGCAACTGAAGACTTTTAGAAGGATGCATTATTATAAGAAATTGCATGTTATTAACTATGAGGCTATATTTTTAACTTCCCATAGGAAGTTATTGTAATGGGTCCGATTTGTCAAATTGAAAATTTTGACATTTCTCGATGTTTTAAGGTCCCTAGAGTAGAAATAAAAGATTTTTAGAAAGATGTCTGTGCGTGCGTGTGTACGTACGTCCGTACGTTCGTCGTCCATAGCTCAAGAACCAGAAGAGATATCGACTTCAAATAAATGTTGTTATACAGATAATAAGGCAGAAAGATGCAGAAAGGGCTCTCAAGAAAATTGCGTGGGTGGTTTTTTTACCATAGCAGAAAAAAAGGTGAACGTTTTGGTTAAACCCAAATATCTCATGAACCAATGACGCTAGAGATAAATTTTATATTATATATTGTAACGTGATACAAAACAATTAAATTTTTGGAAAAAAATCCAATTAACGGTTTTTTTTATAAATAAAAAAAACTGAAAAAAAAATTTGCCACTTTGAAAATTTTACGACTAAAATATGATTTCATCTCCAAAACAATTTTGTGCAACGAAGAATAATGTTTTTGACATCTGATAGAATTTTGAGAAAAATCGAATTGACAGTTTTTTTTTAACAAAAAATAAAAACCTAAAAAAAAACAATACTAAAACTTATTAAAAATTTACTTTCGACTCAAATAGCTTTTCAAAAATTAAAAATATTGGCTTCAAACTTATTTTATTTCACAAAAAATATTGTTTTTAATATTCAGTAATTTTTTTATAAAAATCCAACAGTCCGTTTTTTCATAAAAAAATAAAATCTACAAAAAATAGTACGCAAATTTGGTAAAATTTGATACATGTAGACAAATTTTTAAGCAAGACAAATCGACAGACGGGATGGAAAGTTAACAGTGTGGGTCGCATCCCAGCCTCTTTTTTTAAATTAAAATCAAAAGGACCCTCCATCTATTCCTAAACTCAAGAAATTACATTATTAATGCTATTTTACAGTGACAGTCAATTTCTTGTAGTGGTCTTTAAATGCAAGTTTTGAATTTAAGTTTTTCATATTAAATTATTTTTTAGAATTTCTTTATCATATTAGGTTATCAAAATAATTTAACACAAAAATTCAAACAGTACTTTCTCCAAAATACGTACTGTGACTTCCTACAATTTTTACTTCATTCTTAAAATTCATTAAATGTTTCCAACATCTGCAAATTCAAATCTTATTTGAATCCTACGAATTTTGTCATGAAGTGAATTTTATAAAATTAATGAAAATTTACTAACTTCAAAGGCGAAAGTGAAATTTCGAAAGAAATGATGGAACTTCGATAATTGAGTCACCCTAGAATATTCGAAAAATCGTTTTTTTTTTTCTAATGGCTAGGGAAACCCTAGAACCTCAATACTGTTACCTCAAAATATTATGAAACAGTTTTAGAATTAAAGTATTGAAGGATTTGAAAAATTAATCCTGATGTATTGATTTTTGGCAAAATGGTGATTGTCAGATAATTAATAATGGATAAACTATACAATAAAAAACAAATTCCTATTAACAAAGAAAATCTAGTTTCCAGAACATATTCAAATTTTCAAGTTAATCGGTAGTAGTAGCAACTACTCAAAATTCTAAACGCGTTTTTATCTCAATACTGCGATTTTTGATTAATCAGACATTGACTTGAAATTTTGAACATATCCTGCAAACTAGATTTTTTTTGTTAATAGGAATTTGTTTTTATTGCATAGTTAATCCATTATAACCAATTATCTGACAATTTTGCAGGAACAATTTTGCCAAAAATCAATATATCCCCAAAATTCTACGTATATTCTATAGCAGTTATTATATATAAACAAACAAAATTCATTGGTTAATCTTAAGCAAAAGAAGAAGTCTTCGAAAGGACCCTGCACAGTCGAGATTTTAAAATAAATCGCTTAAATTGTAAGCAGTCACTTTTCTGTATTTCTAGATTTATTGTGAAGCTATTTTTTCCGACCTCTAGGGTTGGCTAACCCCTTAAGAACCTTAGTTCAGACACAAATCTTTAAATATCACCGACATAAAGGAAGAAAATATTTAAAAGAAGTGAATGAAAGATGAATTTTGTCAAAGTTAGCCTCGGAATTTATTTCTATGAAGAATTAGGACTTTAGCTGTCAGTTAAATGTATAAAGTGAACATTTTAAAACACTCTCAGCTGGAAGAATTCCGAGGGAAATATTATTCCCGATAAGCCCCATGATATTTCCTCGAGACACTATTCTTATTTTTGATCACAAAAATGAGTTTTGTAATTTAATTACTATTTCACAGTTCCTTGAAAATTTAAACTGATGAAGTCGATTTAGATTTAAAAGCTCGAAAACTCTCCGAAATGATGGATTAGTGGCTAGTGGATTATAGAATATCACAATTTACCAAGACTTAGGTTAAGTTGCCATTTAAAACACTCAAAGCAGAAGAGAAATGAATAATGATTGGGCAGGTTCAGGCGACACAAGGACTTGAAAGTTAGGCAAGTTTCTAGTATCTGATTGGCCAGCTGTCAAAAAATTACCTTCCAATTAAGGCAACTCTATTGGAAAGTTGACTGGAAAGTAAGTCAAGAAAAATCTCCCCAACTATCAAGTCAAGTCAACTTATGTCAAAATGACAATTGATCATGTTTTTCAACTAAAAGCTGAACTTTATTACTCAATGATTTATTTATTTTCTACACAACTTCATTTAATGCTTTCTGTAAAAAGGTTCCTTGTAAATTTGGAAAAGAAATAAGTAATATTTCTCTACAACACAAAATACAAACCGTGATGGACTTGTAGCTTGACTGAGGAGTGTTTTGTAGAAAATAATGATTTTGGTAGTTTTTGTACTATGAACTTGAAGTAGAGGTTTGTGAAGTAAAGTTCTAAATTTGAAATTCATGACACTTGAAAAAGTAACAAGTTGCCTTGGTTAAAATTTACGTTCAAAGAATAAAGTTGACTGCAAATGAAGTCCCTTGTGTTGTCTGAACCTGCCCATTGTTTCTTACTATCTCCATATGAACTTCTAAGAGCTAATCTGATAGGTAAATTTTAAAATTACTGAGACACTTATAGTTAGCGATAAATACTTTGATATAAATCATTTCTTTTTAAGAATTGAATATCTTAACAGTTGTTTAAGCTTGAAAGTTAAAAAGAACTAAATGATTCTTTCAATTCAGTTGGCAAAAAGCTAAAACATGAAAAAAAATAATAATGATCGTTTTGTCCATTTTATCAACTTGCTTTAAGCTAATCATTTGATCATTAATACGTGATCGACCACCACACGAAAGTTTATTAATATAATCGATTAACGTATTTAATAATATGATACTGACTATTAGTTTCACACCTTAGAAGAGGAACTAAGATGAACCTTAGCCTTGAGTTAAAAAAAGGCTGGTAACAATTTCTGATATGTAATTTTTCATTTTCTTGGTTTAAGTATATTAATTACTAGCGGCCCGTCCCGGCTTTGCACGAGTAGACATAAATAGGTACAAATATTTAAGTTATAAGCATGCTAATTAAAACGACCATGAATCACTAAATTAGAAAACATTTTTTTGTCCTATCATTAATACTCTTCGCAGCCTATGCGATGAAAGACATTTTTTGGCTAATTTTTTTACACCTTCGATTGGTTTTAATAGGAATTTCTAAAGATTTCTATAGTAATCTAGTACTAAATATAGCCTATGTTACTCAGTGACAATGTAGCTTTCTAATGAAAAAAGAATTATTAAAATCGGTCCAGTACTTTTTGAGTGTATTCGTTACATACAAAAATACAAATCTCTCCTCTTTATAATATTAGTGTTATATAGTGTTATTGGTGTAGAAGAAATAGGAGAGACCTGCAAAATGGATGTTAGGTTAGATTAGTTTATAGTGACAGTCAGGGATGGAGTAAAACAAACTTAGGCCAATTGTTGGCCCATTACGATACCACATGAATATTTCGACTTTTTCCTAAGCTCAATAAAACCAGTTGGATTCCTGAAATGATAAGCATCACCATAACAGATTTCCTTAAGTGAATCATACTTTTTTCAGCTAAAACAATTGTTTCATCGTTGTCCATACATGTTCTGAAAAAATTATTTGATTACATTTTCGTATTAGGCAGTGTCCAGTAATGACACTTATTAAAGAGCTAATATGCAATCTGCTTAAAGATATCAAGCAATTGGAATTGTTTCGTTGCTTGACAGTTTCTTGTTTTGGCTAAAGTTAACATTTAGTGATATATAAAAGTAACCAAAAGTATTTTAATAAATGAAATTATGAAGAAACTTCTATCAAAATTAATTTCTAAGCATAAGATAACTTAACTATAAACAAAAATAAGACACTGTAAATGGTCAAATATTATTGTTAAAATAATAAAAAAAATATCTTACAATCTAGACATATTGTTACATTTAGCTTAGATATAAATCTTAAACATAATCTTCATATATTCTTATATCTTATAAAACTATGTAAGTACACTTTAACTTAATTTCTATAACCATTAATTTAGAGATATGATGGTAATGCAATTTCCAAAGATTACATTCCATTCTTTTTTGTTTTGGATAGATTCTATAATAATCACCTTAAACTCTCATAACAATCCAAACAAACGACCGCATATTCTCCATTTTCCAACAAAAGACCATCGTCGCTCTTTCGACTTTTCACAAATGGAAATTCGTTAACAGGCAACGCTCTAACACGTTTCCGATACGTTGTTATACCGCACAAATGGCAAATGTAATCGTGCCAATTGTATTTACGTTCAGCTGGATTCACACTTGCATTTTGTGCTTCATATCTATACAAAAAAAAAAAAACGAAATCGAATTGGAGGAGGATTACAGATTCACCATCACGAAAAGAAATAAAATATATAAAGAAGCTTACTTCCTCCATTGATTCAGCAACGAATGATAACAGAATGTACAAACTAAAGCTGAATAATCGGAGCGTAATTGCTCAGCATTTGGCGGTGATTTATGTTTAAGTAAATGCGGGAAGTATGGTCGATTGCCCTAGAAAAAAAGAAAACTCAATTAATATCAATTCAATTGGAAATTAGGTCAAATTGTAATAAAAGAAACCTCCTTGCTGGTGTACAGGACTCGGGCTAGAGTCAAATCTGAATGCAAACCACAAAGGAAACAATAGATTGAGGTGCTAGCTGGTGTTGTTGAAACCGATGGTGTTGATGGTGGTGTGTTTATGCTCATGCCACCGTGTCTTGAGCCATTTGGTGAACTAGATGCCATCATTGGTGATGGAATGTTATATCTATATTTAAAGAAAAAAAAAAGAAGAGGAAGCATGTTATGATAATGATTAAACCATTTTATTTCATAAACTTACCTTCTATGTTCCAATGGAACACGTTCCGCATCCATTGTATCCCATTGACGGGCTAAATGATTAACACAGTCCTTGCATGCTAATACCCGATTTGAAGTACCAGCTGGATCACTATTACTGCTGCTGCCCTTTAAACATGGAAAATGCATTGCATGGGAGTTCATGTGCTCGGCACTGGTCGACAGCCATTCCATTTTGTTTGTTGCACAAAGTGTTTTACAAATGTAGCAACTGTAAATGGAAAAAAAAAAAAACGTATCAATGAGAAGAAGGTGGTTTTGAAAGATTATAATGTAAACTTACGGATACTGCCCATGACCATTTTCAATGGTACCTTGGGACGATGGAGGTGTATTTGGTCTGGAATCACGTCTGTATGGTTTAAGATCACGATTTGCCGATGAGGAGTTATTGGAATTGGACTCGTAGGGCTGGAATTTTAGAAAGAAAATTGTTTTATTATTAATTTTGAAAATTAAATGTAGGGAAGTATCTAGACAGTTGAGAAATTTCAAGGAGGCATTAGTTAAGAGCTTTTTATTTTTACAATATTTGTATTTGCATAGTGTTGGAAAACGCAGTTTAATCAGTTGGATGTTATGATTGTGCGTGTAGCAGGAAATCGAGATGTCAAGTTTAAGGAAGGAAAGCTAAGGAAAGAGATAACTAAATATAAAAACAGGGCCAAAAGTAAGTAAATGAACTAAGACGACAGATGCTAAATAACATTTTAAAACAGCCTCTCAAAATGAGGTGATTATGGTTTTCATAGGGCTGAATTTAGAAAGAAATTGTGCATTTTTAGCTGTGTTGGAAATTTCTCCTGATAAATGGAAAATAAAGCTTTAGATTCTTTGAACCTCAGACTCAAGGTTCTGGACAGATATGAACAATGAAATTGGCTTTAAAAGATTTCATTATACTAAGACGCTTTATAAACTGTCTGCCTCAAAGCAGAGATTGTGACAAAAATCAAGTTCGACAGACTACAGTGGGCAAATCATCATGACAAGACCCCGGTTGTCAAAACGATAATGACGAATCTTTAACCATAGTTTAAGACATTAGGCTAAAAGTTCAGTGTGAAAAGTTATGTCCCGTGTCTCAAAATCCCGCTTTTTACAATCGTAGTTTTTGATAATCCCGTTGGTCTTAGATCCCGTATCTTATGATCCTTGAATCTGATGAGTAAACTTCAGAGGATTATAGAACAGACTTTAAAATTAAAAACTTTGCTTCATCAAAAAGTAAGATATTTTAAGAGAAAATCCAATTCATTAAATTTATTTTGTTTGAAACTCTGAGAACTTTCTTTTATGAATTAAACAAAGGTTACTTTATAAATCGTATATTTACAGAAGTCAAAATCTTCAATTTAAAGAAGAGACATTTGTGGTTAAATTTTAGTTTTTGAAAAGTAAATAATACTCATATTTGTGTGCACCTGGCAACTTTAAATAATGGTAACTACAGGGTGGGTCAAACGTTTTTTGTTAATGTCTTAGAATTATGATGGAAAAAGCTCTGGGAAGACCCCGAAGCATGAAGTTCACTTTCAATTTGGTAGTGACTTTTGAAGCACCCTGTTAAATGCATTTGTTAACAAATTTGTTTAATTTATACATTTTCCAATTCAATCGCTCATCAATTCAATCGCTCATCAAGTTCTTCAAAGTTATTTCTGACACTATTCACCTTGACAGATTCGTTAAGTTTAATATTGTTCTATCGAGTTCCTGTGACAAGTCTTATCTGTCAAAAAGATTGTTGATTGTTTCTTTTTTTACCATGACATTATTTAGACTCTCAGGAAACCTCTAGAAGGAAAAAGATTTGCACGTAACAGAAAAAGAAGAAGATATCTTGAGAATGTTAAAATAAAATCTAAGACTTATTTGATATTACTGCTTTTTAAATATAAATAAATACCCCTAATTTAGTATAATCACCATATTTTTGCTCTGCAACCACTGCAAATATAATATCAGCTATTCAGCAATTGTTAAAAATGTTTAATCTAGTATTCCAGAGTAAATAAGTTTAAAACAATACAAAAAAGAAACTTCAAAACACACCTTATTTTGGGAAAAACAAACAGTGTTTTAATTTTATACCGGCTAAACACAACTGAATCAGTCTCTTCATATCTCTCGTAATATGGCAGATTTTATATTAATTCTTATCTCTCTCTTTATTTTCTTTCCTTGAAATACATAAATTATTTTGAAGTTCATTTTTGTTTTTTGAAAAACTTGATTGAACTGAATATTTCTGGTAATTTCTAAATAAATTTTTGTCAAAAAATCTATCTTATCGCAAGAAAAAATAGTTGTTGTTATTTTTCGTAATTAACAAATTACGATCATAGTATACTTAAAAAAAGGGACAGTTTTATTATCTCTTATTAAAAACTTAATTCTCTGATAGAGTGGTAATTGATATTCGATATGATAATGTTAAGTAGTTTGAAAAACCAGTTACATTTGAAATAATTCTATTTTTATATGAAAACAAAACAATTATTGTGGGAGTGACATTATTGTTTATTTAATAGTCTATTGCACTCTCCTTGATTCATATTCATACAAACAATACGTGTTGAAAATGGTTTTCGAAAGATAAGAAAATTAAATTTTCTGACATCAGAAAATTACTTAACATTCTTGATGTCAATAAAAATAGAGAAAAAACCCATATTTTATGTGCGAAACAATATTGCGTTGTTTAAACTGAGTGTTAATATTTGTTAACATTTAAACAAATAGTTTTACATCGGAGCCACTGTAGTTGAGACAGAAAAATATAAATTTTATAAGAAGTACCTACTTTTAGTAACAATTAAAATACCTGTTTTGTGTTTACAATGCTGACTTTTATTTAAGTACTTTATTAATGTTTTAACTTGAGGAAAAACTGTAAAGATAAGTCTAAACATAAGTATGCAAGATTACGTAAAATTTCAAATTTCAAAATGCTTCAAAACTGTTAAAAATGATCTTATCAGTTCTAAAATATTTGTAATTAAATTAAAACTGTTTGCTTAGCAAATTCTGAAGATTAATTTAGAAGAAGAACTGTCAATTTGTGAATTTCAAAAGATCTATGGACAACCAATCGATAACTTATGGTGTTCCATGGGTAAAATAAATCAATTTATTCTTGATCTAAATCTGTCAAAACAAAAATGTTCCCTGTTTTTGCATAACATGGGGCAAAACAAATTGATTTATTTATGATTTAAGATCAAATCTGTAGATCTGGATTTTTCGGTAGATTTACCCCGCTCTTTGCACTAATACTAATAAAAATATATAAAGAATGTTTAGTTGGAAAATTGACAGCTTTACTGCACTCGTTAACACTTAGAGGAAGTTACCCTAATACAATGACAAAATAAACAGTTCCAGTCATGTTCCAAGCTCCGCGAAAAAAAATCAATTTTTGACGGAAATCTGAATTTACCCTATTAGATTTGACATTCTTCTACCGACATATTTTGACATTTCATCATCGCTGTCACGTGAAAGTGAAAGCATGAGCGTGAGCGAAATAAAATCGTTCAACGTCAATCAATTTAGTTCGTGAGTTTCAAAAGGTTTATCCACCTTATAACGCTTTGATTTTAAATTGATGGAGGAGCTGTAAAATTTTGCAGCAATAAATGTAAGTGAAATAAAAAATTAAATGTCAAAATAGGTCAAAACCGGTTTTTATGTGTGAAACGTCAAATAAAATAAAAGCAATGGAGAAAAAATGACTTGAACAATTAAAAAAAGTTTTTTTAGATGACTTAAAATTGAGTGCGAAACTTGGAACAGTGAAGAAGTGAAATGTCATATCCGTTGATTATGGTATTTTAGAACTAAAAAAGCTAAATTACCAATGGAAAATAATTTAAAAGAAATTAATTATATACAAAATAAAAACGATTTCAGCAATTTTGAGTGTCATTCACTCTTTGATTTTGACAGATTTGAAATCTTTTACAAAACAGAACTAAGTTTTTTCGGTTTTGATTGAAAAGTGACATATAAAACTTTCCCTTTTATTTTCAGTTGAACAATAATTGTCATTGTAATTAACAAATCAAAACTTTTGTGGCAGTTTTCGCGTATTTCCCTTCTGGATAACCATTTAAACGACCAACAAATATTTTAAAAGCCAAAAATATTTTAAAAAGCCAAGGCATTACTTTTAATTTATTTCTGTATTTCATTGTATGACAATTATATGACAATAAACGGTTTGAAACTGAATTTCTCTGCTGGATATTTTGTTCAAAATTTGACAGTTGAAATTTGAAGTGCTGTTTGACAGTTTCCATTCCAGAAGTTCTGTATGAATTTTCGAAAATTCAATAATACATAAAGGGTATTTCGATAAGAGGTTTCAGTTTGAATAGCCCGCTGTTTGGACACCTTTCACTTTGAAAGCTGTCATTTTTTGACATTTTACAAGCAAAAACAACGGTAATACTAAAAATGGAACTACACACGCTTCAAGAACGAATTGAAATTGTTAAAATTCACTTCAAATATAGTGAAAATTTCACAGGCACATCAGTTAGCATAACTAAAGAATCTTGAGTATCATCGTGAAGAACCTTCTCAGCCAGAAAAGTGAAACTGGTGGAATTTTTTCAGCTATTGGGACAAGTTAAGGCCCAACTATAATAGACTTAACCGAGCTTAAGCCAGCTTAAGGGAACGAACCAATACGCAGCCTTATATGTCACTAACCATAATAGACGTTCTGCTCAGTTTCGTTAAATTTCGCTAACTTTCGCGCAATTACGCAAGAGCCATTTAAATGGCTCGAACTTAAGCAAATGTCAAATTTGAAACGCATTTGCTTAAGTTACTTGAATCCATTATGGTTACTTTTTGTTTTGACGTTAACTTCTGATAACGTTTCGTTCGGTTTTGACAATTGCTTACTTTCGGTTAAGTCTATTATAGTTGGGCCTTTAGTGATGTGAAGATAACACTCTGATCGCTCAATAACAACTGATATTACGACTGCTAAAGCTAATAGTTTGTTAGTTTCGCGTTGATCATTCAAAGTAGGCATAACACCGTATTTTGCTTTTGCCTAAAATCTTAAGGCTTTTAGTAACCACAAAAACTCCAGCCGGTCGATCAACATCAAAGTGCTTGAAATTCATTAAAATGATCTGGATTTTCATCAAAAAGTCATTTTAAACTTGTGACTTCGGATGCAACCATATAAAGCAGATAGAGCACATCAAAAATTCATTTTAAACTTGTGACTTCGGATTCAACAATATAAAGCAGAACTTTAACATTTGGAGCTCGGGAAATTCAAAAATAATTGTTGAAAAGTCTACCTTTCCTCATTGCGTCTCTGTTCGGGCAGTTTTCGTGCTGGCGGGTATGTTCGATTCAAAATTTCGGGATTCTGTCAAATCTAGTTCTGTTCATTTAAAATGTACTAATTTTACATTACGGAGTTGACGTTCATTAAAAATAGTTGTTTAAAATTAATTATAGTAAAAATATTTCAAATTTTACGGCGTTAAAAATTAAAAAAAAAAACGAATACAAATTACAAAACTCAAATTCGGTTTAGTTCGAAACTGTTACTTTTGAAATAAATGCATGTTCGACATTTCTTTTTAGAAATTACTTTATACTCTTAACATTTAATAGGCACAAAATGCGTTCCAAAGTTTAGTACATATATTTTCAATTTTTTTTTGTTTTCAAACACTGAATTCGAAAATGACAGCTTATTTTTTTAACACTGGGATTTATTTACGGAAGAACGTAACAAAATGTCATTAAAAATTATTTATTTTTCTTTTAAATATCTTGTCCTTAGAAATTCAGATATTCAGATAATTGAATTCTGTAATTCTGTTTGCCTTTAAAGATTGCTGCAAGAAGATTTGTATTCTCAAATAAAGCATTACCTTTCAACTTATTGTTTTAAATTTATTATTACCTCCTTTCGAGAACCCTGCATTCAAGCCCACGATTCATGCACATCTGATTAACGAAGATTTAATATTTCACACGAGTAAATTCATTGAACTTGATTATTTTTATCAATCAGAAATATTATCACATAGGGTTTTTTTTACAAAATCAAAAAAATAATGGTTACTATAAAAAAAACATATGGCACGTTTCTTGATAAATCGCGCAATCTGGCAAGCCTAGAAAAAACAATTACCGAGAAAAGGCATGTGTAGTGTATAATGTATATGTATGATAACGATTTATGAAGGAAAAAATAAAAAAAAACTTTTATCGATATCAATTACAAATATTTCCGTAAATAAAATACGTCTTTTTTTGAATTTATTAACAACCTTTCAAGTGATGTCAAACAAACTCTTATTTTTAATATTTTCAACATAAAACACTTTCAACTTCACTTAAAATTCCACTCTATTTTCAAACATTACATCAAATTCATCAACAATCTACTAAAATTACTTTTTCACACTCAAATTATTCTTAAATAAACAAAATAAACACAAACTTTTTCTTATCAATTTTCAACTTAATAAATTTAATTATTTTATTACGCCTTTACCTTAAACTGGGCAGAGGGTAACACAAATATATAACAACAACAACAAAAAACTCAAGGGTGCGTTCAACTAACCAAACAAAATAAAATAAA
Organism: Eupeodes luniger; assembly: GCA_951509635.1. Lineage (NCBI taxonomy): Eukaryota > Metazoa > Arthropoda > Insecta > Diptera > Syrphidae > Eupeodes > Eupeodes luniger. The sequence goes on from OX608073.1 coordinate 56,300,619, forward strand.
AATAAATTTCAAAACTAATATTTGCTAAGAAATAGAAAATAGAAAAATGAAAAATAAAATAAAAATAAAAATAAAAATAATAACAAGTTCATACCACGTAAGAGTTTTTTAACGACTATGTACAAGCTGCTGATTTCAACAAATTCACTTAAAAAAAGTAATTAAATAAAAATATATATGTATATATACAAGTTTGCATGTTCTTATCGCTGCTGAAATATAGCTACGTATGTATAATATTTTGAGTATGCGGGCAGAAAAGTTCAATCAATGATAACTCAAGGTCAGGAAATTATTTTCAAAAATGCAACTTTCATAAACTGACACAAAAATAATCAAGTTTAATCTGACGGAAACGAGAAAACATAAAATTACGGCAATCAATTTTTTATAAATAAACTTTTATGTGACAAAAATTATGGGAAATATTATAAAATGCTTATCAACATTTTGTGTAGGAATATTTTTTTTAATTTTGCAATTTAACTTTTGACAGCGATGACTGTCAATTTAATTAGATGGTGAATCATCTAATTTGACATTTGAGTGATGTGTCAGAAGTAGAAATCTTATCGTTTCCTCATTTTTATCAATCGTACAATTAAATTTCTTCCAAAAAAACAATGGTCAAGATAACAAAAAACCAGAAGTTTAATTAAATAATAAATAAACAATAATTTTACAAGTTCATAATTCTGAAAATTTAACATCGCAATAAAACATCAAGTATTGCATCATGTAAAACACGAACGAGTATTTTTATAAATGTTTAACCTGTTGTTCATATAGTTAAATAAATTCCTGTAGGCGGATAGTGATAAGAGCTCTTACTTAATTTTTATACGATAAGAATATTTAATTATATTGTGTGTTTTCTCAAATGTCAGTTCCCACCGAAGTTGATTCTTTCGTTCTCTTTCTCGCATGACAACAACCAAATATATGATCTCATCTGTCAACTTCTTAAACAACAGTTATTTTTTTTTGACATTTTCTTAAGTAAACCTCAAACAATATTGACATACTAGATGTTTCTTAAGTTTGCACTTAAATTATTTAAAGAAGAGAAGTATTTGGGCTTATCTAAAGTTTGTTTAAGCTTTTGTTATCTGTTTTAATTTTTGACTTTTCTTGTTGTTATATGTTTTTTTTTTTTTAAATATATTATTTGGTAAATACTAGTTAGCTGTAAAAATAAACTTAACTGTTATCAAATAATAAAAAAGCAAATAGATAAAGATGTTTGTTTTTATTTTGTATCAGTTGCTTTAATATTACACACCATAATTTCGACACTCAATTTAAACAGGTGATTACTGTTGGAATGAATAATGACAAAAGGAATTAAGTAAATTGAGGCCAGATGTTTTGTCAATATTGAAATGTTGTGTACTAAAAATATAGCAATAATTTTTGGTAATTGAACACAAAGAACAAAAGACAAACAATTTAATTTCGTAAGAAGAAGTTTTTTGAAATAAGTTCAGTATTTTTCTTTTTTCAAAATATTGTAATTTTGTTCAAACTGATTAAATAAATGATTGTTTAGTTAAGAAATTTTTGACTACACAAAATATACGTTTTTTATTCTTGTTAATAATTTTTATCGATTAATTAACTTTTATACCAAATTCAGTTGATCAAATTTGTTTTGCATTGCTAAAGTTCAATGTACAGACAATTTCTCTGTTTCTATTTTTTCTGTACTTTACTTATGTCAACGAAATTTGTTCAAGTGTCATTGCTAAAGTGACATATCGAGAGTATCACTTAAGAACGACTTTTGTAAGAAATCGTTCATCTGTCAAACTACTAGTAACAAAAATGTTTGAAATTGATTTCATAACTTCAAATCAATGAATTCAAAAATGTACGAGAAATTGTGTGAGTGTTTGTAACCATTCACTTTGACAGTTCAACGTATTCACTTCATTTCTTAGAGCTAAGTTTTGTACATTGAAATTCTAGATTAAGAAATGACAAAAACTCACGATTATTGACTAACTTAAGAAAAAGAACGCACCTCAGGTCTCTTGAAAACAATGAAACTTAAATTTGACAGTTGAGAATGTGTTGACATTTGTCGCTCGATCGACACGTAGGCAATACACCATATTTTGCTCTTGACCAAAGTCTTACGTCTTTTAGCTACCACACAAAAATTCAAGTCGGTCCACCACTATCAAAGTCGTATCTTTACTGATTAGGTCATTGAAATTCATCAAAATGATCGATTGTTACAGATTGTAACTTATTTGACACTTCAAAAAAGAGTTTAAGAATAACGTGATGACATATGTTTAAATCGATACAATCTTGGACTTTAGAAATGACAAAAAATCACGATTGTTGACTAACTTAAGAAAAAGAACGCACCTTAGGTCTCTTGAAAATAATGAAACTTAGATTGAACGTTGTTTTGACAGTTGAAATTGTGTTGACATTTGTGTTCAGTAAGGTTTGGTAACTCATCATGAATGCCAGACAAACGTTTCTGTACTTTACTTATGTCAAACAAATTTGTTCAAGTGTCATTGCTAAAGTGACACATGGAGAATATCACTTAAGAACGACTTTTGTAAGGAATCGTTTATCTGTCAAACTACTAGTAACAAAAATGTTTGAAATTGATTTCATAACAACTTTAAATCAATGAATTCAAAAATGTACGATTTATTGTGTGAGTATTTGTAACCATTCACTTTCGACAGTTCAACGTATTCACCTCATTTCTTAGAGCTAAGTTTTGTACATTGAAATTCTAGATTAAGAAATGACAAAAACTCACGATTGTTGACTAACTTAAGAAAAAGAACGCACATAAGGTCTCGTGAAAACAATGAAACTCAGATTGAACTTTGTTTTGACAGTTAAGAACGTGTTGACATTTGTGTCCAAAAAGATTTGGTAACTCATCATGAATGCCAAACAAACGTTTCTAAATTGACTTTTAAATAATTAAATCTATTCCTAAAATTCATACAGCAGTTCGTTCATTTTACAGTGTTTAATGATAAGGATGATTTCTGGTTGTTAATTGGCTTCGTCAATAAGAAAAATTAACTTATATGGAGTGAAGACAATTCTCAATCCAAAAACGAATCATAATTAAGTCCATTAAAATAAGGTTTTAACGTTGTCGGTGTTATGAGCCTTCATTTTTTTTTTCGAGGAAGGAGATGCAGCGAAATTGCGAGCACCATCGGGTCATACTGACAGATTTTTTGTTTGAGAAAATTAATATTTCTGTATTGTTAATTAAAAGTTCTCTAACTCTTAGAAAAAAACACCCGATATAAAGAATCATCCAACTATTTAGCCTAAAAGCTCTTAGAAAGTGTTTTTTTTTTAATAAAATTAAATAAATACTATCGATGAAATTTAAGAACCTTATCAGAGCTAACATTTTGTTGAGTGTCGTTTTTGACGTTTGACGTGACATACACTTACAAAAATGGTGCACAGATGTCAAAGTCATATCGACGGAGGCAAACGATTAAGTGGAACATACATTTGAATTTGAGAAAACAAACTTTTTTTTAACTTTCTGGTGTTTCAATTCTTTAAATTTTTGCGACAAATGTCAAAAAGTCTGACTGAGATATTGAATTCAAAAATGTTTGTCCAGAAATCTGAATCTGAAGCTGATTTTTGATAGTTGACTATCAAAATCAAGAAAATACGTCTGTGTAAGGTGAAAATCGATTTCTAAGTTTTAACCAAACAATTTGACATAAAATAAAAACTTCAAGAAGGGGGTTTGTTCGTAGACTACTACATTAACATGTGGTGTTGAAGCGAGCTTGAAGCTCGCCTAAATTCTTTATATACCTGAATCGAGTTGAAATGAGTTTGATTCGACTCGATTCCGGTCGGGGATTGGAGTAGAGTCAAAATTTGTGAAGAAAAACCTGTGTGGAGGAGTTGGTTTTACAGATAATGCATTATGGTCTGTTTATTTGCATGTTTGTGTACAAAAAATATAGTTTTGTTTTAATCAAATTAAAAAAAAATTGCACATGGAGTATGTAGCATATTCTTATATAGTGCTGAACTATTCAGTTTTTTATGGTTTAACACGAATCAAACTATCTCACTTTCACTTCATAAGAAACATCGAAACATCATTTCCATTTTAGAAAGTGCTGTCAACAAACTTAATCATTTTTAAATCTTCTTGTGCGGTGGAAACACCAAAAATATTTATTTAATCTAAACTGAGATAAACCTTTGGTGGAAACATAGCAAAACTTAATTATCTTTTCTATTGTTTTCTCTTGCAAAATAAGCCCAGTTAGTCCATTTTCATTAACAAAACTAAATAATATCAACAGTAATAGATTGATTTTGTTTCCCAATGGAAAACACATGATTTTTAAATGCACAACTACTCAACGAACACAGCCATCGAGATACAAATGCATTATCAATCGTACCAACATTTGAGAACGAAATCACATAAGATCCATTCGAGACTCGTATAAATGTCAAAAACCCATCCATAGTAAGATTCTACTTTAACTTTTATCGGTAGTATTCATACTACGGATATTGTTTTTGTTATTCGTGTAAAATCCTACTATACTATGGATAGTTTTCCAACAAAACACGGGTAAAAACTTTCAAAAAATTTTACTAAAATTGGTAAAAATTGTTTTTTTTTTAACTAAAAATCTCGGGAACGAAAACAGATATTGAAGTCTAACTTATTTTAACATATGCAAACTATTGTTGCTAACTTTTAGTTATTTTTTTTTAGAAAAATTCAATTGACAACTTTATTTTACAAAACACGAAAGCCTTAAAAAAATTGACAAGAAATGGTTTTCGACTCAAGTATTAGAAGGACAAAGAGATATTGACTTTATTTTTCTGTATCTCACACAAAATATTGTTATTTATAAATTGTTAATGTTTTAGAAACATCAACAGGAGGACACGAATGAAAAGTTATTAGTGTGAGCCGCATGGTGCATAATGTTTTGAAATTAATAGAAACGTAAAACACTAAAAACAAATGTGTCTGTTTTTCAAATTCGTTTTCACTCTGTTTCTTGAACCTCTTTTTGTTATGAATTTGATATGTATTGGAATTTTGAGACTCGAATTTGAGTTCTTGGTTTCCAAAAACTTATCAACAAGAAAGCCAACTTCTCGATATATCTGTTGAAATGTCAACGATTTTTAGCTCTTTAAAAGCTTTACGAGGTTCGAAACTGCCGTCAATCCTAATTGAATTTCAACTAGATAACAACAACGCCTTACCAAAAAAAGTCGTAGGTTTTTGTTGTCATACAATTTCAGTTATTAATAATATTAAAATTCGAATTTATCAATAAAAACAAAAACTTATCCATATCAGGCATTCGGTTAGTCAGATAATTTTTATCACTATATAGGTACCTACTCACTTATGATGATTACACATTAGATGTCTAACTTTGATACCAACTTCTCTCTACGCTTCCGTACTTTACCCAAAATTATCAGAAATGTGTACCTTTACCTTATTCTACCTAAATAAACATTGTTATAATACAAGTTCCAATTTATTTTTATCGAATAGTAATTGGATCACAAATCATGATAATTTCCAATAAATGTATACCTACGTATATTAGGTATATAAATATTTTCCCCTTGAATTAACCCTTGTGCGGTGATAACGCATATGATAACATCAAAATATTGCTTCGTTTTGTATTGTTTACTTTGATAATGATAAGCGGCCTTCATAATACTCAAAGAAGAAAGAGTTTCGAGATTGATTGATTGATAAATATTATTTAATATTTTTTTTTTTTAGTTTTGTTTATCTAAAAATAGCCTATCATGAAACCTTTGGGTAGTTGTTATATTTTTATCACGATTTTATAGTATAAGTTGAAGTGTTACGGTTGTACCTTGAAGTTTTTCAAAAAAAAAGTTAAATAAGTTTCTTGACAGGATAAAACGAAAATGAAAACATATTCCAATTTTCTAGTTAAAAAATTGGGATTTAAAGCTTGAATGTAATGAAAACTGAAAAAATGTCACATTTATTTTTAAAAGAACATCTTTTAACAGGTTTTCTGTCACTTATATGTCAAATCTGTCAACTATCAATGAGATTTTTAGATCATTCATGTTCAACTTTACCTTCTAGACTATTATTGTAAAAATGATAAACTTTGGGTTATTTAATAAATTTGAACAAGGGTAACTTTCCTTGTTATAGTTGATGTAATCATACAATACATTAAGTTTGTTTTCAAAGATAATCATGATGAATTAGTTATGGGAAAAGCCACTTAAAAATGTTTTTATATGGCTAACATACTTATACCCAATTTATTTGCTTGATCGAAGATGTTTAATAGAACGGAAATTTCATTGAAATGATAAGTCGAAGTCGAAAAGATTATGAACTCTTTAATAGTAGAAGAAGCACGAGGTTTTCTTATCGTTAATTTGATTTAATAAATCTGGTTTAAGTAGTAGTATATGAATAAGCATTTATGAGCTTTTGATAATTTTTAAATGTTTAAATTTTGTACAGGTTGAAATAAAATTGATAATAATAATACCTATAGATATTTTATAGAATCTGTCAAATAAGGCAAATGAAAATTTTAGTTTGTCATTGTTAAGAGGAAAATGACAGATGAAAGAGCACACAAGAAAACAAAAGATTTGTTTGTCTTTGTCTAATTTAGATTGACACTTCCATTGAAATACATTTTGCTTCTTTTTTAATAAACGTCAGTTTTTTAAATTTTTTTTTCTTGAAAAGAGATATGTATATGTATGTATATTTTGCCAATTTGATTTAAGAATCGAAATTAAAATCAGAAAAGGACTGCGAAACGAAAACAGTAAACACTAAACTTAAGCTTATCTGTCAAAATAGATCAATAAGATCTATGTGAAGTGTTCTATTGGAATTTTTTTACCGGATTACGAACACCTAAAAGTGCATAAGAACGTCGTCAATTTGACAGACCTGTCAGACTGTAGTTGAAAACTCATTATTTATTGCCGCACACACACTAATAATAATCAAACAATTTTCTAGTGGACATTCAAGTAATTATTAGAGTGAAATTGTAAAATGAAAATTAAACATTTTGTATATAAATGAATTGATCACATTATTATCGGAGAGAAACGTCAAAATGTTTTTTTTTTTTAAGCATTTGTTATCGTGACGTCATTCATCAGAAGAGTACCAAATTTGACATGAACTACAAAACTTTTGTACAAAAAATGGAGCTTGACGTGTGCAAAATTAAAGTGCAAAGTTGACGCCATATTTGTTTGTACCAACTGTCAAATATGTAATCAAAATGCATATTGCTAAAAACACTGACAAAACGTTTGCGTTTATATTATGTTATATGGTTTGAAAGTAAAGGTATGAAAATTAGGATAGAATTGATTTGACATTGGGTGGAGCACTGTTTGACTCAAATTTAAAAGTCGTATAAGATGTTTAAACATAAAAAATGGTTTAGGCTCACGAATGCTTCAATATGTTGTATTGCATTTCTACGAACTGTCAACTAAGTGATCAAAATGCGAGTAATTTCAGGAATGGTGGAGACCTATAGTTTTTATGCCGAATTTAAACGGCTAATTTGAAAAAGCACTTTTCTTGACATGAATTACTCTTGGAGAATTTTTCAATTCCTCACAAGAGGCAGTACCCGTGAAAAAAAACTTTATGTGTAACAGGCAGGGATTGGACCCAAAGCCTCTAGCATAACAGTCTTACGCACTAACCATCACACAACGGTTATTAAACAACCTGACATTTGAAACTATTACGTTTATAATATGGGTTCAAAAAGGCTTGAAATCGGTTTCGAACTCTTTGCAAACGTGCATCGAGCTGATTTTACATCAAACTGAGCACTGTTCGACTCAAGATTTAAAAGTCGCATAAGATATTTAAACTTCACAAATAATGTAGGCCGAACTGTCAACTGCGTTATCCAAATACATATTAACACTAAAAAAAACTGACATTTTAACATTTTTCGTTTGTGTTTTCAAACCGAAAAGAATCGGTTTGAATAGAATTGATTTCACATTGACATTTGACAGCACTGTTCGATTCAAATTTCAAAGGCGCATAAGACATTCAAACGCCAAATATTAATGTAGGCCCTCAATAGCTTAAATTTGTCTTCTTTGTGTGAACTGATGTATAAAAAAAAAAAAAAAACTGTGAACACACCATAAAAGTTATCGATAATTTCCTTAGTCATCAAGCTTTCGTCAATTTTAACGAAAGCATCATCTTTAACTGTCAAAGGTTGAATTCAAATAATAATAAAAATAATTGTTTTCAGACACTTTTTCTTTAAAAAAACAATCATAAAACAACAATCATTCTTCCTCAAAGCAAAAAAAAAAGACTATAAATCGATTTTTGTGTCGACTTTATCAATATTGCCCCTGATCCAACATCTGAATCCAAAATCCGAATCGACATTAAAATCATTATCTTTATGAGTACAAATAATAAATAAATACAAAAACGAACAAGCAAAATTGCTGAGAGGTTAATTAGGTATTAGCGATAACCTCTTGAGCTTTGTTCATTATTATGAACGTGAATATTATGCCTCGTTCAAGTGCTTGAAAATTCCTCGTCCCCTCTGGCATTTTAGTATTTTTGCTTCTCCCAATCTCTCCTTGAACGTACAGTGCAATTAGTGTATCGTTATCTACGGAAACAAAATTCAAGTCGTGTGTTTTGGACTTTCAGAAACTGAGTGGTGTCATTTAGGTATTTAGAAAGAAATATTAAAACGATACAAAAACGAAAACACTTCTATATGTAGTTTTGAACTTCAAATGAATTGCGATTATGATGCAATTTGAAGCGGGAATTTCTGAATTGAAATAAGGTTTTGAGGAGTTCATATAAGAGTAAAAATAACGGTAGCTTCCTAGAATTCTAAAATTAAGTCGGTACAATTTTTAAATCTTTATTTTCTTCCTTCCCACACACAACACTTTAAGACCAACCCACCATAAAATTCTATTTATCTTCACATTTCAATCATCCATCATTCAAATGTATGCATCCTCGTACATCTATCTGACCTCGTTTCTAATTTTGATTGACCTATAAGATTATTGTAACCATTAAGCACGAACGTCAATCAAAATACTTCACAGACAAAGGCGCCATCAAGCTCAACCATTAAGAAGAATATCGACTTGTTCAAATAAAACAACAACAATAAAATACAATCATTTTTTAAAATTATTATTGAATCCCATTTTGATGACTGTCATATTAGTTAGCGGTTATATCTGTCTTTAGTTTAAAGAAGCTTGTTCTTCACAAAAGGCAATCTTATATCGCCTCTTCAAGAAATACATAAAAAAGATGAATTCCGTGCAAAAATAAGAAACAAAAATATAACAGAAAATAATATGATTAATGATGTTTTATATTTCGATGGTTTCACACACGAAATTCATGTAGGCGATGACCTAATAAATAATAAATGTACACTCACGACAAACTGTTTATGAACCTAAGACTTCCATTAAAGGCTTGACTCGACTCCCCCGCTTAGGTCGGTTTAAATGTTCTTAAATTGACAAATCATTGATTTAAAGAAAAAAAAAAGAATGGAAGAAACAAAAACAAACAAAGAAAAACAAAAGAATAAAATAAAATTCGTAACAGAAGAGAAAACAAACGGAACTATGTGAATCCTCTATAAAAAAAATTGTGTATTACCCTACAATTTTGAAGTCTATTTGAATAATTGTTTTTCGACTCACTTTTGTGGCTTATAAATGGACGGATACAAATTTAGACACATAATTCAAGTAGTTCTTTTAAACTTCCATTCTCTTCACACAACCATCTTTAAACAAAGATAACGATGACAGCTGTCAAAATATTTAGTAGAATTATCTCCATTAATTCTGGTTTTTAAATTAATTCACGCTTGCTACTTTCATAGACCGAAGTTATAATTTAATTAACTCTTGTAGACTTCCACCCTTTTCACTCTAAAACAATTCTGTCAAAGATAGCGATGACAACTGTCAAACTATTCCGTTAGGTTTGTTCAGTAATGTTTACCTTCATTACGCTTGAAACTTTGATAGACCGAAGTTTTACTTTAAATTATTCTTGTAAGCTTCTGCGCCCTGGCTTTACAATCCTTCTGTCAAAGCTAATGATAACAGCTGTCAAACTAATCAATTAGATTTTTAAATTAATTCACGATTGCTACTTTCATAGACCGAAGTTCTAATTTAGTTATTTCTTGTAGACTTCCGCCCTTTTCACTCTAACACAATCCTGTCAAAGATATCGATGACAGCTGTCAAAATATTCAGTAAACTTTATGTCCGTTTACGTTTTCAACTTTAATAGACCAAAGTTCTACTTTCATTAATTTTTGTAAGCTTCTGCACTCTGGCTTCACAACTGTTGTGTCAAAATTAAAGATGACAGCTGTCAAAATATTCAGTAAGGTTGACCTCAAAAATTCTAATTAAAATAAATTTTACAGACTCGCATTCTTTTTACTCTGGCTTCACAACCTTTCTGTCAAAATTACGGATGACAGCTGTCAAAATATTTGATAAGGTTAACCTCCATTCACACTGACATTCTATAGATTTATATATCCTTTTCACCTTTTATAATTTTTTTGCTGTTGCCTGGAATAAAAGGACTTTGTAGGGAGTATTAAGGACGTATGATATATGAATGAAATAAAGAATATGCGCAGGCCAAAGAGCTGAAGTGGACAGTATCCAATAGTCAACCGGCTCAATTTGCGGTTAAATTTGGTTAAAAACCGTATAAAACTGTGCTAACGCATGAATTGAACCCGAGCGCACATAAAAAAGCCTTGAGTAAGATAATAGGGTTCTAGAAATGTTAGCGGGGATCACAGTTTTGGACAAAGCTTATCTGATTTTAAAAAAGAAGACGTAAAAATTTTAAATCAACGCTAACAACACAACCATTTGAAATGATATTTATACTGATATTAGTGACTTTACAAAAAAGAACTGAATACAGGGCGTAAAACCACACAAGCTAACCAAAAATTGAAGAAATCTATAACTTTCTGAACTTTTCTATGATAAATAAATAAACTCACTACTTTTTCGTGAATTTAAAAATTTGTCGACGGATTTTCATAGAACTTTTGACAGCATAAACCCTAATGTAACCCAAAGAGACGTACAACTTATTGGGCTTAATCGTCTACAAAGACAATAATTTCTCGTTTATTTAATGTCCACTATTTTTCTAAATGGAACACCCCTCTATAGAAACTATAGTTTTTCTTTTTTTGTATTTTCTTTTCTCTGTCAACAAAAGGTTATATAATACAAAAACATACCCTAGATAAAATGAAAGAAAAGTTCAAAGCAATTTGTTTCGGTTGGACGGTGTCAAATGTCAACTTGACTCTTGTCAAAGCACAAACACGCAGCACACAGTAAAAATAAAAATAAAACACCTAACCCAACACAAAACGTTTGCACTATGAGCTAACAAATTGCCCCCATTGTCTGGGCGATTCCATTTTCTGTTTGTTTTCATTTCAATCATTTTGTGTTTACTTGGGCAAACATAAAACACCAACCATAAAGAATGACACAAAACAACATCCATACACGCTACACTATAGCCCCCTGTACTCAAAAGAAGGAAACAAATTAACATAATTAAATCGACACCATAATGTTAAAAAAGACAGCTATAGATAGAGAGAGAGAGTGAAAGAAAATGGTAGCAAGAACGAGAGGTTGGTATAGGAAATTGAATCATTATACACGTTGTTGTCCGTGTCCATTAGACAAGAGTAAGAGAGAATATAATAAATTATATCTCAGTCAAAGTTAGGTCAGGGCTAAACGAATTGCTTTCCTTTTACTCTTTTTCTTTCTTATTTTTTTGTTGTTACGATATTCCTTTCACTTTTTTGTAAGAGTTTTTCATTTTATTTTGAATTTATTTTTGGTATAGCTATGTACCAAATGTAAACTTACCTTAAATCTAACATTACTCGTTGAATCAGAGTTGGCTAATGATTTTTCTGAGGGCGTATAGCGACCACCATTTCCGCCGCCACCACCATTACCACTACTGCCACCTGTTGGTGTTATGATTTGTTGACCACCAACATTGCCACCAGCCCCACCCAAACCGCCACCAGCGCCACCGCTACAAATGCTGGTGACATTTGGATTGCCAGTACTGATGCCGCCACTTACAACGGGACCACTTGAATTGAACATCAAACCGCTACCGCTGCTATTGCTATTATTTAGACCGTCTATGCTGCTTATAGCTGGTGTACCACCTTCGGCTAAATGTGAGTGCTTATCATAGCACGAGGAACATATTTGCACCATGCCTGAAAATAATAATGAAATAAACAAATTCAAGCGCAAAAATAATGTTTTTTCTGTTTGTTTAAGGTTCAATTTGGAAAATAAACATTTACGAAATGTTTAAGGGCCGTGTTTTGCATTCCAACCAAAGAGAAACTTTTTTTTAATGTACTAAAACAAAGATTTAAATTATGACAGTTCTTTGAATTTCTAAGCAATGCGTTCCACATTAAAAACTAATCATCGATTTAAGGGTCGGTTTGTTCATATTGTCCACTATGAATAAATTGACCGTTAAACATAAAAATCAGTTTTTAAAGGTTTTTGTTTATGGTGATAATCCATTGAATATCAAATTACATTATTTACTCTTTAGTAATTAAAAAAAGTATAGATTAAATTATTTTTATTAGTTGTCAACAAAACGGCCCTTAATAAAGATTTTTTCTCAAGTTTTCAAAATTCAGTAAATCAACAACAAAAGAAAAATAATTTAAAAACTTACCCTGCGGACTTATAGGACTAGCATTTTTAAATGGTTTCATTGTTTTAATAAAAGGATAATAAGGCTCGCGTTCACCATTTTGACAACAATAGACTAAGCGTAATTGAGATGATGGCGTATCACCGCCACATGTATAACAAACAAACGTCGTACGTTCTGCCACTGGTGCTGGTCGCTTCCTAAGCGAATAAAAACGTTCATTTTCTGCTGCACGAGTTGCCTGTAAATTGATAAAAATAAGTATAGATGATTAGTTTGGTCAAATAATTTTGATGAAATAAAAAAAAATATTGGGCTTTATTATCGTGTGATCATAATTTTTCTAGGATCAAGGTTTTATGCATTTAAGATAAGTAAACTTGTTGTTCATGTTTTAAATGATTTTCTGGATGAAAGTACTTTTGTGGGAAATTCACAAAAAATTGGTTAAAAACGGCAACAAGTTGTATTTTCAGCTCGTTTCAATATACGACAATAACCTTGAAAATCCCATTTTTGGGATATTCGAAAACAATATAGCATATTTAAGTTCCAAAATTCGTCAACACTAGTTTATTAACAAGGAAATGTTGAATTTTCATTATCTGTTGAATTTTGATTATCTGGTTTAAATTTCACACATTGGCATTGAATATCCCAATTGTGAGATATTCACAACAATATACCATCTCAAAGTACCGAAATTTACCAAAAAAATTAAATTTATTTATTAATAGCAAAAAAAAAAATGTCAAGCAATATCAAATTTTTTTCAAAGTCATTTTTGGTTTTCAGCACTCGACTTGTGGGATATTCAAAAAATGAAAAGTTATCTAGAAGCACTTTTTTTAATGGTTAACTATCGCCAAATTCAAAACCCCTTTCAAGAATATCCCAAGATTTATGGACTTTCTGATAACAATTGAAAACATTTCAAACAAACTTACTTTCAGATTGGGTATTTTGTTGCGAATATCCCACATATGGGGTTATATAACCCTATTTTTCATATTTTAATTCAGAACATTCAAAATTAAGTTAATTTAGTAGGTTTCAATCACGTAAATATTTAAATAATTTTTGAAGTAACCTTGTATCGAGAAATAATATTGCAATAAGTAAATAGACACTTTTTTTTTTGATTACAAAATTTTAAAGATTGTGTCAAACGCGTAACATGTTTGGGAACTTGGGGTCGGTTTTTTAAAAACTAAATTAAATTGTGTTTTTTGTTTCAAGATATAAAATTTACGAAACAAGGTTGCTTTTCAATGGAATTTTGTATTTAAGATTGTGTGTCACAAACGTCACCATTTTATTGTTATAAAATTAAATGTTTCGTAAATTTTTGAATCCTGATTGCTATTTCTTTTTAGACATAATTTTATTCAATTTGAGAAGCAAACAAATTCAAGTTCAAAGAATGCGTCAGACTCGTAACAATTTTATTTGAAGCAAAAATTAAAATTTTGCGGGAAGATGAAATGAAAATAAGATACATGCGTTTTCAAACATTTTAAGAGATTTAATGAAAAATTTTGAAAAACCTTAAACTCGTAAACTCTTTGAAGTCAATAATAAGCAAATCAGTTGATTTGTTATTCAAAACGTTAAAACTGTTTAAAACGTCAATAAGTTCTCATTTATTAAAGGTGACGAATTCAGCACAATCTTCTGACTTATAAATAATTCTACAGTTTGAATTTCAACGATGATGTTAAAAATGTGTGTCACACAGGTAACAATTGGAAGCACTCATTTATAGTTCGGAAAGAGTTTATCGTGTGTGTTATTTTAATAAAATATGAAGGTTGCAAAACAAAGACATAATTTACAACTAACGTCAAAAATAAGAATTTCGAAAAAGAACATAAAATATAACGAGGTCAAAAACAATAAAATTTTACTACAAATACTCGTAACATTTATTTTCCTTTTTAATATTCTTTGATTATTCCTTTTATGTGCAGTTTTAATGGATTTATTTTTATATTGTGGTTTCGTTTATGGTGTTCTCTTGTGCTAAATCCATTATTTATATAAACATTAAGTAACATATCTACGTTCTAGTAGATTTGAAGTACATATTTTTTAAAATGCATTTGGTATTCTCAAACGGAAAAGAATACAAAAATATACAAAATGACTTTTAAAATGAACATCAACAAAAACACAAAACAAATATCCAAATATTGTGTTGTGTATATGTTTTTATATAAGAGTAGAAAAATGTAGATATTGATTTGAAATAAAAACAAAACAAGAAATTGACTTCAAATATTTTCTATCTCAATTTAAAATATGATAAACACCATCATTTTATTTGCATCGTATTGAGAATTGGGTCAACAAAATCGAACAGAAACAAAAGTGAATCGAGGTGAAAAATTAATTGATTTTTGTTTTAAAAAAGAAAAAAAGCTCCATTAATTTCAATTGACCTAGATTAATCTTAGAAACATAAAAATAAGGGAAACACATTTTTAAAGTGAGGTTATTTGCACAGTATTAGAAAAAATACATATTAAGTTTAGATTAACTTTCTAATATTTATTTTTCGACGGTCTCTTTATTTCAAAATGTACAAAAACAAAGAGTTCTAAAACTAACTGTTGAAGATGAAAACGTTACCAACAAATGTGGTTTTTCGAAAGAGTTCCTAAGGGATTTTTACTCCGAATTCCATGAGCTTAAGTCCATGAGCTAATGTATAAACTTAATTTTGTTCAAGTTAAAAACATACGCACATGGTTTTCCAATGAAAGGTTTCTTTAGCATTAGAAAAAGGAGAAAGGGTTTGAAAGGAGATATCAGTGTAGTTTCGTTTGTTAATTTCTGAACATTGCAATGACTGGGAAAAACAGAGTGCAGCAAAGCATTCCACATTCGTGTAGTACGGCTAAAAAACAAATTATTGTACTTGGCAGTAAGAGTTGGAACCGTCCATTTCTGGTGGCGGGACGAGTATTAAGGTAAGATTGCTTAATGGAATGAAATACATCTAACTATTTCGCTGGAGCATTCAAATTCCAATGAAAATTGTAAGACGAGAAAATTTACGACGGTGTTTAAAAGGCATTTGATAAAGTTTGGCATCAAGCCCTCTTATCAAAAATTTGTGCACTTTTGGGACCATTCAATTCAAGCAGTATAGGAGGGGCTTAAATCTGATTTTCTTTTTGTCTCTGACACTCTTCCTTATTTGTATAAATGATCTTTTGTTTGAAAAATTCTAATCCACTTGATTGTTTCGCTGACGACACTTTTTCGATTCCCATTCTTGTCCTTCGGAAATGTACTACCAACGGCAGCGTATGATAAGCTTATTAAATTTTGATCTTGACAGCATTGTCCAATGGGAAATCAAAAACAGTGTAGAATTTAATACTTTGAAAACTCAATGCTGTCTACTGTCGCAAAAGCGTAACCCTTCGTCAATGTCACTATCTATAGGTGGTACTTGCATCGAAGAGACAGAACACCTTTCAGATCTAGGTATTTGCATAACAAACTACTCTTGTTAAGTGATCACATATTTTTGACACTGCCAAAAATGCTGCTAAGTTTTGAGGTTTTCCCCTACGTTACAAGAAGTTTTTACCCCTTCTGATCTGGCTACAATTTACAATGCTTTTACAATGATAAGCACCGCATTAAGGTTTCAATGACTAGTTGGATTTCTCCTTTCAAACAATTACACTTTTATACCCGTACTTCTAGGTGTGCTCATTAGATTACCTCTAGCCCGATTTCGTGCTGTTAGGTGTAGATATTATTTTTTTAACAACACAACACGAATGTGGAATGCTGTACCCGACCAAATATTTCCCACTCATTTCAATGTACAGGCAGTCAAAACTGTGTGCACCGGTATCTCTGTTTTGTTTAAGGGTATTCACAACCCCTTGATTATATGCGCAATATATCTGACATTGAAATAAAATAAAATAAGCTTTGATCACTTGAATTGAGAACGTCGTTACTACGTCATTTTTTCAAGTTTTCGAAAATTATTATAACAGGTACGCCCTTCGAAACGATTTTTGAATATAAATATAGCAACAAAATTATCACATTAAACAATTCAACATTACTAAGTCTTTAGACAAGACGTCCTATATTCCACAGTTTCGACCATTTTCTCCAAATATTTCGAGTATTCAATCAAATTTAATGTTGGAAATATGAATGAAAAATCCTTTAAAAAACATTTTTTTCTTGGTTTCAGTAAAGTCAATAATTTATATCAATTTTTCCATTTTAATGTGTGTTCTGTTTTATTGTGTGTTTAAATTTTACAATTGAGGTTCTTCTAGTAGAATTAAAATCTAATCACTAAAACCAAATTTTACTACGAAATCAAAAAGGAATTTTTAAAATACGATAATTATTATAAATAATTATACCAAATTATGTAACTAACCAATAAAGAGTATTAATTAAATATTAAATGCACCACAGGCAAAATATACTGAAAATATTTACCATTGATTTAGTTTAAATGAGAATTCGAGATGAGGTTGATAAAAACCTATACTCTCAATTATTCGTTTTATTCAATAACAAATTGAATCAATATTATTTAAATTATTTCAAGTTTACAGGTTGGTAAAACACAACAATACACAAAATTCCTGATAACTCAATTTTCCACAAATTTAATAACAAATTCAATTCAAATATGAAATGAGGAGATGTCAAATTGAAATTCTAAAACATCAACCTTCAATAAATTTGATATTCTATGTGAGTTTTTCTATTATAAAAATCCTATCTCTCAATCTCTCTCCCTCTTCTCTTAATAATTCACATCACAAAATTTCATATGAAATCAATAAATTCTGATTTTAATTGTTAGAGAATTGAGATTAAATTTGTGTACATATGCATTATGCACAATTACATGTTGCATCATTTATTATTGCAGATATTTTGTTATGTTATGCATACTGCAACTGCAACTGCAAACTGCATGCTTGCATGCATATTTTAATATCAATATTTAAATTATGCGTGATATCAAAAAAGAAACAAAATTCACATAAATTAATAATACAAAAAAAAAAGAAAACGGTTTTTATGACTATGACTTTGCGCAAATAAAATTCAAATAAATTCCCAAGAATTAATGTTTCGTGGCACGTTTTACGCGAGGCATGTGTTTTTTATGTACAATTTTTAGAATCAAAATTACCTATGTACGTACTACATGACGTGATGGTTATTATAAGGGAAGTCGAGAAGGGTCCTTTTTTCTCCCTAATTTACATAAAAGGCCAAGTTACACATTCGTAAAATTATTCTGAAAAAATTGATACATACGGAATTTGATTGAATTTTACTCGAATAATGTTGTAATAGATAAATTACAGAGAATTGCAAAATATTTCCAAACAACTCTTGTGTAACAAGTCTAAAATAAACATTAATAGGAAATGTATTTTTGGGCTTCCGATGAAAGTTTATGGTATCCTTAACAATTAGTAATTCCTCGGAAATTAGTTTATAATATTTGGTCTTTAATTTTCAAACTTTTTTTGAACTGAACCGAATCATTTTTATGTAGAGTTTTACTCATATTGATTAGAAACCTTTCAATATACTTAGGACAGTCCGATAAGTACTTAGCGTCACTGCCTGATGGCGCCACTATCGCAAGAGCAAGAGAAATTTACTATTGTGCAGAAAATTGTCGAAGACTGCTACCGTTGAAATTTCGAAACGGACGTGTCCGCGAATTTTAGAAAAATGGAAAGAGAACAATATCGTTCGGTTATTCGATTATTCCTTCCTTCTTCTATAAAGATGAGAAGCGAGCAGCAATATCAAAAAGGATGCTGTTTACAGTGACTCTTCTCCATCGATGGCAACCGTCAAAAATTAGTAAAGAGTGATTTTTTAGCTATTATCTTTTTGGCCTAAGCGGATGGACAATTTGAGGCGCAGTCAAGGTCAACACTTGCATGAAATAATCTTCAAACATTTAATTATATGGACCGTACTATCGATTCAAATAAAGATTTCATGCATTTTTCTGAATTGTATGTGTTTTTTTTTTTTTTTGAAAAACTTTCCTATAGCTTTTAAAAAATCACCCTTTATAACGAGCTTCAGCGTGATCGTACATCGGTTTTCGAGAAGTCACGCCCAGGATGCCCCGAAGATGTCTACTATGGAAGTGGAAGAGAACGTAACAAAAATCCAAGATCTTATATTGGCAGACCGCGCGCCGATTTAAGGTACGGGAGATAACTTAGACAAAAAGCATCTCAGAAGATCGCGTAGGTGCATACAATTTAGGGTATGAGAAAGCTGTCGGACAATACTTCAGAGTATTTGACGCTGTTTACGATGACCGCCGACGAAATATAGATCTATTGATACACGCCCGAGACTAAGGAACAGTCGAAACAATAGACTTCCCCCAACTATCATTCCGGCCGGAAATGAGATGGCC
Organism: Eupeodes luniger; assembly: GCA_951509635.1. Taxonomy (NCBI): domain Eukaryota; kingdom Metazoa; phylum Arthropoda; class Insecta; order Diptera; family Syrphidae; genus Eupeodes; species Eupeodes luniger. The sequence continues at coordinate 56,319,932 of OX608073.1, forward strand.
ACTGCTTTCTCGGATTCACGAGGGTTAAACGATCAGAGGGCTGAACTATGCTGAATTGTTGGAAAATATATAAATGCTCTTCTACCATGACAACACACCTCCGTCCGCGCCCTCGTCCTCCCCGAATTGGTCGAATTGGGCTACCAAATGTTGCCCCAAATTTGGAGAATACATTGTTCTCCAAATTTGGCCCCGAGCGACTTCAAAAGGTGTGATCTACATCGACTACCTGAAGAAGGGTAAAACGATCAGAATGTTCTTCCCCCATGACAACACACCTCCACACTCGCCATCCCCGAATTGATCGAATTGGGCTACCAAATGTTGCCCCGTACAATGTATTCTCCAAATTTGGCCCCGTTCGACTTCTATTTATTTCCAAACTATAAAAAGTCACTCGCCGGGCAGAAATTTGCGTCGAATGTCGAGTAACGAGCTCATTGCCGCCACGAAATACTTATTTACAAACCTTGAAAAAACCCAGTTTTTAGACGGGTTAAAGAAATGTGAGCATCTCTGGGCTAAGTGTATGGAGTTAAAAGTCGACTTTTTCAAAATGTTCGTTTTACTTTTGTAGGTTGATGTCAATGCTGGTGTGCCGCAAGACTCCTTTTTGTCCCCGATTCTCTTCCTCATTGAAAGATTTGATTTGTCGAAATAAAAATGTTGATATTTCTCGACATTTTAAGGTCCCTTCAATCTAAATAGGAGTTAAATTAGAGAGATGTTTGTGTGTTGCAGTGTGTACGTCCGTTCGGGATACGTCTTTTGTCGACGATATCTCAAGATCCGTCAAAGATAACAACTTCAAATAAATTTTATTTTACATAATGATAACATCAAAAGTAGTACCCGTACCGTGATGGTTAGTGCGTTGGACTGTCATGCAAGGGGTCTTGGGTTCAATCCCTGCCTGTGCCACCTAACTTTTTTCACGGGTACTGCCTCTTGCGAGGAATTGACAAATCCTCCAAGAGTAATTCTTGTCATGAAAAGTGCTTTCTCAAATTAGCTGTTCGGATTCGGCATATAAACTGTAGGTCCCTTCCATCTCTGGCAACATTACTCGCACACAGGAATGGTTGAGAGTTGTAAGTCACTAGGCCCTGGTTCTCTACGGACTGTTGCGCCACCTAATTTTTTTTTTTTTTTGATAACATCAAAAGATGCAGAAATTACTTTCAAAAAAATAGAAGGGATGGTTTTTTACTTGCGACTTATAGGAACTACGAGTATATAGGCCCGAATTCGGGACTTTAATCAAACATGACATTACGATTGTAGAGAAGTAGAAAAAAGTGGGTCCCGCAATTCCATCTGTCTGTCTGTCTATCTGTGTTCGCCCCTACAGCTTAAACCATTGGGTCGATTGAGTTCAAAGTTTTAAGTTACAGTTTAAAACTGGTTCGCGTTAGGCGTTTTTTAAGATCAAAAATCGAATATTCGAATTAACTCAAAACGAAGCAATAGATTCTTATGAAATTTACCATAAAAATTTGTTCTTGACTCACAAAAAAAAAAATTGGAAAAGTTAAGGTTTTTTTTTGAGAAATCAAATGTCATTTACGTTTTTGAAGACAAACTTATTTTGCAGGTAAATTTTTAAATTTTTAATTATGGGTACTTATGGGGACTCTTTGGATACATTAGCAAGTTCGTGCGATTCAGTTGCGAATTTTATTTTTAACGGACTATGTAATTCAAAAAGTCTAGCCGTAATTCTTGCGCTTCTAGGAGTGTCCATAAGTTTACCATTTAATACAATTTCAAACGTACTGTTAAGTATAGAAATTCTTTCTTAAGTCGTACTGCACGAATGTGGAATGCCTAACAACGCTCAGTTGTTCCCTATCATTGAAATCTTCAAGAATTTAAAATAAATGTACAGCTACACCTCCTTTTTAACCTCTCCTATTTTTTCTTAATGCTCATATTGTGTTTTTGGCAAATTAAAGGGTACCTCAAAAAGCTTAGCCGTAATTCTCGCGCTTATAGGAGTGTCCATAAGTTTACCATTTAATACAATTTCAAACGTACTGTTAAGTATAGAAATTCTTTCTTAAGTCGTACTGCACGAATGTGGAATGCCTTACAACGCTCAGTTGTCCCCTATCATTGAAATTTTCTAGAATTCAAAATCAATGAACAGCGACACCTCCTTTTTAACCTCTCCTATTTTTTCTTAATGCTCATACTGTGTTTTTGGCAAATTAAAGGGTACACAAACCCCTATGAATGTGCACTTATTATTAAAAAGAATAATCTTATAAAGGAGAGTTCATGAGAACACAATACAAATTACAAAAAATCAGATTTTTTAGTTCCATGGAGCAATCAAGTACAGAGATTCGTTCTTTAGCCGTACTAAGCGAATGTGGAACGTTCTACCATATTTTCACCTTTCTTTTATTTTATATTCAGGAATTCACAACCAACGTAGACCCAAATCACGTTTCAAATCCTCTTTTCCTTTTCTAACACTCACACTGTGTACTTGGCATAAAAAGGGTACTCAAAACCCCCTTAAGTGTACACTTATTACTTTTTTTAAATGAAAATGTTTTAAATGAAATTGTTCAGAAATTTAGAAAAACCCTTAAAGTGTTTTGTTATCGTTGGGTACTAAAGCATAGTGAGCCAATGACTTTAAAAGCATATACTTACGACTTAAACATGCATTAAATTTGTATATTTATATCTTTTGCGGACATCTTTCGAATCGTTAATTAAATACAAAATATATACAAAATCTCTTTAAGCACAAAATATAAATAACAATTTTTTAACTTAACTATACATAAAAATACAAAAATGTATGAATGAATAAAAACAAAAATGTCGTTGTAATGGGTGTAAAATATAATTTCCCCACGCTTCGATGCCCTCTTTTTAACATAGTTTTTTCTTTTATTCGTCTTTTAATTAAACACCAGTTTCAAGTGGATATAATAAATTAAAGAAAAATACATAAAGCCAACAAAAAAAAACACAAAAAGAATTTAATAAACATTGAACATGGCAAGAAAAATGCGAATGTGTATGTTTTGATGTAATTTTATTAACATGGTTAAAGTACAGGGTGGGGCTAAAGTTACTTACTACTTTAAGACTTTATAGTTAGATTAACATTTAAAAAACTAATTATTTATTAATAATTTATTTTTAGATCTAAAAGTATGATTTAAAAAAGTTTTGTGCAGTCCAATCCAGAGAAAATGGAGGCCAATTAAGTCTCGAATTTTCAAAAATGATTGGGTCGCTAAAATGTTCTTGTTCCTTAGTAGCGTTATTGAGGAGGATCTCCTGGTTTTAATTCTTTCCCAAATGGGATTTTTAATGGAAAGACCTGCAACTCGATTATTAGAACTGTTTGCAAAGAACTGCGGGACACATTTAGTTGATCAGAACGCCTTCATCGTGTTGATGTTTCTGGACTCTAAACAACATTTACAAGATTGTGTTCCACATTCGCTTGTTCGGCCAGCACGAAGTCTTGCAAATCGAGGAAGATCAAGTACAGCTAATAGCTGATGAAATCTTGCCACTACCAGTGGTTTAAGAAAACAATTGATCATTTTCTAAATAAAATTCAATTAGTTTAAAACTCTCTAAAGTTCAGTTTAGAAAATTCACAAATTCATTTTATAAGTACTTTAAAAAAAAGAAAAAAAGAAACAAAAATTAAGAAGTTACTTTTGACCCACCCTGTAGTTGTGTACGATTAAAGAGAAGGAATATGCACTCACTTGAACTCTAAATGAATTTGTTGCGTGATTATTATGATTGGGGAAGTAAATTGTCATTAAATTGCTTCTTTGAATTTATTTATATCGTATATATATACAACACACTTCAAGCCGTTATGATATTTATGAAAAGAGTTGATATAAATAAATTCCCTCACACAATACATTATACTGAAATAACGAATTTATACTACAAGGACTTTCAACAGATTTGTGTGTGTTTCATGCAGAATGCATGTCACAATACTACGAAGGTATTTAACTTTTGTTGAGAATTTCAGATTATGGATTCCATGTTTCTAAGTTGTTTGCCTTGAGAGGACTTTTTGTTTTTGACTTGATACAGAACATTTCTATGAAGTTCTTACAAAGGATATCTTAATATTAAGGTATTTAGAACAAACAGCAGTTAATGAATTCAATTTTCAGGCAATGGTTTGTGAATTAAATGAATTTTAAAACTTTAAAATATTTAAAACGGTTTTTTCACCCTAAAGTTGATATCGAACGTAATGTTGAAAGTCAAGTTGAAGATGTTTTTCTTCACTTAGGTAGCTTTTAACTTAGCAGTTCAAATTTGAAAGTTGATCTGCTTAAAGTTTTAAAACATCCCCTTAGAAATTAATGACAGATTTTAAAAAACTTGTTATAAACTTAAAATTATTATTTTCATTGTTTAAAAATGAATAGGTGCTGTGAAATAAAGCCAACTGAAAACAAGGCCAACTTCCAAAAATGTTCGATATTTCACTTTTCTAAAGTGCAAACATTCCAATATTTGAAAGTTATTCTAAATTCACTTAGCTCTATTTCACGGAACGAAACAAATATTTTAGGTTTGTTAAAAAAATTTCAAAAAAAAGGCTAGGATAGGACCTACACTCATAACCTCCCATCCGTGCCCGTCTGTCGATTTTGCAAGGTTTTCGTGTTCTGTAATTGAAGTAGTTGTCAATTGAATTTTTCTAAAAACTTAACTTAAAGTTAACAAAAATATTTTGCACATAATACAATAAGTTTGGGTTCAATACCTGTTTTTGTTCCCGAGATTTTTAGTTAAAAATTAATTTTTACCAATTTTAATATCAATTTTTTTAAAGTGTTTATTTCCTATATAAAAATATATGCAAATTGGATATTTCTAAGATCATTAACTTAATCTTACAAAAAATTTAAAACAGAATGAAATCATTTTGAAGTCAATACCTTAATTTATTCACAAGATATCGAACATCATTTTTTTACCAATTTTGTGCAGTGATATTTGAAGATTTTGATTTTTGTGGAAAAAAAATGGCTGTTGGATTTTCATAAAAAAATTTTCTGAATGTTGAAAACAACATTTTTGTTATGATGAAATTAGTTTGAAGCCAATATTCTTAATTTTTGAAAAGATATTTAAGTCGAAAATCATTTTTTACCAACTTTAAGTAATGTCTTTATAGGTTTTCATTTGAAAAAAAAAACTTCCCACGTGTCAAAATCGTTATTATTATTATTTTGGAGATAAAATCATTTTTTAATCGTAAAATATTCGAGGTTAAAAATATATTTTTTGTCAGTTTCTTTATATTTATACACAAAACTGCTAATTGATTTTAGTTCAACATTAAACAAGTTTAGTATCACGTGCATGTCAAATTATAAAGGGTTTTCAATTGGCACGGGTAGATTTTGGCGCCCCGTGGCGGCCATTTTGTTTTGGTGACATCTGTCAAATCTTTTGTTTATTATGCAGTTGTTTATGGCAAATCATCATGATCAGATTTGTAAGTAATTTAACTATATTCACTAAAATGCGGTTTTCTTTCAAAAATAACTAAAATCTTTGTTTTCACAAAATTTAAAATTTGGAAAAACTTTAGTAATGATTTAAATTATTTTCATAAGATCTTTTTTGAGAGAAAAAGCAAATACTCAGGTTCTTAAGAAGAAACCTTAAATAAAAAATCGTTAATCTGATATTAAGTTGCCTTGATTAAATTCCTGAAACTCTTCTTCAATTCCATCTTATTACTGCGACTTATTCGAGATTTTAATCAACCATAATATTACGATGTTAGAGAAGTCAAAAAGAATTGGGTACCCCGATTTCGTCCGTCTGTCTGATTTTATAATTTTCTATTAAATCCAAAAACTTTTAAGATCTTAAAAAATTAAAGAAATCTACATTTTGAAGTGAATTTGCTGTGGATGTTCTAGAACTGAGATTTAAACACGAATTTCAAGAATATATATTTTGCAAAAGTGACACTAATGGCTAATTGAAAACCAATGAACTTTTCACATCTATTAATTTAATATAAAACCTTTGAATCTCTCGAGTACATTTTCACATTTTTCTGGCAAATTTCTCATTTTCAGGGTTTTTGCATTTACATATATTGTTGTAGCGTTCTTCTTCGCATTTATAGAAATTCCAACAAGAACAGAATACATTATTTTTGGGAAAAAAACTACGTTTCAAAACAGTTTATGCGTGAAATGCACTAAAAACCGTCTAAACTATTGTATTTTAGCTCTTAAATATGTAATATTTAGAAAAATGTTGGAATCTTAGAATGCTTTCATATGTCGTCTAAATTAATTAGTTAGACTGTGCCTTGCTGTACAAAAGTGTGCTTAAATAAGTTGCTGGAGCACCAGCCCAGAGATGAGAGTTGTATTCAAGTTTCGGACGTATATAGGTTTTGTATCAGATCAGATGGAGAGTAAAATTTCTTGCAACGTCTCAAAAAACCTAGATATCTTGCGGCAGCGAAACAATGTATTGGATTAGAAGTAACATACAGGAGATCATTTATAAAAACGAGGAAAAGGGTCGGAGACAAAATGGAGCCCTGGGGCACACCAGCATTTATTTTATGGGTTTCAGACTTGAATCCGTCCAAAACAACTTGTATTGAACGGTTCGAAAGAAAATTTCTAATCCAACGAAGAAGAGATTCGTCGATACCGAAAGCACGCATTTTTGATAAGAGAGCAAGATTGATTAAGAAGATATTTAACCTCGCTTACCCTCTCTCTCTCTCTTTCCAAACATGTCAAATCTTCAAAAACAACAACACAAAGAAAAACGTTTTATTTTAATTCTAATTAATATCACCCACGCGCTCTAAAGAACCGTTATTCACTTTAACACAAAAGTAAGTCCCATAAAAAAATTACACTAAATAATAAAATAAACTCAAAAGAAGATTAACTTGACTTAAGTACCTACCTCACCTTTTAATACTTGTAGTTTGTTGTCATGTTTTCTCGGTGTAGTAAATTATACGCAATCTGCATTGCCCGCGCCCCCAAGTGAGTGATATAGTGTTTAACTCTATTTGGTCTATGACTTGGCCTAAATGATCATACAAAAACACATCGTGACAACTTCTCAAAGAAATTCGTCAAAAACGTCATTTGGCACAAAGTAAGTGGGAGAAGGGGTGGGCGAGGTAGGGGGGGTCTGTAATAACAATGGGCGTGTGGGCGAACTATGATGAGAGTTCATAAAACACAATAACAACCACAGCAACAACAACAAATTTTGTGGCTTTAATTCTATGCCGGTAATGGCACAAAAGAGTCAAAAACTCCCGCTCAACATGTAATGTACTATGTGCTGTTTTTATGAACATTAAACAGTTACAGTAATAACAAAAGAGATATAAATGAGTACGTGTACAAAGAATTGAAAGAAGAAAAGAGTTACAAGACTTTGATGTAGGTAAGGTTTATTATATGCCTACCTCCTGACGACGACAACGACGACGACGGACGGTAGAATTATATGACGTGATCACATCACCGGCAGCGACGCCAAAAAATTGTGGTTTTTTTTTCGGGGGGCAACGTAGCGTCATCGTCGTGGCGCGGGACGAATATGGGCAGAGGCATGAAAATAAAGTGCCGAGATTGAAAGACACACGAAACAACGCCTAAAGGAGTTCTTTGACATTTTAAGTAGCGAACAATGATGTTTTATTATTCTTTCTTTCTTTTTTTTGTTTTATTTTTCTTCTGCCGGTTTTTATTTTTGTTTCTTCGTTTCTTTTTGTTTTGTAATTTGACATGATTTATGGGGGAACCATATTTGGCAGCAACTTCACGGTTGATATGGCGGAATTTAAATTTAAAAAAAAATAACAAGTATTATATTATAAAGGGGCGTCAAGTGTTGACAAAAGAAATCATTAAATTGATGTGAATATAGGTCATGTCCTGGGGCAACAAAACATGAGTATAGGTATTTTATATAGCGTACATGACAGTTCCAAATAAAGGGCTTTGCAATAGGAAGTTTCATTTTGAGTAGTCTACCATTTTGACAGCTGTCACATTTGAAGCTGTCATCATACTTCCGCATTTAAGTTGTTAAAAATGTTGAAGTCGCAATTTGTTGTGAAGCACCTTCTAAGCAAATAAGAATTAAGTATTCCACCGTATTTCACATAATTACTTATGATTGATCTTAAGGTTATTAAAGTTCAGGTAACACAATAACTTAGACACAAGTTTGTTAGCAGCAACGTCATAGTTTCGCTAATTAGTTCCTTGAATCCATGAAAATGATCCGAATTTTCATCGAAAATCCGTCTTCAGTGAACAGGTCTTTTTTTACCTCAGATTCTATGCTTAGAAGGAAAACTATCTTATTTGCGACTCTGAACATTTTTGGAATTTTGAACTGTTTGGTGATATTTTTGTGCTAGCGGTAAGATTATAACTTACTTATTCAAAAATGAGGTGAATGGATTGGTCTTCTAATGTATTATTAGTGATTTGTTATGTCTGGAATTTTGTGTGGATAACCTTAATTTTCAACAAGATGTCGATTCTACGTTCCCCACAAGTAACGAAGCGATATCAATGTTGCAGGAAAGGTTTCCTGACCGTATTGTATCTCAAAACAGTGATCACAATCACTGAGATCTCATGATTTGTCCAACGCCAGTGCTCCAAAGCAGATTCAAGACCCTAAAGATGGAATTAGGAAAATTTCGGACAAAGTTCCAAGGAGGCCTGCAACGCCCATATTCGATGGATCAAATGTATGCATGCCAACAATTACGGAAAAAAATAAAAATCACTAAGGCAGTATTGAGTGAGTGTGTTATGACTCAGCCTTTACTTGAGCGAGTTAGTGATTCTATGGGACCAATCTTTTTTCGCACTCGAACTGTGTCGAAAGTCCTAAGAGATCTGAACACATATAAGTCTGCTGGCCCGGATTGCATCCCCGCTTTTTTTTTCCAAAGAAGTGTTCTTTAACGCTAGCAAAACCACTGCGTAAGCTTTTTCAACTATCCTTTTCTTCAGTTCTCGTTCCGAATGGATGGAAAACGGCATTCCAGGCTTGCCTTTACCTTTTAAAAAGCGAAACCTCCTCACCCTCGAGTTGACGACCGATCTTACTTACTTCCCTTCTCTCTAAGGTCATAAAAACTATTATTAACTATCGGCTCAAGAAATATCTCGAAGACAAATAATCCACTGATAATCTGATGGTTTATCTCACCGAACAGTGGTACAAATTTTACATCATTTTGATATAATTCGGCATCGAATTATATCGAAAATGCATCCCTTCGATTTTGACGAATCCCTACTTTGTTGGATGCAATATTACCTTTCGGACCCTTCAATTCAAGTAGTATTGGATGGGTTCCAATTTCAAAAACGAAACAATAAAGTCTAGTTTGCCCCAGGGTTCTATTGTGCCTCCAACACTCTTTCTCATTTTTATTAATGATCCCCTGACTGATACTTCTAATTCACTTGCCTACTTCACCGAAGATAGTACCAGTAGCTTTTTATATTCGTCTTTAGATTCAAAACCCTGCTTTTAGGATGTGGATCTTCAACGGCAACGTATGACAAGCCTATTAAGTTTTGACCTTGAAAGAATTGTTAAATGCGGATGCGGAGTAGAATTTAATGCGTCGAAAAACTAAATGCTGCTTTCAGTCGTTCCGTTTCCTAAGGCGATACAAGAAGTTTTTCCCCCTTTTTATCTGGCTTTTATCTATATGATTCATATAACGTCCAAAGCTTGAGTATATCTCCTATTTCTGGGCTAGAGCTCCTGCAACCTACTTAAATATCTTGTAAGTAGAGCCTTCAACTTGATTGGTGATGATTTCATTGTTGAATCATTTACGTAACTTAAATATCAATAATCTTACTTTCTCGAAAACGATGTAAAGATTTGTTCCACTGTTCGGAGAGAAAAAACTGTTGTAAAGTGCGTACTTCACAACATTCCCTCATCATCCTTTCTTATCCCGTTACAATTCAACCCATTGCCACTTCAAATTCCCACAGTCATCATTTCCTTTTGATTTTATTGACCAATATCCGACCCACTTATAATTCCCATATTCATCATTTCCTTTTTAATTACCTACAAAAATTCCATTCAACTCCAATGTTGTCAACCACGCGATCAACGATCGCTCCACTTAAACCAAACCCATTCACTTTTTCAATCCATTAAACTTCTCCAATTTCTTTGCCTGCTACACTGAAACCAAACCCAAAATTCCCAGTTCATCATTTTCCATTTTCCTATATTTAACAATCAATGCACTCCCCTTTCAAACCCATTAAACGTGCATTGAACCCTATTAGCAACCACAAACAAGCACACTTGTGCTCATGTTGCATTTTTTCTGTTTCGTCGTGTCGGGTGACGAGCCATGGACATGACACTCTGTAACTTGAATTCGGACGGTTCGGTCGACTGCTATATCTTCCTTTGGACAATAGACTAATTCTTGTTTTCGTCTTCTATATCTTTTAATAATAATATAATATTCTAATTCTTGTGTATAATCAAACTTAGACTTAAGTAAATTTAAGTAAATATTATAAGCAAAGTGAAAATAAAGAAAAAAACAAAACGGGTACACTTCTGTTACCGTAAACAATACGTCTTTTTTATTTTATGAAACTTGGAACTAGAAAAACATAACACAAGTTTACAGGAAAAGACCCAACTGAGAATCGTGCAGCTCAGTTAAAATAAATAAAGCACAACAAAAAATTGGTGTCAGATGTGGGGTTTGCCTGGAAAGTGTTTAGTGCCAAGTGATACTCCTTACAAACAAACAAAAAAAATATAACAATCGAAACAGTTTAAAAAAAAAAAAAATCATTGAAGCAGTGAACAAAAAAAAAAAACAAAAAAAAAAACGTCTGATTATCTTAAAAAAAAACTAATACAAACAAAATAAAAACAAGTGAAACCTACAAACTACAGAAACAATAATAAAAGACTATTAATCATCTTTAAACCAACTACCAACTACCATCTCTATCATTCATCTTTAACCTACTAGATCTTCAGCAGCATCAACATTCATCTTTAACCAACCATCATCCACACTATAAGATATAATTTTTAATATTCAATTAAATAAGAGGCAAGAAAAAATTATATATTATTTACTACTTACTTTTACTTACTTATTATTACTCATTATCATTACCTTTTTTTACCTATTTCTTGTTTTGCAATTGCATAATTTTTTTTTTATAATTTAATTAAATTTTGTTCATTATAATAATTAGAAGTTTATGTCTAAACATAAGACTATAGAAATATCCGACTGCGAAGAATCCGATTCAAGTACTGTCGAAAACTCCTCTTCCTCTGAGACCTCTAATTCTATTCTTGAAACCGAAACAGAAATGGCTCCAAAACTCGACCGATCTTTCGCTCTAAAATTAATCCCCGAATTTGATGGGAACAGAGCAAATTTACACAAATTCCTAAATGCGTGCGATTTGATATCCGAAGATATCACCACTGCCGAAATTCCTATCCTTCTTCTAATTATAAAAACTAAACTTACTGGCCCAGCTTACAATATAGTCAAATACACAGAATTCACCACCTGGGAATCCCTTAAGGAAAAACTAGTTCAACAATTCTTAGAAACCAAATCTCTGTCCCAACTCCAATTAGAACTGATACACATAAAGCAAAGAACAAACGAGACAGTGCGTTCTTATTCCAATAGATTGGAACAGACTTTAGCTAATTTGAATGATGCTTGTATAGCTAGTGAAGGCGCCGAAAGTTCAAGTGTTATTATCAATCTCAACAGTAAAACGGCTCTAAAAGCTTTTGAAAGAGGTCTTAATCCTAAAATAAGTCTCATCATCAAAGCTTCTAGATTTACTACCCTGACGGAAGCCATAGAAGCTGCCGTACTAGAAGAAAAAAGTGCCTTTTCCTATAATAACCAAACTACTTCATATAACCCGTTTCAATCAAAACTTAAAAATCCAATCTCTTGTAATTTTTGTAAGAAAACTGGTCATAGCGTCGAACAGTGCTATCTAAAGAAAAATAAGGAACAGCTTCCTTCATTCAAAAGTGAGGTAAGGAAAGTAACTATTACTTGTAGTTACTGTAAGAATCTCGGGCATCATATAAACGAATGTCGAAAAAGGGAATATAATAATAATAAAAAAAATAATAATAATACTAATTCTAATTCTAATTCTAATTCTAATTCTAATTCCTCCTCAACTGTAAGCAAACATTCGGAAAACCGTTCAGAGGCCGAAACCAGTGGCAGGCTTCGGACCCAAACTTAATCTCCTCTCGCCACATCCTACACATAAATTTAAAAAATAATATAAGTAGAGTAGATTCAATTAAACTTTCTTCTGAAACCTTGCTAAATCCTAAACCTTCTAAATTTCTAATCGATGGCGGTAGTGAAATTTGTCTGATTAAAATAGATAAAATAAAACCAGAATTACCCATCGACTCTAATATAATTCATTCCCTATCTGGTATAACTGATTCTGTTATCCGTACCAAAGGAGTTATACAACTTCTTATTAATCTCCCTAAAAACGTTACAATTTCTTACCCTTTCCATGTAGTAGATAAAAACTTTCCCATCAGTACCGATGGAATAATAGGTAACAATTTCTTGGATGACCATAAAGCTCAAATAAATTATGGTACCAAAATACTTACCTTCTCATGGGAAAACTACCTAATCGACTATGATCTTATTCCTTCTAATCTAGTTAATATTCCTCCTAGATCCGAAATCATTGTTCCAGTCCTCAAGGACATTAATGTGGATAGTATATGCCTCTCCCAGCAATTCCCCAATGGATTATATATTGGCAATAGCATTACTCCTGCCAATAGTTCTATCTCTTGCATATCCGTCGTTAACTCCTCTGAATCCCCCATTGAGTTTAATACTGATGATATAGTATTTGACGAAGTCTCTAACTACAATATTTTGCAAATTCAACACTATCCTGCTTCTTATGAAAGAATTAAAACTATACAAGACCTAGTCGTGACTGATCACATGACCAAAAATGAAAAGGACTCTATTTTAGATTTATGCTGTTTGTACAGTGACTTATTTTTTATAAAAGGAGATAAATTAACCCATACCTCCTCTGTACAACATCCTATCATAACACAAGATGCTACACCTACATATATAAAACCCTACAGGTTGCCGGAAGCACAACGACAAGAAGTAAATAAACAAATCCATGAGATGATGGACGATAATATTATCCAACCATCGAATAGTCCGTGGAATTTCCCACTAATTGTCGTTCCGAAAAAACCTGATAAAGATGGTAACAAGAAATGGAGAATCGTTGTCGATTTTCGCAAACTCAACGACAAAACTGTCGGTGACGCATTTCCATTACCTAACATTACTGATATTCTGGATCAGTTAGGGAGTTCAAAGTTCTTCTCAACTTTAGATCTAGCCAGTGGCTTCCATCAAATCGAAGTTCGCCCGGAAGATAGAGAAAAGACCGCTTTCTCTTCTCCTTTTGGTCATTACGAATTCATTAGAATGCCTTATGGATTAAAAGGTGCTCCAGCCACCTTCCAAAGGTTAATGAATAATGTTTTGACTGGACTTCAAGGTATAAAAACTTTCGTTTATATGGATGACATTGTGGTATATGGTAAGACTTTAGAAGAACACAATTCAAAATTAAGAGAAATCTTCGAACGTCTTAAAATACATAACTTAAAATTGCAACCTGATAAATGTCAATTTTTGCGAACTGAGCTCACATATTTAGGACATGTCATAAACGAATCCGGTATTAAACCTGATCCACAAAAAATCGAATGTGTAAAAAATTTCGCACAACCCAAGAACGCAAAAGAAATAAAAAGCTTCCTGGGTCTTGCAGGTTATTATCGGCGCTTCATAAAAGATTTTGCAAAAATTTCTAAACCTCTTACTAATCTTTTACGAAAGGATGTTCGCTTCGACTGGACTCCTCTTTGTTCAAATTCTTTTCATGGATTAAAAGAAAAACTTATTAATCCACCACTCCTCCAATATCCCGATTTTACTAAAAACTTCATTCTTACAACGGATGCTAGTGACTTTGCTATTGGTAGTGTCCTTTCACAAGGTGAAGTTGGTAATGACCTTCCTATCTCTTATGCATCACGAACTCTTAATAAAAGTGAAAAAAATTATTCTACTACAGATAAAGAACTTTTGGCTATCGTTTGGTCAGTTAAACATTTCCGACCATATCTGTATGGAAGAAAATTTCAACTTTACACTGATCATAAACCGCTAGTTTATATACACAATTGTAAAGACATAAATTCTAGAATGATGAGATATCGCCTACAGCTCGAGGAGTTTGAATATGAAATCATTCACAAAAAAGGTGAACAAAATACAAATGCAGATTGCCTAAGCAGAATTGCAAAAATGACTCTTCGTTCAGATACAAAACCGTCTTCTAATTCTTCTCAAGATTCGTCTTCTGCAACATCTTCTAATTCGTCTCCTAACCCATTTACTATATCGTCTCCTACATCGTCCGAAAATACTAACTCCTTTTCTACATCGTCAAATCCCAAATCTTGTTCTTCACCAGCAAATACAAATTCGTCTTCTTTAATGTCAATTACTAATTCTTGTCCCCCATCCATAAATTCAAGTTCGTCTTCAAAATCTTCAATTCCTAATTCTTGTTCAAAGTCTTCAAATAAAAATACAAATTCTAATTCTTGTTCAAAATCAATTCCTAATTCTTGTTCAAATTCTTCAAATAAAAATAAAAATTCTAATTCTTGTTCAAAATCAATTCCTAATTCTTGTTCAAATTCTTCAAATAAAAATACGCCTTTAGTCATAACTACTAATTCTTCGAATATTCCTTCATCAAAACCAGATCTGACAGAAAATGAAATCAAAACTATTCTTAAGGAATTTCATTCAAATCCCATTGGAGGACACTGTGGTGTCAACAGAACCTTTAAACGTATAAAATTATATCATAGTTGGAAAAATATGTTTCAAGATATAAAAAACTATATTAAAAATTGCGAACTCTGTCAGAAAAACAAAGTAACAAAATATACCATGGAACCTATGGTTATAACTTCAACTTCCAAATACCCCTTCGAAAAAATTTCTATCGATATCGTTGGTCCCTACCCTATAACAAATAATAATAATAAATATCTTTTAACATTCATCGATGACCTTACAAAATACACTGATGCAATTCCTTTACCAAATCAAGAGGCAAATACAATCGCCGAAGCATTTGTCAAAGAAATAATATTTCGTTATGGAACACCCAAATACGTTTTGTCAGATCAAGGCCAAAACTTCCTAAGCGACATATTCAAAAATGTATGCAAACTTCTTAAAATTAATAAACTCCAAACTACTGCATACCGACCTCAATCAAATGGCTCTTGCGAAAGAAGTCACAGAAACTTCGTGGAATATCTCCGTTGTTTTATCAATAAATCTCAAGATGATTGGGATAATTGGATAAAATATGCCGTTTTCGTCCATAACACGACCCCGAACACTTCAACATCATTTACTCCGTTCGAACTCATGTATGGTAGACAGGTTGAACTTCCTTCTAGCGTAACAAAAAATCCAGAAATTTGCTACAATTACGATTTGTATGCCAACGAACTTAAATCAAGGCTTCAACATTGTCATCAAATCGCTAGAGATAAACTTCTGAAGAGTAAGGAATCTTCAAAACTACAGTACGATAAAAAACAAAATCCTGGAGACTTTCAAATAGGAACACTTGTTCTACTTAAAAATGAAAGTAATCCTAAAAATAAAAATAAAAAGCTTCTTCCTCTTTGGTCAGGACCTTACGAAATCTTATCTAAGTCAGGAGTAAACTCCGACATTAAAATTAAAAATAAAATAATTAAAGTCCACAACAATAGACTCAAAATTTTTTCAAGTTAATTAAAAACTTCAATCTCAATATTCTTTCCAGAAATGGAGAAACCTATAATCGTGATTTTCATCTTTAAAATAATCTTGAGTTACCAAATGATGATCAACAACGAACAACTGTATGAAACCATCGATTTGAAAAACAAGACAGGAATATATTACGAACACGTTGGTAACCTTAAGCTTTTCTCTAACCATTGGAACTTACTCATATATACTAACCTTACCGAACTCAACTTCCAATATAACTCAATCTTACTGACCTATGAAAAAATTCTTTCTTCTTGTAAACAACTTCTTTCTTCACACGAAAACTTATCCCAATGCGAATCCCTTCCTACCCTTTCTACGTTAGTCCTTGATCGAATTAAATCACAGGATCAAATTATTAACAGATACTTAGGAACCACCATAAAATCTCGAATACAAAAGAGAGGATTAATTAATGCTATTGGTTCTATATCCAAACAATTGTTTGGCACCCTCGACGACGAGGATGCAAAAACTTTTTCTCGTCATATAAATAAACTTAACCAACAACAACATTATGAATCCCAATTAAACGAAAAACAAATTTCAATATCAAAAAATATCATCCATCAATTAAACCTTACAAACGACCAAATTATTAAAATAGAAGAAAAGATTGAAGAAACCAGTAAAATCATAAATCAAATAAGCAACAACTCAAATAGTAATAACATAATAAATAAATCCTTTCTTCACCTAAACGAACTTTTTACGATGTTCAACTCCTTGTCAGAATACTACTATTCAACCAAAGATCACCTCCTGGACGCTATTTACTCCGCAGCCCATGGAAAACTTCACCCATATCTTATTGATCCTTCTAAACTCACAGAGGAAATTAAAAAGATACAATTACTCCTTCCAGAAGAAAATCGTTTACCACTTCCTCTACAAGAGCAATATATAGACACACTTTTTAATCTCTTAGAAACTCATGTTTACTACATTGACAACCAAATAAATTTTGTATTAAGAATTCCTCTTACTTCTTCCAAAAACTATAACGTTTATAAAATGACTAGTATACCAAATCTCATCGAAAACAAAACCTATGCAATTATAATCCCTGAAAAACCTTTTCTTATCGTTGACTCAGAAAAACAATCATACTTTCTCTATGATAACCATGACTTAGACAAATGTCAAACAACTACAAAAAATAATTATCTATGCGAAAGAAACGCACCTATCCTTTTCACATCTTCAAGCAGTGCCTGCGAACTGGATTTACTTTCCATTCTTCCAAGTAAAATCAGTAATTGTAATATTCAGTTAATGCAAGTATATCACCCCATTTTCCTACAGCTAGCAGACTCCAATTCTTGGATTTTCGTTTCCCCAAATCCAGAAAATCTTATGATTAAATGCCAAAATCTTAACTCGCAAATAAACATAAATGCAACTGGTATTCTTAAAATCCAACCAAACTGTATTGCAAACACAAGATATCAATCCTTAAGCTCCAAAACAAATTTCGAAACAAAAACTAATCTTAACTTTATTTCATCAAATCCTTACCTTTCATTCAATATAACACCACCTCAATTTGAGAAAATCCCCAGTTATGCTACAAAGTCTTTTAATATACATCTCAGTTTGTATATTCGAATACCGATAATGAAAATAAAAACACTTCAATCGTGTTATTCCTTTTAATGATTTTCGCCGTATTCATAGTTATAATAATATTGCTAATGCGGAATATGAGAAAGAACTCAGTTCATAACAAAAAAGAAACGGAATCACTACCAATGCCAGAAATAAAAGTTGATTCAACCTCAGTAACATCGGTAGAAACTCAACCAATACCAAAACCTCGTTTAGCCCCATCAAATCTATCTCGTTCACTCCCAATTCCATCTTCTCACAGCAAAGCCGAAACTCGCACCACTCCAAGGTACAAGTTTCGTTCTTAAGGGGGGAGGTGTTGTAAAGTGCGTACTTCACAACATTCCCTCATCATCCTTTCTTATCCCGTTACAATTCAACCCATTGCCACTTCAAATTCCCACAGTCATCATTTCCTTTTGATTTTATTGACCAATATCCGACCCACTTATAATTCCCATATTCATCATTTCCTTTTTAATTACCTACAAAAATTCCATTCAACTCCAATGTTGTCAACCACGCGATCAACGATCGCTCCACTTAAACCAAACCCATTCACTTTTTCAATCCATTAAACTTCTCCAATTTCTTTGCCTGCTACACTGAAACCAAACCCAAAATTCCCAGTTCATCATTTTCCATTTTCCTATATTTAACAATCAATGCACTCCCCTTTCAAACCCATTAAACGTGCATTGAACCCTATTAGCAACCACAAACAAGCACACTTGTGCTCATGTTGCATTTTTTCTGTTTCGTCGTGTCGGGTGACGAGCCATGGACATGACACTCTGTAACTTGAATTCGGACGGTTCGGTCGACTGCTATATCTTCCTTTGGACAATAGACTAATTCTTGTTTTCGTCTTCTATATCTTTTAATAATAATATAATATTCTAATTCTTGTGTATAATCAAACTTAGACTTAAGTAAATTTAAGTAAATATTATAAGCAAAGTGAAAATAAAGAAAAAAACAAAACGGGTACACTTCTGTTACCGTAAACAATACGTCTTTTTTATTTTATGAAACTTGGAACTAGAAAAACATAACACAAGTTTACAGGAAAAGACCCAACTGAGAATCGTGCAGCTCAGTTAAAATAAATAAAGCACAACAAAACCATGAGATCACCAGTGGACCTATTGCGACAAAAAACTTACTGCCGGTAATAAATTAGCTTTCGTTCTTCAAGATATTTTTTTAACTGAAAATTGATCAGCGTTTCCATGACCTTGGAATGAAAGGACGTAAGGTCAATTGGACTATAGTTAGAGGTTGAGGAGGATTCGCCTTTTTTAGGGGCAGGCTACTGTTTTCTATGCACTCGGAAAGAGACCTGTAGAAAAGGACAAAAGGAAAAGCTAACGCAGTGGTTTTGTCAGCGTTCAATAACACCTCTTCAGAACAATAGGGGGATACTATACAGGCCAGCGGATTTGTGTATGTCAAGGTCTTTAAGTACTCTTGTAACTGCTCGAGTGCGAAAGAAGATTCGATACCTGTCAAACTTATTTATCATTTGAAGTATCATAATATTTAAAAAGTTGAATATTTGTTATTCACGATTATTAACGTTAAGATAAATTAAAACTTTCCACATTACGCGATGATAATAATCGACTGACAATTTAAAGAAATTTGAAAAGAGAGCAAAACGACCTGTGGCATCATTTGAAAAATGTTGCTGCAACAAGTCAAAGTTATGTTGATGTTCCGATTCGGTGGCCGTTGGCAGCAATCGAACGAGTCCTTTTTGACAGGCTGAGATTTAAGACTATAGAATTGAGCCATATTTGGTTTCAACAA
This sequence comes from Eupeodes luniger, assembly GCA_951509635.1. NCBI lineage: Eukaryota > Metazoa > Arthropoda > Insecta > Diptera > Syrphidae > Eupeodes > Eupeodes luniger. Next base: position 56,339,373 of record OX608073.1, read on the forward strand.
CACAAGGGATAGCAAGGCACTCAACCTGACCAATTATGGCTTTATTGCGCACCTGGGCTCGAACAAATCCCCGTCAAGAAGCCCCTTTTCGACCATACTTTTTGCAGCAATTGGGGGCGTAGGTCAGCAAAACAGCGTCGAATATTCTCTTCCAAAGCGTTAATCGTCTTGGGCTTTGCGTTAACAAGGGATATTTTTTAAACTTTGATATGAAAATTTGGCTAATCATTTAAAATGGTTTCAATAATAAGTATTTAGTTTAAACATTACTGTATGAATATTTTAGTGCACAAATATGTCTCATTGTCATTCTAGAGGAGAAACTTATCCAGCCCCTCATGAACACGCAACCCTGACTCGTAAATGCTAACACGGGCCCTCTGTCGCTGCACAGCATTAGTCTGTTGTCTGTCCCTACACATGGGAAATCTACAAATCCGGCTCGAAGGACCAAAATGTTTCGTGCAAAAATGATTTTCCAATAAGAAATAAAAGAATTGTTATTTCCTAGTTGAGGTTTGACAAAGTAAAATTTATTGAACAAACAATAGTTAAATTTTAGGTACAATTTAACAGTTAAATAGTATATAAGACTTATGTATTTTAAAACAAAGAGATTACAAAATTATAGAAAGGAACCAAAAAACGTGACTTGCAATTTTATTATATATGACATTTGATAGATGACATTTGTATATTTAGTTTTAATATTTTGATTTCCAAGCTTGAGAGGTTGTTGAAAGTATATCTAGTTGAGCCGCTGTGTGGTTACATCAGTTGATGTACGCTTAAGGTTCTGTTCGCAACAATAACATTTTTTTTTATTTTGAGATCTTCCCGTTTCTCTTTAACCATATAAAATATGCAGTAGAGTTTGTTTTCTTAATGCCTAACATCTTCTTTTCGTGATGTTAGTAAATGCTACTTTTGCTTACGTTGCCCCCTTATATAAATCTCATCCATTGCATTGCTAATTCATTTAATTGATTTTTTCTAAATAAAAATGATTCACAATTATAAGTTAAGCATAAATAACATCTACTTAATTAAAATCTTAAATTATAACCCAATTCATAATACTCATACTCTACTCCTACAATACAGTGAAAGCCCCTTATGAGTATATAATAACAATTGCAATTACGAATCAACTCAATTATAAAAATAAAGCTTTTCTTTGAAATTCAAAAAAAAGAATGAAATCAAATCGCGTACACTTAAAACTACGAGTACAATAATTGGTTTCTATAATTATGCGGTTTAAAAACGTGAGTTTAAAAAATCGCACTTCATCACATTCTCCTCTCTTCACAGTATCGTCAATTGTAACAGAGAAACAGCCTACGTATATTTAATTATAATTATTATTGATAAATCAACTGCAACCATAACCATGACTATGTAGCTAGATACTTTTTATTTTGTATCGCAACCATATCTCGAACCAGTTCACGTTCCGCCAAACGTTAAATCCAAACAAAACAATCAACTAATTAGATATGTATCAAAACATTATAAAAGTATCTACGAGTAGGTATATTAATGTTTATATATTTACACTTGGGTATCTAAAGATACAATATTATAATTTTGTATTTAAAATGAGAAGCTCGTCTTGTAAATTGAATCGAATTTAATTGCAAATAAAACGTGTCTGTGGATCTATTTCATTCGACTCGTATAAAGTCACACAAGAAACACACCTAGCTTAGGCATAAAACTTACATGAAATGTAACTTAACACCAAGTCACAGTATCTCGCAACAAAAAAAAAAAACAACAACAACAACCATAACAGACCCCTTGCATTTCCTATCGTCGCATCGTCGAAGTTGATGGACTAACCGGTGTTAAAATTGCAAATACCGCATAGTATCTACTTGTCGATGTCTTCTCGTCAACGATACAATTGTTATAGTCAGGAGTTAAAAGTTGGAAAGCTTTACATTTAAAACAAAGATTTTTTTTTCAAAATTAAATATTCAAAAATATGTTTGACATCGGATTAAAGTTGATTTAGAACCATTCATAACTTTTGGAAAATATTAAGTTCGAGCATTTTCAAATAGAACTTCGAATACAAAACTTAACAGAAATGTTTCGAACTTAAATATTTCAACATCACTAAAACTTTAGCCAGTAGAACACCTTCTCGTACTACCAAACCCACTGAAAATATGTAATTTGGCTTCGGTAACAAAAAGAAGTTAAATCGGATTTTTCGAACAAAAATATTTTCGAACATTAACATTCGAATATCTATAAAATAAAAAAAATATGCAACATGCTTCTGAAAACGGTTAAAAAATGATTTTGAAAATAAGCGGAACATAGCATAGGTTCCAACATGCTTAGATACAAATTAGATTATTTGAAATTCAAAATTCGAATACCTTGAAAACCTCAAAATAAGATAAAACCTCAAAATGAAATAAAATTTAAGTTAAGAAGGTTGAAAACCATCGAAAAGATATTATATTGCATTTGCTGCAAAATTGTGACACAAGTTTTAATTCTTTCGAAATTAAATTTCGAATATTTTGATAACTTTGTACTGAAAAGCATATTTTCTTCTAATACGGCTTTCGAAAATCTTTGAAATCGTTAAGTTTATTCGAAATAAGAATGTTTTGAAAACCTCTTAATACAATAAGAACAAAGCGATTTAGTTCCGGCTATTTTAAATTTAAGCAAGAATATTCTATGACTTCAACAAAAAAAAAATTGTTGAATTTGTTTCGAACTCAAATTTTCGAATACATTTTTGGAATGATTAAGATAACCAACAATTCATTTTGAGTTTATTCAAAATATCAAAATTCAAAGATTTCTTTGAATGTTCAAATGCTAATACCTGACAAAATGTTTTCGAACTTCGAATATTGCAAATAGTTTACGTCCAAACGATTCAGACCTTAATGCGTTTCAAAATTAAATTTAAAAAAAAACTCCGAGAAAAAGCGTAACCTGGATTTAGCTGCAAGAATTAGATCTTTTATTTTCAATATTCAAATGACTCGAACTGAAGATCTGTTTTTGATTAGTTTGAATTTAAAGACAATTGAGATCACCGAAAAAGGTCTACATTAGTAAAAAGTTCGAATCTGCTTTAAAAGAAACTAATAGATTTTTTTCGAATTTCAATATTCGATTAGCTTGAAACAATGAAATGGAAAATATAAAACAAAATTAATATGCCAGTGGTACCCGTGGCATGTTGGTTAGTGCATTGGACTGTCATGCCAGAGGTCTTGGGTTCGATCCCTGCCTATGTCATCTAAAGTTTTTTTCACGGGTACTGCCTCTTGCGAGGAATTGACAAATTCTCCAAGAGTACTTCTTGTCATGAAAAGTGCTTTCTCAAATTAGCCGTTCGGATTCGGCGTAAAACTGTAGGTCCTCTCCATCCCTGACAACAGTACTCGCACACAGGAATGGTTGAGAGTTGTAAGTCACTAGGCCCTAGTTCTCAACGGACTGTTGCGCCACCCAATTTTTTTTTTTTAATATGCCAGTTTGAATTGTTTCAAACTTAAATATTAGAATAAGTATGTATAATGGTTTAGAAACCAGCAATGTCATTTCGAAATTTCGATAAGAATGAATGTCATCATTAAAACACCAGAATGGCTTCGACAACAGAAAATTTAAAAGAAGTTCGAATATAATCACAATATTATTTTTCGAACTTCGAATATCTCAAATAACACAAGATTTGAAGGATATTTTGGGATTTGAATGCAGTGCAAAGTTACAAAAAAAAAACTCGGGCAGTGTAAACTAGCTTCGGATATTAAAAAACTTTCGAACATAAATAAAAGAAAATTATCTTTCAACATTCATATTTTTCCGACTCGATCAAAAAACTTTACCCAGATCGGTTTCAAGATCAAATTGGACTACAGGACACTTGGCACTTTCTTAATTTATAGATAACTACACAAATTTCACAAATGTAAGTTCGAATATACTTGAAAAAAAGACTGAACAGTTATTTCGAAAATAAATATTCGAATACTTCGAAAAACCATAAATAAGAAAAAAATTTTGAAATTATGTTGAAAAAAAGTCATCAAATCTTTGGCAATAATGTATTGAATTAATATATATTATGTATATATAAAATAAATGAGTTCGAATTAGTGTAGAATCAATCAATTTGAAATAAAAACTTCGAATATCAGAGACAAATTATAAAGTAGAGATCGGTTTTAAAACAACATTGGAGTTCAGGACACTTTAAACCCTCGAAGAGATATTTTATGACTTCGGAAACAAAACTGTAACAAAAATTTTAATTACTTCCAAGTAATGAATTCGAACATTTCGAATGATTTAAAATACTACTTAAGCCATTTTGAGATTAGAAAAGATTCAAATCGTCGAATGACTTCGTTTAAAATAAAATTCAACAGAAGTTCGAATACACATACAAAATTGTTTTTCGAACTTCGAATTAAATTAAAAATAATTTTTTCTTTATTGCTTGGGGTACACATGTAAAATAAATAAATATCTTCGATTTTTAATATTCCAACAAATTAGTCTGGAATAAAAAAAAAACAGAATAAGATCAAATTAAGCTGATAAAAACAGTGTTTTTCGAACAAACATTTTCGGATATCTCAAAGGCATAAATTAACAGGTTTGATTTGAGATGGAATTAAAAATTTATAGCATCAGGAACTGCTGGCAAAAGCTACAATGTTTGTAACCAAAATCAGACTTAAGTTCGAATTTTTTCGAACTCCAGTACTGGAGTGAAGTAATAGTAAGATTTGATTTCAATTCCGAAAATAAGAAATATTCGAAAAAAACACAATCTGATAAAAAACAGTGCTTCTCCAAAAAACATTTTCGGAAATCTCAAAGGCATAAATTAACAGGTTTGATTTGAGATGGAATTGAAAATTCATAGCCACAATGGTTTCTGTAACATAAATCAGGCATAAGTTCGAACTTTTTCGAACTCAAGTATTGGAGGTGAAGTAAAAATAAGATTTTATTTCAATTCCGAAAATTAAGAAGTATTCGAAAAAACATAATCTGGCTCTGGTAGAATACAATTGAATTTCGAATAAAGTCTCATTGATTTTTTCGAACTCATATGTTCGAATATTTAGAAACCAGCTTTGATCTCATTGAAAAAAAAAGATAAACCACTGGAATTTTCCTTCCCCGAACTATCAACCACTTTTGAACGGTTTGTTCGTGATTATAAAAGATATGAAACTCAATTGAAGAAACGAAATGATTAGAATGCATTTAGTGTCGATTTCATATATCGTGTACGTGATTCGAATAAAGCAGCAGAATTCAAGCTCGAGGTGGTTATGGTCAGCTCGTAGTTAGGTAGGTAGGTAGGTAAGTATCACCTTTTTTGTGTGTGTTCGTCTTACAAATGTTTTGACGATAGAAAAATGCCAAATAATTGTTAATTTAATCACGCGAATGTCAACAAACATAAAAATAAATAAATGCAACAAAAAAGCAAAATAAGTATAAAATATATTTTTGAAAACGAGCAATAAGCCAATTTTTATATTGACAGCTGAAGATTTATAGCTGACGACAACGAATGATTATGTTTTCGTCAGTGGCCGCGGTGTTGGTGGCGGCGGTAGTGGGGGCGATCGATGGTGGTTATGTGGAGATATTAGTTAAACTACTAACGACGACGACGAACTACGGGTGGGTGGGTGGTTTGGGTATAGATGGATGGCGGTAGTAGCGTCAGTAGCGATGAATTGTTTTAACAAGCAATATGACCAGCCGAGTGAAACAAACAAGGTTAAACACTTGGCAGCTCAGCTTACTTCATGTTAACGTATCTATAATATATCTAAGCTATCGCGTGTTATGTCGCTATATACATAAAATATTTATTCTTTTTTTGTTGTTGTTGAATGTTTATGGAAAATAGTTTTCATCGCTCTCGCTTGGTTGGTCGGTTGATGTTGGCTCTGACGGACGGACTGATGTTGATTAATGGTTACCTACTTGAATCTATCATAGAATATGGGATTATTGAACTTGAATGAAGGATTGATGTGACGTGTGGTTTGTACATTTATGTATATTTATTACAAAGGTGTGTCGGGTCGGAAATCGATAAGGAATTTTATATATGTACATATGTATGTTTTTTTTTCAAAGTGATCTAATGCATAGCTAATTGAAATAATTCCAAGAAAATTGAACATAGAAAAAGAAACGTGATATAGAAGAAGTGATATTGAAAGTAGACTTTGATTGTTCTTTATGGTGGAATTTGTCAAGTCAGCGAACTTAATAAAGGAATTTTGTACTACTATTGGTCTCTTTTTACAAATTTTGTAAGGGGTATTCCAATACCAACAATACGAACTTTGACAGTTTATAGCAGCCATATTGTTTGGTTAAAGCTGCATTTGCGAAATCGGCTGTCATTAACTCAGTACGTTTTATCCCGGAACTGTGAAAATGATACAAGTGATGGATGGACTTTCGAACTTTGACAATTGATATGGGCCATATTTTTGAAGCTACATCTGTCAAATAAGCTGTCAATTATGAAGTTTTTAAGTCACTGCTTAAATGATACAATTGATTTTTCAAAATTAAGGTTCTGTTCCGGGCAAATATTTTGCAGGCTTCGACCATTTTTATCCATAACAATCGCTAACAAGATCTCAATCTTTCGCAAACTACAACTTGGTTAATTTTCAGTAGTGACTTGGGCCAGCACTCGTATGCAAAATTCAACTGACTTATCATGATCTGATCAGAAGTAGTTGGAAACTTTCCATCATTTTCAGCAATGAATCCTATTTCTGAATTAATGGGTATCTACGTCAAGATATAAAATTGTCAAATTTGGGACCATACTAAACCGCATGAGATTCAAAAGGGCCCACCCGCATATAAAGTGGAATTTTGCATTCAGTTTTTCTACGTATTAAATTCTTCTCGATTTTTAATTCCAAATTAAAAAATACTTTCTAGGTCAGACTTTAAAAAAAGCTGCTGGGAGTATCGTCAGTATTGTAGGAATTAGAAGTCTTAATCAGGAGATCATTACGAAAAATGAGAAAGAGTGTTGGAAACATAATAGAACCCTGGGGCACACCAGCATTTATTGTGTGGGTTACAGATTGGAACACATCCAATAATATAATTATATTGAACGATTCGAAATGTAATGTTTAATCTAACAGAAGAGGGATTCGTTAAAACTTCTTCAGGTCATCAGGCCCAAGTGATTTAAGTATTTTAAGATCTTTTAGGACTCTGGCTACTGTACGGGTAGGAAAGAAGATTGATCCCACACAATCATTTACGCTCTCAAGTAGAAGCGGAGTCATAACATTCTCTGAAAGAGTACTAGTTAGCAAATAAATTAGCTTGCTTTATATATCGTACATATGGAGTGTCATTGATAACAAGCGTAGAAACCAAGGAAGAGGACGAATTCCTCATATTTTGTATCAATGACCTACATTTGTACTGTCTTAATGACTTAACAGAATTTTTTGTCGTAATTTGTAGTCATTCATAAATCTATAATAAATTAGGTGGAGCAACAGTCCGTTGAGAATTAGGGCCTAGTGACTAACGACTCTCAACCATTTCTGTGTGCGAGTTATGTTGTCAGGAATGGAGGGGACCTAAGCCGAATCCGAACGGCAAGTTTGAGAAAGCAGTTTTTATGACAAGAATTACTCTTGGAGAATTTGTCAATTCCTTGCAAGAGGCAGTACCCGTAAAAAAACTTTAGATGGCACAGGCAGGGATCGAACCCAAGACCTCTAGCATGACAGTTCAACACACTTTTTTTTTTTTTTTAAATTCATTTTTATTAATTCAATCTTAAACCTATCTTAAAGCTAGACAAAAATTCATAAAACTAGCCTAAATAACCATAACTTACAACTAACTTAATGGTCCTAATATCAGTATCCTTTTTTATTTTACTTAAAACTACTTAAAATAAGGTCCTTAAAATAAAACTTAAACTAACTTAAACTACCTATTCTACCAATAAACTACTTAAAACTAGAACAATCACAGCAGCAAATCTAACTATCTAACATTTTTTGTTTTCATATTTCGTTATCCTAATTTTTTTTCTTATTCAATGTTTTTTTTTATTTTTGTTTTTTTTTTATATTTTTTGTTGTTTTTTTTTGTGTATTTTTTTTGTGCCACCATGCCTATTCTACTTAAAACTAAACCCTAAAACTATAAAACAAGTATGTAAGCCGGCCAAGGCTTAAAACCCATCCCGACTACCCACTATCAAGTGCCGATTGAAGCCACCAAAACTGGCTCTCCTGCTTCACCCTATCAGTTCGGTCCCGTTCGGACACAGCCCTACTGAACCGAAGGAGCTCTGCTCCGTCTTGTGCCATGACGTCCTGATTGTACAGGAGTCGCCTATCCACGGTACGTCGTCTGACGTGGTAGATTAGCGGAACTGCCAATCTATCCTGTATCAGACCGCATTTATCTAAGAAGAGGAATGCTTCTGGTGGAATGAAGCCGCTCAAGAGTGCACTCTCAAAATACTTGTCGTTCGGATAGAACGCCCAGAAAATTAAATTGTTGGTCGAAAACATAGTTCTTGCAATGTGACCTCGTTTTATCACGAAATTGTCAATTCTGTTGATTCGAGCTCCGTTGTATAGGACCTCGTTGGAATAGTAGTGCACGTAAGAAGATTCGGCTGTTCGATATAAGCCGGTACAGCGTCGTTAACACTGCCGCTCGAACACCCGAAACTTCTCCATCTGGGAAGGGGCAACGTTGAACCACACAGGACAACCATAAACGATCATCGGCCGTATGAGGGCCATGTAGCAAATTACCTTCACTCTGGGGTCAAGCCGACTGCTGTAAAACAGCCGTTTTGTCAGAGCGAAGGCTCCTCTCCCAACGGGGTTAGGAACAGAATTGTCTCTGACTTCTGGACATTTATTTTCAGTTTCCAGTCGTCGCAATATCGCTGAATCTTTTCGAAATCACGCTGCAAGAGAATTCTAATAACCTCAAATTTTCGGGCCGTTCTGTACGCAATAAGATCGTCGGCGTACGCAATTGCCTTTGTAAGAATACCTATCAGATCGCTGGTGTAAATGCTGAAGAGAATCGGCGAATTCACAGCTCCCTGTTGAAGACCATTTAGTTCAACGCACTAACCATCATGCCACGGGCACTACTTCATTCATAAATCTAGTCCGTCGAATTTGTATCCCGAAATTGAATAATTCTTTTAGAACGATGTTGGCCAGGACATCACTATCAACGGCAACGGCTATTTTTCGATGGTTACCAACTTTTTTTTGACTGAATTGGGTAATATTTACACTGGACAGCAATGATTTCGCATCTCAACAGGACGAGGAGCGTTACTTACTTCAACAGCCTATGGAAATTCCGTATGAGCTGCGATTCCAGGTCATAGTTATCTCACGTAAACTGCTAAGCACAATCAGGAGATTTTACTCTAATTAGAAGCCCTACCCAATTCATTTCATTTGAGTGAAATAACACTGATGCATGAATTTAAAATTTTGGGGGGTCGATAAGACTTCAATCGTTTTTTGGCTGGCATGTATCGTTTTTTTTTTCGAACCATACTTTAGCTATGATGGAAACTGTGTTACGTTCCCCATTTTTAAAAAACTGAGAATTAGTGATGATTTTGCTTGTTAATAAAGCCTCTCAGCCAATTAAGGCGTCTTCCGGTAAAATAATTACTTTACAAGGTATCCGGGTTCTTTCTTTTACATTTTTATCGCCATTTAGCTTTTTTCAATCACAATTTTAAAGGGAGCTCATTTTTGTATTTTTTTTTGTTTAAAAGAGTTTTCTAAACCCACATAGCTCTCTAAGCTCATAAGCTGCAATAGACCAAAATTATTTTTAGGCATCATGTCCTTTTTAACTTATTCGTTCATATTTTCACTATGGCAGTTTCAATGTTCAAAAATGAGTAATTTTTCATACTAGCGAGAAAAAAAAAATCACTCATACGCCACAGTGAACAAATTTTAAATTTCATCGATTTTCACTGCGAAACATAGCTTTAAGTTAATTTTTTCCAATAACTCCTTACAAATCATAAACATTCAAGTATTTCCTTGACCTAAAAGATTACCACGAGTTCTAGATTCGATTAAAAAATCAAATTAATAGCAAAAATAAACACAGAACAAAAATTAAAAAAAAAAAAAGAAGAAAGAAAAGCTGAACTATAGAGAACAATGCTATGCCATCGACATCGACAAGATTCAAAAGAATTTTTCAAAAGAGAGATATGCAAATACCATCACAGAAAGATAACAAGGCAACAAAACACAATAACAAGAAGGAATAAGGAATACCATATTCTACTTCTACGTCTCTATCGTCTTGTCGTCGTCGATCTTAATCGTCATAGCTCAAGCTGGAATTAAATTGCATGCGATGATGATAACTACTGATTTTTCCTTCTTTTTATTTGCTCCTCATTTATTCATGTTTGTCTATATGTATGTATCTTCATCACTATCCTCCTATTCGATGTTGTTTTGTGTGCATTCGGTTTGTCGTCACTTTGCTTCACACGAAACGATTGAGAATCGTTAACCTTAACCCTGTTTTGATAGGTTGTTTTGTTCCTTTTATTTGTGTTGAGAATTTAATTTAACTCAATATTTTTATCATTTTCTTTTTTTTATTTTCTTGTTTAATTTAACTTCAAATAAAATATCCCCTTGAGGGCAAACTTCTGGGGGTGTGTATAGTGAATAAAACAAAAAGCATCAACATCATCATAGCCGTAGTCGTTCGGTCTGTATACATGTATATGCAACAAAATGCACGACTGCAGTTCTGCATTGTGCAGATTGTTTATTTCATTGTGTCTATCCCCAAAGCGTTCTACATAATTCAATTCGTCCCGCATTCTCCATTTTTGTTTTTATATTTTTTGAAACAAACTATAAGAGTGCACAAGAAAAAAACAAAAATAGAAGAAAAAGAATAAAATGTCTGCAGCAAAACAAATAACAAAAATACTGCCACATTGTTCTTTGAAAATCTCAAAAATGAGGACATACAATAAAATAATAACAGAACAATAAAAATAAATAAAAACAAAAACTAAAATTCAAGAAGAAAATTAAATTGTGTGTTTTTTTTTTAAAATGGGCAGAGATGCCATCATCAGAATGGGGAATTCTTCGAATGAAATTCAAATAAAAATAGAACTTTTGAAAATACATTTTAAGGATATTTTCAAGACAAATAGACAAATTTTAGAAATTGTAAGAATTTGAAGAGTAATTTAAGGAATTTTTTAATTGCATTTAAGTTTGTTTAATTTTTTAAAAATTAAATTGTTAATCAATTTTTCAATTTTTGTGAAAACTGCGACAATGTGTCATCGTTTAGTCGAAGAAAATATTTAGAAAAATGATTTCAGTTAATTAATTTAAATTTGAGAAAATAATTTGTGTGGATGTGTTAATAGTTCGACGAAGATGATTTCGAATTTATATAAATATAAACGCAAATCAATTTAGGATAAAACGCTTATGAAACAATCGGAGAGATTTTGAAATTTCATAATTTATCGTACAAGCGAAAAAGTGGTAACTTTTTTTAATTTAGAGACAAAAATCAAATCAAGAACAACAATAAATGTATTTGAACAAAATTTTAGAGGATTCATAATTTGAGGTGTTTTGATAATTCTTTTTTAAAGCATCCCAATTTTAAAGAAAAAGTAACGACCAAAGGATGGAGTTAGGTATAAATAAGACTTTTAAATTATTAAAAAAAGTAGTAGTCTAAATATTAAGCTATTTTAAAATTCTCCTTCAAAAAATTGCTATAGTATTTTATATTATTTTTTAAAACTAAGGAACTGGAACTGGAAAATAAAAAAAATATATATTGACTTTTCTAAATTATCTCAATTGTATATTTTAGAAAATCGATAAAGTGGAAACACTAGTTTTGGTTCCTACTTTTTTTTTAGGGTAATCTTTAAGCAATAACAAAATAATTGTTCCCAAAATCTAAAGACGTAAAGATCTAAGGTTCTGCCATGTTTCTTGATAAAAAGATAAAGGTGCAACAATTTTTCGTACTCTTACATACGGTAGAGTGGCAACTCTTTATTATATGTTTCTTTTTATATTTAAAAAAATGGAAATCTAAAAGTCTGTCAAATACATAACTTTGTTTGAACTTTTCAACTTTTTTTGTTTTTGGGAGACTCATAAAGTGGCACAATTTTCCAAGTCGTTCTTGGCACCAACATTCTGGGGCTCAATTAGTCGCTCAAAATAAATTTGACTGATCTTTCCTATATTCCAACAAGGTCAGTAAGATTTTGGACTGTAAATCGACAATTTTGTAGCACCAGTTCTCTGATTTTGTATCCCTTGCACAATTTAAAGAGATCTCTCTTTTTCTATAGAGCTTTTTAATCGAAAGAGCTTTTTCAGAAAAAAAAAAACTTTGTTTCGCACGTAAAATTTAATGGAACTGCATTGTTCAAAAGTTTTCAGAACTTGTGAACGAAAGAACGCGTATTTGAAACACTGATTAATATTTTGACGTGTAATTCAGGTGTCAGGGTCAGGTGTAAGTGACAGTGGTGCCAAATAAAAATTAAAAAATGTCTTAAAAAAATACTTAAATAAATTGAAATTTTATAATATTTTCTATTTGAAAATCGAAAATGCAACATTTTTTTTATATTTTTCTTCAGTTTCAAGGACTATTTTTTTTTTGTTTTTGAAAATCGATGAATTGAAAAGATTTTTTAATCTTTTTAATTTGATTTAAGAATATTAACAACACCAAAATAGTTTCTTTCTTAAACTGAAAAAAGGCTTTTTTTTGCTTTGAAATACTGTTAAAGTGGCAACACTTTTGATTACAAATTTTGGTTTTTATAAAGAAAGTAAGCAAGAATTTGTAATGTTTTTTTGTTGACAGTATTAAGACGCTTTAAAATTCAAGTTCTTTCAATATTTTTATTGCATAATCAGTAAAGTGGCAATACTTTTTTATTTTCGTACTAGCGGCCCGTCCCGGCTTCGAACGGGTAGACATAAATAGGTACAGATATTTAGGATATGAGCATGCTAATTAAAACGACCATGACTCACTAAATTAGAAAAAAATTGTACGCTTATCTTAAAGCCTCCCTGTACACTACATTTTATGGCTAATTTTTTGTACACCTTCGGTTGGTTTTAATAGGAATTTCTAAAGATTTCTATAGTAATCCAGTACTAAGCCTATGTTACTCAGTGATAATGTAGATTTCTAATGAAAAAAGAATTATTAAAAGCGGCCTAGTACTTTTTGAGTTTATTTGTTACATACAAAAATACAAATCTTTCCACTTTATAATATTAGTGTAGATTTAATTTGAAGGTAAAAATTAACGATCATTGGACGAGGTCAGTGACAACACTCTCAAACATTTCTATTTAAATTAAAGAAAAAGTATCAAAGAATACCTATAGTTGACAGAATTTAAAAAATCATACAATTCAAGCTGTTTCAACATTTTATTTGTTAAAAAATCTCAAGTGGCAAAACTATTTATACATTTTATATGAGTCTTAAAAAATCAACAGCTTAAAGTTACAACAATTTTAAAGGTTGAAAATCTTAAGCTTTTCCAAAATTTAATTTTCTTTGTAATACTAATAAAGTGGCAACACTTTTTTCTAATGGGTTTCTCAAAAAGAAAGTTGCTTAATTTTTTTTGAGTGGGCAACATTAACAGGCAATAAAATTTTAATTTATTTCGATAATGGGTAAAGTGGGAATACTGATGGAAGTTCTTTAATCCCAAGCTCTCTTAATTCTTCTGTTTTATTTTTTCAAACTATGTAAAATGGCAACACTTTCTTAAATTTCAATTAAAATTCATGGAATGCAATTAAAAATCAAAGAACAGTTATAGTTGTTGGAGTCTACGAGGTCGTTAAGTTCAAGTTCTTTCAATATTTTTGCATTTCTTGAAAATTGAATTGGCAACACTTTTTGTGCTTTTTTTTATTTAATGTTCCCATTTAATTTCAAGGAAAGAAATCGACAACCACAGCAATTATTGAAGATACACTTTTGGCACGCAAATAATCCATTAAAGAAAAATACATAGTACATACATTGATATATCTTTTCTCGCCACAATAATAATAAAAATACAATTCCACGAGGTCGGGGACGATCATGATGAAGATGACTACGTTAAAGACTATAAGGATGGATTTAGTCGATTTTCCGATGTCGTTGATGCTAAATAAGGCTGGTTTTTGTTGCTAGTGGCATTCAAGCCTATTTTAAAGTTGCAAATGAGAGCACAATGCACAAGTGTATCTTTTTTCATCCATCCATTTTTTATGTGTTCTTTTCTTGTACTACGTCAAATCAAAAGTATCTTGCTGAGATAGATACTTTGTGTGTATAGACACACGACATACAACACCCTCTTGTGGCAATCTTTACGCTAAATACAAATTAAATTATGCATATTTTTCATTTTAGTTTCGTTTTTTGTTTTTTTTTTTGAAAACCAGAATTATTATGTATAAAAGTGCAGCAGAAACAGCAGGGGTGGTTGTTGTTTTTTTTTTAAATGTTTATATGATGAAAAGATACTTTTTTTTATAGTGAAATGTTGGTATCTATATTTAACAGAAAATAAAAATTGTGTATGGTAATAATGTGGTGGCATGGTCGGTGGAGGACGAGGCAATGACGTAGTCGAAGAAGGTGGTGGAGGTTATGCGAAAAAGAACAATAAATTGCAATGCATATTATGATGATGAACTGTGTTGCATTAAATAATCGTTATGAGGGAAATTGTGCTTGCAGATGCTAATTTATGACAAGAGAAAGGATTTTTTTTTGGATCATCCTCTTTCGTTGTTTGACGTCAGCATTCTTGTATCTTTTTAGCAAAGAACCCCGCCATGCACCGCGGGCCAATCTATATGCTTCGGTGGGAGATCCAACATTATTTCCATGAGAAACCAGCTTAATGTTATTATAGATAGAAAGATACATTTTGCAGATGTGATGCATTAAAATGTTAATAGCGTATGTGATGTGGAATAATAACACAGCTAAAAAGAGTAATTAATGGATTTAAGAAATTCAAACAAAAAAGAAAAAGAAAAAAAGAAGATACATTATATCTACTTTGGGAAATTTAATATAGTTTGAGGTAGGTTATATAGTGATGATATAGAAACCTAACCAATAAAAATACAACAAAGGGGAAGAGTTTTGAAGGTCGTTATGGTGTTCTTCTTTATTCAAAGATAAGATATGTATGCTAATGGGAGCATATGGGTTTTATGGTTTTAGAAGAGATTTTGAGTTTTTTTAAAAAGTGTATTCTTATTCAGATTGCTGTCACATTTAAGCAAGAAGTTGCATTAGAACCCCTGTGTGTTTTTATACAACTCTTAAAAATGGTGGCATTTGTTGGTCAAAAAGGCAAGAGACGTTACGTAGATGAAAATGATTATCCCTTCTTTAGTAACAGATAAGATATCTATATTTTAAGAAAAAATATTGTTTAGACTTTTTAAGGTAGTAAACATTTTTATAAAAAGAAACAGGGTAAAATGGAAAAGTGTATCTTTGATTGAAATTTCAGTATTTTTCAGAATTTATATGGTTCAGAACAAAATAATGAGAGTTATGATAGTAAAAGAGTTTTCTTCTAAGTAAGTCCAGATCCATAAATTTATAAATATTTCTAAACGGTTTTACAATAAGAGAATTGATTTTGAAGGAATAGGACGACATATGGTCAACTGTGATCTTTTGACATTTGACAAGGAAGAACTAGGTCGTTATTAAAAATGTAACGATACACGCTTCAATAAGTAATTGAAATTGTTTAAATTCAATACAAGAATGGTCTTAACATTTTTGCAGACACAGTTAGAAAACTTAAAGCTGTTTTAGGTCGTCCTGAAGCAACTTACGGCTTACAGCATTGGTGAGACTGGTTTGCAAAATTGGATGAGAAGAGTCCAAACTGTATGCGTCATTAAATAACAACTGAGAATATTGCTGCTGTAGCCTTCAGTGTTGACGAAAACCCAAGTTTTAAGGTTTCTCGTAGATTTTTAGAATAAAACAACAAGTTGATCCCGGTTGAGCCCCCATAAATTATGAGCTAGGCAAGTTACTTGTTGTATGTTCTTCTATCGAATTATATTTTTTGGGGGCTCAACCGGGATTAACTTGGCTAGATCATAATTTACTACATATTATTTAGTTTGTTTCAATAAACTTAAATCTAATAATAATAGGTCGTTTTATTAAATCGACCCACATATATATATGATATACTGGGAAATATTATATCACAAGTAATGGTCGTATATTTCAATGAACCAATCGAATGCACTAACCATTTCTTTCTTTGGGACAACATTTTAAGGTTCTTTAAGAAGAAAGACGAATTTCAATACTTCTAGGGTGGCCTAAAGCCTTAATTCATGTAAGTTTACTTTACAAAAGATTTCAATACGTTTAATTACCAGCAACGTCGGATTTTCACTGATTGGGTCCTTGAAATGCATCAAAATGATTAGAAATTTTATCAAAAAATTAACTTCAGTGATAAGGCCTATTTTCATTTCGAGGGTTGCGTTAATAAGCAGTATGTTGTATTTGGGCAAGTGGAAACGTGGATTTAAGACCTCAAGGCCTTAGAGCATTTTTGAATTTTCAAAATAATGATTTTTTCTTAATATTAAATATTCCCTTAGGAACTCAAAAATGATGTTCCACAATATTATTGAAGGTAAAACCTATAAGTACTTGTTTTTCAAATTTAAGTATTAGTAAAAAATACTAAAAACTTCATACGCCTTTAACTCAACACTGAATTTTTGAAGTCAGCCGAACTCATAACTCTGACAATTATCAACCGATTGACTTGAAATTTTGAATATATCTTAGAAAATCCATTCTCTTGGAAAGAGCCTAGTTTTTTTTGCAGTAAATTTGTTATTAAAAATTATTTAACGTTTTTTTAGGGAATTTTTTTTACTTTCCACTTAATCCAAAACTCAATACTCGTTTAGTTTAGCCAAAACTAAATACTCGAACGTACTTCTACAGCAGTTGTAATTTAAAATAAAAACAAAAAAGCGCAATTGGATTGAAAAATTACAGTAACTGTAAATAAAAATTTCAAGAACTGTTAAAAAGTAACAGAAACTGTTAAAAATTACAAGAACTGTTAACAAATTACAGGAACTGTTAACAAATTACAGAATTACAGGAACTGTTAACAAATTACAGGAACTAAAAGTAGATGTCATCGCA
This sequence comes from Eupeodes luniger, assembly GCA_951509635.1. Lineage (NCBI taxonomy): Eukaryota > Metazoa > Arthropoda > Insecta > Diptera > Syrphidae > Eupeodes > Eupeodes luniger. Next base: position 56,356,719 of record OX608073.1, read on the forward strand.
AAAGCGTTGCGCAACTAATATTTTGAAAAAAATTGCTTAAACGCAATTATTTCAAAAAGTCACTACTAAGTTTAATAAAAAAAGACATATTTTTTAGCTTCAAGGATAAAAGGGATGTGATGCTGCAACCTTGGTAGCCTTGGTGCCATTTGGATGAAAATTCTCGTTATTTTAAATACCAAAATGGAAACTCTTTGAGGAATGTTCTAAATATATTCTTAAAAAAGTGTTTTACCCTATTTTACCCTAATTTTGTCTGCATCACTGTAGCGTGTGTATGTTCTGTTCACATATGGACCTCTTTTCATTAAAACAAAGGTTTCCTTCTTCAAGATTTCAGTTATAAAATATTATGTCAGGAAAAAAAAATGCATATGAAGAACATGATACTCAGTCCCATTAAGCCTCATAAATGTAAAACTAATACGATACTTAAACGCATTCACACCCAAGGCTATACTTTATACACTCTATAGCCGCAGCAACCAGGCGGTGTACTCGTAACATGATCTCTTACTTTAAGGCTATAAAAGTATCCACCTAACTACTTGTAGTACAGAAAAAAGACATTAAAAAAATGGCAAAAAAGTACAACTTTTACATTTGCAACTTTAGGCTGAGGTATTGAATTTCATAAAAAAAAAATTGAAATAAATAATAAATTTATATTTCATTCAATCTTGTGTCAATTTTTTTCATCTCGCATAAAAACTTCCTCATTATTCGTTGCAGTGAATGATGTTGACGAAGCCGATGAAATTATACAAAAATACACATTTTACATGTATCTGACCGCAATTGAGGCACGATAAAACGACTTGGCGGGAAAAGATACTTATATCTCTAATTATGGTTGAATAAACCAAGCAAATCCGAGACAAAACATCCAACAACACCAAACCAAACCAGCATCAGCAGCTCAAGCTAAGTTGTCAGAGATTGACTTTGGTTATCCCCGTTTTCAAGTGGGTTTTAATAATTTTTTTGTTGTTGTAGGTTTTGAGAGCTCATTTTATTATCGTATCTTTCAGAAGTGTTAATATCAATATAAAGTTTCCATTTAACCAGATATAAATGAATCATTGACATCGCAGTTTAATTTAATATCACAAGTGGTTTTTGTATTTTTTAATTAACAAACACAAAAAAAAAACGAGAAGCTTTGATTGTTTGGATTATAATAATTGAAGTAAGCACTTTGAATCGATATTTAACACAGTTTAATTATTGATAATTTCAATTAGCATATACTTAACTCCGCACAAGGGATCAGGAGGTTTTTTATTTTTAATTTTAAATTCAAGGCATATACAAAAAAGTCATTTTAACCGGTTCATCTGGATTAAGATGAAATTTATAATCGTATGTAATCAAATTTAATGAACGTTTTAATTGAGAAATATTAGTATTAATTTGGTTTTTGTATTCTGAGAATGAATGAATAATGAATTCTAGAGTTTAAAGTTGGAATCCTTTTTTTTTATAGATAATGTGATGTGGGGTAGTAAACGACGATATAGAAATAATAATAACACGCACTTTAACTTAAGGTTTAGAAAGTATATTTTATAGATTTTGCATTGATAATCAACTTGAACATTAAAGTTTAAACATTTATAATTTCAAGACCTCTTATGAAATAAGTGATAACACTAGTTTTTCTGTTCCACAACAAACAAAACAATGCTTTTTTAAAGGATTAAATTGTCCTGAATTCAAATCTTGCTTTATATAGTTTTTCTATTACATCAGGTTTTTAAAACATGTTTTTTTTTAATGTTTAAGACTACTAAAACTGGTATTTTCAAGACTAAGGCATAAAATAGGAATTTTAAGATCATTTTGAAAAAGTATAGAATTTTTTATATTTTAACGAGTGTTTTTTGTTTTTAAGTTTATCGTTTTTAAGTTGGCAACACTATTTTAACTAGGCCATTTTGTCAGGTGCCAAGTGATTTATTTACAGTTTGGTTTAAAATTTTAATACGAAGATACTGAATAAGGCGTCCAAATTTATTTTAAAAATCAGGGTTCCGTTAGAACTATGTGCGATGCACCTCACTTTTGATTAAGTGGATACGTTAATAAACAAAACTGCCAAAATCCTGAAGTGTATGTTGAGACATTGTTACATCAACAAAAATTGCTTTAGGAGTTGGTAAAATAATTGACCGGTACTTCTTTAGAAACGATGCTTTAAAAACCGTTTCAGGCAATGATGACCGCTAAACTTGATTTCTAACTTTTTAGATCAGTAATTGTGCAGGAGCTGTTGTTTCAACAAGACGATGTAACGCAACTTGTCACTGTGAATTGACCTCCAAGATCGTGCGATTTAACGCCGCTTGACTATTTTCTGTGTGGATATGTAAAGTCGCTAGTCTACGCAAATAAGCTCGAAATGATTGACCATTTGGAGGACAATATTCGTCGCGTTATAGCTGATATGCGGCTACAAATGTTGGAAAAAGTCAATACAAATTTGATCTCCAGTTTAGACAACGACCAAATCAGCTTTGGCGGTCATATGCCAAAAGATTATTATCTTTCGAATAAAGTAAATTTCGTTTCAATTGAAAAATATCATATTTGGTTTATTTTATTGGAAAGTTCTATTACCTTTTTAATACCCTTTATAAAGGGTGATTTTTTTAGCTATTATCTTTTTGGCAACACTGGTTAAAAAACAGCTGACGCACGTTTCGTGTTTTGTTTCACTGTCAAACATCTTCAGTTTGGTCTATAATTTAACCTTGAATCGTTTTACAAGCGAACAACGCTTGCAAATTATTGAATTTTATTATCAAAATGCGTGCTCTGTTCAGAAAGTTCATCGCGCGCTTCTTCCGAAAAATTGTGTTCAGCGACGAAGCTCATTTTTGGCTTAATGGGTACGTAAACAAGCAGAATTGTCGATTTTGGAGTGAATATCAGCCAGAAGCATTGCAAGAGCTACCAATGCATCCAGAAAAAGTCACAGTTTGGTGCGGTTTATGGGCTGGTGGCATCATTGGACCGTACTTCTTCAAAGATGATGCGAATCGTAACGTAACTGAGCTTGACTTGCATGACATGTGGTTTCAACAAGACGGTGCCACATGCCACACAGCACACGCAACAATGGACTTATTGAGAGGCGAGTTCGGTGAACATTTTATTTCACGTTCGGGACCGGTCAATTGGCCGCCTAGATCGTGCGATTTAACGCCTTTAGACCATTTTTTTGTGGGGCTATGTTAAAGCTCATGTCTATACAGACAAGCCCGCTTCAATTGACGCATTGGAAGACAACATTGAAGCATTTATTCGTGAGATACCGGATGGACCATTTGAGACGCAGTCAAGGTCAACATTTGCATGAAATAATCTTCAAACATTAAATTATGGACCATACTATATTCAAATAAAGATTTCATGCATTTTTCTGAATTTTATGTGTTTTTTTTTTTTTGAAAAACTTTCCTAAAGCTTTTAAAAAATCACCCTTTATAAGGTTTGAATTATTTTAGGATCTTACTGAGTTTGTGGAAATCCTCATAAGATATGAGTCTTCATTTGAATTTACACACAATTTTTAGAAACATTGCATTTAATGTTCCCAGGGTTTTGAAAAATACGTCTACTTTAATTTTAAGTATCGAATATTTCTCAAGTGCTCAAATTTTGCAAATACCCGTTTTCAACAGTATTTTTTTTTTCAACACGTGATGTGATTGCCCTTTTTCGATTACGGATTCGATACAAAAACTACTCTAAAATAGTTTTGTCTTTTTCGGTTAAGAATCATTTTATGGTTCAACATTTTTTTTTTTGAATATTCATGTAAGGCCGGTACTTCTGCGCAGCGCCGTTTTTCATGCATACCGGCATTCGTTATCAAGCCAGGGGTTTCGTTGTGGTGGTTCTTCAGAAGCGGTGTCTTGGATTTTTGGAAAACAACGTTGCCACTGGTTTTCAATGCTTAATGCAGGCTGCATAGGACTTCTTAAGAGGTTTTTACAAGACTCGATCGGAAAAGGACATGGCAGATTTGTTTTTACCTCAATTAAAACTAGCGAAAAGTTTACCGATTCTAAAAAGTGCAAGTGAAAATTAATATAGACCATATTCTGTGCTACTTTTTTGTAAAAAGTTTTTGAAACAGTAAAACAAAAACAACTTAACGGTCTCATCAAAGCACATAACATTTTTTCTCATCTAAGCAATTTGGTTTTTGGCAAGAGCACAGCCCAGCATGCTATTATTAACATATTTGATGACATCCGACTAGCTTTGGATAAAGACCATGTCACATGTCCTTGTATTGCTTGATTTTTGTAAAGCCTTCAAAACTGTAGACCATACTAATCTTGAACTATCATCGTTGTATGGGTCATCAACCTCAGCAGTTAATTTGCTTTATAACTATCTTCGCGATTGAAAACAAGCTGTTTCAGTTTGAAATACAATTTCGAAATTTTTACCAATCACTTGAGGAGTACCTCAAGGTTGGATTTTAGGACCTCTTCTTTTCTCCCTTTATATGAATGAATTCCCTCCTAGAAGCACTTACTCCTCTATTCAAAAGTATGCGGATGATGTTCAGCTATATAAAAGTTGTCCTTTGCAACTGATTGAAGAGTGTGAATACACTACTAATAAGGAACTAGAAGAAATATCTCGCTGTTCAACGAGCAATGGTTTATTCTTAAATCTTTTGAAATTCAAGTGCATTATCATAAGCAGAAAACTCTTGAATTTAGATTATTTTCTCAGCTTGTACTTAAACAACTCGAGAATTTCGTATGTTTCTACTGTCAAGAATCTTGGTCTGTTATTTATAAGTATACTGTCTTGGGATAAACTGATCTTGATGTCGGATTGAGAATTGAAAGTTGTTTGTGACGTTTTCTAGGTTTGAACCTCTTTTCAAAATTACCCAAATTCTAAGTTAAAAAAATCAAGGATAATGGTAACTTCAAAGAAACTTGCAGTTCAAAAGATTCCCAATTGAGATTTGGCTTAGAGCTTTAACCAATGACCAAACTGTCATTTTTCAAGTATTTGGTAGAACAAGATTTAATAAATACATAGTTTGAATATTTTTAAAAATTTATAATTATTGAAAAATTTCGCATTCGCTGACGCCAGGTTTAAAACCTGATTTCCTCCATCCACAAAAAATTGACATTGGTGTTATCATAAGGGCGTCTTTCGGTAATGGACATGACCTTAGCCAATGGAATTTGCAGGTACATATTGCAACATAAGGTTTTGGGTCAGCTGAATCGATTTTCCATTTATAATAATGTGGTTTGAATGAGACCACAAGGCAAATGCCACAAGCTATACAAATGGTGTGATTTTCTCGTCGATTTGACATCTAGATGATGCGATTTGAAACAAGTTTTTTTTAAGCACATTTTCCAAGTCCTTCGGATGTTATAAACATATAATATATATACATACCATCGTTAGAGAAACTCAAAACGTTTAACATGAATTTGGCGGCCAAAATACTGAAAAATGGGTTGGAATCGTTTGATTCAAAGTGCCATAATGGAAATTTAAATGAAATTTAATTCCATACACAAATTTACTTCAAAGAAATAAATTCTATAATATCTTAATTGGTTCTGCATTTAATTTAAAGAAAAAAAGGCTTATGAATCCTTATTTAACATCCGATATAATCGAAAGTAAAAATGGCTTACAGGACTTTTTATTCAACAATGGCAAGACAGCTTTCATAATTTATATACTTATCCTCTTTTGTATGGGAGAAAGAAATAACATCCAAATTTGATTTACCTGAAAAGAGAAGGAAAAATAAGCAATTAATTAAAAGTTCATATAATAAAAAATAGAAAGATTTATTTTTAATTTAATTTTAGTCATTCATTTGTTTTGTAATAAAAAAGCAGATTCTGTTCTGATCATTAAAATTAACTGATTGTAAATTGCATTAACATTAACATTGATTACATTTGGAGTTAAGGGTGTTTGGGGGAAGAAAGTGCAGGGCAGTTTTATCTCAATTTTCAAAATTGTAGCTCAAGTGATTCTACAGAAAAAAATCACAATTTTTATTTTCGAACTCTTATTTTGACAAACAAATAAATTTAAGACAGCCATGACTTAGGTTAAGATGTTTAAGGCAATCATAGTCTACATAATTTTTTGTTTTACATCGCCAAACAGAAAAACTCTTCAAAACACCTTAAAAAACTCAAACTTATAGATAATTGCTTTTGACAGAGAAAACTATTTTTCAACATTTAAAAAAATATTTAAGAAAAAAACATTTTGTTTTTGTAAATAGTAAAGAGTTAAGAAATACAATAACTTAGCGCCGTTTAATTCAACAAAAAATTAAAATGCACGACTGCTCCTGTATACAAAGTACCTATATAATATTTAAAAATATACCTGTAAAATAAGTTTGTCTTCAAAGATATAAATGCCATTTTATAAATCAAAAAACCCTTGATTTTTCAAATTTTTTTTTTTTCGAAAATCGTTAGAGCGGTTTTTTTTTTAAATTAATTTTTTATATATAAAATTTTCAATTTTGTTCTAAAAATATTTTTGATATGCAGTTTTTTAGTGATTGTAAATATACGCTCTACATTTGAATTTCGTAAAAAAATATTCACCCGTTTTTGAGATATAGAATTTTGAAAAAAAAAAATCAATTTTTTTTTTAAAATCCAAACAAAAAAAAATTGCACTTTTGATAATCCTATATTGTTAAAGCAATATAAGAGCTTATTCACAAAAAAAATTATTGAAATCAGTACATATGTAAGTTGCTGAGAAAATTAAAAAACAAAATAACGGTTCTATGAGCGGTACCTTTCCTGAGCAATACAAAAATATGTTTTTCTTATTAAAAGAAGCAAAGTTAAAAAATAAAATTTTGGAGAAAATTAAAAAAAATCTATCAGTTTGTTTTTGAGAAAATTCAAATTTTCGTTTTTTGACCAAAAAATTTTATAGGGGCCACTGTTAGTTTTGATCTTAAAAAAAATGAAAAAAACGCCTAACGCGAATCTGCTCAAAATCTTAACTTCCACGTTTGAACTCAATCGACCCAATGGTTTAGGCTGTAGGAGCGTGGACAGACAGACAAAACAGACTGGATGCAATCGCGGGACCCACTTTTTTCGACTTCTCTACCATCGTAATATCATGTTTGATTAAAATCTCGAGTTCGCAAGTAAAAAACCGAGTTAGTTAAAGGACTCTACATTCGTGATGTGCTGCTGAAAAAAAGAATCTCTATTCTTGACAGTACGTCCGAAATTCAGCTCAAAGGTAATCCTATTCCCGGAAGTGTAAGTATGTCGGAAGAATTTCTTGAAAGATTAATTTCAATCAATAATATTTCCTCGTCAAATTTGTATTTATTTCAAAATATTGTTCAAAAGTAAAAACCCTACCCAAGAATCTTGTGGATTATGATTTCGGTTTCAAAAAGTTCCCATAGGAAGTTATTGTAATTGGTCCGATGTGTCGAATTGAAAATTTTGACATTTCTCGACGTTGAGAGGTCCCTAGAGTCTAAATAAAATATTTTTAGAGAGATGTCTGTGCGTGCGTGTGTAAGTACTTTCGTACGTCCGTACGTCCACGACGTTTTTCCGTCGTTCATAGCTCAGAACCAGTAAAGATATCGACTTCAAACAAATTTTGTTATACAGATAATAATGCAGAAAGATGCAGAAAGGACTCTCAAAAAAATTGCGTGGGTGGTTTTTTTTACCATAGCAATTTAAAAAAGGTGAACATTTTGGTTAACCCTAAATATCTCACGAACCAATAACGCTAGAGGCTTGAATTTAATTTTATATTATATATTGTAACGTGATACCAAACAAATATATTTTTGAAAAAAAAATCCAATCAATGGTTTTTCTTATAAATCAAAGAAAAAATGAAAAAAAAATATTTGTCACCTTGAAAACTTTACGAACAAAAAATGATTTTATCTCCAAAACCATCTTGTGCAACGAAATATAACGTTTTTAACACCTGGTAAAATTTTGAGAAAAATCGAATTGATAGTTTTTTTTTTATAAAAAATAAAAACCTAAAAGGAAATTACCCAAAGTTGGTAAAAATTGATTTTCGACTCAAATATCTTTTCAAAAATATGAGATTATGGCTTCCAACTAATTTTATCTCATAAGAAATATTGTTTTCAACATTCGGAAAAATTAAAAAAATGTGAAAAATTAAATTGATAGTTTTTTTTACAAAAAATAAGAACTTAAACAAAACATTACTAAAAGTTGTTAAAAATTGAGGCTTAAGTAATTTTCGACTAAAATATCTTTTCAATCATGTGAGATTATGGCTTCAAACTAATTTTACCTTATAGGAAATATTGTTTTAAGTATTCGGAAAAATTTTGAGAAAAATTGAATTTTTTGTACAAAAAATAGAAACCTAAAAAAAAAACAATACTAAAACTTTGGTAAATATTTACTTTCGACTCAAATATCTTTTCAAAATTTAAAAATGTTTGCTTCAAACTATTTTTATCTCACAGAAAATATTGTTTTCGACATTCAGTAATTTTTTTTATAAAAATCCAACAGTCAGTTTTTTCATTCAAAAAATAATACGAAAAATTGGTAAAAAATTGAATATCGGTTTACGATATCTCGTGAATAATAGAAAACATTGACTTCAAATTAATTTCAATCATCCAATTTCTATTTGTTTATATAAGAAATAAAAAAAATTAAGAAATGTTATTCTAAAATTGTTTCGACTAAAAATCTCGTTAACTAAAATAGATTTCGAAATCAAACTATTTCATCATATGCAAAATATTGTTGGTAGTTTAATTTTTTTTCAAAATAATTCAACTGACAACTATTTTAACAAAACACGAAAACCTACAAACTTTTAAGCACGACAAATCGACAGACGGTATGGGAAGTTAACAGTGGAGGTCGCATCCCAGCTTCTTTTAAATTTTATTTTGTGGCGTATTTTGATCTTACTCAGACGTTTGGAAAAAGGGTTACATTTTTAACCTTTTTTTTTATAAGGATATACTTTTTAATAAATACGACTTCTTTGATTTTCTTTGAAAGATGTTAAGTTTAAATGAGCGTATAAAACATTCTATTAACTTAAAACCCATAAAAGTCTAATTTAATAATAAATATTTCATAAATAATAATTTCAAAAAATAGTTTTTAATAGCTTTTCGGTATTCTAACTTATGGAAAGTATGACAAATTTTTCGGAAATTTATTGTTTTTAATAATGAATGCGCTTCCCATTTACATTGGGAACGTTCAAAAGTTTAAAATTGCTGTATAACTCAATATTTAAACTCTTTAAAATGTCAACCATATTCATTTCGATATTCACGGACATAATTGTAGGCCTACAATTTTGTATAATTTATAATGCAACATTAAAATCCATTTTTCATTCAACATTGTCTGAAACATCAACCATGCCGCGGTGCGCTGCTCCGCGCCGCCGCCCGACTGACCATGTATCTATGAGTTGAATTGATCAATTTAAATAAATTAACGCGAGGTGCTATAATAGAAAATTCCCCAGGTATATCGCACGACATGCCATGCAATGAAAATTTAATTTCCAGTCCGCTACCATCATAATCATCATCATGATTATCATCAACAACATCAGCATAATAATAATAATAATATGTAATTTTGTATCTCTGAGTTATAAGTTGAACTGATTCGCCCCAGTAGATTTGCCCCTACTCAACTTAGCTCAACTCAGTTCAGTGCTTTTGCTCATACGATGACGACGACGACCGAGCGAGACGGGCGGCCGCGGCGTCGACTGTCCTCATCATGTACTCGTTAAATAAAAATAAAATATCCAGTCACTCACCTCTTTTTTGGATACGCTGAACTCACACCGCGTTCATTCCACCGAACCGAAACCAAAACCGTCCCGCAATTACCTACTTATTATTGTTACTTCTTAAGTAGAAAATTAGTACGAACTACTGTCAAAGTGGGTAATTGCCCCCACACAAATGTCAAACAACTGTCAACTTGAAACCTCTGTTTCTTCTAACGATAACGAGATTGTTGGTGCCTACGCAGCTTTAAAATGTACATACATATTTATGCACTCGTTGTCGTCGTCTATACACTTTGTACTGCAGTCATGCCTTTATTTGGAAGTTCAATAAGATACATTCGCTGCACCGCGCCGCGCCGCGGCGTATAAATTTAGATAAAAACACACGAGACGGATTTAAATGCAATTTTGTCTCCTTTATTTTGTCTAAAAATGATTCAGATTGACGAACATAAAAACAACAGGGGTGCACACTCTGAAAATGCAAATATTCACAGAGAGAGAGAGAGACTATATGTCAGAAGTATATAGAATGCAAGCAGAGCTTAATGACACATATTATGACACATTTCTCGCACATTTATGATGGCGGCTGCAACAGTAACGGTGGCTGTAATAAAAATGACATAAATAATAAAATGTATGACTGGGTCGTATATATTTATTTGGTGCGGGTGCTATAGGGTGTGAGACAAAGCAAATGATATAATCAACTGACGTCATGGCTTAAATGGGAAGAGTTAAGTGAAATTGAGTTAAAAATAAATCACAACGAAATAAATATTTCTGTCACAGTCATTTTAAACAATTAAAGACAGAAATTTAATCAGAATTGGGTTTAAGTGGTTAACGGTATAATATTCTGAAAATTCGGAGAAACCCCTGTTTGACAGCGGGGAATATGACAGCAACCAGTTATTGAGAATCCCTTTGAATCAATATTTTGATGCACAGTGGGGAGAGAATGAGAAAGAAATAAGGGCACAGTGGGTCATTTTAAATGAGAAAGCAGACAAAAATTCATACATTGATGTAATTTTCATTCTAAAATTAAAAGAAATTAATTGTAACTTTTTTGACATTTTCGGCTGTGAACTTTAATGGCCACTTGACACCCACTTTAAATCTCTGTGAGATCAAATTTCCACAAAATTTGCCTTGACTTTTTTCATATCCAATATACTTGCCCTTATAAGCTAAAAAAATAAAATGAAAATGGAAATATATTCAAATTTGAAATTAATAATTATGAGTGTGGGTTGAGCTATAAAATTTGTTTAAAATTAAATTGATACGGCTGGCAGCGATGAAGGAATAAACGTAGCCTGCGGGGTATAATCATTTCAGATCAGAGGTCGAAAGATAAATAAATTTAGATTGACAAATGTGGGCTTTTGATGTGATATTTTGTTCATTTCTTTAAAAAAAATAAATTATATTGGATTAGATTATTATTACTGGTGGAAGATTTTAATAAAAGATTCAATTTTAGTATTTGAGTGGTTATTAAGATTTACTTGATAACGTTTTTATGGTGCGAATTATAATAAGTTTATTTATGTTGAAGTTAAAATACACATTAAATAGAAGAATTAAGTGTTAAAAGGCGTCAAATGGCAATTAAAAATTATTTTTTTTGTGGAATTAAAGGTTTTGAAGAAAATAAAATAACATATTAGAAGCAAGAATTAACCAAAATTTGGCACTGAGACACTTAATTTATATTTTTGAAAGTTTTGATTATAAGACCTTAAATTTAGTATCCTTTGGAATAGGGGAAGATGACCTTTGGCAGAATCTAAAATCTTCGAAGTTTTAAATAGAGCTCCATTTGGACCTCAAAAATGCTGTCCCAAAATATATTATGAGAGGCAAAAACCTTTGAGTACTCGGTTTTGAAATGTTCTACTACTTAAAACTTTAAACACGTTTATCTCAATTCTCATAACTCAGACAATTTTCACAACCGATTGACTTGAAATTTTGTTAATATCTTAGAAAATACATTTTTATTTTTAAGAACTTAGGATTGGTTTTTGTTTCATAGTTATTCTGGCGGTTCTAAGACAAGTTTTTCAGTGTTTAGTTTAATTAACCCAGCCGGCCGAGGACTCAGGGAAAAAAGGGGACGTCATCAGAAAAAAAGGGATTTACAGGCGCCGTTTTGAAATAATTTTCTTAAAGAAAATTGTTGTTAGCAGTCACTAATATGCAATATAAGATCCCGTTTACTCTCGATAAAATGTGTAGTATTTCTAAAAAAATATCCTAACAAAGCTTATGGCCCCCACTAACGCATAATTGCAATTCCTAACGAATAATATCCAAATCCCTTATGATACTTATGTTCCTTTGAAAACTAAAATTTTTTGCACAAAATGATAAAGCAAGGTATCCGCAAAATATAAGACTGTTATGCAACAAAGGGATAATGCATATAGCAACTGGAAGCGATATCGGTTGACTGAATTGCGACGTTTGTTTTATTCGTTGTCAAACAAAGTCACAGCAAAAAACCGTTTGCCAAATATCAGATATTGTCTAATCAACTGAGTTTTTCATTGAATGGACGTGGAGGAACCTGCATAACGTTGGTATTGATAATGCAAGAAATATGCCTGCTAACGATATTGATGTTAATTTACTTAATAAATCATTTATCTTAGTCCCAAAAACCTTGTCTTTGTCAAGTTCATCGAAAAATATTTCGTTTAAAGAACATTTAGATCACCCTAATTCCAGTTTTCGTTTTGTGGATGCTGCTGATGTTGTTGAAAGTCTGCTTTCTGTGAAGTCAAGTGCTGCCGGTCTAGACAATATTAACCCTCCATTTTTTTAAAAATGATTTTGCAAATTTGGGTGCCATTTAATATTATTTTGATTTCTGGAGTTTTTCTGGACTTTTGGAAGACAGCAAAAATCATAGACCTATCACAATTCTACCCTATTTGTCTACAGTCTTTGAGAGAACTTTGCAGATACAAATCAACGCTTATCTTACAGCAAACTCTTTTTGCTGACTCCAAAATAATCGGGCTTCTAGAAAAAGTACAGCTGTAAGGCTTGTTTCACACTTTACGGTTTTGACCGTACGACAAAATACCGAACGGCGACATTTTGCTACAGACCGTGACCGTATAATATGAAAGAGTATATGCTCTTCTTCGCGCCTCTAACAAAATGTCGCCGTCCGGTTTTTTTGCCGTACGGTCAAAACCGTATAGTGTGAAACAAGCCTAAAACAGCACTCATTTGCGCGACTGAACAAATAAGGCAAGCGCTGAATAAGGACGATGTAACATTCTTAGTCTTGCTTTATTTTTATAAGGCTTTTGACACTGTTAATAATGTCATTCTGTGTACAAAAAACTTAAGCTTATACATTTTAATTTGACTAACAGAAAACAAGCAGTTCAAATTGGTGATTGTTTGTCTACCTTTTTACCTACTTCGTACGGTGTTCCTCAAGCGTCGATATTGGGTCCTGTACTTTTCTGTATCTATATCAATGAACTTCCAGGTTTGATCTAAAACTGTTAATATTATCTGTATGCCGACGAATTTCAACTTCACTTCAGTTGAAAACTTTAATTAAAGCCTTCCAAAATTGGGAACAAATTTGTACTCTTAGGGCCACCGCAGACTGCAGACTTTTTATCGGCCGATAGTTTGGTCGGGTTGAGCTGAAAGTGCGCACACTGAGTCAACTAAACAGTTTGGTTGGTGAACAGGGCGCAGACTATCCAACAGCCGGCCGACTATTCTCGAACTAGTTTGTAACTGACTGTTGAAGCGGTCGCACAATGAAAATATTGTCCAGAAAAATGATTGCTCTTATCATACTCCGGAGGAGGGAAATCAAGAAGAGACGCCAAATCACAGAGCGAACTGAACTATCGGCCGACTAAACAATCGTCATGTATGCGCAGGCGTGTATGCGCCAATACTGATTAAACAGTCGGCCGATAGTTGGCCGACAGATTAGTTTGGATGTAATCGGGTAGCCCATCAAACTTTTTTATCGGCCGATACTGAATCGCTGTAGTGTGTGCATATGCATTCCTCTCCATACTGATTAAAAAGCCGACCAAACTATCGGCCGATAAAAAGTCTGCAGTCTGCGGGGGCCCTTAGATTCGTAGTTTTGTGGGTTTGTTCACGAAGGGCTTGGTTTTTCTTTAGATTTTACAAGTTTAATAAATTTTAAGCGATATATCTCATTATCTGAAAAAAAATGCGTAGATCCAAAAATAACAATACCTTTAACATAAGGTTTTCAAATAAGAGATTTAATTTTGAATTTGAAGCTGTCATATTTTGACGCTTCACAAGTAAAAACCAAGCTATTATTATAAATTGAGTGATACACGCTTCAAAAACGCATTAAAATTTTCAAAAACAAATATAAATACCCATTGATTTTATTTTTTTTATAATTAGCGAACACTAAAAGCGTTTTTTGTATACCTTTAATATGCCAAAGACACAGTGTGAGCATTAGGAAAAGAGGGAAGGGTTGGATAGGAGGTGTCGGTGTACATTGATTTTGAACTCCTGAACATTGCAATGATAAGGAAAGATAGAGCGTGGCAAGGCGTTCCACATTCGCGTAGTACGGCTAAAAAATGAATCTCTGTACTTCATAGTACGGCCGAAGTTGGGCTAAAGGGTAAACTGATGGGCATTCCTAGAAGCGCGGGTATTAAGGTTAAATTGTTTAAGGGGAGGAATGCAACTGGCTATTTCACTAGAGCATAGTCCGTTAAAATAACGGTAAAAAAGGGTTAGACAAGAAACCTTGCGTCGATGTTCGAGTGACGTAAACGAGTTGATGATGTTAATGTCACCAATCATTTTAAAAGCTCTACTTTGAATACTGTCCAAGAGGCTTAAATAAGTTACTGGAGCACCAGCCCAGAGATGAGAGTTATATTCTTTCGGACGTATATAGGTTTTGTAAATTATAGCCAGATCAGACGGAGAGAAAAATTTCTTGCAACGTCTCAAAAAACCTAGACATATTTCAACAAAACATCAAAATAAAACCACTTATTGGAAGGCTCTATATTGAACTTCTGCATGACATTTCAAAACATTTGTAATAAGCCAAATTTTAATTTACAAAAAATCAATTAGCTTTCTTTCAAAAATTTAAGTTTAAATTGTTTTGAGTGGAATTATCAGTACGACTTTAATCTTTGTAAATAAAAAACACTTTCAGTTGGATTTTTCTAAAAAATGTACCAAATATCAACAACAATAGTTTGTATACGATAAAATAATTTTGAAGCCGAAACACTTCTTGTTTTCAAGAATATTTAAGTCTTCAATCAATTATTTCAAAGTTTAAGTGTTTTTTTGTGGGTTTTTATATTTTTGTAGAAGTCAAAAGCATTTTTCTAAAACTATAATAACTTTATGGAATCAAAATGTTCTGAAGGTTTTTTTTTCATTTTTTGTTCTTATGAAAAATTAATTTTAGTGATTTTTTTAAAAATTTTCTTTTAATTTACAGAAAAACCGTTTGTTGACTTTATTTAAAAATTTATAAAAGTTCTGCATGGTGTCATAATTTCAACAATAAAATTCCATTAAAGTGGATAACATTATTGGTTCGTAAAATATTTCGGCTTAACCAAATTTTTCACTTCTTTTCTTATTAAATTGCTTTTTAATATAATATCTAAAAATATAAACTATCATAAATGACAACCTTTGAAGAACTCTCCTTGACATGTGATTGAGTTATAATTTCTGAATTTTACTTGACAGAATTTATTTTGAAATAAATCATCTGGAAGAGGGTACAAAATCTTTTAAATAATCAAAAAATAATATGCACAAGTTGTTAAATCGTTCCGCCCAAAATTTGAATTACGGTGGGTGTACAAATAAGACACATGTCATATAACGTTCACAGATGTTATGACGAAAACCACTTATTCGAAATTAAATTTTGAATAAAAACAACCACTTCATATTATTTCTATACCAATTCAGCAAATTGAAATCAGTAAATAAAATAATAAACAAGGAAGCCATTGTGCCCCCCCCCCTCAGGACTTTCTTTTTTTCTTTTTGTAATTTAAATAATAAGCGCCACGTGTCATAAAAAAAAGAAGAGAAAAATACAACCATTTACATGATAACATTTCTAAAAATACGTACATGTATCAAAAACCCACGTTCGATACTTACTGTTGTAATAAATCATCTGTCAAAATTCCATGAATAAAAAACAACATTTCAAAACTTCTCTCTCGGAAATAAAAAAACAACTATACTTCCATACCTTATTTATTTTTCGTTAAATTTCTACTTATTCAACATAACCAACAAAAATACAGAATAAAAATAAATAAAAAAAATACCTACATCAAAAAATTCTCAATGAAAACCACCTTATTTCGTACAAAAACAATATTTTGTCGGTTGAATATATTTCAATAAATAAATTCCAATGAAAGAAAAAAAAAAAAAACACACAAATGATGGAAAGCTCTTTAAACATTTTCGTTTGAATCATTTCTCATTGTATAAGCAATCATTTAATTTAAAAATAGAATTTATTTTCTTCTACACCAAACACAAACAGAAAAGGAAAACTTTACTTTGCGAAGAACCTTCTGATGCCTCTTTTGAAGAATTCAAAATACAAAACAAAAAGATTTAAATAGGTATATTGATATCAAATCAAATGGAATTTAATATTCTTTCAATAAACCAAATGGCGCAAAATTTGAATAAATATTTAAATTTAAATTCAATACAAAAAATAAAACACCAACTCACTTAAAAACAAACAGTAAAAATAATAAATTTAAATATTTGTTTTGTAAAATTTCTTAGAAATTTATTTTTGTATCATAATTTCTCTGTCTTTATTGAATTTCAATTTTGTATTTTATTTTGAAAATTTGTGTTTTGTTGAAATTTGAATGTAAATATAAATTGATGTATTTTAATTGAGTGAATAATTTAATATTTTTTTTTGTATTGTTTGATTGTTAAACATTTAAATAATAGATGTTCATTTTAATTTGCATCCGTGTGGCTAACATTTATTTAACGTTTTATTTAAGAAAAAGAAAGATTACTCACATTTTTCAGTGAAAGTTCTTGGAATAAAATAATGAGAATTTATAATCATACGGTACATTAAATTTGCTATTTGATGGGAGAAACAGGTATGTGGTTATTTTTGTCAAAAGTCTGAAAATTATTATTATAACGTAATTTGCTTTTTGGTTTTCTTTTCATTTGAAAATCTGTAAATTCGTTATTAAAGCAGTTTTCAGAAAAAACAATAAGTTCCGAGTATGAAACGTCTTATTTTTATTTTCAAAATTAGAAAAAAAACTGAGAACTTCCCATTGATGTCCTTAAAACATTTCAAATGAAATTTTGTGTAATAAGCCAAAGAATTTATCAAAAGTCGAAGAAGGTCTGTGGGAATAGTTCGAGACATACAAACACTTAAGTATGACTCTAATTTTTGTAAGGAAAAATGTTTCAATTGAATTTTTCTAAAAAAAATTATAAAATGATATCAACAAGTTTTTGGAATAGATAAAAAAGTTTAAAGTCTTAAAGTCTGTTTTCAAGATATTCAAGTCGAAAATCATTTTTACCAATTTTTAATAGTAAACAATTTCTGCAAGTTCATTTATTTGTAAAAAAAACTGTCAGTTCGTTCGGTTTTTATGAAATTTTCAACAGATGTCAAAAACTTTATTTTCGAGATATAACATTATTATGAAGGTATTCAAATTTTTGTTTTGTATATTAATCAATGTAAACAAAAATGTGTTCATAGGAAATGTTGGACAATGTCAAAATTTTAATTTGAAAAATCAGGATTTATATTTAAATGGAAAGTTAAGAACACATGTTATACAATAAAATGAAAAAAAATGTGTAAGTTTCTTATGTCAAAAATTTGTTAAAATCGAAAACTTCTAACTAAGTAATTAAAACTACTTAAGTAAAATTTTCTCTTTTTGATGTTTGAATTTTTAAAAATTCTAGATAGATAGATATTCTTTATTTTTGTATTAACAGTTACATTTGGTAAGCTACCGCACAGTTTACATACAGAGATTTGATATTTGATATATCTTTCTGCTGAACAAGTATATTAATTTGTATATAGAATTTAGATAATAATAATTTAAGTAATATTTTTGAAGGAAAATACAAACAAAACCTTCAACGCAAATTGAAAAGGGCAGGTACATTTTGACTCAAATAAAATTAAGATTTCTAAACTTTTGTTTAGAACAATTATTAACAATATTAACAATTTAACGAGTAATATTTAAACATAGGTACGGATAATTCAAACTAACTAAAACATATCGGATAAATGGTTAATGAATCAATTGATTAATAAGCGGATTTTCAGAGGTTTCACAATTTAGCAAGAAAGTGCTAGTCAGTTTATTGATTCTTAGAGAAACCAATTCAACATTTGCCTCCCATGTAAGTCTGTGGTGGAATGATATCGTGGAAGGTTAAGCATCATTTTTAGAAGCTTGTTTTGTGATACTTGCAGTTTTTTAAGATGACATTTTGCACATTTAACCCAAACCTGGTATCCATACAGAAGCATTGCTTGGAATACTACTTTCTGAATTATCATTTTATTGTCGTTGCTAAAACAGGACTTTCTATTTAAAAAAGAATACAAAATATTTATAGCAATGCTAACTTTTTGCAGAGTTCTGGCAATATGTTCTCTGAAAGTCAGTTTTTGATCTAAATAAATACCAAGATATTTTACACTTGAATCCCATTTAACATTTACACCATTAACAGTAAGTTGATTGCTTGGTTGGTAAAAAGATTTAATTTTTCTACTGAAAAAGATGGCTTGTAGTTTTTCAGCATTCAGTTTAGTGTAGTAATTAGTCATCAATTCTATCGCATTTTTCAAATTTGTCTCAATGGTAAGACTAAATTCATGCGATGAAAAGATGCCTGTATCATCCGCAAATATTGCTGTCTGCCAACCTGGCAATCTAGAAATATCAGATGTATAAATATTGTACAGTAAACGACCTAGTACTGATCCTTGCTGGACACCATAGTTGACTTTGTAATAGTTAGACGAAAACACTAAAGTAACGATTGGACAAAACACATTGTATAATTTTTACAAGATACGGAGGGAACCTGAAATATGCCATCTTGTATACAACTCCATCGTGCCAAACTGAGTCAAATGCCTTTTCGATATTAAGTCGATTTGCCAAGAGATCGATTTTTCTTAATCTATTCACAGACTCTAAATACCTGTTGAGTAGTACTGTGATGCGTTCTGAATCCAAATTGTTTATTTGGAAATATCTGAAGCTCATCAACGATGCGTAATATTTTACATTTCAAAATTTTTTTCGAAGACTGCTTATACAACTAAGAACTTATTGGTCGATAGTTTGTTGGGAGTTTTGACGGTTTTCCAGGTTTAGGAATCGGTATTACCTTTGCATATTTCCAATTCAGTGGAAAATATTGCGTTTTGAGACATGCGTTTATCAAAAACGTAAGAAATTCGAGCCCTGCTTTTGGTAGTTTTTTAAGATATATGTATGTTTTTTATGTTATCTAGTCCATCTGTTTTTTTTACTTTTAAATTTGAAACGATGTATTTAACATCCTCCCTGGATATAACTGATCCCTAGGAGTTTCAGTAATTTGTGAGTGAACTGTGATTGCTGTTTCAATTACTAGTATTTTCGTAGGATCATCACTAAGATGTTGAGATACACAATGATTTTTCAAAAATGTTGCAAATACATTGGCTCTATCTCAATTTTGATAAACAACATTATCATTATTTTGAAGGTTAGGAATTTGTCTGTTTTTATTTTTGATAATTTTTGCTATGTTCCAGAAAGGTTTAGCATTCTTTTCAAACTTACTAAGTTTCTCATTCCAATTTTTATTTCGAAATTTACTTATTTCCTCCGCAATCTTTTTGTTATAAAATCAAAAACACACAAACTAAAATACAATACTCTTAGGATTTGTTGGCAAGACATTTGCTTCAAATATTGAAAGTATACCAAAATTTGATATCCAATTACACATAAATATATGTTATATTGTTGTGTTCCTGGTTATAACGCATAGAAGTGGCCCAAAATGAGAATCGTGAGGGACTTCATAATAATCTTATTTTGAAAAATGTGTAAAAATTCAAAATCTATGATTTTTCGCGACATTTCTCTATTAAAAATATTAGAAAATTACAAGTAAAATTAAAAAAAAAAACTGAGTTATATCAATTTTGGAACTTCTCTGTCAGCGATGTATCTTTTGCAATAGAAATCTTATTACCTTTTTTCTCAACAAAATCCAAGTTTTGAAATGTGTGTCATATGTTAAAAATACAAATTATTATTGGTCTAGATGTGTCTAAATATAATAAATAAATTTATAGAAATGAAAGAAAAATTTTCAGCATGGGAAAAAAATTCAAAATCAAATGCATACTATAAAAATATTAACTGAAGTTTGTTTTACTGATAATCTTAATAAAACAAAATAAAACTTTGTATCTATTCTGTTTTTAGCCAAGTATTTATGATTTTAAGGTTGTTTTTGTAATTTATTTCTCTCGTTTTTTTTAAAGTTTAAAGGAATCCATTTCTAAAACAAATCTAATTTCTTGCAAAACGTTTTTTTAAGTTTAGTCTTCAAATTCGCCCTAGTTTTTGAGTTAAAGTAAATCTGTGAAAATTGACAATTTTGCCACACTGTAATAGAATAGAATTTTACAGAATTTCAACATTTCAAAATACTTGCATCGCACTGTGCCTTACTAATTTAAGTACGTTTCTTTTACAACCCATTAAATGCAAGCACTATACCTACACTTCCTCCATGATGTAAAAATTACAATTACGTTACAGACATAAAATCGAAATTACTATCCGAGACGAATGCTTATTCTATGCCAATAAATATGTACTACAATAATGTTTAATACTTAAATTCTTTTGTATTTCAACAATATCTAAATTGGTTTGGTCGGGAATTTATTTTTGTTTTGTTTTGTTTTGTTTCGTTTGCTTTTTGTATTTTTTATGGCTAAAAATATTTCCGTTCTTCCCCCCGCCTTCGAAAACGATATTTTTTATGAGCACATTATTTATTTATAATGTCTTGTTTCTCGTTCAAAAACGATTTGTTTAATTTTGTTTTTTTGTATTTCTTGATTTTATGTTCCATTGTATACACATAATATTTATAGTGAAGGTTATATACATATATACTTTATTGATATTTTAATTGCCTTAGATAAATCACAATGTAATATAATAAGAGTCATTAATAGCTAGGTTTGGTTTTTTTATGTTAAAGTTGAGCAGAGAAAGTGGTGGAGGCAGAGGTGGAGGCAGTATTGGAAATGATTTGTGAGTTTGCGAAACATAAAAGTTATAGTAATTGATTTAATCATTAGATCAATTGTTAGCTAATGAAAAAATTTGATTTAATTGAGAAAATTTTCGAGTTATATTTTTAAATATTATTAATGAATGTAATTAATTAATAATGTAGACACGTTGATTAGATATGGTGTGTTATTTTTTGGTTGAACAATTTAA
Organism: Eupeodes luniger; assembly: GCA_951509635.1. Taxonomy (NCBI): domain Eukaryota; kingdom Metazoa; phylum Arthropoda; class Insecta; order Diptera; family Syrphidae; genus Eupeodes; species Eupeodes luniger. Next base: position 56,378,177 of record OX608073.1, read on the forward strand.
TAAATATTTATTCATAATTAGGTTAAAATATTCCATTGTGTGAAAGTTATAAAAAAAGATTAATTTTATATCTTGAGTACTTGAAAATAAGACCATGCATTGTGCTTTTATTTAAAATTTAAAGACTTTTTGAACAGAGGAGGAAGGGGGGGAGGTAAAATTAAGTTTTTATGACATTTCTTTATTTTTTTTTTGTAGAAAAAAGAAGAAATTGAGTATTTATTTTAATAATTAGAATGTTTTTGTATTGACATTGGACTTTTTCTTTTAGACTGGTTAAGAAGATTTCAGGAAATAATGTAAAAAAAGCGTGAACAAGATAATACGATGAAATAGGGTAAAAATGGTTGCCCTTTAAAGAGTCTTATGTGTCTTTAAAACCAGATATCTCAAAATATTGGTATATTAAAGATTTTCTTCTTTTCCACTTTAAACGAGTGTATTCGGAGTTCTCGAGATTAAGATGAAAGTAGAAAGATAAACAAAATCGTTTATTTAAAATTAATTTCGGGTTTTGTCTCATTCTGTCTGAACCATTTAAGTCAAATGAATTTTAGTAGTAATAAGAAACTTTATTAACTTTGAACAAAAAGTTATTGAAATTCTTCCAAATTTTTCGAAAATAAAATGTTGATATTTCTTGACGTTACCTTGAAGCTCTTTAGAATTTAAATTTAACGTGTACGCAATTTCGTAAGGTAGTAATACCTTTCTTTTTGTCCTCTAGATCTCAAGAACCGGCTGAGACATAGACTTCAAATAAATTTTGTTCGAGATGTGAAAAAAGGACTTTCAAAAAAATTCTGAAGGTGTTTGTTTTTGTTATAGCAATTTCAGAAAAAGTGAACATTTTGGTTGGCCTATAAAAATTAGTATACATTTTTAAAAAAATCTACAGACAGTTTTGAATAAATTAAAAAACTGAAAAAAAAAATTCACAACGAATATTTTGAGAACAAAAAATTATGAAACCTGTGAGATAATTGAATACCAAGTTTTTGACAAATGTTTTTGGACTGCAATATTTTGAGAATTAATAAAGATATTGACTTTATGCTTATTGTATACAATACTTAGTTGGGTTCTGTATTTTATACTCATTCGAAATGAAATTGATATCGACACAAATTAAAAATTGGAGTTTTTAAATTCACTTTCATCAATATCGATTTCTTTTTCTATCGAAGTGAATTTTTGTGTTCGATTTTCAAGTGATTTCGATTCGACTAGATTATTGCGATTTTAATTCGAAAAGAAGAAATTATTTTAAAACAGAAGTAATTTAAATTATAGAAAAGGAAGTTTTATTAATTTTTGAAATAGACTTTGGTCGTGGAAAGTTGCATTGACGGCATTGTTTTCAAAACATAAAATTTATAATAACAATACAAAAATATTTCAAGAACCAAGAAATATCGACTTCAAAGAAATCAAATTTTTAAAAATATTAAGAGATTGTTTTTTAACTACAGAAATTAAAAAAAAAAAAGAAAAAGTGAAAAATTTGAATGAATAACGTTATCGACTTCAATTAATTTTTAAATGTTACATTGTGACGTCATACTTAATTGATTTCAACTTTTTTTTGGTAACGAAAAGTGATATTACTTCTAGAGTAATTTTATGTGACGAAGAATAACGTTTACTGGTGTGTATTAAAGAAATAATTGAACTGACCTTTTCTATCTACAAAAAAATACTACTTTAAAATGTTACAAATTTGTTTTCTACTCGAATATCTTGAGAACAAATGTAAAATTGACTTCAAACTTATTTTATCTTATGATGTGAGTTCTTTAAGAGGTATAGAACTTTAAGTTGGCAAAATATTTTTTACTGGTGGCCATTTGCAATTTTGTCAGCTGTCAAGTGACTTATTTTTGGTTTGATTTGGCATTTCAACATAAATACATTTCCAAAGTATGTGAAAATTATGGGTCTGTTCGAATTACGTATCGTGCGATTTTTGGTTTGAATATTTATGTCAATATACAAAACTGATGTATTTAATGATGATGATCCTAAAATAAAGCTTGAGACACTATAACATTCACAAAAGCTGACTGTTTGGTGAACTTTATGGGTTGGTGAAATAATTGGTCCGTACTTAAAAAAAAAAACAATTCTAACCAGAATTTTACAGTCAATATTAAACGCTATAGCGCTGATATTTTCGTTCATCAAATGAACAATCATGATGTGGAGGAGCGGTGGTTTCAACAAGACGGGGCAACATTGATTACGGATCAGTGAACTGGCCCAAAAGATTGTGCAATTTAACGCCGCCGATTGAATATTTTTTTTTGTGAAAATATGTAAAGTCGCTAGCCTCTACGACGAATGATAAGCCTGAAACGGTTGACCACTTCGAGGACAACATTTACATCGTTATTGCCGACATACGGCCACAAATGTTGGAACAAGTCATCAAAAATTGAACCTCCAGATTAGACTACGTTTGAGCCAGCCATTTTTTTTTTTATAATTAACGGGCACTCAAGGGTTTATTAATACTCTTAACATGTTTAAAGTTTAAACACAGTGCAAGCTTTAGGAAAATAGGGAAGGATGAAAGAGGAGATACCAATTGGTCTTAAAGTTTTGAATATCAAAATGATAAGGAAAAACAGAGCTGGGTAAAGCATTCCACATTCTCGATGTGCGGTTAAAAAAAGAATCTCTATACTTGACAGAATGTCAGAAATTGAGCACAAGGTTAAACTAATGTGCATTCCTAGAAGTACGAGTATTACGGCTGAATTGTTTAAGGGGGGGAATGCAACTAATTCGACAGAACACTGTTCATAAAAATATGGGTAGAAGAACGAAAGGTATAAAACATTGCGGCGGTGTTCGAGTGACGTAATTTTTTCGGTTATAGTTCTATCGCCTATCATTTTCAAAGCTCTTTTTTTGATCCTGTCCAAAATACTTAAACTTGTTTTAGGGGCACCTCCCCAAATATGGAAGTTGATTCGTTTCCTTTATGCAAGTGCCGCTTATGGATAGCGGCATCGGGGGTGGGTTACGCTTTAACGACAGGAGACAGCATTGAGTTTTCGTAGCATTAAATTCTACACGGTTTTTGATTCCCCATTGTGCAATGCTGTCGAGATCAGAATTTAATGAGCTTATCATACGCTGCCGTTGAAGTTCCACATCCGAAGGACAAGGATGTGAATCTAGAAACGAATATGAAAAGCTGAGGGTACTGTCGTCAGCGAAACAGTTTAATGGATAAGAAGTGGCAGACAACATATCGTTTATGAATATGTGGAAGAGACTCGGAGACAAAACGGAGCAATGGGGAACGCCAGCATTTATTTTATGAATTTCAGACTTGAAACCATCCAATACAACTTGTATTGAACGGTTAGAAAGGTAATTTTTAATCCAACGGAAAAGGGATTCGTCAATACCAAAAGCACGCATTTTCGATAAGAGAGCTTAGTGCCAAACTCTATCAATGCCTTTGAAATATCAAGTGCAATAATCTTACTTTCTCCAAAACGATGTAAAGATTTGTTCCACTGTTCGGTGAGATAAAATATGAGATCACCAGTGGACCTATTGCTACGAAAGCCATACTGCCGGTCATTAAGAAGCTTCCGTTCTTCGAGATATTTCTTAAGCTGATAATTAATCAGAGTTTCCATGACCTTGGAAAGAAGGGACGTGAGTCCTATTGGACGATAGTTAGAGGGGGAGGATGATTCGCCTTTTTTAGGGACAGACTGTACAGTGTACAAATGCTGTTTTCCATCCGCTCGGAAAGAGACCTGTAGATTAGGAAAGATGGAAAAGCTTACACAGTGGTTTTGCCAGCGTTGAAGAACACCTCTTCAGAACAATAAGGGAAATACTATCCGGGCCAGTTGATTTGTGCATGTCATCAAGGCTATGTAAGTCATATGCCAGAAATCATATTTAAATCCTTTGACGTAAGGCAAAAAGGACTTATGTAAATAAACAATTATGATTTTTTCAGACTTATTGTCTAAAGAAAAAAATTAATAAGATATTTAAAAGCTGTTGTAGACTCAAGTTGTTACTAATAAACGAAAAGGACATAAAAAGGTCGTTACATCAAATCAAAAATTTAAAAGAGGCTGGGATGCGACCCACACTGATAATTTCCCATCTTGACTGTTGATTTGTCTTGCTTAAAAGGATTGTTGGTTTTCGGGTTTTGTTAAAAAAGGTGTCAGTTGAATTATTTAAAAAAAAAAAAATTACCAACAATATTTTGCATATGATGAAATAGTTTGATTTCAAAATCTATTTTAGTTAACGAGATTTTTAGTCGAAAACCAATTTTTAACAATTTTAGTACAGCATTTCTTAAAATTTTCTATTTCTTATATAAACAAATACAAATTGGATGATTAAAATTAATTCAAAGTCAATGTTTTCTATTATTCACGAGATATCGAAAACCGATATTAAATTTTTACCAATTTTGCGTATTATTTTTTGTAGATTCTAATTTTTTTATTATGAAAAAACTGATTGTTGGATTTTTATATAAAAATTACTGCATGTTGAAAACAATATTTTCTGTGAGATAAAATAAGTTTCAAGGCAATATTTTTAATTTTTGAAAAGATTTTTGAGTCGAAAATCAATGTTTACCAACTTTTAGTAATGCTTTTTTTAGGTTTTTATTTTTTGTAAAAAAAACTGTCAATTCGATTTTTTTCAAAATTTTACTGAATGTTGACAAAAATATTTTTTGAAAGATAAAAGTAGTTTAAAGCCAATATCTCAATGTTTTGAAAAGATATTTGAGTCGAAATTCAATTTTTACCAAAGTTTTAGTACTGTTTTTTTTTATGTTTTTATTTTATGTACACAAAATTGTCAATAAAATTTTTCTCAAAATTTAATTGAATGTTGAAAACAATATTTTTTAAAAGATAAAATTAGTTTAAAGCCAATATCTCAATGTTTTGAAAAGATATTTGAGTCGAAAACCAATTTTTATCAACTTTTAATAATTTTTGTTAAGGTTTATATTTTTTGTAAGAAAAATGTAAATTCGATTTTTCTCAAAATTTTACTGAATGTTGAAATAGCTATTTTGTTATAAGATACAATTAGTTAGAAGCAATAATCTTAAACTTTTGAAAAGATATTTAAGTCGAAAATCAATTTTTACCAACTTTGAGTAATATTTTTCTAAGGTTTTTATTTTTTATAAAAAAAGTTGTCAATTCGATTTTTCTCAAAATTTAACCAGATGTTAAAAACGTTATTCTTCGTTGCACAAAGTTATTTTGGAGATAGAATCATTTTTTGTTCGTAAAGTTTTCGAGGTGACAAATATTTTTTTTTCAGTTTTGTTGATTTATAAAATAAACCGTTAATTGGATTTTTTTTTTCAAACATATATTTCTTTGGTATCACGGTACAATTTTTTTTTTCACGGGTACTGCCTCTTGCGAGGAATTGACAAATTCTCCAAGAGTAATTCTTGTCATGAAAAGTGCTTTCTCAAATTAGCCGTTCGGATTCGGCTAAAAACTGTAGATCCTTCCATCTCTGACAACATTACTCGCACACAGGAATGGTTGAGAATTGTAGGTCACTAGGCCTTGGTTCTTCATGGACTTTTTCGCCACCTAATTTATTTATTTATCACGGTACAATATATAATATAAAATTTTATTCAAGTCACTAGCATTATTGGTTCGTGAGATATTTTGGGTTAACCAAAATGTTCAGACTTTTTTTTTTTAAATTGCTATGGTAAAAAACAAAATTTATTTGAAGTCGATATCTCTACTGGTTTTTGAGCTATGGACGACGAAAAAAACCTCGTGGACGTACGAACGAACGTACGTATACACGCACGCACAAACTTCTTTCTAAAAAATCTTTTATTTTGACTCTAGGGACCTTGAAACGTCGTGAAATGTCAAAATTTTCAATTCGACAAATTGGACCAATTACAATAACTTCCTATGGGAAGTTAAAAATGCAATTTTTTGACTTAAGACCTTTTTACCTAACGCCAAAGAATTATAATGTCAAAAGATTGTCTTTCGAACAAAGTGAATTTTATGTGAATTTATGAAAATCATCATCAAAATCATTAAAAAAAAATATACTCTGAATAAAACAATTTTTTGAACTTTTGTTAAAATTTGGCTTAAAGCTTATCAAATGTGAAGTTATCAGTGTGGGTTGCACCCCAGCCTAGTTAAATACTTATTTTATTACAAAATAGTAAATTTACTTAAAAAATTAAATTTTGATAAGTATTCCAACATATTGTGAAATAATTCCTAAAATTTGTATTCACGTACGAATTTGAATCTAAAGTTCATGAGATAAAGAACAAATTAAGCATTATTTTCACTCATTTGATAATTTAGTACATCCGCTTTTAAAAACATAAAACAATAAATAACTTTATTTTTTATTACTAACCAATTTCCTACCCAAAATTTTTAAAATATTACTACGCATAATTGAAAGATTATAACTTTTGAAGTTCATAGATTCCAATGTTTTTGTATTGCATGTTTGTTTACTAAAATTTTAATATGAAACTCATATTTGTTTTAAAGATTTCTCCTATAGGTACCATCAAGAAGACTATATTTGACCTGCCCTAATAAAGGTTTGCTATAGGTATGGTAGAAACATATGTGCCTTCTTAAACCTCACAAACTAAATATTTAAGACTTCTCTGAAAGACACCCTTATGCAAATAATAAAATGCAAAATTTTCCACTAAATTCTCATCTAATCTCGACTATATTCTATAATATCAACAGCTTGTTTATCAATTCCATAAATACAAGTCTACAACACAAAACGAGAGAAGAAAAGAGGTCAAGGTTATCAGAGCTATATACATATCAGTAAATATTTGCAATCATCCTCCTCCTTCATACACTTTTCACATGTTTAATAAATTCCAACATCAACTATAATATTCTCTATGAAAATGTAAGAAAATCAATAAACATATTCATACAAAGTCATTCCAAAAATATATGTATATAGGGCATAAGGACATGCGGTAAGGAGTAAGGACATTCTAAATACCTTTTCATTTTGTTTATCCTTTAAAATCAAATAAGTTTTAAGTTTTGTATAATCCTTCCAAACATTATGAAAATCCTTATTATTTGTAACTGATCTATTAGCAACTGGAGGCTGAGTTGTTTGGGTTTGCGAAGCCGGTGTTATTAATCCATCAATTCCGGCCATATTGTTGAATCCTATATAATACTCCAGAATATTGGGGAGATAAGGACGACGAAGTATCAATTTTTCACACTCAAAACAATTTTCTTTTTTTCTCTTTTGATTTAATTTTTTTTTAATTCAACCACAAAGCAATTAAATATAATTATAATATGGATTTAATTATTTTAATATTTATAGACGTAATTTTTATCTTCTTTTTTTTTTTTTAATTTCTATCGTTAAAATTTGTAGATATATATTTTTTCCCACTTGGCAATTATCAACATGAACACCTTGTGTGCGATGTGTATAGTAATTAATGGCTATTTTTACACAACCGCATTGTGAACAGAAAAAAAAATAATAATTTTAAATTTTAATTGAAATATTAAACATTCTTATTTATTTATGTATTTTTTGTTGTTGTTGTTGTTGGATTTTCCGAATCACTAGCACGAACAATTTAACACACAAAAATCTCTCCTCTCAAAAGTTGGGGGAGGGGGGAGGAGGATGAGGTGGCAACGACAACAACGACGACGACCAAGAGGAGGAGGACGACAACGACAACGACGATGATGACGAGGAGGAGCAGGCGGCGGCGTAGGGTGGTCTATAGCAGGAGAAAATTAATAATAAATCTCTCGACATGGAACGAGAACACGAACTCATTAAGCAAATTAATTATTCAAATGATTTATGCTATTTTTATTTTTCTCATTTATTTCAAATTTTACATTTTTTCTTTTTATCCGCTTGAATTATAATTTAATCAAAAACAATATCAACGAAATCTAGCGTTGATGCTACACTGACATAAAAAAGATGCGATGAATAAATTTTAATAATTTTATTATATCTTTTTCAAAATATAAACCAAAAACATTTATCAACTCGAATCTATCTTTTAAATAAGGTGACGCGAATGGGTTGATTGTAATTTGTTTAGGGTAGATCAAAAGATATTTTACTCACACACATCACAACTTAATAACACAAAAAAAATACACCCCCGTATAGTTATAACTCAAAACTATGTACATATATCTATAAATATGTTATCTTTATTAAAATAAACTTTTTTAAAAAAATTAAATTGTTTACACATAAATTAATGTTTGTATTTCTTTTTTAAATTTTGCACTTAAAGCGATAAATTTGCTTTTATTTCTTTCTTTCTTTCATTGTTGTTAGATATTTAATCAAGATAGTAAAAAACCTATCTATCTTTATAATTTAACCCTCTGTGTTATCTCTTTGGGTGTATCTTAAAGATATCGTGATTTTATTTTGTGTTGTTTTTTTTTTTTTTTTTTTTTATTTTTGTTAAATGACACACAAGCAAAAACGGAACCTAATTCCGAAGACGATTTATAATATCGTATCTTTTGTTGTTGTTGGTTTTATTTGGTTATGTTATTTCCATAAATGAAGAAACGAGCAAAGAAACAAAAAATAAAGAATTTATATATAACAAGAATAAAAGTTTGCGCAGATAGAGAGTCGGATCGCGAGGCGCGTTCACAGCCTACAGCAGTTCGTAACTCACTGCTCTCAAGAGCGACTGAATACACTAGAAGCGATAAAGTCACCACTGCCACTGCCGCTGTGCTGCCTCCACATTACCGCACTGCCGCCCTGCATCGCCAACAACAGCGCCAAGCCGCCTACCTCACTGTTGCGGTGCGGTGCGGAGCAGAGCGGCGTCCTCCTCCGCCTGCTGCTGATGGGTGTTTTTGTTTTGTTGCTTTGTCCCACACTTGGTCGTTCTCGTTCGTTGTGGCGCACAAACCATCTCCTCAAAAACATGAGTTTTTCCAATCGACGACACGACTACGATGATGACGACGATGAAGACGAAAACGACAACGACAGCGACAACAACATTGACGACGACGACGGACGGCAGCGTGTTTCTCTATGACAACAAATAGAATAATAACCTATGAGATACAAAAGTATCTATCTATCTATCTATCTAGGTTCGTTTATAGTATCTATCTATAGTATCTATCTATCTATCTTTTTTTTGTATATGTGAGTTTTGGTGGAAGAGATAAAGCTTATTTGGTGCTTCGTTGTCGTAGTCAAAGTCGTAGTCATCGTCGTCGTCATTGTAGTCGGCTTTTTGTATAACATTTCGTTACGTTACGAGTGCGACTTGAAGACTTAACGTCTTCGTTTTAGTTTTTCAGGACGGCCAGCGCGGCGTTATGTAGATGTTCTACTAAATAATAGCACTTTAAACTAGGGTGAGCTATTCACCCTAAAAATAGTCGTTTTTTGTTTTTCTTTCTTTGTTGTTTTCTTTTTGTAAAATATTTATCTAGGAAGAAGGAAAATAAAACACACGAAAGTTTGCGTATATTTATACTATAGAGGTAGTTTGAAGTACGCGGCGCTAGTTATTTAATGTAACGACCGACCGCGAATACGACTACGACTACGACGACGATGATGATGATGAAGACGGAGGACTTCAAGAGTAAAAGAAAATTACTTTAGTATATAGTTTAGATACTTATATGTATATTAATGCCGTCTCTCATTTTTAATTGTGCGATGAAAATAAAACAACAACAAAAATAAATACAAAACTCTTTTTGAATGTCTCACTATAAAATTACACCAGACGATATGATGATGACGATGACGAGTGACGACCGACAACCGACAACAAAAACAACGTTGTGTGTTTTTAGTTTATGTGTCGAGAGATGAAGTTTTGTTTTAATGCGGGACTGAAAGGATTTATAACATTGAATGATGGCATTTTGGAAATAGGGTTGCCATTTGGGGTATTTTGTGAAGTTTTTTATTTGATTTTTTTTTTTAATTTTATGACAATGATGACGAGATTTAGGGTAAAGAAATGTTTCAATGAAAAGTAACAAATTGGAAAGTTTAGTTTTGTTATTAATAGAAACCAATGAGAGATTAAAATAATCTAATCTGATTTTTTTGTTTTTTATTGTTACCTTAATGACACATATGGTTATACTTATAACTCTTTAAAAAATTGACATTATTAGATTTTTTTTATTGAACTTAACTAAAAATTGGCTAAAAGAGAATTATTAAAAATAAAAAAGAGGCTGAGATGCGACCCACACTGATAACTTCCCATCCCGTCTGTCGATTTGTCTTGCTTTAAAGTTTGTGTATATGTATCAATTTTAACCAAATTTGCGTATTTTTTTTTTGTAGATTTTATTTTTTTTATGAAAAAACGGACTGTTGGATTTTTATAAAAAAAATTACTGAATATCGAAAACAATATTTTCTGTGAAATAAAATAAGCTTGAAGCCAATATTTTTAATTTTTGAAAAGCTATTTGTTTTTTAGTATTTTTTTTTTTAGGTTTTTATTTTTTGTAAAAAAAAACTGTCAATTCGATTTTTGACAAAATTTTATCGAACGTTGAAAAAAAATATTTCTTATAAGATAAGAAGCCATTATCTCAAATTTATGAAAAGATATTTGCGTCGAAAATCAAATTTTACCAACTTTTATTAATTTTTTTTTAGGTTTTTATTTTTTGTAAAAAAACTGTCAATTCGATTTTTCTCAACATTTTTCCAAATGTTGAAAAGAATATTTCTTATTAGTTAAAATTAGTTAGAAGCCATTATCTCAAAGTTTTGGAAAGATATTTGAGTCGAAAATCAATTTTTACCAACTTTTTATAATTTTTTTTTAGGTTTTTATTTTTTGTAAAAAAACTGTCAATTCGATTTTTCTCAACATTTTTCCTAATGTTGAAAAGAATATTTCTTATAAGTTAAAATTAGTTAGAAGCCATTATCTCAAAGTTTTGAAAAGATATTTGAGTCGAAAATCAATTTTTACCAACTTTTATTAATTTTTTTTTAGGTTTTTATTTTTTGTAAAAAAACTGTCAATTCGATTTTTTTCAAAATTTTTCCAAATGTTGAAAAGAATATTTCAAGTTAAAATTAGTTAGAAGCCATTATCTCAAAGTTTTGAAAAGATATTTGAGTCGAAAATCAATTTTTACCAACTTTTATTAATTTTTTTTTAGGTTTTTATTTTTTGTAAAAAAACTGTCAATTCGATTTTTCTCAAAATTTGTCCTTATGTTGAAAAGAATATTTCTTATAAGTTAAAACTAGTTAGAAGCCATTATCTCAAAGTTTTGATAAGATATTTGAGTCGAAATCAATTTTTACCAACTTTTTATAATTTTTTTTTAGGTTTTTATTTTTTGTAAAAAAACTGTCAATTCGATTTTTTTCAAAATTTTTCCAAATGTTGAAAAGAATATTTCAAGTTAAAATTAGTTAGAAGCCATTATCTCAAAGTTTTGAAAAGATATTTGAGTCGAAAATCAATTTTTACCAACTTTTATATACTTTTTTTTTAGGTTTTCATTTTTTGTAAAAAAAAACTGTCAATTCGATTTTTCTCAAAATTTGTCCTTATGTTGAAAAGAATATTTCTTATAAGTTAAAATTAGTTAGAAGCCATTATCTCAAATTTTTGAAAAGATATTTGAGTCGAAAATCAATTTTTACCAACTTTTATTAATTTTTTTTTAGGTTTTTATTTTTTGTAAAAAAACTGTCAATTCGATTTTTTTCAAAATTTTTCCAAATGTTGAAAAGAATATTTCAAGTTAAAATTAGTTAGAAGCCATTATCTCAAAGTTTTGAAAAGATATTTGAGTCGAAAATCAATTTTTACCAACTTTTGTTAAATTTTGTTTAGGTTTTTAATTTTTTGTACAAAAGCTGTCAATTCGATTTTTTTCAAAATTTTAATGAATGTTGACAACAATATTTTTTGAAAGATTAAAGTAGTTTAAAGCCAATATCTCCAAGTTTTGAAAAGATATTTGAGTCGAAAATCAATTTTTACCAACTTTTATATACTTTTTTTTTAGGTTTTTATTTTTTGTAAAAAAAATTGTCAATTCGATTTTTCTCAAAATTTGTCCAAATGTTGAAAAGAATATTTCTTATAAGTTAAAATTAGTAAGAAGCCATTATCTCAAATTTTTGAAAAGATATTTGAATCAAAAATCAATTTTTACCAACTTTTATACATTTTTTTTTAGGTTTTTATTTTTTGTAAAAAACTGTCAATTCGATTTTTCTCAAAATGTTTCCAAATGTTGAAAAGAATATTTCTTATAAGATAAAATTAGTTAGAAGCCATTATCTCAAAGTTTTGAAAAGATGTTTGAGTCGAAAATCAATTTTTACCAACTTTTATTAATTTTTTTTTAGGTTTTTATTTTTTGTAAAAAAACTGTCAATTCGATTTCTCTCAAAATTTGTTTTAATGTTGCAAAGAATATGTCTTATAAGTTAAAATTAGTTAGAAGCCATTATCTCAAAGTTTTGAAAAGATATTTGAGTCGAAAATCAATTTTTACCAACTTTTATTAATTTTTTTAAGGGTTTTATTTTTTGTTAAAAAATTGTCAATTCCATTTTTCTCAAAATTTTTCCTTGTGTTGAAAACAATATTTCTTATAAGATAAAATTAGAAAGAAGCCATTATCTTAAATTTTTGAAAAGATATTTGAGTCGAAAATCAATTTTTACCAACTTTTGTTAAATTGTTTTTAGGTTTTTATTTTTTGTATAAAAACTGTTAATTCGATTTTTCTAGAAATTGTTCCTGATGTTGAAAACAATATTTCTTATAACTTAAAATTAGTTAGAAGCCATTATCTCAAAGTTTTGAAAAGATATTTGAGTCGAAAATCAATTTTTACCAACTTTTGTTAAATTTTTTTCCGGTTTTTAATTTTTTGTAAAAAAAAACTGTCAATTCGATTTTTTTCAAAATTTTAGTGAATATTGACAACAATATTTTTTGAAAAATAAAAGTAGTTTAAAGTCAATATCTCAAAGTTTTGAAAAGATATTTGAGTCGAAAATCAATTTTTACCAACTTTTTATAATTTTTTTTTTTAGGTTTTTATTATTTGTAAAAAAACTGGCAATTCGATTTTTCTCAACATTATTCAGAATGTTGAAAACAATATTTCTTATACAATAAAATAAGTTTGAAGCCTTAATCTCAAGTTTTTGAAGAGAGATTGGAGTCGAAATTCAATTTTTACCAACTTTGAGTAATGTTTTTTTAGGTTTTTATTTGAAAAAAAAAAAAAAAATTTCAGTTAGATTTTTCTCAAAATTTTATCAGATGTCAAAAACATTATTCTTCGTTGCACAAAATTGTTTTGAAGATGAAATCATATTTTAGTCGTAAAATTTTCGAGGTGACAAATTTTTTTTTTCAGTTTTTTTGATTTATAAAAAACCGTTAATTGGAGTTTTTTGCAAAAATATACTTGTTTTGTATCATGTCACAATATATAATATAAAATTTAATTCAAGTCTCTAGCATCATTGGTTCATGAGATATTTATGTTCACCTTTTTTAAAACTGCTATGGTAAAAAAACACCCACACAATTTTCTTGAGAGCCCTTTCTTAATCTTTCTGCCTTATTATCTGCATAACAAAATTTATTTGAAGTCGATATATCTCTTCTGGTTCTTGAACTTTGGACGACGAAAAAAACGTCGCGAACCTACGGACGTACGGATGTACGAACCTACGTACACACGCACGCAGACATCTTTCTAAAAATCTTTTATTCCGACTATAGGGACCTTGAAACGTCGAGAAATGTCAAAATTTTCAATTCGACAAATCATGTCCATTACAATAACTTCCTATGGGAAGTTAATAATCTAATCTCAAATTAATTTTTTTTTAATTGTTACCTTAGTGACACATATGGTTATAACTCTTTAAATAATTGACATATTAGATTTTTTTAATTGAACTTAACTAAAAATTGACTAAAAGAGAATTAATAAAAAGGAAAACATCTACCCAATTCAAGAGAAGTAATTTTGTTTCTCTTGTTACGGGAGTGACACGTTGTTTAAAATTTTGAGTTCGAAATTTTTTACGAATGTAATACTATCCACATACAGCAGCTATGAACACAGAAATAGCACATTCTTTGTTTATTTTGAGAAAAGTATGGATTTTTTTTTCATAAATAAAATAACTAAATATTCTTTTATGCAGTGAACAAAAAGCCGAATTAAAACTTATTAAAGCATAAAATTAACATAATTTCCTTTGTAGTTATTTGGAAAATCAAAAACTTCTGTGCTGACGTATGTTCTCCTGGACGTGGAAATGGCACACATTCGAAAAACTGTTGAAATAAGTAAATTTTAGGAAAAAAAAACAAATACTCTCTAAATTTATTTTATTTACCAAACTAGCATTTTGTTGATCGACCAACATTTTTCAACGTTGCCTCACATCTTCGAGGTGAACTTTTCACCAAGTTTTGGCATCTACTCTAAGGAAGGGAATTCCATGCTTTTCGAATTCGAATCCAAAGTTCGTCTGAATTTTTGCTGCTGGATATTTACCTTAACATCATTCCATATATTTTTTAACCGCATTAATTGCATTGTACACCATTTTCCTTAAACATTTCAACAATTGCGAAATTTAAGTTGGAGTCTTACCTTGTTTACTAAGATCGAACATTTGACTCCCTTTTTCAGGTACAAGATTCTGGTTTCGGCCAATATTTTGTACCAACCTTCTTAATATTCGTAAAATAATCAAAGCGAATAAGTTTTTTGTGTTTAGTGGAAATTTCTGACATAAAAAATAACTGTGCTATTTCTCTGTCCTTACCTTACTAAGCAGTAAACGGCATAAAAATGCAACAACAAAAACCCGTAGGTGATAAAGTGCTAAATTAATGTTTTAATTGTTCTTAATAAATAAACATTAAGATTATATAAAATATTTTTACTGTTGAGGGAGTGACACAATTTGTATGATCTTACATTTTTTTGTAAAAAAGTATTTGAAATAAGAAACGTTTTTTTTTTAGATGTTTGGTTTACAAACTTTTTCTTGAGTTTGTCGTTTGACAGCTGTCACTTGATTTATACCCAGTTTGATTTGCCAAATAGACTTACTTCTGAAAAACGTTTGCCAATTGTGCAAATTCATTTACTAAAAAAATGGTCCATTTATTGAAGGAAACTTTTGGTGATGCCGTTATCTCGCGTCGTGGGCCTGTGGTGTGGCCTCCAAGATTTTGTAGGCTTATGTGAAGTCGCTTGTCTACGCAGATCAGTCCAAAACTATTGACGCCTTGTAAGTGCAAAAAATGGTCAAAAAATGGTCGAAAATTGGGCCATTGTGCTGGAATTTATTCGAGGCAGGTGCAGAAGCCACTTGACTGAAATCGGTTTTAAAACGGAATGGCAAACCCTTATCTTTTATAAAAATAAGCTAAATTCTTGCCCACAATATTTAAATATATGAATTTTAAAAGAATTTTAAAAAGTCTGCATTTTTGTGCTGTTTAGGTGTGACGCTGTAACCTTAGAAAACTAAGTTCGACAAAACTGTACTTAATGATAATAATCATAATGTTACGTTTGTAACAAAACGTTATTTTTGAAGGGTTAATAAATGTCAATAAACGAAATTTTTGTATAGTAACAGTTTTCGAAGGAGGCAAAAACTTTGGGAAATATTGTTGTGTCACTGATGTGACACAATATCTTTGTTACTTACTGATTTTAAGAATAGCTTTTAAATTAACAATCGCTTTTATTTCTAATTCCTATTCGCAAGAACACTTAACATATGAGGAAGTATTGTTACTGCTGTGACACACCTATATTTATTACTATCTTAAGTCTAGCATAATTGTCAAAATGTCAATATAATTTATATCTTTAATTTCATTATGAAAATATTTTTTCTGAAATTATAATTCTTACAATGAGATTATCTAAATTAAAGTTTTGTTACTATTGTGACACAACTATCTTAAGTTCAAATAATGGTCCAATTAAGGACATTTTTTAAATTCAATTCGTTTCACGTGGTAGGTGATTTTTTTATGCAAAGATATTTCTTTTTAGGTGTTGTTACCTCTGTGTCACCAAATTTTTGTTTTAAATATATTTTGAAGTCAAGTTAAGATTTTTTAATGCAATTTTTCTGTCAAGATTTTTTGGTAACAGGTTCAAGAAAAACATGTATGAATAAACTCTTGATATGGCAGTGACACAAAACGACACATTTTTGAAATTTTAGCATGAAAACTGAAACATTTAGTTTTATTAGTGCTGTGACAAAAATTTGAAATAACAATTCCTCAAAAATGAGATTTGTTTGCTGCAAAAATAAAAACAAAAACGATAATTTTTGTTTCTGTTACGTCACAAGTCACAATTATTAAAATTTAGCACAAAAGTTAATTTAATTCTTCGCTTCAGGTTTTCAGGCAATAAAAATAAAATAGTACTCCCCAAAATGATACTTTATACAACATTTTGTTACTACAGTGACACATTTATTTTTCTTACAATTTAAAACGAAAATAATGTCTGTTATTTATTTATCAATTTGATTAATTAAGTTTTTATTTTTGTGGTTTCACTTAAAATGCATGTACAAAAATTTGTCAATTTTGTTTGTCAATGAATAAATTACCTTGACACTTATTTTTTCCCACAACACAATATTAAATAATTTCAAATGCAAAACAGTTGACTAAACTTAAAAATTTGCTTCTTAAAGAAGACATTTTAAAGTTTATTCAAGCACATGAAAAACATAAGTTCATTCCAATTTACTCAAAAATGGCTTATTTTATGTTTGTCAAAAGTAATTGTTATAGGACTGAGTTTTAGACCACACATTTGTTTTAATAATAACAAAACTAAAACATTATTCGAAATTAAGAAAATTGGATACCTACTTCATTAAAACTAACTTTTAAAATATAATTGCTTTATTCCACATACGCCCAAGTGACCCATTCTAATAAAATTCGATAAAATCCATGTGCATACTTTCATTTTAAAGTTTAAATTTAAAAAACGAATTAAATTCACTTAAAAAATAAAATGATTTTAAATTAAAGTTAAGGACAAAGACAATAAAAAAAGATCCGGATTTTTCGAGTTCATTAAATCTTGGATAAAGAAAAAGATTTTTTTTTATGAAAATCAAAGTATGTATATTAAAATAAATGTATTCAAGATGATAATTATCTTCAAAGGCCATATTCTTAGAGATACTTCAAAAACAAAATAAGCAACACCATGGCAACTATGTTCTCTTAGCTAGAAAACATCATTTATTATTTTTTTGTTTTATTTTTTAATCTTCCAAAGGACAAAACCCAAAAGGGAGCAAAAAAAAAAGGAAAAAAGAAAATAATATAAAAGAAGAAAATATCTTGTTATTGTTAACAGAATGTGAATGAAAGGAATGCAACAAAACAAAAAATAAAAATTAAAAAAAACATGCGAACGACGACAAAATGAAGAAGAAAACAAATTTCTAAAGGCAAATATAGGAATACATATGTATGTACATATGTATATGTAGGTATACAAAATACATATAGACTACATAACATAACCAATAAAAGGAAAAATGTAGGTAGGTACTATATGAATGGGGAGTAACAAGGAACGAAAGGGGAGGTCTAGTAGTGTTTTGGGGGGGGAAAAGGTGGGTTCGTATCCTACATACATACATATATTAGAGTGGAACAGTTGGGAATAATAAGAAGCAAAATGATGAAGAGGAGACACAAAATATTTACTCTTTTTTTTTTTGGTTTCTTTTTGTTTATTATTTCCAAAGATGAAAAATTGAAAAAATAAAAATACACGAACAAAAATCCATCCACGGATGTGGTTTTTGACATTAAAAAAAAAAGATGAATTAAAAATAAAATAGAGAAATAATAAAAACGAGAGACTGGAGCAATGGCATGGAAAAGTTAAAGACAAGCACAATAACAAAAAATAGAACAAGAAGGAGCAAAATTAAAACAGGGAACATGACACTCGTTTATTTATTTGTGTAGTGCACTGCTTCTGAATGACGTGTTGTTTAGCTTGTTTTACAGTTTTTTTTTGTTGAAGTAGTTTTTGTTGTTGTTTTGAGACAGGTGAAAGATGTTGCCAGGTTAAATTATATATTTGAGAAAATGACATTTATTGTATTTCCAATAAGAGGTTTCATTTTAAATAGCAAACATTTTAACCAGCTATTATTTTTGAAAATATCATATTTTGATATTTAACAAGTAAAAAATACGCCATTGCTAAAAATGCTATTTTTGTTGTGACAGCTTTTAAGATATGAATTTGACTATCACCTTACATAGATCAAATTCAATTACATATTTTGACTGTCAACAATCAACAATCACCTTAGCCGGTTTCACCATAGAGTTCCAAAAGCTTAATTAATAAGTCATTAACTTCCTCATATCATTCACAATTCATCTACCGACTAATAACTCAATGATTTTTTAATAAAAAAAATTGGCAACCCTAGCTCCAACAAATAATTGAAATTAAAAATATTCACTATAAAAATGGTGAGAATTTCGCAATCACAGTTCGAAAAACTAAGAACTTTAGAGTTTTTCTGGCAATATTGAAATTGGTACAAAAATTCAACTGTTGTGATAAAATTAATGATGTCAAAAAACAAAAGTTCGTATGTCGCTTACAAATAAACCAAAAATATTGCTGATAAATATCCACACAATCAACATGCGTCGTAACTTTGCTGACTGAGTTCTTGAAGTGCATCAAAAAATTATCCTGATTTTTAACGAAAAATCATTTTCACTTCCGGTTCTATATGAATGAAGCAGAATTGTTGCATTAATGAAGTGAAAGTTCAAAATAGAGTCTTGGATATTGCTGTGGAAAAAGTTAAATTTCAGAAAAGGAACGAAACAATAGCAATTTTAAAACAAAACATTTTTGAGACCGTGTTATTTTCCAAAGAGATGATCACAATTATTGACCATGGAGGTTTCGTAATTTAACTTTAGGAAATACTTGATTTTATAAATCAAAATAAAACCTCTTATTGGAAAGACTGTTAAAACAAAATTTAATTTTTTGTAATTGATCAATTTACTAAAAGAAAGAAGAAATCTGTCGTTTAATGGAAAATTGTTGCCTTTATAAATAGTTATACAGTTTTCTGGAAAACCTGACTATGACTATACAAATTTAACCTCTATATTGGAAAACCCTATTTACCATAAAACAAAGTTAATAATTAAAGGATGGCACTTAGGGTTACTATTTTTGAATTAAAGAAATAAGCAATTTCCCAATCTTTTAAATATTATAATCTGTGGTGTTGGAGTTAAAAAAAAAAAGTAGCATGTTCAAAAAGTCTTCAAAAAGTAATTTCGTACTCGAGTTCAATCAAACATTTCATTACGATGGTAGAGAAGTAAACAAAAAGTGGGTTCCTCGATTCCGGCCGTCTGCGTCTGTCTGTTTGTCATCGCCTCTACAGCCTAAATAATTGGGTCGATTGGGTTCAAACTTGGAAGTTAATTTTTTTTTTAAATATCCAAAAACAACAGTAGCCCCCATTCAAATATTTTGGTTTAAAACCGAAAATTTGCATTGCCTTAAAAACGAACCAATGGAAATTGAAATTATATGAAATTTTCTCTAAATTTTTTGTTCTTAACTTGGCGTTTTTTTGTATTGCATTTACCCCCATAGAACTGAAGTTTTTGTTTTAAATTTTCTCAGGAACTTATGAATCGTTTTCAATAATTGTCTTTTCTGTACAAGCTCTTAGTCTAGTTACTTTAGGAGACCTTGCTTTAAATCCCTTATTTATCATTTCTTGGATACTTGTTTATGATGTTGGACTAATTAATAATTAATAAGTTTCCGACCTCGAGCACCGAGCACAAGATGTTCAAAAATAAAAAAAATATTTTTTCGCTTATTTCTATTTTTAATCCTAAAGAAGCTTTTTTTTTAATCATACAATTATGTTCTACGATTTCAAGGCAAATAAATCAATTACAATTTGAGCCTAAAGTTGTAGGTGTAACGGTTTTCAAAGTACAGTTTTTTTTTAAATTAGCTAAAATACGTTTTTCTACAAATAATCCACGAATTACTATACTAAAATAACAAAAATAGACATTTTACCATAAGCTATACCATAACTTTTGAGTGAGAAGATTGGTCCAAAAGAAGAAAAAAAAAGTATGGGACGGGGGGTTATATCCCCCTGTTAGGCGTTAAGGGCTAATTTTTCAGAAAAATAAGTTGACATACAAAATCCATAACATAGGAAATCAACAGCAACACCTTCAATACTGTAATATAACTTTCTTCAAAGCCTGAAATCCATTCTTGCATGAGCTGCTTTTTCAAAAAAGGTATGGTAAAGTCCATGGTATCATCATGGTATAATTTTAAATCTCGAAGTTAAAAATAGAAAAATTATTTACACGCAAAAATAGTTTTTTAAATTTTTGTGTGTTACTGAATGTTTACTACTGTCAATATTCTTGTCAATTATTGATTAAATACGAGAAGAAAATTGAAAACAATTAAATTTACTATACTTTTTTTAGCCAAGTAGTCTTTTCTGTAAACAGAAAGAGACTTTTCCGTAAATCCGGTAGATCCAATTTTCTTTCTAGGTGTTTATGACACAGGCTTTAAAAACAATCCAAGTTTTTGACCTCGAGTTCTCAATGCAACATGGCAAAAAATCGACAAAATTGCAAAAATCGTTAGTTTTATTCAGGTGTTGCCGAATTTAACATTCAACTAATGCTGAAAATTGTCTTCCTTTTAAGCCCCATCCCGTATTTCTATGACCAATACTTTCCGAAATAAAAAAATTGAAACATTTTATAGAAAAATTGCTATTATTTTCTTGAATTTTCAAGTCTGGCAATGCTCTTGCTTCATAAATTAGTTGGCATATTAATATCTGCATGCCATTGTTTTATTTTCAAGGTACACACATATATTTCTTTTTTATATATATTTTTTACTCTCATTATTATGGAAGATCCGAGATAAAGAGATGATAACAATGAACCAACAAGACAAAAAGAAATTTAAAAAAAAATCTCTGACTCTGAGAGAATACATTATTTTTTTTTCTGATTGCAATAAAATGCAACTGCAGCGCATAAGTTGCATACATCGAGAAACATGCATAAAGAGGAATTCATAGATGGAATGCGTAGTATCTTTTCTATATCTTTACATTTATAGATTTGATATAAAAAAAATTAAAACAAAATACAAGCTTTACCCAATCAGGAATATAAAAATAATCAAAACCCTGATAAGAAGCGAGGGAAAGAGAACAACAAACATAATAAAACAACAACAACAAAACAACTCCAGCTAAAGACAACGAAAAAAGAAGAAGAAAAGGAGAAAAAAACATAAATATAAAGTGAAAAGAGGATGAATCGGAAAACAAGTCATCGCACTATCGCATAAAATCAGCAAACATAAATTATTTATGGGTATTAAGCATGTTGTACCCATTTATTTGCCCCCCTTCCTTTCCACTTCTCTTTAAATCTCTTTCTTCTCGTACTCGTATAGTCGCTCCTCTTTAACCGGTACTCGGTGACTAAGAGCTTAACAACATTCACAATTTGCTATAGCTACATATCGATGTATGTATGTATGTTTTGTGTGTATAAAATGATAAAGACTATAATATGTATGTAGGGTTGCCTTTAGTCATAGACTTAACAAGGGGCAATCAATCCATCCAGCGAGGCATCATCCATCCATCCATCGATTTATTATTACTTAATGTGTGCGGCCAATGAACACAAAATACAAGCAGCAGCACACCAAAGCACACAACAGAACACAGAGAACTAAGCTATATACTCGTATTCGTACATTCGTTTAGGGAATTGGGGAAAATGGGGGGTAAATTGATATCGAAATCTTAAAGCATCGGATGAAAAATAAATAAAAATACAAAGTTTTTAAGTACACGACTTGGTCGGATGAAATTGTTCGCATTTAAGTTAAGAGTCTCAGAAAGCAGACGATATGGATAAACAAGATGCTAGATATCTGTAAACGTTCTTCCAGAGTTTTGAGATTAATTAATTTAAGGCGATCATGATATAAATGAAGGATCAGAGGATTGTGCCAAGGTGGGCCTCAAAAGGCAACTCGAAGGAGATGAATTTAAAAGCTTTCAATTCTTGAAATATGCACGCGTTGGTAAGGGGACCATACTTGACAAGTGTATTCAAGAAGGGACGGACAAGGCTGATGCAGAGGGATCGGGTAACGTAGGGGTTAGACAATTAATTTGACCAAAGTTTTACAAAACCAAGAGCACCATAAGCACGGAATTTAGTTCTCGGTAACACAAGAGCCAAAGGTCGCTAATAGCCTCAACAAAGGGAATATGTTGGTTATGGAAAAGTATTGACGGGGTGAAGTTTTTAATCATTTTCATGAAAAAGTAATTGACTTACATTTGATTATACGAGTATTTAGATATAAGCTGTTTTTTTTACACTATAGACTGAGAAACTGTCGAGGTCTAGTTGAATAAGGTAAGAATCATGCCACGACTCAATGGGCTTGAAAAATGTTGTGTCATCAGCTTAATGTGAAATATGGGAATATTTAGAAATCAACTCAGACAAAAAGAAGAGGACCTAATTGGCTACCTTTTGGTACACCAGAGGTAGCAAGAAAAAGGTAGGAGGGAGCGCATCTGAAGCGAACATTATATACGCGGCTTTCTAGATAAAAAAGAAATCCATTGCAACAAATTCGGTTCAAAGCCAAAAGTAGAAAGCTTAACCCGCCATTGGTGACCCAAATTTGACTTTGATCAATGGTGACGCCGGCCGCCGGTCTCACGGACCGGGTTTTTCAACTGAAGATTTTTCGAAATGTGTTACTAATATTTCGTGGTTTTTTTTAAATTATATGCTTCTTGATAATGAAACAATGCTATTAAATCAACAGAAGCTCTTTATTACAATACACAAATTCAAATTCAACAAAAAACAATAACGGAGAAGAAAGTTATTCGCATTTTTTTGCACACCCGGTCTCACAGACCAGTAGGTCACCATTGACGGGTTAAAGAGTATAAGTATGTAAGATATTTTGTCAAAGGGTTTGTCAAAGTCAGTGGAGATTACGGGTTTGTCAAAGTCAGTGGAGATTACGTAACATTCACATCCTTCACACCAAGCGGTAAGTGCGTAACGACTTCTACAAGGTTGGTATTTGTAACCTTGAATTTCTGAAAACCATGTTGCTAAGGGGAAATGTAAGTTTGAAATAAAAACTTAAAATATCGTCAGATGCTTTCAAATGTTTTTGGAATATGGGAGAGTTTGGCAAATCAGCCATAATTATTAATACTATATTTTGGGTTTGTTTTTGTTAACTTGGGTAAGAAAGGACATTTTTCACACATGTGAAGATTTCCTTTGAGCTTAATATAAATATAAAAAAACTAGTAAAAGGGGAGCAGAAAGTGAAGAAGAACCGTTTTTTAGGAATATGGCAGGGAGACCATTAGGTCCAAGTGAGAATTCATAATTCAGTTTATTTGACTTATATATAAACTAGGGTCAATTGGTCGAGGAAATAATGCACCGAGACAGAAAATAGGCAGTTATTCAAAATACGCAGTATCCGGGGAAAAAAAGTAATTGGTAAAGGATTGTTTGATTGTTTATAAAGGGAGATGGAGTTGGATATTACTACTGAAATGCAGCTAGCTATGTTATGTACCTATATCTCTACAGCATAGTCCTTTAAAAAAACGCTGATATTAATATCAATTTTATGATTGTTATTAAATTCTTAACTGCCAAAAATTTAAACCTTCGCTACAATATACAAATATGTATTGTCTTAAACCCCTTAAGGACATGTTTTTAAATCATTTATTGTACTTATGATATACATATACCTAGTAGGGGAGCCCAGGGTGCTAAATCGGGATTTACTAGAGCGTCAAAGAGACCTATTGGATTGCGAAGCTTAGATGATAAGAAGAAAAAAATTTTGTCATATCATATATACACTTTCATCAGTGGGGGGAGCGGCTATAAATTTTCAAAAATGTAAAAAAAAACAGTTGCATGGACATACTCGAGCGCGTCAGATATTAATAGCATCCATGTCCTACGTATTTTTGAAAATATACGTACATATTTTAATCTGATTGTTTTCATGATGGGGGTGGTCGCACGAAAGGGTTGAAAACGGAAAAAAAAATTTAATCGAGCGCGTCAGATTTTCAAAGAGGATGTTAAGTGAACCTAAAAGAAGGCTCTTATGTAATAATCTGACGATTTGGATGTGACCCAAACTCGCGGCCATTATTAGAATTTGCAAAAAAAATCGCCATTTTGAAATACCCGAGCGCGTCAGATTATAATATATGTATATGGTTCATTTATATACCCTAAAGAATTTGTTCACCACAAAACACACACTTTACATTAATGGCACTCATAGTAACTTTTTTTTTAAATTTTAATTCACATAATAAACATCAAAATCGCAAAATAATTTCAGGCGTTACAAAAACAACTGCGCGATCAGCTGTCATGGCGTCATGGCAATAGAACCCACAGTGGGGACTAAGTGATTATTTTTCCTTACTTCGGCTTACGGAAATCATCAGATTATATATTATTCATGAACGTTGAATTATTGCCTTCAAAATAAAAAAAAATTAGCCACGATGGAGAAAGTGAAGATGACGTTTTTTTTTTTACAAGTTTGTAACCCACCTACTTCTTATCGTCAATCGAAAATTGTCAGTTAGTGGAATATACACTTTTTAGCATATAACTAACTTAACCTACCTTAATCGGACGCGCTCGAGAATTTCAGATGATCAATTTTTTTTTACTAATCTGACCCTTTATCCTTGACGCGCGGCCACATATACGGGGCTAATACTTGGTGGAGGTATTCAATGGGGTACTAGGTACCTCCCTGTATATTAATCTGCCGCGCTTTAGTAAATCCCAAAATCCTTTCTTGGGCTCCCCTACTAATATGTTTGAAAGGTTTTTTTTTATTTTTGATGTGCTTTAGTCTGATAAACTTAATTTATCATTTCTGTCGCATTTTTTATTAGTGGAAAAAATAAAAATTTAAAGGTTTTAAAGTTGTTTGTAGAATTCAAAGTTAATGCTGGCAAAATTATTTCTTAAAATAGTTATATACTTATCACTTTTTACTGTGAGAATTATACTGATTTCAAGTTGAAATTACCTGAAAATATAAAAAAAAAAAAACAAATTAATACAGAATTAAGAAAGAAATTTTTTAACAAAATTATTAAAATTCTTATTAAGATTTGAAATTATCTTGTGAAAATGAACAAAATTAAAAAGATCTATAAGTAATTTCGCTAAAACCGGATTAAACATAATTTTTGTGTTAAATGAAAGTGTTCTGTAAGGGGTTTCAATGGAAATTCACAAATTGTTACAATTTAGCTACAAGAAACCGGGTGATTGATGAACACAATTTTTCGATACAAGCTTTAAACTAGCGCCCTAATTGCTGTGAACGGTGCCGTTTCAATAATTCACGGTCATCTATAAGACTGGCCGATACAGCTGCGATTTTTTCCTCAGTTCACACTTTACGTAAGCGTGTTGGTGATTTAATGTCCAACAATGTAAATTTGGGAATAATAGCCCGATAGCCGACTCACTAGGTTGATTAAACTGTCCATAAAATGAAAGAAGAAAGCGATGAACTTTCTAACAGAGAACGCATTTTGATCATAAAACAATACGAAACGTACGTGAGATGTCAAAAAGAAAATAGTAAACAAAAACCACCCATTACATCATTATTGAAATTAATTCAATATTAAATTTGGTTCAGAAAGGTACATCGTACTATCGTAGCATCATTTGTCATTTTTAATTACCATCAACTTTTATAGAATTCCATGTTTACGATTTTTTTTTTCTTACAAACCAATACAATACCTTTGAACAATATTTTGCTTGTAATTTTCTTTTTCCTGTGAAAAATAAATTCTTATTTTAATAAAACAAATAAAATTAAACACAAAATGACAACAGGAGACCCCACTGCTGTTAAAAAAAAAAACGAGTGTTTAACTTAACATGACAGACAAGTAGGGGAAAGCGGTGAACATGGAGAATATAAAAAGTATAAAAACAAAAAGTTAAACATTATAGATTTTTATCGCATATTAATCAAATCGACGAACATTTTGATTAAACAGCGCGACACACAAAACACTTCAGTATAGTAGATACATATCTTATAGGTATTGTATGTATGTGCATTGTGCAGTGCATATATAATAAATATATTGCTCTCGATAGCCTAAATGAAAACCAGGCCCTGGTGTTGATATACTCATTTAGTTAAGGAGCTGGTGACAGCTAGGTGAAAAATACCACCGAAAAATGTAATAACTAACTAATTATTTGTTTAACATTATTTTATCAATTATTTAAGACTAAATTAATTTCTTTAATTTAATTATACCTTATTAATTTTTTTTAAAATAATTTTTCGTCAAAACACAAATGAAAGTGTTTACTGTTCAAGTGTTCAAGGATTAAGTTGTCCTTTCTTCGAATCTAGCCCTTGTATTTTTCAAACAATCCAAATTTTAAAAATAAACACCTCTTTAAAAATCTTAAAGATAACTCTTATATTTTAGCTAATGTAAATTTTCATAAGCTTTGACTCTTCATTTGAAAATGTACGAAGTTTTAAGAATTCTTGAATTTAATGCTTTCATGGTTTTGAAAAATACGTTCTGGAATTAATTTTTGGCTGAACTTAGATTTTAACTATCTGCAAGGAAAATTTTAAGCTACTCGCTTTTAACAATATTTGTTCAACTTTTTTTTAAAAACTTGCTGTTATAGCCTTGTTAAAACGACGGATAAATTCCTGAAGAAACGTTTTAGCATAAATGGTTCAGCGTTTAGTCAAGTGAATATTTTTCGAAAATCTTATGAAACACTTAAAATTTTAAAGATGAATATTTAAAACTAGCGGCTTCGCACGGGTAGACATAAATAGGAACAGGTAATGTAGCTTTCTAATGAAAAAAGAATTATTAAAATCGGTCCAGTACTTTTTGAGTTCATTCGTTACATACAAAAACATAAATCTTCCCTCTTTATATCGGGTGATTTTTTAAGAGCTTGAGAACTTTTTAAAAAAAAAAAACGCATAAAATTTGCAAAATCTCATCGATTCTTTATTTGGAACGTTAGATTGGTCCATGACATTTACTTTTTGAAGATAATTTCATTTAAATGTTGACCGCGGCTGCGTCTTAGGTGGTCCATTCGGAAAGTCCAATTTTGGGTAACTTTTTCGAGCATTTCGGCCGGAATAGCCCGAATTTCTTCGGAAATGTTGTCTTCCAAAGCTGGAATAGTTGCTGGCTTATTTGTGTAGACTTTAGACTTGACGTAGCCCCACAAAAAATAGTCTAAAGGCGTCAAATCGCATGATCTTGGTGGCCAACTTACCGGTCCATTCCTTGAGATGAATTGTTCTCCGAAGTTTTCCCTCAAAATGGCCATAGAATCGCGAGCTGTGTGGCATGTAGCGCCATCTTGTTGAAACCACATGTCAACCAAGTTCAGTTCTTCCATTTTTGGCAACAAAAAGTTTGTTAGCATTGAACGATAGCGATCGCCATTCACCGTAACGTTGCGTCCAACAGCATCTTTAAAAAATACGGTCCAATGATTCCACCAGCGTACAAACCACACCAAACAGTGCATTTTTCGGGATGCATGGGCAGTTCTTGAACGGCTTCTGATTGCTCTTCACTTCAAATGCGGCAATTTTGCTTATTTACGTAGCCATTCAACCAGAAATGAGCCTCATCGCTGAACAAAATTTGTCGATAAAAACATTTCGAACCGAACACTGATTTTGGTAATAAAATTCAATGATTTGCAAGCGTTGCTCGTTAGTAAGTCTATTCATGATGAAATGTCAAAGCATACTGAGCATCTTTCTCTTTGACACCATGTCTGAAATCCCGCGTGATCTGTCAAATACTAATGCATGAAAATCCTAACCTCAAAAAAATCACCCTTTATTATTAGTATAGATAAGGATTAAAAATTTTTAAACAATCAGAATTTTATTGAAAAAAAAAAAAATACAATTATTATGAATTTACCTACCCTTATAAAAGGCTTTATAAAGGGTTGTTTTTAAAGGTATAGAACTTTGAAAAGGAATTCGACCAAGACAATTTTTTAATTTATCATGAAATTTGCTTAAAGTTAACATGACAGACAAGATCTGTAGGTCCGTTTTTCTATAACTTTTTCAAACATTTGTGGCCATATATCGGCACTAAGGGCGGTTGTTGTTCTCCAAGTGGTCAGTCGTTTCGGGTATACCGGAGGCGTAGACTAGCGACTTCACATATCTCCGCAGAAACACGAGCACGCGTAGTTCACAGTTCCTGCACAACATGGTTGCACAAATTATGAGTGATCACGGCTGGCATCGTTTTTAAAGAAGTACCAACTGATGACGAAAGGATGTTGCAGTGTCTCAACATACACTTGGGGACTATCATCACTCCAATTACGGAAGTTTTGAAAATCAGCAAATTATGAAAATTTCGAACGGAACCATGCTTTTCAAAATGTATTTGAACATTTTGGAGTACGAATTTAATAAGTGGTATCAAAATCCATTAAAAAGGTGCAATTGGACTACCAGGAACAAAAACTTGTCGTATTGTCCAAACCTTTGGACTTTTTCTTAAATTCAAATTCAAAAATTAAAAAAACAATTTTTTGGAAATCATTCTTTGCATAAAAAACAATTAAGTGCGTTTTTTTCGTATTCCATATATAGTAAAGTGAGAAATTGCCAAAAAAACGATCCGCAGTAGTCCGGTTTTTATATTTGAAAGTTGATAAAACTGAATATCTGCCAGAATAATTTATCAAAAAATTCCAAAAAAAATAGCGAAATTCAGACCAGGGGTAAAATCGTGTAAGCTGATTTTTGATAGTTGACTATCAAAATCAAGAAAATACGTCTGTGTAATGTGAAAGTCGATTTCAAAGTTTTAACCAAACAATTTTACATAAAATAAAAACTTCAAGAAGGGGGTTTGTTCGTAGACTACTACATTAACATGACAATTGAAGCTAGCTTGAAGCTCGCCTAAATTCTTTATATACCTGAATCGAGTTGAAATGAGCTTGATTCGCCTCGATTCCGAAATTTGTTAAGAAAAACCTGTGTGGAGGAGTTGGTTTTACAGACAATGCATTATGGTTTGTTTATTTGCACGTTTGTGCAAAAAAAAATATAGTTTTGTTTTAATCAAATTAAAAAAAAAATTGCACATGGAGTGGGTAGCATATTCTTATAATGTGCTGAACTATTCAGTTTTTCATTGTATAACACGAATCAAACTATCTCACTTGGACTGCATAAGAAACATCGAAACACAACACCATTTGCATTTTGGAAAGTGCTGTCAAACTTAATCATTTTTAAATCTTCTTGTGCGGTGGAAACACCAAAAAAGATTTATCTAATCTAAACTGAGATAAACCTTTGGTGGAAACATAGCAAAACATAAATATCTTTTCTATTGTTTTCTCTTGCAAAATAAGACCAGTTAGTCCATTTTCGCTAACAAAAATAAATAATATCATCAGTAATAGATTGTTTTTTTCCCCAATGGAAAACACACATGATTCCAAGTGCACAACTACTCAACGAACACAGCCATCGAGATACAAATGCAATATCAATCGTACCAACATTTGAGAACGAAATCACAAAAGATCCATTCGAGACTCGTATAAATGTCAAAAACCTATCCATAGTGAGATTCTACTCTAACTTTTATCGGTGTTATTCATACTATGGGTATTGTTTTTGTTATTCGTGTAAAATCCTACTATACTATGGATAGATTTTCCAACAAAACACGGGTATTATTAAGTATTTCTGCTTAAATGTTGTTACCAATTTTGTCAATTCATTAGCAGTCGCAAGCACCCTAAATAGACAGTTAAGTTAAGTGGAATGATTTATGTTTTCGTATCTAGGTATTAAATATATACTCGTACCTACGATCGCCAAACTGCTATGAAGAATTGAATAAAGTATAGGGTTGTTGCCAAGCCAGTTAAAAACAGACTATATTATGCTTTACATATACGATTGCTTGGCATCACATGGCTTAAATGACACATTGGAATGTAGCATCTAAAAGAGCAAAGCAGAGCTGAGCAGAACAGAGAACGCATTAAGTTAACTTAAGTAGAGATTCCTTTGAAATATCAACTTCAGACGTGACATCGTCGGCGTCGTGGTCAAGGAACGGAACACCCATCCATAATATATATGTATATTTTGAATGTTTGAATATTGCAGACAGAAAATTAAATTTTAAATAATAATGCTGAGTGGGTGCTCGCCATGAGGCCATCAAACAGGACAATTATTATTATTATTATTATTATTATAATCATCGAAAGGCTATTAATATATTTATTTAAGTCTGCTAAAAGCACACAAAATTAATTCCTATATTAGGTTAATTTTATGGTCTTGAAAGAACACCATTTAATTGTGTCTTTTGATATGCAAATATATTTTTATAAAACCCAACTTAAGAATGGAAGATAAAAAAGACCATGAGGGGTGGAGGGATATCTACATATTTAATTTAAATGCATTTCAGGGAAATTAATTAAGTTTTAATTTTTTCAACTAAATAAATAAAGAATACAAAAGAGAATTAGAAAAAAAGGTAAATTGAATATAAATGATGATTATCACGATTTCTTTGTTAACACACAAGAAAATCACAAGTTAAACCAGGTGACGAGCAAAACGTGCAACTTAAATAGAAAATCGTGAATTTGAAAGTTATGATGTTTTAGAGGGTGGAAACGTGATATGTACACAACTTTAATAACTTTAAAAAATAAGTCTTCTAAATTTATACAAAAAAAAGTAAATGTCAGAACTCACCTAAAAATTAATTTGTTGGCCTTCACTTTAAAAAATGTAATATCTTTACGTACGTCAAGTAACTCCTTCAAAATTTTGAATTAAAGACTTATCTTAATTTTCAGTGCTCTGATATATCGTTCAACATTCCTTAGAACTTTAAAACGATGTTTAAATCGAAGTAAATACAGAGTAAATAACTTCGATATAATTGAGGAGTATAATTTCGAAACTCTTTTATTACCCTTTTTTCAAAAATGAGTTAAATATGAGAAAGTGTTCTTTGGAACGGTCTCAATCGAAGTATTAAGCTTAAATTTATTAAAATATGGTGTTTTCTATAATTTGGAAAGACATTTTTGGTGAGCGCATTATTTTGCGTAGTACGAGGTGTGTTCAAAAAGTACCCGGAATTTTCGTTTTTTAAAAAAAATATTTATTTATTCGTTTACATCAAAGTGGTCCCCTTCAAAGTAGTAACCCCCAGATATAAAACACTTATGCCAGCGTTTTTTCCAATCTTGGAAGGACTCTTGAAATTCACTTTTTGATATGTCCTTGAGCATTCTCAGCGATTTTGCCTTTATTTTTTCAATCGAGGAAAAACGCCGTACTTTCATGGGTCTCTTCAACTTTGGAAATAGGAAAAGTCACACGGAGCCATATCTGGTGAATATGGAGGTTGGGGCATGACTACGGTATTTTTTTTGACCAAAAAACTACTCGTCGTTGCTTGGAGTGAGCAAGTGCATTATCGTGGTGCAAAAGCCATGAACTGTTTTTCCACAAATCTGAGCGTTTTTTTCGGATTGCTTCACGCAAACGTCGCATAACTTCAAGGTCATACTCCTTATTAACCGTACGACCTTATGGTAAGAACTCTTGATGCACTATGCCATTATAATCGAAGAAAATAGTAAGCAAAACCTTCACATTTGATCGAACTTGACGTGCTTTTTTCGATCTTGACGTTGGATGCTTCCAGGTGGACGATTCTTTGGTTTAGACATCTTAACCGTACACCCATGTTTCATCATCCTTTCAAGCAAACTTGGATCGTCGTTGACGTCATTTAACAGCTCCTGAGCGATGTTCATGCGATTGTTTTTTTGGTCAAAATTCAGCAGTTTCAGCAAAAATCGCCGAGCTCATAAAAACACATCGAACCTTAGCAACTACCACAGACAAAGTAAACAGTGAATATAGCTGAAAATTGCATCATACTTTAGGGGCATGTATACCAACACAATAAAAAAATAATTTTGACCTTCGGACTCTCCAGACCCGCGGAATTTAAAAACTCCGGGTACTTTTTGAACACACCCGTATAGGCCTGTGGAGGGCGTGGTCTCCAAGATCGTGCGATTTACCAATGCTGAACTATTTTTTGTGGGTTATATGAAGTCGTTTGTCTATGCAGATAAGCCAGAGACACCTTGAAAGAGAATATTCGGTGAGTTAATGTTGAAATATGGCCCAAAGAGGCCCCATACAGTAAAATGTGGTTGAAAATTGAGCCTCACTGTTGAAGTCCTTAATTTTACGGTAAAGTTGAATTCTTAGCCATAACTAAATTATATGCGTTAAATTTGTTCATGAAAGCCACACGTTCTTAAAAAACACCCTTTAATATTTAGCTTGTTTGTTTTCGTAGATGAGAAATAGTGATTTTTTTTTAATAATAAGGATATATTTGTGCTCTATTTTAAAACTGGTTGATTTGTTTTTTAATGTATTAACAATTTAATGCCAAATAAACTAAAGTTTAATCATTAGGAAAAGTTTTTTTTTTTCATTTAAAAACTTCATTATTTCTAAATAAGTTGATTCAAAAGTGAACTGCTTTAATTGTTATTTTCAAAACTCCTCTTTTTCGAATTGCAATAGCCAAAATCAAAATGAGGCTGACAATATAAATACAAATTGAAAGTACAAGAAATTAAGTAAAAGCATATTTTTTTAAATGAATAAGGGAATAATATCAAATTTTCGAAAACAAAAATAAGGAATGGTTCAGAAATGTTGTCAATTTTATTTTTAAGGTTTTCTTTTAAAATTTTTCGTTGGTGTGCCAAATTTAGAACGGGAATTCTGAAATGCTTCAAAATGTTCTAAAAAATTAATAATTGATTCCTATAAAATTGCTAAATACTTTAATTATAGTTTAAACGATTTTAACAACAAAAAACAATTTTGACAATTATTGGACACTTAATTAACTCAGAGGGCTTAAAAATGTTAAAATATATATGATTAAATTTCTAATTTTTGCAGGTAATTAAACTTGATGTTAAAAATTTGGGGTCAGAAACCCGAAAATCCGACTAAAAAACTATTTTAAAACGTTTGGTAAAAGACACTTTTTACCAAAATCTCGGAACTGTTGCAATGAAATGTTGATATTTTAGCCGTTAGAATTTTTTTGAATTTTCAGGATTTTGACATTTCTGGAACGTGAATTTTCAGGTCTTCGTCTTTCGGGATCCTTGATGTTTTTATTTTCAGAATTTTGATCTGTGTAGATTTTGAATTTTGCTATTCCGTCCATTTCGAGATGTTTTCAAGGTATGAAATAATAATTTTTATGTCACAGAACTTAAAGTTGTTATGTAAGACTTTTCAAAATTGGTACCTACTTATTTTCATTTTTAGATTTTATCTGTTAATTGGAATCAAACGAAATCCCATTAGTGTCGAAGGTAATTATGACCTGTCATCAGATCATACTCCAGTGATTCTATCACTAAGTAAATTGGAAGTACTAGAAAAAAGTAATCCAAAGCTTGTAAATAAGAAAACAAACTGGAATGATTTTAGAGAAAGGCTTTTAAGTTTTATAAATTTAAGATCTCCCATGGATACGATCGAGCAAATTGACCATGAAGTGGACCAATTTATTGCTGATGTGTAACAGGCCGCTGAAGAAAGTACTCCAACATTTTCTAATAGAAGACAAAATGAAATAAAATATCCTTTAGAGGAAAATTGCTGAAGTAATTGTCATACCAAAGCAAGGTAAACCACCTACAGAAGTGACGTCTTACAGACCAATATCGCTTATACCAATTATGGCAAAAGTTTTTGAAAAACTGCTTCTGAAGAGACTTTGCAAAATCATAGAAGAAAGAAGGTTAATCCCAAACCATCAGTTTGACTTTAGAAATAAACATTCCACGATAGACCAAGTTCATGGAATATCGGATGTAATAGAAAAAGCATTAGAAGAAAAACAAGTATGTTCAGCTATTTTCTTAGATGTTGATCAAGCTTTTGACAAGGTTTGGCATGAGGGACTTGAGTCCAAACTGCAAAGGGATCTTCCTACCTAGGTAGTACTTTGAAATATTAAAATCCTACATCTCAGACCGATTGTTTAGAGTAAGGTACGATCAAGAATACTCGGAATTGAAGAAAATAGAAGCCGGTGTACCACAAGGAAGTGTCCTAGGTCCTACCCTGTATTTACTATACACAAGGGATATTCCAGTTGGTAATCACACCATAATGGCTACTTTTGCAGATGATACCGCAATTTTGGTACCCGACAAATGTGTCTCTAAGGCAGCAGTAAAACTACAAAATTCCGTCGACACAGTGAGAGCTTGGACCGAAAAATGGCGTATCAAACTCAATGAAACAAAATCTTCACATATTCCAATATTCATTAATAATCAAGCTGTACCTTACGCCAATACGGCCAAATACCTTGGAATCACTTTGGATGCAAAGCTAAAGTGGAAAGAGCACATCAAAAAGAAAAGAAAAGAACTAAACTTGAAATATAGAAAAATGTACTGGTTACTTGGTAACAACTCTGATTTATCAATCCAAAACAAAATAATGCTGTATAATCAAGTACTAAAGCCTGTTTGGACCTATGGAATCCAATTATGGGGCTGTACAAAGAAAACAAATACCGAAATCATCCAAAAATTCCAAAACAAAGTCCTCCTTGGTACATAAGAAATACCGATCTACATCGTGACTTAAAAATAGAAATGGTTACAGAAATTGTTAAAAAATACGCTGTATCACACAACCAGAGACTGCAAAGTCATACTAATTCTGAAATGGAGTCCGTCTTGAATATAAGAAACCATGTTCGGAGATTAAGAAGAACCAAACCTCATGAGCTTATGGTCTAAAAAAACATGGGAAAGTATTAAAAGTTTAAACTTCCATTAAAGTGATTGTACAAAGTTAAGAAAGAAAAATCTGATGTCGATCCTTCAAGATTGGTCCTGATGAAGAGGTGGTTTTAGTGGTTAAGAGTCCCACACTACTTGGTGTCGAATACTGCCAAGTGTCTTTTGAAGATTTCCTCCTGTCGAAAAAAAAAAGTTTCTGACTAATGAGAAAATTCATCAAATGCTGAAAGTGGCCTCTGGCAACACTTAGGTAACAAACAAATGTACAGAATTTTTTTAAATGTGAAAATCAGTAAAAATCTCATTCAAAAATGGTCGCATAGAAATTTATACAAAAAACTACGAGTTTCTGGTTTTGACAACAATATTTTTAGATCGACATACTTTAACCAACTTCAGGAACAGCGTGAAATGAAATTTTGAACAACTTTGAAGTTTTTATTTCCGGGAGTTGAAAAAAACTTTAACTTCAATTATTTTTCTAAGATATTGACTTAAAAATCAAAAGGTGCAGTTTTTAAGACGGGAATGGAAAGTATCTGCTGAATTTGAAGGAATAATTTTTTCCCGTGAGATACGAATTCGAAAAAAAAGAAAAATAGGCAATTGCATTACTTTTAAAACATAACTTCTCAAATAATATTGAGTAGACATCTTACAGTTGGATGTATACCGACAACAGTTCTTGTGAGTTCTCAATTTGATCGAGGAAACTGTTTCCTTGATTCAAAGGAGCACATAAAAATGTTTTTTTCTACCTGCATTCGACCATTTTTTACTATGATACAGTATTATTTATTAAAATCACTTAAAATTTCCGAACATATTTTTATGAGCTATGTTCTCGAAATCTAGTGGAATGAAATCTTTGAAATTTAAACTTAATATGTATGTATTTGGGGTTCTATCTTCTGATCGATTTTATAACTTTGAATTCTTTTTGAAATAAAGCAGGTGTCATTTTGGGTTTGTAATCTGGAGGTATAGTTTTTAAAAATGTCCTGAGAAATACTCGAAAGAATCGAAAGTTCTTGCTAGTCTCCTAAAACTTTTTGAAAGAACATCGAAATGTAATACAAAATAAATTTGGTGTGTCGAAAATCGCTTGAAATGCTTTGTTCGTTCCCACAAAAAAAAAAAAACACAAAAAGCTACAATTTCCTAAGAATCATTTCTCATAAGTAAGTAAGAAAGTTATTCTAAAATAATTTCTTCTTGTCAAGTCACACAGACCAAATCTACTCGAATTTAAATCACTTGAAAATCGGATAAACCGAAAT
Organism: Eupeodes luniger; assembly: GCA_951509635.1. Classification (NCBI taxonomy): domain Eukaryota; kingdom Metazoa; phylum Arthropoda; class Insecta; order Diptera; family Syrphidae; genus Eupeodes; species Eupeodes luniger. The sequence continues at coordinate 56,414,705 of OX608073.1, forward strand.
GTTTGAACACGGAAACTTACATAATCTTAATTTGGTAAAAGTCGTTAAATCGATATCGATTTTTCGAACTTCAATTTTATTTCGAATTGATCTCAATTTCATTTCAAGTGAGAGTGAAACTAAGAATCTAGCTGTATCCTCTTAATTTTTCCAGCCAGCAGCGTTTTTGTAGAATATAAATAATTTTCAACCAATAGATACGTATTTTTCTACTGACATAAAGCTTCTAAAAAATTAAGCTTTTATTCGTAAAAAACTGAGAAAAATGGTAGGTGTTAGAAAAGACAAAATTTGTCAAGAAAAACTGATGTTTTCTGATGTAGGAAAAAGTGCGAGTTTTTATTTCAATGCTTATAAACAAAAATTAAGTTAAACATGTTCGACGTATGTATGTACATAATTGGAGGGTGAAAGTCAATGTTAGAAAAAAGTGGAAATTGGAATTGAGTCCAATTTTCTACAGATATATAAATTTTAAACTTTTCAAAAAGTTAATCAATGTCAAAAAAAAACATTTTAACCAATTATATTTCAGCAAACACGCTTTATAAGTTATTTTCTATTTGTATGACAAAAAAGGTGAACAATGCCTTTTATTCAGAACTTAACTTTCCATTCATTGTTAAACTTCAGCATGTTTTCGAAATAACACACAAACAAAAATTTTAATTTCATCAAAATTATGTAAACCGTCATCCGAGCCTTAAAAAGATAATAAAGTTAAATTAAATCAAAAACACATTTTTTTCTCGTTTTTTAAATATCATCTCAAAAAAACAAACCCCAGAATATCGTGTTTGTACAAAATTAAAATTTGTTTTCTCCCAAAATTACCTCTTTAGCTGGCAAAACACCTATCCTAACAATTTTCTTATCGTCTTCAAAAAATGTATAAGCTATATGTATTTTTATTTACAGGTAACTCGTTATTTATTTATCAGATACACGCAACCTAAATAATATCATGCCAAGCAAAAATTGAAGGTTTTGTAGGTAGAAGTTTGTTGTTGTTGTTGTTTCTGCTTTTTGTTTGTTATTTTTCTTTTATCCGGAAATTAAAACTTTTGTCACATGGCGCACGGAAGTTGTCCTTTTTTTTTGAATAGCTACCTATATATTTATTTGTTTGTGGGTTTTTCTTTGTGAAAACTTTTTTATTCATCGCCAAAAGTTTATTTAAAAACAAAATAATGTTAAAGAAAACAATAAACAAAATGGTTCAAAAAACAACCTTGACCTTGAATCGACCCATCATGCCATGTCAAGCCAGAGAAACGGTGTGGCGGAAAGCAGGTGTTTCGTCAAAACTTTTTGAAGAAAAGTTGTTTTATTTTTAATTTTCAACCAAAATGAGGAAGCCTTTTTTATTTAGACAAATGAAAAAGGATTCTTGTGAGAAAATAAATAATTTTTTTTCAAGGACTGAAGAAGATTGAATGAAAAGTTATAAATATGTAACTTGAGTAACTTTGAAAAATGTATATGTTAAATATTATAATTTATAGTAACTAAACTTTAAACTGGATTTAGTAAAAAAATGTTTGCAACAATGACAAATTAGGCTTCCTTCTTTTCAAATTTTAAACGCCTAAGTTTGTGTACCTTAATCAGGGTTTACGCCGTAATTAAGTTGTCTTGAACTTGATATGAGAACTTAAACAAAGCCGAAAGCGAGATCCGCACCAGACGCGGAAGTTCTACCAATTCGTCTGAAACATGAGCAAGTATACACCACGGTAGCGTCCTTTAATGAATTGCTAAACTGAAGAAGTTGAGGCTTAACCACTTTAAGAAGAAGCCCATATACATATTACTGCCACTAAGCATAGAAGAGGTCGAAAAGGCTGTAAAAAGGCTCAAATCATCAGCTCCGGGAGCTAGGTATGTCCCGTACACAAGAAAATATATGTCACAACGTGCAGCAGTTTTAGAGATATCACGTTGTTGAGTACCGCCTAAAAAATCGGATAGCCCAATACTCTAAAACTATCGTCGGAAAATATCAGTGGCTTCATTCATTCCAGGCAAATCAACAACCGATCAGATTTTTCAGAGAATTTTGCATCCCAAATAAATTGACACGACTATGTAGGTTATAATAAAGACGGATAACTATCCAGGCCAATCAACATCTACAATGGATTTCGACAAGGGGATGGTTCTGGCGTCGGAGAAAGCAATCCCTGACTCTGGAACGTCAACAAGAGGGACCATCGTCACCAGGTCCAGCTAGATACTGGCTTACGCAGACGACATCGACAACATCATCGGGAGAACCGAATAAGCTGTACACGATTCCTTTATCCAGATTGAGAAGGCGGCACAACATCAGGAGCTCCACAATAGTGAAGGAAAACTAAAGTACATATGGTGGCTTCTTCTGACTGTGAGAAGAACAATCTGTCAAACAATCAAGGTAGCGGAGCATAAATTTAAAGGAGTGCAATACTCCAAATATCTTGAGTCAATAGCAGCAGCTGATAACAACATAGAAGAAATGAGCGTGCGGTTGCTCAAAGCCAACAGAGCAAAGCTTTTTAAATTCAGAAACTTTTCCATAGCTTCTAAGCTGCTACTGTACAGGACGATTGCTCTGCCAGTACTCACATATGGATTCGAGGTGATTTATAAAAGGCACTTCGATTTCCTAGGCGCAATCGAGAGGAAGATCTTGCGGAGAATTGTTGGCCTTTTATGTGACTTATGTACATATGTGACGAAGGACGATTCCGGAAACGCTACAATCCTGAACTGTATGCCATCTACCTCGAAGCTGATATTGTGACAAAAATTAAATCGGACACCTAGACCTTATGAGCGAAGAGGAACCTGCTCCAGCAGTCCTTTGTAGTACATTTTATTGCAGGCGAGAGCGTGTTAGACCATGCTTACGCCGCTAGAGGAATTGCGTAGATCAGGACGCCCGAACCTTGGGGTGCGCAACTCATTGGCGTGCGTCGTCGGCTTCCGATCGGGATAAATAAACAGACTTGTTGAATGAGGCCAGGACCGGATACCGGTTGTCGAGCCGATGATGATGATGAGTTGCCTTGAATTCGAAACTTATTTTATAATTTTTCTATCAAATCAAGTTTTTAAGGTATAACTCTTTAAAAATGTTTCGACAACAAAAAACGGTATTTTTAAAGCTAACGTAAAACACAACATAATTTTTTTTTACAATAAATTGTGTGATGATTTTGCAAAGAGTCAACAAGTCTGTTTTTAAGATGCAGTTTAAATTATTATAGTATCTTAATTGGTTTCTGAAAATTGTCGTAAGTTATGAGTATTCTTTTAAAAATATATGAACTTTTGAGAAACTTTGAATTTAATGCTTTCATGGTTTTAAGAAATATGTTTTTGGAGTAAAATTTTTAAAAGTTCCCGTTTTCGACATAATAATTAACGTTTTTTCAATAAATGTATTTTAAAAACCGTTCTACATGTTTATGTTAAAAACTGTATGAATAATTCAGTTTTTCTTTAGGATTTATGGAAGACTAATGAAATCTAAAATTGTATAAAATACTATAAATATTTAACTAGATGTCGAAGATAGAGATTATAGATTTAAAAAACAATCATACATTGAAAAAAAAAACTACCTTTAAAAGACCAATATCTCAAAAACAAAATCGTATCGTCACCTCCTAGTGGTGCCCGGTGGATAGCTGAAAGTGAACTAACGACGAACGTTGGATCCATCGGATCCAGAGCTATGACACCTGAGTTACCTTGGCTGTGATTTCTACTATGGGAAGTGTCTACTCGATGGGAATAGGAAGCGCTTATTTGGATGTGGTTTTGCTGTTAGAGGGAAACTAAGGCAAAGAGTTTTAAGCTTTCGGGAAGTAAGTGCAAAAGAGTGACTACAATCCGCATTAAGGCCAAATTTCATCACCTGAGCCTTATCAGCGCGCATACCCCGACGGAAGAGAAGGATGACAGTACCAAAGAAGAATTTTAGGAGCTCCTCGCCAAAACATATGAGCAATGTCCCAAACACGACGTTAAAATTCTCCTGGGAGATTTTAACGCCAAAATTGGTAAAGAAGGCATCTTTGGTAGGTCAATCGGAAGACATAGCCTACACGACATCACATCTGGAAACGGATTCAGGCTTATCGACTTCCTAGCCGAGAAAAACATGGCGTTGAGTAGCACCAGAGAAACCCTACAACGGACGAGATGTGTCCAGAGACCCACTGGCAGCTTTGCAAACAATCCACCAGGAATGCTGCAGAAGAAGTGCTAGGTTTCTCACAGCCGCCACCAAGGAACTCCTGGTTTGACTCCGAATGTGCTCAGGCAAACAAAGCCAAAACGGAGGCATACAGATTGTGGCAACCAAGGAAGGACACGATCTTCCCGCCAGCTCTACGTCGACAAGAGAAAGGATGAGAACCGCTTGCTCAGAAGAAAGAAAAAATCCCATGAGCAGCGTGAAGTCTAGGAGATCCAGGGATGTTTTAACAGGAAACAGGTACGGAGCTTTTATAGAAGAGTCCAAAAGAAAGCAACGGGATTCACTAGCCGCCCTGGAGCCTGCAAAGATAAGGAGGGAAATACCGTAATCGAGACGCAGTCAATGCTAAAAATTTGGAGAGATCATTTCAACCATCTGCTTAATGGTGATGAAGTCAACGTCAAATCCATTTGGTTGACGATCTAGAGTTCCACCCACCTGACCGGAGTGAGATCAAACTAGTTATCACCAGGATGAAGTTGAACAAAGCGCCCGATGATTACGGTCTGCAGGCGGAGCTTTTTAAGTACGCTGGAGCAGATCTGGTAAGGAGCATGCACCAGCTAGTTACTAAAATTTGGTCGGAAGAAAGCATGCCCGACGAGTGGAACTTAAGCACTATCTGCCCGATCTATAAAAAAGGTGACGGCCTTTATTGCGCCAACTACAGAGGCATTAGCTTTTTAAACATCGCATACAAGATATGTGAACTCCTGAAGCCATTTACTGATGAACTAATTGGCCCTTACAAGTGTGGCTTCAGGCCTGGAAAATCTACAATCGACCAAATTTTCACTCTACGCCAAATCCTGGAAAAGATCTAAGAACATAACATCAAAACACACCATCTTTAAATCGATTTTAAAGCAGCTTATGACAGTGTAGACAGGAACGTGCCATGTTGAGTCTTGGTATCCCTACCAAACTGATACGACTTCTTCAATATTGTTCTTGAAAGAGTGGTGCGCAACACCAACGCCAATACAAGTGGCACCATCTTTCAAAAATCCACACAATATCTTGGATATGTTTATCTGGGGACTGCTGTTAATTCTGCAAATGATATCAGCGCGGAGATCAAACGCAGAATAACCCTTGCTAATCGCTGTTTTTTTGGCCTAAGCAAGCAGTTGAGGAATAAGGCCCTACTGCGCAAAACCTTAGTCATCCCAGTCTTGCTGTATGGTGCAGAAGCATGGACCCCCTCCCAGGCGGATGAAGGATCTCTTGGTATCTTCGAGAGGAAGGCTCTGCGTGCGATCTATGGTCCGGTTTGTGTCGACAAGCAAAGCAACATCTGGCGGAGAAGATTTAATCATGAGCTATACGAGCTGTACAGCGACTTGCCACTGGTCAAAAAACTGCGTGTTCAACGCTTAAGATGGCTAGGGCATGTCGAGCGAATGAACATCGAAGCTCCAGCCCGTAAGGTATTCAACGCCAAGCCTGAGGGAACAGAGGAAGCAGAGGCAGGCCTCATCTCCGGTGGAGTGATCAAGTTGAGGCCGACGCACGTCAACTTGGTATTCGAAACTGGAGGCAGCAAGCTACAGATCGAGTAAGCTGGCGAAAATTATTACTTGATACCCAGGAGCACGATGCGCTGTAGCGCCATCTTAAGTCAGTAAGTAATATCTTAAAAACTTGATGTCATAGAGTGATTTTCAAAATCCATCGAAAAAGTATAATCTGGTTGTCAGGGAAAGTACGTTGTTGACCAGTGTTGTTATTAAATTAATTGATTATATTGAGAATCAAAGTTATGTGCCATGGCGCTTAAAACAAAATTGGACAGTAAACTGGTCTTGAAATCTTTTTGTTGTCGTCTTATAATTAAATTGTTAAATCTATAATTGCTTGTTTTTTTTTTTATTATTTTTTAACAGTCATTAAAAGCAACTTTGTCTAATATATATTTTCTTTGTCATTTTTAAATCTTAAAAACGATCATATTTTTCCTAAACCAAAAATAAACAACCACAACACTGTTAATTAACTTTGATTGATGATCAACAACAAGATGATATTTCAAAGAAGACACAATACAAAAATACAAAAATACATTGTTGCTAATTTTTTTTTGATTATTATATAAACAACAAAATCAAACAAAAAAAAAAACAATATCTTAATTGCATTCCACTCTCAGTTTTGTCGTTTATCATTATTATTTTGTCAAATTAAAAATAAAAATCCGCTTTTATCCGGTTGATGTGATTTAATTTGTTGTGTGGGCAGCATTTTGATTAAAAGACACGACAACGACAGACAGTAGAAAACGTGATCATAAAGCGAATGAGCAACAAATAAAAACATAAATTAAGTATATTTAACTACTGTACCGACAAGGGTCGGGGTTCCCGTGCGTCGTTTTCTTCTTTCAAATGGTGGGAGATTGTGAGGTCATTGTATTTTTTGAGTTTGTTTTAAAAGTGATACCGAGAGACAATTATAATAAATTAGTAGTGATTCTTTGTGTTTTGTTATTGTTGTTGTTGTTCTATCGTCGAGGAACTAGGAAGAAGTCGTTTCTTAGGGTTTTCCTATAAATATCAACTTCAAAATGCCCAAAATTTACGATCAAAGGTTTTCCAATAAGAGATTTCATTTTGAATAGTCTATTATTTGAGCAGTTATCATCACTTTTGAAGTAGTTATCGTTTTGTTTTTGATACGTTAAACTACGCTAAGCTAAAAGAAAGACCAGTTTCACATTAAATATTTTAAAAGAATCTTTTCATTCTTATTCAATATATGTGGAAAATTAATATTTTATTCCAAATTTCATTAACTTGACATTATTTTGAAAGGGTTTTCGACACTCTTGTAACTGTTGTAACAGCTTGAAACTATATTAGCTTTTTTAAGAGTTATTTTATCATTTTAGTTTTGATTGCCTTATAATCATGCGAAAACCGTTTATATTGTACGGTCATTTTTAAGCTCCTACGAAGTCCACTATAAAATAAAGTGCACGACTGGGTCGCACGAACTTGCTCCTGTATGCAAAGAGTCGGTTTAAAAAAGTATCTATATAATATTTAAAAATATACCTGTAAAATAAGTTTGTCTTCAAAGATATATATGCCATTTGATTTGTCGAAAAAACCTCCATTTTTCAATTTTTTGGGAGGGGGATACATTTAATACAGTTAAAATAATTTAAAAAAAAATAATTTAAGATTCAAAATTTTACCTGAAAAATAAGTTTGTCTTCAAAAATTTAAATGCCATTTTATAAATCAAAAAACCCTTGATTTTTCAAAATTTTTTTTTGAAAATCGTTAGAGCGGTTTTTTTTTTTTAATTAATTTTTTATATATAAAATTTTTCAATTTTGTTCTAAAAATATTTTTGGTATGCAGTTGTTTAGTGATTGTAAATATACGCTCTATATTTCAATTTCGTAAAAAAATATTAACCCGTTTTTGAGATATAGAATTTTGAAAAAAAAAATTTCAATATTTTTTTAAAAATCCAAACAATAAAAAATTGCACTTTTGATAATCAAATATCGTTCAGAAAAAAAAAATATTGAAAACGGTTCAAAAGTTGCTGATAAAATTAAAAAACAAAAAAACGGTTCTATGAGCGGTACCTTTCCTGAGCAATACAAAAATATGTTTTTCTTATTAAAAGAAGCCAAGTTAAAAAATAAAATTTTAGAGAAAATTTAAAAAAATCTATCGGTTTGTTTTTGATGTTTTTGAGAAAATTCGAATTTTCGTTTTTTGACCAAAAAATTGTATGGGGGCCATTGTTAGTTTTGATCTTAAAAAAAAATGGAAAAATGCCTAACGCAAATCTGCTCAAAACCTTAACTTAAAAGTTTGAACTCAATCGACCGAATGGTTTAGGCTGTAGGAGCGTGGACAGACAGACAAAATTGACCGGACGGAATCACGAGACCCACTTTTTTCGACTTCTCTACCATCGTAATATCATGTTTGAAATTTTGCACGAATGCAAAACTTGCCATATAGTTCCTATATGTCGCAAGTAAAAAACATAAAGAATAACTTAGTGAACTTTGGATATGTCGTGGAGACTTTTAAACTTTTTTAAACAGTAGAAATAATAAAATTTCATGCATTAATTTTATATACCTTTAAATATTTCATTCTAAATCTGCACGTTTAGTCTGGTGTTGTTTGTGTCGATAAATTAATTGGGTACACCCGGGCGTATACGTATTCTTTTATTTTATTAAATGTTGTTCAATTTGTTTGTGTTCACTTTAAGTTGGTAATCGTGTCGCACCACTTACTAAAAATGACAAGTTTGTTTAGCTGATAAAATATTGTATTCCGTATGTCAAAGTGAAAGTGTGACGCAGAATCCGAGGCAGTCCATTCTGCGTCGCTCAAAAGAACTTGACCAGTCGCAGACTACAACATGGCGACTTTTGCGGGCTTTCTTAAGTCTCAGGGGTCTATGCGAATTAGCCACGAAAGACCGCGGCCCTCAGATTAAACATAATCGATGAGATTGGTGAAATTAGGAATGATTTATGCGCCAAAGTCAACGAAAACTAGACCTTTCAAATGCGCGCCACTCAGCAAATCAACGGCGGCGGCCATTTGAACCATTTATATTTCACAAATAATACCATTGAAAAGACTGTCAAATAAAGATAAAACCTTATTGATATTTCATATCCAACATGTTTTATTAAATTTTAAAATTGACCCGCCTTTAATGGAAAACACTTAATAAGATTCTAATATTTTGGTCCCTCGGCCTGGATTTGTCTATGTTGGTACACAGACAGCAGACTTGTGTTTGGCTATAAGAGTCTTGCCCATGTGTAATATTCGGGTCAGGATCGCGAGCTTGATCAGTAGCGCCTCCATAGTTATCAGCAAATCAAAAATAAAATATAAAGAATAGGACGTTTGAATTACTCTATAAAAATGAAAACAATATCAATTTTCAAGTTTTAACACGCAGACTTCACTGGAGCTTATTGTTTACACGACTCTCAATCATAGACAAACTAAAGCTTAAAACACTCAAAAGGTCACGAGCTTATTAGGTATAAGACATTTTCAATTTTTCAAAACATTTTCAGATAACTTTGCAAGTATAAATTAAATTCAAACAACTGTTTTTTAATGCATATACATTTAATGTACTTCGTTAAACATAGTTATAGCGTAATAACCACAGCACTCCTTTCATAAATTAAATTTGAAAAAAATCCATATGATTAATGAAATTACGATTGCATTCACTCATCTATATGTAATTCAAAAGGATTTAAATAAAAAAGAAAGAAGAAAAGGGTTTTCTTTTTTTTTATTCAATTTTATTTTATCATCTATATGTGTATGTACTATGTACTTGATGTCCTTCTGCGTTGGTTTTTTCTCTTCCTCATTTATATATGTACATTATCTTTATGTGCCATTTATTCGTAATGAAATGAGCCATTTAATTAGTTCAGCTTTCAGTCTCGAGTCTTTCGTTAAGGACACAGAACCAACAACAACAAATATCAACCAACGACAAGGATGAGGATGAGACGCGACGACGGCGACGAATAAAGGGTATTTTTCGAAAGAGAATATCACTCATGCTCCAAATAAAATAAATTAAACTCATTTTATATAAAGAATTAAAACAGAAAAAACTCGCACGATAATCCTTTTAGTATATGCATCAAGTTGAATCTGTTAAATGTATCTTTTTTTGTATATCTTTAAATAGTTTTATGTATTGTATACATTTACTTGTGCTATGTATCTATCTACATATGTATATGTATTTGACCCTGTGACCTCATCTCTTTCTCTTTCTCTATAGCACATCACGTACATGTAGTTAGTGCACCATGGCGAATCTCATAAATAAATCTTTACTCTGATTGAATGATAGACAATCTTTTTTTTTTGTTAATTTTATTTTTTTTTTTTCCTTTTAAATTAAAAGTGTTGTTTGTTCAAGCAAGAACCGCACATGTTAAAGTTTAGGCTTACAGTGTTGCATTTTGGGAGCAATTTAATTTGATTTTTCAGAGTTATTTAAAGATTCTCAAAGTTATAACTTTATTCATGTATGTACTTTTAGTAAAATCCGCCTGCTGCCACGCCCATTTTTTCTAAATCTTATCCTTTCGAGCGATGTTAATTTTTAGGGCATGAAAAATCATTCAATACTGCTACGGTCAAAATAATGGAGAAAAAGGGTCTGCTATGCGACCCACACTGATAACTTCCAAAATAACAAAATATTAATAAAATTTTGTGTAAGTTAAGTTTACGATTTTTTTGTATGTGTGTTTTCCTTTAAAGTAGTCGCTTGGATTTTTTTTAAAGATTAAATAAAGTTAAAAAAGATGCTGGGATGTGACCCACACTGATAACTTTCCATCTCGTCTGTCGATTTGTCTTGATTAAAAGTTTGTAGGTTTTCGTGCCTTGTTAAAAAAAATGGCAGTTTAATTTTTTTGTAAAAAAAACTGTTTATTCGATTTTTCTCAAAATTTATCCGAATGTTGAAAATAATATTTCTTATAATATAAAATTAGTTGGAAGACAATATCTCAAATTTTTGAAAAGATATTTGAGTCGAATATCAATTTTTACGAACTTTTATTCATTTTTTGTTTTAGGTTTTTATTTTTTGTAAAAAAAAACTGTCAATTCAAACCTTTAGTAAGTTTTTTTTTAGGTTTTTAAAAAAAACTCTGAATTAGATTTTTCTCAAAATTTTACCAAATGTCAAAAACGTTATATAAATAAAGATTGCACAAAATTATTTTGGAGATAAAATAATTTTTTGTTCGTAAAACATTCGAGGTGACAAATATATTTTTTTAGTTTTTTTAATTTATAAAAAAAAAACGTTAGTTGGAATTTTTTCCAAAAATATAGTAGTTTGGTATCACGTCATAATATATAATATAAAATTCAATTCAACTCGCTAGCGTTATTGGATCGGGAGATATTTTGGGTAAACCAAAATTTTCACTTTTTTTTAAATTGTTGTGGTAAAAAAACCACCCACTCAATTTTTTTGAGAGTCCTTTCTGCATTATTACCTGTAAAACAACATTTATTTGAATCGATATATCTACTGGTTCTTGAGCTATGGACGACGAAAAAAACGTCTCGAACGTAGGAACGTACGTACGCACGTAATCACAGACATTTCTCTAAAAATCTTTTATTTCGACTCTAGGGGCCTTGAAACGTCGAGAAATGTCAAAATTTTCAATTCGACAAATCGGACCCATTACAATAACTTCCTATGAGAAGTTAAAAATAAAAATAAATATATTTTGTTGTTCCAGAGATTTTTAGTCGAGAAACCAATATATACCAATATTAGTACCATTTCTTATACAAAAATCAGCGACGGGATTTTTTTAAAGAAAATTAGAATTAAGTAATTTTGAAGTCAACACCTTCATTTACGCTCGAAATATTCAAGTCGAAAATTGGTTTTTATCAACTTTTTGTAGTTTTTTGTTAAGATTTTATTTTTTGTCAAGAAAACTTTCACTTCGATTTTTCTAAAAAATGTTACTACATGTCAAAAACGTTATTCTTTGACGTATTAACCTATTTTAGAGGTACAAAATATTCGAGGTGACATATGTATATTTTTAAGTGTTTTTTTTTTTAACTTATAAAAAAGGGTCACTTTTTTCGTTTTTTAAAATTAAATTTGTGTATTTGTTATATTTTATAATTTAGTTGAAAAATCCTTGCATATAATGGGTGATTTTTTTGAGGTTAGGATTTTCATGCATTAGTATTTGACAGATCACGCGGGATTTCAGACATGGTGTCAAAGAGAAAGATGCTCAGTATGCTTTGACATTTCATCATGAATAGACTTACTAACGAGCAACGCTTGCAAATCATTGAATTTTATTACCAAAATCAGTGTTCGGTTCGAAATGTGTTTATCGAAAAATTTTGTTCAGCGATGAGGCTCATTTCTGGTTGAATGGCTACGTAAATAAGCAAAATTGCCGCATTTGGAGTGAAGAGCAACCAGAAGCCGTTCAAGAACTGCCCATGCATCCCGAAAAATGCACTGTTTGGTGTGGTTTGTACGCTGGTTGAATCATTGGACCGTATTTTTTCAAAGATGCTGTTGGACGCAACGTTACGGTGAATGGCGATCGCTATCGTTCAATGCTAACAAACTTTTTGTTGCCAAAAATGGAAGAACTGAACTTGGTTGACATGTGGTTTCAACAAGATGGCGCTACATGCCACACAGCCCGCGATTCTATGGCCATTTTGAGGGAAAACTTCGGAGAACAATTCATCTCAAGGAATGGACCGGTAAGTTGGCCACCAAGATCATGCGATTTGACGCCTTTAGACTATTTTTTGTGGGGCTACGTCAAGTCTAAAGTCTACACAAATAAGCCAGCAACTATTCCAGCTTTGGAAGACAACATTTCCGAAGAAATTCGGGCTATTCCGGCCGAAATGCTCGAAAAAGTTACCCAAAATTGGACTTTCCGAATGGACCACCTAAGACGCAGCCGCGGTCAACATTTATATGAAATTATCTTCAAAAAGTAAATGTCATGGACCAATCTAACGTTTCAAATAAAGAATCGATGAGATTTTGCAAATTTTATGCGTTTTTTTTTTTAAAAAAGTTCTCAAGCTCTTAAAAAATCACCCGATATATACCAATATTAGTACCATTTTTTATACAAAAATCACCGACGGGATTTTTTTAAAGAAAATTAGAATTAAGTAATTTTGAAGTCAACACCTTCATTTACACTCGAAATATTCGAGTCGAAAATTAGTTTTTAAAAAGTTTTTCTAGTTTTTTGTTAGCTTTAAAAAATGTTTACTACATGTCAAAAACGTTATTCTTTGAGATTTTAGAGGTGATATAATTTTTTTAAATATATTCGAGGTGACATATATTTTTCATTTTTTGTCACTTTTTTCGTTTTTTAAATTAAATTTATGTTTTGATTATATTTTATAATTTAATTCAAAAATCCTTGCATGTATAAACAACTATACATTTTGTTTCTTTCAAATCAGGGCTTCGTAAATTTGGGGACGTTATCACGATGAAAATGCCATCTAAGGGTCATATTTTTATAGGAAATATTCAAAATACACGCGTTGTTAAAAATTTGTCCATCTATAACAAATACTAGGCCCACATTCACCCAAGAAAAGTAACCCTAAAGCAATGTTCTTTCAACTTTCAACAAATTTGAACACTGAACTTGGGTTTGAACGCTTCTTACAAAGAACAAAACATTTTTCAATCAATTCCAAACAAATTAATTTCTGTTTTATCGTTTTATGCTTATAACACCACTTTTCACGCGTTAAGGACACCGTGGCTTATGTTGTATACCATACGGAAAGTCCCCGTACAAAATTTTGTTTCAAAGTTCAAAAAAAATTATATGTTTAAAACTTTCTGGAGTGAGTCTCGGTTTTTCTTGTTTTTTTTTTATTAAAGTTGGCTTTTTATTATTTTTTGGTCCTTCCAAAAATTAATTATAAATCATTTATTTGGTTTACCATTAATCTGTGATTACCAGTGTTACGTTTTTCTTGGGATGGGTTTCTGCTTCGGGTATATGGTGTCCCTGAGGGATGAGCTAAGGTGGGCTGCGTTGAAATCGCGCACGAACGAGATAACAAATTACTCATGGTACATTTTCAGGCAAAACTCATCAAAATAAAACTCTCACAAGAAAGAACTCGTCCCACAAAACATGCAATACGGGGAAATTAAGTTATGGTTTGTGCATTCGATTAGTTCGTTCCAATACACAAACCATTTCTTTTGATGTATGGGTCCGCCATCTAACGTTTTTTTTCAACTAGTGCTTATTTCGTGAATGGTAACACTTAGCTCATTTCTGATTTGACAGATAATTAGTTTTATACTTCCACTGAACGAATATGGTTGTGCATAGGCTTGAACAACGCTCTAAACAACCCTAAGAAAAGATGTCAATTTTGCCAAAAAAAAATCATCTTTTCAGATCTTAGATCGTTTTGATCTTAGCGGGTATGTAAACAACGAGCAAAATTGTCGCATTTGGGGCAAAGAAAAACCGCATTGAAAAGCCGATACACCCAAAACGAGTCCCTGTTTATTGCGGATTTTTTTCAAGAGGCATAATTGGCAATTTTTCTTCGAAAATGAGCAAAGAGTGGCCGTTACAGTCAATGGCGATCGTTATCGGGCTATGTTGAACGAATTTTTGTTCACAAAAGGAGGGGGAGGATATTGGCAACATTTGTTTTAAAAAGGACGGCGGCGCTGCGTACCACACAGCCGAAGCTACACTCGGTGTTTTTATAGCATTTTCAATAAAAGAAGAAGTTATTTGGCGGACCCGTTATTATTTTCACAGTATTTCATATTTTGATTGTAAAACACTATTGAGTTTTTCGAGAAATTATTAAATAAAAACACAATTCAAATTTAAATGGATTCGCTTCAGGGTAGATCTGTTGTTTTTTTCTTTTTTTTGATATTGCAGCTTCTATGAAAGTAAGCCTCCTGTAAGATAAAGACTAGCCTCCTGCAGGGATCTCAAGTTGACTTGCATGTCGAAATTCCTCTGCAGGTTTTTTAAGTGGTATGTAAATAAGTTGTAGATATTCTTAAAACAGTTGTTTTGTCTTTAAAAGTTATAGATACCTAACTTCTGCTTTTTTGGATCTTGTAACACTCTAGATTTGGTCTATTTTAGTGATATCACTTAAGGAATGTCTATATTATTCAGTTGTAACATGATTGCAAGATGGTTTTAGGTACAGTGTTTCGCTGTATAGCTTATTAAAGGAAAAACCTTGACAATGTTTGGAAATCAATAAAGGACTAACAATTGTACTTAAAATTTGACTTCTTCTATTTTATTATATTTATTGAGATTTTTATACGAGTGTTTCAATTATTTTGACCAGTTAAAGTTTAAATCTTTGTAAACTTAGTACATTGTATGGGTTATATATCGTATGTGTACTTACAAAATTGTGTATTGAATAGTGTAACGTATTTCATAATATAATTTTGTTCTTGTGGTTAACTTCCTATTATTATAGCTGAAACTGTAAGTACTCTTAATAAAACTCGCCTCTTGCCACGCCTATTTTTCTCTTAAATCTCATTTTCTCGAAATGTGCCTAGTATTGATTGTATCTCAATTTTAATTTGAAACTCACGAAACACCATTTTCACAAAACTTTTCCTTATAGCTTATTTTTTAAAATTGTAATCCTTTTTTTCAAACGTTATATCCTTGACTATAAAAAAGCGTAGTTCCATTTTTAGTTTCACTCATGCATCACAATCTGTTTGTGTTCTGTTTTCTGTTTATTCACGTTCTCCTCTTTATTTAGTTTGTTCTTTTATTTTTTAAGTTAATCACAAAATAAAATCGTCACGATTAAATATTCCTCGCGTACATCGATCGTTTAGCAATCAGATAAGTGAAAATGCACACATTGTTTACAGCAACAACAACATTCAGTCAGACACACACAAAAAAATGTTCCAAACTAACTTCTGTTCTGAAATTTTAAATCAACAATTTTTAATTTATTTTTTATTTTGTTTATAAATACAAACTGAATGAGAAAAGCAATTTTTGTATTTCTTAATGAAACAAACTGTCTCTGGATAGCACTAGTTTTGAGTATAAAGTATAAACTTTGTAGATGGGATAACTTGAAGGCATCAAGAATTGTTTAATAAACAAACTGTTTTGTGTAGTTTGTAACTTCAACTTCCTGATGGTAAACATTCTATGTACATATTTTATCGTTGAATTAATTTTCAACAAATTAGAAGAAAAGAAGAGGAAAATTTTGACAAGAATTTATTTGTATTTATTTGTTTCAAGGCTATACGTTATTTTCAGTCAAATTTTCTACAGTGATTTGGAAGCTTTTTTAATCCAAAATCAGCAAAAAAAAGTGAGAGTGTCCGTTTAAGGAAACTGTCAATTTCTTGAAATTTGAAAACGTGTGCGTCACTGAAGAACAACTTAGAATATTGCGGCAATATTGATGCAACCACCAATAATGAGGAAAGGGGTCGTCCAGCGTTATTTGTTTTTTTTTTCGAAATGGACGACGTAATTGATGACATCGATATATTCAAATATTCAAATAGTTGCAGTTCCATATCCGAATAGGAATATGAAAAGCTAAGAGTACTTTCTTCAGCGAAACAATGTATTGGATTAGAAGTTGCCGAAAGAAGATTGTTAATAAAAATGAAAAAGAGTGTTGGAGATAGAACAGAGCCCTGGGGTACACCATAATTTATTTTTTGGATTGCAGACTTCTACTTATATTGAACGGGCTAAAAGGTAATTTCTAATAAAACGATGGAGAAATTCATCTAAGCCGAATGCACATATTTCCGATAAGAGGATCTGATGAAATATCAAGCGCAATAATCTTACTCTCTCCAAAACGATGTAAAGATTTATTCCACTGTTCGGTGAGATCAACCATGAGATCACCAATAGACCTATTGCTGCTACGATAGCCATATTGTCGGTCATTAAAAAACCTGCGACCTTCGAGATATTTCTTGAGCTGATAATTAATCAGCGTTTTCATGGCCTTTGAAAGAAGGGACGTAAATGCAATCTGTGGATAATTCGAGGTGGACAAGGTTTTGCCTTTTTCGGGTATAAGCTAGACTAATGCCGTTTTCCATTAACTCAGAACGAGACCTGATGAGCATAACGCGCTCAAGAACATGAGGAGTTCTAACACTCACTGGCAGCGTTGAATTGGCGACGAACTGTCTACCAAAAAGATAAGCTTTCTTTAAAGAGCTAACAAATAGCGCTTCATTGACAAAGCTTAGGAACCGAGGAAAAGAAAAAATTTCCCATGTTTATTTAACGATTGACCAAAAGATTTTACTGCGTTTGTGATATTGCAGTATTTTTTGCCGTAATTTTTGATCATGCATAAATTTGGTCCGTCAAATATGAGCGTGTTAGGCCTTTTAGGCTTGCTCGAACTTTTTCCGGATTTCCTCAGTAGGATGGCTATATAACAACGGAAATTAACTTCTTTAGCTCTAATAACCTCTTTACCCTAGGTATGATGCTTATAAGTTATAACCCTCTTCGGGATAAAAGTTCTCATTCTCAGAAGAATCAAACTTATGATCATATCAACGCTGGCATCAACGTCACTATCAAGTTAAATATCCTGAAATATTTATTGAGATCGTCCCCGTTGACTTCCAAACGTTTTAAGTAGCAGCTCTTTCTTTAACTGGAGTATTTCGACACGAGAAATTTACAGATATAACACAATGATCAGATATGTTAGAGATAGCACACTAAGAAACAAGTCAAGAGTTTTCTGCTCAATCTTCCACGTCATGTATTGGAGTGGGCTCGTTGTTCTGTCAACTCAGCAAAGATCTCAGCCTACACTTCTTCGGGTGTTGAAGCCATAAAGAATTGTGTACATTGAAATCGCCCGTAACAACGATTTCAATGCGAGGATAGAAACAAACAATTCTTTGGATGGAATCAGGCAAAGCATCAAATTGACGAGAAGTTGATAATCTGTCGAGATAGTGTGAAGGAGAGTTTGAGTGGTTATGCAACTCAACATCACTTGAGTATTTTCTCTAGAGTTATATCAAGTCTTTGGTATATTCTAAAAAGCTAACCCCTTTAAAAGAGCTCGAGGACAATAATGATACATCATTGCCAAAATATCATTGAACCCGAGTTGTAAAGTACCTCCTTAAGTAAATTTTGACTGCAGTACTTGGGTCAAAAAAAAACCCAAGAACATAACATCGAAACACACCATCTTTTCATCGATTTTAAAGCAGCTTATGACAGTGTAGACAAGAACGAACTATACCGTGCCATGTTGAGTTTTGGTAGCCCTACCAAACTGATGACGTTGGAAAATGCTGTCAAAATTGGACGTTGCTGCGTCAAAATTGGAAGAGACTCGACCGAAGCCTTCGAAACCACCAGAGGACTTCGACAAGGCAATGCGCTGTCATGTAGATGCTTCAATATTGTTCTTGAAAGAGTGGTGCGCAACACCAACGCCAATACAAGTGGCACCATCTTTCAAAAATCCTCACAATATCTTGGATATGCAGATGACATCGACATTATGGCAAGAACCAAACGAGCAGTGACGGGTGCCTTCTCTAATATCGAGTCTGAGGCGAAGAAAATGGGTCTTGACATTAACGAGGAAAAAACGAAGTATTTACTGTCGTAAAATAGAGTCGATTCACACCGTAGACTTTATCAAAACGTGTCAATTGACAGGTATAACTTCGAGGTGGTGAACGAATTTGTTTATCTGGGCACTGCTGTTAATTCTGCAAATGACATCAGCGCGGAGATCAATAGTAGAATTACCATTGCTAATCGCTGTTTTTTTGGCCTAAGCAAGCAGTTGAGGAATAAGGCCCTACTGTGCAAAACCTTAGTCATCCCAGTCTTGCTGTATGGTGCAGAAGCATGGACCCCCTCCCAGGTGAATAAAGGATCTCTTGGTATCTTCGAGAGGAAGGTTCTGCGTGCGATCTATGGTCCGGTTTGTGTTGACAGGCAAAGTAACATCTGGCGGAGAAGATATAATCATGAGTTATACGAGCTGTACAGCGACTTGCCACTGGTCAAAAAACTGCGTGTTCAACGCTTAAGAGGGCTAGGGCATGTCGAGCGAATGAACATCGAAGCTCCAGCCCGTAAGGTATTCAACGCCAAGCCTGAGGGAACAGAGTAAGCAGAGGCAGGCCTTATATCCGGTGGAGTGATCAAGTTGAGGCCGACGCACGTCAACTTGGTATTCGAAACTGGAGGCAGCAAGCTAGAGATCGAGTAAGCTTGCGAAAGTTATTACTTCTGGCCCAGGAGCACAATGCGCTGTAGCGCCAACTAAAGTAAAAGTAAGTACTTGGGTCAAAAGAAGTATCAAACCAACAAAATTTTGTAGAGTGCAGGAGTACAAAAAAATGATTTTGTTGAAGTATTCTTAAGTCACATTTGTTGAGAAAGAAAAAAAAATCTGAAAATTTCGGATTTCAAAGAAAAAAATTGTTTTTTAAGAAAACTATATTTCTTGAACAAAGTTTATATCGTTCAACATTCATACACCGAAATGAAATTTTTTGAAAATTTTGGATTTTGTGTCTACCAACGTTGTTGATGGATTAAATTTTCATTCTTAAAAAGCTTAAAAAACCTTTTTTAATCTTTCACATTATTCTACCATGAATAATGTCAGGCCGTGCAATTTCAACTCCATTAGTCCTGAATTCGATTAGAAAGTCTTTTTTTGTTTTAATGTAATTACCAATTTTTCTATAAAATTAAACTTTAAACTACGACAAAGTTTTAATATAAATCAGCCTAGACTTCCTTCATCCATTTAAAGGGAAACCAATTAACATTCAGTTTGATTCTACGAACACCAAAAATAAACCATTTAATTAAGGTAATTATTCAATTTTAAATTAAAAACTAACTACATCAAAATTTAAAGGGATAAAGGTGATATTTAAATCTTCTCCCTTTAACTCCTATAAAGCTTCATGTATATATGTATGTATGTAGGTATAGGAAGGCAAATGTCTATCTAAAACAAAGGATTTTATTACAATCGACAAATTTAAAAAAACAAAGAAGAAAAAACCAAAAACATTTTTGCGCGGCACCACAATAAAGCACCGCGGGATATTCAATCCAAATCCATTCCCGGTACCTTCAGATATATTAAAAAAAAAAAAAAAAGTAAAGGCTATAAATAATGTTCCGCTTTTATTTTATTTTATATTATTTTTTTTTTTGGTCTTCTCTTTCTTTTAATATGTATCAAGTTCGTTCTCTTTGTGGTTAAATCCTAGGGTTAATCGAATTTTAATTTCACAGTAGAATTTATACGATTTGGTTTTTGTGGTATCTTTTTATTTTTTCTTCTTCTTCTTTCAGTTTCCTCTTCTGTGATGGTTTTATGTATGGTTGTTCATCTCTCTATCTCTCTAGGTATAGATTAACCTAAATAAGAAAATCCCATCAAAGCAAAAGGAATGAATTTGCATAAATTTTAATGTGAAAAAAAATAAAAAGATATTAATAGGTCGTAATTTAAATCATTCATGCAACGTCACAAAATAAAAGAAAAAGGTTTGCCAAAAGAGGTTTCTTATGAAAAACATAAATATTTAATTAACAAAAATAAAATATTTTTTTTGTCATAATGAATTTTAATATTATGTCCAAATTTTATTCCACAGAAAACGTGAGGTCAATAAAGTTTAAAATTAAAACTTTATATGAGAGTAGGTAAGTAAAGTGTTTGGTTTTAAAGTTTGTTTCGAGGAAAAAGACGTTACTTCATGTTTTTCATACGAAAATGATTTATGAATCATTATCTAGAAAATATTGTCAGAGTCAATTATGTCGAACAAAGAACTGTCCACGAATGTGGATATCGTAGGAACCAACGACAATAAGAACCATTTTGTTTTTAATATTTCAACAAACTAAAGGGATTTTAACTGCCCAGAAAGGCATGAAACATTGCGGCGGCGGTGTTCAAGTCATGTAAAAGCTTAGATTATAAAGGGTTTTCCATTAAAGACGAGTCGATTTAAAAATTTAAAAAGAGGCTGGGATGCGACCCACATTGATAACTTCCCATCCCGTCTGTCGATTTGTCTTGCTTAAAGGTTTGTCTATATGTATCAATTTTTACCAAATTTGCGTACTATTTTTTGTAGATTTTATTTTTTTATGAAAAAACGGACTGTTGGGTTTTTATAAAAAAAATGACTGAATATCGAAAAAAATATTTTCTGTGAAATAAAATAAGTTTGAAGCCAATGTTTTTAGTTTTTGAAAAGCTATTTGAGTCGAAAATAAATTTTTACTAACTTTTGTTAATTTTTTTTTAGGTTTTTAATTTTTTGTGCAAAAGCTGTCAATTCTATTTTTTTTTAAATTTTACTGAATGTTGACAACAATATTTTTTAAAAGATTAAAGTAGTTTAAATCCAATATCTGAAAGTTTTGAAAAAATATTTGAGTCGAAAATCAATTTTTACCAACTTTTATTAATTTTTTTTTTAGGTTTTTATTTTTTGTAAAAAAAACTGTCCATTCGATTATTCTCAACATTTTTCGGAATGTTGAAAACAATATTTCCTATAAGATAAAATAAGTTTGAAGCCTTAATCTCAAGTTTTTGAAAGGTATTTGAGTCGAAATTCAATTTTTACCAACTTTGAGTAATGTTTTTTTTTAGGATTTTATTTTTTATAAAAAAAACTGTCAATAATATTTTTCCCAAAATTTTATCAGATGTCAAAAACATTATTCTTCGTTGCACAAAATTGTTTTGGAGATGAAATCATATTTTAATCGTAAAATTTTCGAGGTGACAATTTTTTTTTTTAGTTTTTTTGATTTATAAAAAAAACGTTAATTGGATTTTTTTATCAGATGTCAAAAACATTATTCTTCGTTGCACAAAATTGTTTTGGAGATGAAATCATATTTTAATCGTAAAATTTTCGAGGTGACAATTTTTTTTTTTAGTTTTTTTGATTTATAAAAAAAACGTTAATTGGATTTTTTTCAAAAAATATACTTGTTTTGTATCACGTTACAATGTATAATATAAAATTTAATTCAAGTCTCTAGCGTCATTGGTTCATGAGATATTTAGGGTTAACTAAAATTTGCAGCTTTTTTTTAAACTGCTATGGTAAAAATACCACCCACGAAATTTTCTTGAGAGCCCTTTCTGCATCTTTCTGCACAGACATTTTGCTAAAAATCTTTTATTTCGACTCTAGGGACCTTGAAACGTCGAAAAATGTAAAAATTTTCAATTTGACAAATCGGACCGATTACAATAACTTCTTATGGGAAGTTAATAAAACAAGTTGTATATGAGATATCAATAAGGTTTTATCTTTATTTAACAGTCCTAACATTGGCTTTTTGTGTGAAATATAACATTCATCGCTCAATGAGCCGGTGGACTCGAATTCAGCCATCAAAAGTTGAATAGTCGTTGTTATTTGTCGAAAAAGTGATCACAATTGGCTACCGCGATCATGTAGTTTTACATTTTCAGGCTAAGCTTTTGGGTTAAGAAACTTACCTTTAACTCTATTAGGGATCGAAAAGAATAATAACCCCTATTATATCTGCACTGAAGTCTACGTCACTAATGAGGGAATCATATGTAGTGACGAGGTAAAAATGCTGACAAAATTTTGTAGACTGCATTAGTTTGTTTATTTTAATAAGACCCTTTCTCTAAATGGTTTTATTTGACACTAGGCAGATTTGCCTTGAGGTGTCAATACACTGTTTGTGTTTTTAAAAGGGTCTATCGGCCGAATAAAGTTCGATATAAACTCAGAACACATTCATTTAGGTGTTGCGTGGACCGAATGCAAGAAGTTGGAACTCTGACCAGAATCGGGTTTCATTCCTAATGTATACGGCGAGACCATGGTGGAAGTAGAGTAATGTATCAAGCGTAACCCATGTATTCAAAAATTTGCAGGTTCAGAACCCTTATCTACTTGGGTTTCAGCCAATGCCCAAGATGCCATAAAATTCGCTTTCAACTCAAAAATTACTCCTGGAAGAGCAGAGGAAATGTCTTCAAAAAAACAGCGAAAACTAAAGCGGACTTAACAGACAGCCCCGTTAATTTAAAACCAAGTATACCCCTCGACTATGATACTTATTAAGAACAAGTATAAGACTTTAAGGTCATATTCCACAATATTTGTATTTAATCAAGTTTCAACATTTCTCAACTCAGACAAAAAATTTAAGTCATACAAAATGACACAATTAAGTTAAATTTCATCATCGTCATCATTGCACAATGCACACAAAGTTGCAGCTCTTAAATTCAAACATCATAAATTGTCAAAATATACAAACATTGAAAAAAAAGAACAAACAAAAACACAAAAAAATGTTTTTTTTTTTTTGATTGTTTGTTAATAAAGATAAATATTATCTTTTTAAAAATAAAACTTAAATGTTTACTTTTAATTTAGATGAAAAATAAAAAATACAGAAAAAAAAATAATTTAAAAATATTTGAAGGCGGAAATAATTAACACATTTTAAATTTTTTTTATAACGTGTTACATTCATTTATATTTGATAATAAATTCTTCATCCACAGACAGACATTCATATAGGAACATAATGGAGGACGAAAGATACAAGGAGAACAGAGCAGACAGGGCAGTACCTACATTATACAGGGTGGCCAGAACTGAAGTGAATGTTTAATGCAAACAGTTCAAAAAACAAAATCCAATTTAGGCAAGAATTAAAGCCGAAAGATTCCCGATAATGGTACTTTTAAAACTGTCAGAAATTCAGTATTTAATTCGCCTCCATGTCCTGTGGATTTAACAGCACTAATGTTTTTCTGTGGGGTTAAAGGGCAAAGTGGACCTAAATAATCTCACTACTATCTCGTGACCGGAGGCGAATATTGATGTTGAAATAAAGGTTGACAATACAATTTTCTTGCACCTATACCAATGTTTTAAATGGGAACGTCAGTTTGTTTGTTTGTTTGCTTGTTTGTCCATCCTTCACGTCGCAACGGAGTAATATTATGACATGATTTTTTGTGTGGATGTAGTTACAAGGCTGGAAAGTGTTTTAAACTACTTTGTACCGTGGTAAAATATCTCATTCATAGTTTATTCAAGCAGGTACGCCGGTAACACTTATGAGTTTTAGAATACTCATTCATTACTAACTAGCATTCAGTTAGGTGCTGCCTGCTTTTGGACCTATCATTAGACATTTCTTATAAGGGCATTAACGCACGAAATTATGCTGAAACACTATTAAAAATAGGAAAACTAATACCGAGGTGTATGTGACATTAACAGAAGATTTTTGTAATTAAGTACAGAGTAATTTTGAACTTATTGGAAGTGATTACCCTGATTAACAAAATAAAATACATGGCGATTAATTTCTTTGTCAAATAGCGTTTCTAGTATTTTGTCACTAGAAACGATCTTGGACTCAGAAAAGAGCGCTTCATACCCAGCGGAGTTTTTTAACTCACTTCAATTGTCCGGTGTGCCCTCAAATAAGCTCCAATTGAAAATAAGCATGACAGTAATGCTTATGCTTAGATGCCCCTCGATTTTGCAAAGACACAACTTGGGTGGAACCTTATTAGTGCTTATATCTTAACAGGCCGGTTTTGGAAAGGTTACACATTTAATTATTTCTCGAATCCCAATATTTCAACAGAATTACTATTCCAATTCAAAAAGATTTGCTTCACTATGACAATTAATGAGACGCAAGAGCAAATACTTAAATTATCTGGGTAAAACTTTAAAAGCCGTGCTTCACCAATTTAACAACAGACAGCGTTACTTTGGGTTCCTCTTTTGTTTCTAATGATTGTGGAAAGCTTTCCAACTAACTAATGTCATATTCTGATTTTCTTTAACCATGCGGGCAAAGCTAAATGCTCTAAGTAAAACTGCATTCCTCTCCTCAAACAATTCAACCGTAATACCCTTGTTTCTAGAAACGCCCATCTGTTTACCCTTGAACCCAATTTTGGACGTACTGTGAGATTAATTTTTTTTAGTCGCACTTCACGAATGTGCAGTTTTTTAGCAGACTCAATATTTCCCACTCATTGCAATGTGCAGTCATTAAAAAACCAATATGCATCGGTATCTCCTTTCCAATCCTTCCCCTTCTTCCTAATTACTCGCACTGTGTTAGGCCCTTATAAGGGTATTCAAAGCCTTCTTCAAAGCCAACTTAAAGCCTCAAGTTGAACACAATATAAACAAAATCGCTCGATATGTAATTCGAACAGAATCATGATTTTCGAAATAAATGTGCACAATTTCGAAACGTTAATCAGGCGTCTAACAGTATATCACTTGACAGCTGGCAAAATGGCTGCCAGTTAAAATAGTCTCACCAACTTAAAGTTGTATACCTCTAAGAAAACACCCATTACAAGCGTTGAATCAAGATGTTTATAACGAAGTGTTATGGATGTGTTTAGTGAATATAAAGCTGGTGCTCATTTGAGGGGCATTATATTCCATTCTTGGCCCAAAAAGATCCCTATCAATTATTAAGACAAATAAATCTACAAAAGTTATTATGACTTTAAATTAGCAAATAACTTTTGTCCCACCCTGTAGCTACATCAGACTAAAAGAATACAAATTTCATTCATACGAAGTTGATTCTTCGGAATTGTTTGGCCATTGCCATGTCAATTTGCACCTCTCTTCTTCTGACTAAAAATAAACAGGTAAGACAAAATCAAATTACAAAAAAAAAAAGAAAAACCCCAAGAGGAATTCTTTCGATACACACGTCAGGGAATGTTAAATAAATTCTAAGCCGGTTGCCAGAAAATACTTCAACTTTTGAGATCGCGTCTGACAAAGATACAATGTTGTAGTTTTATTTTGTTTGTTGTTTCTTATTAGTTTAGTTTTGTTTCTTGGTTTTTGAGTTTTTGTTGGTTGTTTTTCTGTTTTGGTTTTTGGTCTGGTGTGCTCGTGATTCGCATGTAAATGCAGATTATGTGTAGGAACAAAATGCCGACTGTTACAAAAAGATTAGAATCTGTTTTCTTATTTCTTTCTTTTTTGCTTGCTGTCGGTAAAAACTTCTAATGGGTTTTTCATTGACTTGGTTTTAGATATAGGGTATGTTGGAAACATAGCAGTTGTTTGAAGCTGATAGAAGACAAGAAATGTGACTAATGTTCGATATTGATATGAAAGATAAGATTTTGAATGAAAAAATGCAGGCACAGACCTAGTGAGTATTTAGAACGAACCTGTACGGGACGGTACAAAAGTAAAGCGACAGGGATAGCAAACAACGCCATATTTCTTGCCGCTCTTTTGATACTTCTCTAAGGTCTGCCATTTCATGATGGAAAGATATACGAGCCAACAACTAGTCGAAATTATTAAAATTTACTACCGAAATTCGGAGTCAGTGGCCTCAACGTTAAGAGCGCTACGTCCAATGTGTGGTCGTCATAATCGTCCTAGCAGATCAACAATTAAGCGTCTAGTGGAAACATTTGAATCCACAGACACAGAACAAAATGTTCCCGTGCCAGTGAGACAAAGAAGTGCCCGTAGTGTCGAGAATATTTCTGCTGCCGCTGAGGCTTCAGTCACAGAAAGCCCAAATGTGTCTGTCACACGTCGTTTTCAAGCTTTGGGCATCTCTGTGACGTCGTTGTGGCGAATTTTGCAAAAAAAAACTTAGCTTACATCCTTACAAGATTAAATTGACGCAAGAACTGAAGCCGCTTGACCACCAGAAGCGTAGTATGTTCGTGAAATGGGCTGAGCAACAACTTGAAAATGATTTGGATTTTCATCGAAAAATCATTTTCAGCGATGAGGCTCATTTCTGACTGAATGGCTTCGTCAATAAACAAAATATGCAGTATTGGTCAAGCAGCAATCTACACATACTCCGTGAGTCATCATTGCATCCCGAAAAAATTACGGTTTGTTGTGGTTTATGGGCCGGCGGCGGCGGTGTAATTTGGCCGTACTTCTTCCGTGATGATCAAGACCGGCACGTTTCTGGCGCCACCAGCCACACAGCGAATGTCACAATCAATTTATTGGAAACCAAGTTTGAAGAACGAAATGGTCCAGTCGCTTGGCCGCTTCGGTCGTGTGATTTGACGCCGTTAGACTATTTCCTGTGGGGCAACTTCAAGTCTATGGTCTATGCCAACAAGCTAGCGACAATTGATGAACTTCGTACGAATATCGAAAGTGAAATTGCAGCAGTATCGGCCGGTTTATGCTTGAAAACAGTCGAAAATTGGGTTTAGCGTCTGGACTTGTGCAAGCGTGCCTGTGGTGGCCATGCAAAAGAAATCAAGTGCAATGCATAATGGCATCAAACGTACTTTCAGAGGAATAAAGCATTTCATTGATATTCAAAACCGCTTTTGTTTTAATTAAAAAAAACTTTTGTAGCGCTCTTATTGAAAAACCCGATATCTCGAAAAATGTTTTGTATTAGGAAACCAAGTTCCTGAGAGACATCGTATTGTTAGTTCCAAAAAGGCACTGAAACGTGAAGAAGTAGTTAAGAGATCTGGGATTGGCTCATTTGGAAATACTTGGTTGTTAAGTGCACTTTTTAAAACTACAAATTCTCTCAAGAATTACGTTATAAATTATTGAGCAGGGAGAGCAAAACACCAAGATTTTAAAAATAATAACTTATATTAACTGTAAGTCTTATATTATCGCAGGGCTTTAATGGTTTAATTATATATATAATTATTATTTCAATTTTTAAAAATGGGTTTGTATATCTTCACTTTGATAAAACCTACTTTACCACTGTTCTCTATCATGTTTACATATTTTATTGAAATCAGTACGTCCGTAGATTCAGATTTAAAATCACTTCTAAAACAACTTTGACCAAATGTGGGATATAAGTACGCTTCCTTATTCGTCATAGTCGTAAAGACGGCCATACAAATAATTTAGTAAACCTTTTTTCTAGATTTTCTTGAGTTTCAGGAGAAGGACTTTTTTGAATATCGCACATATGAGATTTTTCGACTTTGGAAATACATGTTTTTTTTATGGTTGTTGTCTATCGCTTGAAAGTTTAGAATGTCAAATTGGGTTAGTATTTGCTGATAGAAGCATTCAAACTTTTTTTTAATAACACAATACCTTTCAAAAGATGTGAGTAGAGAAACACCTTAGAATTTTGTTCTCTCCCAGCCCTATGTATCTATATAGGCTGTATAGCTTATGGTGATCATTTGGTTTTATTGGTTTCGGGAAAGTTCGTTACCTTGATAAGTGAAATCACGGATATGGCTCTAAAGAAAGGCAGTGAACTAGATGTTAATCAGAACAAAACTAAGCTGATGCTCTCTATAAACAAAACTAAAATACCTGCCCTCACTTTACTCCGACTAACCGGTGGTTAGATCTTGTCCTTATCTTCCAGTGCGAAATATATAGGAGCTATTAAAGATCCTTAACTAAACTGGATATTAAACATTGAAGAGCTTTGCTTTGCTTTTTATGCCTGTAAGAAAAATCTCGTGATAAAAAGTGGGGCCATCAATAGAGGACTTACACAGCCGTTGTACAACTTATTTAACGACCTTATGGAACGATTGTGAGCTGTGGCCTGCACTTAACAAGAAATACAACATCGAAAAACTAGAGAAGGTTCAAAATATAGCGGCACTACAGTGTTTAGAATCATGCAGCTCGCTTAGACTTAAAAAATAAACCGTTGGTTTTCCAGGCCCTATAAGCATGGCAACATTAATTAACTGATTCCAGCAAATATTTTGGCTGCGGCAAACACCGATGACTACATTTGTGGCCTGAACCTCAATAAGAATTTAAAAGCCATCTTTTCTGCCAGAAAGAATTCTCAGGATGGTATGGCTACGAAAGTCTTCGATACCCTATCTTTACTGACGGGTCAAATGTAGAGTGTGGAGTTAGGTTGGGAATTTTCTCCGATTCCTTAAATGTCTCTCTTAGTCTTTTCGGTTACCTGATTTTGCCAGTGTATTTTAAACTGAATTACTAACAATCAGAGAAGCATGCAAAAAACTCAAAATGAACTCAAACCAAAATAGAAACACGGCTATCGGCACCGACAGCCAGGCCGCTGTGATAGCTATCAATTCGACTA
Organism: Eupeodes luniger; assembly: GCA_951509635.1. Lineage (NCBI taxonomy): Eukaryota > Metazoa > Arthropoda > Insecta > Diptera > Syrphidae > Eupeodes > Eupeodes luniger. Next base: position 56,443,696 of record OX608073.1, read on the forward strand.
CATCATCCTCTATACTGGTCTAACGTCCAATTTCAGCATGAACTATCCAGCCTAAACATTAACCTCCGTTTCACTCATATTTGGGTTCCATGAAGAAGTAGTAAAGGGATCTGGGATTTTCATGGGGGCATTTATAGAAATGAACGGGCTGAGTTGGCTTGCATCACTCAGAACATTCATTGTTGTAGTTGGCGAAACCAACATGAATGGGAAACTGTCCTACCCTGGCAAGTTCTAGAATGTCAACTTTCAGAAGAGCATTCTTGAACAATCTTGATCAACTTTCCGAAACAAAATAAAAGAACTGAAGAAATATCTCTAACGTCACTATTAAGTCATTATAAAGGGTGATTTTTAAGCTCTTATCTTTTTGGCAACACTGGTTTAAACAGTTGACGCACGTTTAGTGTTTTGTTTCACTGTCAAACATCTTCAGTTTGGTCTATAATTTAAATATGAATCGTCTTACAAACGCACAACGCTTGCAAATTATTGAATTTTATTATTAAAATGCATGCTCTGTTAAGAAAGTTCATCGCGCGCTTCTTCCATTTTATGGTCAATTTAATAGACCCACTGAAGCGGCTATTCGGGCTATTGTGACTAAATTTCGCACCAAATTTACATTGTTAGTGATTAAACCACCAACACGCTTACGTACAGTGCGAATTGAAGAAAATATCGCAGCTGTATCGGCCAGTGCAGAAATGTCGATTTTGGAGTGAATATCAGTAAGAAGCATTGCAAGAGCTACCAATGCATCCAGAAAAAGTCACAATTTGGTGCGGTTTATGGACTGGTGGCATCGTTGCACCGTACTTCTTCAAAGATGATCCGAATCGTAACGTAACTGTGAATGGTGAGCGCTACCGTGAGATTATATCCAATTTTTTTTTTGCCCAAAATGCAAGAACTTGACTTGCATGACATGTGGTTTCAACAAGACGGTGCCACATGCCACACAGCACGCGCAACAATTGACTTATTGAGAGGCGAGTTCGGTGAACATTTTATTTCACGTTCGGGACCGTTCAATTGGCCGTCTAGATCGTGCGATTTAACGCCTTTGGACTATTTTTCGTGGGGCTTTGTTAAAGCTCATGTCCAAACAGATAAGCCTGCTTCAATTGACGCATTGGAAGACAATTTTGAAACATTTATTCGTGAGATACCGGCCGAAATGTTGGAAAGAGTATGTCAAAATTGCACTAAGCGGATGGACTATTTGAGGCGCAGTCAAAGTTAACATTTGCATGAAATAATCTTCAAACATTAAATTATATGAACCGTACTAACGATTCAAATAAAGATTTCATGCATTTTTTTGAATTATTGTATGTGTTTTTTTTGAAAAACTTTCCTATAGCTTTTAAAAAATCACCCTTTATAAAACTAATATAAAATACTTTTTCACAATCCACAGGTCTAACTGCCATACGTCATCTCATTTAATATAACTAAAATAAATATTTTTTGTACGAAAATAGGGTAAGTTACATTTATTCCTCCAATATTACATTTTTCCTATATCAATTTTTCCTTTTATCATCAAAAATCAAAATACTAAAATGACGTAAAAGCTAGTTTATTTTTACATTTAATTTGCCATGAATGCGAATCAAAGCAATCATTTCAAGCATATTTTGAAAGAAACCATTTGAGATAGGTTCAAAGAACAACAACAGAAACAAAAGGTAACATTATTGATGAAAAAAATTAACTTGATCAAAGAATGACGGGTCAGAAAAGATTAACGTCTCCACTTTTCGCTATTCACGTTTGAAATTCTCAATCATCAGGGACTATACCTAAAATTTCTTTTGTTTTATTTTAGCAATTTAAAAAAGTTTATTTTTAAATTAAATTTTTGTATCTTTTTGAAAAAAATCTTGTTTTAAATATTTTTTTTTGTGTGTGTTTTGATATTTAATTATTCAAAGAATTTGAAAATTAAAAAATAAGTTACGGTCTGGTTTTATAATATACTGAGTTGATTTCAAACAGTTGTTCTTTATTTAAAAAAAAAGTGGTGTCTATAACTCTAAACCTGCCTATAAGTCCCCTGAGGGCAATGTTGAGAGACTTTTTGAAAGACAGATAGAGCAGTGAACAGTGAATGGAAAAGTAAAATACCAGACACAGGTCGTTGTTTCAATAACTTAACGTCTTAAAAACGTGTTCGATATGTGTGTTTTTTTTTTATTTTCTGTCAGCAATCGTTATTTTATTTTTATTTATATATATTTTTTTTTTAATTTATTTTTAAGCCTTTTTTGTTTTGCCTTATTTGCTTCTGTCATTAAGATAATGATAAATGGAGCGATTGTTAAATGAGATTGCTGCGAACTGTAGATACATTTGTATCTTTATAATTTTTTATGACATGATACCGTTTCGAATTGGTTATGCCTTAACTTTATATACAGACAGACAAGTACCTAACCTAATCACTAATCAGGTTTTTTCTTTTTAATTAAATTTGACTTTTAAATCCAGTTAAATTGATCATTTTAAATTGATAACAAATATCAAAAAGATACATATGTATGTATATTAAAATACTCATGTAAGCAGGTAAGTTTAGGTATAAATGTATCTATAACTTTGTGTTTTGTATTGTATGCGGTTGGCCGTGAAATACTTTGCATTTCTGTATGGTTTAATTTTGTATTTGTTGCAACTTATTTTGAATGGGCGTTTTATTTTTCGTTTTTCGTTGAAAGGTGAGAATACAATTGAATAATAATCAAAATTATAAAATACTTATCATTTTTTGTTGTAGATTGAATAAAATTAATTATTCATATTAAACACATACCTGAAATTGAAAGAAGAAAAAAATATTTTATTAAAAAAAATGAGCTTAAAGGTTGGAATATAATTTAATTGTTGGTAGCGGTAGGTTATGTATTTTATAGGCATTAAAGGTTATATGAGATTAACAAGCTATTAAATAGATAAATTATGTTAAATTGTAATACGATGTTTCAAAACAGCAATTAGTAATGGTATAGCAAAGTATTTTATTGTGAATAATGAAATAAGGGCGATGTGAAATGAACTTTTGTGAACTTTAAATTATAGCGATTAGACTGATGACCGAGAATACAAATATGTAGGTGATATAATTGCATTTTTGTTGACAGTTTGTAGTTGCCTATAAAAATATAAGCGTGTTTTGTATAATTGAAACTATTAATTTTTGAGATAAGGTACAAAGGGGGAAATAATGTTGATTGATCTAAATTCTGAAAAAAAAGGGTCTAAGAGGTTCATAAATCATAAAGAATATTATGTCATGAAATATGGTCAGTTATTATGAGAGTTTAGAAATTATAATGACGCGAAGTCGAAGTGAGATAGTCCTTGAGTTTGTATGTCCATTTAAAGAAGAACAAAATACAATAATTTAATTTTTAGATTTTATAATTTGTAAAGTTATTTCGAAGGATTTAATATCGCGATGTTTATATCTACAAAATAAACTAATAGATAATTTATCACAAATCATGTTAATGGTGTCCCAAAACTTGTGGACAATTTGATTTCTGCGTTGGTAACTCTATAACAAGAAAACATTTTGAAAGTGATAGTTAAGAGTTAGAAACTAGGTGTTTTCATTTTCGAAATTATCTTAAGGATACTTGAATTTCAGGAGATGTTGATAAACATTAGTTTTGAATGTCTGATCATTGTAATGAGTGGGAAATATTGAGTCTGATAAAGCATATCACATTCGTAAAGTACGGCTAAAAAGCATATCTGTATTTCACAGTACGTCCGAAATTGGGCTTAAGGGTAAACTTATGAGCATTTCTAGAAATACGGGTATTAGGGTTGAATCGTTTAAGGGGAGGAATGCAACTGGTTTTTTTACTAGGGGAACTGTTTATAAAAATATCGATAAAACAATGATAGGCTCGAGACCTTACGGTTGCGTTCAATAGTAGTAAACGTCTCAGTAAGTGAACGATCAACTATCATTTTTAGAGCTCTTTAAGTTTTTGGTCCACTAGCCCAAATATGAGAGTTAAACTCGAGTATTGGATGAATAAAAGCTTTGTAAATTATACCCAGATCAGAAGGGGTAGACAAATTTTTCATCGTCGGAAAAAACCTAAGCACTTGGCAGCATCAAATATGTGATCCTATAACTGTAAGCTGTTCAGCTGCAAGTACCACCCATGGATAGTGGCATTGAGGAAGGGTTACGCTTAATCGTTAGTAGAGAGCATTGAGTTTTTCAAAGCATTAAATTCTTTACGATTTTTGATTTCTCATTGGACACTGCTGCCTAGACCTGAATCAAACGAGCTATCGTTGATACTCCACATCTGAAGGACAAGGATGATAGTCTAAGAACGAATATGAAAAGCCGAGGGTACTGTCATCAGCAAAACAATTAAGTGGGTTAGAAGTTTCAAGCAAAAGATCATTCATTAAAATAAGGAAAAGTGTCGGAGACAAAACGGAACCCTGGGGCACACCAGCGTTTATTTTATGGATATCAGATTTGAACCCGTCCAATACTACTTGAATTGAACGGTCCGAAAGGTAATTTCTAACCCAACAAGGAAGAGATTCATCAATACCAAATGCACGCAATTTCGATAAGAGAGATTAGTGCCAAACTCTATTAAATGCTTTTAAAATATCAAGTGCAATAATCTTACTTTCTTAAAAACGATATAAATATTTGTTTCACTGTTCATTGAGATAAACAGTGTATTGTATACAGTACTGCTACGAAAGTCATGTTGTTATTAAGAAGGTTTCGTTGTTCAAGATTTGTCCAAAGCTGAAAATCGATCAGCATTTGCATGACCTTAAAAAGAAGGGACTTAAATGCAATTGGACGATAGTCAAAGGGTGATAGAGTATGATTCAACTTTTTTATGGAAGGGCTGGACAAATGCTATATAAAATCCACCAGAAAAAGGCCCGTAGAGTAGGACAAATGGGAAAGCTTTCGCAGTGGTTTTACCTGAATTGAAGAACACCTCTTCAGAACAATAGTGGGGATACTATCCGAACCAGCGGATTTGTGAATGTCGACATGCTTAAGTACTCTAACAACTGTACTAGTGTGAAAGAAGGTTCGTCCTATAGAATCGTTTACGCTTACAAGTACAGAAAGAGTCATGTCACTCATTGGAAACATCGAATTAACAGCGAAGTGTGCTGCAAGCAAATTGCCTTTGTCAATCAAGCTTACTAAAGTAATGTCATTGGAAACGAGCATATGATATATATATGATATAGTTTTGGGCACATTTTTTCAAATGTCCAGACATTTTTAATGCCTTTGGGATATTGTAGTATTTTTTGCCCTAATTTCTGTTCATGCAAACATTTAATGCATCGAATATGTCCGTTACAGGTCGTTCTAGCTTGTTTGAACTTTTTCCGGTTTTTCTCAGAGGGGTTGGATTTGCAAATCCGGAAACTTACATCTTTGATCCTAACAAACCTTTTAAAGCTTGAATCAAACCATGAGTTTTCTATGGGTTTGATAGATTTTATCCTATTCGGGATTAAATTTTCCATTCCCTAAAGAATTAAGATTGTAATCATATCTGGTTTGGAATCTACGTCATTATTAAGGAAGAAAATTTGTCAACTATGCTTATCACATTGATAACTTCCCATCCCGTCTGTCGATTTGTCTTGCTTAAAAGGTTTGTAGGTTTTCGTGTTTTGTTAAAAAAGGTGTCAGTTGAATTATTCTTAAAAATTTAAATATTACCAACAATATTTTGCATATAATGAAATAGTTTCGATTTCGAAATCTATTTTTGTTAACGAGATTTTTGGTCGAAAACCAATTTTTACCAATTTTAGTAGCATTTCTTAAAAGTTTTTATTTCTTATATAAACAAATACAAATTGGATGAATGAAATTAATTCGAAGTCAATATCTTCTATTGTTCACGAGATATCGCGAACCGAACATCAAATTTTACCAAATTTTCTTAATATTTTATGTAGGTTTTTTTTATGAAAAACGGACTGTTGGATTTTTACAAAAAAATTACTGAATGTTGAAAACAATATTTTCTGCCAGATAAAATAAGTTTGAAGCCATAATCTCAAATTTTTGGAAAGATTTTTGAGTCGAAGATCAATTTTTACCAACTTTTAGTAATGTTTTTTTAGGTTTTTATTTTTTATAAAAAAAAACTGTCAATTCGGTTTTTTTTCAAATTTTTTGAGAGTCCTTTTTGCATCTTTCTGCCTTATTATCTGTATAACAAAATTTATTTGAAGTCGATATCTCTACTGGTTCTTGAGCTATAGACGACGAAAAAAACGTCACGGACGTACGGACGTACGATCACACGCACGCACAGACATCTCTCTAAAAATCTTTTATTTCGACTCTAGGGGCCTTGAAACGTCGAGAAACGTCAACATTTTCAATTTGACAAATCGCACCGATTACAATAACTTCCTATGGGAAGTTAAAAATAGTCAACCTTTTTTTCTAGTTTCTAGATACAAAAATCTTGGGTTTTCTTCGAAATATTAGAAAATATTTCGGACCACAACTATTACACAAAGCAATTTAGATTACTTGACAGTAGCAGAAAAACGAACGCAACCATCTTTAAATTCAGATTTTAAGAGTTCCTGGAAGTCGTATTGTTAGAATTCCTGTGCACTTTTCTGTTTATTTTTAAAGAATTTAAAAATGTTCGGGAGTAGTAATTTATTTATTACTGCTAAAATTTTATTTTGGATAATGTGTCTTAAGTATTTTTTCTGAATTGTATCGGTTACCTCTGGATTTCAGCTCATTTATTTAAACAAATGTAAGTTTGATTTTAAGTGAGAATACCGGGACAAGAACCTAATATACCGTAAAACGATTTCGTTCTACCATTTTAACAATCAATTTTATTTTAATCGAAATGAAATCGACAAAAATGGACACAATTCCAATTCAAGTCGAACGCGAGAGAAACATAATCTACGAAGATTGTTGTGGTTTGAATGATTTGGTGAACTTATTTTTAAAATTAATTTCTAGAACCTAGCTGATAGATTCGATAGCTTTGGTAGTCTAATGCTCCATTCGAAGTCAGGAGAAAGAGTAATATCATGACATCGAATTTTGGGCTTCAAGTTTATGTGAAGCAAATTTCCTAATATGGTTGTTGCAAGAAAATTGAAATCGAATTTCAATATGTTATTGATTTCCTTGTCGGTTTGTGTATCATTTGTTTAAAAGACAATCTTCTTCCCGTTTATTCAGTATCAACAATATAAACAAAATGATGCTTCATCTTTGAAAAACCAGACATTGTAATGTTTGTTTGTTGATATTGAACAAAAATAAAAAAAAACGAAAGTACCCAGTTTCCACGGCCAAATAAATCGTGTTTTTAGGCATCACGCCGCCACCGCCGCCGCCGACAACGAACAGCGCCCCCTACTTCTCCCATCATCAACAATGATGCCCATGAGATATGAGAATTCCTTCTTTATTTTTTTTTTGCATCTCAGCCGCCTCGGTCGCACATTAATATTTATCTTCGTTTTGTTATTCATGGACCATGGAATTCAAACTCTTCCTCCATCACGGCTGCCATCAACGCCACCGCCGCCGTCCACCGCCGGCCGTCAACCACCGCCCTCTGAGGATATTTTGTGTTTATTTTTATTTAAGTCATTTGGTATTCACACTTTTCCATTTTGCACAGCCCAAACGGTATAGGAATGAATATATCTTTTGGATTGGCCCGTTTTTTTTTTTTCAATATAAATGTAGCGCGTTCTTCTGTAACTTTAAACTTTAGATCTATATGTAACAAATATCTGCGCTTTTTGGTCGGAATTGGTACGATGACGACGACGGTGCATGCGGATGGAACGAGAGTGAAAAATCCAATTAAAAAAGAGGAAACTCTACTATACTGACGATGAGAAGGTGAGGAGTGGTGATGGTGGCGCGCAGCGGCCAGCAACGACGAGACGGCCATTGAACGTTTTAACCTATACCTACATATATAACTTTGCCTTCTCTCCCACATAAGTTATGCGTTTGTAAGTCATATCCTTTAGTTTTTGAATAGGGTTGCCATTATACCTCAAATTTGTATCAGACCAAGGGACTTTTCATTGGTATCAGATTTGAATGCAATGCATAATAAGACCACTGGCAGTCTTTATTTTAGCTTTTGTAGAACAATATATTTCTTGATATAAGAAAAGAATAGAATATACTAGTTGCCAAGATTTTGTTTCCTGACAGTAAAATTGCACTTTTCCAAATTCAAATCTGGCTCCAACATCTATTCTGTCACGTCATGTTTTAAGATGTAATTTCTTCAAAGAAAATATGTAAGATTTTTTGAAGCTATATTAATTTCGCAAGTAATTTTTTTTTCAGTAAAATTTATAATGGTTTTTAAAATCATTTTAAATATTTGAAGTATTTCGAAAAAGTCGTTACATTATAATTATAACTATTTTAAATAAATTTTAAAGAAACATGGAACCAAAACGGTTTCAAGATTACCCGTGTTTTGTTTTAAAATCTATCAATAGTATAGTAGAATTTTACACGAATAACAAAAACAATATCCATAGTATGAATACTACCGATAAAAGTTAATGTAGAATCTTACTACGGATGAGTTTTTGACATTTATACGAGTCTCGAATGGATCTTATGTGATTTTGTTCTCAAATGTTGGTACGATTGATATTGCATTTATATCTCGATGGCTGTGTTCGTTGAGTAGTTCTGCATTTGGAATCATGTGTGTTTTCCATTGGGGAAAAAACCAATCTATTACTGTTGATATTATTTAGTTTTGTTAGTGAAAATGGACTAACTGGGCTTATTTTGCAAGAGAAAACAATAAAAAAAAAAAATTAAGTTTTGCTATGTTTCCATCAAAGATGTATCTCAGTTTGGATTAAATAAATCTTTTTGGTGTTTCCACCGCACAAGAAGATTTAAAAATGATTAAGTTTGACAGAACTTTTTTTGCAAATGGTGTTTCGATATTTTTTTATGAAGTGCAAGTGAGATAGTTTGATTCGTTTTAAACAATGAAGAACTGAATAGTTCAGCACCATATAAGAATATGCTACCATGTGCAATTTTTTTTTTTAATTTATAATTATAATTATATTTTATTTGTAGCCAAATTTTGTGTTTACATTTTTCATACTTCAACCTATATTGCACAATTTACAGAGATTGGTATATATTCTACCTTACTACTGCCAAGTATATATTTTGTAATCAATTATATAAAGCTTAAATTAGAGATTTGAAGGAAAAGCTACTGTTAAAAACCTTCATTAAACATAAATAAAAAAAAAAAAATTGATTTGATTAAAACAAAACTATATTTTTGTACACAAACATGCAAAAAAACAGACCATAATGCATTATCTGTAAAACCAACTCCTCCACACAGGTTTTTCTTCACAAATTTTGACTCGACTGCGATCCCCGATCGGAATCGAGGCGAATCGAAGCTCATTTCAACTCGATTCAGGTATATAAAGAATTAAGGCGAGCTTCAAGCTCGCTTCAACACCACATGTTAATGTAGTAGTCTACGAACAAACCCCCTCCTTGAAGTTTTTATTTTATGTCAAATTGTTTGGATAAAACTTTAAAATCGACTTTCACATTACACAGACGTATTTTCTTGATTTTGATTGTAAACTATCAAAAATCAGCTTACACGATTTCACCCCTGGTCTGAATTTCGCATTTTTTTTTTAATTGTTTGATAAATTATTCTGGCAAATATTCAATTGTATCAACTTTCAAATATAAAAACCGGACTACTGCGGATCGTTTTTTTGGCAATTTCTCACTGTACTATATATGGAATACCAAAAAAACACGGCTAATAATTATTGAGTATTTCGAGAAACTAAGGAAGGTATTAAAATGCTGTAAACTGTTTCTGGAAGACAAATATCTGTACTTTGGAAAATCATTGCACCAAATATGTTAAAAAAAACTATGTTGTGTTTTACCTTAACCTTTAAAAACAGTTTTAAGTTGTTTTTTACACTTTTAAAAGCGGTTATATTAAAAAACTGATGTCATAGGAAAATTACAATGCGATATTCGAATTCAGGACTGCTTATTTTTTTTTTATTATTTTATGTTTGAGTCACAGTAGAGCATCCCTAAAATAAACACAGTTTAGGATTATTAAAAACACCGATAAATAGTAACTTTTAGGAATGCCAACAATTTTTTTATTTACAAATAAAAAGTACACTGCAGGACAATAATTTGATGTCTGGGATTTGATTTTATGAAATAAATATTGGGTTTTTTTACCTAAGTTATTTAACTGAATAAAACGTAACACGTTCAGGTTCAGTAAAGTTTGATTTTTGATTCGTAGTTTTTGAAAAAAAAAAACTATTTGCTTGTAAAATGTGGAAAACCCGATTATATGATTGATAAGTACTTGGGCTCATCATTATAATGAATTTTAATGAATTTTGGTTGTTGATTCAGCATTTTTTAATGACTTCGTACTCACAAATATTTTCAACAACGAACATTTGTAGACCTAATTTTTCAAGTTTCTAATATAAAAGTTATGTTTTGGTTTCATAAGCATTTATTTGAAATTCTCATCTATTAAGTAAATAGCTAGTTAAAAATGGGAAAAGTTCCGAAAATCACGATCGAAAAAAATGTTCGCCATCATCGTTCTTATTATTCAAGGCTAATCACGGCGGCGGGAAGTTGCTTTGCAGTTGAAGATATTGAAGGGCTGCGTTCAACGTGCCATTGGGCGACATGTTAAAACCGGAGTTCTTGAGAATAAGTCATGCTCAGGACGACCTAGGTCTAGAACTAAACAAGAGGATCTGCTAATAGTAACAACAAGCAATCGAATAAGGAAAAAAATAGTATACCTACGTGCCGAAATAAATACAACTCGGGACAACCCGCTGTCATTGACAACAAACGTAGGCTAAGAGATATTTCAACGAGTTGCAGTTCGAAAACCACTTCTTCGAGCACAAAATAAGGTGAAACGGTTAGGCCCCAAAAAAACATAGAAACTGTACGGAAGAAGATATTAGCAGAGTTTTATGGAGCAATGAATCTAAGTTCGAGGTTTTCGGGGAAAAACGAAGGGCTTCCCGACTGTATTGCTCCTACCATGGATGTGGTTCTGTGATGGTATGGATTTTTCTCTTTAAATAAAAGTGGGAGATTTGACTCGCGTAATTGGAAAAATGAACAAGAGGACGTACAAGAAGATATTGGAAGAAAACGCTGTGATCTCTGGATTAAGATTGATTGGCCAAGGATTTGTATTACAACAACACAACGACCCTAAACACACGTCCAGGCTTTGTCGGGATTACTTCAAAGATAGAGAAGACAAAGAAATCTTACAAGTCATGACATGGCCACCGCAATCAACGCATATTAACCCCCTAGTGTTATTGTTGGAGGAGCTGGATAGAAAGTTCCGGGATCAATGCTTTTCATCGGAATCTGCAATGTTTAATACATTGCAGGATTGCTGGAACAATATACCCCATGAAACAATAAAAAAAGTTATTTCTACAATTCTGTAGTGCCCATGGCATGATGGTTATTGCGTTGGTCTCTCATGCTAGAGGTCTTGGGTTAGATCCCTGCCTGTCCCATCTAAAGTTTTTTTCACGGGTACTGCCTCTTGCGAGAAATTGACAAATTCTCCAAGAGTAATTCTTGGCATGAAAAGTGCTTTCTCAAATTAGCCGTTCGGATTCGGCTTAAAACTGTAGGTCTCTTCCATTCCTGACAACATTACTCGCGCAGGAATGGTTGAGAGTCGTAAGTCACTAGGCCCTTGTTCTCAACGGACTGTTGCTCCACCTTATTTATTTATTTCTAAAATGCTCAGAATTGTAAAAAAAAAAGTAATCGAATGTAAAGGAGGCTTCTTCGGTAAAAATCGGTCTGAGCCATATTTTCCTTTTTTCGATAAATTAATATGTTTTAACTACAAAATTAAAAATATTTGTCTTTTTTGTATTCCTCTTCAATTCCACATACTTATTTTTTCACTTGAAAGTTTGTTCGATGCTTCAATGCTAGAATTTGGCTTTTCTTCGTAAAATGAGAGTGGACTCAAACTTTTAGGGTGTCGTGTAAACGCAAATCTTGTGTAATTTTTTGAGAAGTTTCAAATCTTCAGTGTTTTTAAAATTCCTCTCACTTCAAAAGAATAAAACAAAAACTCATTGGCAACCCTACTTTTGAATATCCTCCCTCATATTCTCTCTTCCTCTATGGTCTTCCTTCTTCCTCATTCTTCATTTTAAAGTTAGTGGGTCGCATTGGTTCTTAATCGTTTGGACGAGAGCACACTGCCAGTCGAGTGAGATGATTTATTTTTGGTTATTAAAATAGTTATTTTTTTGTTTTTACTTTTTTAAAATTATTTTTAGTTTCAGTTTTCAGTGAGTTTTTGTACCTAAAATAAAAACATACATATATACATACATATTTCTGGCTGATGCCTGCAATACACATTTCGTTTTCGTGTTTCATTGAAGAATCGTGAGCATGAACTCGCTTTTGTTTATTTTTATTTTTATTTTTGTTTTCATTTCATTTCCACAGCCATCGCCATCGCCATCATTTCAGGGAAAGGATATTTATTTAATGGAATCCAGGCGCAATTATAAATCAATTTGGTAGAGAAACAATTTTTGTTTTATTTTTGTTTGGTTTTTCTTGTATTGTATTTGTTGAAAATGAATTTTATTTACTGCAGTGAAATTACATAAAATCATACAACAGAGTTGTATATTGTGTATAAATGGATATGATGGATTTAATTTACGATGATGATATTAGGGTGGTGGGGGTCGACAATTGTGTTAAAAATGACAAATGATGGTGGATTTGATAGGTTTTTATTTCGCAGGTCAAAGGTTTGTTTGTTTTAAGTGGATTTAAATAGTAGCTATGTATTTTCTGTAAAGGGTTCTTCCCACAATGGTCTACCGCTACAAACATTTATGTTTGACCTTTCTCACGATAAAGTCGGTTTTAATGCCAAACTTTGGTGGAATCCTTGTAGTTGTTTTGGCGATATTCCAATATTATTTTTGTTGGTGCAATAATTCCATTGTTTTTGATTTAATTCAAAACGAATTTAAGGTTCTTTCTCTTAAAAATAAAAACACTTATTTTAACACTACGATTCCGTACGTTGGATTTATTTTTTCTAATTTTCTTTTTTTTTAAATGTAAACCTTTTAGACATTGAACTTTATGAGAAATGAGAAATTTGAGATTCGAACTATCCGGATAGACAGTCTTGAGTATCCGGATAATAAAATTATAATCTAAAGTATTAAGACTTAATCCAGATCCAGAATCGGTCACCTAAATGTTTCCTATCCTAATATCAGTGTAGTCAAATAACAGTTGGAATTTTGTAGCGAATATCCGATTTAAGATCCGGATTAATTTCGTTATTCGAATACTTGGAGGTAATATACTAGGTAAGTTTTTTATTTTGAACAAATTGATAGAACCTTTAAATAGAAAAAGATCTAAGGGACGTGGATCTGAATATAGGCTTTCAAACAAAATTATCCGGATGTCGGATACATTACGGATATTCCGAAAATCCGGTTAACTGAAGCATCATCACACTTTTAATCACTTATTTGATTAATTGGAATATTAGAGTAGAGTTTTATGGAGATTGATTAATTGGAATATTACAGTAGAGTTTTATGGAGATTCAAGTAGAAAGTTAGAATTAGACAAGAGCAGGGGTAGGTGTAGAAGTAGAAATAGAAGTGGAAGTAGAAATAGAAGTAGAAGAAGAAGTAGAAGTAGTAGAAGTAGAAGTAGAAGTAGAAGTAGAAGTAGAAGTAGAAGTAGAAGTAGAAGTAGAAGTAGAAGTAGAAGTAGAAGTAGAAGTAGAAGTAGAAGTAGAAGTAGAAGTAGAAGTAGAAGTAGAAGTGGAAGTAGAAGTAGAAGTAGAAGTAGAAGTAGAAGCAGAAGCAGAAGTAGAAGTAGAAGTAGAAGAAGAAGTAGAAGTAGTAGAAGTAGAAGTAGAAGTATAAGCAGAAGAAGAAGAAGAAGTAGAAGTAGAAGTAGAAGTAGAAGTAGAAGTAGAAGTAGAAGTAGAAGTAGAAGTAGAAGTAGAAGTAGAAGTAGAAGAAGAAGTAGAAGTAGTAGAAGTAGAAGTAGAAGTAGAAGTAGAAGTAGAAGTAGAAGTAGAAGTAGAGTAGAAGTAGAAGTAGAAGTAGAAGTAGAAGTAGAAGTAGAAGTAGAAGTAGAAGTAGAAGTAGAAGTAGAAGTAGAAGTAGAAGTAGAAGTAGAAGTAGAAGTAGAAGTAGAAGTAGAAGTAGAAGTAGAAGTAGAAGTAGAAGTAGAAGTAGAAGTAGAAGTAGAAGTAGAAGTAGAAGTAGAAGTAGAAGTAGAAGTAGAAGTAGAAGTAGAAGTAGAAGTAGAAGTAGAAGTAGAAGTAGAAGTAGAAGTAGAAGTAGAAGTAGAAGTAGAAGTAGAAGTAGAAGTAGAAGAAGAAGTAGAAGTAGAAGTAGATTTTTTTTTTTTTTTTTTAGATTTTCATTTGATCATATTTCAAAAGTTTAACAATATTAGTTGTGTTACCCACGAAGCTTTTGCTTATTTGTAGGTGGTTGAAGTTACAAAGTATTTGAATTGATTGGATTTTAATATTAAACAGTTTTATATTAATTAAAGAAAGAAGAAGGAAAAAAAAATTATATAAATTCATTATTGGTTTAATTTAAGATAAAAGATACATTACAAATTTTTAATTTACTTTTATCAATGCTTGGTGTTTAGAATTTAATTTAAATAGAAAAATTTCAATTTTTTTTTTACGTTTTTTAAAGTCACGAATATTTTTAAGATTTGTAGGAAGTTGGTTCATAATTGATGGTATCGTATAGTTAAGTTGTCGTTTTCCGTAGTTGTTGTATATCATCGGTATTTCAAGTAGACCTTGCGCTCGTCTTCTGGTGTTTACACTATGTGAAATAGGACGCTGGAATCTTAAATCGTCATAGTATTCAAGAACTGCTGTCATCTTAAATATATTTTCCACATTCAAGCACTTCAAATGTAGATGGTTTTTATTAATCATGTTTACAATTCTCCTCTGTAGATTAACAAGTTTATCTGTATGCGTTTTTGAGGCATTTCCCCAAGCTAACACTCCATATCTTAATCGAGATTCCACAAGTGAATAGTAAACCTGTTTTTGAACATCTTTTGTTGAATATCTTTCTAGATGAAATAAAGCAAACATAGCACTCCTCAAACTTTGCCTTACGATAGTAATATGCTCGTGCCACAGAAAGTGTTCATCTATTGTAACTCCAAGGTATTTGATTGATGTAACTAATTCAATGACATCACTTTTTCTTGAAGTGGGACATTCAGGATTTTGAAAGAAAATGTTAACTGTCTCTTTTTGTTTGTTTGGTGCACGAATGTGCATAATTTTCGTTTTGGTTGTGTTGATGACTAATCCAAAATCGTGGCACCATCGAGTGACTTCATCAAACTCCTGTTGCATCGTAGAAATCGCGGTTTCAAGACACATGTGTCTGACAACAATAGCTATATCGTCTGCATATGCAAAAGCTGTGCTTTTCTTAAAAATCCGTAGGAGTGCATCCGTAAAAAGTATAAAAAGGACCGGACCCAGTTTTGACCCTTGTGGTACACCATGTGTGCAGCTTCTTTCTTTACTCCATGAACTTCCAACTTTAACTCTAAATGTTCTTCCTATGAGATAGCTCTCCATCCATTTCCATAGAGTTCCCCTAATGCCAATTCTGTAAAGGACATCCAAAAGTTTATTGTGACTTAACGTATCAAATGCCTTGCTGAAGTCCACGAACATAACCAATACGTGATGGTTTAGACTCATGTTAATAGTATTACAGAATTCGCCAAGAAGTCTTCCCGTATTTTTACCTTTTTGAAAACCATATTGATTGGATTGCAGCAAGCAGTTTTTTTCAATAAACTTATTTAGTCGTCTTACAACAACTTCTTCAAGACATTTTTCCACAGCTGGCAAGATTGAAATTGGCCTATAGTTTAGAATTTCACTTTTTTTTCCTCCTTTATAAATGGGACGAATAACTGAAGTCTTCAAAATTTTCGGTACACACCCTTGTGTCAAACTTCTGTTCACAATTTGTTGAATCAATGGTGTTAGCAGATTTGCATTGAAGTAGAAGTAGAAGTAGAAGTAGAAGTAGAAGTAGAAGTAGAAGTAGAAGTAGAAGTAGAAGTAGAAGTAGAAGTAGAAGTAGAAGTAGAAGTAGAAGTAGAAGTAGAAGTAGAAGTAGAAGTAGAAGTAGAAGTAGAAGTAGAAGTAGAAGTAGAAGTAGAAGTAGAAGTAGAAGTAGAAGTAGAAGTAGAAGTAGAAGTAGAAGTAGAAGTAGAAGTAGAAGTAGAAGTAGAAGTAGAATTAGAAGTAAAAGTAAAAGTAGAAGTAGAAGTAGAAGTAGAAGTAGAAGTAGAAGTAGAAGTAGAAGTAGAAGTAGAAGTAGAAGTAGAAGTAGAAGTAGAAGTAGAAGTAGAAGTAGAAGTAGAAGTAGAAGTAGAAGTAGAAGTAGAAGTAGAAGTAGAAGTAGAAGTAGAAGTAGAAGTAGAAGTAGAAGTAGAAGTAGAAGTAGAAGTAGAAGTAGAAGTAGAAGTAGAAGTAGAAGTAGAAGTTGATATAATAACGAGATTTAATTAAAAAAGACAATCAGTAAAGAGTCGGTGTAAACATTTCTAAATGTTTATATATATTATTATCAGAACATTTTGTTTTAATTTTCAAAACTGATCTTAGTTTTTGGTACTGAACCGTAAGACACAGCTATTTGCAATAAAATAATAAATAAGGTCTAATCTCAGCCATAAAAGGCTAAAATACATTCCAAGTGCTCAAGGGTTCTTTTATAAGAACACCTTTACCATCTAGTGTTTAAAGCTCTAATTACAGCAGTGACAAAATACAGCTTAAACAAATTTTAAAGTTTTAACAAGGTTTTTGATTGCAAAGTGGATTGTGTTTATGTTATGAATATGTGAAGGCTTTTATTTTAAGATTCTAATTCTTTGAGACTTTTGGGAAGACGTTTTTGAAAATCAAAGCTCACGAATATTTAAAGAATAATCAATACAAATATCTAAATAAAAGCAAACAAAAATCTTTCTATTTATAAAGCTATAAGAAGTCCTTGAAAAAGAAGGTTAAAACACCCTGTTATACCCTTTATTTACACCCTAAAAATAAAATTAAAAAAGAAATACACTCCCATATCTTGAAAGACGTGTGGAATTTTTATGACTCCTTGGCTTGACATCGTGTTATTTTGTCCTTATCAATCGATATTTTTTTTTTTTGTTTATTTTTATTACACTAAAGTATACTCAAGCGTCATATAAACAAATAGGTAATTCTATATAATAAAGGGACAAAATTGCACAAAACGTCGTCGTCCCTCGTCGTCGTTGTTCAAAAGGTTAACTAAAGGTTATCGTAAAATTTATTGAACTTATTTTTTTTTACGGAAAATATCAAAAAAAGAATAAATAAATTGCAACTCTTGTCGTAGTCATCGTCGTCGTAAATTATGATGAAATGAAATTCAATTCCGAGTCGATATAGTGATTTTCCGTTTTGTTGTTTCCTTATATAAAATTTTCTTTCTTTTACTTCGATCTTGGATCTCATTTCATTAATTCCCGAACGATGCAATGATGACCAGTTGCTGATGTTGGTGGTGCTGCTGCTGCTATATCATTGCCAATAAAAAAATCTAATTAAATTTATAATGAGAAAAAAAAGGAATAATATATGAGGATGTTTTTATTTTCTTTTAAATTTTATTCTCTTTGCCAACTGGAGGAAAGATTGCTGATTTAATGATGTGAATGGGGTTTTTATGGTCATATTTTTCCGTCTTCTAGTGTTTTTATTTTTTATTTTGTGTTTTCTGCAGCTTCTGTCGCTTTTTTTTAGCAGACTACCTATAAACTTTCATGGTGGCGTTGTTTTTCCTTTTTGTTTGTGGGTGGGCAGGGGGATGGAAGTTTATATAGGTTGTAACTTTTTTAACGCGACTTTTATAGCCTGTTGTAGTACATAGCTGAAGCAATAAATCACAGAAGATTAGGAAATACGAGGAGGAAGTGAAACCAAGCATTTTAGGTCATTGGCATTTTCTTTTTTTTTTTTTTTTTGAAAATATTCGATTGTAACTTTATAATTTATTTTTATATTTAAATTGGAAAAAATTGACGTGATAATGTTGAAAAAGAAGATATATTCATTTTAAAAATTGAAATTTAAACAACATGATTATAGCATTAAATTTGAGTAATCTTTTTTTGGTGCGGATTTAGGAACAATTTTTCTATCTCTTTATCTTCTTAGGGGCTGTTGTAAGGTTTTTTTTTTAAAAAGAGATTGTAGTCAAAAACAATTATTGATTATTAAATTCGGAACCTCAAGTTGACAACACTATTTTAAATGGCGGCCATTACGTCAACTGTCAAATGAATCATTTTCATGATTTTGTTCGAAATAAAGGGTTTTTCAATGGGCGCGGGTAGATTTTGGCGCCCCGTGGCAGCCATTTTGTTTTGGTAACATCTGTCAAATGTTTTGTTTATTATTTAGTTGTTTATGCCAAATCATCATGACAAGTTACACGATTGAACAGCACGTTCAAATGATAAAACGTTATTATAAAAATGAGTGTTCCTTAACCAAACGTTGCGCGCATTGCGCCCATTTTAAAGTAGACGTTGCGGCCCTTAACTGTCTACTCTTCAACGTTTGGTGGCCAAATTTGAGACGACCGGTTCAGTAAACAATCAGCCAACATCCGTACGTTCAAGGAACGCAAGATCGGCCGCGAACATCGTCGCGGTCCGTGAAAATGTACAGCAGAACCCGAGGCAGTCTATTCTTCGCCGTGCACAAGAACTCGGCCTTTCGCAGACTTTAACTTGGCGAATTTTGCTACTGGGCCTACACCCGTACAAGATCCAACTGAACCAGAAGCTTAAAGTTCATGACCATAGACAACTCCGTTTGTTCGCTGACTGGGCTTCAAATCGTTTGGAAGAGGACCCCAATTTTGACCGAAAAATCAGCTTTAGTGACGAGGCGTATATGTGACGACACCAACCCACGTGAGGTTCACCAGGTGATAGTGCATCCTCAAAAAGTTACAGTTTGGTGTGGATTTTGCGCCGTACTTTTTTGAAAACGACGTTAGTGAGGCGGTCATTGTCAACAGCGAGCGCTACATAACGATGATAACTAATTTCTTATGGCCACATGACGACAAGTGGTTCCAGCAGGACGGCGGCGCTACGTGCCACACAGCAAACGCCACGATTGACATTTTCATCAACTATCCGCCCTTGTTGAATGCCCAAATCGTTAGTTGTTTCTTTTTGCCCTAAGGAATTTTTTAATTTTGAATTTGGGTTTTTCTGACATTGGAGTTGGGCTTTGTTACATTTTGTATAGACATTACGACGGTAATGATTTCTATCGTTTCGAATGTCACCCAACGACGTATAACTCAAAATAAATAGAGAAACGTCGTACAAAATATCACTAAGAAAACGTCACAAAGCCTTAATAAAATGTCACATCACCCAAACCAACATCAAAGTCGTAACGCCTAAATTTAGAAATGTCATAACGCCCAAAATTTTTCATTTTGCAAACATTTTGAGTGGTTGCACGCGTATAAACTGTGAGATATGTATAAGCCCGCTATTTGGGCTCACTAAAGAATTTAGGGTAGGTGCGAAGTTAGGTGCATGCAAAAAGTTTCTTTTGTATTTAAAAAATCTAGAATTGAAGAAACTTTGCATACATACAACCTCGCACGCATCCTGAATCTTATAGTGAGCCCAAGCAGAGGGGTTGCAGGGGGCAGCAGGCATGTTGCCCAGACTTGTAGACTTCACGGACGAGCCATCCCCAAACATTCTCAATAATATTTAGGTTTGGTGAGTAGGGAGGCCATTCCAACAATCCAACATTTTGTTGGTTTATCCAGGCTTTTACAACTCTGGCGGTATGGATGGGGGCGTTATCCTGCTGAAAAGTCCATTTAATGGGTCCAAACATTTCACTGAATTTCGGAAAAGCCCTTTAAGAATGCTTTTGTATGAATTTGAATTTCGTGATGATGGAAATTATAGCTCAATAGTTCCAAAATACGATATTGCACCCCAAACCATAACACCATCTTCACGGCTATGATGACGCAGCAAAAATAATTTTTCTTTTCGTAGATCATGGTAATAATAATTAAATCCGTCCGGGCCATCAAGATTAAATTTTTTTTCATCCGTGAAAACGACAAACTGCCACTCCTTTTTCCATGACATGTGGCGCCTGCAGAATTCAAGCCGCTTTTCCTTTCTTTGTGGGTTAAGTGGAGGCTTCTTCTTCAGTTTCATGCGCTTGATGTTGGGGCACTCCTAAGCACTCTCTCAACCTTGGAAAGACTTGCCTTTGTTCCAGATGATGTCTTTATTTGAGGAGCTGACTGACAAGAATTAGACGCCAGTCGAGTAATCAATCTCCTTTCAGCAGGTGTCGTGACTTTTGGGGGTCCTTTCATATTCTTCCCATACTTTTCTTTATTTTTCAAACAATTGCTCACATCATTTTGCGATCTTCCAATTTTTTTGCAATTAAACGAGCACTTAAACTTTGTTCTGCGTACAGTTTGATTTTAATTTTTTCTTCCGAATTAAGGCACTGTGCTCGTCCCATTTTTTCTTAAAATTGTATTTTGAATAATTTTACTTCGATAATGAGACATGATTTCAGAACACAAGAAAAAAAAAGCTTTTTGCAAAGCTCTATTCTGGAGAAAAAAGTCTTTTCCCTTGTAAAAGCTGCGAACCTATTTTATTGGCCGGCAATGTATTTAATTTTATTTCACTTTGAAAATTGGCCTTATTTCTCTGAATCGAAATGAGCCAAACATATTTGCAATGCTTTCTTGACAAATAAACAACCATTTTGTCAGAAAAATTGTTTTGGGCGCTATGACATTTTTAATTTGGGCGAAAAGACCTATCACCACAAAACATGTAGTTGAACAAATTTTTGCAAAAAAGAAATTTAGTTTCTAAAGTGCACTAAAATTACACAAAACATTTTATGTGAGTAGTTTCAATTTTTATTTTTTTTTGTATAAATTGTTCTATTTTTCATATTAATCAAAATTAGGAACTTTTAAAAGGAGAGAAATAAATATCGTTTTTACGTAAGTACAGAGCCATATCCAGAATGTATGTAATGTATGTATGTCCAAATTTGTAAGCGTTTTTAAATCACTTCTAATGTTGGTGTTGTGATTTTGTATTTTACACAACTTAGTTTTGTAAATTATGTAAAGTCTTCAAATGCAAGGTTAAATCAATATTCTTTATGCCTGTTTCGGCCATTATATTTTTTGATGAAAAACTACTTTTATTTAAACAGGACAAAAATTTCCCAGTTAGAGTTAAGAAAATCGACGTTTATTTTTTAATTCAAGAGACTTCAAAACAAGTTTGATTGATCACCAAGAAAATAGACAGTTCTTAAAAATCACATACTACATTAATGTAACTCATGCGAACCTTTTTATTTGTCAACTGATGTGACAATAGAAGCAGAAGTTAGTTATTCAAAAATATTTTTTAAGTGTCAAGAAAGGTAATTTATTTACCGTAGAGTGAAAATTTGCTGCAATTTAATGTTAAATCAGAAAAAATTTACTTTAAATTTAAAAAAGTTAGTTTATATCCTCAAAAAGACAACGATTTAAAAAAAGACACTCTGGCGTATACGTACTTTTTTTGTATAAGATTTTCTTACAAACATTTTTCCTTCACCTTTTTTTGGCGGTATGTTAACATTTATTTGTGTCAGTTTAAATACCAACTCTTACATTGTTTTTTCGAAACTTAAGTGCTCCTAAACTCCTTAGTTATAATAAATTAAAGAATGGTGATTGATTATGAAACGTTCTAAAAATCAAATTTTTTTTTAAGTTGTTAATCTTTCATACTAAGAAGAGTCATTGCTCTTTTTTATCCAAATTCCAGATTTAAGTTTTAAATGATAAGAACAGACAACTATAGTTTCAAGACACATTGGCGTTTATAAGGCCAGCTATAGACAAATAAGACCCAACGTACATTTTTATCTAAGCCAACTGACCCCGATATGAGTATTATTTTTTTCCGGTAGCACAGTTCTGTAACAATGGATATATATTTATAGCTAATCGACTGTACTGTAGTACATTTGCCATTCCTAATATATCTTGTCATAAAAATAAGCCCTCTTTATATAGTATTCCCACGCCCACAAACCTTCCAATCTGATTTCCAAGACATGACACACTTTGCCATCTTCGCATTAAAGCCCAACAACAACAAATTGAAACTGAAACAAAAACAAAAATATAAAATCCCGTCTGGTTGGGAAGCTCTTAAAAATTCCTATTGATTTATCAAATCAATTTAAACGCCATAAACATCAACCTTCACGCCTTCTAAACACATTGCCCGGTGATGATGATGATGACGATACACCCCCACAGCTACCCACCCCCACGTTTCTTCCCAACCATCCTTCCGTTCTTTGTTAAATTTATCTCATACACACGACTTTCTTTTTTTTTATGTTCTATGTTATTTTTATTTTTAAATAAAATATTCTTCTTTTGTTTAAAGCGAATTTTAAAGTAGCCTTCACTGGTACTCTCGGAAAAGGGGTTGCAGGGGTTGCGTTGCGGGGCGAGTTGGAGGGTGTACGGGCGTCCCATAAAACAAAATCCAACACAGCACAGCTCAGAGATATTGTTTGCAAAAATAAATAAACTCAGAGTGAGTATAATTTATTTATTTATCATTCCCCGTCTGACTAGGATCAGTGCCGGGGCCATAAAACAAAACAATGTGGAGGAGCACAGCAGCGTAATAAAAATAGGTAAGCAAAATGGCGGCGGTGGCGCAGGCAGGGGTGGTGTAAAAGGGTGTAGGTGGTGGCCAATGGTGATGGGCGGGAAGAAGTGAACAATGTTTTTTTATAGGTAACGAACGAAGGGGGGTGGGTTGCGGATTTGGGTTGACTGCGATGGCGATGGTAGAGAAATGAGCACAGGAAACGATTGCGTTGTTTATGCATCTTGCAGAGAGCGAGTGTGTTTTGTCTATTTATAACCATTTTTCTTGTCTCGGCGATTTTATTTATATATTTTTTTTTCTGTTCTGTTTTTGTATACATTTAACATTTTATCTTTATTTATGTGTTTTTTATTGTATTTTTCCTCTTTTTTTTTAAATTTATTTAAACAAAACAAAAAATAATAATAAAAATAATCTAAGCTATTGTGACCATGTCAGGATAAATTCTTAAAGCTGATGGAAGGTGACAGACTATCTATAGGGGTGTGTTGTTTTGTACGAAGTCTGAATAAAAACAACCCTTGAGGTATTTTTATAAACAGCTTTGGCCAAAATAATAGAAACATTTCTTACTTTTGAATTTAACTGATTGTTTGTATAGTAAGCCTCACTTTTACGACTCTCACAGTGCACCAATTTTAACCAACTGAGGTGTCAAAAAAAAGAGAATTTTCTGTAGAATATGCTAATTTCTTTTTCATTGAATATAAATAAGTTTATAATTTGTTAAAAAAATTATTATTGCATTACAATAAAAATATGAAATACTGGGAAACTAGTATACATCAAAAGAAATGGTTTGTGCATTTGAACGAAAGTATCGAATACACAAACCATTTCTATCAATAAGTAAATTTCCCTGTATTTCGTGATTTTATGGGATGAGTTCTTACTTACGTTATGAGTGGCCTTAGAATGAGCTAAATAAGGGTATAAACCGTGTTGAATGTTTTGTTTCGTTGGCGGTGTCGGTGAAGCAGCTCATTCTTCGGAATTCCTCAGGGATACTACTGGAACCAAAAAACTTATTCCAAGAAAAAAATATAACTGTGATAATAAAAGTTCTCAAAAATTATTTTGTATCTTTTTGATTCCCGTTTGGGTTAGGGGTACATTGAAATGATTTGAAAATGGTTGGATAAGGGATTTTGTATGATACAGGGTATTTCAACAGGGACGCTACAAAAGTAGAACGACAGGGACTGCAAACGACGCCATATTTCTTGCAGATCTTTTTACATTTCTCTTCAGTAAGGTTTGCCATTTCATGATGGAAAGATATATGAGCCAACAACGATTCGAAATTTTTATAATTTACAGTGGCCTCAACGTTAAGAGCGCTACGTTCAATTTATGGTCGTCTTAATTGTCCTGGCAGATCAACAATCAATTGAGCGTCTAGTGAAAAAATTTGAATCCACAGGCACAGTACAAAATGTTCCCGTGCCAGTGAGACAAAGAAGTTCCCGTAGTGTTGAGAATATTGCTGCCGCTGAGGCTTCAGTCGCAGAAAGCCCAAATGTGTCTGTCACACGTCGTTTTCAAGCTTTGGGCATCTCTGTGACGTCGTTGTGGCGAGTTTTAAGAAAAGATCTTGTTGTTCTTACAAGATTAAATTGACGCAAGAACTGAAGCCGCTTGGCCACCAAAAGCATCGTATGTTCGTGAATTGGGCTGAGCAACAACTTGAAAATGATTCGGATTTTCATCGAAAAATCATCTTCAGCGATGAGGCTCATTTCTGGGTAAATGGCTTCGTCAATAAACAAAAATATGCGGTATTGGTCAGGCAGCAATCCATACGTACTCCATGAGACATCATTGCATCCCGAAAAAATTACGGTTTGGTGTGGTTTATTTGCCTGCCGGCGGCGTCATTGGGCTGTACTTCTTCCGTGATAATTAAGACCGGCACGTTACTGTGAATGGGGATCACTAACGTTCAATGATATTTTTGGTCCCAATCGGGTGATATGGACTTGGAGGACATGTGGTTCCAACATGGTGGCCATGCAAAAGAAATCGAGTTTCATACATAATGGCATCGAACGTACTTTCACAGGAATAAAGAATTTCAGTGGTATCCAAAACAGTTTTTATTTTATTTTAAAAAAAAACTTTTGTAGCGGTCTTATTGAAAACCCCGACATTTTAATGAATTTGGGAACTATTAAGTTCATGGTGAGAAAATTGATTTCTGGGCAAACTACTAAAGAGACAATTTTTTGGTTTTTACAGCCTGGATTCTGGTAACTTTTCAAAAAGCTAAAAAAAAGACTTACTATAGAAAACTTTAGACATTTTATTATATCGGGTTTTCTAATAGGGGCTTGACAACTTTGAATTTGAATTTAATGTTTCACTTATCATCGAACTATCATTGTCAATGAATTCAGTAAACTCAATATTTTCACCAAAGTGAAAAACACGAACCGTCATCTGCAAATTGTAAACGTTTTTTGTACCGAAATTCGGAGTCGGTGACCGAAACTTTAAGAGCGTCGTTGTAATTCTCGCCTATGCAGTTACAAGTTTAGTGAGTCCACATATACGTTATGTGATATTAACGTTTGAGCGAACCAACGTGTTGGTCGAAAGAATCAAACCCGTCGATTCTACGTTCTCTAAAATTGGGCATAGCTTAGACCACATTGTGGGGTATTTTGCTTAAGGATCTTGGTTTACACCCAAATAAGGTGAAGTTAACTCAAGAATTGAAGCCAAATGACCATTTGAAGCAACGCATTGGGCAAGTTGTCAAGTACTCATAGGAATCATAGGCTTACATAAAATTGTGTTCCTATTAGTTTGGCCATGACTGTATATTATAAATTTTATGAGCGAGCTTTCCTATATAAAATGGGGTTGGGGATGGTATGATGGGGTGGTGGGATGGTTAAATGTTTGTTTTATTATTTTATACGCAATGCCGTGTGCAACAATGTTGCATATATATTTAAAATATTGCAAGTTGTGTATGTACCTACCTACATATGTGTGCCACTTTATGTTTAAAGAGGTCGGAAGGCAGAAAAACGTATTCGCTGATGGGGATCGTTGAGCATTGCCAACCCACTAAAGCAATGAAAAGGGGGGACAGCAAGGGGTGCTAAAAACACCCTTATTTTTAGTTGATGCAAATATAGTTACTACTATTTCTATTTTTTGTATTTATATGCACTCACTTGCTGTTGCACAAAGAGAAATATTTATGTACCAGCTAACGATATAACTCGCTCCACTCTCGCTTCGCTATGATGCGATGGTGCAAATGTGCATGAGTAATTTTCACAAGTGTCAGGAATGTGCTGCACATAACATAACGATTTAATTTAAATGGAGCATTTGATGGGTTTCCGCAATGTTTTTGTTGTTGTTGTTGGTGTTATTATGTTTGTGCATCGTGCTTGGTGTCATTCTACAGCAACATAAAATAAGAACAATAAATAAACATGTATCCGCATGGTGCTTAAGTTATTTATTCTTTGTTTTTTTTGTATTTCTATTTTTAATACTTTTTCAAATGAGTGCAGGCAGGGGGCGGGTGTGGGGGTGTTGGTGTGGTTGTGAAACTGGAGCTGTTGATGGCTTTGATGGTTAATATATACATTATTCTTATGCATATTACACACTACACTTTACCCAACCCTACCTTACCATTTCTATACCTCCGGAGAACTTGAAGTATGGTGGAATTTAATTTTATAAGCAGAATAAGAGATTATGTAATTAAAAAGTATAATAGTAATAGATTGTTGAGAAATGACATAAGTGCTATTATAATATACGAGTACATCATATGTGAAGTTAACTTGTTGACGGAAGAGAGAACGACGACGACTACGACGACGAGCGTTATAAAGCATAACCATGACATACTATAGGCGGTTTAAATTTTACCCATCACCATCACCAACCATTTGAAGCATTGTCTTGTTTATAATTACAAAAACATAACAACATTTTAAAAAGTAGATATAACATAATACTCGTATACTTTGAAAATGAGTATAAAGATTAATTATATTGTTATTATTTAAACATTAGAGAGCAAAGTGGTTTTTCAAAAAAGATGCGCGTGGGTAAGCAGAAAGAAACACTTTGATGTTTATTTTTAATTAATTTAAACAAAATTTAACCAAGCTTCTCTTCTTCAAAGTTAATTGTTTTGAAAAGATGTTAATGTTCAAGTTGATGTTAATGTTGATGTTGATGTTGTAGATTATAAATGTAAACGAATCATCAATTTGAAAAGTAATTTTGCAAAATATTAAGTAAGTTTTTGACACGATTGAGTGATTTGAAAGATAATTGTACTAAACAATAATTTTTATCTGCGTCTGTTTTTATAGAAAGTTTCGAAATGATTATAAACATTAGTTTACTGTCAAATGTCCTTTGCTAATAACCTTTTATTTTTCCATGGTTTTCAAAATTTAATAATGAAAACTATGTAAGTTATCTCCAATGGGGTAGGTAAAAAATGATAGGTGATGATGCCATACTTGTGACAGAGAAATGTATTAACTAAAATTAAATACTGGAGCTTTCAAGAAACAACAAAAAAAAATAGATTTTTAGATATTCAAATTAAAGTCGACGTTTAAGACTTATTTTAATTTTTAGAAGTTAATTTATAGCAAATGGCGAATTGAAAAATTATCGTGGTAGAACAATGTTTCGTCGATGAAGCAGTATGTCAATTTAGTTCAGAAACAATAGAAACTATTTTCAATTTCGATTGTGAATAAATTTTGGATGATTAAATTAAACAACTTTTTCGCCCATGTTTCGAATTTCGATCGAAAGTGAATTGAAATCACTGTTCAATTTCACGTGAAATGAAATTGCATGTTCTTCAATTTGATCGATTTCGAAAACTTCGAAATTGCTTCGAACTGTCAGAACTGAAGGATTATCCATTTTTATTTTGTTTCTGAAGAAAAATATTTGCTGTTTTGAAGATGGATGCAATATTATTGGCAATTTTAAGTGAAAAAAAGGAAGCAGAATTCAAGAGAAAAAATAAGAAGACGAATTTTGCGAGACAAATCAAATATATTGGATTTACCTGACACAATGTAAGTGTGTGAAAATTATGTAGAATTGTTTTGATAAATGTAAATTCTTGATTTCCTCTTTTAAGCTTACATTGTAATTTTAGATTAGGCAAAGACGTTTTTTTATATGTTGTAAGGCAAATAGAACCTTTTATAATATTTTCATCGATTTCTTCAATTCAAAAACTTGCTGCAACCCTCCGATTCCTAGCAGAAGGAAGCTATTAAAGATCAATTCACAGAAATAAAAAATGTGATTTGAATGCGTTCCAAAAATGGAACAAACCGAAATATAGAACATGCATTTGCATGTTCGAAAATCCAATTCACAATAACAAATTGTGGAACACCGAAATTCACTTTCGCAAAGCGTATTCACAATAAGTGAAATGCAGAACATGGGCATTTAAATCAATTTTAAAACCGTTTTTGATCTTTAAAAATGTGTTGTTTTTTTTCGTAGTCTTTTTTCGTTACTGACAAAAACCCTTTAAGCTTAAATATTGAAATGAAATTGAAAAACATTCAAATCAAATGAAAATGATTCTTCTGGTGGACTCGATGATTTTGAAGTATTGATTAGGAATTAAAAGTTTATAGAAGCAATGATAAAAATTTTTCGAAAATAAGTTTTGATTTTAAATAGTTCGTTATTTAAGCAGATGTCACTTTTGAATCTGTAATCTTTTGACATCTGTCAACGGAAAACTAATTCGTTACTAAACAAATTACGATAGGAACACTTCAACAACTTATTGAATGATGAAAACTTTTCAGTCACAGTTCAAAAGACTAAAAGCCTTTCTTGGTAGTCGTGAAGCACTTTTTAAGCCGGCAGTAGTAAAACTGGATAACAAATTTGAGCTTTTGGGATAACTTAATAATTTGAGGAACAGAAATTTTTGCTTGGGAAACAACAGAGTATTAGTGCTATAAGCCAGAGTGTTGACAAAAGCACAAGTTTATAGATTTCTAGTAAATATTAAGATTAAGGGATTCAACAAATGACCTTCACCGTATTTTGCAAACAGACTTTGGTTTTAAGGCTTTTAAAGTTCAGAAAACACAACAACTGTAGACTTTCGTGCCGGGATGTTTAGTGTGTAGGACTGTCATGCTAGAGGTTCAATCCCTTCCCATTTCTATTCCTATATAAAAGTTCTTTTCACGGGTACTGCCGCTTGCGAGTAATTGAAAAATCTTCCAAGAGTAATGTTTGTCATGAAAAGTACTTTCTCAAATAAGCTGTTCCGATTCGGCACACAACAGTAGGTCTTTCATCCCTGACATGACTCGCATACAGGAATGGTTGAGAGTTGTAAGTCACTAGGCCTTAGTTCTCAACAGATTATTGCGTCACCTAATTTATTTATTGAGACACAAGAATTCAAGTGGGTGGATTAGCAGCAAAGTCGTATCTTCGATAATCAAAAAGGTTCAGACTTTGATCGAAAAATCATCATCTTTGATTAGTTTCTTTTTGGAAGCTACGTTAATAAGAAGTATTTTGGACTAAGGGGTTCGCAAAATATGGGGTGATTTTTTAAGAGCTTGAGAACTTTAAAAAAAAAAAAAACGCATAAAATTTGCAAAATCTCATCGATTCCTAATTTGAAACGTTAGATTGGTCCATGACATTTACTTTTTGAAGATAATTTCATTTAAATGTTGACCGCGGCTGCGTCTTAGGTGGTCCATTCGGAAAGTCCAATTTTGGGTAACTTTTTCGAGCATTTCGGCCGGAATAGCCCGAATTTCTTCGGAAATGTTGTCTTCCAAAGCTGGAATAGTTGCTGGCTTATTTGTGTAGACTTTAGACTTGACGTAGCCCCACAAAAAATAGTCTAAAGGCGTCAAATCGCATGATCTTGGTGGCCAACTTACCGATCCATTCCTTGAGATGAATTGTTCTCCGAAGTTTTCCCTCAAAATGGCCATAGAATCGCGAGCTGTGTGGCATGTAGCGCCATCTTGTTGAAACCACATGTCAACCAAGTTCAGTTCTTCCATTTTTGGCAACAAAAAGTTTGTTAGCATTGAACGATAGCGATCGCCATTCACCGTAACGTTGCGTCCAACAGCATCTTTGAAAAAATACGGTCCAATGATTCCACCAGCGTACAAACCACACCAAACACTGCATTTTTCGGGATGCATGGGCAGTTCTTGAACGGCTTCTGGTTGCTCTTCACTCCAAATGCGGCAATTTTGCTTATTTACGTAGCCATTCAACTAGAAATGAGCCTCATCGCTGAACAAAATTTGTCGATAAAAAAGCGCGAAACATATTTCGAACCGAACACTGATTTTGGTAATAAAATTCAATGATTTGCAAGCGTTGCTCGTTAGTAAGTCTATTCATGATGAAATGTCAAAGCATACTGAGCATCTTTCTCTTTGACACCATGTCTGAAATCCCGCGTGATCTGTCAAATACTAATGCATGAAAATCCTAACCTCAAAAAAATCACCCATTATAAGAATAGTTGCTGAAAATCCTCTCTGTATTTTTAACGGTGATGGTAGTAGTGTGATTGGACCATACTTATTCGAAAATAAGGCTGTTGCACCTGTTAGAGCAATACAAGCAACGAAACAATTATAATTTAGCAAGAAAAGTTTCCTGACCGTGTTGTTTTTCAAAGATGTAAGCTTACGAATTCTTCAAGGACATGAAGAAAAAATAGTGCACTTATTTATTTAGCTGATGTTGTTTTTTGCTAATAGCATTTTTTCTTATTTACAATAAAATTCAATTGATCCATTGATTTCTCTAAAAAATACTTGATTTTTCTTTTCAAATATCAAATGAAACCTCTTATTGGAAAACCATTTTATTGCAATACAATTTTTATAAATTTGAAATAACCAAGGTCGTACGGTTAATAAGGAGTATTACCTTGAAGTTATGCGACGGTTGCATGAAGCAATCCGAAAAAAACGCTCAGATTTATGGAAAAACAGTTCATGGCTTTTGCACCACGATAACGCACCTGCTCACTCGTCATTGCTTGTTCGTAATTTTTTGGCCAAAAACAATACCGTAGTCATGCCCCAACATCCATATTCACCAGATATGGCTCCGTGTGACTTTTTCCTGTTTCCAAAGTTGAAGAGACCCATGAAAGGAGGTGTTTTTCATCGATTGAAGAAATAAAGGCCTGAGAGTGCTCAAGGACATATCAAAAAGTGAATATCGAGAGTGCTTCGAAGATTGGAAAAAACGCTGCCATAAGTGTATTATATCTGGGGGAGACTACTTTGGATATTTTATTTTTTAATCTACAGGCTTAATGCTAACAGACTGCATA
The DNA here is from genome assembly GCA_951509635.1 of Eupeodes luniger. NCBI lineage: Eukaryota > Metazoa > Arthropoda > Insecta > Diptera > Syrphidae > Eupeodes > Eupeodes luniger. Next base: position 56,475,063 of record OX608073.1, read on the forward strand.
CACTTAATAAATACATAAAATAAAATAATAATTTTAACATAACATATACATATAAGAACTTATTAAATTTTGAAATCATTATTAACATGTAAACAGTTATGTAGTAATAACAATAATGGAACTAATTCTTTTTTAAAGCTTTCACGAGATAAGTTAAAATCAAATGTAGAACAAAGTGCATTGAACGATGAAGTAGCTCTTGACATTGGCTCATTTTTCCCATAATTTGTTCGATGTGTAGGCTGATGAAGGAACTTTCTAGTTCTGAGAGGTCTTATGGGTACATTTATTGAAATTATTGAGATCAAGACTGAGCTTTTTATTTTATGGCAAAGAATATCCCTTATGAATAACGCATCCTGAGCTTTTCTACGTGTTTCTAACGACGACGGACGTCAATCCAAGTAGCTGGCATCTTGCTTTGTAGCTTGGGCATAAATCCCATCGCATTTTGTAAAATATGTATCTAGTGAATCGTCTTTGAATTTTTTCAATTCTATCGATTTCATTTTTATAAAACGGATTCCAAATCACTGATGCATACTCAATAACAGATCTTACTAATGAATTATAAAGAATTAATAATACATAAGGATCAGTAAAATCCTTAGTGTTTCTTTTAATAAATCTCATAAACGAATTAGCCTTTACAGAAATAAAATCAATATGAGACTTTAGCGAAAAAGAAGAATCAAACACAACTCCGAGGTCCCTAATTTTATTAACACTTTGAATATCGTTCTTGTCGAGATTATAAGTATATTGAACTACAGAAGCTGATTTAGAGAACGATATAGTAAAATACTTTCTTGTATTAAGTTTGAGTTCATTTTTGGAACACCAGTCGTGAATTCGATTCAGATCAGCTTGAAGATCATCGCAATCATCAGTGTCATTTATTTTTAAAAATAATTTGAGATCGTCCGCATATAGTAGACAATTACAATTGCGAATCACATCAACGTTGTCGTTTATATAGACATTGAATAGCAATGGACCTAAATGGCTTCCTTGGGGAACTCCTGACGTGCATTCTATAAGTCTAGAGAACTTACCATCAATTGAGACCCGCAGAGTTCTATTGACAAGATAGGAAGATAACCAGTCAAGCAGTTTTGAATGAAAACCAAAGCATTTAAGTTTTTAAGCAAGAATTCTATGGCTTACAGTGTCGAATGCTTTACTGAAGTCGGTATAAACTGTGTCAACTTGACTTTTTTTTTCTAGGGTATTTACAACAAATGACGAAAAAACAGCCAAATTTGTTACAGTTGAACGGCCAGAAATAACTTTGAAGGGGACCACATCAATGTAAACGAATAAATAAATATTTTTTTGAAAAACGAAAATTCCGGGTATTTTTTGAACACATCTCGTATGTACATATATTCATTTGTATCAAAAACTAAATTTAAAAAAATGTGTTTTATCAATGTGAAACAATAATGATAGGATTTGCAAAGCCTATAGCCCGTTTGGTTTTGTGTCGATGTGTGCCTAAACTTACTACATAATAATAATTAGTTCTCTATTAATTATCCATTTTTTTTAATGATAATTACATTTTCACCCTAATCGACTTGGGAGTGGGTGAACAAAAATCCTTAAACATAAATCCCTAAATTCTAATTTTCCTCTTTCCCATATTTCAATCAATTTATTCAATTACAAAAATTTAATTAGGTCATATATTACATGAGCCTACAGATTTTTTCTTTCATAAACATTGATGTACGTATGTTTGTATATGTACATAATTTCTATTGTCGATAACCGCAGGTTGTAAATAAAATAAAAAATTATTTAATTAATTATGCAAACTTTATGCTCATTTTTGTTCTTTCTAAATAAATTCAATAATAACAACTTTGCAGATACATTTATAAACAACTAAACATAATTCTAACTCAATTTGAATTTGAATAAGCAGCCTACATATCCCTCTACCTACACTCTGCATTTTGAATGACTCTAATTTCAAAAACTAATTAAAATGTTAAAATATTTAGATTACCTTTTAAATATGAAGCTATATAAACGTGCAGTATACTCCTCGTATACATATGTTTATGAATATTCTATGGAAAATGTATTTTCAATTCAACCAAATTAACGTCAAAATGAATTTCTCTTTTAATTCTCTAATTTTATCGGAATATTAAATTCATTTTTTTTTGTTGAGTTTGTTTAAACAAAATAAAAGCATTTAATTTTAAATTCAAATATTATTCAGATTCAAATATAAATTCCCGGAACTATGATATTTTTTTTTTTTTTTTTTTTTTTGAAAAATAAAACAAAAGTAAAAACTAAATTAAGTACCTATAGACAAGTCCGCCCAATAATATTTTCGAATAATCTATAGTTTGAGGGTTGGAGTGTCTGCCTATGCTCTATAGCCTATAATAAATCCGTCTATAGTTTTTACATTCGCATTCACATTTCATTTGGCAAATTCAAGTTTTGAATTATTAATTGCAATGAAATTCAATTTAATTGATTGCGTGTGTGTGGCATTATTGCTGGCGGCTGCGTTTTGCCGGGCTGGCCGGACGAATGGTAGAAGGAGTTTTGTTTTTATGTTTTTGGGTTTAAAACTTATCTGAAGCTTGGGTAATTTGAATTTACGTCTAAAATAATTGAAAGTGCTAACGGTATTCGTTTGGGTGGACACGGACGGTGGAGTGTTGAAATTGGCAGTTGGGTGTAGAACTTAAGGCAAATTTGGAGAGTTGGTGTTGTCCGGTCTTACACCCATCAAACATCAACAGCCACACCACATCAATGATGGATTTGGTATTGCAAAGCTCTAAATGGGGACGACAAGCCAGCCGGTATACCGGCATCGGAAGGAGAAAAGTGAGGTGTGAGAAAACGGTTGTTGTTCCCTGTCAAAATATATACAACATCAGAATTGGAACGCAGCCAGTTTAAGACGGACATTTATGTATGTTGTTCCAAATTAAAAGATGTGTGGGGAATGTGTTTGCCAAAAATATACATAAAAATGATTTCGTTTGGTTGAACATTTTTGTGAATTTTTAGGAGAGCGTATGGCTTGAAGAATTTAAGAAGATTTATTTGATTTATGATTACGTAGAAAAGGCTGATGGCTAGGTTGATGGGCTTTTTTCTTTTTATTATTTTGTTTAAATGTTCCGAGCGTTTATTTATGTCCTTTTTTTTTGTTGCTCTATGTGCTGTGCACATTAATCATTTGAGTTTAGGATATAAAAGGACTTGTAGAATTACAATACATGTATTTGGAAGAAAATTTCAACATGACTTGCAGAAGAAACAACTCAAACTATTGGACTATAAATAATGTCATAGGCCAAGGGAAATGAGGGTGTTGAATGAAAATTGTCTCGGACCTTAACATGCTTAAAACTTAAATATTCACATGTCACTTTCTCAAAGTTTTTTGGTAATAATCAAAAATTAAGGTAAAATGCACAGAAATTTGAATACAAAAATTATTAAAAAATAGCATTTTAGGTTAATTTTTATTCCTATACGGTGTGTTATCTTCTATAAGTGGAGTTAGTCTGATAAATTGCCATTGAAGCAAAATTATTTTTTAAGAAACTTCGAAGATTATAAATTGGGTGGCTCAACAATCCATTGAAAACTAGGGCTTATAGTTACTTACAACTCTCAACCATTTCTGTGTGCGAGTACTGTACAGGGATAGAGGGGACCTACAGTCAACAGGCCAATTTGAGAAAACACTTTTTATGACAAGAATTACTCTTGGAGAACTTGTCAATTTCTCGCAAGAGGCAGTACCCGTGAAAAAACCTTAGATGACATAGACATGGGATCGATGCCAAGACCTCTGGCATGACAGTCCAACGAACTAGCCATCATGCCACGTGTACTACACTTCGATACTTCGAAGAGTATGCAATGAATAATTGAAGAATTATCTTGTTTTTGTTACGACATAAACTCGGGACGTTAAACAGTTTAGTGGTATTTTTGGTAAAAAGTTGAATTTTGTTTATTTTTATAAAGATTTAACTATGAAATTAGTTTTAAGTCAATATTTTTATCTGGATATTAGTGTAGAACATTAATTTTTACCAGCTTTTAGTTACATTTAAAAAAGACAATTTGATAAAAAAAACTGTCAGTTGGATTTAACTTCAACTTTAACTTCAAAAACGTTGTTTTTCGTGCTTCAAAATTATTCTGATTTTATCATTTTTTGTTAGCAAAATATTTTAGACGACTTATACTGATTCCTTATTTTTGAAAACCTGTTGTATTTTTTTTTTTAAGTTTTAGATTAAAACTTATTTTGTCAGGTTAATTATTTGCAAAAGGCAATACCCTGTACAACAAAATGTTTGAAGGTGACATCTTTACTCGTTCTTGAGAAATGGCTTACGAACAAAAGGTATACCAACAGTACGTGAATAAATGTCAAAGTTTTCAATTTTTAAAATCGGTCCTTGTATAACAAATTCCAATTGGAAGTACGAACGTTGATAAAATAAGTTAAAACATAAAAAAAAATAATACAAAATTTGTTTTATTGTTTAAATTTAAAATTTAACAAAAGTGCTTGAAATTATCTTAGAAAATATAAGCTAATCAGCGATATAATATTATCCGATCGGAACGGAAATTTCTCCGACTCATACAATTTTTTTTTTATTTTTCATTTTAATCATACAAAAATCGGTAACAATTCAAGAAAATTACAGTAATATTTCTTAAAATTCGAAGAAATTTTCGTTCCGATCGAATACTATGATTTTTACAATTTGTGCCTAAAATATTTTAGCAGCATTAAAAAAAGAGCTCGACACCAAATGGTTGTTTTACAAAATGTGAAATTTCAAACACAAAAAAAAGTTTTGAATTTTCCCTGGAAAATCACAATTGTATATACTAAATGAAATGAAACCATTTAAAAATCAGTAAAAATTACTTCATTTGATTGCAAAGAACAAATATTTAAAAAAATAGTTGTATGCGGGTGTTAATAAGAACCATTTCAAAAAAAAAATAGACAAATTTCATTCCTTAATGCAAATAATAACAGTAATACATAATATGTGGCTGGTATATGAAAAATTATAACAAATAAAAACAAAAGAATTATTACCCAAAGTCTTTTCGGTATTGAAATAAATTGCAAATACAAAAATCCCCATACAAAATAACCTACTTCTGTCTAAATTTTAAAATATTTAATTTTATATTTACCGTCAGTACAGATTTTTCTTCCATAATATTTTACAATTTTGTTTTTAATTTCCAAAAACAAAAACGAAAAATATAAATAAAAATATACAATGTCTTAAAACATACCTAAATCATTTATAAATCCAAACAAAACGTTTCGTAAATTTATCATTCATTAAAAATTTAAATATTTCTATACACAATTTAAAAATAAAAATACATTTTCTCAAACCTCCTCTCGCCAAAAAAAATAAAAATACAAATAAAAAAAAATAAAACAGAACAAATCATAAACATTCTAAAATGAAAATAAATCAATTGGCGCAAAACAAAATAAATATAAAACCAAAAACATTCCCCGGTTATTACATTTGGCTCGAATCCAACAAATGCGCAGCAATTTAACAAAAAAGTTCAAAAACCTCTTCTTCCTCTATTTTATTTTTTTTGTTTGCCAATTTATTGTCGCTATAAAATAAAAATAAAACTAATCCTAATACCCCACTCCTCATCATTCCCCCTGAGGAGCCACCTCTACCCTTTCGTTAGATAATTTGGACACAATTTAAACTAAAATAAAAACTTGCATGTCATTCAAGTTTTAGTTTTTTTTTTTTTTCAAAGAAAACCAAAATAAAATAAAATTAAATTTAAAATCTGAAATAATAGACCTTGAACTGTTTGTTCATCTTTCGACAGATATACAATAAAACAAAACAAAGTTATTTAAACAAGAAATTTGAAAAACAAAACAAAAAAAAACTAACAAATCCTCATACAGATTGAAAAGAACGTCCCTCATCAATATTTTCTGTAGATAGTCGAGCCAAATTGCTTTCACCCTCGACGCCAACATTAGTCGTCAATTGGTTAAAAAAATGTTTTTAAAACCACCACCGGGCGCACGTTCTTACTTTTGAAATGTTAACAAAGAGAACGAGGTTTTTAATGGGTTATACTTCAATTCGTTTCAGAACTCTGAGCAAAATGGCTTTTTGAGATCAATAAAATAAAAACAAGATCAAAATTTTACAATGCCATTTTATGAATAATAATAATAAAATATTTCAAAATCAGTTCAGTTGTTTTTTGAAATATTGGAAAAGAAGAATTTAAAAAAAATATTTAAAATATGTTTTATTAATCTTTTGGATATCATTAGATAACACTGGCCCACAATAAAACGTTTTTTTATTTTAAGTGCACAAGCAAAACCTGAATTTAAATCTTACCAAAAACGGTGTTTTCAAAGCTCAGTTAAAACACAACATATCCCTTTACAATAAATTCTATTATTTTTAAATAATACAAAATACAATTTTTTACAATAAATTGTATTATTTTTAAAAGTTCAAATCTTTATCTTAATATTTTCAGTATCTCGCTTAGTTTTTGAAGTTTCTCTAAGTTATGCGTCTTCAATTGAACTTATCTGAAGATTTAAAAAACCTGGAATGTAAGTCTATTATGTTTTTGAATAAGTCCTTTTAGAGTTAATTTTCTAGTGTAGATTTTGAATCTAAACTCAGATTTTAGCTGTATGTGGTAAGACTCATAATTTTTAAATAGTTTTCTTAATATTTTTCAAAAACTTGATGTTACAAGTCTTGAGACTACGAATCCGTAATAAAAACTCTCTGTTCTGTTCTGCTCTGCTCTGTTCTGTTCTGTTCTGTTCTGTTATTTTCTGTTCTGTTCTGTTCTGTTCTGTTCTGTTCTGTTCTGTTCTGTTCTGTTCTGTTCTGTTCTGTTCTGTTCTGTTCTGTTCTGTTCTGTTCTGTTCTGTTCTGTTCTGTTCTGTTCTGTTCTGTTCTGTTCTGTTCTGTTCTGTTCTGTTCTGTTCTGTTAAGAACCGTTTTATCATAAATGCTTGAGTATTCTTTAAAGGTTAATATATTGAAGAATTGCCATACAAGATGATTATTTTTGAAGTAAGTACGATACTGAACATTTTTAAACGGAATTTCAAAGTAAGAGATTGTAGATTTTGAAAATCATAACACATTTTATTGAAAAACAAAAACTACATTAATGACAGCCACAAAAACCCCATGTGTTTTAAGAGATTGTTCTCAAAACCCCGACGTGATTGATTGTTTTTGAAGTCAATTTTAAGCAATTATAAAAAACATTATAAAATGTATAATTTGACTGCCATCTACATAACCTTGTTGACCAGTGTAATCGTTTTGTTGACTTTTTCTCAATTTTGAGTCATAAGTCATTTTATTGTTATATTATTTCATATCTTATTTTCATTATCCGAGAGAATTGTAAGATATGCCTCAGTATAGTTTCTCAGTGTCACAAACGTCACACAAATGTTGGCAAAATGAAATAGTTTTGGCGTTTTTTTTCTGCCAAAATAATAATATTGGCAACATTATCTTTTCATTACCATAACAATTTCGAAGTTAACAATTACACCAAAAATTAAACTGTTAAAAACTTAACACAAAGAAGTAGTTTTCATCTGTAGGTAATACAATTTTTAATTTGGTTTGTTTGTTGTATTCGTATAGTTAAATTTTCTTAAACTTATAAATGACAAACTTAATACCTGTGAAAAAAACTAAAGTGTCACAAACGTAACACAAAAGTATTGAAAAATTTGTCAAACTTATGTTCTGTAATAAAAACTTAAGGTGTCACAAACGTAACAGAAAAAAAGTTGAACAATTTGGTATTTTAATGATTCTTTTTCCTTAAAGAGACTCGTAATTTCTTTTAAATATAACAACTCTTGCAACGTCAAACATATTCTCCAATATTACTTCAAATATAAAGTTCACACTTAAATTTTACAGAACAAAACATTTCATACAAATTTCAGGTTTTGTAATGTCATACTTGTTAAGAAACTACATTTAATGAAGTTGTTTAAAAAAAAGAGGATTTGTGTCACTCCCGTAACAATGCAAAATTCAAATGTCATCAATAGAAGCAAACGAAACATTCTAAGATCTGAACTTACATTCAAGATACAAAAAAAAACTTTGATTGAGTATTGCAGAACTTGCCAAGTTGAAAGAAAAGTGTGACTAAAACTCCATCCTCATCCCAAAAATATTATCATTGAATTTGAAAAATTTTCAGTATTCTAATGAGATGGTTAAACAATAGTTTGACTTATCTGTTTTTGAAATCATTCTGCTATCCATGGGAACTTAGTCACAACCGTAACATTAAGATATCACTATCGAAACATTTAAAACCAACAATTTCAAATTTTCTACTAATATGTTAACCATTTTAAGCAAACTAGAACAACTAAAAATCCTAAACAAAAAGGCTACGCCTCAGAACTTCAACACAGTGGAATCAATTTTAAGAACTAATAACACACCATCTCCCAACTACAGTTCTATAGAAACTTCCAGATCTTTTTGGGAGTTGACGGCATTTCTGGAAGGCAAGTGAATCCACTTTAATACAGATGAAGAGATGGATCAAAACTAATGAAAGAATTGGTGGAGGCGGAGTCTCACAGTCTGTATTCCTAAACATTGTAGCGTATTCCAGTCAGACATTTTGGCGATAGAAGAAGTCTTATCCTGGCTTAAAGAAAAAGTGATATCAACATCTGCTATCTGAATTTTCTCAGACAGTCAGGCTTGCATCCTTGGAATCTGTTTCTACAAACTCTATGACAGTCCATAACATCTCTAAAGAAGATGGCACAAAAGTTTAACATTCACCTTTGCTGGGTGCCGGCCGGCCGGGTCATAGAGACATTCCTGGAAATTGCAAAGCTTATGAACTCGCAAAAAATGATACAGTACTAACCATTCTATCAAGTTTGGCTAATGCTGGCATAGGCATTCCAATCGCTACGTGATACATTTTTATTAAAACCAGACGTTATAGGGAAAAAAACTAAAATCAGGTGGAATAACATCACCACCTGCCAGGCCATGAAAAATATCTGGCCTACCCTAGATTTAAACTGCTAAAATTGCTTGATACACTGCCAGCCAATAGAATAGGTTCGCAGCTTTTTTGCAAAAAGCTTTTTTCTTTTGTATTCTGAAATCATGTCGCATTATCGATCTATTTACAAGAAAGAGACAAATTCAAATATGTCTTAACGGTAAATTGCAAGCACACTATGAAATGCAATTAAAAAAAGAGCATTTCCCATCGGTCAATAGAATAGGTTCATCTTCTTTAAAGTTAGTTCTGGTTCAGAATTTGTAAAGATCAGTGCGTGAAATTTTTACAAAGTGAAGTTAAATTATTCAAAATACAATTTTAAGAAAAAATGGGACGAGCACAGTGCCTTAATTCGGAAGAAAAAATTTAAATCAAACTGTACGCAGAACAAAGTTTAAGTTCGCGTTTAATTGCAAAAAAAAAATTAGAAGATAGCAAAATGTTGTGAGCAATTTTTTGAAAAATAAAGAAAACTATGGGAAGAATATGAAAGGACGCCCAAAAGTTACGTCGCCTGCTGAAAGGAGATTGATTGCTCGACTGGCGTCTAATTCTTGTCAGTCAACTCCTCAAATAAAGACATCATGTGGAACAACAGCAAGCATTTCCAAGCTTAAGAGAGTGATAAGGAGTGCACCAAACAACAAGTGCATGAAATTGAAGAAGAAGCCTCCACTTAACCCACAAAGAAAGGAAAAGCGTCTTGAATTCTGCAGGCGCCATATGTCATGGAAAAAGGAGTGGCAGTTTGTCGTTTTCACGGATGAAAAAAAATTTAAATTAGATGGCCCGGAAGGGTTTAATTATTATTACCATGATCTACGAAAAGAAAAATTATTTTTGCTGCGTCATCATAGCCGTGATAGTGGTGTTATATGGTTTGGGGTGCAATATCGTATTTTGGAACTATTGAGCTGAAATTTCCATCATCACGAAATTCAAATTCATACAAAAGCATTCTTAAAGGGCTTTTCCGAAATTCAGTGAAATGTTTGGACCCATTAAATGGACTTTTCAGCAGGATAACGCCCCCATCATACCGCCAGAGTTGTAAAAGCCTAGATAAACCAACAAAATGTTGGATTGTTGGAATGGCCTCCCTACTCACCAGACCTAAATATTATTGAGAATGTTTGGGGATGGCTCGTCCGTGAACCTATTTTATTGACCGATCAAGCTGGCAATTTATTTGAATACATTGCAAGAAACTTTTCAAATTCAACGTAATTATTGTTTTCGGTTTAACTCTTTCTTATATATAGGTGAGTAGATATACATGCTTTTAAAATTCAACGACAAAAATATTAATGCAAAACTATTTTGAAGAAAAAATAGCTCCCTTTTATTGGAAATGATGTGAACCTATTGTGTAGTGTATCTCTAAGCAGATTGGATATAAGCTCGATAATTTCATAACCGGGCACTAACTAAAAAAGAACGCTAAAAAAGAACGCTACGCGCCTAGACGTATTCTCAAATACCTTTTCCAGAAGTTGTATGGACTAGGAAGAGAAAGACACAGTTCTTCACCTAATCTGTAAATGCCGTGCTCTAGCTCAAGAACGTAAGACCTACCTAGGAAAATTTTTTGAATAACGATCTAAAAGATCTCAGGCACATTTACATCATAACGTCATTGTAGATCGCATACCTTGTAACCCAGAAGAGTTAATTTTTCAGGAGAAGCAAAAAACTTGATCTCAAAGTATTGAGGACCAATAGCATTATGCGCTTAGCTTTTAAAATATAGTTTTTAGGCTAACAAGGTATTTTTCATTATATCAAGAAAGCTGTATACAATAAAAGTGCATCATTACCAGGAATTCGATCTACATCTATGATAACTAGACTTTTACGTTTCGTAAGGAACTCCAATTGGTTTCATTAGAATCAGAAGAAGGCTTCAAGATTCTTGTGGTAACGCAATAGGCCAAACCTGGTCTAAGTTTGTCCTACTTCATCACAGACAACCACTTTAAACTAACCTAACCTTATTACACGTAGGGTATTAACACTTTGGTGAAGCTGGGATGGGCCCCATAAACATATCGAATAATATTTTTTTTTACAAAGTCACACTTTCTGCAAGAGGCTTGAAGCTTAGTTTTTATTATTTTACAAATTTTATATTATAAAAAATGAGTACTTTTGTCACAAACGTAACAGAAGACACTATTATGAATGAGACACATAATGTTTTGTGTGATGGTATTTGAGAAAGCAGGTAGTATAATGCAACATATCATCTAAAGTAACTTAATTGAACTCCAAAATTGTGTTAAAAATTGGAAATTTCAAGTCAAGTGTCACAAAAGTAACATAGAAAAAATAATATTTCATATGCTTTTCTTAACGTCTTCGTAGATTTTTCTTAATTTATGAATTTAATGAATTCACTTCTTCAACATTTTCTTGTCACATTTTCGAATTTAACTTTTAAAATTAAATTAAATGTTTAAGAAAAATGTGTTAAAATAAATGTTAAATTTTTTTTATTAACCCATGACATTCCCCTTTATTATATTTTGTGTATGGACATAAAATATTTACATCACAAGTAAACACAGAAAAAATGCCACATAGTTGGAAAATACAAAAATGAAAAGCGAAATTGCAGTGAAATTCTGCCAAAAATTCTTGTGTACTTTTGGGTGTCAAATAATAGAGCACAACGGTTCCTTTAAATATTTCGAATTTTAAAGAGAACATACACATTACATATATATAAAATAAACATAAATAACACTTCAAAACGCCAACTGAAAACATTGTACCTATGATGATGATGATGATGCCCATGAGTTGTTGGCTATTTTCGAATACAATTTTGTTGTTTTCTTTTCTGATTCAAGTTGGCAGGCAAAAAGCTTAAAATGATGGTTGAGGGGGGGTGGGGTCTGTGGACTGTGCGCTGTGCAGGGTCTGGGAAAGACAATTTGCAGAGCTGACCACCTTGTCTGCCACTAACTAATTAACATATTTGAAGTTTGTTAAAATGTTTGACATGAGAGTGATGTTTGTGATGTGGGAGGTGTGGGTTCATACACCATATCCGTATGACGACGAACAGGAGGGAAAATATGAAGAAATGTTTTTGTAATTTTTTATTTGCACGATGAATTTATTTAATTCAATTTTTGTTAAGAGCCAACAATATGTCAAATATTTACAATTTCTATTTTATGTCATTAAATTGTCATGTAAATTTGCAGTAATTCATTTTGTTTGCATTACGAGTATTTACTGGTGTCAATTAACATTAGCCGTGTTCTTTTGGAAGTGGAAGTGTACACATCCGTTTTTGGATGGAAATCGATTCATGTAATTTTGACAATCTTAAAATATACACGACTGTTAAAGGTCACGTCGTAAAATTTACGACCAAGGTTTTAAGAAATGTGTTAAATGATTTTGTACAACATTTTTCGGACTTAACTGACAGCGGAGTTCAATTTGATTTTTGTCTTAAAGACGCCAAACCAGCGTCATAACTTTTCAGTACTTTATCAAACACGTCACTTACTGTACGACATTTTTACGAACTATTTAACGACATTGCAAAAATATCCCTAAGTCATTTCTATATAAAGAGCAATCAATACATTGAACAATATACAGAAGAAAATCTCATTCCAAAATGGAACCCAACAAGGCTGTATCCTGTCACCTATACTTTTTTATTGTTGATCTCAAACAAGGTTTATGATAGAATTTAAAGAGTTTAAACAAGACATAAAATCAATTAACATACCTGATGATTATTCCATTGTTGCATTAAATGATCATGACACAATCGGCACGCCTGGATCATTCCACGTGGATCTTTGGGTCGCGATCTGGCCGGACGCGGATGGGTTTCGTTGAATATCGTAAAATACGGACGATCGCGATCTTTCAATTCTTTCGGTTTACATGTATTTAGTTCGATTAAACTGCCGCGACGTTGTTCATCACCGCACACATAACACACTTCCGTTGTTGAATTTTTATCGGGCATCGATAAATCAAGAATGCCCACTTCGACCGGATTGGGCGTGGTATTGGAGGAGGCGTGTTGTGACGTTGGTGTCCGTGATGCTGATGGTGGTTGAACAATTGGCGAAGAATGATGTGAGTTCCGTAAGTCCAGAACTGTCTCATCTTCGGTGGGATTGGCAGGGATTGCTGATGACGGTGGCGCCACTGGGGCGCTTGGAACGGGCGGTGGAGGTGCTGGATGAATGCCAGCACTGCTGGAGGATCCGTAAGGTTGCGACTTGCTGCTGCCGTATTCATGAGGCGATGTTTGCGGTGGAAGATGATGGTAGGATTGCTGCATGTGTTGCTGATGTTGCAGGTGTTGGTGTTGCTGCTGTTGTTGTTGTTGTTGTTGTTGCTGCTGCTGTTGGTGCTGATGTTGCTGCTGTTGTTGCTGCTGCTGCTGCTGTTGTTGTTGCTGCTGCTGATGATGGTGATACTGCTGTTGGAGTTGATGTTGCTGTTGTATCTGCATGTGCAGCTGGTGTTGCTGTTGGTGGTGAAGTTGTTGCTGATGCTGTTGGTATTGTTGCTGTTGGACAGCCACTGCTGCTGCGGCTGCATGATGCTGTTGCTGGGATGGGTAATTTGGCCCCGATATCGAATTCATGTAGGAGATCTGGCCCAGTTTGAGCTTATGATGGGCAAACGAGGACGGTTTTATGTTGATGCCGTCGTATGGCGCCGACGTGGGACGAGCTATTTGCTGTTGAGGCGACAGGGCGGACAATTGATGTTGCGACGACGAATGGTGGGGATTTTCTCGGGAATGAGGACGACTATGGGATTTCTCGGTGTTGCGACTCGAGGGCCGCTGTCCGGGTGGATAACTCACCGACGGACTCTTTCCATAATAGTCAACTTTTTGCTGCTGGTGCTGTGACGGTGAGTCATTGCGGGATGTAGGACGATGAGGGGAATCGTTGCGAAGTGAGGCCGTAGCAGAGTGCTGCTGCGTAACTGGTTGCGGAGACGCATGCAATCCCATCGGGTGTTGTCCGTAATCTCGGGACATTGGTCGTTGCACGGAATTTGGATAAGAATACGCTGACGGTGGATAACTAGATCCTCGTTCTCCTCCACCTCGGTCACCGGCACTGCGGTCTCCACCAGAAGTGGTCAAGTGCTCAGCACTAAGTCCCAACATCTGGGCAGCATACTCCCCTTGGGTTGCGATGTCAGCCCCAATGTAATTCTTCCCGTCCAGGCGTTTCATGTGATATATCCGCTGGAGAATCGGTTTGTTCTCCCGTTCATACGCGTCCCATTGCTCGGTCAGCGACCGATAACAGAGCATACAAGCCATAACATATTGTTGCGTCGCTTGCAGCTGTGGAACTCCAACTGGCGCCTCATGACGCTCTAAAAATGGAAAATATGGTTCCGATAGTCTTTCTGGGTTAGGACGAACCCGTATGGGTTCGTAGCCTCCCTGACCTGCACACACATAACAGAGCGGTATGACTTCAGGAGTTGTGTGGTTGTGGCTACTACTGCTGTTTGATTTTGTATGATGATGATGTTGCTGTTGTTGTTGTTGTTGGTGTTGCTGCTGTTGTTGCTGCTGCTGATGATGCTGTTGTTGTTGCTGCTGCTGTTGTTGTTGCTGTTGTTGTTGTTGTTGCTGTTGTTGTTGATGTTGCAGATGTTGTTGTTGCTGTTGATGGTGGTGTTGTTGAAGTTGTTGTTGATAATGTTGTTGTTGCATATGATGATGATGTTGAAGAAGTTGTTGATGGTGTTGCTGTTGTTGTTGTTGCTGCTGCTGTTGCTGTTGCTGTTGGTGTTGACTTTCTGGGGGAGACGTTCTATGTGTTGGCGGTACTGATGCCGCTATCGAAGAAGACGAATGTGATTGGCCCAACGATGATGCTACTGGTGCGGCGGATGATTGTGATTGTGGTGGCGGGGGTTCCGATTGCATTAAGGAACCCCCACGTAATTCATTTTTTATATATGCTTTCGCTTTTTCCATAATAATCTGTAAATAAAGAAAAAGAAAAATAAATTAATACAAGTTTTTTATTTAGGAATTTGATTTTAAGAATTTAGATATAAAAATATAGTTAATCGGAATTTAATCATCGCTTAATTAATAAATTAAAAACCGGAACCAGAGAACATTTTAATTTTCTAACATAACGTAATTTTTTATTTCTCTCTTAAAACGACAAAAAATCGTTTGGTACCCTTAGGCGTATACGTTCTTTTTTGTTTTGATGGATTTTTGTTTGTGTTTTTGCGAGTTTAACAGAAGTTAATCATCACTCAATTAATAGATTGAAAACTAGGAAAACATTTTTATTACTAAACATAACGCCGTGATTATATTTTCTCTCAAAACGATGGTAAATCATTTGGTTCCCTTGGGCGTATACGTACTGTTTTAATTATAGAAAGTTTTTCTGCTATTTTTTTTTTAAGAAAAACACCATACAAAGTCAACAAATAATATAAAGTTTGTTTAAATATTCAACATAACTTAAATTAATTTATGATAATTTTTTAATCATAAGTAAGGTTATGATCACATTTCCCGACAATCTATTTTGTCTCTTTAAAATGGAAATAAATGTACAGCGTATTTTTTTTTTTATTTAAAAAAAAACTAAAAGCAATAAATAATAAGTAATTTAATAATAAATAATTCAATTGTTTCAACCTTTCACATAAAATAATTAAGTTCGTGCTACTAATAATTCACATTTTTTATATTTGCATACAAAAAACTAAAAAACTCCAACTCGAATGCTAATAATAATTAAATAAATAATTGAAAATGCACGTTTATTTGAAAACTGCATGTTACCTATTTAACCATCTACTTTATATTTATAACTTCATATGTACACAAATGTATGTATACATAACATATTTCTGTAGGTGTATCGGCTGGGTATATATTTAGCTTAGCCACAAACTAGATTGTCAATAATAACGTTTCGACTATTTATTGTTTTCATTTTAAATTATTACACTTAGCTGAATAACCAAATGCCACTTGGAAATGCTATAAAGTATAAAGCATACAAATGTTCATTTTGCATCTACACTGAAGGCAAAAAGATTTTAGCTTGCACTGAATTTTTGCATGCTATTCAAAATGATTAAAGTTAACATGTGATGGTTACATTTTTTTGTAATTTGAGCACCGAATGAAATCTCCAGAAATAAGAGAAATTTAAATAAAATGTATGTATTTAGTCCTCAATGATTTTTTATTCTGTACTCAATACAGACGACATGCACTTTAATAATAAGTTAACATGTTATGGTTACATCTTAATTTGAGCACCAAACGAAATCCTTAGAAATGAGATCAAATTGAAAAAAAATCCATGTATTTATTTTACAATGATTTTTATTTTGTACTCAATACAGACGACATGTACTCAATAAATAAATATGGACTGGTTACAGTAAGAAAAACACATATAGAACATTCAACAAACACAATCCCAGAAAGCTAATTTAATAGAGCATGCTGTTTTATTTAAAATGTAGAAGAGATTACGAGTTCAAGAAACCTAGTTATGTAATGAATACAAGCTACGGTTATTGAATCAATAGATTACGTAATTTTATTTAAAAGCGAACCGAAAACTAATGAGTGTAATCGACGTTTATTAAGTGCATTTTCGATAAAGTAAAAAATACACCAAGCATCAACTTATTCACATTTGGCGCTAGAATTTTGAACAAGTAACAAAAAGAAGCGTCAAAAAAGACTTATGAGCATGAAAATGTCACATAAACATGTATTAATTAAATATAAACTTAGACGTTACATGATAAATACGAAAAATATGTACCAACACAAATAATATTTGTGTAATTCGTGCCTATACAGATTTAATGAATGTGTACATAGATCAATGTAATCATTACATAGATTATGTAAATAATCTTTTAATGAGTACAGAGGAACTTTTCACATAATTATGTAATGAGTAAATAGGTTTATGTAATGAATACAAAAGTTTATGTAATAACCACATAAATGTTTCTAACGAGCACATAAAAACTCATTGCATTGTCTTTTATTTATTCTAGACAAATTAAGATACATTTATGTAATAAGTATGAACAAAATATGAATTTATGTTGTAATTTAAATATTTATTTGCATGTAATGAGTAAATAGAATATTGAATACAAACTTTACTCATTACATAATAAAATTTGAATGAATAGTTGACAGACACAGTTGTAAACCAGTATGTAATATATCCATCTAATATTTTAATTTAATTAAGCAACACATAAGTAGACTTGTGAATTTAAAAATGTACTGATTACAAAACATTAATCAGTCACAGAAAACATACAGATTTTTTGGGAAGAAGCGAAATTAACATTTTTTATTTTATGTTGTAAGTCCACAAATTCTTTATTGGTTACATAAATGCCTGTTATCAGTGAAGATTTCATTTTGTAATGAGCACCAGAACTATGTGTGCTGAAATCTATGCGATGAGTAAATATATTTTTGTGTTGAGTACATACGTTTTTCCCACAGTGTATTTATGGTATTTCAAAAATATACCTATTTAACTTAAAATACGTTATTTTATAGTAGATTGAGTTGATTTTATGGGGGTGTACTCGTATTTGTTTCAATTTCAATATATACTCGTTCGTACAAAGTATGCTTATTGCAAACGTAGTTGTTTATTTATTGAGTGAACGGGATCAGGGTTATGTGGATAAGGATGTGAATTATATGTTCTCTACACTCCTCCTAAAATACTAGTTTTAGTATTTCGTTGGGAAAGCAATACATTATTAAATTGAAATATGAATTCTATATTATTTTGAAATAACCATAAATTGTGCATGTATAGCCAAATTTGAGAACGAACCTAATTAACTAGCTATAGAATCACGATGAAATTGAATTTGAAACAGTCGCTATAGTAGATATTGCTGTGTGTCAAAAATGTAATTTTGGGACTTTGTCATATCATGTCATGTCAATCAAACTAAACCTTATATTTCAAACTATTTTATTATGTAATGCAAAGAGTTTTCCACTAAGAGGTTACATTTTGATGTAAAAAAACGATTATTTTTTTAACAAAAACATCAATTAATTTTTATTTCAGTTTAAAGAAGAAGGTATGTCATTAACAATCTACCTATTATTGGAAGACTCTTTATAATAGTTATGTCAGGAAAAGCTTGGATGTAATTTCCTTCTCAAAAAAAAGAACTTCATTTAACCCATTTAACATGCAGTGTCATTTTTCTTCCATCATAAACAAAACACGAATCAAGTGTTTTCAACTTCAATCAATAAATTGATTAAATTTGATTGAATAAGTAATGCAACATTTTGCTCTGTTATATTGAATAAATATTTTGTATTTATGTACAACAAAAATTGTTTAATGCACATTAAACTAAGTTATTCTAGTGTCAACTATAAAATTTATCCAATTCAATCTGGTTTTGATTAAAGACATAATTTTTGTATTTTTCTATTTTAGAGCAATGGCAATTGTTATTCCTAGCACTAACTGGTTTGAGTAAGATTTGAGAAAAATAGATTTATTTTTTAGATATAAATAATGACAATATACAAGCTAAAATGCTCGTGACCTATCTTCATTTTAAACCTAAACACATTGATTAAGTCAAGACATGATTTCTTTGTACATTTTTATACAATTGATTTAAATTTGTTTATTTTTCTCATATACGATAATATAAAATTTGTGCAAAATGTCAATAAAAAGAATTAGAGAAATTATTATACTCGTATGATTTGAATGTAGAAGCCACTTGATCTATGACAACAATGTTTACTTCGTCTGAACTTTGCATTAAGAAATTCCTATGATTATAGGATTGAAGTTTGTTTGACTTTAATTAAAACATCATCATAACATTAGCCCTGACATAGCTGACTATACTTGATTATTATGATAGATAGATATAGACCACAGTGAGTGAACGGATTAATTAAAGTAGAAATTATGGAAGGATTCAAATTGTGTGTTGGTTTTTAATAAAGACCCTTATAACTAATAATTCAAATAAATTGAAAATACCGTCTCGTCTCAAATTAGGTTGCAGGCGCCTGTTATTTAGATTTAATTCGGAATAATTTGTTAGGTTTGAGATTTTTGAATATGTTTTCGTTGTCAATATTAAAAAAAAAACTAAAATATCCGTCAAAATACTTGATTATGCGGAAATGGGTACAGTGAAATATGGCCCAGTAAAATAAGGACAACTTTCAAAAATTGGCCTTATTGCACTTTAAAAAAGTGAAATAAAGCCAATTTTTGGCGATTGCCATATTGCACTTTGAGAAAGCGAAATAAGGCCAAATTATTTTGCAACTTGGCTTGCTGCCCCCCTTCAACCACCTAATTGGGCACACTATAGGATTTGGGGTAAGTGCGAGGTTGAGTGTATCCACAGTTTTTTTTTGTATTTATGGCAAACCATACTCTTGAAAGTGCAATAAAACCAATTTGGCCTTATTTTACGTTGTTCAAGTGTAGTAAGACCAACTGTTGGAAATTGTCCTTAAGTAAGTAAGTAAGTAAGTAACAAATTCATTTATTTATATTCTTATATGTATATACAGATTTATAAGTTTATGAATTGATAAGCTATGGCTTAGCCGTAAGCCTGGTTAGCAAATTTTATAAATAAATTACATGTTTTGTTAATTCACATTTTTCAATCTTTAATTGGTATACAAATCAAACATATTCCGCCATTAGTAAGAATCTATACTTAAATATGGCTTTTAAAAAGTTGCTTAAGGTCTTCCAATCACATTCGTTCAAAATTTGGAGTGTTTCTTGCATGGTTAATGTATTTTTACCAAAAAAACACTAGCCTCTGTTGATAAAATATTGGACATACACTTATGAAGTGATAACAATCCTCCTTTGATTTTAAATTGCATAATGTACAAAATTGATTGAAGCTGCCGTTATAGGGTCTAGCATTTAAACTTAAAGTTCACATCTTGCTTTAAAAATGAAAGAATTGTCCTTGTAGCTAAGTCCATCATGGAAGTAGTTTCGTTGGTTTAGGTTATAGTTGAGCTGAGAGTATAGTACTCTACTATCTGATTCGCGAGCTTATTAATAAAGGATTCTCGAACTTTGTCTTCATTCTTCTGTATAATCCCGTAAAGTTGCTCCTTTGAGTTGTTAAAATTGTTGAAATCTATATACAGTATCTCTCCACAAGTATTACCGATATCTTGCCATTTTTTCATCCACCAATCTTTATTCCTCAGTTCGTACAAAAGCATTTTTTCGACAGTCTATTCTCCTAGTAGGTACAAGTTTTAATAATGTAATCAGCCTGCGCCTTGAGTGTGCTCGTGAGAAGTTTCGGTATTCCGGTTTCTAAATACATTGCATAAATCGGTGTATTCTGCGGTAAGTTGAAGAGTTTTCTTAAAAAATTCCTTTGAAATTTTTCTATCACTTCGTACTCACCTGCACCCCAGACCTGAAAAGCGTAGCAGAGAGTTGATTTCACAACGGCATCAAATATTTTATATTTGGCTGAAAGGATTATTCTGTCGTTTGAAAAAACATTTTTCCATGATAAATTTAACAAGCTTTGAGAGGTGCTGGCTTTTTCCATAAGGTGTTTGTCGAAATTTATGGTTGTATTTAGCTTTACACCTAAATATTTAATTTCTTTGGATATTTCTTAAAGATTTCCATTAAAGTACCATCTATTTCCGCTAAGGTTTCGTGAGAATCGTGAGAAGATCATTATTTTTGACTTGTCTGTATTAATAGATAATCCCCACCTATCACAGTAATCTGCTAAGCGATTTATCATCAACTGTAGGTTTTCTGGTGATTCCGATAACAGGACAAGGTCATCAGCGTACAGTAGCACATTTATAACAGAATCAGATATTCGTATTCCTCCAGGTAAGGCTTCCTCTATGTCATTTATGAACAGCGAAAACAACAAGGCACTGAGTGGACAACCTTGTTTTACTCCGGTACATGTTTCGAACCATTCTGAAAATATCTTCCCATCCCAGACTGCTGCATTAGTTCCCGTATACATCGATTTAATTACTTTCAAAAACCTCGAAGATAGACCCAAATGTGAGAGCTTATAGAAGAGCGCGCTTCTGTTTACAAGGTCAAAAGGCGCTTTGAAGTCCACAAAGAAAGAATAAACTTTTTTTTGAGTTTATTGTTTAGACCTGAAAGATTGTAAAAAATATGTAAATTGGCTTTGTTACACTTTACAAAAGTGAGATAAGGCCAATTCTTGGAATTTGGTTTTATTTCACTGCGCCGCGAAAATGTTACCAATAATATCGAACAGAAGCTTTTAAAATAAAATTGACACTCTTTACTAATGTGAATTTGTGGAGTTAAGGATAGGTTAAGTTAATGATCTTGCAATTGATGACGTTATCGCCACACTTAGATGGATGTAGATCCATTGATATATTTGAATTATTGATCTTCCCTTAAAGAAAAAGAAATATTTAAAACCTATGATGCCTATATGTATAGTCTTGTTCTAGCCTTTTAGAGGCTTTGAGAAAGCATAATAGGCTGTTTCCAAAATATGATTTTAGGATTCGGTCCCCAGTTTTCACTGAAGATCCTATAAGAAAAACGATATTAGCCTTTTTAGATCCAGTTCAGGTTTTTTTCCAGGTTTACTTCTAGGTATTTAGCTTGACATGATAATTTGAGTGGGGTATTTTTCTCTTATTTTTCTGTTTAAGGGGGTTAATCGTCAAGTCAGTTTTTTTGTCCATGTAAAAATTCTGAATAAGGCTTGGTTCATTTGTTCGCTTATAGTGGTTAGGAATTTTTTTGTCGCCAGTAGAGCTAAGTCATCAGCGTAGGCTACTGCTTTGACACCACGTTTTTCGAGTTTAGTAAGAATTTCGTACATTACTAGAATCCAGAAGTGGGAGAGTACACCTCAACTTTAAGCTCTGTACCACCAATTTCGATATTGATCTGTGTAGAGTGAGACAATGAGGTAAGGGAGTGAGTGCGTGGAATAGTATTCAGAAAACACAATATGCATGCACAGGCACACGTGGTGTGCGTGGGGGATGAGTTGTTTTGGAGGGTTGTAGACAAAATAAAGAAAAACACAGCGTTTGTTTTTTAAATCTAGCGGGTGCCGCTTTTATTGTTGCTAAAAAAATTGCTGCTACTAGTTTATTAAGAACAATTGCTTAAGACAAGGGATTGTAGAGGCTGAAGTATTCATCCAAACTGCTCAATGTAATAACTAATAACCAATTGTGTCGATTGTTGGCCTGTGGCCGTTCTTTAATATTGTTCGAGAGCTTTTGTTTACAATGTTTTATTTTTTTTTTCCTCTTTTTACAAAAGCTTTTTGTAAAGCGGCTTAAGGCTTACATTAGGTAAATGAACAAATACAATTTTTGTATGATAACAGTAGAAGTTAGATTTACAGGACAAAAGAATGAGGTTAGATTTAAGCAAATTAAGTAAGTGTTATAAGTTTATATTAAAGCAAAATAAGTAAGTGTTTTAGTAAGTGTTATAAGTTTAGATTTAAGCAAAATAAGACTGTTCTATTTCGAGACCTGTGAAAGCCTTTTTTTCTATATTTCTCACCACGCAGTGTAAAGCCGTTTTTACACTTTTGCTTATAGAATAGACATGTTGTGAAGGAGATATAACTTCAGACCTGAGATTTTTGGGGATATGAGTGTCTAGAAGTCTCTACAACTAATACGTTCTCATCTTAACCACTAACGTACTAGCGTGGCTGGGTTTACTATACTTTAGGTATAAAATCTTTTTGACCTCGCGCCACGACCTAGAAATATATCCCTATCTAAGACTGTTGATGAAAGAGATTGTTAAGGTGTGGGATTACGAGATCAGCTCTTTTGTGTAGCATCATAAGGAAGTTGTGATCAGGACCTGGTAATTTGAATGGAAGAAAGGAGCTTATACCCCATTTTATAGTATCCACCATTATAATACTGGCCGGGTCTACAAAAAAATAATGCTTCATTAAAGGATTTAAGTGCCCTTAATTCTAATCTTACATTTAAATATCTCACGCAAATTTTCAATAGTTATGAGATGCCTTATTAGTCTATTTCTTAAACACATTTTTTGAGAAACCTTGAATCCTACACTTTAATGTTTTTTTTGAAAAATTAATTTAAGCTTTTCTGCTCAAATTTAAAAAAGATTTGTTTTCAATATTATTTGTATACTTTTTCAACATTAATTCTTAAGCTTTATGAACAAAGTTTTATTTCATTATAATTTTTGGACTTTACCATTAGGTTGCGAAAAACAATATTGTTCAAATAGTCACCTCGGAAAGATTCTTCAATAATGTTGATTTGATTACGTCTAGAGTTCAAAAATGATTCGCATAAGCATAGTCGACTAAGACTCCTCCTTATTGCAACCAACATTATTCGGTCGATTGTATGCTCCAAAAACATTGAGTTACATACTTACTTAAGGTGGCGCTACAGTCCTGTGTGAACTAGGTCCTCACCCAACAAACTTCTCCATCTAGCTCGGTCCCTAGCTAGATGTCTCCAGTTTCGCGCTCCAAGTTGGGTGAGGTCACTTTCCACTTGTGCGCGCCACCTGATCCACGGTCTTCCTCTACTAAGCTGTCCTGTTGGTGTTGATTCGAAGACTTTCCGGGCCGGAGCATTGGTTTCCATGCGCTCTACGTGACCCAGCCAGTCGTTGGACTTTTACCCTTCTGGCTAAGTCTACGTCGCTGTACAGCCCGTACAGCTCGTCGTTCCATCTTCTCCTTCACTCCCCTTCGATGCATGTGGGACCGTAGATCACACGAAGAACTTTTCTCTTGAAACTATTCAAGGTGCTTGCATCCGCTTTTGTCATAGTCCATGCTTCTGCACCGTATAGCAGGACGGGGATGATAAGGGTCTTATATAGCGACACTTTGGTCCTTCGAGAGAGGACTTTTCCACTCAATTGCTTTCTTAGCTTTCTTAGGTGTTGTTTTCTGCGTTTACAGCGGAGCCTAGGTAGACGAAGTCCTTGACTACCCCAAAGTTACGTCTGTCGATGGTGTTGTAAGTCCTTTCTTGACGACAACATGTACTTTGTTTTGCCCTCATTAACCATTAAACTCGTTTTCGCCGCCTCTGTTGATGCCAAAACTAGACATGGCTCTATACAGCTCGTCCCTGTAGATGCTGTCATATGCATGTCGATGAAAAGATGTTGGGTGTCGATTTGATGTTCTTGGGGTTTTTTTTTCAGGATCTGTCGTGATGTGAATATTTGATCGACTGTGGACTTTCCTGGTCTAAAACTATACTGATAAGGACCTATCAGGTTGTTGACCATGGGCTTTAGACGTTCACATATTACGGCAGAGAAGATTTTGTAGGCGATGTTAAGTAGACTGATTCCTCTATAGTTGGTGCAGTTTAGAGGGTCTCCTCTTTACAGGATCGGGCAAACAATACTGAGGTTCCATTCATCTGGCATGCTTTCTTCCGACCATATCTTACAGATCAGCTGCTTTGAAGAGCTCGGCATTCAAGCCATCTGCTCCAGCGGCTTTATTAGACTTCAGCTTAGATATGGCAATCTTTACTTAGTCTAAGTCGGGAGGACGGGATTGTTGGCTTTCGTCGTCTATGTTGAATGGATCATCCTGCCTGACAGCGGAATTCGGTTCGTCGTCGCCGTTATACAGTCTGCAGAAGTGGTCCTTCCATATCCTCAACATTGAGTTATCTTCTCTAAAAAGAATACTTTAGCAAAGTTTTGACATGTTATAGTCTTTTGAATTGAACCACGTTCAAAATCAGTTGAAGATAGATCGAAAAGAAAGTCTCAAAATATAAACATGACTTTTGGCAACAGTCCATGAAAATTGCAATAGTGTTCCAGATCCCATTGTATTGGATCTTATGGTCAGTATGATTTGGATACATTTTTTTCTAAAAATTTGCATTAGGTTCAGCCAGATAAAAAACGATTAAGTAAAAGAAATGTTCTGTTTTGGTCGACACTATGTTTTTTTCTTAATTTTGATCGGTGGTATCTCTAAAATCCGACATGATAGAGTGATTTTCGAGTCAGATTTGAACTTATGACATTGAGAAAGTACACTTTAATTGAACACACCAGTATTATTAAAGAAATATTCTGCCTATTAACAACTAGCTATCCAAGTTAATGTTTTTTATTTAGATTTTGCAGCGGTTTTCCAAAAACATGATCTTCTTCTTCTAACAAAAGTAGTTTAAATGAAAACTTTGCTGTAGAGAAATCATGGTTTTTCAGGCTATCGTATTTTAGTTAGTTTATTTCAGTGGTGGTTCTCACATCTTATGAATCTTGCTTTTTTATCAACACCGCAAATAATATCAGTTGGTTTCATCTAGCTGATCAAAACGTTAGCTTATCAATGGGTTTCAATGGGCAGATCATTTTACAACGGGTCTTGCACCGAGTTGACGTAAAGACGCTATTGTTAGTTAAAGCCCTTGCCCGTTATAGATTGTGATTTGTGACACTTAGGAAAATTAAACAAACAAATAAATTTTGACCAAGTGCAAGATTTGACTTAAGAATTCAGTGTTCGCAATGTATGGAAATGGAAGTGCAACATTATATGGTGATCAAATGAACCAAATCTTTATTAAAAAATATAATAAGCGGTCCTGTCACCTTTTCCGCAAATTATAACAATATCACATTTTAGTTGTTTAATTGATGAACTGCAACTGAACTTTATATTCTACAGGTACAAGCAATTAAGTACGTTTCGATTTGGAAACAAAAACCTACATAAGCTTTACATCTGGAAACGGGTTAAAGTTCTTTTTTAAAAATTCTACAAGTATTTTGATTTAATAAGGAATATGTTAGTCACAAAATAAACTCAAAGAAGTCGATTTTTATGTAATTCGACCTTATTTTGTCAAAATTGCGGCACGATTCATCCACAAGCTACTTAAATCGCATCAAGTCATGTAGAGTTTAAAAAAAAAAAGAACTACAAATAAAATAACAACCTACACACAAAACTTTATTATTCCTCTTTTTGAAATTCTTAGTATCACATTACGAAATCCTTTCCGCATTCGATACATTCATTTTTTTTTTAGATCGTAATTGCCTTAAAGTCGAAACCAGAGAATGTCAAATAACTTGCCAACATGAATAATCTTCTTAACTTTTCGTCTTCTTTCCATTCAAAATTTATGGAATTAATTTTTGTTTTGTACTTGAACTTCAATTTGTAATATGAGAGGCAGTGTCATGCAAGAACGTTTACCTCAAACCAAAAAAAAAAAAAAAATAAGAACAAGAAATCGAGAAGGGCGGACAAAATCGAAACATCATACCTTATAACCATTAATCGCCAGGTGAGAAATTTCTCCCTTAAAAAAACGAAAAATAAAAACTCAAAGCCAAAAGAACAACAAATCCAATTAGACTCATCAAGTCATCGGCTTAAAATATATTACAAAAAAAAAAAAAAGAAAACCTTATATTTTACAACACTCGACTAAAAGTCCATCGTTTGTTAAGGCCGATCCGACCTTATAACTGCAAGGAAACATGACACGCAATATTCAAGTAAATTACTTTCTGACGCAGCAAGTTCTGGGACTGGACAGAATTACCTCATCTTGAAAATTTAATAATTTCAATATTTAAAAAAAAAAACTATATCACGATGACAAAAGGCGTGACGGCCATCGCCATCGTCGTGAATTGCACTTAAAGTATGTCAACGCTAAAAATTAGCTCAGCTTGGCGTTTCCATATTGAAGGGTGCGGAATTGAGGAATTGAAGAAAAACAATGTGAAGATTCTTTTATAAAGTCTAATCGAAAGTGACATTCTTCATGTTTTTATTTTTATATTTCATTCTATGGATAGGAGGAGACAAAAGAAGATAATTTTAAAAGGATTGTTTTTCTATGGTTAAGAAAAATAAACAAAACAAAATAAAACAAACCCTTTATTGTGACAGGACATAAAATAAAAACAAGACAAAAAAAAACAGATACTAAAGCTCATTCATGGCTCGTGGTAATTAAAATACAGAAGTTGAAATCCCTCTGAACAATCGAATGACATGAAAATATACAATACATACAAAAAAAAAGGTGATTCCAAAACCTGCCATGAAGACAGTATTGAGTAAGGAAAAATGTAAAGGGACTTAATAGGTCGCATGTGGTTGTTTCAAGTGAACAAATATAAAAGCGACATATTTTATTATAATAAGAGCACACTCAAGGAGATATTACGTTAGGTTAGGTTAATTAATTGACGGTTGGTCTTGTTATTATCACACTTTGATCAATGTAGATCCATTGTGTCTTATGACAAAGCCCGCCAAAGGCGTGTTTGTAGTTTCTGAGACCTGTAGTCAGAAATTGTGTGTGAAGGGTGATTTTTTAAAAGCTATAGGAAAGTTTTCCAAAAAAAAAAACACATACAATTCAGAAAAAATGCATGAAATCTTTATTTGAATCGATAGTCTATATAATTTAATGTTTGAAGATTATTTCATGCAAATGTTGACCTTGACTGCGCCTCAAATGGTCCATCCGCTTAGTTCAATTTTGGCATACTCTTCAACATTTTGGCCGGTATCTCACGAATAAATGCTTCCATGTTGTCTTCCAATGCGTCAATTGAAGCGAGCTTGTATGTATAGACATGAGCTTTAACATAGCCCTACAAAAAATAGTCTAAAGGCGTTAAATCCCACGATCTAGGTGGCCAATTGACCAGTCCCGAACGTGAAATAAAATGTTCACCGAACTCGCCTCTCAATAAGTAAATTGTTGCGCGTGCTGTGTGGCACGGTCTTGTTGAAACCACATGTCATGCAAGTCAAGCTCTTACATTTTGGACAAAAAAAAGTTGGATATAATCTCACGGTAGCTCTCACCATTCACAGTATAATAATCTTTGAAGAAGTACGGTCCAATGATGCCACCAGCCCATAAACCGCACCAAACTGTGACTTTTTCTGGATGCATTGGTAGCTCTTGCAATGCTTCTGGCTGATATTCACTCCAAAATCGACAATTCTGCTTAATTACGTATGCATTGAGACGAAAATGAGCTTCGTTGCTGAACACAATTTTTCGGTAAAAAAGTGGATCTTTGGCCAACTTTCCAAGAGCCCATTCACCAAAAATTTTACGTTGCAGTAGGTCGTTCGGATTCAATTCTTGCACCAGCTGTATTTTGAAAGGCATCACACCTAAATCCTTACGTACAATTTTCTACGTTGTTGAGTAGCAGAGGCCTAATTGCTGCGAACGGCGACGAATCGATAAATAATGGTCATCATTAACACTGCCCGATACAGCTGCGATATTTTCTTCAGTTCGCACTCTACGTCAGCGTGTTGGTGGTTTAATGTCCAACAATGTAAATTTGGTGCGAAATTAAGTCACAATAGCCTGAATAGCCGCTTCAGTAGGTCGATTAAACTGACCATAAAATGGAAGAAGCGCGCGATGAACTTTCTGAACAGAGCACGTATTTTTTGATATCACATGGGTGATGACAGGTTAACGCACCAGTTAGTTGGGCATGTTCCCTTACTTTACCCCTAGAAGGTCGACTACTAACCTTGCTAGGGCAGTGGTACAGATAATGAGTAGTAATCTCAATGTAAATCTTCATTACAACAACCTCTGCATAAGTCGTTAGTACTAAGTTTCATTTTCTTCTTGTGGTAACCCAATAGGTGTGCTTCGATTACCTATTTAATATTACATGGCGAGATCTGAACGGTGGAGTCTGCCTGATTAAGGTCAAGTGTCGAACCTATTCTTGCCAGTTCATTAGCTTTTTCATTTGCTAGAACATCACTGCCATTAAGAACCCAACAGAGCCTTAAATTGTACTTAGCTCTTCGCGGCACGAACGTACTGTTAAGTACAGAGATTCTTTCTTTAGCCGCACAACACGAATGTGGAATGCTTTACCAGGCTCAATATTTCCCACTTATTACAATGTGCAGACATTCAAAACCAATGTGCATCCGTTTCTCCTTTCTTATCCTATCCTAATTGCTCGCACTGTGTTTAATCATTATAAGGGTATTCATAACCCCTTTAGTGCGCGCATATTATAAAAAAAAAAGCAAGTCACAAGCTTGGATTTGATTTCGGTGGCATATAAAGCCTTTATTGCTGCTTGGCTGTTAATGAAGAAGTTAATATCAGCTTGTGGTATTGTCATCATTGAAATTTGTCAAACAGCTTTCATCACTGCCAAGACCTCAGCTTGAAAGACACTGCTGAAATTAAGAAATCTGAACGAGCTGGCTACTTCACGAGTTTCTGAAGAGAAACTCGCACCAACGACGCCAGCGTTCATCTTTGAGCCATCAGTGTATATTGCTACCGTCGATTCACAGGTTAAAGGTTGGTTGATTAGCTAATCCTCTCTACTGGGAAAGGAAGTCGTAAATGGCTTTCTAAAGTCTAAACGGGGTGTTAAAAGTTAGTGCATACTTTGTTACCAGTGTATTTCTGTATAGAATCGCCAATGGCGTTGTATTCTTGTACAAACAGGTCCAGAGGTTTAGGGTTCAGTATTGCTTCTGGACCCATAGTGGACATAGTCCGCATGGCTCCTGTGTTACAAATGCATTCCTTTCTTTGTAAGGTTTCTAAGGTTGGTGTCTTTATCTAATGCAGGCTTCCATATGTAGGTATTGGTCTAACTATAATCTGTCCAATTGATAATTTTGGGGTTTGGCATTTAAGTTTACCAAAAATTCTATTGCAAAAATATGTTTCCCTGTATTCATAGTGAGACATTGGGCGTATACGTGTTATTTTTAAAAAAGTATTTTACTTGTGAAAATTTCCCAATATCAAGGACAAGGCAAGTATTGCATTAAATACAGGAAATTTATATATAATACTATGAATTCAAGAGTGGGAAATGTCCATCTACACTGTTGATTCGAATTCAGCTTTTCTACCAATTTTCTATCAGAAAGTAAAAAAAAAAAACAATTCCTTAATTAAAAACGATTCACTTCGCTATATTTTGGTACAGCTCAATAAATAATTCGAACTTAAAAATGTATATTTGTGTTAAGAAAACATATTTTTTCTACTAAAATAAACAGAAAGATCATTTATTAAAAACTAAAAATTTTAAATATTAATTTAAACATTAATTTAGGTGTTAATTAAAACCATATTTGAAATTATGAAATCATTTTGGGTAATTTAAACGTTAGTCTGAAAAGCACTAACCTGTCTAATATTGAACAAATGTAACACGCTTACATCTATTAAAAAAAAGCACGTATACGCCTCAGTGTGTTTACTTTAAATAGTCGGGGAAAACGTATATTTTCGTACGGTATTTTTATTTAAAAACTTAAATAGGTTTCAGTTTTTCTTAAAATTTTATTCTACTCAAACAAATTATGGAAAATTAATGCCTTTAACTTTTTTTTCAGTGTTTTGTTAAAAGTTTTAAAAAAATATTGCCGCCTAATTTTCAAGGGAGATTGATGGATTGGTAGAAACAAAATTGATAGAAAATTTTTGAAGCTTTAACATATAAAAAGTTAATAAAGAATTATGTCAAAAAAAGGCTGCAAAATAATTTTAACTAAAGTCACTGGTATATAAACAACTTCAACGATTAAAATAAATAAATTGTGTGGCGCGACAGTCCATTGAGAACTAGGGCCTAGTGACTTACAACTCTCAACCATTTCTGTGTGCGAGTAATGTTGCCAGGGATGGTTTTTTAAGTCGAATCCGAACGGTTTATTTGAGGGTGCACTTTTCATGCCAAGAATTAATCTTTGAGAATTTGTCAATTCCTCACAAGAGGCAGTACCCGTGAAACTATTACAATGCTTTATTATTCAACATATATTTTGACATTTAAAATTTACAATAAAATATTTCTAGGGATTTAAACAAAAAAAAAAAACAATCTTTTAAATGTTCCAAATAATAAGCTACTTTTCCCCTACAAGGGGAACTACAAATTGTTTTCAAGTCGTTTTCTTTTACGAATCCTTAACATCCCCTTACAAGATCCATCCCATTTACGAGTTCCAAGTTGGAAAAAGGAAAACAAAGGATATAACACGCGCTTCCCATGTAAATGAAGGAACACACACATTACAAATTGTAGGACGTTTTTTTTTTTATAAAAAGGCACCTGTCGATTCAATGAATCCAGAACCAGATCCTTCATAGCAGATATTTCTTTTGTATTCGTTAACGTTCGTTGTTGTTTAAAAACTCAACAACACGCCATATACTTAGAATAATGGTATGGCGATATTATGCGATGTTCGTGCCTAAAGAATAACTTTATGGTTTAACTTTCTCTCCCTTAATATTATAAGTGTATATATACATATAGTATATATAATTAAGGGTGTTCTCTTCAAGCCTTTATAAGTATTTCGAATTGCTAATGAGTATAAGCTAAAGAATTTTCATGCCAAGTGGTAATCTGAAAATTGTACTTCCGCAAATAAGTACATAGACATAATTATATGTATATGTATGACATAAAGTCAATGAAAAGGATCCAAGAACAAAATAAAGAAAAAACAACAAGAATCAAGGATATTCTTCTATTTATGTATGTGTGTACCTAATTAACATGTAAAGGACGCACGTGATTTGATATGATAAATTATTTTTGTTGAATTTTTGTAATAAAAAGAAAAACAAATAACCTTGAATCGGGCGAGAAAACAATTTATTTCTACCACAAAATTGTGCTAAAAATAGTTTTGATTATATTATATATATATAAGTATGTATATAGAATTTCAAATTGGGTTGGATTAGCATTTTAATCTTTTCATATGCAAATATAATGTAAATGGAAGAAATTAGGTTAAACTTTGAGGAATAAAGGAATTTTAATGGGATTTTTCTGTAAGAGAATAAAAATATGGAAATCCTAGACTTGGAACACGATTTAACTTAAATGAGATGTTTAAAAAAAAAAGGAACATAGAATTTAATGGAAATTTTAAACTTTGTGACGTTCAAAAACATAACTTTTGAGCTTCTATACAACTTTTTTTTAAAGCAAAAAGATAGTGCCAACATTTTAAATTTTGGAAGAACTCTTTTTTTAACACGTTGACGCCATGACTATCACTTTAATTTTCGGGTTAACTTGGTTTGAGCAATATCTTTAATGTTATTAAATTTCATTGCTTTACAAAATGTAACCACAAAAAAAGAGGCTGGGATGCGACCCACACTGATAACTTCCCATCAAGTCTTGCTTAAAAGTTTGTAGGTTTTTGTGTTGGCTTAAAAAAGTTGTTAGTTGAATTATTTTTAAAAATTTTAAAACTACCAACAATATTTTTTATATAAAGAAATAGTTTAGTTTGAAAATCTAGTTTTATTAAATAGATTTTTAGTCGAAAACAAATTTTTACCAATTTAAATAGCATTTTTTAAATTTTGTACAAATTGGATGTATGAAATTAATTTGAGAGATATCAAGAACCGAACATCAATTTTTACAAAATTTGCGTACTATTTTTTGTAGATTTTATTTTTTTGTTATACAGATAATAATGCAAAAAGATGCAGAAAGGGCTTTCAAAAAAATTACGTGGGTGGTTTTTTTTTACCATAGCAGTTTAAAAAAATTGTGAAAATTTTGGTTAACCCTAAATATCTTACGAACCAAAAACGCTAGAGACTTGAATTAAATTGTATATAATATATTGTAACGTGATACCAAACAAGTATATTTTTTGAAAAAAAATCGAATAAACGTTTTTTTTATAAATCAAAAAACTGAAAAAAAAATTTGGCACCTCAAAAAATTTTACGAATACAAAATGATTTTATCACCAAAACAATTTTGTGCAAAGAAAAATAACGTTTTCAACATTCGATAAAATTTTGAGAAAAATCGAATTGACAGTTTTTTTTACAAAAAAATAAAAACCTAAAAAAAAAACAATACTAAAACTTGGTAAAAATGTACTTTTGACTCAAATAGCTTTTCAAAAATTACAAATATTGGCTTTAAACTTATTTTATGTCACAGAAAATATTTTTTTCGATATTCAGTAATTTTTTTTATAAAAATCCAACAGTCCGTTTTTTCATAAAAAAAATAAAATTTCATAAAAAAAAAAATAGTACGCAAATTTGGTAAAAATTGAAACATATAGACAAACTTTTAAGCAAGACAAATCGACAGACGGGATGGGAAGTTATCAGTGTAGGTCGCATCCGAGCCTCTTTTTTTAGATATATGCTAGAATTGCTTCAGGCTTCGTTGGTAGTCTGTGCGTAGTTTTTCTTGGTCTTGTTGATTGAGGTGGAAGGTTCTGCACTATTTTCTTAAATGCGTTCAGGTTCAGAGCGTTTGATTTAAGTAGGTACCCTCACTAGAGCGTGTTTGATATAAAGCTTTATAACAACTCTGGTGTCTTTCCATTTCCAAACAACGTTTCCGTC
Source organism: Eupeodes luniger (assembly GCA_951509635.1). Taxonomy (NCBI): domain Eukaryota; kingdom Metazoa; phylum Arthropoda; class Insecta; order Diptera; family Syrphidae; genus Eupeodes; species Eupeodes luniger. The sequence continues at coordinate 56,508,700 of OX608073.1, forward strand.
ATTATCTTTTATTGAACATAACTTCACCTTTTTTCAATTTTGTTAACAGGACTTCTTTTGAAAGGTTTCGCGTAAAAGCTCTACAACGTGAGACTTCTGTTGCAAAAAGGACTGAGACAATTCGTAACTAGTATAAAAGTTGTCATTGTAGAGACAACTTTATTGATTGAGAAGTCCTTGGCAAAGTTTGGTACATAGGTGAGGCTTGATTATGAATTCCGATTTGAACACATTTGTCACCAACAAAACCTTTTTTCAATAGGGCTTGAAAAACGATTTTTAAATAAGTTTTAGCACCAAACCTTTTTTTAATATTTTAGGATTAAATTGCATAAATTGGGTAAAGTACTTCAAAATTTTTGGATAGTAAAATCTAAAGTTGATTACATTCCACACCTTTGTTGACATTTCAGATAGTTTACCCTGTTTTCAAGAACTAATATTGCGTGCATATGGTTTAACTTGGCGGGGTTTACTTTTTTACGAAACTAAAAAAAAGACGCAGGACGAATGCTACTCATATTTATGACCTTTGTTCGTAAAATTTCTTAACAACAACAACATTTAGGGTCGATGAAATTAAGCTTTTTTAATATTTTTTCAAGACGATAGGTTGTTTTGAAAAGAAACTGGTTAGGTATCAAAAAAAGGACAATTATGGAATTTAACAATCTAGAGATTTAGAAGCGTATATAATGCTAACAATATCAGCTCGGAATTGCACTTGAGTTTTATGATGTTTTCAGGATGCCAGCACTATTTTTTTTTTCTATTTCAAAATGTTCCTTTATTTAACAAAGTACTATGGTCAGCAATAGTTGTTAAGACCATTAAAATGCTAGAAACTTAGTGCCTTTCTAAATTCTAAGCAAAATGCATGGAATCTTAAGTCACTAAGTCATCACTGATTGTATAGCTGTCCAAAAAGCAAAGAACTATAAAATCTATAAATCTGCTGAAGCTACACCTCTAACTTCCAAGTAAGATTAATTTTAATTGACAAAAGAAGCATTAAGTAACTAAAGCTATAAAAATAGATGACTATCACATTTTAGTAAATTGTCGAATCTTTAAGAAATTTTCTCAAATGTTTAACAATTATTTGAACTTCCAATTTTGTGTAAAAAAAATATTTCCAGAAATGTCATTGTTCGCTAGTGTCAGCTAATCATTTTAACTGTCAGAAGCAATTGTTTAAGAAATCTGACAATTGCTAACAATTTCTTCGATCTTTTGCGTGGTTGCAATATCGAGGCAGCTTATCAACAGACAATGATATAATATATCATTAAAAGGTATTTGGTTAAAGTTAGCTCGTTTGCAGATTATTGTCAGAGCACTTACTGACCTAATAATATAGGTAGCTCTAGAAACCGCCTTGACTCTGTTTAAGCAATTACGAGCTACTTCAAAATAATTCTTTTTGACTAAGGGTTTAAACTCGAATCAATCAAATAACTTCTATTTTTTTATCGATAACTTCTAGAATAAATTTTATCATCGAGTTTACAGCATAAGAAATTCGAATGTCTTGAACCTAATGATTTCTAGAACGACTTTAAAGTATACATATACAAAGAAGCTTAGTCATATTCTTAAAAGAAAAAAACTTAAATAAACTATAACATGCAGACTTTTGTTGTTGTTTTTTTTTTGCCTATTTCAATTGTTGTCCCAATCTCCTAGTTAATTTTTCTTTTGCTGCAGTCATCAAAATCCGAAGGTGCAACGACTTAAGAACATCATGTTCACTTCACTTTTTTCAACTTAAGTATAACTCTTATGTTAGGTAGGTAGGTACTCATATACTTTATGTCTTCAGAATCAGCTTATGTACAAACAAGGTAAGTAAGAAGAAGCATACCTAGTTGCAACACTCTTGTTCCACTTGATCTTTGTTTCGAAAAAATAAAAAAAACTTTATTCAAAAATGACCCCAAAGCGTTGGCTTCTCTCCATCTAGGCTCGGTAGTGAAGACTGCACAGAAACAGAAACAACAACAAAAACAAAAACTGTCTGCTTCGAATAAAAAAACAAATATAAACTAGTGTCTTTTACTGACAATTAATCACTCCCCTGAGGGAAGACGAAGCACAGTGACACATGAGCATGACTAGAACTTTACAAAAAAAACAACGTCAAACGTCACATTTGCATATATAGAAGTCGCTTCTGCTTCTTCTATTGTTTCTTCTCCAAATGATGACAGTGTATGACTATTTTTTCTATATACGAGTAGCTACAGCCCTCTCACCCTAATTCCTAATCTACTCACTTGCATTGTATTTGAAAATGAAAATACAAAACTATAAGAACTTCAAAAAGCCTACACCGACCGACCGACCGAGCGACCACCTGGAAGCCAAACAATCACCCACTGCAGCAAAAATATAACTTCATTCATGTGAATAACACTCAAGGCGTTTTGCAAGTTGCTGTTACCATCATTCCATCAGCAAAAGCTGGTTGTTCTGGTGGGTGCTCCGCTGGCTGGCTGAGACATAGAACATACAATGACTAATCCCTTCCTCGGTACGCTAACTACAACAAGACGTTAATGACAACAGTCTGCCGCATGACGGAAATTGGTTCTTGGTTCTGTGTGGCGACTGGAACTGGGACTTGAGCTTCGTGATGTTTTGGGGTTGGAAGAAGGGCGTTTGGTTGTTGCATTTGGAGCGAATCGATTGTAAGCAATTGCATTGGTCAAGTGCGGCCAGTAGGTATCGCTATCGATATCGGTTCAGTAGAAACAAGCTAACATATCTAACAAGACTTAGTTATGACAATATATATATATGTATTATATATATGTAGTATAGGCATAAGTACATTAACTTTAATGCGGTGATATAAGGGTGCTGAATGACTGAACACAAATGGCCGCCAAAGTTTTGTTATGAAGGCGTTCAATAACTCGGGTAAGCTTAGAGGACGGTCGTGTAGCGGCGGCGGCCGGCGCGGCATGCGTACCTATATGGACTTTATATAATACTGTATACATGGTACAGGTTTTAGTGCAAGTGGTAAAATCGACTTAAGGAGATTATGTTTTTATATGGTATTTATGCATTTGAGGGAACGCAACGTGAGAAGCGCCACAAACTATAATCGGACTTGTGAAAGCTTTCTGTATATAGGTACTATATAGTGCAACACTTAATCTTTTGCATAAGATCGTATTAATGTTAGTTGATTTTGCGGGGTGAAGGAGAAAGGGGTTATTATGAGAGAATTAAGAAAGGCGTTCAAGAAATTACAACAACACCTACAACAACTAACCAAACACAAAAATTGACAGTGCGGAAGATAAGTTTTTAAGTTTTAATAAAATGAAAATTTTTTGAAGTTTTGAAAACTCTACGAAAATTACAACCAAAATATCAAACCTTTAAGATGTAAAAGCTTAATACAAAAAACATTATGAAGTCTCACAAACGTCACAAAATTACAATATGGACTACCAGCAAAAATAAAATAGTTTTAAAAGTATAACAAAAATATAACATTGAAGCGCCATTAACGTAACACAAAATATTAAAACAAATTCACACAAAAAAAATTTATACAGATTATATGATTTATAAATATTGCTAATACAAAGTTTATAAAGAGCTAAGAAAACTTTACAAACCATGGAAGAATATTTTTATGAAGTGTCACAGACGTAACAAATATTATGTTGTAATTTATTGTCTACTGACAAAATGAAGATTTTTGCTACGTGAAACTAACGTATAAAAACTTCTTCGGAAGTCTTGAAGAACTCGAAGCTTTTGCAGAAAACAATCTTTTATGTTTTATTAAAGCTTCTTAGTGGCTGGAAAATGAAAACAACGAGAATCGGTTATACACGCACTTTTCAGGGAAGTTACAATACTTCCAGGGCATCACAAGGGGTCTACATTGACCTTAGTGTGGCGATAACTAAATTAATTAGCAGCCCTTTTACCTAACCTAACCTAACGTGTAAATAATTATTTTTATATTTTTTTTTTAATTCCAAAACCAGAGAGAATTTAAAAGAAGGTGTCGAAGCAAATTCGTTTTGAATTATTGGTTATTGAGAATGACAATTAAAGTAAGAATGTGGTAAAGCATTCAACATTCTCACAGTACGGCAGAAGAACGAAAATCATGAAAATTACAATTTAATTGTTTAAGGGGAGAAATGCAGAATGCTGAGGAGATATTATCGTTAATTTACAGAAGCACCTGGACGTTCAGTGGTGGTCTTCAACAATTAAGCCAAAAAACGAACAAAAATATTTTTTAAAAATATTGTGTTTCCGCATACACTTAGGAGGACCATTAACAACTGTCATCTAAGTAAGAAAATGGACAAATAATGAAGCCATTTAATTGATTTCCGTTTATTTGATTATTTTCTTTATCGGTTTAAGTCTCGGAATATACTGTCAAAAACTTCAAAACTTTATTAAAGTAACCCCAATATAAGATGAAACGCTGTTGCCTACCATAACATATACTAAAAAAGACTTTCCGAGCAGGTTCCTTTTTGCTGATACGAGCTAGATGTCCAGCCCACCGGATTCTTATTAGCAGAATTTTTGTCGCATTTTTATCAGCTTCGAGGTAGATTGAATTCAGTTCTTCAGTCTCCGGAATCGTCCTTCCTCACATAAGGAGCCAACAATTCTCCGCAAGACCTTCCTCTCAAGCGCGCCTAAGAGTGTCTTTTACTAAGCATTCAGGTCTCGGTCCCATATGTAAGTAGCAGCAGCTTAAAAGTTATGCACTGTTGGTGGTTCGTGATATTCATAATACACGAGAATTTTGAGATCATGACTTTCAGGAGAAAAAGTGATAAATTACGCTTTAACCATAACAATTCAGGTCTTATCATACAGTCACATACAGTAACGTTTAAATAGCTTCACACTTGGACTTTCTGGCAGTTAACTATTTTTGATACTTCTTTCATTTGTAAATAAGGACATATTATATTTAAAGACAAGGTAAGAAGAGAATTCTCTGAGATAAAAAGATCTTTAAAGAATTTAAAATGGACAGAGTTTCGACTTCTCAGGAATTTGATGCTCTGTCTGACTCCATTCAAAGAATTATCTCCGTGTATCCTCACGTGGAAATCGTTATTACGGGCGATTTCAATGTTCTCAATTCTTCGTGGCTTCTCCATTCGGGCCAGACAACACCCGAAGGAATGTGTGCTGAGATTTTTGCTTAGTTTAATCATCTTACTCAGCTTTTCAATGAGCATACTCGAATATCAGACGTTAACAGCCAAGCAGAAAATACACTTGACTTATTTCTCACTTCTGATCTTGATAAATACACAATCAGTGTATTGACGCCTCTAGGCACATCGGGCCATAGTGTCATAACTGCTAATTTCTCGTGTCAAACAAATCCAGTTAAAGAAAGAGAACCGTTTGGTAGTACGAGAAAGCCAACTGGGACGGTCTCAATAATTTCTTTAACTGGTCAATATGCTTCTTCGGTATAGTGACGTAGACTCCAGTTCAGATATGATTACTAATATGATTCGTTTGGGAATGGAAACCTTTATCCCGAATAGGGTTAAAAGTATAAAACCTAAGGCTAAATCATGGTTCGATTCGAGCTGCAAAGGTGTTATCAAGGACAAAAAGGTGAGCTTCAGGTGTTTTAGGCCTGCAACGCCCATATTCGAGGGACCAAATTTTTGCATGAACAAAAATTAGGGCAAAAAATACTGCAATGTTCCAAAGGCAGCAAGAATTTTTGGTAATTTGTAAAAAAAACATGAGTAATTCTTCCTCTTCCTCGGTTCCTACGCTTGTTGTCAATGGCATTCCTTTAGTTAGCTCTATTGATAAAGCTAACTTGTTTGCAAGGCAGTTCGCCAAAAATTCCACCTTACCAGATAGTGTCATGGCTCCTCCAGTTCTTGAACACGTAGGTAAATGATTCCACGGGACCAATCTTTTTTCGTACTCGTACTGTGGCGAGAGTTCTTAAAGATCTTAAAATTCATTAATCTGCTGGTCCGGATGGTATCCCCGCTATTGTTCTGAAGAGGTGTTCTTCTACGCTAGCAAAACCACTGCGTAAGCTTTTCCAACTATCCTATTCTTTTGGGATCGTTCAGAGTAATTGGAAAACTGCATTTGTTCAGCCAATCCCAAAAAAAGCCGAATCTTCTTCCCCCCTCAAATTATCGACCGATAGCACTAACGTCCCTTCTTTCTAATGTCATGGAAACGCTGATAAATTATCAGCTTAAGAAATATCTTCAGGAACGGAAGCTTCTTAATGACCGGCAAAAGGGCTTTCGTAGCAATAGGTCCACTGGTGATCTCATGGTTCATCTCACCGAACAGTGGAAGAAATCTGTACAGCGTTTTGGCGAAAGTAAGATTATTGCACTTGATATTTTAAAGGCATTTGATATAGTCTGGCATCTTGCTCTCTTATCGAAAATGCGTGCTTTTGGTATCGACAAATCTCTTCTTCGTTGGATTAGAAATTTTCTTTCGAACCGTTCAATACAATTTGTTTTGGACGGATTCGAGTCTGAAACCCATAAAATAAATGCTGGTGTGCCCCAGGACTCCGTTTTGTTTCCAACCTTTTTCCTCATTTTTATAAATGATCTCCTGTCTGCTACTTCTAATCTAATACATTGTTTCGCTGACGATAACACTCTTAGCTTTTCATATTCGTTTCCAGACTTACAACCCTCCTCATCGGATGTGGAACTGCAACGGCAAAATATGATAAGCTCATTAAATTCCGACCTATGCAGCATTGTACAATGGGGAGTAAAAAAACCGTGTAAAATTTAATGCTTCGAAAACCCAATGCTGTCATGTATCGTTAAAGCGAGATATACTCTCTTTGCCATTATCTATGAATGGCACTTGCATCAACGAAACTGAAAATCTCGACATCCTCGGAATGTGCATCAGCAACCACCTTTTGTGGAGCGATCACATACGCAATGTCGCCAAACATGCAGCAAGATGTCTAGGTTTTTTGAGAAGATGGAAGATATTTGTCTCTCCGTCTGATCTGGCTACAATCTACAAAACCTATATACGTCCCAAACTTGAATACATATAACTCTCATCTCTGGACTCGTGCTCCAGCAACTTATTTTATTTAAGCCTCTTGGACAGTATTCAATTAAAAGCTTTTAAAATGATTGGTTATATTAACATCATCAACTCATCATCATCACTCGAACATCGTTGTAAAGTTTCTTGTCTTACTCTTTTTTACCGTTATTTTAACGGACTATGCTCTAGTGAAATAGATAGTTGCATTCCTCTCCTTAAACAATTTAACCGTAATACCCGCTTCTAGAAATGCCCATCACTTTACCCTTGAGCTCAACTTCGGCCGTACTATGAAGTACAGAGATTCATTTTTTAGCCGTACTACGCGAATGTTGAATGTATTGCCACGCTCTATCTTTCCCTGTCATTGCAATGTTCAGGAATTCAAAATCAATGTACACAGACACCTCCTATCCAACACTTCCCTCTTTTCCCACTGTGCCTTTGACATATTAAAGGTATACACAAAAACGCATCGATAAGCTATCTGGACAAACTAACAAAGGACGTACTTTCACATTCCACATTCTGTCAAGTAAGGGCCCTTTCACACCAAACGAATCCGAATCAATCAGAATCACTCCGCATCAAGTTGAATCTGATTCGTCATCTCCACTCTTTCACACCAGCTGAATCAACCTGAATCATAAATCGAACTTATTTTCTTTAACTTTTAAAATTAATAACTCCACCTCCATCTCGTATGGTTGTTGATTCAAGAATCAAGAATCAAGGAATCTGACAGGTTGAATCAAGTGCGACCTCGAATCAAACCTGATTGAACCAGATTCGTCCGGTCTGAAGGCGAGAAAAGAATCCCTTCACATTTAAACGGAGCGCTCGAAGCCGAATCTTGGTCAATCAGATTCAACTTGATTCGGAGTGATTCTGATTGATTCGGATTCGTTTGGTGTGAAAGGGCCCTAAAGATAAACTAAAAATCATTAGAAAAGCCTCCAATTCTACAAACACTCTGAATAAAATCAGAAACTGAATTAGAAGTGAGCCGAATTACTATTAGTCGATACATCAAAAATTTTAGACACCTGAAACGCCTGAACCTGCAAAAAAAACCTTCGCTAAGCAATGAGCGTAAGCTAAAACGGCTTAATTTTGCAAGGTACCAGAAGGCGTGGAATACTGATGGTAACATCATATCCAAAGATTTGAGAAAAGTGATATTTTCAGATAAAAAGAAGTTGAACCTGAATGGACCGAAGGGACATAATTATTACTTCCATGATTTTTGAAGAAAAAAAGATCTTCATCATAGCCGGGAGAGAAGAGTTATGAACAGCAGAAAACTACTAAACTATTTGGAAACAGCTTTAACTCAGTTCCAAGATGTTTTAGGGCCGCTGCCGATTGTAAAAAAATAAGCTTACAAAATTCCGTTAGCTATTATATTTAAGTTGTAACTTCTCATAGTCTCAGAAATTGGGTTCTAGATCACAACTCAATACATATTTTAATACAAAAAAAAATAAATAAATAAATAAGGTGGCGCAACAGTCCGTAGAGAACCAGGGCCTAGTGACTTACAACTCTCAACCATTCCTGTGTGCGAGTGCTGTTGTCAGGGATGGATGGGACCTTCAATTTTAAGTCGAATCTGAACGGCTAATTTGAGAAAGCACTTTTTCATGACAAGAATTACTCTTGGAGAATTTTTCAATTCCTCGCAAAAAGCAGTACCCGTGAAAAAAAATACGTTCACATGAAAAAAGGTCCCCACAATTTAGTTTTAAGATAAGGTATGTGTAAGGCTATTCTAACGTACAACTGTATGTACATTGTCATTAAAGATTCACATACAAAGAGCAGTGTTATCAATCTTTAAAACAAATATGAAACGCTGTGGTACTAAGCAATTACACGTTTCAGATAGAAGATCACCAATTAAGAAATAAGAAAAAGTGTTGGAGTCAGAACAGAGCCTTAGGGCACTCCATTGTTTATTTTTTCAGACGAACGAACAATTGAAATTCTGCATCATTCTGATTAAATTCGAGTTCACACGAAACCATGCAAAATGTCCTCGATAGGAAAAATTATACAACGATTTTGTTCTTAGTTTTCCCCAAAGATGTCTCGCATCCGTAATAAATTGCCAAACTAATTTAATGATTCAGTTTGTATTTATTAATTTTAGTTTTGATGTTTTTACATTTTGGGAAAAGATGTATCTTCATTTATATATACAAATACAGCTTTATATATTTAATTATTACGTTGCGTTGGGAAAGACCTTAATTAGAAGAACAAATTTATTTTACAAACAAAAATCTTGCTACAAAGTTTGAAAACTTCCTAAAGCAAACACTCAATAAATATCTAAGTACCTTCTTTACGAGTTTGCACAAATGTACATTAGAAAACACCATTTCGACAATGTTTGAAAACAAAGAAGAACAAAAATAAAAACAGAACATAATAAGTAAATGAACGAACACACCTTATATTTTCATTTCTAAATAATTAACATCACTTAACATTGTATAGATAGATAGGTACCTGTCCCAGGCACCCTGCCGTCGCCGCACCGCCTACCCCTGTTTTATACATGTTGGGTCTTTTGGTGTATTATAAACTATTCATTTCAACACGCATTTAGCAGCAGATACATTGTTTAGCTTGTAGTCATTAAAATAAATTAGTACACACCAATTCTACCTATAGGTTTAGGTACTTCACATACCTGATGAAAATAAGGGTTCATGGAAGTTCAAAGACCGATTTATCATCAAATTTGTTTCGATTTGTTTTTGAGTGTTAAGTAAAAAGTGGGTAATTGAAGAGATGTGTATCTTTTGTAAATAGGTACGCGTCAATATGTTGATAGATGCGGGTTTTTTTTTTGTACTTTTAAAGAACTCAAAATTACCGACATTGTTCTATTTTAATTAACACTCAAGAGTCAAGGTACATGAAATGTTAATTTTGGCTGTTTTTAACTTTTCAACTTTTGAGGATGGATCGTGGATTAAAATTTAAAAGACGGAGGTTACATTTAATAGTTTAAATATGATTCATGAAGAAAGATTAATTTTTTGAAGAGAGATCAATATATTTAAAAAAATCAATCCGGGTCTTTATCCGTTCCTATCTCCCCCTGTTCTGTTTATTGTTTCTGACATCTGTCAAATCTTTCCTTCCAGCCTAAGAAGAACTGTCACTGCACAGACATCCGGAGTGACAGCGAGGAGTGCCAGCACTGCGGCCGGTCCTATGAACGTCGTTATTTCATATTTCTTTTTCTTCTCTTCTTCCTCACCTCTATTAACAACTTCTATTTCAAAACCTTTGAAGTAAATCAATTTTTTGAAGAAAGAAAAGAAAAAAGAAAAATAAATTTTTTGAAGAAACATCAATTTTTTGAAGAAAAATCAATTTTTTGAAGAAAAATCAATTTTTTGAAGAAAAATCAATTTTTTGAAGAAAAATCAATTTTTTGAAGAAAAATCAATTTTTTGAAGAAAAATCAATTTTTTGAAGAAAAATCAATTTTTTGAAGAAAAATCAATTTTTTGAAGAAAAATCAATTTTTTGAAGAAAAATCAATTTTTTGAAGAAAAATCAATTTTTTGAAGAAAAATCAATTTTTTGAAGAAAAATCAATTTTTTGAAGAAAAATCAATTTTTTGAAGAAAAATCAATTTTTTGAAGAAAAATCAATTTTTTGAAAAAAAATCAATTTTTTGAAGAAAAATCAATTTTTTGAAGAAAAATCAATTTTTTGAAGAAAAATCAATTTTTTGAAGAAAAATCAATTTTTTGAAGAAAAATCAATTTTTTGAAGAAAAATCAATTTTTTGAAGAAAAATCAATTTTTTGAAGAAAAATCAATTTTTTGAAGAAAAATCAATTTTTTGAAGAAAAATCAATTTTTTGAAGAAAAATCAATTTTTTGAAGAAAAATCAATTTTTTGAAGAAAAATCAATTTTTTGAAGAAAAATCAATTTTTTGAAGAAAAATCAATTTTTTGAAGAAAAATCAATTTTTTGAAGAAAAATCAATTTTTTGAAGAAAAATCAATTTTTTGAAGAAAAATCAATTTTTTGAAGAAAAATCAATTTTTTGAAGAAAAATCAATTTTTTGAAGAAAAATCAATTTTTTGAAGAAAAATCAATTTTTTGAAGAAAAATCAATTTTTTGAAGAAAAATCAATTTTTTGAAGAAAAATCAATTTTTTGAAGAAAAATCAATTTTTTGAAGAAAAATCAATTTTTTGAAGAAAAATCAATTTTTTGAAGAAAAATCAATTTTTTGAAGAAAAATCAATTTTTTGAAGAAAAATCAATTTTTTGAAGAAAAATCAATTTTTTTAAGAAAAATCAATTTTTTTAAGAAAAATCAATTTTTTGAAGAAAAATCAATTTTTTGAAGAAAAATCGATTTTTTGAAGAAAAATCAATTTTTTGAAGAAAAATCAATTTTTTGAAGAAAAATCAAATTTTTTGAAGAAAAATCAATTTTTTGAAGAAAAATCAATTTTTTGAAGAAAAATCAATTTTTTGAAGAAAAATCAATTTTTTGAAGAAAAATCAATTTTTTGAAGAAAAATCAATTTTTTGAAGAAAAATCAAATTTTTTGAAGAAAAATCAAATTTTTTGAAGAAAAATCAAATTTTTTGAAGAAAAATCAAATTTTTTGAAGAAAAATCAAATTTTTTGAAGAAAAATCAAATTTTTTGAAGAAAAATCAAATTTTTTGAAGAAAAATCAAATTTTTTGAAGAAAAATCAAATTTTTTGAAGAAAAATCAAATTTTTTGAAGAAAAATCAAATTTTTTGAAGAAAAATCAAATTTTTTGAAGAAAAATCAAATTTTTTGAAGAAAAATCAAATTTTTTGAAGAAAAATCAAATTTTTTGAAGAAAAATCAAATTTTTTGAAGAAAAATCAAATTTTTTGAAGAAAAATCAAATTTTTTGAAGAAAAATCAAATTTTTTGAAGAAAAATCAAATTTTTTGAAGAAAAATCAAATTTTTTGAAGAAAAATCAAATTTTTTGAAGAAAAATCAAATTTTTTGAAGAAAAATCAAATTTTTTGAAGAAAAATCAAATTTTTTGAAGAAAAATCAAATTTTTTGAAGAAAAATCAAATTTTTTGAAGAAAAATCAAATTTTTTGAAGAAAAATCAAATTTTTTGAAGAAAAATCAAATTTTTTGAAGAAAAATCAAATTTTTTGAAGAAAAATCAAATTTTTTGAAGAAAAATCGATTTTTTGAAGAAAAATCAATTTTTTGAAGATGAACAATCAATTATAGGCATATGATTATGCATATTTTTTAGAGATAAATTAAGACTTTTTCAACATTCATAAATATTTACGCTAGAGCTACACCACTGTTCCAAGCCCAAAAATCAAACAAAAAACAATACATTTAAAATCTTACTCATAAAATTAATTTTCTCCTCGTCCTCTTCCTCTCTTACCTGAAAATAAAAATGAAACAAAAATATTAATTAGTATGATTTCATTCACATCAAATATCTAGTCAAATGTGCTACACCTCAAAAATTATTATTGATTCAATTAATTAACAAAACAAGACATAATGTCTGTGTCATACATTATAGATACATCTCTGTAAATACCTATCTAAATACGTATAGATACATATAAATAGCATGACATCAAAAATGTTTGATGAATTAATAATGACAAAGATACTAATAGGAATCAGACATGTTAAAGATATGTATGTGTTTTGAAGTGTATACACCTACATACATTCATTAATTTATGACGTTTTGACATTATATCACGTTTTGCAAAACAGAAGCATCAAAATTTATTAGTATCAACATTCGAAATACATACATTAAAAAATTAAAAAAAAATCAATTAATTTAAATAACTTGCAAGGATTCAACTATGGAACTGGATAATAACCAGATTTTCTGGTAAGCTTTGTGTTTAGATGAGTTTTGCGATAACCAGATGACTGATTGAATACAGCAAGTCCATTAAATTTAAAAATGCATACACAAAGTCATACAAATTGTACACTCAGTACCATTTGATGGACACAATGCAAAGTCTGAAATAACCCGGTTAAACTAGGTTTTACGGAACTTAGAGTTTTATGGCATCTAAATTATTGTTTCTTGTTTATTGGCCGAGTTAATAATGTCAACTAAATTGGCTACCACTTAAAGTTAATTGTTAATAAAACTTTGCATTTTTATGCATTAAGCAGGTCTAGCCTATTTTAACCGGAGTATTTTTCAAAGTCATCTTACTTTAGAACACTGTTTGCATTATAAAGGTTTTGACTTATGAACTACATACATTTTGTACACATGCTTTTAAAAAAAGATTATACCTAATGGCCTTAATTTAATTATCCGGAATGTATCATAAGTGAATTCAAGAGAGAAAACTTACTATAAATATAAATTGTTTACGATAAGATAACACCCGGGCGCCAATCCCAATATTTTGCATATATACAAAAATATGTAGCTTCATTTGGCGAGAAATAAAAATAAATATTGAGATCACCAAAGGTTTTTTTTTTTAATTTAATTGGGTCGACGCGGACGGTCAAACATAAATAAACACTGGCAAATCGTGAAATCGTGCGTAATTAATATTTTCTATATTTTGTTTGTTGGCAATACAAGGCATTGTGTCTTTAATGTATGTAAATTGGTATAAAAATAATCGTTTTTATTTTGTATGTTTATTCATAAACAAAGAAAAATATTAACTCAATTTGAATTAAATGAATGGATGAATGGAAACTGCAGTTGAATTGTATAAATGTTTATCTATACTCAAAAACAAATGAATTTTATTTTAAGAATTGTTAATATTTGTTACAGAAAGAAGAAAGACGAGTGGAGGAAATACTTCTGACACACAAAAAAAAACTGCAATCATAATTTTCTTATAATTTTAGTTTGTTTTATCAAGAAACCTTTCAAAACAAACGATAAATTATTATCGGAGTGGGTTTTTGATATTTAATCTTATGTTTCCTGACTGATGAGTGTATGCAAATCAAATGAATTTCCATTTAAGTCTTTGATAACGAACATTTTTGGCGAGTTTCCTGCCCGACCTACATTTATTATTTTAAGAAGATATCACAGAGGTTTTTCTCGTTCAAATAACAATTCCTTATCATTTATAATGGAAACAAGTTAACGATCTTCTTTTGCAAGGGTTTACAAATAAAATATTTTTTATCAATTAAGAAAAAAACAAAGAATTTAAAATTTTGTTGAAAAACTATATTTTCTCTTTTAAAGAATCGATAAACCCTTGAAAAAGGCTGCTAGTCAAATTTTCAGTATCAGTATAAAACATTGTATGGAGACCTTGGTGAAATTAAGTGTTTTAGATCGCCTAAATTTTGACATCACTGCTAAATTACTATCCTCAGATTTCGTTGCTCTTTGAGAACGATATATTTAGCTTTCAGAAAGTTGAAAGTTGTGTCCTTATATTAAAATAAAGTTAAGCAAAATTAATTTTCTTCAAGTGATTTTCTAATACTTTGGACGTTGATGCAAGAAGGCATTGACTAGCTAAAATTAACGTTTCATGTTGAAGCTCTACATATACATTGATTATTCTTAATTACGAAAACGAAAAACCGCTTAAAACAATTGAGGTTTTGAAGACCCAAAACATTCATTCGATGAGTGATGCACTGTACAGTGTACAGCCTTAGCTTAGGCAACTAACGACTTGCTTTTAAACACTGGAACAAAGTTTTGAAATGGTAAAACATTATCCAGGATTGGTGGAAGCGTATGAGATGGCCTTGAAGAATATTTAAAAAAAAAAAATGAATCTATTTAAGTTGGAATTACTGAAATTTCGGTTTTATCTTCTGCTGATTTTCCAAAAAAAAAAGACTAGTTTTATGGATCTTTAATAGTTCTGATATGTACACTACAGTAACTAAACTTTGGATTATTACCATTTTGGTGTGTCTAAAGAAAACTAAATTGTGCTATTTTTGTTGCAGTTCTTAAAACACTTTTCATATTTTTGTATTTGTTTCGGATATGTCTTTTTTTTTAACTAATTTTAAATACTTAAAAACATAATCTTGTATTCAAATTCCAAAGCTGAAAATATGAAAAGCGATCTAGACTATTATTTGAGAACGTTTGTAGCAACATAAACTTTTTCCACAGGATGTTTAAAAATGTCAAACAAAATTTAATAGACAATCAATCATGACAATCAAGTATGACTAAACATAATAAAATTATATCAAATTTGGAATAACGAAACGTTGACAAATTTCCTGAAATCTGATTTTTTTAAAGAATATTAGGTTAATTTTTACTTGCGACATATAGGAACTATATGGCAAGTTTTGCATTCGTGCAAAATTTTGTCTGTCTGTCCACGCTCCTACAGCCTAAACCATTGGTTCGATTGAGTTCAAACTTGGAAGTTAAGGTTTTGAGCAGATTCGCGTTAGGCGTTTTTTTCATTTTTTTTTTAAGATCAAAACTAACAGTGGCCCCTATACAATTTTTTTGGTCAAAAAACGATAATTCGAATTTTCTCAAAAACAAACCGATAGATTTTTTTTTAATTTTCTCTAAAATTTTATTTTTTAACTTGGCTTCTTTTAATAAGAAAAACATATTTTTGTATTGCTCAGGAAAGGTACCGCTCATAGAACCGTTATTTTGTTTTTTAATTTTCTCAGCAACTTATGTACTGATTTCAATAATTTTTTTTGTGAATAAGCTCTTATATTGCTTTAACAATATTTGATTATCAAAAGTGCAATTTTTTATTGTTTGGATTTTTAAAAAAATATTGAATTTTTTTTTTCAAAATTCTATATCTCAAAAACGGGTTAATATTTTTTTACGAAATTCAAATGTAGAGCGTATATTTACAATCACTAAACAACTGCATACCAAAAATATTTTTAGAACAAAATTGAAAAATTTTATATATAAAAAATTAATTTAAAAAAAAACCGCTCTAACGATTTTCGAAAATTTTTTTTGAAAAATCAAGGGCTTTTTTATTTATAAAATGGCATTTAAATTTTTGAAGACAAACTTATTTTTCAGGTAAAATTTTGAATCTTAAATTAGTTTTTTTTTAATTATTTTAACTGTGTTGAATGTAACCCCCTCCCAAAAAAATTGAAAAATGGAGGTTTTTTTCGACAAATCAAATGGCATTTATATCTTTGAAGACAAACTTATTTTCCAGGTATATTTTTTTTTTTTTTTTTATTTTTTTTTTTTTTTTTTTTTTTTTTTAGTATCAACTTTATTTCATTCCAAAATCTTAAGGCTAAGTTAAACAATTTTATCAAAAATAAAAGAAAAGATTAAACAATATTTCATATGGCTTCTAGAAAATTTAGTTATTATCTCTTATTTTTTTTTATTTCAATTGAATGTACATAAAATTAATAGATAACTTATAGCAAGATTTAAGATGAAATAGTTAGGTTACTTCTATTATTCAAAAGAATAAGTGACGAAGAAACATTAGATAGAAGAAAAGTTATAGCAATATTTTTGTGGGGATTAATACAACAACAAATTTAAAATCAATATTAAGTATTAATTTCAAAAGAACATTATCATTTATAAATATAAGATAAATCAAATCAATGGATTAAGAACAAATTCTATTTCAGAATGATCAAAAGTAAAAAGCCAACATTTAATTGAGGCTAAAAACTTTGATTCGTTTCTCACACATCTGAATTCATCAGGCAATTTATTAAATAAGCGGGGTGCAGTAACCGTATAAAAATTGCTAAAGTGGGATTTAAAAATTCTAGGAACATTCACGAGACGACGTAAATTAGAGCTCAAACTAGCTATCTCTAGAGCTCTCACATTATTATAACCTTTACTTTTAAAAAATGATTTTAAAATATTATAAAAGTACAAATGTTTTAAAGGAAAAATACCGAGGTTACAGAACAAATTGAAACTAGGTGTCATACGAGGCACATTAGATATAATACGAATCGAGTGTTTTTGACTTATGAGCAATGGTTGAATTTTACAGGAATGAGTTCCACCCCAACAAGAAATACCAAATTGAATTTTTGATTGTACTAAGCCATAATACGCAAGTTTTAAGATTTTTTGAGGGCAATACAGACTTAGGTGGTAGATCTGTCTTACAACTTTATTAAGATAAAGTTTTAAATTCTTCGTATGTTCAACCCAACTAAGCTTCTTATCGAGTAAAACTCCCAAGTATTTAAAGTGATCAACACGTTCAATATCGAAGCAACCATCACAACAGCGAAAACCTGGACAATTCATAGGTGAACAGACTTGAAAACCAGAACAGTTAGGTGCATGATAAGTCAGGGAGAAACTTTCGGGAAAAATTCCCTTTAAATTAAAGAGCATGAATTTAGTCTTGCTACTTATAACCAATTTATGTGACCCAAACCAGTGTCGAAGAATATCTAAGTCGTGGTTCATACTGACAAAAGTTTCAAAGTAATTATTATTTGAGTACGAGAGAGCAGTATCATCCGCAAAAGCAGATAAATTTCCCTTAAAAGGCTGTAAGAATAAGGAGTTAACAAATATTAGAAACAGGATAGGACCTAAAACAGAACCTTGGGGAATACCCATTCTGAGATAAGATACTGAACTTAGAGTATCTTTTATCTTGGTCATTTGGTTACGATTTGTTAGGTACGAACAAAACCAATCATAAACAAAGCCTCTGAAACCAGCATAATAAAGTTTTTTCAGTAATAAGTCATGGTCAACCGTATCAAAGGCTTTTGTAATGTCAATGAATAAAGCCGCTGTTACCTTGGAATCATTAATTGAGTTATAAATTTCACCACAGAACTTTAACAGGGCATCTTCTGTTGACTTACCTTTAAGAAAACCAAACTGACTATCACTGAAAAACTCAGTTCTAGAAAGAAAGGACATTATTCTGTTCTTCATTCCTTTTTCAAAAACCTTGGAAAATACGGAAAGGAGAGAAATAGGTCTATAGTTATTTAAATCCAAAGAATCTCCTTTTTTATGTAATGGGATTACTATAGCAGTTTTTTAGGGAATCAGGAAACACACCTTTTCTCACACAAAGATTAAATATAAAACAAAGAACATCAGCAATTTGAAAAGAAATATTTTTTAAGATACGACTGGAAATCATGTCATAGGAAGCCGAGTTTGACGATTTAAGAGAAAAAATCAATTTGTGAATTTCAAAGGCAGAGAAGTCATAAAAACAGAAACTATTTCCGTAAAAAATATCATTTTGAACGGCATCAACATGGATATTTAAATTATCAAACTGTACATTTTTTGAAATTGATGAAAAATGCTGATTGAAAACATTAGCTACATCAACAGGATCTGCGATTATTTCAGTATCTTTATAAATTTTGAATTCGACATCTGATGGATTACGATTCAAAATTTCATTCACTAGTCTCCATTCATTTTTAATATTTCCAACGTTTTCAGCAAGTTTATGAGCATAATAATTATCTCTACACTTAGGTATTTCATTTTTCAAATCGCAGCACAATTTGTGATAAAAACTCTTAAGTCTTGAATTGTTAGGATGCTTTAAAATAGATATTCGAAGACGGTTTTTCTTTTGTATTTTATTTAATAATGGCAAGGATATCCAAGGCTTAAGACGTTTAAATTTGTTAGATTTTCTAGCAGTAGTTACGGTGCAATTTGAAATATGTGCCTGTAACTTATTCAAAAATAGATCAAATGCTATAGATGGATCACTTGAAGCATACACTTCATCCCAAAATTCAAAAGTTAAGGCCGAACGCAATGCAGGATAGTTAATATTTTTAAATTTAGAAAAAAACACACTATTTTGCTTTTGTATTTTATAATCAAGTTGAAGATTAGTCAGAAAATGATCAGTTAATTTTAAATCATGCACCGATGATTTAAAACCTATTTTGTTTTTTCTATGCAAGCGTATAAAGATATGGTCTAAACATGAACTAGAAGTTGGAGCTACTCGCGTTGGTTCATTAACAAGAGAATTAAATCCAAACGAAGACATGATTGAAATAAAACTGTCAGCATCAGAAGATTCAGATAAGATGTCTATATTAAAATCACCTAAAAGTGCCATATTTTTTGACCTAGTGCTGCTTAAAAATTCCGAAAATTCAGAAAAAAAAATTGAAACACTACTTAAATGCAACCTATAAACACCAACAAAAGTGAAAGATGTACCTTGAATTTCCAAATCAACACATATTAAATCCGCACTCTTCAAATTAATATTCTTTACTTTGCAAACCATATCACTTCGATAGAATACCGCAACACCACCAGCAGAATAAGAGTTGTTACAATTAGCAGCGAAAACGTAATTTGGAATAGTAAAGTTAGATATTTCAAAGTCATAAATCCAAATCTCCGAAACAA
Organism: Eupeodes luniger; assembly: GCA_951509635.1. Classification (NCBI taxonomy): domain Eukaryota; kingdom Metazoa; phylum Arthropoda; class Insecta; order Diptera; family Syrphidae; genus Eupeodes; species Eupeodes luniger. The sequence continues at coordinate 56,528,190 of OX608073.1, forward strand.
AAATGAGATCCGGAAGGTGATCAAGGGAAATCAGATGTGAGTAAAACGCATCAAAATTTTTTCTTAGACTACGAATATTTTGATGTATAACAGAAAAGCCATATTTATCAAAAATAGAATGGTCTACACAAAGACAGTTAAATTCATTTAAATAAGAGGACGATAGCGCATTTTCAATCAAACTGTGGGAAGGATTTAATAAATTAGACTCCATTTAAGGAATTGCAAAGAGATGTAAAATCAACACAGTTTCTGATTGATAATACCTTATCTCCATCATTTACTCGTACAAGCACTGTTGAGTTACGAACCCAAACATATTTACACTTTTTCTTAACTTTAAGATCCTTAACATTTTTTAATAAAGAACGAGTGTACTTTGTTAGGCTGTCATTGATGAAGATTCCGTCCTGTATGTAATTGCTGCCTTTGGTATTTTTCTTTTTATTTTTCCCTTGATTGTTACTGGGATCAGATCCAAATAATTTTTTTGCAGATAATTTGATTTTCTGAGAATACATCATATTCATGATTTTTTGTTTTTTAGCGAGAGAAACGAATTTTATACATGCAATATTTTTTAAATCTTATATACATAGATACTTTTTTAAACAGACTCTTTGAATACAGGAGCAAGTTCGTTCGACCCAGTCGTGCATTTTATTTAAAATTCGATAACTAAAAAACTAATCAATAGGTAAACGAAATTCAAATGGAAAAAGTATAAGGAATTGTTCATGGAAAATTTCTTGAAAAGGATGAGGTGCTGCAACCGTAGCCGTGATGGCTATTTGGCTAATATCGTTTCTCATTGTTAAACAATGAATTAAACATCTATTAATTTCTCTTAAAAAATACTCTTTTTTACTAATATCAAAATGAAACCCCTTATTGGAAAGCCATTTACAATATGAATAATAGTAGAAAAAATTCAATTTAACTGTCAGCTTACATATGCATCTAATTTCTTTGAAATGGATAAAGCTTTTAAATTAAGAAATATTAACGCTTGTACTCTATTCTGATACACTTGGCTTAACTTAGTATAACTGACAACATGTGACAGTTGTTATTTGTATGCTGCCTAGCCTATATTGGAATTCAAGACATTTCGTTCAAAGTTTTACAACAAATCAATCAAAATGTCATGTTTGTTTATAGACAACAAATAACTTTCCATCTCTCAATCAACATCATTTATGTTGGTCACGTTCATTTTAATCACATCATCGCATCGTCGGTCGTCGTGTCCTAAAATTCACATTGATTTAAAGCTGATGAACTAAAATAATCCATGTGTAAAGTTCAGAAAATAGCTAAGTGTTCCAAAAACTTTTTCAAGGTTCTATTAAATAAAAATAAAAACAAATTGATAGGTGTTCCCACGTTTAAAAGCAACACACAACATCAATTTATAACATTCACCCACAATAAAAATAATAATAGAAGATATGGCGTTTGAAATTGCAAAAAATTAAATATGTCAGGGTTATCGTGGCTGGCTTGACTGTGCTGTTCTGAGGTTTTTTTTTTTTTGAGTTGATGAATATTCATCATTTCCACAATCCTACTTCCATCATTAATATTATATATTCTGATGGTCTCCTTTGCCCCCATCATATACATACCTTCATTCCCTTCCTTTTCCTTGCCCCTGCACCCAGCAAGGGTACGACGACGACGACGACGGACGATAAGGAGGAAATTAATCTCAAATGAATAAATTATTACGACTAACTAACAACAAATTGTACAAAAATCTTCAAAGGCCATCAAAAAGGTTATCGCGCTGTGCTGTGGCTTTGGCTATGGCTGTGGTGCTGTCAAAGTGCAAAGTAGCAAACATCAGTCAATGATGTTAAAGTAAAATGTACGATTCTGATAATTTCTAATCTCTTCTTTTTTTTTTAATTTGTTTAATTCATTTTATTTCGTTTTATTTCCCTCTTTCCGTCTTGTTGACTTGTTTTATTGCGCTATTAACTGAATTCAATTCGTTGATGTGATCTATTTTTGTCTGCAAAGCATAAAAATACAAACAAAAAAATATAAATGACTCGAATTAAAATTCAAAGAAGAAAATTCAAGACCCGCTGATGATGACTATACCCACTACTGCGCTAGCTAGACAACTTGAACTTACACGACCTTCGATTAAATGGGGATTGGGAGCAAGATACGAGCATTTCCTTTCCTATTTTAATTAATTTGCTGGCTATGTAGTAAAATTGAAATTGAGATATTTCAAATGAAATAAAAAGGAAATAAATAAATCTAAGAAACAAGTCGAATATATGTATGTAGACATATGTAGATATGGGGTTGTGTTTTATTGTTTATATATCAACTTGTATTTATTATCTTTTTTTGTTTGATAAATTTGTACAGATTTGAATTTGATTTGTAGGATTTTTAGTTTGGTTTAACATTGGAGTACATAATACATACATTTGATTTTCAAGGATTTACGCTAACTTGGCTCTAAAAAGTGTTGTTAATTTAGCTTTGGCGAAAGGTGCCTTAAATCGATTGATCGGTTGTTTTTAGTTTTTATGGTTTGAATGAAATTCTTTTTCGAGTAAATTTAATACAAAAAAAATTACTGGACTATCTGGTACTTCATTATCCACACGATAATTTGAAGTTAAAAATTTCAAAATAAACTAAGCAATGTAACGTAACGTGATCCTAGCCATATTTCTCTATATGACATTTCCTTTCCGTTATTATTAGTCAAAATTGAAAATATGCATTATATGTTATAGTATCTAATATATAAAATTCTCCTGTCACAGTGTTAGATGCCATACTCCTCCGAAACGGCTTAACCAATTTCAATGAAATTTTGAATATACATTCGGTAGGTCTGAGAATAGGTTTTTATCTATTTTTAATATTCCTAAGTGCTATTGTTCAATTGCATCAACATCGTACACGGTACAACGATCTTACGATATTATTCAGGGACGCTATGTACAATGAAGCATTGATTGCTATTGAGGATCTTTGCATTATCATTGCCAACTTACCACTCAGTCATTTCGGTATGCATTCACCAAATCGAAAAGCATCTTTTTTAATAGACACTGAATCGAATAGTGAACTACAATACAATACTCTAAAAATGGCAGCGATTTTTGATCGCAATGTCCCACTAATGAATGAAGAACAATGAACCATTTATGACCACATCATGCTCGCAGTTTCGGCAGGACAAGGTGGATTCTTTTTTTTTTGATGCAGCAGGTGGAACTGGCAAAACATTCCTTATTTCGCTAATTCTTGCTAAAATACGATGTTACATCTTCTGGGATTGCGCAACTTTATTGGATGAAGGCAGAACAGCTCATTCAGTATTTAAACTGCCACTAAATATTCAAAATAACCCAGACGCGGTGTTCAATATAAAAAAAACTCATACATGGCCACAGTGCTGAAAAAGTGTACAATTTGTATTTGGGATGAATGCACTATGGCACACAAACATTCGCTTGAGGCGTTGAACAGGACATTGAAAGATATAAAAAACAAGGACAGACTATTTGGCGGCACTCTGTTACTCCTTTCAGGTGATTTCAGACAAACACTTCCCGTTATTCCGCGTTCAACGTACGCTGATGAGATCAACGCGTGCTTAAAATCATCGCCACTGTGGCGTATTGTTGAAAAGGTACAACTGAAAGTAAATATGCGTGTTCAAATGCTTCAAGATCCATCTTGAAACGATGAAACATTCTCAAAACAACTGTTAGATATAGGCGACGGAAAAGTTACTTCAGATGAAACTGGATGCATAAAATTACCGGTCGATTTTTTGCACTTGTATTGAGTGGCCGGCAGAAAGAGCAATTTTAGCAGCAAAAAAAGGGGATGTCAACGAATTAAATCTCAAGATACAACATTTGTTACCAGGAAACTTGGTGTCATACAAATCTATCGATACAGTTTGTGATGCTACCGAATTATCCAATTGGATTTTTTAACTCATTGGATTTATCAGGCATGCCACAGCATTATTTACAACTGAAGGTTGGACCTCCGGTAATTTTGTTTCGTAATTTGAACTAACCACGGTTGGCAAACGGCATGCGATTAGTAATTAAAAAATTAATGAAAAATGTTATGGAAGCCATAATTCTTAATGGAAAATTCCGAGGTGAAAATATATTATTACCGCGAATCCCTATTATACCAACAGATATGTCAATTCAATTCAAACGTCTTCAATTTCCAATTAGATTGGCATTTGCAATAACTATCAATAAGTCTCAAAGCTAAACGATGTCTGTCAGCGGCTTCGATTTGAGCACTTCATGTTTTTCACACAGACAATTATACGTGGCGTGCTCTCGAGTGGGCAAATCATCCAGTTTGTTTATATTGGCGAAAGATGGGATCATAAAAATATTGTACACTCTGTTGCATTAAGGGATTGATATTGTTTTTTTTTAGTATTGTCATAATTAGCGATATGTATATAATTTTAAAGAATTAATTTTAATAAATTAAAAAAAATTGTTTGGTGATTTGTTATTTTAATATTTTGTCACCGTTTACAGTGCTCTATATCTCTCCCACTTATATACCACATCCTTTCACACTTACAATAAGTTATTTATTTCTATCAAAATATTCTCTAGAAATTATTTATATGACAAAACAACGTTTTTTGGGTCAGCTAGTTATATTATATATTCTGTGGAAAAATCTATTTTTTGTTTGGTTTTTGAACCGTTGTGAGCAAATGCCTCATTGTTGTACATCTGCAACATTTAAAGTGAAGATAAACTATGAATGTGATGATACTACATTTTGTCTCCAAGAAAAATAACTCGTTAAACGAATCGGACAATCCTACTGCCTCACATACTCCACCTCAGCTGTCCACTTCTCGAGAAACCTTAAGAGCTACAGAAGTGATACCATCAAAAGCTTATATTATATGGAAGAAAAACCTTGAGTTCATTCAAGATCTGCTTAAATTTTTAGGCAACGAGGATCTTCCAAACGAACTTCTCGAATTGAAAACGCGATGCCAGTTTTTTTCTTATTTTTTAACTGAAGAAATTGTTGATCTTATACGCGATCAAACCAACATATACAGCGTACAAAAAGACCCAAGTATACCTATAAATGGTGTAAGTAACGATATCCGTCAATTTATTGAAGTAATTTTATACACATCAATTATACGAATTCTAAATTTAAGAAATTACTGGTGTGATAAAATGGGAATATCAATAATAATCAAAGACAATGTGCCACATAACAACTTTACATTTTGTTGAAACTGCGCTCTCAGATTGTTCAATACTTTGAATTAATTTATACTTTGTTTTTATATATTGTTTCAAGTAAATTGTCGTTTAATGTTTTTATGAAAATTAAATTAATATTATTAAATCATAATCATCGTTACTAGAAAGAAGTCCTTGTTTTTTTATTTCTAAAGGAAATATATATTGAAGAGGATACTTTCAATAGGTTATGGGCCCAGCATCGTGGCACAAATAATAATTGCTAATTATTTTAAACATTTCAAAAGTATAATCTGCAAATCTTATGATGGACTTGAAAGCGAATGTTTCTCTTTTAAATGGAGGAAATTATATTTTCTGGAAGACGAAAATTCAAGCTGTCCTTATAAGAGATGAACTTTGGGATGTTGTTAGCAAAACGAAACCAGCAGAAATCGATGATGAATGGACGAAGAAGAATAATAAAGCGAAAGCTTATTTAACGTTGAGCGTAGAGGATGGTCAATTGATGCACATTGCCCATCTAGAAGATGCGTTTAGTATTTGGGAAGTTTTCTCTAAGAAATACGAGAGATCAACTTTTGGAAGTCGCCTCTATTTAAGAAGAAAATTATATGGCATTCACTATATAGTGGTAAGATGAGTGACCATATAGATGCTATTCTTAAGGTTGTAGGTTTGTTGAGAGCTTCTGGAAAACCTTTAGAGGAAGATGAAGTTGTTGCAGTTTTGTTGGTGAGTCTACCAGAATCTTACTCTGGGCTTGTTACTGCACTCGAAGGTCGAGATGAGGCAGACTTAACAATTGAATATGTCACTGGCAAGATGTTAGATGAATATCAAAGACGTTTTGAAAGCAATGATGACAAAAATGAAAATGAAGTTGCTATGTGGTCTAACCAAAGAAGAAATCAAAAGTCTACAAAACCGAAGAAGACGAATGTAAAAGAAGCAAGAACGTGCTTTTATTGTAACAAAATAGGACATGTTAAAGCGGACTGCTACAAATACAAGTCAACTTTGCAAAAAGGAAAGCATGCCACGTCATCTGATGCATCAACATCACATGACAGCATCAGCAACAAAGATTTTCGCTCGTTTGAAGTTTGTGCTGAAGTACGAGCTGAGTGTGGTGGGTGGTATATTGACTCTGGAGCTACAATCCATATGACTAACGATAAAAACTTCTTTGATTCGATTCAAAATGATAACACAAAAATATATCTTGCTAATGGCTCGTCAGTAATGTCTTCAGGAATCGGATGTGGCTGGTTAAATTGCCTAGTACCTAATGGCAATAACCAGAAGATATTTCTCAAAGAAGTCTTATTTGTTCCTGAGCTTGATGGGGGATTGCTTTCGGTGCAACGAATAGCAAATCAAGGTCATAGAGTCATTTTCGAACAAAATGTTTGTCAAATCTACAATGGATCCCGAATGATTGCTGTAGCAAAGCGAAATTACAGTCTTTACAAGCTGGAAACTGAACATTCTATTGAACTGTCCTGTAAAGCTGATAATTCATTGTGTATTCATCAGTGGCATCGTCGACTTGGACATAGAGATCCAGTAGCTATCGAAAGACTTGTGAAGGAAGATCTTGCAACTGGCATTCATTTGAGGAAGTGTACTGAGAAGATCATTTGCGAACATTGCATCAAAGGCAAGCTGGCACAGTATAAGTTTTCTGTGAGACAAAATAGAGAAAAGCAATCATTACAGTTGATACATTCTGATCTGCGTGGTCCTATGCAGACATCAACTCCAAGAGGTAACCGATATTTTTTAACACTGATTGACGATTTTTCTGGTAACACAGTGGTGCATTTGCTAAAATCGAAAGATGAAGTAGCTAGTGCTGTAAAGGGTAATGTCGCAGCTATGTTCAACAAATTTGGTAGAAAAACTTGCATTCTGCGAACCGACAATGGAAAGGAATACGTATCTAAAGACTTGGAAGAATTTCTGAAGAGGGAAGGAATACATCATCAGTACGCGGTTCCAAACACACCACAGCAAAACGGTGTAGCAGAACGCAAGAACCGAACTCTAACTGAAGCAGCGAAGTGTATGTTACTTGATGCAAATCTTCCAAATCGTTTCTGGGGAGAAGCCGTGTCAACAGCAGCCTATTTGCAGAATAGGCTACCCAGTAAAAGTCTCGAGAAGACTCCATTTGAGTTGTTTATTGGAGAGAAACCTGATCTGAGCCATATTAGAGTGTTTGGATCCAAATCGTTTACCTTAGTTCCAAAACAGAAGAGGAAGAAGTGGGATGACAAGAGGCAGAAGAAGGCGTTCTTGTTGGATACGATCTCAACTCAAAAGGATATCGTATACTTGATCCAAAATCTAATAGAGTTTGGATATCCAGATCTTTGAAAATTATCGAAAATGAACCCAAGAATCAGCAACCCACAAAAAGCCAAGAATCCAGAACTGTACACAATTATGAAACGAAAGATACTTCTCCGAAAGAAAATTCAGAATATGTTTCAATAAGACTGGGAAGAGACGAAAGCATCTCATTTAATGACTCGCTTGTCATTGAAGAGGAGCAAGTATTTGAAGAATATGAGCCCCTCGTTATAGAAGAGTCAGTAGCCCAAGGCGGTGAAGACATTCAAGATCAGACAGAAAATCAGGAAATTCGAATTTCAAAGCGTTCAAATAAAGGCATTCCTCCAATACGTCTGTCGTACAAAGCCCTGGTTAGTATCTCGAAAGAACCAGAATCCTGGGATGAAGTATTGCGTTTACCACTTGCCGAGAAGCGCAAATGGACTGAAGCTGCACAAGAGGAAATCAAGTCAATGAACGAGCTTAAAGTTTGGACACTTACAGATCTGCCGCCTGGAAGAAGAACAGTAAGTTGTAAATGGGTATTTAAAACCAAACTAAATGAAGACGGAAGCATTAGTGCTCATAAAGCCCGACTTGTTGCAAGAGGATTTTCTCAAAAATTCGGTGAAGATTACGATGAGACCTTTGCGCCAGTGGTTAAACACGAAACTATAAGAACTCTTCTAGTGGTTACACAATTGAGACGTTTGCGTGTGCGGCATTTTGATGTGAAAAATGCTTACTTGAATGCAACACTGAGCGATGAAATTTTCATGGACCAACCCCCAGGGTTCAAAATGTTGGGTCATGAAGAAAAGGTGCTTAGACTTAATAAAAGCATATATGGTCTAAAACAATCAGCCCAGGAATGGAACAAGAGAGCAACAGAGATCTTAGTTGGAATGGGATTCAAGGCATCGACAGCTGATCCGTGTCTGTTTTCAAGGAAAGAAAGCAACGGCCAAACAACATTTATGTTGCTTTATGTTGATGACATTCTGGTGGCTGGTTTTTCTGATGAACTTATAAACACCATATATAAAGAACTCCAAAAGCATGTAAAGATGAAAGATTTGGGTGAAGCGAAACATTATCTCGGCATAGAGATCGACCGGGAAAAAGATGGATCGTTCAAACTAAGCCAAAAGTCAAAAATTAAACAACTGATAAAAACCTACAAACTTGAAGATTCAAAAGGAACTTTAACACCAATTGAAACAGGTTTCCTGAGTCCAAGTGAAGAAACAAGTCCGAAGTTACCAAATAATAACTTATACCGCAAAGCTATTGGATCATTACTTTATATTGCAACCGTTTCAAGACCAGATGTTTCCTTAGCTGTTAATCTTTTGAGCAGAAGAATAGAATATCCAACTGAAAGTGACTGGAAAGCTGTAAAAAGGGTTATGCGATACCTGTGCGACGACTGTTGACAAATCTTTAAGGCTTCAAACAAATGAAGACAAAACTTTGGTGTGCTATGTAGATGTTGACTGGGCTGGTGATTCAAAGGATAGAAAATCAACCAGTGGGTATGTATTCCTATTCGCAGGAAGTAGCATAGCTTGGTCAAGTCGTAAACAGACCTCAATAGCTATGTCTTCAACCGAAGCGGAGTATGTAGCGACATCACATGCAAGTCGAGAACTAATTTGGCTACGAAGACTCTTGACAGAAATGGAGGTAGATATTAATCAGCCCACAATTATCTATGAAGATAATCAAGGATGCATTCGCCTAGTTGAATCCGACAAGTGTGGAGCTCGAACAAAACATATTGATATTTGCCACCATCATATAAGAGACCTAAGAGAGAAGAAGATCATCGAACTAAGATACTGTCCATCAAATGAAATGAGAGCTGATATTTTGACAAAACGACTTTCAAAAGATGTTTTCCTTAATTTTACGAATCTTTTAGGAATTCGAAAAGATGACCAATCGAAACCAACTGGAGCGAGAGGGGGTGTTGAAACTGCGCTCTCAGATTGTTCAATACTTTGAATTAATTTATACTTTGTTTTTATATATTGTTTCAAGCAAATTGTCGTTAAATGTTTTTATGAAAATTAAATTAATATTATTAAATCATAATCAACGTTACTAGAAAGAAGTCCTTGTTTTTTTATTTGTAAAGGAAATATATATTGAAGAGGATACTTTCAATACATTTTAATGACAATTCAAAGATTTTGCCTTACACTCAGTCCTGAAGTGATAGACTTTGTACGTAAGACCACGGATTGAAATGCTCGAACGCTATTCAAAAGTGGCCCTGGAAAGGTATTTGGCGGAAGATGAGCAAATGTGCTCAACCAAGGCTCGAAGTATTCTAAAACAATACATTCCGGCTAAACCCCACAAATCGGGCTTTAAACTATGTATTTATTTTGTGAGGGGTCAATGGTTCTGGTTACAAGTTCGAAATTTATAGTGGCCAAGAAAATATAATATGCGAAGGCGAACCACAGTTGGGTGCTGCAACAATCAATACCAAATAAGTTGAACTACATTCTTAACCTTCAAGCGGTCGCGCGTAGTCGAATCGACTGCGCTTAGTATATTTTCGTTCATATTATTATTTTCACCCATCATTGTAATTTTCATTTTTAGTAGCCTTTTCCATAATTTTAAGTACTTTTTTGAATAATTAGACTTTAAAGACAATGATAATGTATCTGAGTACAAATAAATACATATTTATGGAATAATTAGTGCCTTATTTCTCTTATTCATCCGATAGGTCTTTTCGGTTACGCGCGCCCGCTCCCGTTACAAATGACCGCGCGACCGCTTGAGGGTTAACTTCTACAACTATTATACCTCCTTGCCACTTATCGAATTTTTGGCATTCATAGTTTTGAATAAATGGGGAGATTTAGAATTCCAAATTGTAAACTCATTATTTTTAAAATCAGCCAAGGGATACTTCAGTTGAGTTCGTTGGCGAACAGACGAATTTAGATTTCAACAACTGCTTGGAAAGACAACAAAATTGATTCACTGGCTTCAAATTTTTAAGGTAAGAACCCACATCCAATGTTCAACGATATAATACAATCAACAAAGCTCACTTATCGATTAAATGGCCATTTGTGATAGCTCAATACAACCGTTAAATGGGATGAGTAGACTGGATGGATGCAAATGCATATCGCAGCCGTGTCAACTAAAAAAAACTGAACGGTCTACCAACACGCGTCACGCACCGCCTAAGGAACTTCGTCAAGATCAAACGAGCTGTTGACCAATATGAGGGGGAAAAAAGAATTCGATGCAAAATGTCCAATTACAATAGTTTCAGAATAGTGAAAAATGTGGATTAGACCTTTTAAGAATGTCTATACTAAAAAGTGATGTTAAAAAGTAGAAGCTAAGGTGAGAAGTTGCATAATTTCAACATATAGTTTTTGTTAATAAATATATTACAAAAATAGTAAATATTTTTTTAATAATATTTGTCTCCATTTTTTTTTTTACCGAACTTTTCGAAAATTCTTGCTCTTTAATATTTTCACTTTAAGAAAGACTAAAACGTTATAATTTGAATAATTTTAAGACCTAATAGAAAACGAAATTATTAAATTAAAACATTATTTGAAGCAAAGGTAAATCTCCAAAAGAACAGAAATAGTTATTAAAACGCATTTGCAATAATTGTATGATCAATTAGATTTTCACTATAATTCTTTTAAATAATGGGTTTAGGAACATCTGTTAAAATTGTTTAATTTCTTAATAAATGAAGTTTCAAAAGGCAGAAATATAATATTTATCCAAGATAAGTTGATAGTTGATAGAGATGTTATTGTGCCAGGACCTTATTTTCTTTAAATTAACTTGATTCTATTTAATCAGTTCATATCTTTATTTCTAAAAAATTGAAAATTCCTTTGTGAAAAAGTTTCCTGGTGTTTTTATATACATATGTATATGCAGAAGAAGTATGACAGAGTGCTTCCAACTTCCATCAATCCTTTGTTCACATCACTAATACCATACCTCTTGAACAATACATTTGTTTCGGATTCCATTAAAAGAGTAAATATTTTATCAGGATATACAATACAATATATCTACTTCATCACCACTCCTTTTTGAAATACAAAACATTAAGGAAGAAAATAAAAACAAACAAAAAACACAAAAATAGCAAAAATCTTCAAAAATCTTCAAAAGAATCAGCAAAATTAAAGAAAGAAAAACAAAATAAACTATAAAAATATACTTAATATGGAAAAACAAAAACAACAACACTATACTACTAAAACTACAAAGAAAGTCCTTTCTTTTTGCTTCTGCACTACTTCACGTACTATATTAACCCCCTCCCCTAAACCACCCACCTCCTCTACATCAAAATAACACGACCAGAGGAGAGAAGGAAAAAAATCAAGTCATTTTCAAGAACCCAAAGGGGTGTTGTCCTAGTTTTTATATTTTGTATTTTTATTTTATTTTATTTTATTTTTTCTTATTTCTTTAGTTTTCTTTTTCTTGTCTATTTTTCTTTTCTATAAATTGTTCTATTAAAAGTAATCAAAGCAACTTTGTCCGACAGCGCAAAGACAACTATCAAGACCTGTACACACCCATTTGAACGTTGTATTCTATGGCCAAAATTGGTATAGAAGAAAACTTTATCCTCGAGCCAAGGATGGCTGGGAAAATACTCGAACATATATGTGGGTATGTATAGTTTGCTGTGGGGTAAGGACTTTGGAAAATAGCAGCAATAATACGAAAAAGAAAGTCTTTCTATGTCTCTATCTCTTTCTATCTTACTCTTAGTATATTTATATTTTTGAATTCAACTTCGTCGTCGTCGTCGCGCGTCCCGTATATAGTAAAAAACTTTTCCACGCAGACACCAAAAGTATGCAACACAGTTCGTCTTCATAGTTTTCGTTCGTCTGGTTGTGGGGAGGGGAAGGGGGAGAGATGGGAGATGGGTTGAATGGGTGAATGGGTAGAGCAGGACATAGAGGATGAAGTAGAAAGTTTTATCAAAGTTTTATCATCTTTGGAAAATAGTTTTCTTACAATTTCATGTTTTACTCGATTTTTCTTCGTTTCTTTCTTTTTTTTTGTTCTTTATAATAATTTTACTCTTTTCTATGAATTTCCATAAAATGTTGTTTTTTTCTGTTCTTTGTACTTTTGAAAGTAAGGTGCAAAGAAAAGTTTTTGAAAATAAATTTTCATCCAAATTGGTTAAGAAAAAGTTATGCAGGATATTTTAAAAGTCTAATACTCCCCATAAAGATTATCAGATTATTCAAAGCAAAATAAGTCAAAATATTAATGAATTTCACAATATCTGAAAAGCTTTGCACAATTTAAGACTTATGTAACTGTTCGAAATAACACAATTTTATGACAGCAACATTTTCAATATTCCGAAAACTGTATTCTACAATTCCTCCGCTCAAAGAAGAATTCTACCACAATACCCGAATTTCTAGGAATATTGAACCTAATTTCGAGTGTGCTATCAACTACAGAGATTCTTTCTTTAGCCGCACTACACGAATGTGAAATAATTTTCCTGGTTCATTATTTCTCACTTATCACTTTGTACAGACATTCAACACCAATACCATCAGTATCATTTTTTTAAACTGCTAACAATGTTAATATTCATTTTAAGAGTTTGGTCAATCAATATCCCAATATTTTTTAAGGTCCCATAATAAAACACTGTATAAACACAGCGTTTTGATAACCGTTGTTTATTTCGTATGCACACTCTTCGAAGAAAAAGAAATGTTTGTCTCAAATATTTTCTAAAACCTCAAAATTCTAAAAACCCATTTGAATTGTTCAATTTTTAAAAACCTTAAAAACACTCTTGCATACACTTCCAAATCTTAAAAAAGAACCCTTAAATTAATCAAAATCCTACAGTTTGGGAATTAATTCTTGATAAAAAGTAAAATAAAATAGTGTACAAATGGGATATTGAGATATTCAGTGTCTAAGAAGCTTTATTTTAATTGTAAATGTCTCATACTCATTAAGATTCAAACTGTATTAAAAAATAGGTGTGTAAGAACATACTTAAAATCCTAATTTTTCAATTTGCTACAAATTCAGGGTCCCATTTTTGTATACCACATTTCAAATTCAGTATTGACAATTGGGACTTTCAATAAATGTTTGGGATTTAAAAAAAAACTATGTTATATAACATGAAAAAATATGTATGTGTTGCCTAAATTTAAAGAGTAAAACTGAATAAAATATTGGTTTGGGATATTGGAGCAAATATTGAGATATTGCAACTAAGAACGAAAATTTGGAAAATTTAAAATTATGATTATAGAAAAACTATTGTGATGTTCGGAAAAATAAGAGTATATCAAAGTTATCGCTTACAAATGTCAACATCCCTTTTATTTTATTTTTTAAAAGATATATATATAGATTTTTCAACATCTCAAAAGTTCAGTACATATTAGACTATACAGCTTAATTTTTAGACTGTAGACGCTTCAAACTTGTGAAGAATTTAACTATCTCAAACTACTTACTCAAAATCCCATTTTTGTTAACTATCAAATATTCAAAATCCAATTTTTTTTTTTGTTTTTTTTTTTTTCTTATTTTAAGATTACACAGTTTTTCGTGGTTTAAAGATGTACATTGGGAATGCTGGCAGTCTAACAAAAATTTGTAGAGTAAGTAGAAAAAGTGTTTTGTTTGATTTCATGGACCTAAATTGTAAAAATATTGGTTTGGGTTATTGCGTTACACACTGGGATATTGAGAAAAATAAGAAAATCGACGCTTTTTTCATTAAAATTAAAAAAAAATATATACTCTTAAGGATATGAAAAGGTTCAAATTTTATGCATTTTGAAGTCGAAAAACAAATGTCGACTCGAAAAACTGATATTTCAATTGAAAAACAATATGTGCACAGCACTGTAAATATCCTTGTTCTTAGTTTTCTTATGTTCTAATGTGTGTTTTCATCCTTTTGCTTTTTGATTTGAAGAGAAAACTTTTCCTTTTCCTCGTGTTATTTAGTTTTTTTTTTCCTTCTTCTTCTTGTAGTAGAAGTAGAATATAAAGCAGAGGGTTAAAGAGAAGAGAGAAACAGCGGAAAGTAATTTCTACTTTAAGGATGTTTGAAGACGATGTCGGCAAAAAACCAACTCAAAATAAAAAGAAGAAAATAATATATGTATTTATAAGGACGATGGAATGATGTGGCACGGCACGGGTCGGGTCGGGCTGAGAGCGCGTTAAAGTGGATGTGTATGTTTTGGTTGGAAGATGACTTTTATCTTTAAGATTTGAAAGACAGAGAAGCAAAGGAACAGAAAAAAAACAACAAATGAAACAAAGATGAAAAAACACGAACGAAAAGTGGAAAACTTCTTCAGAAGATAGATGCCATTTAATTCCAAAGTTTTCTTCTTCAACACTACATTTTTATTTTTAGGTTGTTTTTCTTTTATTTTCTTCTTTTGAGGGAGAAAGTTTCCTTTTTCTTTTAAGTTTTTGTTTTTGTTATGTGTTTTTGTTCTTTAAAGTTTCTGTTTTTATTAATTTAATGCTAATTAAGAATTTTGTATTATATTTTGTTTTGAATATTTTGTATTTTGATATTGAAACACATAACCAAACCAACGGAGGTACATCTATGTTGGAATAAATTTATTTGATTGATTTTTTAATGCACATACAATGTAGGTACAAGTTTTTTATAGATACAGCTATGGTCATAATAATAGGAACATTTCTTATTTTAGAGTTAAACTGTTTTTTTTTTTTAATCACTTAGGTAAAACTTACTTTATTAAAAATCTAAATCAGCAAGATTTTGATACGTAAGTCAGCCTTCGTCAGTCAGTTCTTCGTATCCTGTAGGAGGCTAAACTGAAAGCACAATCTATATATAAGGTGCAATTGCAAAAAAAAGCAGACGTATCCGTAAGCGGTTTAATTTTGCCTTTGTTTAATTTTGTTTTGATGAAACAAAAATTAATTTACTTTAAATTGATTGAAAAATCTTGTTTTGGCACCCAATGTAAGAAGCATTCAACCGCAAACTTGAAAGTAACAGCACAATACTTGTGTCGAATTTTTGTTATGGATCTAATAAGGGGACGTTCATAAAATACGTTCGCACACAAGGCGGGGGGAGGGCTCTTGCTGAGTGTGACAAGGTGTGACAAGGGGGGACGGGGGGTCTATAGAAACGTGACGTTCGCCATTCATTAAAACATTTTCAATTAGTATTTCTTTTGACTATTTTTGAAATAAATGAAGAAGAAGATGCTGCAATACCGATTATAGATATTTCGGAGCATTTACAGAATCCTTGGACTTCTGATTAATAAAAATGTTTAACATGTTTAAATAATATTTATTTATTCGTTTTAAAAGATATTTATTACTTTATTTAAATTTTATTATAAAAACTAAATAAATATTTAAATTCTCAAAATTTGTGTAGTATCATTTGAAATTTATCATATTCAGGGGGGGGTTTCGTTTTTGTGACGAAATATTTCTAGGGGGGTCACAGAAAGCGTGACACAGCGTGACACAGCGTGACAATGGGGGGGATGGGGTCAGAAAAAGCTGATTTTAGCGTGACGTATTTTATGAACGGCCCCTAAGCCGCATACGAAGATTTTCCGATAAGTACTCAGCCTCACTGTCCGAGGGCGCTAGTATCGCTAGAGAGATTTACTTTCGTCTAGTACATTCTACTGACACAATTTTAAGTAAATCTAATTTGTAGGTTTGTTTTGGCTACGTACGGCAAGCTTGTCCACGAGTTTTAGAGAAACAACTTTTATAATTATTCCTATTCCTGTATGCGGGTAATGCCAGGGATGGAGGAGACCTATAGTTTTTATGTCGAATAAGAACGGCTAACTTACAAAAAAAAAACAATTTTCATTACAAGAATTACTTTTTTGGAAGATTTTCGATTTAGTATTGGTAGACATCCGATTGAAGGTGCGCGACAAAGAGCTGAAACAATAGACATCTCAGAAGACCACGTGTCTCATATACTCCATGAAATTTTGAGAACGACAAAGATTTCGGCACGATAGGTGCCGCGTTTGCTCACCCCGGTCGACAAGCGCAACAGTAAAACGACTTCAAATCAGTTTTTGAAGCTGTTTAAGTGCAATCTGAAAGAGTTTCTGCGTCGTTTCATGAATTATATGCATTTGTACACTACGGAGACCAAAGAACAGTCGAAAAATGGGACTTTACCCTTCGAATATGCTCTAAAGAATGCTACCACTTCGGCTGGGAAGGTGATGGCAACAGTGTTTCTTGGGATTTACATAGTGTGATCTACATCGATTACTTATAGAAGGGTGTAACGACTACGACCAAAGGGAAAAGAACATGCCAAAGTATTGGTTTAATTCGATGCCAAATTGAAGAAAACATGGAGACATTTGGCAACGAAGCAAGTGTCTTTTGCTGCGAAGACCTCCAGAAAACCAATTTTTAGGATTTTTTTCGTGTGATGCTGGATCAAGTGTAAAAACTGAAGTAGAACTGAAACATCATGGTCAATCAATTAATATCGTAAAAGTCAGTTTAAACGTTCTTGCCAGCATCGTTTTTCAAGGAGTACTGAGCAACTATTCCAAGTACGAATAAAGCACACCAAACACTCAGCGTTTGTGGATGTAACGGTGTTGTTGAGGATTATCATCACTCCAAATACGGAGGATTTGTTAATTGACGCAGCCATTCAACTTCATCGGTCAATAAAATGTGAGCGGTACATATTTCGAAGAGAACCATTATTTTCAAAATAAATTGGCACAACGTGGAACCTTTTTTTTTGGATATTGAGCTATGAAATCACTTATAATGATTTAAGACAGGATTAGAAAGGAGAAATTAATACACATTAGTTTTTAATGGCTGCACATTATAATGAGTGGGAAATATTGAACCTGGTAATGCGTTCCACATTCGTGTAGTGCGGTTAAAGAAAGAATCCCTGTACTTAAAAGTATGTCCGAAATTGAGCTCAAGGGTAAACTTATAAGCATTTCTAGAAATACGGATTTGACGGTTTGACGAATTGTTTAAGGGAAAGAATACAACAGGCTATTGTAGAAGAGCATTGTTTGTGAAATATCGATAAAACATCTTGCGGCGGCGGCGGTGTTTAAGAGAAGCAAATGTCTCAGCAAAAACGATCGCTTTTGAATTGTTGGCAGATCACAAGGGGTAAAAAACGTCTTGCATTGTCGGAGAGAACCTAAACATAAAGCAGCACTTTTGACGATATCAAATATGTGATCACTCCCCAACAAGTGGTTTGTGATGCACATACCTAGAATTGAAAGCTGTTCATGGGTAGTGGCATTCGGGAAGCGTAACGCTTTTGCGACAGTAGACCGCATTAAGTTTTCGAAGCATTACATTTTACACGGTTTTTAATTCTCCTTTGGGCAATGCTCCCAAGATAAGAATTGAATTAGCTTATCACACGCTGCCGTTGGTAGTCTACATCCGAAAAACAAGGATGAAAATCTAAAAACGAATTTGAAAACCTGAGGGTACTGTTTAGTGGGTCAGAAGTTTCAGACAAAAGATCATTTATAAAAATAAGGAAGAGTGAAGGAGACAAAACGGAGCCGTGAGGCACACCAGAGCTAGCTGTGGATATCAAATTTGAACTCGTCCAATACTGCTTGAATTGAAGAGTCCGAACGATGATTTCTAACCCAACGTTGTTAAGGCGTTTGTCTATTCATATTGAAATGCAAAAAAAGTAACTTGACGACTGACAAAATGGCCACCAGTTTAAATCGTGTTGCCAACTTTAAGTTACATTGTAATAGAGTTAATAAAACTCTGATATTATAGTAACAATTAATATATTTTTTAGTGGTATTATCAATAACTCGACATGACTCTCATTGAGCGCAAGATTAAAGACAGCTGACATAAGCTTCCTAATAAAACCAATCTTTGGAGAATTGAAACTAAAATGTGGTAGGTACTAAACTCCAAAAAAAATTGTGTACCTATTATTTTGTCCATAGCTGTCGTATATTCAAATAATATAAATCGAACGAAATATTGAGTGTCCTTGGCATGAGAAAAGTGTATGTACTCGTGCTGGTCATACATATGTTTATATACATTTTTATATTATTTATGTTGCCAAGGATTAAGAGTAAAGGTACGAGAGATGATTGATGGAAAATAAAATAATACACGAGATCATGTTCGATAACTCAACATCAAAATCCACATCCACACATATTCCGACTCCGATTCCCATTCCCAATCCTCATTTTCATCCTGACTCAGTGATGCTTCATAGAGGGGGTTAAATCGCTAAAGCATGGTTCATACATATATCCATATCCATGGTAAAAACAAAACCATGGCAATACATTATATGGAGAATAAATTATTCCAAGAATTTTGTTATTCGACTGTTAGGATCAGAGCAACATAGTTACGAAGAGGCAAAAAGGGATAATAATATGGGCCATGGTAACTTTATTTTTGGTATTTTGTGCTGAAATTCTAGAGATGAAGGAGGAGGTTAAACAAAAACCTTCATACATTGTATTCTTAGTCATATATAAATATATACATATGTGTATAGAGAATGCCCTAAAAGAAAAGAAAACAAGTCCTTTTTGCCAAAGCAACATGTGGAGAAGCGATTTTGGGGGCTCTTTTGTTATATACATACCTATATAAACTCCTAGTATAGAAGAAGGAAGTGGTCGCCTTTGGGAATAGTTGAAATTATGAAGGAATGCTTAATTTTAAATAGACTTTTACACATCTCTATCTCTATATAAGTCCTTCAGCAGCACAGAGTAAGAGAGGAAGAAGGTTCAACATTATTATTTAAATATATGTATGTAGGAAGGAGTGAGAAATGACTATTATTATTATTATGATGGTTTGAGGACTTTAAGAAAGCCATTTAAGGTACCTATACATACATATATATTTAAAGGACTTTAAAAGAGGGATTATATTGACTTTGATATGATGGTTAGGGGTGTTTCTTGATTGTTTTATGATGTAATTTGGTTTCATTAAACTATATTATTGTATAAATAACCAAAACAAAAACAAAGAAAGGAAATGGTAACACATGGGGTTTAAATTTTTAAAGTTTATGAGTAATTTTAGAGAAAACTTAATTATCTTGGGTTATATTTGTAATAAAATACTTTGGGAAGTGGAAACGGAATTTGGTATTTTGCAATTAAGAAGATAAGCGAAAACAAAAAAACCTCTTGCTCTTGTTATAATTTATCTAAAACCAAATGGGCTTGATAACGCTGTCCTCGCAAAACGATGTAATGAGGGCGCCATCCGCGGCGGCTTTTGCTATCCCAAAATTCCCAACAAACAATTAATTTTTTGGGATAACTTCACGGCTTTCATATATTAAAGGTCTTGAATACATTTTGGAGCATTTGCATAGACCTTGAAAAAGTTTATTAGTATTAAATCACAAGATCAATAAGCAATAGTCGTGATCAATTCTTCTAGAAATATCACCTTCAGTAAATTTCCCGTGCAAGATTGCGACTGTTTAGTTGCTTAAATATTGGCTGTAGGGCAGTCTTGTTGCAAATAACCATCTTTCACATTAATATTTTCTGAAAAATTTAATCCAGTTGCGCAACAGTCCGTTGAGAACTGCGGCCTAGTGGCATTAGAACTCTCAACCATTCCTAAGTGCGAGTCATGTCAGGGACGTAGAGGACATGCAGTTGTATGCCTCTCAAATCTCTTTTCATGACAAGAATTACAAGAAAACTTTAGGTGACACAGGAAGGGATTTAACCCAACACCTCTAGTAGACAGTCCTACGCACTAGCCATCACGCCATGGGTACTATATATCTTGTGAGTCCGGCCGTAAGAAAAATGATTAGACATATCTCGGTGCCGCAATCCATTCACGGTAACAGTTCCACCAGCCTTGAGACTAAGCAAGGGCCAACCACACAGCTAAAATATAGGGCAAAATTCAGCTTTTAATGTAGCCTTTGCGGGGAAAATGGGTGTCGAAGATGATTTATAGATGAAAATCCAGATCAATTTGATGCATTTCGAAGAATCGAAAAATTTGGGATGTCATCAACACTAAAGCTGCAATATTATCAGCTGTTCTAACTTGTCCTAACAATCTTTTTTACCATTTTAAATTACAACAAGCAGAATGATTTCATTAGGTGCTAAATTTTGTTGTTATAATGTAAGATATTATGCTCTCAGATTTTATTAACACTGCAGGCTACAGCAGCAGCTACGCAAGAACTTGTATTGAGAGCTTTTTTTTCAGGACAGCTGTCAAAATATAGCCCCTTTTCAAATTTCAATAGTCCCTAAAAATAAGCCTTTGAACATAAAAAAAGAAATTACAGTATCTAGTGCAATCCTCTGTTTTTTTTAATAATAAGCGCACACTTAAGGGGGTATTACTACCCTTATTAGGTAGGTAGACACAGTGTGAGCACTAGGAAAGGGGAAAGCACTAGGTTGAAAGTAGGTGTCGGTGCACATTGGTTTTGAAGTCCTAAATATTGCAATGGCTGCGAAAGACAGAGTGTGGTAAGGAATTCCACATTCGCGTAGTACGGCTAAAAAACGAATCTCTCTATTTGACAGTACAACCGAAGTTGGGCTCGGGGGTACACTAATGAGCGGATTTGCCAACGTTAAAGAACACCTCTTCAGAACAATAGCGGGGATACCATCCGAATCAGCGGATTTATGTATGTTAAGATCTTCTAGGACTCTCCCACAGTACGAGTGCGAAATAAGATTGTTCCCATAGAATCACTAACGCACTCGATGACAGCCGGAGTCATAACACTCACTGGCGGCGCGGCGTTGAATTGGTGGCGAACTGCCTAGCAAAGAGATTAGCTTTCTCGAGAGAGCTAACAAATGGAGTATCATTGACAACGAGCGTAAGAATCGAGGAAGAGGAAGAATTCCTCATGTTTTTGTTACAAATGACCAAAAATGTTTACTGCCTTCGGAACATTGCAGTATTTTTTTGCTGTAATTTTTGGTCATGTATAAATTTGATCCGTCGAATATAGGCGTTGCAGGCCATTGGCTTTCTCGTATTGCCAAACGGTTCTCTTTGGAGCTCTTTGTTTAACTAAAGAGTTTTGACACGAGAAATTTTCTGATATACCACAATAGTCAGATGCGCTTTGAGGAGATACAATACTAAGGGCCCCCGCAGACTGCAGACTTTTTATCGGCCGATAGTTTGGTCGGCTTCTTAATCAGTATGGAGAGGAATGCATATGCGCACACAACAGCGATTCAGTATCGGCCGATAAAAAAGTTTGATGGGCTACCCGATTACATTCAAACTAGTCTGTCGGCCAACTATCGGCCGACTGTTTAATCAATATTGGCGTAAACACGCCTGCGCATACATGACGATTATTTAGTCGGCCGATAGTTTAGTTCGCTCTGTGATTTGGCGTCGTGTGCGTGTATTTTGAATATGGCGTCGCCCAAATCACAATTTTTCTGGACAATATTTTCATTGTGCGTCTGTGCGACCGCTTCAACAGTCAGTTACAAACTAGTTCGAGAATAGTCGGCTGGCTGTTGGATAGTCTGCGCCCTGTTCACCAACCAAACTGTTTAGTTGGCTCGTTGTGCACACTTTCAGCCCAACTCGACTAAACTATCGGCCGATAAAAAGTCTGCAGTCTGCGGGGGCCCTAATAGTGTACTTACCAGGGTCAGGGGTAAGAAACAAGTCAAGAGTGTTTTCTGATCGACTAACTACGTCCGATATTCGAATGGGCTCGTTGACCAGCTGAGTTAGGTGGTTCAACTCATCGAAGACCTCGGGTGTTGAAGCCATGAAGAATTGTGTACATTGAAAGTGCCCGTAACAACGATTTCAGTGTGAGGATAGGTCGAAAAAAATCTTTGGATAGAATCAGACCAAGCATCAAATTGATGAGAAGTTGATACTCTGTCTAAATTAGGGCTTTCATAAAGGAAGCAATAGTGAATGATAAGCTTATTTATGGAAAATTTAAACCACATAAATTTAAAGAAAGAATTGGTGCAAAGCCCATATTGTGGTAGGAGCTGATAAGCAATATCATTCCTAATGTATATGGCGAGGCCATGATGAGAAAATAAAAAAGGCACCAAGCTATACCCATGAATACAAAATTCAGCAGGATGTATGCCTAAATAAAGTTAAAAAAGGCAAAGTCCTGTAGTAAATTGGAAATAAATCCAAATTGCAGCAAATTCGATTTTATAATTAAATGCCCGATTATTATGCCCCCACCAATGTTAATAACTGTTTATACCTACATTTCAACAAAACAAACACAAAAAATTTATTAAATAAAATCACCTATACGTCTCTTAATAATACAGTCATCGCCGCCTTCGCCTTCCGCCGCCGAACCGCCACATGTTAACAACACACTTAATTCAGATACTTTGTTATTATACTATCCATTTAATATTTAAACAAACAAAAAAAAAGTAATAAATTATCACAAAGTAGATAAACCTGAATATTTCCTTCTATAGTATATGGTATTAAAAGCCATTACACATTTAACGTAATAATAATAAGAATAATAATAATAATGATATTAATTTAAAATCATGCAAGCAAAACGTGTGACAAACTTAATCACTTAGATTAAGCAGCTTCAACCAATAACATAAATAAAATTCTCTTATACCGAAAATTCAAAAGAGAGACAGAGAAGGATGACTAAAAATTATACCTCCGGTTAAGTATCGCAAGCCAGTTTTTTTTAAATTGCGACTGCGACAACTTTTTAAGTGCACAATCAACATTTATATCTGACCCCAAAAACCTGTGCAGCTCCAGAAAACCAGAAGACACTCTTATTATTATTATTCCTGTTTTTTTTTATTTTTAATCAAGTATTTTTGTAACTTATACAATTCCCGACTTGAGTTTTTCTTTTTGCCGACAAATAAACAAAAAAAATGACCTCAAACGTCGTCAGGCATTAACATCACTTTATCATCGTCATTTATGGTGTAGCAAGCTGCAAGCCGCCACGCCGGACACGCCGCCGCGCCGCCATATCAAAACCAGTATGCGACCAACTTCCAACTTCATGAATCAGGCCTACAACATTCACAAAAAGATTAAACTCCCAAAGATATAATACCAAAAGCAAAGCAAACTTGAACATTGCTTGGTTAGCAAATTTCTTTGGGTCAAAGGGGCATCTTTGGAATGAATTAAGGGTCAGTTGCCTTCTACTTTTTCATGTTTATTAAAAAAATAAAAACTTAAACAAAAAACTCGTCGTTTTACATTTTATTTGCTTATTTGTGTTTTTCTTGTGTAAACTTCTTGTGGTCGGTTCTTTCTTTATTTATACTTTTTATATGTTGAACCGGTTAAGATTACGAGATCGAGGTGCCCCCTAGAGGTTTTAACAAAACACAAAAGTTCAACAATTCCTGTGAGTTTGATGAACGTGTTTGTTCTGGCCTGGTTGGTTGCTGTTTCTGTTTCTGTTTGAGTATCGTTTTAATTTTTTCCTTTCTTGGGTTTAAGAGGCTAGAGCCAAGAGGCAAGACGCGCAAGCTGCAAGTATAAACGTTTCTTGGATTTATTATGAGTATATTTTTCTATGCGCTAGCTTCCAGGTGTAAACAAATGATTAATCTTTGGCCTTCGCTTCCTTTCGTATATGGAGTGGTGAGGTAGTGAGATTTTTCTTTTTGTTGCAGGTAATTTATAAACATGTTGTATATTATACTTGGTAAATGTTGGATAAAGTATTGAACTCAATTTTTACCATTATGACCATGGCATAACAAAATGATAAATTAAAAGAACTTAAGTTAAACATTTGTGTGAAAAATTTATTTTGACCATTTAAGGTGAATCAGAAAAGTTGAAAGTGGAATGTTAGTAATATGACCAGTTCGCCGATTCGCTTGAAATTTAGAATAGAATATTTTAAGGTTAATTTCTTTTGGAACGTCATTTCGATTTACTAACACAGATATTTTTGAAAACGTTTTCAATATGAGATAATTCCCATTTCTGAGTGAAATTAATGTTAATTTCTGAATCATATTTTTTAATAGCTCATAGTTCCATATGCGTTTGGTGAGTTAAGTCATAGTTATAGATAGTTGTTTCATTTTTTTTTTGTGACACAGTGTCCCAATATTTTTTCTGAAAATGATGTTAGAAGTTTTTCACAGGTACCTACATGTTCATATAAAACTACCATTTTCTTTTTTTCAAATATTTGTTTTGGATAGTTTTATTATCTGATGCCCGTAGCTCCTCAAATAAAAGAAATTATTGCTTCTCACACACCTTCTACACATCGATGGGCCTTGTGAATAAAAGAAATATGCTAAAGTTACTTTTGGAAAAAGATAAAGCTAGCTAGTCATAGCATAGCTATTACTACAGTAGCTAACTAACCTAACCATTTTCACGAATTGTATTCTCAATTCATGAGAAAAGGGCTACCAAGTGGACGTTATCTACGCCGTAAAGCGTTTGATAGGGTTAGGGTGCATCATACAATTTTATTAAAAAAATTAGAGAACATAGGTTTTCATTCCAACATGCTAAAATGGCTGAGAGCTTATCTTACAGGGCGCAGGCAGCTTGTTTTAATTGATTCGATTACCTCTCATCCCTTTTCTTTTACTTCTGGTGTTCCGCAAGGGAGTCATTTAGGTCCAATGCTATTCCTTATTTTTAATGCGTCTTATGTTTGCGGATGATTTAAAATTTTTTAAACGTGTAAAAACTTAACAGACTAGACTGTACGCTTCTCCAAAATGATGTAAACAATCTTATCAACTGGTGCAATATAAACCAATTAGCCCTAAACATATCCAATCGTTTACGATTACAATATGCAAAACCATGCCCTTGATAGAGTTTTTATTAAAAAAGACCTTGGAGTCATTTTTGATTACAAGCTAAACTTTGTACAGCATACAGAATTCATGGTGAACAAAGCAAACTCTATGTTGGGTTTTATTTTTCGTAATTCGTTTGCTCTTAGGGACCCTAAAAGCTCTTTATGTGGCGTATGTTAGATCAATCCTGGAATATTGCTGCGTAGTGTGGAATCCTCATATTACAAGAATAGAAAATGTCCAAAAAAATTTACAAGATTTGTAGTACACAAACTAGGCTGAAACATTGAAATGCCTTCGTATAACATTAGATGTCAGCTTATTAGTATGCAGACATTAGAAAACCGCCGTAAGATGTTTGCCATAAATTTTGTCAATGATATTTTATCATATCATACTGATTGTCCTTATTTATTATCACTAATTGATCTTTACGCTCCTTCTAGAGAACTAAGAATTCGAACCTCATTCCGGGAAAACGTTAATAGAGTAAATTATGCGTTTAATGAACCCATAACTCGCAGTGTTAGGGAGATTAATAATGAATCACATAATATAGATTTTAATTTTCATTTAAGTAGAAACTCATTTAAAAATATGTTAAACTTGTATTTTTTAACAAATTAATTAATGTTTTTTTTTATTTTTGTATAAAGCTTTAATCTTATAAAGACTCAATGAATATTTTAAAAATTTCGTTAGTCTATTTGAGATTGTAAACTTGAATTGATATTAAATAAATAAATGAATAAATCTAGACAGTTCTAGCTTTAGCATTGTTTCATTAATACAGCGCGCAAAAATTACGCTAAGTGCTTTAGCTAGAAAATTCTAGTTGACTTAGAAGGTTGAGTTTAAATTGTCATTTTCGTTACCGAATGTTTTGATTTTGATTTTTAAATCTGTTTACTTTTTATACGGTAAGTATTACTTTCAATTAAAAAGAACATTTCAAGTGTTAATCCAACTTAACCTACGATCAAAAACATTGTTGTTATAACGCTGTTTAGTCCACTATTCATCGATTTAAAGTCTATCGGATGGACCGTCTAGCTTCAAATTTGATACGGGTACAGAACATTTTAATGCCATTCCCTTGAAGTTGCACCATTAAAAACAAATAAATTAGGTGGCGAATCAATCCGTAGAGAACTAATGACCTTAATTAGTGACTTACAACTGTCAACTGTCATGGGACCTACAGTTTGTATGCCGAATCCGAACGGTTAATTTGAGAAAGCACTTTTCATGACAAGAATTACACTTGGAGGATTTGACAATTCTTTGCAAAAGTCAGTACCCGTGAAAAATGTTTAGATGTCACCATTGGAACCATTTTTTTTTAACTTTGTATCTGTACAGCAATTTGAAAAACACTGCTTTTGAGGATTTTTGTTTTTAAAGAAATCCCAAAATGGAAAAAGAGCTTTAAAGATTTTTTTTAAAAAGAAAATTGGTATATTGTTGGCTTGCTCATTTCTGTGTATTTTATTTCTGCATTGTAGCATTTGTCTACGAAGGTTTATTTCACTTGAGTTATTACTATTACAATGAAAAACAATGTCATTTCCCTGCTTACTAATGTTAATGTATATATTGGTAATCTTTTTCAAAAACCCGGGAGACCCAAACTAAGCCTGGCTAGTGAGCTTTTGAATCCTTCAGATATATCAAAAATATCCAATCCTTCGAAGAGGTCAGTGCACCGTCTCTATACTAAAAAGAAATTAGCAAGCCACTGTATAATTTCTTCTAAAAATCGAAATAAACTATCAAATTCATCATCACTAATTTCTAAGCGTTTTCTATAAAATTTTGACTGAAGAAGTCAAAACTTTCAAGTCAGAAGCCCCAGAAGTTATTATTAATCACAAAATTTGGAGTTTAAGTTGGAAGAACAAGCTATTATTAGAAGACATCTTTTAGTTTCTAGCTTAAGCTTATTTTTAATCACACAAAACCTAGCTTTAGACTTTTGAACTTTGTCCGAAAATTACTTACTTACTTAAGGTGGCGCTACAGTACTGTGTGAACTAGGGCCTCACCCAACAAACTTCTTCATCTAGCTCGGTCCCTAGCCAGATGTCTCCAATTTCGCGCTCCAAGTTGGGTGAGGTCACTCTCTACTTATGCGCGACACCTGATCCGCAGTCATTCTTTGCTGCGCTGTTTTGTGGGTGTGGATTCGAAGACTTTTCGGGCCTGAGCATTAGTTTCCATGCGCTCTACGTGACCCATCCATCTTAGTCGTTGGACTTTTACCCTTCTGACTAAGTCTACGTCGCTGTACAGCCCGTACAGCTCGTCGTTCCATCTTCTTCTCCACTCCCCTTCTATGCATACAGGACCGTAGATCACACGAAGAACTTTTCTCTCGAAACAACCCAAGGTGCTTTCATCTGCTTTTTTCATAGTCCATGCTTCTGCACCGTATAGCAGGACGGGGATGATGAGGGTCTCATAAAGCTACTCAATTGCTTTCTTAGCCCAAAGAAACAGCGGTTAGCAAGAATTATTCTTCGTTTGATCTCAGCGTTGGTGTTGTTTTCTGCATTAATAGCGGAGCCTAAGTAGACGAAGTCCTTGACAACCTCAAAGTTACGTCTGTCGATGGTGACGTTTTGACCAAGACGTCGGTGTTGTTAGTTCTTTCTTGACGACAACATGTACTTTGTTTTGCCCTCATTAACAGTTAAACCCATTTTTGCCGCTTCTGCCTCAATACTCACAAAAGCCCCATTGACATCACGCTGAGTTCTTCCGATTATGTCAATGTCATCAGCATAATATGCTAGTAATTGGACAGACTTTTGAAAGATAGTGCCTGTAGTGTTGAGCTCGGCACTATTCTTCCAAGTACGATGTTAAAAAAATCGCATGACAGCGCATCACCTTGTCTAAAACCTTTTTTGACGTCGAAAGGTTCTGTTAAGTTGTTTTCAACCTTTTGTGCAGCAGCGTGAATTCTCCATGGTCATCCTGCACAAACGGACGAGTTTGGCAGGGATACCAAAACTAGGCATGGCTCTATATAGCTCGTCCCTGTAGATGCTGTCATATGTGGCCTTGAAATCGATGAAAAGATGGTGGGCATCGACTTGATGTTCTTGGGTTTTTTCCAGGATCTGCCGTCATGCGAATATTTGAATATTTGATAGACTGTGGACTTTCCTGGTCTAAAACCACACTGATAAGGACGATTGGCTTTAGACGTTCACATATTACGGCAGAGAAGATTTTGTAAGCGATGTAGACTGATTCCTCTATAGTTGGTGCAGTTTAGAGGGTCTCCTTTTTTCAGAGTCGGGCAAACAAAACTGAGGTTCCATTCATCGGGCATGCTTGCTTCCGATCATATCTTACAGATAAGTTGGTGCATGCTCCTAACCAAATTATCTCCAGCTGCTTTAAATAGCTCGGCATTCAAGCCATCCGCTCCAGCGGCTTTATTAAACTTCAGCTTAGATATGGCAATCTTTACTTCGTCTAAGTCGGGAGGACGGGATTGTTGGCTTTGGTCGTCTATGTTGAATGGATCATCCTGCCTGACAGCGGAATTCGGTTCGTCGTCGCCGTTATACAGTCTGCAGAAGTGGTTCTTCCATATCCTCAGCATTAACAGCGGTTCCACTATGATGTTTCCACTTTGGTCTTTGTAGCCTTCGGTTCGAGGTTTATGTCCTTGTCCGAAGATTATGGGATGTTATTTCCGCATCAGTTCTTTGGAGGTGTGTGGCAATGCATTTGATGTTTCCCGGGAGTTTTCTAAACTGTTTAATACACTCCAGTAAAATCTCTAAACAAATTAGAACTTCTTTTGCTTATATTTTCGTTTGTTTGCAAAAATCAAAAACCACAAAAGAAAACAGTTTAATGGCAAAGTAAATTAAATGCATGACAGTCGTTTGACAGGAAACTTCCAAACAATCTATCAAAAATGTTCGATTTTACTGAAAAGCAAGTCCCTTAAAGTCACAACGCAACAAAAACAATGTTTTAAAATTAGTCTTACTAAAAACTACATTACATTATTTTGTTTAAAGATTTTGATCTTAACGATTTTCTAAGTTAATATAAACACAGAAGAACTCAAGTCGGTCTAGTAAATTGGAGCCTTGAAATGCATCAAAATTATCCAGATTTTCATCGAAAAATCACATTCAACCCGCAACTCTAATGTTACGTTAGTAAGCACTATTTTTGCCTTTGGGGCTTGTAAAACCAATAATTGATTGTTGAAAAGCTTGATGAGATTCTTGTGCTTGCGATTTGAATTTACCTTACTTATGACTGAAATTAGAAGATATCGATGTGAACCACGTTTATTTTGTACAAGACGACTTTCCACAAAAAGTTTTTTTACCGTGTCATTTCTCGAAGAAGTGAGTAACAATTGGTCACCGAGATTTTGTAATAAAATACCCTTCGACTTTTTTCTTTTGAGTCACATGAAAGATAAGGTCCATTCCAATGAATACAATCAATTCAAGACCTTAAAAATAGAATTTGTGAAGCTTTCGAGATGATACAGAAAAATTCATAAAAAGTATATGGTACTCATATCGCATTCCATTGCTTATGGCATTGATTTCTCTTAAGAAAATAATCGTATTTTTTACTATCAAAATGAAACCTTTTATCCCCGTATAATTTCACTTCTGCGATTTCTTTCAATTTGCATCTTATTAATTTATCGGAAACTTGTACAACTTTAAACAAAAACCTTTCCCTCAGTAAGTTTCCCACTACAAACATATAAATAATTAATTGATACATGAATAACTTAGCAAGTTACTAATTGGAATACTATAGGTATTGTGTGAATATTGTCTAATAACACATATTTTCTAATATTTTTATTATCTATAAAAATAGCTAGTTTAAATATTTACGATCTCAAATAAAGATATCTACATCTACAAAACGAATAAAAAAATCCAATTTTTATTATCTGATGTATGATATAAAACATCTGTTGAAGTTATTAAAATTATCTTTATTTTCAAATCAGTTATACGAGTATATGTTCAATTAGTAAACAGTTAAGCTTGAATCTATAATTTTCAAAATAAAGGTGTGTGGATTATCTATCAAAACCTATCAATATGGTTAATTTTCACATTTATTGAAAAATAATCTCCTTTCAAATTTTAACTTCATCAGTTAACCACTCGAAATGATAAATTAATTTATTCCTATCACAGCAGCAACAACAACAACAACAACAACAAAATAACTCTTATTTTATACCTAATTCAAATGACCATCAGCAAAATTTGTGTTAAACCTCAAAGTAGTAATAAAGTAGTCAAAAGATGAAGCCGAACAAAAAAAAATTATAAACTTATTCCAAAAACAATCTACATAAGAAAAAAGTCAATGAACTTCATTTATGGTATGGTAGATACTTCTTTTATATAAAAATGTTTATATATAAAGCTGAGTCATATAATAAAAGTTTAACATTATTTTTCCTGATGTGTTTGATGTTATTTTGTTCTCTTCTATTTGGATAGTTATTATGTACGTTTTGTGGATACGTTTTTCTATATCTTTTATCTTTATTGTTTTATGGAAGCTTTACGGCGGAATATTACTTTTTCTTCTTCTTGAAAAATAAAGAAAATAACATACAACTTCAAAATTTATGACCGAAAAGATTTTGCAATATAAACACAACTTCACTTAACTATCTTCATTGAGTATGATAATAAAATAAACAGGAAAAGGTCATAAAGTCGATACTAATAGTAGTGATAGTCTTTTTCTTTCATGTTACTAAGAGATGGCTATTTTTGAAGAATTTAACTGGAAAAATGTTGGAAAAATTGAGTTTTTTTTTTAGTTGGACAAACAAAATTAGATAGAAATATTGTAAGATAATTGTTTTAGTTTTAATTTAAATTTTAGATATTTTCCAAAAGTGTTTTAAAAGTTTGGTGAATGTTAGAAAATATAAATAAAATGTTGATCAAGGATTTGACGATTTCAATGATCTTAAAATATTTATGACATGAATTTTATTAAAGGAAAGCGTCAAGAAAAACAAAATATTATTTAAAAATCTCATGACAATGTTGAAAAAGATTGAGCTAAAAAAACCCATCTGATATTTACAAGAAAAAAGTCTGCGATGCGACCCACCCTGATAACTCCCATCCGTCGGTCGATTTTTCTTAAACTTTAACAAAATATTCGAGGTGACAAATACTTTTTTTTAGCTATAAAAAACCGTTAGTTGAATTTTATTTAAAATTATACTAATTTGGTATCAAGTCACGAAGTCGCTAGCGTTATTTGTTAGTGAGATACATATTTGGGGTCGACCAAATTTTGTATTTTTTTTAAACTAGTAACTCATTTTTTTAAGGTCCTTTCTGCATCTTTGGATGTTATTGCTTGTAAAACTAAATATATTTGAAGTCGATATATATACTGGTTCTTGGGATATGGACGACGGAAAATGGTATCCCGAACGTTTGGATTTATATTCTACAATTCGACAAATCGGACCGATTACAAGAACATCCTATGGGAAGTTTAATATTATAAATAAAGTAAAATACACTGCCGGTCATAAGGCATTTTCGAGAAGTAAAATCGATATTTCTCCCGTTCCATGATGGAATAAAAAAAACAACTATGGTAAATCAGGGACTATTTTGTTAAAAACAAAATATAAAACTTGGGCAAAGGAGAGATTTAGCTTACGGAACTTTCATGGTAAATTGTTAATTGAATCAAGAATTTGCGAAAATAAATCGGGTCATTAGATTAGAAGCACATCAAATAAATGGAAAGTATTTGTATTTTATGTTTTTTAGCTTTCATTAGGTTTTTAATAATGTGTGCTACCACCAGCCTTCATAATAACTTCAAAAAATTTATCTTTTAAGGATTTATAAAGAGACTGCAAGTAGACCAGAGAAATCTCACTCCAGGCCAATTTGATACCATGAATAAGCGCTCCGTTGTTATGGGAGCGTTTTCTTGCTGCAATATTGGTCCAAAAGCTCGCTAATATAGGGGAATACTGATTCCAGCAAGGCTTTGTATGTTTTCTTAGTCATCTGGCCCATCTAGGTTAAATTTTTTCGTCGGAAAAAAATAACCTTCCGCCAATCATTTGTGGTCATTCGATTTTGTACATCCCAGCTCATGTGATATTTCGCGAAACAGAAGCGTTGCTTTTTCCTTGCGTCATTAAGTGGTGGTTTTTTCTTAAGCTTCAGGCGATTTAAGTGTTTAGCATGGCGAATCGTGCATTTAACAGTGAATAAGCTGGCCTTAACATTAGCTTTCTCCCTAGTTTTAGCTGCCGGTGAAGCTGAATTCGACGCTATTCTAAGGATACTCTTAAGGAGAGGAAGTGTTTTTTTATAATTTTTCGTATAAGACGATGTTTTTTTAAATAATTGCTGACACAATGATCACTTCCATTTTTTTCGGGCTATACCAATACATTAAAGACCTTTAGAGCAATAAACATATATTATTGCCCTTTCCTCCACTGTCAAACATTTGTTGTTGCCCATTTCTGTTTACACTCAATCAAGAACAATTAATCTATAAATTGTACCTTTTTTCCGAAAAAAAAAGTATGCACTTCACAAATCAACGTTGATTTATTCACTGCTTCTGATCTAATGACCTGATTTGTTTTCGCATATTTTTGACTCAATTGACAATTCGTCGTAGAAGTTCTGTAAGCTAAATCTTACCTATAAACAAATTCTATATTTTATTGTTTACAAAATATACTCTCATTTACCATAGTTGTTTTTTTTTTCTAATCTATCATGTAACGGGAGAAATATCGATTTTACTTCTCGAAAATGTCTGCTTCTAACCTAATGACCGGCAGTATAAGTCTGAAATCAATGTCTTTGTTACTTATTTTATTCATAAATAACGATTTTTTAAATTTTTGTTTTAAAACTGGAATATTGTTTTTCAATGAAACTCTTTTCCTTTATAAGCGATAAATTTAATGATTCAAAAACTCAGTTTTGTTTCATGTCGTTAAAGTTTTGGCTATAGCCTCAATGCTGCTATCCATTAGCGGCACTTGAATCAAGGAAACTAGCCAACTTTCAATACTCGATATCTTATGAAATGGTCACATTCAACATTGACAGAAATGCTTTTAAGTGTTTCAGAATTTTCCTACTATGCAGACATCTGATTTGGCTGTTATTTACAAAGCTTTCATTCGATTAAAACTTGAGCACAAATCACATATTTGGGAAGCTGCTGACACAACAGAATATTAAAAAGAGCTTTCAAAATAATAGTCGATAGAACTATTACCAAAATCTTTATTGCCACATTATGTTAACTTCATCCACCGTAATATCGTTTTATTTTTAATTAATAAGTAAAGATGCCAGGAATGCAATCCAATTTACTCTAAAACTCAATTTCAGATGTCAAGTAAAGAGATTCATTTTTAGGCAGCACATCAAGAATGAGGAATGCTTTACCCTACTTTCTTTTTCCGTCCTTATCGTGTTTAAACATCATAAGAATAATAGTTTCAATAATTTTATTATGAGCAAATTATAGCAAAGAAAGAACCATCAAATTAACAACTTTGGCAAACTTCAGTCCAATATTTGAGTCTCTAATTCCAGATCAATGACAAAATTATAAGGCCGACATTGATGCAAACAAATTGTATCTGCTTGGTAAGAATTTAATGAAGAGCGTTGAAAATGATCGATAACGATATCATTGTTGATCATTTACGTTACTTTAACACTGTCTTAATATCTCTTGTCTCGCCTTTCTTAACAAGAGCATAGTTTAAAGGGTTATGCTCTATCAAAATTCAATTCATCTCTTTAAACGTTTCCTACGTTTAAACAATTTAATTGTAATACTCGCGCCTCTACAAATGCTCATCAGTATAATATCTGAGCAGATCTTCACTCATATTTTCAAGCACAGATATTCGTTCTTTTGGCATACTACACGAATGTGAAATGCACACTCTGTTTTTCGTTGTGATTGCAGTATTCAGGAATTCAATACGGTCTTTTGCCGTACTACACGAATGTGAAATGCACACTCTGTTTTTCCTTGTCGTTGCAATATTCAGGAATTCAATACGTTCTTTTTCCATACTTCACGAATGTGAAATGCACACTCTGTTTTTCCTTGTCATTGCAATATTCAGGAATTCAATACGTTCTTTTGCCGTATGACGCGAATGTGAAATGCACCTCTGT
This sequence comes from Eupeodes luniger, assembly GCA_951509635.1. Taxonomy (NCBI): domain Eukaryota; kingdom Metazoa; phylum Arthropoda; class Insecta; order Diptera; family Syrphidae; genus Eupeodes; species Eupeodes luniger. The sequence continues at coordinate 56,562,945 of OX608073.1, forward strand.
TTTTCCTTGTCATTGCAATATTCAGGAATTCAGTATGTTCTTCTGCCGTACTACACGAATGTGAAATGCACACTCTTTTTTTCCTTGTCATTGCAATATTTAGAAATTCAAAACTAATGTGCACCGACAATAAAAAGAGTAAAAGTAATTCTTCGAGTGCTTAAAACACTGCAAATTAAGCCAAAGTGATTAAAAAATTAGTTCCGTTTTCGTTCTATTTAAAAAAAAAAGCAATTTTCTGATTTCTACTTGAATTTTTCAAAGCCCTTTTACTCCAACCATTAGAAAATCTTTAGCTCGCCTTTACTTCCACATAATTTTGCCTATTTGTTTAAATATCATATTTTTATTATAAAAATATAAGCAAACATTTTGAAATGAGTCATAGACATTTATACAAAAATATTATCTTTCTTTTGTTTGACGTCACTTGCGTCACGTCTTGTTTTGCTTTTTCTCTTTTTTCTTTGCGCGTTTAAAGCAATTACTCTTGCATAATTTACTTCTTGTATATATTTACATTTAATTTATTTTCTACGACCACACAATTTAATTAACTTTTTTTTTTGTGTTCAATTAAAATCACATTCATTTCTAATAATAAAAAAGAAACACAAAATTCCCTCCAGAACATAACAAACATTCTTTTTCAAATCAAATTTTGTACACAAATCAAAAGAAAAAGAAGAATAGAAGAAACAAAAATATCAAGATACCTACCCTTCAATTTTGATGAAGAAAAAAGAAGGAAAAAAAAACATTAATTAAATATGTATTAAATATAACAACATCTCCCCCAGATTGACTCCAAGCAGTCTCTCTGTTCTTCTTGTCAAAGTCCTTCACCTCACCCAAAAAGTGTGTACCTTTTATATACGTTTTTCCCTCAAACTTCTTTGGAAAAACAAAAAGGAACAAAACAAAAATACCACACACCGCCTTGGCAGCCGCCACGCCGCGCGCCGCGTCATGGTCGCCCATAACCTCAAGCAAACATTCATTCTCAAAGCTTTAAGTTCAAAACAACCACATAAATTACTCAATTAAATTAAGTCGACCGTCACTTTTATTTCATAACAACGCAACGCAACGGAAAGCAACTCGACAAAGAAGGAGACTACGACAAAACATAACATCAACAATCAACATCAATCTATCCCGTATATTCGTTTTGTCCGTCCCGTCCGGGATCTGATGTTCTGCCTCCTCCTGGTTGTCCAGGAAGAAGCAAGAAAATGTTTGTGTTGTTTTTATTTTTGCTTCCTTGACAAATATACAAATTAAATAATCCTCCATCACACGACCGACACGACGAGGACGTCGAGGACGATGAGAAGTAAGGTTTTTACCTACAATTCAAATGTTCCCCAAAGCCAAGGACGAAGAATATTTACGATATGACGACGCAGAAGAAGAAAAAGACTACAAAAGTATCTAGATACTTCTCTTCAAGCTTCAGGGAAATAATATACAAAACAAAAAAAAATACCATACACATCAAATTTTAATATCATATCTGGGGATCCCCTTGCTCTCCTCAATCATCGCAATGGCACAAGGAAAATTCACAAACGCAATAAGGATACTTTAAACACACAGTGGTGACGCAACAAAGGACCTCGGACTAATATGAAAGATTTTTGTATGAATTTTCATCAAAGAATTTTTTAAAGTTTTCGTTGAAATGAAATTTCAAAAAATAGAAACACCCTTAAAAGATACTGTAACATAATGTGAGAGGGAGAAGCTCCTCGAGATCTATAACAATAAAATTTAACCTTTTTGTGATATCCGCCGAACTTGAATCAGTTCCACACCACTGTGCTTTAAATAATATTACACAACATGACTATGACAAGTGTATCCGTGTATCCATGGAATCGGGTGCAGGTGCGGGTTCAGCAAAGCAAAAAATTTATATATTATATAATTTATATATATTGTATATTTTTGGGTTCGGTTTTATGAGATACACAAGTCTCTGTTCATAACCCGCTCCCTTTTATGTCTACCAAAAATAGACGCATACTATACCGATACATATTTGTATCCTTACGTAAAACTTCATTTCATACATCGAACATGACAATTTTCATAATAAAAAATAAAAGAAAAATCCTTCAAGGACAATGAAAGTAAAGCAATACTAATATAAAAAAAAGAAATATCAGAGGAGAGAAACACAATGGAATGATGATTTCACCTTATTGTTTGTTTCAAGTATTGTATTTTATTTTTATTTGGTAGGATATTATATATATGTATGTACTTTTTTATTCGTTTTCTTGTTTTTCGTTTTAGGGGAGGAAATAAATAATATAGGCAAGATTTTTGTTTTATTGAAGGGAATTTGTATCTTTTTTCTGAGAGGACTTTAAGGCTCATATTTTTTTAAAGCCAGATAGATGTCAGATTTAGGTTTTGTTCAAATCTTATAGTAAAAAGTAATTTTCAAATTAAAAAAGTAGATTTTTTTTAAACTAAACAGATTTTGGTTTGAAATTTCATAAACACTCAAAAATTCATTGTTGAAATAATTTCTAGAAAAACAGCTGGAGTCGACAAATTAATATTTGAGACTAGCAGACCCGCCCACGCGTTGCTTTGGTATGAAGGATTTAAAAGACAAAATTAATCACAAATTAACATTTATATACACTAATATTATAAAGAGGAAAAATTTGTATTTTTGTATGTAACGAATAAACTCAAAAAGTACTGGACCGATTTTAATAATTCTTTTTTCATTAGAAAGCTACATTATCACTGAGTAACATAGGCTATATTTAGTACTAGATTACTATAGAAATCTTTAGAAATTCCTATTAAAACCAACCGAAGGTGTACAAAAATTAACCATAAAATGTCTTTCATCGCATACGATGCAAAGAGTATTAATGATAGGGCAAAAAAATGTTTTCTAATTTAGTGATCCATGGTCGTTTTAATTAGCATGCTTATAACTTAAATATCTGTACCTATTTATGTCTACCCGTGCGAAGCCGGGACGGGCTCCTAATTTGATAAATACTGTTATTATCTTTGATTGTAATAAATCGTAGTTTCTGTTTTACTTTTGGTCAATCAGTCCTTTTTTTTAATAACGGGTTATTCATTTTGCGGTTTCAAAAGTACAAGGCTGGAATTCGACATCTGTCAAACTAAGTTGTTAAACCAATTTTTTTTGTGTCAGTTGAAAGTCTGACATTTACGAAAATGGATCGTTTGACTATCGCACAACTCATAAATATTGTCGAAACCTACTACAAAAATGGTGATTCTGCCACAGCCACATATTGTGCTTTAAGAAGAGATTATGGTTTACATAATTGTCAAAAATTGTGAAGAAATTTGAAGAGACTGGATTGGTTAAAGATAGTGTAAGGCCTGTGCATCATCGTTTCGCCTGTACAACTGAAAATATCGCTGCTATAAGTGAAAGTGCTGCCGAAGAACCGAATATGTCGATTCCTCGTTAACTTCCCATAGGAAGTTATTGTAATCGGTCCGATTTGTCGAATTGAAAATTTTGACATTTCTCGATGTTTCAAGGTCCCTAGAGCCGAAATAAAACATTTTTAAAGAGATGTCTGTGCGTGCGTGTGTACGTACGTTCGTACGTCCGTACGTCTGTACGTTCGCGACGTTTTTTTCGCCGTCCATATCTCAAGGACCAGTAGAGATATCGACTTCAAATAAATTTTTGTATACAGATAATAATGCAGAAAGGACTCTCAAGAAAATTGCGTGGGTGTTTTTTTTTCCAAAGCAATTTAAAAAAAAAAGGTGAAAATTTTGGTTAACCCTAAATATCTCACGAACCAATAACGCTAGAGACTTGAATTAAATTTTATATTATGTATTGTAATGCGATACCAAACAAATATATTTTTGAAAAAAATTCCAATTAAAGTTTTTTTTGATAAATCAAAAAAACTGAAAAAAAAAATATTTGTCACCTCGAAAATTTTACGAACAAAAAATGATTTCATCTCCAAAACAATTTTGTACAACGAAGAATAACGTTTTAAACATCTGGCAAAATTTTGAGAAAAATTGAATTGACAGTTTTTTTTACAAAAGAAAAAGATAAACCCTAAAAAGCATTACACAAAGTTTTTGAAAATTGATTTTCGACTCGAATATCTTAAATATTATTTAAAGAACAAGTAAAGTTATTGACTTCAAACTAATTTCATTGTATACAAAATATCGTTTTCAACATTTGTTAATTTTTTTTACAGTCAGTTTTTTCATAAAAATAATAACCTACACAAAATTGATAAAAAATTGATTTTCGAACAAACAAAGGTATTGACTTGAAAATTATTCAATTTTGTGCTTAATTTTGTAAAATCCAATTTGTATTTTTTTTAATAAGAAAAAAAAGTTTCAAATGTCGGGTTTCGAATAAAAATCTAGTAAAAACAGAGAAATCAAACTTAATTTATTATATGTAAAATATTGTTGCTGTTAGTTAAAGGTTTAGAAAAATTCAATTAATTTTTTTTAACTTTAATTTTTTTTCGCAAAACACAAAAAACAACGCAAAATTGATAAGAAAAGTTTTTCATTTCACACAAAATGTTTGTGTTAATATTTTGTAAAAGTTTTTTTCAAATCGACAAAATGAGTGCAGATGGGAAGTTATCAGTGTGGATTGCAACCCAGTCTCTTTTTTGTTATAAAAACCGTCTACTTCAAGAAATCATCACTCCCAAAAAATATCGTTAGACTACAAAAATATGATAAAACCTTTCGATATAATAATTAAATCTTCTTGAAGCTTTTGTTTAAATTGTTCATCTATTAAACCGTATGAACATAATTAAAGAAAATCAAAAAAGCAATTTAAAATGAAACAAAACTATTTTAAATGCTCCATAAACCAAGGCGACGAAGACGCGGACGTCTGCAATAATTACATTTCAGTTTACCTCCTTCAAAAATGTAATTATAATTACATGCAAACTTGGCCTAAATAAAAAATGTCTGCACTTAAAAATGTACCTATGTACTTAAAAAAAGGAGTAAATGTTGTAATTGAACAAATTTTCAAATTGAACAAATTAGAATTGAGAAACAATTTAGGTTAATGACTTCCATACACATTTTGAATTGTTTAACTTTTTGGTAATATTTTTTCAAAATAAAATTAGTGATGAAATTAGATTTGATTCAATCGTCATTTTTGTTCGATGAAACAAAGCAAAATAACGGAATATAGTACATATCTGAAAAATCAAGTTAACAGTGGTTACTGGTTTTTTAATTTGTATTTTGATTGCCAATTATAGTTCAATAGAACTTAAAGCAAAACTGGACTTATATAAAGTTTGATCTCTGTCAATTAAATGGTGATTAGTTTTCGAACTTCCATATAGATTTACTTCCCAGTCATTTTTAAAAATGGCAAAAGAAAGAAATAAACACAGCTAAAAAAATATGCATCTTTATTATTCAGGGCTTTTATATAAAATTCGCCACTTCTAGATTCAGTAAAAAAAACATTAAAAAACAAACGAGATAAAAATGAATAATTTATGAATGCAAAGGAAACAGTTTTTTTTTTGTATAAAAAGTGAGTAGTAGTAGTTGTTGTTGTTGTGATTATTTTGAGTTAGTGTCGTTATCGCGTGTTTCTTTTTTTTACCCTTAAGCCAAACTTATGTAGGCAGCTATAGAAAGGCAAAAGAAAGTTTTACATAGTGTTCGTATAGGTAATGTATCTCTAATTTGTAATTCAGATTTGACAGAGAAAATTATAATCGCTTGGGAAATTGACTGAATTGACATAGGGACCTTTATATAGAAGTTTTTTCTACTTCTTCTTCTTAATTAAAACAAGCTTTATTATTAAAAACTTTATGCAGAATAAGTTATACAAAGAAAAAAAACACAGAAGGAAAATTAAGTTTAGTCAACTATAAGACTTAATTAGTGTACTTTTTTTCTTAATGAATACACGAAAGTGTGTGTCTGCAAGTTGTACCTAAACTTAGTCATAATGGGGATGTTTTAAAAATTTGTTATTTTAATTTTGAACATTATTTTTGGATTTGGTTTGGATTATTTTAATTTTTCTCATTGAAGGAAAACAACTGCAAATGTTTTAAGGAAATTGCGTTGGCAAAAGTTTTGAGGGATTCGTGGAAAATCTGTGTTATTTAATGCGTTTTGTAATTATTTCAGGAAAATAAGATGAATGAATGGCTTTACTTTGACAACAACAAATTTGGTGCAAAGCTTTGTTTAATCTTTTGAATTTGTCCTACAGCTCTCTTAAATTAAAGTGAAGCAACAAGTCTTGGTGAAAGCAGATGCAGTGCATTTTTTTTGCAAATAAGTCAGAAACTATTGGTTGTTTTTTTAAAAATCTTTCTTAATAAACGTTAAAACCTATAAAATTAACACTGAATCATGAATATCGGATAAAGTGTAGTTTAGTTTGAAAAAAAAAAAAATTAAAATTACTAAGCCGTGAAGAAGTTTAGTAAATAGGGTATTCTGAAATTAGCGATAGTTTGTTTGATAGTTTACTATATTGTAGGAGGTTAACAGCGTTACATTAAATAAGTTTTTTTAAACCATATTTCGTCTAACAAACTAATTAACTTTGGACTTGTAAAAGTTAATTTAGTTGCTATTTTATTTTTGGTAACACTGATTTTTACAGCTCACCTTTAGTGTTTTGTGTCACTGTCAAACTTCTTCAGTGATGTTTGGTCTATCATTTATCAATGGATCGTCTTACACATGATTTCAGCAAATTATTGAATTTGATTATCAAAATACACAGTTTTTCCATTTTATGGTCAGTTTAATCGACCTACCTACTGAAGAGGCTATTTAGGTTATTGTGACTAAATTTCGCATTAAATTTAAATTATTGTAAATTAAACTACCAACACGCTTACGTAAGGCCCGAACTGAAAATATTGCACCTACATATATCGGTCAGTGTTAGTGATGACCTCCAAATATCGATTCGGTTCTGTTCCTTCTGTAGCTTCCGTTACTCCACTACGTGGAAAATTTTGTGGAAGAATTAAGGTGTGAAGCCAAACGACGCGACGTACCGAATTTTTGATAAATGAGCTCTTGAAAAGTTTAATATTTACTTTTTTTTATCAACAAATTGTGTTCAGTGACGGACCACCTTTCTGGTTATCTCGGTACTTGAACAAGCAAGAAGTATTGCAAGAGCTTCAAATGTCTTCTGTCGAAAAGTTGCAAATTTTGCAGAAGGCAAAAAAGTTGTCAAAGAATTTTTTTTTTTTTAAATTAACTAAACCCAATTTTTACCAATTTTAATAGCATTTTTTGAAAGTTTTTATTTCTAAAAATAAATTGGATTTTTCTAAGACCATTATCTTAGGTTAACAACAAAATTTAGCATAGAATGAAATGATTTTGAAGCCAATACTCAATACTTATTTTTATTCACGTGATTTACAGCATCAAACATCAATTTTTATCAATTTTGTGTAGTAATTTTGTAGATTTTGATATTTTATAAAAAAAACTGACTGTTAGATTTTTATAAAAATTTTACTAAATGATGAAAACAACATTTTTTTAAGATGAAATTAGTTTGCCGTTAATTTTTTTTTTCCAAAACTATCCAAGCTTGGTATCACGTCACATTATATAATATAAAATTTAACTGAATTCGCTAATGTAATTGGATCGAGACATAAATATCTATAATTGTCAGACAAAATTTTCACTTTTTTTAAAAGCAACATTAGATTTTTTTCAACCGATTTTTGAAAACTTGTAATGTGATGTGCTTGAATGTATCTATCAGTTGCTTTAATTTGCTTAAAGTGATTTCAAAAAGTATTCGAAGTTATAAACCCTGTAAAAAAAATGTCCTTCGAATTTCTGCATAGTTTTTGAAATATGGAAGTAGCAGTTTTTTTTTTTTTTTTTTTTTTTTTACAAAAAATGAAAGCTTAAAGAACTACTACTGAAAATTGGTTAAAATGTTTGACTCGAATACCTTGCGAATTATTGACTTTAAAGATATTCAATCTTATAAAAAAATTTTCAAAATCAAAGAAATGCAGAAATTTTACATTTTGGATAATCAAATATTATTTAGACAATATAAGACAACCCAACGGCTTTTTTTTAAACAAAACTGTACCGATAAGTTTTAACTTATGATATTTTCTTTATAATTCAAAAAGAAAAGCTTAACAAAACTTAACTTCGTATACCAACAAAAATAATGATCCTTTCTGACTTTTTATTCTCTTTCCAAATATTTTCAATTAAAAACAAAAAAATATTAAACTCTTGAATATGAATTTCAAAGAAAAAATATTTCGTCCTTCATAACAAGAATATTCAAAAACTAATAACACTACCTAGGTATACCTTCCTGTATACCTACACACATACATCACTGCAAAACTTATAAAGTCATCTTATGAAATATTTAAATGAAAACTCAGAGGGTTCTGTATACTTCTATAGCTACTACCTCTTAAAAGATTAATCATGAAAATAAAAATTATTTCTCTTATAGTGCCTTTTGAAGAATTTTAGATAAAGAACCATAATAAGTTTATCCATTGGTCACGATTCTATAGTTATTTTTTTTTTTTGGTATACACAAAATAAAAGTTTTAAAGAATGAATAAACCAACTTTGTTTGTGAATATTGAGGACCAATCCTTAGCAATAATAATAATAAAATTAAATCAAATTAAGGCTTCTAGAAAAGTTTTATTTTGCTTGTATCTATTGTGAAGGCAAGTTTTGTATTTATTTTCTAATCGACTAACTTTTTAATGATTTGGATATTTAAAATTAATAACATCAAACACTTGAAAATGTTTTTTTTTTTATCAAAATGTTGATCCATAAGAAGTTTCATTTTTCGAAAGATTCATAGTGGGATCCTTTAATTTAAAGTATATTTTGGAAAATAGTATTTAGAAAATACAGATTTTAAATAAATTCTAGTTCATATTTAAAAATAAGTGTCATTCAGTCAAAAATGGTAATCTAGCACTATGACCAAATTAGTTTTATTTTTATTATAAGGCATCTTAGGATCATTTGTCTATTTCAGTATAGACAAAATGTGTTTGGCTTACGACAATTATATAAAAATCTTAGACTTACAACTCCTAACATTTCATGGAATTCAAAATATTTTAAACAAACATATGAAATAAGGTTTGTATTAATTTAAAAAAAAAAACTAAATGTATACAAAATTTTAAATGACTTGAAGGCAATCAATATTTTCTAGTTTTCCTTTTTTTGTTCTTTGAAAATTCTTTAAAAACTCTTTCAAAATTACTTATGCTATATTCAAAGCATACTGATTTATTTAATTTCCCTTGGTGATTTCAACAAACATACATATATTTAATACTAAACAAAGTATAAGTTATGAATCTCTAGGGAAATGTGATTCAAAACTAATGTAGAAAACATTTCTCCCTTTATGTGTTCAATTTCTGTAGGTTACTTTTGCTACAATTTTAAACTTATTAAACAAATGTTAAAAAAGGAAAACATGTTAAAGTTTTTTAAGTAAATTTTATCTTTCAAGATAAATGCAATTAGATAATTTCTAAAAACCATTTATTTTCAGTGGTTCACTGGGACGTATACGCAATTTTGTATTTATTTAATCCTACAAATTTACCCCAATTTTTGTTTTGCACTCTTTACGTTGGGTATATAAAATGACAACTATAACGCCTTATTTTCAAATTACCTTATTTATCGATAAAAAGGGTGGCGCAAAAGCTTTTAAAGAAACAGGATATAACGGGCCTAAAGTTTTTGCCGGAATTCAAATAAAAAAAATGCACTTTTCAAGATAAGAATTACTCTAGAAGGATTTGTCAATTTTTCGGATCTGTTAAGTACCTCTAGACAGGGATTGAACCCAAGACCTGTGGCATGACAATCCTACGCACTAACCCACACGCCAAGGGTACATAAATCCGATTTGCACAGATTGTGAAGTTCTTTTAATAGTTTAAATACGACAAATACGCTCATTTTTTTTACAGTTTCTTCAATAAAAAAGAAAAATGGTCTCAACATTTTTCCTACATTTTCCAAAATAAATTCGTATAGTTCCACGCCATTTTTCGAAATCAGCCCAAAAAATCAATAATTATATTTCAAAACATTTTTTTTAACATACTTCCTGCCACATTTTTTAGGAAACATATTTCAAAGTGAATTTTTCGAAACCAAACAAATTGAATTCGTCAAGTGGCAAGCCCAGTTTTGAAAATAGCGCAAAAGATCAATAGTTAAATTTTAAAACTGTTAAATGATTGGGTAAACTAGTTTCAACAAAACTAAAATTTCCTCAGCCATTGCCACAAAAAGTTCGAATGCTACCAAATTTTATTTATGTTTGTTAATAGTTAGATCGATTTAATGAACAGTGATCAATAAATATTTCTTAATATTGGTTCTTATAAAATACGCCTACTGGCACGCCTATTTTTTTTTTTATTTTTTAGGACTATAGTAGTTTATGTATATATTCATAATTAATATCCCTCTCTATAAACATTGAGCATTTGATTCAAACCGAACATTTTTGAAATCACTAATTTTAGTACTTATTTTAGTTTAAGTTCACTATAAAAGGATAAAGTTTGACAAAATATATACTGCTTCAATTTGAACACAGAAGTTTATAAAGGGTGATTTTTTAGCTATTATCTTTTTGGCAACACTGCACTGGTTTAAACAGCTGACGCACGTTTCGTGTTTTGTTTCACTGTCAAACATCTTCAGTTTGGTCTATAATTTAACCATGAATCGTCTTACAAACGAACAACGCTTGCAAATTATTAAATTTTATTATCAAAATGCGTGCTCTGTTAGGAAAGTTCATCGCGCGCTTCTTCCAGCGAGCGACGAAGCTCAATGGGTACGTAAATAAGCAGAATTGTCGATTTTGGAGTGAATATCAGCCCGAAGCATTGCATCCACAAAAAGTCACAATTTGGTGCGGTTTATGGGCTGGTGGCACCATTGGACCGTACTTCTTCAAAGATGATGCGAATCCTAACGTAACTGTGAATGGTGAGCGCTACCGTGAGATGACATTCAACTTTTTTAGCCCAAAATGCAAGAGCTTGACTTTCATGAGATGTGGTTTCAACAAGACGGTGCGACATGCCACACAACACGCGCAACAATTGACTTATTGAGAGGCGAGTTCGGTGAACATTTTATTACACGTTCGGGACCGGTCAATTGGCCGCCTAGTTCGTGCGATTTAACGCCTTTATACAATTTTTTGTGGGGCTATGTTAAAGCTCATGCCTATATAGACAAGCCCGCTTTAATTAACAGATTGGAAGACAACACTGAAGCATTTATTCGTGAGATACCGGCCGAAATGTTGGAAAGAGTATGCTAAAATTGGACTAAGCGGATGGACCATTTGAGGCGCAGTCAAGGTCAACATTTGCATGAAATAATCTTCAAACATTAAATTATATAAACCGTACTATGGATCAAATAAAGATTTCATGAATTTTTCTGAATTGTATGTTTTTTTTTTGAAAAACTTTCCTATAGCTTTTAAAAAATCACCCTTTATTTCATTCAATGCAGATGCAAGTTATTTTCTATGAAGAACCCAACTGAATTAGAAGAAAAGATACAGGTATCATCGACGAAAATTGCTTTTTCAAAGTTGGAGAAGGAGGGGAAATCATAAGTGAAAATATTATATAAGATAGGACCAAGTACAGAGCCTTGAGGTACACCCGCACTTATATCAAAAGCATCAGAAAAGGAATTGTTTACAGTAACTCTAAATGTCCTCATACTACTTAAAAATAATTGTACAATCTTATTAAGATAAATTGGTAAATTTTGAGTTAAGAACTTGTGTAGCAAAGCGTTGTGCCAAACAGTGTCAAATGGCCTTTCAATGTATTGTATTTTATTATTTATAACAAAAATATTATGTTTTATTTCTTAATATTTAAACCACTTAAGAAATCACAACTTTTTAAAAACTTATCTTTAGTTATGTTATTTATATTTATAAAAAAAAGCTATCTATTTAATTTTTGCATAAAAATTAAGTAAACCTCTAAAAATATCGGTAAAAAAAACCGAAATTCCAAAACTTTTTTATTTTAAAAAGATCCTCTTAAAAAAATATTAAAAGCCTTCTTATAAACTTAAACAAAAAAAAACAAATATTTTATGAAATAGGTAATCTGCTCCTATAAATTCCAACCAAGAAAAAAGTAAAAAAGAATCACACAAAAACCAACCCAACTCAACCCAAACCTACCCGCAAAATAGACCTCGACCAGCCATAGCAAAAAAAAAAAAAAAAATACAAAATGTATCTCATTATATTATTTATTCATTCTTAGATCACATCGTATAGATATGAACACAAAACTCAAATTTCCAATTTATATAACTTTATCCTTCAAAGGAATACATAATTTTTCTTCTTAAAACATTCAGTTAGATATATCTTTTAGGTTTAGGTTGGTAAAGTCGACTCGACTCGACTCGACTCGTAAGGTATGTGGTGACGGGAATGGGAATGAGAATGAGAATTTGAACGGGAACGGGATACGGATGTACCCAGTCATGGTGCCTTGGCTTGTCAGTTTCTGATTTGAAAGGCACGCAACAAGAGCGAAAAAGTAAAATGAAATACAAAAATACAAAAAAAGTACGAAAAATACGAAACCCAACTCAAGTAAAGTTTATTCAAGTCTTTTGCACGCTCTCGATAAAATTATACTTTGCACGTAGTTATTCGTATGTGCAAATCAAATAAAAAATGGTTACAGCAAAAATAAAATAAAAAAGCTAAATAACAACAAAAACAAAAAAACATATACAAATAAAACGGAAGTGGAAGTGAGGTTTTTTACATGTACGTACAGCATATTTTCAGAACAGCTAAGGCAGCAAAAGTAGAAGAAGCAGCAGCAGCAGCAGTGGCGGTAGAAACATGGTAGTTCTAACTCTAATAAAATAGGTCATGGCTGTGTGTTGTGTTCGGGGAGTAAGGAGGGTTTATTTGCCCCTCCATCCCCTACATCAAGCCACCATCTCTAAAAGAAGAGACTGGACGGACTTACGGACTTCTATAAAACACACGGACCAACTAAATACGTAGTCTATTTATTCTTTTTATATGCATGCATTTATTTCTGCATAGTTTTGCATGCATAAATTCTCGAAGTTCTCCTACACCCAGAGTTTGAATATAAATTGCTGTGTGTACCTAACCCTGCCCTGGCTCGGCCTGGCATCGCATGGCGTGGCGTTGGCGTTGGCGTTGGAGAATAGTGAATCAATAAAACTGCGATGAGGTATCCAACAAAGTTTATATTAAAAAAAGAAGAAAAAAAGAATGTAATGAAAAATGTGTGTGAAATACCTAGATACGAGTATATCCCAACGTTTATAATATAATATTCGTATACTTTTTACATATATCTCAATTTCGCGCCAAAAAAAAATCGATAAAACTTGTTTTTTTTCTTTAAGAGCTGCTCTGACTTTAAGATGACCATAAAGATATGCTTTGACCAAAAAAGGAGACTAAACAGGGCAATACGAAAGGATTTCAAATAAAGAAAACGTTTCCAAAACAAACCGAGCTTAATAGTCAGAGGCGTAATGTGGACGATTTTTGCTAAGTTTTTGAATCAATTTAATGGGTTGTAAGGGTTCAAAAACCCGTTCTTTTTTTAATTTTATTTTAAATAATCACCTAGGACATCAAAAATGTTGACCGAAAATATTGTTGCTAGGAAAAACCTTTAAGTATACGCGGTTTTTGAATTAAGGAATTCAAGGTATAAAAAAGATAATCCTGATTGGCTACTACTCAAAAATTCAAACATAATTCTGCACTTTTTTATTTTGGCACACTAACAACTCAGATCCGTGGCATGATGGTTAATGCGTTGGACTGGCATGCCAGATGTCTTGGGTTCAATCCCTGCATGTGCCTTTTAAAGTTTTTTTCAAGGGTACTGCCTCTTGCAAGGAATTGACATATTCTCCAAGAGTAATTCTTGTCATGAAAAGTGCTTTCTCAAATTAGCCTTTCGGATTCGGCTTGAAACTGTAGGTCCCCTCCATCCCTGACAACAATACTCGCACACAGGAATGTTTGAGCGTTGTAAGTCACTAGGCCCTAGTTCTCAACGGACTGTTGCGCTACTCAATATTTATAATAACTCAGACGTTTTTCAACCGATTGGCTTCAAATATTGAATATTACGGTCTTTTTTGAAGCGACGCACGGGTGTACTTTTAGAGGTATATAACTTTATGTTGGCAACATTATTTTAACTGGCGGCCAATAGTTATGGAACCATGCAAGTCCTGGAAAAGTCAAACGAATTTAAAGTCGAAACCCATCATATTTTCAACGACTTCAAAGCCGCTTATGATAGAACAAGGCGCTAAGAGCTTCTATTAGCTATGTCTGAACTCGGAATTTCGTAGAAACTGATCCAGCCGAACGAAAAAAAAATCAGGTCGCACGAATGTTACAAAAAACGCGGTGCAACGTGCAAATTGGTAAAAACTCATTCGAGCTATTCCAAACATGTGCAGGGTTCAGGCAAGGATGTGATTTCTTAAACACAGTCCTGGGAGAGAAAGTGCGCAAGAGTGGTGTTAATCTTTAACAGGAAAAGGAAAGGCACTATCCTTACAGGTCTTCACAATTGCTATGCGGACGATATCAACATCATCAGCCACTCCAATCGAGCGGCCAGAAGAAGAAGAAGAAGAATTTACAGATATACTCGTAGGCGAAACGAGTTGGTCAAGAAATGAATGAGGACAAAGCTAAGTGTATGCTATCAACAAACAAAGCCTTATCTGTCCACCACCGCCTAGAACGGCGGTAGCAGTAATTTCGAGGCAGTCAAGGAGTTCACCTTTCTCGGAACAATTCCACTGAGGACACCTTAATGAAAATCAGACGAAGAATTACCCTAGCGAACTGCTGTTAATCGGTTTGGCTAAACAAATGAGTTCAAAACACCTTTCTCGAAAGACAAATAGCACGTTATACAAAACTCCAATTTTACCAGTTTCACTACTGGGCACTTTCGGGAAAGAAATCCTTTTGCGGATAGTTGGTCTTATATACGAAGAGGGAACTGAAAGAGCTGTATTAAGATGTGGATGTAATCCAAAGAGCCATAACACGCCGACTACACTGGCTCAGCCACATCGAGCGAATTGACAAGAGAAAATCTTCAAATCCCAGCTGCCAGACTACGAGGCAGACCGAACCTCCGCTATAAAGACCTGGCGGTTACTTATACAATGATGGAGAGAGCTTGCAAGGGACCGCAAACGATGGAAGAAAGCAATATCTCAGGCCAAGACCCGTAATGGATCAGGAGCCGGATAAGTAAGGAAGTAAGATTAATTTTGTAGAATTTTTCGGCTTTTTGGGGACCTAATCCTTTAAAAAAGCAGATATATGAGGATTGGGATGATCAACAAATAAAACTTCGAGACAAATTTTTACATCTAAAAAAGAATTAGTCGAGAACTGCATTCAACCATCAAATACCAGTAAGTAGAGAACATCTTAAGGAACTGAAAAAGGAGTCTTTGAGCCTAGAAAAACACTCAGTACCATGATCTTCCAGGCAGAATTGAACACTATAAAAAATAGCGCAGAACGTCATTTCGAAAGACCTTAAAGAAAGTAATATATTTCTGTTATGTTAGAAAGTTAAGCCGCATTAAAAACATTAAGATCATCTTTAATCAGATCAAAACTGATATGGGAATACTTTGACTTGCTGAATTACCCGGGTAAGTACAATAAATATCTCACTTCGTTCGGTACCGGTTTATGTTGGAGTCCAGCGCAATAAATAATAGGAAACAACGCCTCGCGACTAGGCGCATTATCAAATGACTTTTCCAGAAGTTTTATGGAAGAGGAGGAAACAGTTCTTCACCTCCTCTGAACATGCCCAGCTCTAGCTCAAAAATGCAGGTATTTCCTAGGAGAATTCTTCTATAACGGCCTAAATGATCTCAATGATATTAAAACAATCAGCCTCTCACGTTTCGTAAGGAACTCAAACCGGTTTCATTGAGCTTAGAAGAAAGCCTCAAGATTCATGTGGTATCACAATGGGCCATTAAAATGGCCTAAGTGTGTCCTACTCCATCACGGACAGTCTCTTTAACATAACCTTACCTATTAAAAAAATAGGAAGAAGTGTTAAGAAAAGAAGCTTTACAGGTTTCAAACGAGACGAGAGAGGAAGAAGTGTTAAGAAAAGAAGCTTTACAGGTTTCAAACGAGACTTGTCACATAAGATTAAATCAGACGAGGAAGCCAAAAAAAGTATAATTTTAAGAAATAAGAAATTACTAATTCGGAATAAAGATTAATGTGAGGTCTTCTCAATAGGAACTGGAATTTGAATAGACACATCAGCCTTCTAGATACGCCACCATTTGGGCAGCTGTCACTTTTGACATTTGACAAGCAAAACAACGTCATTATTAAAAATAGAACGATACACGTTCCAAAACTCATGGAATTATTAAAATTTTCTGCAAAAATGGCTAAAAATTTAAATGCCATTTTATAAATCAAAAAACCCTTGATTTTTCAAAATTTTTTTTTGAAAATCGTTAGAGCGGTTTTTTTTAAAATTAATTTTTTATATATAAAATTTTTCAATTTTGTTCTAAAAATATTTTTGGTATGCAGTTGTTTAGTGATTGTAAATATACGCTCTACATTTGAATTTCGTAAAAAAATATTTACCCGTTTTTGAGATATAGAATTTTGAAAAAAAAAATTTCAATATTTTTTTAAAAATCCAAGCAATAAAAAATTGCACTTTTGATAATCAAATATTGTTAAGGCAATATAAGAGCTCGTTCAGAAAAAAAAATTATTGAAATCGGTTCAAAAGTTGCTGAGAAAATTAAAAAACAAAATAACGGTTCTATGAGCGGTACCTTTCCTGAGCAATACAACAATATGTTTTTCTTATTAAAAGAAGCCAAGTTAAAAAATAAAATTTTAGAGAAAATTTAAAAAAAATCTATCGGTTTGTTTTTGAGAAAATTCGAATTTTCGTTTTTTGACCAACAAATTGTATGGGGGCCACTGTTAGTTTTGATCTTAAAAAAAAAATGAAAAAAACGCCTAACGCGAATCTGCTCAAAACCTTAACTTCCAAGTTTGAACTTAATCGACCCAATGGTTTAGGCTGTAGGAGCGTGGACAGACAGACAAAATTTTGCACGAATGCAAAACTTTCCATATAGTTCCTATATGTCGCAAGTAAAAATCGAAACTGTTTGCGTTGTTCAATAAAAACTAAGAAATTTGCTTGTTCAGTCTCCAGTCTTGACGAAAAAACAAGTTTGTCGATTTCTTATCGATCCTTGGTATAAGGCATTCCATAAACGACATTAAACCGTATTTTGCATAAAGACTCAGGTCTTAATGTTTAGTCAAAGCATTCATAAACGACAAAAACTCAAGCCTATTGATCGCAAGCAACTTCATATCTTCGTTGATTGAGTCTTTGACATACATTTGTGGCTCGGAATCGAAGAATGATTGTTGGTTTTTTGGCTGCACACTCAGTGAACCTTTATACTCCTCGTTTTAAGAAAACTTTGCCAATAAAAAGAATATAATTTCTTAAGTTTTTAAAATTGTAAGCTTCAACTTCTTGAACTATTCTAAAAGGTTCTTTTGCTAAATTATGGTAAAACAAAATTCAGAAAAAATACCCAAACGAACACCCAAGAAAAAAAAACATATCTTCAACTTACGATCTAAGAGTGTTGGAGGAAGATATACTCGTATTCCAAAAAAAAAATATATATATATAAATACCTTCTTCCATTTTGGCGAAGAGGGAGCATCATCATCATCTAGAGCAACATCAGCATAATACATAAATAACCCTTTTTAGGAAAACGGGTCTTTTTAAATTCTTTTCTAATGCAACAAAAAAGAAAAGAATTATAAGAAAACTGGGCATTTATTAAATTCAGCAAAAGGGAATTTGGTATCTTATAGGTACACGTATCTATCTATATAAACATATCTATAACTATGAGAAAAAAGGTTATAAAATAAACATTGAAATTTGATTCGGTATTTTTTGTTTCTTCATTTTATGGATGAAAAATAATAAAGATTATGTTTATCTTTGATTTTTTTTTCTGATTGGATGGCCTTGTTTTTAGGTCTGTGTTTCTATAACAGCCGCAGGGTCAAACGAAGAGGGTTTTGGATGTTTCGTTTATATTTTTATTTTGAAAAAAAATTTATTTTTTGGGTGTTACAAGTTCTATATTGCTTTTTTTGTGTTCAAGATACTTTATGCCACGCGAAAAGGGTTAGAAATAATTAGTATTTCTTTTTTTTTTTATTTTTAGCTTTTGAGTACTTAGAGCTTGAAAATATATTGTTTTCAAACTAGATTTCTCAATAAAACGAAAAAAAAAAACAAACAACTTTGCAAAGTAATTTCCTCTGTCGGACATGATAATAAAGACTTCCGAAAAGTGGATGCGACGACCTTAACGAGTGTGTTCTTCGAAAACACAAATATACATTTTTTTAATTAAAAACCCACACTATATTTTTATATTTCTATGAACAAGAATGTACGTATTATTTTCTCATGATTTTCCAATATTTTCGATTAATTCGGATCATCAGCAACACATGCGCTTGTAATAGTAATATTTTCAACTGAGGGTGCATTACGATGATGCACATTCTTCTTCCACTCTTTACAAAGTTTTTCATAATTTTACCGAAACTTTGAAAGTGGAGAAATGTCAAAGTTTTCAGTATGACAATTGGGACCTATAAAATAAATAAATTGGGTGGCGCAAAATTCCATTGAAAACTAGGGCCTATAGTGACTTACAACTCTCAACCATTTCTGTGTGCGAGTATTGTTGTCAGGGATGGTGGGGACCTATAGTTTTTTAAGCCGAATCCGAACGGCTAATTTGAGAAAGCACTTATCATGACAAGAATTACTCTTGGAGAATTTGTCAATTCCTCGCAAGAGGCAGTACCCGTGAAAAAAACTGTAGATGGCATAGGCAGGAATCGAACCACAAGACCTCTATCACGACAGTCCAACGCACTACCCATCATGCCACGGGTACTACAATTAGGACCCATTACATTTAAAAAAAAAATTGACTACGAAAAGTACCTATAGAGATTATTTGTATTTCACTAATCAAAAAATTTATTTTTTGAATTTTTGTACGGATTTGGAAAACATTCTTTAAATTGAAGGATTTTGAAAGAAAATCGTCATTTTAGTCTGAAAATCTGTTTCGAAACAACTCTTTCTTTCTTTTTACATTATGTAAGATATTTTGTAGATTTCTTAAAATTAAATTATACCAGAGAAATAAAATTAATTATTTGTATGTTTAAAGTAATGTTTTTAGAATCAGGTTAAATACAAACCAACAAAATAAAATTGTTATTTTAAAGTTTATTTCTGACCGGAAATCACATCATCAAAAACATTTTTTTCCTGTTACTTACTGATTATAGAAAATCACAGCACTTACCTAAAAAAGAAGAAAAAATAAATATTATTACTTATTAACAAAAATTAAATAAATTAGTGTGTCAATTTATATTATTGTTATTTTTTTTCTGATAGCTTATTAGAAAATCTTATCTTTAAACATACTTCAAATACTTTTATTTTATTTGAAAAAAAAAATAAAGTTCAATCAAGAAAGATAATTGTTTTTATTTTTAAGATAACATCATTTTTGAATGTGATATAAAAAAAGTAAAAATTAAAAACTATAAGTGGCGTCTAATAACGGGTGTTTTTTTAGAGGTAAATAACTTTAAATTGACAACACTTTTTTAACTCGCAAAAACTTTGTCAGCTGTGAAGTGATTTATTTTTAGTTTGGTTTGACATTTCAACCTCAAAAAACTGACGTCTTAGAAAAGACTTTCAAATTGTGCACATTTATTTTGGAAATCATGGTTCTGTTGGAAATTTTCATTTTCAATTTAGGGATCAAGCCATATTTCGGTTGAATTTACACGTCGAGAAAAAAAATACTAACCTATTTGAAGTTATGATAATAATCCTCAAGTGTGTTAAGACCCCGTTACATCAACAAAAACTGACTGTTTAGTGAGCTTTATGGGTTGGTGGAGTAATTGTAATCTTTAAAAACCATTTTGGCCATGCACAACAATAATGATGTGCAGGGGGCTTAGTTTAAACAAGGCAGCAGAACATGGCACAACTCCTGCCACAAATGATTTATTGAAGGAAAAGTTTGGTAACCGCATGGTTTAACGTTACGGGCCCTTGAATTGGTCACAATCGTGCGTTCTAACGCCGCTTGACTATTTTCTGTTGGGAAATATGAAGTTGTTAATCTAGGCCACAGATAAGACCGCAACGATTCACCAATTGGGAAAAAAAAATCGCCTCGTTATTGCTGATATACGGCCACAAATGTTGGAAAAATTAATCGAAAATTGGACGTCCAATTAACGTCCGTTGTTAACATCCGTCAGTTAACATATACCTGCAATGTTATTCATGTAAATTATAATGCCAGTAGATAGTTCTATACTTCTTTACCTCTTAAAAACGCCTTTAACAAAATAAATAAACTGGTGTGTCTCCTAAAAAATCAATTTTTGTTGATAATACAAAATTTATTTAATGACTTCAGTTGGAAATTTAGGCTGTTCTTTATTATGCAATCACAACTAAACTAATCATATGAAGGCATTTGATTTTTTTTAATTCCATTCCTAAAAGATTGCACCTTCTTCATTTTTAATTCAATAAATTAAATTTAAATCACAGCAAATAAAAGATTTTCCAATAAGATAATTCATTTTGCATAGCCAGCTACATATTTGGACATCTGTAATTTTCAAGCTGTTATCTCTTGAAATTTGACAATTAAAATGTATGCCTAAAAATGCAACAATAATGCTTCAACAACAACGCTTTGAAACTGTAAAAATTTACTCCAAAAATGTTGAAAATTTTGCAGACATACATAGTTTGCACTTTTGGGTCGGTGTAAAGCACCTTCTCGGCCAGTAGTAGTGAAGATCGTTTAAAGAGGTTAGCTTTTAAGACTACGAGTATTAATGATGTAGCATACCACAAATGACAAACGTCATTATACAGTGTTGCGACCCCTGTTTTTACCTCTGAGGCTACGTTAATAAGCAGAATTGTCTCATTTGGGGAAATTATAAGAATGTTTGTTTTAAAAGCCTCTTCATTTTGAGCGTCTCACTTTTTTTAGAGTTTTTTTGGCTGGCAGCGTGATTGCACTTTCCTTGTATGAAAATAAGGCTGGACAACTGTTACGGTGAATGGATTGCATTTCCGATTTTGTATGACCGGAATTGGATGATTATAATGTGAAGGACAAACATCTCAGCAATTGCCATTTTCCAAGAAACTTTTCCTGATCGTGTTTTTTCCCAAAGAGGTGAAAAAAATCGGTCTCGTGAATTTAAGGTCTATATCAATGCTGCACAATCGACCAAAATCGTAAAACTATGGAGGGAATACAGCCTCAAATGTGTGCATTGGTCATGGAAAATTTCATAACAGGATATGGTGATGCAATCGTAGCCATTTAGAGACCACTTGGGATTTATCGTTTTTCCATGTTAATGGAAAGCAATCATCTTTCGACTGAAATAAACATAAACTGAATTCTTTTTAAAAATACTCTTTTTTTACTATCAGATTGAGACCTACTAATAAAAAAATTAGTAGATTTCTTTTGAAGTCTTGAATTGTTGGACTCTCAAGATCGTTTCAATTTGTATTTGCAAACTTGAAGGTTGCATTTTTGCATATTAATTATTAGAAAAGTAGTGCGCAAAGAAGTGAGACAATATTTTCAAAGGCGAAATCAGTATCACGGCAAATAACTAGACACTTAGTTCAGTTATAAAATTTGAATGGTTTAGATTTAGGAGAAATTTCATTTTTATAGATTTACAATTTTTGTTAAAAGTTGGGGTAAGAGATTTTTGATTTTTAGAGATTTTTTTTAATTTCCTTAATATTATAATGCGTTCGAACACATGAATTGAATATTAACGTTCCATATTTCCATATAATAAAAAGGTTGTTGAGTTATTCTCTTATAAAATCTACTTAATCCAAGTTTAAATTACCCTGACAATACAATGTAAAGTGCTGCTTAAAATAATACTGACCTGATTAATTTTCATTACAGCAATGAATTCTCAACAACACTTTGTCGTATGCATACAATATGCTATGTATTATATACAATTTACTTCCAGGTAGATAAATTATACCTACTTACTTAATATATATTATTTTACACATCTGTTCTATACCCTATATGAGAATATTACAAAAATTTATTCCAATTACCCTGATAAACCCATAATTTAAAAAGAAGGTAGACATGAATATGTACCAATGTATATATGTACCTTTATTTTTGTAATTTTGTTAACAAAAAAAAACAACAAAAACAAAACAAGCCTTAAAGCCAACCTACTTGTATGAGAGATAAAACAACATGCCAAGAAGCCTGGGAAGGAATCTAGGTGTATCCATATAAATAAATAATAACAACAACAAAAAAGTTAAAAAAAAAACATCCATTTTAATGTATAATTACTCTTATAGAATGCAATCTCTTGACAACATTGTAAGTAACGATGTAATTATAAATCGATAAAAACTGGTCTCGAGATACATATAAAAGTTCCAATTTATTTATTTTTTGTTTAAGTATTTATTTGCGGTAACAAGAAGTAAGTTTACATAGGAAGGTACTTTTATTAAGGTAAGTTATAAAGTCAAACAAAAATCATTTTACCACATGATGGTATTTTTTTCTTAGGCACATGTTTCTTCAAAATGATTTCCTTGAAAATTTTGATTCACTTGAAAATTTTAGGAAACTAATGAATGCATTAACTGTCATGAATATTTCGCAAAAGGTAAAAGTTGAAAGTTATTTCATAAAGATTGACAATTTATTAATTTACAACATGACAGTTTCCAAAATCTGTTACACAAACAATTTGACAATTTTGAAAATCTGTAAGAAAATACTCGACAGTTTTCATCTTTTCATTTCATAAAGAAATTGTAATTACAATGAATTGTCAAGTATTTTTCCACAATTGTCAAGAATTTTCTGACAAATTTATGTTAACAATTCTTTTATGAAATGAAAACAAAAATACAATTTACATATTTGTCAGGACTTAATTGACAAATACGACATGAAACTCAGTTACAGTCAAGTGTTGACAGTGACTTTGTGAATAAGAAATCTTTATTTTCTAAAAGCAACTTTAGTGCACTTACATATATTGAGAATGTTATTCATTTTGAAACTTTCGATTTTTATTACTTCACTTTTTAATAAAAAACACGATATTGGAAACTGTGGTGTTTTAAGCGTTCTGTTACTATAACATCAAAAAAATTGGTCGAGAAATGATACAAATTTAAACAAATGCAAAGGTTTTGTTCCATATTTCATCATTTTTCGATCATAACACATTTCAAGATTATACAGTGAAATTGTCACGACAAGTTTGTCAGCATATGGAAATGTCAAATTTGTCACATGTCAATATTTTATGAAATACAGATTTGTCAGGAAAGTGTGAAAAATTTTGTAGAATTGTCACCTGTCAATTTTTTATGAAGTAAGGCCCAGCATTTATGTAGTTTTAAAAACTTCAAAACAAAATTAGACTTTGACGCGTGCTGATTGGAAAAAAACGAAGCATATCCTCAGTACAAAAAGCTTAGCATGTGCTTTGAAAATCCTTGCAAATAATACATAATTGTAGTAATTTGCGAAATAGACAGCCTTCTTTGAAAAACGAACTTTTTTTTACAAGTGCTTTGGCGTTTATTCATTAAAAATGACAAAAATGTTCAGGTTTTAAGTCCATCGAGATTGAAGTTTATCTGATAGTTTTTAATTTAAAAAGGAGAAAAAACGTTTTGACTAAGATTTATATAATAATAGGAATCGATTAATCGACTTAATTGATAATTGTTTTATGATCTCACAATTTTAACAACGTTTTTGTTTCTCAAATGTCTAATGGTCAATTTTTTGACAAAATTCTAGACTTAAAGTTTGGTTTAAAGAATTAAAAAGAACAATTTTAAATGATTTCAAAAGTCTGCCAAGAATGCAGTAAATGTGACTTTTAAGGTGAACAGAATCTTAGATGAATGGAAGCTACCCAATACGCGAAATAAGTTTCAATTTTTCAAGGCAGTTAAGTGAAACATCATTTTATTAAGAGTCAATAGAGTGCACACCATAAAATCCAAAAGAAAAAATGACAAGAAAATACACTCGTAGTCGTAGTCGCATTTGACAAACATTCTTAGGAAAATGTGGATTTAAAAAATTTCGTTTTACATTTAGATTGATTTTTAAAAAAAATGTACAAGTCATTTAAGTCAAATCAATAGAGGAGGAAATTAATATTATCGAATTAAGTTTGTCCACTAATTTTGAATTATAAGTCCAATGAAAGTAAAATTCCGATTCAGCCGATAGTCCCGGGGCCTGATTATGAGGTTCGAGGCGGATCGTTACCAATTCTAACTCTCAAATTCGACTCGCATCGTATTTATTAACAAATTTTGCGGCGAAGCGAAAATAGTTCTTCCTATATTCCAGTGATTTGACACTTTTGGTTTGACTTTTTCTTCCTATATTCCAGTGATTCGACAGCTTTCCACAAATTTTGTTTTGTTTTGATTGAATTTGTGAAATTTGCGATGATTTATTTAAAATTTTATATTCTTTTGTGGATTGTGGATAAATTATAAGAAAATTAAAATAAAGCTTACTTACATTTTTATAAAATTGCAATCAAGAAAGAATCCACGAAATCGAACAGTTAATAATAATAAACACTCTTTCGCCTGTGAATCCGCCAAAAAAAAGCTGTCGGATTTCAACTCGCCAACAAACATTATGACATTTCAAATTCGCCTTCGATTTCGTTTATTGGTCGAATTCAAAACGAA
The DNA here is from genome assembly GCA_951509635.1 of Eupeodes luniger. Lineage (NCBI taxonomy): Eukaryota > Metazoa > Arthropoda > Insecta > Diptera > Syrphidae > Eupeodes > Eupeodes luniger. Next base: position 56,588,057 of record OX608073.1, read on the forward strand.
GAAGACAAAAGCGAAAGCAATAATTGAAAAATGGCAAACTCGCTAGCAAAACTATTCGCCGCGAATTCCATAATCAGGCCCCCGATCTTAGGGGAAAGCACTTATATCGGGTTTGCAAACGAAGGGACTTGACAACTTTGAATTTAAATTTTTCAACGCACCCTTCTTATAATCATCTAATTGTCATCGCCAATTTAATCAGTAAACTAAACATTTTCATCATGGAAAAGTACAGTAACCAGCAACAACATTGAAGTCATTGACCGTTACTTTAAGAGCGTTAACTCCAATTTTGTCAGGTGTCCGTAGCAAACGATCCGAATCCGTCAATTCCACGCCGTTCTCAGACTAAATTATGGCGTATTTAGCGTGAGGATTTTGGTTTAAACCCCTATAACATCAAGCTGACTCAATAATTGAAGACAGTGGAACATTTAAAGAAACGCAACGTACGTTCTCCGATTGGGCAAGTTAGTTGTTAAGTAAAGGGTGATTTTTTAGCTATTATCTTTCTGGCAAAACTGGTTTAAACAGCTGACGCACGTTTGGTGTTTTGTTTCACTGTCAAACATCTTCAATTTCGTCTATAATTTAACCATGAATCATCTAACAAACGAACAACGCTTGCAAATTATTGAATTTTATTATCAAAATGCGTGATCTGTAAAAAAAGTTCATAGCGCACCTCTTGTGTTCAGCGACAAAGCTAATTTTTGTCTCAAATGGTTTCAACAAGACGGTGCCACATGCCACACAGCACGCGCAACAATGGACTTATTGAGAGGCGAGTTCGGTGAACATTTCATTTCACTTCGGGACCGGTCAATAAGACGCCTAGATGGTGCGATTTAACGCCTTTAGACTATTTTTTGTGGGGCTATGTTAAAGCTCATGTCTATACAGACAAGCCCGCTTCAATTGACGCATTGGAAGACAACATTGAAGCATTTATTCGTGAGATACCGGCCGAAATGTTGGAAAGAGTATGCCAATATTGGACTAAGCGGATGGACCATTTGAGGCGCAGTCAAGGTCAACATTTGCATGAAATAATCTTCAAACATAAAATTATATGGACCGTACTATCGACTCAAATAAAGATTTTCTGAATTGTATGTGTTTTTTTTGAAAAACTTTCCTATAGGTTTTAAAAAATCACCCTTTAGTAGAAATCAAGAATAATTTAGCAATACTCAAATATTTAAACTCAAAAAGAAGTACTTGAAGGTTTTTCCTAGCCGAAATACTTTGAGACCTAATTTTTGAGGTCCTAGAGGAGTATTCAAAATGCTATTGCTTACAAAAGAAAACAGTAAGTCATATTTGCAAAAGAATATGAATGATCTTCTTTTTCGTAGAAAAGCTAAACAATTTTAAAACTTCACTTCCCCTTGACCACTTAAGTGCCTTTAAGAAAACGATGGTTCTTCTCTTACTCACAAAACTTAGAAATGGAACCTACAAATGAGTTATGAGAAACTTGAATGCAATTTATTTTCATAAAGTGGCAATTTGAAAATAGTCCATATTTCATTTATACAAAGAATATATATCTCGTATATATTCAAAAAAAAAAAGCAAGTACCTGCAACCCACTCTTGCACTTTATTTTTGTACTATTTTTTGAAATCATTAAACAACTTAAAGTTGCTTTACCAAAGCGGAAATTCAACAATTTATTCAAAAGGTTGGTAAACTTACTTCTTCTCATCTCGTGTGAGAATATGAAGAGAGAAAACAAAATTTTATTATAAAGCAAATATAAATACATAAAAAAAAAAAGTTCAAATGAGAACTTCGTCGTCGTCATCGTGCGTCGTTCGTTCTGTCGGTCCGCCACGTTAGTCGGGCGGTATATGAGTAAGGAAAAAAATTAGATAAATTTAATTAAATCCCATTTCCCGGAACTCTACCAGCAGGGACATTGCATACACACATTGTGAATATCTCAGCTATTCCATTCTTCGTCATATATACAGCTATGGCCAAAAAAATAGGTACAAAACATTACTTACTTTACTTACGAGTACTTAGGTCCGCAGACCTGTTAAGTCCGTTGGGGACCCCATAAGGGGCATAGGGCCTCTACTTCGACTATGACCAATTGGATACGGTTTCCGGAGATATGTTTCAGCTTCCTCCAACTCTTGCATATTGACGCTGATTCCTCCTCGCTCTTCTTCTTTCTTGTGTAAGCGGATTAAACTGCATTGCTTGGCCTGCAATGCAGTCGTTACCTTTTCGACGCTTTGTTCAATATATTGCCACTTACGCCTTCGTATAATAGAGTCTATAGGTTCCTGACCTCTCCTTCTAAGAAGGAGAATGCTGCAAAGACATCTATTCACGAAGGTTTGCAGCTTCCTTGTAATGGCTGAAGTAACCTTTCAGGTGCTGCACCCATAAAGAAATACAGACTCAACATTTGTACGAAACAATCGTAGCTTGTTCTTAAGCTGATAAGAGTTATTCCTCCAAATTTTCGACAAGGCAGCTTTTGCTTTGCTGATGCGGCAGATGACGTTTTGTTCGGTTCCGCCTTCGATTGAGACGATACTGCCAAGATGTTTAAAGCTCTCCACTTTCTCCACCGGTTGTGAGGAAATATTTATTTGAGGGGATGGTCGGGTTCCGAGGCAGATCATTTTTGTTTTGCCGGAATTAATTTTCAGCCCCACGATTTCTTCTTATCTCTCCACACTTGTTGTCATTTAATGGAGATCCATGATCCTATGAGAGAGTAAGCAAACATCGTCCGCGTAATCCAAGTGCTTTAAATAGGATGTCAAAGTCCATTGGATCCCTCCGCTACCTGACAAAGCTGCGTGCAGTACATCGCTTATCAACAGCAAAAACAATATTGGCGACAGAATACAGCCCTGTCTGACTCCACTACGGATTTCAAAATCATCTGATAACCTACCATCATCGTGCAGAACGTGACACATGGATCCAATATAATATGTTGTTTTCATAGTAGCAATTAAACAAGCAAGCTAACCAGATGTACTCCCTGTTGACGCTATCAAAGGCATTCTTGAAGTCGATGAACAGCAGGTGTAGTGGTGCTCGATATTCAACGCGCCGCTCAATAATGATCCGCAGGGTGTTGATGTGATCAATACAGGAGGATCCAGTGCGGAATCCTGCTAGTTCGACATCGAGTGTGGCCTCAAGGTGTTCTCTGATGCGTTAAAGTATGATTTTTGCTACTATTTTTGCAACGCCAGGTAAAACGCAAATCCCTCCCAGTTTTCACTTTGTAAGATCTCTTTTTTTGGAAGCATGACGATCATTCCTTTTTTCCACTCATCGGGGATGCTTTTGGTGGTCCAGGCTTCGTTTATGAGCGGATAAAGCAGTTCTTGGTTGATGACGTTGGCGCTGGTACAAAACATAATTTTTGGTCCTGTTTTTAATGTTTTTAAATTTTTCATTTTTAAAAAAAAACTAATATTGGTCGCCAATATTTTGGAGCTCAAAATTGGAACACTTTAGATTTAATCTTCAAAAAATAATGCATTTCGACAAAAAATGTTAATTAATTGTATTTGAAAAAGAAATATTTTACTGTTAACATTCAAATAGTTTTTTCCTGAACACTGTTTATTTTTAATAAAAATGATTTAAAATCATGAAAATCATGAAAATAAATATAAACCAGCAAGTGTTCATATATGCGTTTCGCCCCGGTGTAATGGTTGGGCTCATTAGAAGATGACCATTACACCTTGTCTTGAAGCATATTTTCCCGAATTAATCGAGATACCATATAATCCGAGCTACATAAAGCAGCTGTGAATTATATGCGTCAAGACAAGGTGTAATGGTCATCTTCTGATGAGCCCAACCATTACACCGGGGCGAAACGCATATACATATGAACAATTGAACACTTGCTGGTTTATATTTATTTTCATGATTTTCATGATTTTAAATCATTTTTATTAATTGTATTTGTTTGTGATAAGGAGCCGTTTCTGTTCCTATAACAATTTGTACCTATTCGTTTAACAACATATTACTTAAACTTAAGCTCAAAAGTAAGAAATGTTCCTATTATTTTAGCCAAAGCTGTATACATGTACAGGACATACATTTATAGATGCAGATTCAGATTTAAAAAAAAAAAATATTTGTAGGATAAAATTTCCCTTTTATGCGCACTCATTTTTTAACAACCGGATTTATGCCCTATTTGTGGTGGAATGGGTGCATTATATTATATGAGGGAAGGTACGACGTTAAATTTCAACTTAATATTGTCTGCTTTGTAGAAAAAAAAAGTACCACCACCTCATTTCCCACCCCATCCCATTCCATTCCATCCCATCACAGATATATCCATTTTTATTTTATGTATATTCGCCCACAAATGTGAAATTTATATTTGCAAAATAAAAATAACCTAAAATAAATTATTATACGATATTATGACGACAACGACGACGCTGACCAAATGTGAGTTTTATGGAAAATTCGTTATAATAAAAAATAGTTCTGCATTACTGATTGGATAAAAATAAATGTTTATTAGGTTTAATATTTTTCCTATATTTAATTATTATTATTTTTATTGTTGATTTATGTGAAGTTTTGAAAAAACGATTTTCGGAATTCATTAAACATTGAATGTTAACTATAGATGCATTTTTTTAATGTGTCACTTAATGTAAAAAGTAACTACATTTTATAATAAAAATATCATTTAAATGAAAACAATATTCAAATACAATGAAAATATATTTTTATCTTTAAAATTTAAGTTTTTAGAATATTTGATTCGGTGATTGTTAAAAGTGTTATAAAGCGACATTTTATTTTTTTTATGAGATTCAAAAACCTTATTAAAAAATATATACGGTGCAAATATTAGTTTGTAGTGTAATGGGGTAATAAAGAAATTTTTTTTTAGAATCTAGATCCTAAGCCCCAAATTTCTGTAAAAGAGAAAAACAGACACAACAAGACGGTTAACAATTTCCGTAAATTTAAGTAGATTGTCAAATCGACTTTCTTTCGTAAACTTATCGTCGTTCGGACTTAAGACCCACTTCCTAAAAAAATGGACTTCATACTCTAAACAGTGGGTTATAAGGCCCACCACAATTTGGGTTTTATAACTTCGGGCCTAAATGCCCTGAGCTATGTTTTGCATCTCACTAGATTTTAATTTTTAGTTGACTGATTTATCAAAATTATTTCTTTGTCTCCCCCGTTACAAAAATAAAAATTTCAATTATCTTATTTAATTTTATTTAAAATATTTAGCAATTGAAACATGTTCTTTAGAAAAAACTGGATTTTGGAACTTGGGTTTTTTCTTTAGAAACAAATTCCTCGGTAGTATATACACCAAGACAAACAACAATTTCCCAGAGGACCGAAATCTTCCAAAAACTATTTCTACAGAATTATCTCCTTAACGATTACTTTTTTACAGACAAATGTTATGAGGTAAATTGAAACTTGGAGAATTTGTACACCAAAAAGGTATTTTCTCAATTCATAACTTCCTTTTCTAACGGTGGAAGATTTTTGTATGTGGTGTAACTTAAAAGAGCACCGTATTTTTAAACAAAAGCCTTTTTTCAAATACCGTGGTTGAGTTTAAATGCAAGATCGAATTATTGCTTTAGTTCTAATTCTTTTAAATTATTGGAAATGTGTTCTGACTTCTGTCTCAAATCCAGAAAGCATTGGAAGAGGTTAACCTGATCTTGATCGAGAGTTGTTTCTTTCTTGAATGCAACAGCTGTAAACTGTTTAGTTAAAGACATTACAATCGATTTATAAATACATAAATGGGTGCCGTGAAATAAAGCCAAGTAAGATAAAACCAAATTTCAGTAATTAGACTTATTTCACTTTTATAAAGTGTATTAAAGCCAATTTCCAACAGTTAGTCTTATTATACACTTAAACAAAGGGGCATTTCACGTGAAGCGGACAGGGAAAAAAAAGTGACATCTTGGATTTCGCTCATATTTAGGTCAATTACAGTATTTGAGAATATAAAAAAGTAATTTCATTTTTTTTATTCTACGGCACTTAGTTTAGGAATTACGGACTACCAAAAAATTGACCCACTATGAAAAGCCATTATTTTAAATCAGTGCTGTAGGTATTAGATATAAAGTAAAAATATATTGTAGGTATGTTTTAACAAGAAAAAATGTGTTTTATTTTTGTGATAAAGTCGGTGCAAAAAAAAATTTTTTTTTCTTGCTCAAAACCGGAAGTAAAGTTTTCAAAGTAAAATTTCAGTAACTTCGACCATTTTTTTTTAATTTTTATTTCTGCAAAATAAAGATAAAACTATGTAAATATTACATAAAAAGTTTCAAAATGGAGACTTAAGTCGTTTTAGAGATATGGAACATTATGTCTCACAGAGCGTATTGTTACCGTTACCGTTAACCTATATGTATGCGCTAAGTACAATGCTAGGCGCGTAATATTCTATTCAATGAACTCTATCTTAAAAACGACTTAAGTCTCCATTTTGAAACTTTTTATGTAATATCTACATAGTTTTATCTTTATTTTGCAGAAATAAAAATTTAAAAAAAAAATGGTCGAAGTTACTGAAATTTTACTTTGAAAACTTTACTTCCGGTTTTGAGCAAGAAAAAAAAATTTTTTTTTGCACCGACTTTATCACAAAAATAAAACACATTTTTTCTTGTTAAAACATACCTACAATATATTTTTACTTTATATCTAATACCTACAGCACTGATTTAAAATAATGGCTTTTCATAGTGGGTCAATTTTTTGGTAGTCCGTAATTCCTAAACTAAGTGCCGTAGAATAAAAAAAATGAAATTACTTTTTTATATTCTCAAATACTGTAATTGACCTAAATATGAGCGAAATCCAAGATGTCACTTTTTTTTCCCTGTCCGCTTCACGTGAAATGCCCCCAAAGTGAAATAAAGCCACTCAACCTCTTACGTGTCTCACAGTAAAAAAAAAAGTTGGTCTTATTTCTCAAAATGAATGGGACTTTTTTTAAAATTTTAAGTGCAATATGACACAACTGCTGAAAAATGGCTTTATTTCACTTTTGTAAGTTACAATAGGTCCAATTATTTAAAGTTAGTCTAATTTCATATGGCCTTATTTCACGGCACTAAATAAATGGTTTCGTAGGACCTCAAACATTATGTGTTTAAAGATTATGGTCGGAATAAAATCTTTTTAGTTCACTTTTTTTATATTCTAAGATTTAATATATTGCAAATTTATTCAATTTCTACTATCTTAAATATATTTTGGAAAGTACATTTTTTATAAGAGCTATGAATGTCCTAAAACTCTGCACATTGTTATGAGTGGGAAATATTGATCTCGGTAAATAATTCTACATTCGTGTAGTGCGGCTACGGGTATTACGGTTGAATTGTTTAAGGGGAGAAATGCAACTGGCTGTTTCACTAGAGCATTTTTTGTTTTTTTTTTTTTTATATTATACGCGCACTCAAGGGGATATGAATACCCTTATGATGATTAATAACAATGCGAGCAATTAGGAAGGGAGGATAGAATTAGAAAGGAGATACCGATGCACATTGGTTTTGAATGTCTGCATTGTAATGAGTGGGAAACATTGAGTCTGGTAAAGCATTCCACATTCGTGTAGTGCGACTAAAGAAAGAATCTCTGTACTTTACAGTACCTCCGAAATTGGGCTCAAGGGTAAACTGATGAGCATTCCTAGAAGAACGGGTATTACGGTTGAATTGTTTGAGGGGAGGAATGCAACTGGCTATTTCATTAGAGCATTGTTTATGAAAGTAGCGATAAAATAATGACAGGCATGAAACCTTACGACGGTGCTCGAGAGATACAAAAGTTTCAGTTAGACAACGGTCACCTATCATTTTTAGAGCTCTTTTTTGAATTCTGTCTAGGAGACTCAAGTAGGTTATAGGAGCACCTGCCCAAATATGGGAATTGTACTCGAGTTTCGGACGAATACAGGCTTTATAGATTATAGCCGGATCAGAAGGGGTAAAAATTTCTTGCATCTTCGGAGAAAACCTAAATACTTAGCAGCATTTTTGGCGATGTCAAATATGTGCTCACTCCACAACAAGTGGTTTGTAACGCACATACCTAGGACTGATAGCTGTTCAGTTTCCTCGATGCCAGTACCACTCATGGATAGTGGCATTGGGGGAAGGTTACGCTTTTGTGACAGTAGATAGCATTGAGTTTTCGAAGCATTAACTTCTACACGGTTTTTGATTCCCCATTGGACAATGCTATCAAGATCAGAATTTAATGAGCTTATCATACGCTGCCGTTGGTAGTCCACATCCGAAGAACAAGGATGAGAATCTAAAAACGAACATGAGAAGCTGAGGGTACTGTCATCAGCGAAACAATTAAGTGGGTTAGAAGTTTCAGACAAAAGATCATTTATAAAAATAAGGAAAAGTGTCGGAGACAAAACGGAGCCCTGGGGCACACCAGCGTTTATTTTGTGAATATCAGATTTGAACCCGTCCAATACTACTTGAATTGAACGGTTCGAAAGGTAATTTCTAACCCAACGAAGAAGGGACTCATCAATACCAAATGCACGCATTTTCGATAAGAGAGCTTGGTGCCAAACTCTATCAAATGCCTTTGAAATATCAAGTGCAATAATCTTACTTTCTCCAAAACGATGTAAAGATTTGTTCCACTGTTCGAAGAGATAAACCATAAGATCACCAGTGGATCTATTGCAACGAAAGCCATACTGCCGGTCATTAAGAAGCTTCCGTTCTTCAAGATATTTCTTAAGCTGAAAATTGATCAGCGTTTCCATGACCTTGGAAAGAAGGGACGTAAGTGCAATTGGACGATAGTTAGATGGTGAGGAGGATTCGCCTTTTTAAGGGACATGCAGTTTTCCATCCACTCGGAAAGAGACCTGTAGAATAGGATAGATGGAAAAGCTTACGCAGTGGTTTTGCCAGCGTTGAAGAACACCTCTTCAGAACAATAGCGGGGATACTATCCCGGCCAGCGGATTTGTGAATGTCAAGATTTTTAAGGACTCTAGTAACTGAACGAGTGCGAAAGAAGATTTCTTCCATAGAATCGTTTACGCTTTCAAGTACAGGCGGAGTCATGTCACTCATTGGCAACATCGAATTAACAGCAAACTGTGCTTATGAAAATAACGATAAAACAATGATAGGCACCTTGAGACTTTGTTCAAGAGTAGTAAATGTCTCAGTAAGTGAACGATCGCTTATTATTTTTAGAGCCTTGTTTTCAATTCTATCGAAAAGACTCAAGCACGTTATTAGGGCAACAGACCAGATATGAAAAATAAACTATAATTTTGCACGAAAAAAGATCAGATCAGTAAACAAAACTTCTTGCATTGTCGGAGGAAACCTAAACACTCAGCAGCATTTTTGGCTATGTGCAATATGTGATCACTCCACAAGAGATGGTTTGCGATGCACATACCTAGAAATGAAAGCTGTTTAATCTCCTGGATGCAAGTACCACGCATGGATAGTGGCATTGAGAGAGAGTTACGCTGTAAAGATCAGAATTCAATGAGCTTATCATACGCTGCCGTTGGTAGTTCACGTCTGGAGGCCAAGGGCGTATATCTAAAAACGAATATGAAAAGCTGGGGGTACTGTCATCACCGAAACAATTATCTGGGTTGGACGTTTTAGATAAGAGATCATTTATAAAATAAGGAAGAGTGTCGGAGACAAATTGGATATCAGATTTAAACCCATCCAACACAACAAAGAAGACATTTATCAACACCAAATTCACATATTTTCGATAAGAGAGCTTGATGCCAAACTCTATAAAATGCATTCGAAATATCAAGTGCAATAATATATTTTTCTCCAAAACTATGTAAAGATTTGCTTCACTGTTCGGTGAATTAAACCATGAGATCACCAGTGGACCTATTGCTACGAAAGCCATACTGCCGGTATTTAAAAAGCTTTTGTTCTTCAAGATATGTCTTAAGCTGAAAATTTATCGGCGTTTTCCTGACGTTGTAAAGAATTGACATGAGTACAATTGGTGGAAATTAAAAGGGGAGGAGGATTCGCGATTTTTAGGGACAGGCTTGACATTGTGGATGAAACGGTGTTTCAACATACACTTGATGATTATCATCACTCCAAAAACGCCAGTTTTATTTATTGACATATTTATTCAACCAAAACTGAGCTTTATGGCTTAACAAATTTCACTCATAAAAATTTCCAACAGAACCATGATATTCTAAATAAATTTGCAAGCGTTGTTTAGGCGTTGATGTTGAAATACCAAACCAAACTTAAAATTAATTATTTGACAGCTGACAAAATTTCCGGCAGTTAAAAAAATGTTGCCAAAATATTCGTTACTTCCAAAGAAAATGTATTTTTCAATAAATGACAATATATTCAAGATTTCAATTCAATTGGTTGAACATTTTTGTGTAATACTATCGGCCAATTGTGAAAATGCAATATTGAGATAAATGCATTTGAAGTTTTGAGTAGTAGAAAGTCAAGAATAGTTTTGTAATACCTTTAAAACTTAAATTCAAATCTGAGTACTTTAAGAACTTTTCCCGTCGTAATTTTTGTATACTACGTTTTTAAAGTTTTCAAAAATTCTAAGTTGAACTAACCTTTTTATAATTTTGATATAATTTAAGGAAAATTTACGAACATTTGCAGAACATTTCTAGAAAAATTACAACAGTTGTTGTATTTTTTTTTTTGTATCTCTTAGCGTAAGTAGCTATTTTTAAAAAACAACCAAAACAACACTTTCATCAAAACTCATTTCTAGGATAATTCTATCCCATGTCTATATACATACATATGAAGTCTAAGTACTCCCATTAATTGAATTCTAATGACGAACAACAAGACTTTAATCCCCATTATAAGCTATAGGTATGTATATGTACGTTACTACGTATAAAGAGAGTGTAAACTCTTTTTCTATTCAGAATCAACTTCCGGCGTTAATATACCTATACATACATTCCGATGCCGAATACAAAAACTTTTTGCCACCCGTTTGTAAATATACGACCAGAGTTTATCTATACAAAAGTACACAAGTTGCATAAAATGAAAATAAACTATTTAATTTATTATTGCAGAAGCAACTTATTTCTGAATACGTAGACGTTCAGTTTATATACATACATATGAAGATAGATATAAACCTTTTTTGTAAAGTATGTGAAATAAAAAAAGTGTTCATACACAGTGTAGACTGTAGATAGAGTAACATAAAGTCTTCTTCTTCTTCTTGTTTTATAACTTTTTTCGAGGAAGCACTTAATCCCTAACAAAACCTCACTTTTTTTTTGTATGATGATCAAAGTTGAAAAACAACATAGACATTATTTTTGTGTAATTTTTGTTCATACTTTTTGAATTTAACAAAATAAAAAAAAAGACAGACAAAAACCAAAAAAACAGCAACAACTTCAAACAACCATGAAAAATTAAACATAACACAGTTTTGTTGGTATGTAGTTTTGTATGTACCTCCAACTTGTATAGGTAAGCTTTATGGAAGGAAAAACTAGACCTTATCCGGTGTAACGTCCGTCCGTCCGTCAGGTTGTTTAAATCCCCAACATAGACATAGATATATTTACATTCAAACATTCAAGGAGGAAGAGATATTACCACAGAATACAAATACTCTATACTACCCCCCTGCCAACCTACCAACCTGCAAACCTGCCACCCTTACAGCCACTTGCCCCTCTTTCAGTTTTCCATCAAATGTGTACATTCACAATTTTTCCGGCACTCAAATTGAACATTTTTGCAATTCACAAAACTCTTGTAATACAGTAATTTTGTTATAAAGCCAACGTCCGTCCGTCCATCCGTCCTTAGCGTCCGTCCATCGCTTTTTCGCTTCGTGATGGTTCGTCGTTCTTCATTTCAATATAATACAACAACAACAACAAAAAGAAGAAAAGAAAAGTAAAAATAAAAAGAAGAAAATATACACAACTAACAAATTCTAGGAATGGGAGTGCACTTTGAAAACAAAGTCAAAACCCAATACACCCCCCCACCGCGTTGTCCACTGCCCGTCATGGAAGCGCGCCCGCTCGTTCAGAGCCCGCTCCACTCGATAAAGCCTGATAAAATATTGTAGGTTTGGAACATTTATAGATAGAGATAGATGGGAATGAATGAATGGTTAGAGATGGATGATTGTATACTCTTGAATGTACTTGGATGACAGGATAAGGGTCCCGGGATTGGAGGGATTTCCTCCAGACTCTTGTCATTGAATTGATATTTTGAATATTTTTTGTTTTTCATTTATTCTGTATGAAATTTCTCCAACTCTCGCTGCCTTGAAGCCTCCTGAACCCCACCACAACCCCTAGTTCCAGCTTTAGCCACCCCCAGCAAAAGCTTTGGCGATGTCTTGCGTTGTTTTTCATCTCTGGATGACTGGAAGAGTATGTCTGTCTATCTACATGGTGACAGTCGTCAGTGATGAACGAACGAATACGACTCGATAGATGGATGGATGGATGGATTCTAAAGGGGGCTTATATTCAATATTTATGTATTTGGACGGGGGGACTTATGTATGTATATATAAACTTACACAATTTTTTGTTTTACTTTTTACTTTTGGGTGCATTTTTAGGTGATACTGATGCACATAAAGTTGCATGTGCAGCAAAAATATTTTGCTTTTGTCCCGTTTCTATGCGGCGGATTATCTTTGAAACGTTTGCGATCTGATCCAAAAAGCAAGCAACGTATTGCATTTGTTTTGGATTATTTCGATTTTGACTTTGGGAGAATTTTTTTTATTTTTTGGATGATTAATATTTCTTTGGTTTTTTGATGCATTTTTTTTTTAAAGCACAGAAGGAAGTTTGTGATCAAAATTTGGTCAGCAAATGGATAAACAGGGATATTTCTGAAGTTCTAGAACATCCATTCGTTAAACATTTTTATTTTGTCATTCACCAAAGAGTTTTCTTTTATTTGCAGTAATTCAGAAAAATTTAATAATTACATGGACAAATTTCGAAAAAGCTAATTTTGACTGAAGAACTTATCACTTATACGTCCTTAATACACCCTTTAATTTTAAACAAGTGAAACAACAATTCTAAAACACAGCCATCTTGTTTGATAACTTAAAAGAAGTTTATTTCATTAATAAATGATCTGAAAACCAACTTGCTGACATTGCAATAAGTAATATTTCCTTACAAAAGGCAGAGGTTAGTGAAGTGAAGTTCGTAGTTTGAAATTTATGACACTTGAGAAACAAATTAGCTGTCTTGCTCAAAATTTACGTTTAAAGAAAAAGTTGACTAAAAATGAAGTCTCTTACGTTTTTTGAACCTGCCTAATGACGTGTTTACATCAGTTAGTTCCTAAGTTCTAGCGGTCCAAAGTTAATAATTTTTGGTAACTGGAACTTTTTTATATTATCCCAAATACATTTGCTTTTTTTAACAGTCTTTAAAATGGGCCCTAAATCATATCAAAAGAAAACTAAAGTTTTCGAGTGTTTATTAAAAACAATTTACTCGACCCCCCCCCCCCACTAAAATTTGTTGGGCTACTGTCCGCAAAGAAGAGAATGTGACTGAATGTGAGAATCGTTTCAAAAATATCAACTCGCCATCAATCCTGACAGCTTATCATTTGAAGCATTAGCCTGATGAAAATTCTGCACAATGATCCCGGATTAAATATTATAAATAAATTATGTGGTGCAACATTGGCTGAGAACTAGGGCTAGGGAACCCGGATTAGTCGTTTAAAAATGTTCAATTAATTTAGGCGTTTCATTACAGCTTCGAAGTGTAAGCCTTAGAACAGCTTGTACAAGACAACGATTTCGGGCACCTTAAAAAAAACTTCTGAGTCTCGGATATCCAGTTTGTTGGAAATTGTTGAGTGGTAAATGACAAATTACATGATTTTTCTTCACAAATGAGTCTAGAAACCCCGTTTCATTCAACGGTTTTAAAGCTCTTTTTACCGATTTTGTTTGTACTAAAATTGAAGAAATTGATTTCGAAGATATCTGGTTCATGCAGAATTTCTACAATGCCACATACCCATATCACTATATTAGAAATTTTCTTTCGAACCGTTCAATACAAGTTGTTTTGGACGGATTTAAGTGTGAAACTCATAAAATAAATGCTGGTGTGCCCCAGGGCTCCGTTTGTCTGCGACCCTCTTCCTCATTTATATGAATGATCTCCTGTCTGCTACTTCTAATCCAATACATTGTTTCGCTGACGATAGCACTCTTAGCTTTTCATATTCGTTTCCAGACTCACAACCCTCCTCTTCGAAAGTGGAACTGCAACGGCAAAATATGATTAGCTCATTAAATTCCGACCGACAGCATTGTACAATGAGGAATACAAAATCGTGTGGAATTTTATGCTTCGAAAACGCAAGGCTGTCTTGTATCGTTAAAGCGAGATATACCCTCTTTGCCACTATCTAAGATTGGCACTTGCATCAACGAAACTGAAAATCTCGACATCCTCGGAATGTGCATCAGCAACCACCTTTTGTGGAGCGATCACATACGCGATGTTGCCAAAAATGCCGCAAGATGTCTAGGTTTTTTGAGAAGATGCAAGATATATGTCTCTCCGTCTGATCTGGCTACAATTTACAAAACCTACATATATATACCTCCGAAGCTGGAATATAACTCTCATCTCTGGGCTGGTGCTCCAGTAACTTATTTAAGCCTCTTGGACAGTATTCAAAAAAGAGCTTTTAAAATGATTGGTGGCATTAACATCATCAACTCGATTACGTCACTCGAACATCGACGCAAGGTTTATTGTCTCACCCTTTTTTACCGTTATTTTAACGGACTATGCTCTAGTGAAATAGACAGTTGCATTCCTCCCCTTAAACAATTTAACCGTAATACCCGCGCTTCTAGGAATGCCCATCCGTTTGCCCTTAAGCCCAACTTCGGCCGTACTATGAAGTACAGAGATTCATTTTTTAGCCGTACTACGCGAATGTGGAACGCCTTGCCACGCTTTATCTTTCCCTGAAGAGCTGAAGAGGTAACGTAGACCAAGACAACGAATGCATAAGGCTGCGTAACTGAATGAAATTGAGTCGTCTCGCGATCCTGAAGGTGATGGAGAGACTTGTTAAAGGAGGCCGAGCCAATGATGATGTTGACACGTTAAATTTGGAGCAATATAAAAGTTTCAACCGGCGCGGCGCAGGGACATAGGGCCCAGGGACATAACGTCCAACTTTTTTGTTGGGGCTTATGTCTCACTTCGGTGGGACATAAAACCGAAATTGAATTTGGGCCTTAAGTCCCACCCAAGTAAAACCGAAGCCCCAAATAAAAATGTTGGGGCTAATGTCCCACTTAATAAGAATCACCAAATGACAAAACTTGGAGCACTTCAATACCACAAGACTTTGTTTTGTGGAGTTTAAATCCTGAGATTCCGCGAAGCGGGCCACCCATAGGTGCTTTTATTCAAAAAAGCTGTTGATATTGGCGCCTGCCTGGCGACTTTACATACCCTAAGTGGAGCATCAGAGTTGCGTGAGCGGGTGTGACCCCGAAAAAGGGAGTTAAAATCCTGAGAACCCGCGAAGCGGGCCACCCTCAGGTGCTTTTATTGAAAGAAGTTGTTGATATAGGCGCTTGCTTGGCGACTTTACAAACCCTGGCCTAAGCGGAGCAACGGAGTTGCGTGAGCGGGTGTGGCCCCGAAAAAGGGAGTTAAAATCCTGAGATCCCGCAAATAATGTTGAAAATAAACTTTTTTGTTTTTCCTAATTTTTGTATTATCACCGTATCAAAAAATTATTGTATTGAAATACAAAAACTTTATATTCTTTTTTGGCTCTGCAAAAATTTGGGGACAATGCCCCATTTTTAACAAACAAATTTGGGACTTAGGTTTTACTTGGGTGGGACTTAGGGCCCAAATCAAATTTCCCACCCGAGTGGGACATAAGCCCCAAAAAAAAAATCTGGGCGTTATGTCCCTGGACCTTATGTCAACCACGTTATGGTAGTTAATCAAATAACGTCAAAACCACTTTGACCTTAAAAAAGATCTTCCGAATTTGAGAATACATTGTAGCCTAGCCAACCTAGGTTAGGGTAGGTTAGGTTGAAGTACCTGTCCGAAATGAAGTAAGACTCACTTAGGCCAGTTGTTTGACCACTGTGATACCGCATAAGTCTTAAGGCTTTTTCCTAAGGCCAATGAAACCAATGAGAATTCTTTACGTAAATAACTAATAATATTACAATAGTGTGTTTAAGATCATTTAGATCATTCAAAAGAATGGTCTGTTTTTGAGCTAGAGCAGTGCAGATACAGAGGAGGAGAAAAATTGTTTACTTTTCTTTCTCGTCCATACAGCTTCTGCAAAAGTCATTTGAGAATACACCAACTTGCGTAGCATGCTTCCCTATTAGGCAGTGTCCGGCTATGACACCAATTAGCGAGCTTATATGCAATCTGCTTAGAGATATCAAGCACCTTGAGGGCTTAAAAATCTAGCGTAAGCGAAATGTTCTTCGAACCCTGATAGGTGGAGGTGGCTTTCTTTATAAAGGGTTTTTCAATAAGAGCGGGTAGGTGTTGAAATGGAATAAAACAAGCTGTGTGTAAGGTATTAACAAAATTATTTTTTTTTATTTGAAAGGCGCATGTATGCCATTAAGTGTGGAATATGACATCATTCAAATGCCCGCCTCGGCTTCTTACGGTTTCACGGATCCGAGTGGTCCAATTTTTAATGACTCTTCCGCATAGATCCGGCTGAATTTAAGCGATGGCCTGTGTTATGTTCACTTTTAGGGCATCGGTCGATTGTGGTTTATTTGCATAGACCTGCGACTTCAAGAAACCCCACAGGTAAAAGTCTAGCGGGGTCAAATCGCATGACCTTGGTGGCCAATTCACATCACACCTGCGAGAGATAACCTTACCCTCAAATCGTCACTGCAAAATGTCATTCGTGGCGTTTGCTGTGTGGCACGTAACGCCGTCCTGCTGGAACCACATATCGTCTAGGTCCATATGGTTCAATTTGGGCCATGAGAAATTAATTATCATCGTCATGAAGCGCTCGCTGTTGACTGTGACCGCCTCACTAAAGTCGTTTTCAAAAAAGTACGGACCGTTTATGGTTTTCGGCCAAATTTGGGGTCCTCTTCCAAACGATTCGAAGCCCGAAAAAACGGCTTTGTCTATGGTCATGAACTTTGAGCTCCTGGGTCAGTGGGATCTTGTACGGGTGTAGGTCCAAGTCCCGACGCAAAATTCGCCAAAGTTGAAGTCTACGAAAAGCCGAGTTCTTGTGCACGGCGAGGAATAGACTGCCTCGGGTTCTGCTGTACACTTTTACGGACCGCGACGATGTTCTCGGCCGATCTTGCGTTCCTTACGGGTGCTGGCTGATTGTTTACTGAACCGGTCGTCGGCTGTGAAGGGCCACCACGTCGCAATTCGCGCAACGTTTCCGTTAAGGATTACTTTTTTTCTTAATAAAGTTTTATCATTTAAACGTGCTGTTCAATCGTGTAACTTGCCATGATGATTTGACATAAACAACTGAATAATAAACAAAAGATTTGACAGGTGTCATCAAAACAAAATGGTGCCTAAATCTACCCGCGCCAATTGAAAAACTCCTTATCATCTTGATTTAGCAAAAACCTTCAGCATTTGCCAAACATTAGCAACTTTACAGGCAAGGTCAATTTTCCGATTCTATCCGTCAAATTTGTATCCATACCAATTTGACGTTTTTAGTTTTTCCCAAAACGTATCAAACTTATATTTAATAAATTTAATTCTACGAAAAGGGTGTTTAAATTGAAATGTTTTCGAATCTGCTAATTACTGCACAAAGTTCGACATTCAAAAATAAAGGTCAGAAATACAAAATCTAAGGTTAATGGTAATTCTGCCGAGCAGTAATGTTTTTTTTGTTTTAAATATTATTCTTGAGTTTTGGGTAAACAAAACTTAAAAAAATTAAAAAAAAAAACGAATTGTCGGCATTAAAAATTTGTATTTCCCAATTTTCTTCGTTTTATTTTATTTTTGTTTATTATGTTTGTTTTTATTATAAAATTGCATACAACACAGCTACCGTTATCAACATGTAAACAGGAATATACAAAAATATCTACATAACTATGTAAATATGTAGGAATTAATGAAGAATAAAAAAAAGAGAATTATACGAATTTGCTATATATTTAAAAAATTTTTATTATTTTTTTGGATTTTGAAATTCACATGAAACTACACACTGGTTTCTTTATGGGGCTGTAATTTTATTGATGATGTTGATGTCGATGTCGATGGCTATAGATGAGAAGCACGAGGCCTCGTTGGCAACGTAACGACCGACCGAGTGACGACGTACATACGTACATAAGCTTGTAAATGGCGGCAAGCATGATGGCAAATAATGCTTCTGCTGCTGTTGTTATATTATTATGTATTTTTTTTCTTATTAATTCTTATAAGGTTGCTGGTGGCAGCAACCAGCAACATCTATAAAGCCAGCAGAATATGATGTACTTTAGCAACCTCGTACCTACATATGTATGTACCTACCTACACGCAAAACATGCTAACGTAGAGCTTTATTTAATGCGGGGAAAGTTATTAATCGTAGCACGATATATGCAATAAAATCGTATTTTTGTTTTGTGTATTTTGTATTTGCGTTAACCTACTTGAAAGCATTTTTATTATGTTCTTTTGATTTTTTTTTTCTGTTAATTTAATTTAATATTCCTGCAAATGGTGATTATTTTGCAAAGAAGTAATGATTGCAAAATAAAAAAAAAAACAAAAATTATATAAACCTAAAGCAAAAGTTTTGAACTCAAAAAATAAGCACATATTTAATGTGGTTCATCAACCCTCCCTAAGATATATTTCTTTCAATAAAAATACGTTCGCAGGATTAATTTTCTGGAGTTGTTGAATCAATTTGTAAACTAGAACATTTTAATGTTTTTTTAGGGGGCAGCTGACTTTAAGAACCTTAGAAAGACATTCAAGAGTGTATCTTGTTATGAGTGGGGGGGGGTCCCATTCAATCAATGAACTGACTACACCACTAAAACAAATTGTTAGTCCATCCCAATGAAAAAAAGTTGTTGTGGATTTGTGTGCCTCGATTTAAGGGTCATTGCCAAAAACACGCAAATATTTGTTTCCGAAATCTCAAGCGTTACACAATTTAACTCGAAAATCACGCATAAAAGTGGAAATGATTTTGTCCCAGGTTTCGATAGAACTTTGACTATATGCCTGAGGATCACCATTACAAACCTTCTACTGCTGCTTTTCAAAAACTAATTTAAATGTTCTAAAAGTAAAAGTATTGATGAAGGTGAGCGTAGTGGTTTCTTTTTAAATAGCTGTTATTTTTTGGTTTTCCATATATAGTACAGTGAGAAATTGCCAAAAAAACGATCCGCAGTAGTCCGGTTTTTATATTTGAAAGTTGATACAATTGAATATTTGCCAGAATTTATCAAAAAATTCCAACAAAAAAAATAGCGAAATTGAGACTAAGGGTGACTAGTTAGACTATCAAAATCAAGAAAATACGTCTGTGTAATGTGATAGTCGATTTCAAAGTTTTAAACAAACAATTTGACATAAAATAAAAACTTCAAGAAGGGGGTTTGTTCGGAGTCAGTCAAAATTTGTGAAGAAAAACCTGTGTGGAGGAGTTGGTTTTACAGATAATGCGTTATGGTCTGTTTATTTGCATGTTTGTGTACGAAAAATATAGTTTTGTTTTAATCAAATTAAAAAAAAAAAATTGCACATGGTAGCATATTCTTATATGGTGCTGAACTATTCAGTTTTTCATTGTTTAACACGAATCAAACTATCTCACTTGCACTTCATAAGAAACATCGAAACACCATTTGCATTTTAGAAAGTTCTGTCAAACTTAATCATTTTTAAATCTTCTTGTGCGGTGGAAACACCAAAAAGATTTATTTAATCTAAACTGAGGTAAACCTTTGGTGGAAACATAGCAAAACATAAATATCTTTTCTATTGTTTTCTTTTGCAAAATAAGCCCAGTTAGTCCATTTTCACTAACAAAACTAAATAATATCAACAGTTATAGATTGATTTTTTCCCCAATGGAAAACACATGATTCCAAATGCACAACTACTCAACGAACACAGCCATCGAGATACAAATGCAATAGCAATCGTACCAACATTTGAGAAAATCACATAAGATCCATTCGAGACTCGTATAAATGTCAAAAACCCATCCGTATTAAGATTCTTCTTTAACATTTATTGGTAGTATTCATACTACGGATATTGTTTTTGTTATTCGTGTAAAATCGTACTATACTATTGATAGATTTTCCAACAAAACACGGGTAATCATAGGTTATTTCACACTGACAGAGATGGTTCCTGCTTAAAATCCTGATAAATATCGGTATCATACTTCAACCGAAAGAAATAAGTCGCTTTACCTTTGAACAGCCAGCGTTGGGAAATATCCAAAACTTATTCCCAATTTGCTCTTTTTAAATGAAACAGCCACGGGGCCTGTTGTATTTACAAAAAGTTCGTCAGACTGGCATTCAAGACAATTTTCACGGTCTCCGAAGTCGTTGTACAGTTTGGACATTTAAAAATGTGGCTGCTGTGAGAAAGATTGAGAAATCCAAGTAACGAATTTTCAATTTGCCTTTAATCTGAAAAGCTTAACATTTCATGCATTAGCCAGAGGAGAATTCTGCATAAATGTCTTGCATTATTGGCTGGCAAAATGTATTTGAATCAGCAGTTGAAGTTGGCGTACTACCATCGCTTCGTTATCGCTTCGGATTCTGGGGCTTAGAGCAGCTTGAAGAAGCCGTTGACAGCTATGAAAACCAGTAAAATTGCCACATCTGGGTCTCCTGGGAATACTTGCACGATTTTGCCCAGAAGTCAATGCATCTACAGAGAGTGACCGTTTAGTGAGGATTGTAGAGTGGTGGCATATTTGGATCATATTTCAATCAACTGTGGAAGCTAAAGATCTTTTTTAAACGACTTTTTCTTTACTGAAAATAAAAACATAGTTTAAGACAATTTCCAGTTTATCCAGGATGGTGTATCAAACCACATAGACCATGTCACAACCACCAAATTTAAAAGTCGTGTTATAAGGTCTCTTGTCGATGTATATTACCAACATCGCTATGGCTGCATTTTGATCCCCTTGGATTAATTATAGGTAACCATAAAACCCTAACGTCTAAAAACGATTCAATATAATTCATAAAGTAATCATTGAGCTACAGCCCGAGAGTATCTATAAGGTCCTACTTGGAAGCTAGGCGATGTTCCATAATTAATGGGACTGTTTGCTCTTCCTAATAGTCATAATAAAGGATGATTTTTTAGCTATTATCTTTTTGGCAACACTGGTTTAAACAGCTGACGCACGAATTGTCTTACAAACGAACAACGCTTGCACATTATTAGCAAAATGCGTGCTCTGTTAAGAAAGTTCATCGCCCGCTTCTTCCAGCGAGCGACGAAGCTCATTTTTGGCTCAATGGGTACTTAAATAAGCAAAATTGTCGTTTTGGAGTGAATATCAGCCAGAAGCATTGCAAGAGCTACGAATGCATCCAGAAAAAGTCACAGTTTCGTGCGGTTTATGGGCTGGTGGCATCATTAGACCACACTTCTTCAAAGATAATGCGCTTCAATTGACGCATTGGAAGACAACATTAAAGCATTTATTCGTGAGATACCGGCCGAAATGTTGGAAAGAGTATGCCAAAATTGGACTAAGCGGATGGACCATTTGAGGCGCAGTCAAGGTCAACATTTGCATGAAATAATCTTCAAACATTAAATTGTGTGTTTTTTTTTAAACTTTCCTATAGCTTTTAAAAAATTAAATAATTTACTTGTTTACTTGTTTGCATTTTTAAAAAGAAACTTTTTTGTTTACATGCTAAAGAAACTCAACAAAGAAAAAAATACCTACCACTTTATGACAGGGGTCCATATGACAATAAAAAACATCATTTGTCCAGCTTGTCTCTAAAAAATGCGTATCTTCTTTCCCCTCTAACTATTGTTCAATCGCAATTTAAGTCTGTTATTTTCAAGGTCATAGAAACGCTGGCAGATCAATCATCATCTTAACAAATATCTTGAAGAACAAAAGTTTCTCATTGACATGTGAATCAATAGGTCCATCATTGATTTCATAGTCATCTAACCTAACAGCGGAATAAATCTTTAGATCGTTTCAGAGAAAGTAAAATGATTGCACTTGATATTTTAAAAGCATTTCATAGAATTTTGTATCAAGCTTTCCTATAAAAAATGCGTGCTTTCAGTATTGATGAATCTCTTCTTTGTTGGATTAGAAATTACTTCGTCAACTGATCAAATCAAGTTTTACAGGGTGGTTTCAAGTCATAAATTATTCAATAATTGCTGGTGTTCCGCAGGGCTCCGTTTTGTCTCCTACTATATTTCTTATATTCATAAACGAACTCTTTTTTAGCACTTCTATTCTATTAAACTATTTCGCTGGTACTCAGCTTTTCATATAGGAGTACGATTCTAGATTCACACTCTTGTCTTTTGGATGTGAAACTTCATCAAATTTTGGTATCGACAGTATTGTCCGTCAAATGGAGGATTTACTAACGGTGTTGATTGTACCTCTTTGTTTCCTTGTAGTTTCGATGTGAAATTTGTATCGATTTGTGCAAAAAGTATTTGATACCTTCGTAACAACGGGTTATAAATAAATAAATTAGGTGGCGCAGCAATCGTTTGAGAACTAGGGCCTAGTGACTTACAACTCTCAACCATTCCTGTGTGCGAGTAATGTTGCCAGGAATGGGGGGGACCTACAATTTTAAGCCTAATCTGCACGGCTAATTTGAGAAAGCACTTTCATGACAAGAATTACTCTTGGAGAATTTGTCAATTCCTCGCAAGAGGCACCACCCGTGAAAAAAAACTTTAGATGGCACAGGCGGGGTTTGAACCCAAGACCTCTGGTATAACAGTCCAACGCACTTACCGTCACGCCAGGGGTGCTACCGTAACAAAGGGTTAAGTCTTTAAAACTCATTGCTGCCTCCCATCGTTTTAGGCGCAATACTGCTATATTTGAGTTACAATTTCATCGAGCAAACTAATATAAATTTTGTTATGGAATTATCACATATTCGATATTTCCAAAAATGTTGGAAAATGTTTAAGAATTCTCCTACTACCTATGCAAAAAATGTTTACTCAAAACTTGAATGTGATTAGCATATTTGGGCGTTTGTACCTAAAACAACTTTAAGTCTTTTGAATGGAATCCAAAAAAGAGTTCTGAAAATGATAGGGAATAGAACTGTAATAGAAACATTTTTACAAACTTCTGTCGAACTAGCCAGTCGCATCTTCCCCATTCAAACAATTCAACCGTAATACTCGCACTTCCAGAAATATTAATCAGTTAACCCTTGATCTCAATTTCGGACGTACTTTCAAGTAAAGGGTTCTTTGTTAGAGGTATAAATGAAAGAAGATAAAGCAACATGAAATTTAGATTATTTGAAAGATAATCTTATGGCATTAAAATTTAAATATAATTTCTGGCATACAACCGCCACATCTGGTTCAGACGTATTCTAATCTGGAGTTCAAATTTTCTGAGTTTTTTCAAATATTGTTCGAATATTGTTCTCCAAGTAGTAAATCGTTTGGGGCTTTTCAGCTTAGACTAGTGACTTCACATAATCCCACAGAAAATAGTCAAGCGGCTTTAAATTACACGATCTGGAAGACCAATTTACGGTTCCGTAACGTGAAACTATGCGGCTACTAAACATTTCCTTCAATTAATTGTCGTACGAGGTAATTGATATGTTACACCGCCTTGTTGAAACCACAGCTCCTGCAAATCAAAAAGTCAGTAATCATGGATCTATAGCGTTCACTTTCACGTTTTGGCAAGTATCATTTTTAAAGAAGTACGGACCAATTATTCCACCAACTCATAAAGCACACTAAACAGTCAGTTTTTGTTTGTGTTACGGTGTCTCAACATAAACTTGAGAATAATCATCACTCCAAATACGGCAGTTTTTTTTTTATTGATGTATCTATCCATTCAACCAAAAGTGAGTTTTTTTCGCTAAACAAAATTCAAACGATACGTACTTTGAACAGAACCATGATTTTCGAAATAAGTGTGCACAACTTGGAAGCGATGTTCAGAGGCAGTGTATTTGTGTATTTATGTTGAAATACCAAACCAAACTAAAAACAAATCATTTTACTGCTGACAAAATGGCCACCAGTTAAAAAAGTGTTGGCAACCTCTAAAAAACACCAATTTAAGTTTCTTTTGTTAACCGCACATCAAGAATGTGGAATGTTCTGTTTTTCCCTCTCATATTGACATTCAAAACTTTAAGACCAATATTCACCGGTATCCTCTCTTTAATTCTTCTTTATTTCCCTAACGTTTGTGTTTGAACTTTAAACATGGTAAAAAGTAGTAATAGTGTCTGGAAATTGTATATATACAAAAAAAACTCATCCTATTCTACGCGAAGCCTTTGAGGATTGACGAAAAAGTGATTTTAAAAATTATCAAAATAGAAGTGGAAACTTAAAGATCACGAACTAAAAAGAATTTCAATAGTCTCATGGAATAGGGAGAAATAATTTGTCGAAATTTTCTGTACCTGTCTCAGCCCGAACAAAATTTAAGCACAGTTTCAAATAACTAAATTTAACCAATAAAGCTACAGATCCTAGAATTCAGCCTTATTTCATTTAGACATTGAAGCGAAAGTCGAAAAGTATTGCTAAATGTTGTACCTAGATCGAATTGGATTTTATGCTGCGAGCTCTTATTTTGGAAAAAATATCCAATAATGAAAAGAATGATTTGACAAAAATTGTAAGTCTCAGAAAAGAAAAGTAATTCTTTTAAATTAAGACTCTTATTGCTACGAGAGCACATATGAAGGTAAGTACCTAACCTACCTAACTACTTTGTTTTTTAAGATTTCCTGCTAAAACTCTTGTAATTCAATAAAGTCTGATAAAAGGATATGAGTTGATATAATATAGAAAGTAGCTAGATAAACGCCTTTATCATTTTCGTTTTATATAAATTAAAGCTAAAGCTTACCTCTTTCTCGATGTATTTTCTTATCCTCAAAGATATTTAATGTAAAATCTTCAACGTTGTCGTCGACTCAAGTAGATTCCTCGCATCGATTACCCCTTTGATTAATCTCTTCAGCTTGTCTCTCGAGAGTATAATCCCAAAATATGTGCGTAGTCTTGGAGATTCGGATCAGATCACACAATGAGACGATGACGATGACGACAACGAAAACGATGACGATGACGACAACGGACGACGACGGCAACGACGAATTTGAAACGGAAGATATCAAGGTGAATCAAGAAGGTAGGTAGCTAGGTAGGTTGGTAGGTGCGAGAGACGACGACGACGGCAACGACGTACGAATACGAGCTATTTAATCCCAATAGATGCTGCACACTCAACGCGACTTAACTCAACCAGCAGACGAGCCAGAAGAGAAGGAAAAGGGGGTTGTTGGTAGAGAACGGGTTGCAAGTTGCGGGTGCTACACTGCTACACTGGTACAATGCTACAGAGTGCTACAGGGGGAGGAATAACAACCGAAATACGACGACGACAACAAGGAAGAAGAGGAGAGGAGAAACGCGTAAACGTGAATTTAATTATAATCCAATAAAGGTCGTCCGCGGCAGGCAAGAGGCAGAGTATAATAATCCTCAGTCCTTGTTAGAGTGGATTTTGTGTTGACGCGCGACGACGAGTGCCAGTGGAGGAGGGAGGTTGCAGTTTGCAGTTGCAGTGCAGGATACCGATATACAGCCCAATGCCCAACTCAGCTCAGCTCAACCCAGAAACCCTGTTCTCTCGCTCCAAAACGACGACGGCAAACAACGACAATGTAAAATTTATTTTATTTTATTTTTCTTTATTTTTGTTTTCTTTTTTTATTTTTTGTTAATTTCGCGTGAAGCCTTTTCGATGTGGATTCAATGGTTTTGAGTTGGAAATTTATGATGACCGCACAACAGACAGACGGACTATCCGCAGTTTATCAAACTCTCATTCACCTTCATGTCGCGTAGAGTTGGGAAATTCCTGTGAAGCAATTTGGCATTTTCACTTTAAAACTTGCTTCCTCAACAACACTTCTTTCCTCTTCCCTGGATTATCACATACAATTTAATTATTTCCCCAGAGGATTGCTCAATTTGGGACAACGGCCACGGAAAAACATGAAAATCACAACATTCAACAAAACTCCGACCAGAAAAACACTCGTCCACAGAAGAAACTCGAACTCGATCACGGATTTTCAGATTTTACGATTTTCGGATTCTCCGACAACTTTGGGGATTCGTTTTCGTTTTCTATTTGGATTTCTTTTGGGATTCCCGAGGAAAACAAACCACAAGCGGAGCGGTTTAAGCTACTTTAACACTTTTTTCCTCTGACGGACTAGAGGACGATGGGCGGCGAAAGAACGACAGCGACGTGAATGACGAGATGACGAAAACCAAAAGACGACAGGGCAGGCAGGCAGTGTAGGTTTAGAGATGGATAGAAACTCGTCGTGTTTGAGTTTTGACAAATAATGAAAAAACAAGAAAAAAGTAACCAAGGAACGAACGAACGAATTGATGGATGAATGGGAATTTTATCTTCTTTGCTTTTGCTTTTTTCTTTGCTTTTTGCTTGCTTGTTCACTCGCGATTGTATATTATTTTTCTTTTCTCGGCTTATAACTTTGCTCACAATTGATTTGAGGGTATAAAATTTAATTCATTTAACGCGCACACTTAATGGGTTTTGTTTTATTTCAATTAAACAGATTTATTTGGTTTAATTGTTGGTTTAAAAAAAGAAAGAAAATAACCAACGAACGAACGATACTCTGCAGATTCTTGAAGCGTCGTCCATCTTGGATTATATTCTGTCATGTCAGATTTTTTTTTTGTAGGCCAAATGGAATGAATGGTGCTTTGGAGGTATAGGGTTGTCTCTTTTTGGTGGAGATGGTTTTAAGCGCCGGGTAATGATGGTTTCTCTTTTGTGTGCATGTAAGAAAGTTGGAAAAAAAGTTGTGTTTATTTTTCGTGAATGGTTGTTCGAATTGGTTTTATTCGAAATTCGAAGCGGCCATTGCTGTTTCGAGAATTGCGAATAGGTAAGGCGCATGAGAATATAGATGGCACTACGAGAGTTAAAAGGAAATTATTTTATTAAGTGGGATATGTAAGATGATTGAATTTCAATTTAATTTTAAATAATTTGGAAATTTTAATATCTCCCAAACGACAAAAAAAAACAATCTAACCTAATTTCATACATAATTATTTTATCACATCAGGGTTTTTAATAATTTTAAGGACAACATAGTTCTTAGCAAGTATGATGATTTTGAAATGTTTGTTTTCAAGACACATTTTTAATCCTTTTAGGCTAGGCGCGCACATGCAACTTTTTCGAAACCAAATAGTTCGATCGTTAGTTGCCCAAACGTCGCGCACATAAGCAACTCCGAAAGTAATCAACGAAATAAACCAATACACAGGAAACATTTATTCACCTTGACTAAATTTTTCTCTCTCTTGCACTTACAGAAAATTATTCAACGATTTAGTTGAATGTCCGCGCAGTTACCTATAATTCCTTGTAACACAAACTAAGGAATTGGTTCGAGGTGATCGTCTAGTTTGTGTCAAAACACAAACTAAAAAGTTGCTCGAATGGGCGACAGAATGGTTTCTGCATGTGCGCGGACTCTCATATAAGTCTATAGTGCTCAGTTTAGAAACCAAACAGTTTCGAAACTAAAAGTTGCATGTGCGCGGCTAGCCTTAGTATCTAACTTAGTTTTTTGAAGTTTTCATTAGTTATGTTTCTTTATTTGACTCTATGTGGACTTTTGAGAGACATTGAATTTAATGCTTTCATGTTAAGTGCTGATTTTGAATCCGAACTTCGATTTCAACTTTATGCTCAAATTTGAAAAACAAATCGTTTTCAACATTGTTTTTCTTGTCTTTCAATATAACGGGTGTTTTTTTCAGACGTCTTGTTTTCAATCTGGAAATATTTTCTTCGGAGTTCATCGTTTTGACAGCCGTCACTTGATTAATGCTCTGTTTGGCTTACGATTTCCTGACAAATGTTTGTACATCATGCAAATTTATTACTAAAAGAATAGTTTGATTCCAAACAGCAAACGAAATAATCTAAAGGGTTTTTCAATTGGCGCAGGTAGATTTTGGTGCCCCTGGGGTGGCCATTTTGTTTTGGTGACATCTGTCAAATGTTTTGTTTATTATTCAGGTGCTTATGCCAAATCATCATGGCAAGTTATACGATTGAACAGCACTTTCAAATGATAAAACATTATTATCAAAATGAGTACCTATTAGCTAACGCAAACGTTGCGAGCATTGCGCGCTTTGCGCCTATTTTACGGTAGACGTGGTGGCCCTTCACAGTCGACTCTTCAACGTTTGGTCGCCAAATTTGATACGACCGGTTCAGTAAACAATTAGCCAACACCCGTAGGTTCAAGGAACGCAAGATCGGCCGATAACATCGCCGCGGTCCTTAAGAGTGTACAGCAGAACCCGAGGCAGTCTATTCCTCGCCGTGCACAAGAACTCGGCCTTTCGTAGACTTCAACTTTGGCGAATTTTGCATCGGGACTTGGACCTACACCCGTACAAGATCCAACTGACCCAGGAGCTCAAAGTTCATGACCATAGACTAAGCCGTTTTTTCGCTAACTGGGCTTCGAATCGTTTGGAAGAGGACCCCAATTTTGGCCCAAAAATCATCTTTAGTGACGAGGCGCGTTTTTGGATGAATGGCTGTGTTAAAAAGCAAAATTGCCGTATATGGGACGACACCAACCCACGCGAGGATCACCCAGGTGATAATGCATCCTTAAAAGTTACCGTTTGGTGTGGATTTTGGGCCAGCGACGTAATTGGTCCGTATTTTTTTTGAAAACGACGTTAGTGAGGCGGTCACCGTCAACAGCGAGAGCTACATAACGATGATAACTAATTTCTTATGGCCTAAATTGAACCATATGGACCTAGACGACATGTGGCCACCAAGTCCATGCGATTTGACCCCGTTAGACTTTTTCCCTAGGGGTTTGTTGAAGTCGCAGGTCTATGCAAATAAACCACAATGACCGATGCCCTAAAGGTGAACATAACACAGGCCATCGCTCAAATTCAGCCGGATCTATGCAGAAGAGTTATTGAAAATTGGATCACTCGGATCGATCCGTGCCACCGAAGCCGAGGTGGTCATTTGAATGATGTCATATTCCACACTTAATGGCATACATGAGTCTTTCAAATAAAAAAATAATTTTGTTGATACCTTACACACAGCTTGTTTTATTCCATTTCAACATCTACCCGCTCTTATTGAAAATCCCTTTATTTAAAAGAAATTTGTGTTAAGCCAGCATCAGCATAATAGCAATCTTTATAATGAAGCTAAATTCTTGACCATAACCTTTAATTGTATGCGTTTTATCTCTTCTTGAAAACCTCACGTCTAAATAAAACACTCCTTATGAAACTCCTACAAGTATTAAAGTCTGACAAATATTCCAAAAATGTAGTAAACTCCTATAAAACAACTTAAGAGTGCACAAAATGTCAAATTTAATCTTGTCTTTTACGGAATCCGATAAAAGAGTTGCGTGTGGATCCGTTGCGAATTTTGACGTTTTTAGCCGATATGGGAAATTTGACATTTAATTCCCTTTGTCAAATAACTCATTTCATGTTTTAATCATTGTACTTTTATTTTCTCCCTTTTCAATTTTTAGATGCCTTATGAAAGTATCAACGCTAATGACACAATTCGTGACTTTTATGATCCAACGACTTTTGAAAAGTTTAGGGCCTGCTGATTCACTATAGTTAATTTAACTCGTGTTGAATTCGATAAATTAACTCGGTAAATTATTTAAGTAAATCATAAAAAAAAAAAGATTTTAGACTTAACAATTTTAATGAATCAAAATGGCTTCAACCCTTTTAAAGTCATTTACATATTTTTGCACCTACGATGATCCTTGTGTATTCAGAAAAATTGTTCAACTAAAATTGGTGAACCATGAGAAAATTGAACATAACTCAGTAATATGACAAATTTCTTAAAAGTCAGGAATTTGACGTTTAAATACAAAAATTAACAAGGGAAATAAAGCCCCCGCTCATTCGCATAGACTAAAATAAACTCCAAAAGAAAAAGTTTAAGAGGGTCAACTCTCATCAAACTAGACCAATAGAAGATGCTAATCGTCAAACTCATAGCGTTCGCGAATGACAATAATCCACTGCTAAGTCAGTTGTTCGCAAAGAAATAAGCTTTGACCTTGCCATCAGCCCAAATCCACGCTGTAACAGTGACAGATATAATGTAAAGTATATTGGTATCATCATAATTTCAATAATTTAGTTTCTTAACATAACTTTTTATCGAGGATCGTAGTGGCGTGATGGTTAGTACGTAGGACTGTTATGCCAGCGGTCAATCCCTGCTTCTACCACCTGCAAGTTCTTTTTCACGAGGAATTGCGAGGAATGGACAAATCCTCCAAGAGTAACTCTTGTCATGAAAAGTGCTTTCTTAAGTTGGCTGTTCGGATTCGGCATAAAAACTTAAGATCCCCTCCATCCCTGAAATGACTCGCACATAGGATTTATTATTTTTTATTATATGGATCGTAAAAAGTGCAGTGTGCGCAGAATTTTATCAGAACAGAAAAAGTGTTGGTGAACATTATTGCTGTGCTTTGGCAATTTGGAAAAGAAAAACTGAATAAATGAAAGCCAATTTTACAGATGTAGATTCAACAATATGGCGGCTCTATCAACTGTCAAAGTTTGGAAGTCTCCATTTGCAGTACATTTACTAGAGATGGATACACTTTGATCCTGTGACGATAGATCTTAAATAAGACCCTTGACATTTAGTGAATGTACTTATTTCCGCAAGTGTCAACAATATTTCCCGTTTACCTCTTAATATTCATAAATACGTTTTCCGTTATCTGTAAATCTTTTCGTACTTTACTCTTGCAAAATCGAAGACAAAAATGTTTGCGTTTACAAAATGTAACTAGTTTTTTAGCAACAATGATAGTTTTATTAATGTTTAAAGGTAATTTGGAAAAACACAACTTGTTCCAAAAGTTTTCAGTTGATTCTGACCAGATCTTTTAATTCTTGAATGAAACAGGTCTTCCTAACAAAATTCAAACTAATATTTGGCATCTGTCACTTGTGGTTAAAATTTTTTGCATTTTGTTATGGATATGGACACCAAGCCAATTTGAAGTTTTCTCACAAAAGTTGAATAATGTAGCAAAAACTTTGCTGAAACCCTTTTTGTTTGAAAATAAAGTTCATTGAAGAAAAAGTCAAGTTATTTTTTGAATTTGTGTAGATTTTATTTTTTTTGTTCATTCATTTTTCTACTTTAACATCTATCTGTTATTTTTGTTGTTATTTTCTTACATATCTTTTTTGTTTTGTACATTTAACATTAAGTTTATACACATTTTAATTCTTTCAAGTATATATAATATTATTTTATATTTGTTTCTTATTTGTTTATATAACTTTCTACTGTGTTAATCTTAAATAAACCTACTCGCATATACTATATAGAGACGATTATAGAAATATCTATACCCAATTAATATATAGTTATATGGTGTAGAGTTTGATTTGTGTATTACTGGTTCAAAGTTTTAACAATATTATTTATTTATTTTTTTCTTCTTTTTGCAAAAGAAACTTCTCTCACTATATATAAGTATACATAATGAAATATAATCTTTATAAACAAACAATTTAAGAATCGAAAAAACAGAACCTTAAAAAATATATAAAGAGCTTTTTTGCAGTTATAAGTCTTATGGAAAATAATGCACTCAGTTGATGTTTATTTTTTATTTTAAATTTATATTTTTTTTTTCTTTAAACTAATTTTAATATTTAAGAAATACATGATTTAGTTTTTTGTTTTTTAATAAAATATAAATAAAGTTATACGTTGGGAGAATCTTATATTTATAACAATACAAAATTTTATCTTCTTTTTCTATTAAAAGGTAACTGGGATTTACATAAAAATAACTTTTGTTTACCCTTGTGAGTTTTTTTCTTTTTAATTATTAATTTTATCAGGGACACAAAGCTTAAACTAAATATTAAAAAATATATATGTTTATTTACTTTCTATATCTTTTCTTTAAAATATTTTCATTTTCATTTTTGTTTAAATTTAAATATGCGTCCATCCATCGTTTAATTCCATTCACACTTCATCATTTTTAAATACCATGCATTCTTTTTTCAAAATTCAAAAATCCAAATGGAAAGTTAGGATCAAATAATTTGTTTTATGGATTTTATTTTCACATCTAGTTTTCAAATAAATTTTATTTGCATTGATTGTTATTTTGTTAAACTGTGATTATTGACTGTGAAATATTAAATAGTGATACTTAAATGCTATTGAAGGAATTTAAAGGGTTTATGTTTCTTTTTTCTTTAACTTCAATTTACTTATTTAGAAAAAAAATAAAGATTAATAAAATTAAAATAATATAAATTAACAAAAAAAAACTATACATTAAAAAAAAACATAAACAAGAGTTTTTTAAAACTAAAAATATAATAATAAGATTAATAAATCACATCTGTTATCACGGTTATCTTCAAGCGCAAAAATTAAACGATAAATCGCATTCGATTCTACTTCGATTTTCATTTTTCTTTTTCTTTCTATATTTATCTCGTTTTCTTACGATTTCTTCATCTTGTTTTCATTTCATTTTACAATAATAATAATTTTACAATAATAATTGAAAATATATAATTTGTTTGTATAAATTCAGAGCGAAACTGAAACTTACCACACACATGGTTTGGGGTGTGGTGAATTTAGAAAATTTTTTAACCAAAACACGAATGTACTCATGGCTTAAGTTCGAATTCGAAGAAATCAAAGAAATACTTTTTGTTGTTATTGTTTTTTACACAACTGGTACACAAACCCATTCTAAGATTCGAAATAGCCAAGACCAAAGCCAATTCTAGGCAGCCGCTGTAATTTTCGGTGTCGAAATTGGTGCTGTGCCTGAACTATTGGTGGGTGAATTGCTGGCGGATGGGGCAGCGCTGTCGTCATTATTTATGTCATCATTGATGGCATTTATGATTGTTCCATCGGGACCAGTTGTGGTGTTATTGGCCAGCATATTGGCACGTAACTCTGGGGGTAGGAATATTTTGACAACGTTTGTGATTTTAACTCGGCAATTCGGGCAGTTGGTCAATCTGGAATAGAATGAAGAAAATATGTGTTATTAAATGTGTTAGAAAGAGAGAAATTCATATTTTAGATATGGCAACAAATCAACTGTCAATATAAACAAACAGGGATGCTATGCAACTGTCATTTTAAACTAAACGAAAGTGACAGTGCTCAAATTCCACCATTTTAACTAAATTCATTTTGACATCTCAGGCGAGAAGGGGTTGAGACATCAAAATGAATGACGCATTGTCACATTGACAGTTTATTTGATTAAATTTTGTTTTGTAAAGAAAAAGCTTTAAAAAATTTGATTTCTTACCTTGCTGCGCACTGACTGCACGCCATAACATGACGACACGGATTAAACATACTGTTGATTGAACGATCCATACAAATTTTGCATGTCATCGCTTCTGAGATCCTTGTATCGACACATCGTTCAATTGCTGCTTCTCTTTCTTCTTTCTCCTTTATGGCAAAATCTACTTTACCCCCAACAATTGCACCATCTTTCACCGTACTTGGCAGTAATCTACTTATGTCATCTGCCGTACTTGTTGATGCCGATGCTGTAATTTCAATACCTCGTTCGTGTAAAATTCGTCGTGCCTGATCGTGAACTTCACGGCAAGTGCGTTGTATATCGAAAACATAACGTTTTCCTAGTTCGGTGTCTTCTTTAAACATCGAAGCAATAGTGCCTTTGAGATCACGTGTAAATTGATTTGTTACCACACCACGTACTTTATCACAGACATAGAATGCATGGCGTTCGGTTATCGAACGATAGAGACCAGCAGCGATTGCATGTTTTTGCAGTTTGATCTCGAGTTCCTTGCGATCGTTGTGATCGTCAACGTATTCTAATTTAAAGGTACGCCGGAAGGATTTAGCTGCTGCAATCGCACTGAATGGGATGCTGCAAAGAAAAGAATACAAAAATAATAATTAATAATGTGCTAAAAAGACATGAATATATTTAATGGTCATTTGACAGTTGATTTGACAGCTTAAATTTGTATATTTCCCACCCCATGAACTGTCACACATGTGTTCGAAATTACAAATTCAAACTCAAGATAAGGGCTTTTATTTATCAAACTACTTAAGGCTAGTCAATTCCAGTAATCCAAGTCTTATCACTTTGACAGCTAATATACAGTTACAAATTTACACTTCTCACATCTCAAAAAAAAAAAACTACAATGGGAACAGAATCAAAACAACATGCAACAAGCGCCACATGTAATCTCTTGAGAAAATTTTTACAGGCATATCAGTAAATTATTCATATAATGAATTTCCCAGAACTGCCATGATATTTCAAAAGTCACTTAGTCTAGCCCAGCGGCACAGTGGCGCTACGCAGGGAATAATGCATTTTGCGGGTTTTGAATGAACTAAAAAAAATAATCAACAAAAGAACCACATAGTAATTTTCCATTTTTATAATTATTGTGGTATGAGGAACTTAATGGACGCACTTGATAACAGAGTTTTGTTCTTGAGGTAATTAAATTTCTTATGGATTCGATATTTTTACATTCATCGGGTTTGTGGGTCAGTAACTCACTTGGAAACTTAGCCAGTCAAAATAATTTCCTTTTTCTTGGAAAGTAACCTTTATGAATCTGCCTAAGTCAAAAGCCACATCACACATTTTGGAGAAATTCCATTTCATCGAATTTTGTTTATAAATAATTTCACACAATTGGCTGTTTAAAAATAATAACAAACGAGGAAAATATTATTTTCTACTAAAGTGTGGACTTTGAAATTTGTGGAAATTTGTCAAAAATTCAAATTTAAGATGACAGTAACATCAAAAACTACATTTATGTCACTTTACATGAAGGATTGAAATGTAGACGTGTTTTAAGCGGGGTTCGCATCCCATTCTCAAACGCATTGTCAAATATGCTGAATAGGTATGTCAAACATGTGAACCCCACCTTAGAAATTCCCACTAGCACTTGGACTAAGGTCACTCAAGTTGAGAGTTCGAACTGGAGTTCAGTTGAAATGATGGTTGTTAGAATACTTCCTTTCGAACGGAAACGGATCTGACCACAATTTGAATTAACACCAATGACATTTAATTTCCTAAACTGTCAGTTTTTAATTTAAAAGAAAATTTATTGTTTTGAATACAAATTATGTGAATAAAATGTTAATGGGCCTTTGGCTAATGATAAGGAAAGACTGACACAGCATATACCAAATATGTTAATGATATTGAAAAATTCTCATAAACATTCCCCAACCTTAGCATTTCAATAAATGTCTCCTCAATTTGTTTTCACTTTACCCAAACTCAACTTCGAATAGCAATTTCCAATTACTGCTCCATAAAAGTGCTGATTGGATCCCATTTACAAAGTTTTATCATTATATACCTAAACCTTACCAACAACAATAACAATAACTAAAAAAAGGACACCCCACTTCGTTCCATGAAAGATCACAATTTAAAATAAACTTCCATCACTCAATCGCACAAAGGACATCATTAGTTACATCTGTCTTCACAAAAGTAATCTTTAAAAAAAATAAAAATAAATAAACCCACCTTAAGGATAAGCACTAAAAACTTAAAAAATACAAAAACCAAAAAACCAAAAAGAAAAAATAAACCGAAGAAGGAAAATCATCTTAATATGGACAGAAACATTCGTCCTTAAGGTCAAATGGGGCAGAATTTTTGCCTGTTTACGAGATAAATCTTTATTTTTTTTTCGTGTTGTTGTCACACTTATCTTATTCAAAGCTCTCTCTCTCTGTAATGTCATAGTCAAGCTATATAGCTCGAGGAGATTCATTTTTATCTTGATAACACGAAATCCAACACAGTCAGTGCGGTGGTTGTTGAATGAAAGATATAGTGGAGGATGTGAGGATACTTATAAAAATACCTACATTTAGATGGAATTATTTTTTATTTGAAAAACAAGTTCCTGAAAAAGAAATATACGGGACTATGACATTCTAAGTTAAGTTATGTTGTGCTTTATGATAAATGCGGGCAATTTAATGGTTATTACACAAAAAAGTCCAAAGTCAACACTAAACCAAACTTATACTTAAAACGAACTCCTCCTACTTAGTTCTGTTCGATGGGAAGAACACAGTAAAATCCGAATCTTCGTGCGGACTAAACGTCAACGTTACTCATAAATTGAGTCAATAACCTGACAGAATATAATACATAACGATTTTCCGTCATAAAAACGACACACCCCACTCTCGTAATCATCATCGTCATCGGTTGTCCCCGTTCCTGGTAGGTAAACACGTTTCAATCGATCAAGCTCTTTAACAAGGTAAATTATTAAACAAATAGGGTCAATCGGGAAATTATAAAATTTACGTCCTGTTCTACTTTTTGTTCCTTCTGTTGTTGTTGTTGACTTCTTGGTTGTCATTCTCCGAATCAGGTAAGCAAGCCTCATACCTTATTATATAATTCAGGAACATGTTCGTTCGCATAAATAATCTCCCTAGGGAGAGACACCTTTTTAGTACATATATAATATTCCATGTCCAGCAAGGAACATCATCATACTCTCATATGAGTTTCTTTATGTTGGCATCATCGATCCGACCAGCATTTTCTTCTTCTTTATTCGTTTTAGTTTCTGGCCCAAACATGGATGTTGGAGAAATTGAATAAATCAAAGAAGCTGTTGAACGAGTAGAGAATAATCGAAGACGACGACGGCGATGACCAAAAGAGTGCAAAATATACGAATTTTCAAGGAATAAGGTTAGACCGGATTGTTCGTAACTATACATAAATGCTATACACTACAAATTCTGGTTAAACCAGTAGCAAATTGCCATAATGATTGTGGATGAGCAGAAGACGAACGATGACAGGTGCGGTCGCTTATCAATTATTACATTGTCAATAATGGAAGAAAAAAGAAATTACATTTTTCCAAACTATACTATCTGGTTGAAAGTGCGTTGACATTTATATTTAGCAAAACATGTGAACATTATGGTTTGACATTGTATTTGACATTGTATTTGACATTTTGATTTATTTTGACGTTTTGTTGAACATGGCAATTTAAATGTTTCCTAAAAATGTTTTCCTAAAGAAAAGCCCCTTTGACAGCTTATGTTCAAATATTTTAAGGTACTGTTTTCAACCCTTTGTAAATTCCATTTCAACTAAACTTAATTTTTGAGTATTATATTAAGTGATAAGAACGAATTCGATGCTAACTCAACCTAAGCTTTCGGACTAGCATGTAAATAAGGTAATTTCTGCTACCATCTACATTCATCCAATTTCTACAAGGTCTGTTTGATAACTTGAGAGTAGGAAAAATCTTAGTTCTATTCAAATTAGTTAATTTTTGACATTTATACTGTCAAATTAGAGTGTAATATTAAAACTCAGCCTCATTACAACAAAAAACCTATCTCCTTTATGATTTCCGTAAATTTCACTGTCAAACAGACTGTAACTGGGTTTCTCATTAGAGTATGTGTTTTGTTTTTTGTTTGGTTTAAATGGAACTTACTTGTTTTTCTCATCTCCAGTGCAAACCGTGATGCCATGAGCACCTACCGCAATATCACAACGCACTGGATTTTCATTTGTGGTAACACCACTAAAGATCTCCTCCCCATAACCAGGCAACTCTTGAATCTCCTGCAGTAGCCAGTACTTTGCCGATTTTGGTGGCATATTCAATCTGGCTAGTTTCTCATGTTCGACAGCAATTTGACGAAGAAACTCATCAGGCAGCTCACCGTTGGTATCATTTGCTGGTCTTATGATGTAGTCCTCGTAAATTTTTAGTGGTGATGTTACCATTAAATTTTCCACGCTTAAAACATCCGTTGAATTGTTTGATACTGCTGCTGATGATGCCGTCGTTGATGCTGCAGATGATGTTGACGATGATGAAGCTAATGTTGATGATGACGATGCGGATGTTGTTGCTGATGCAGATGCTGAAACTGAGGCTGATGCTGATGCTGATGCGGCTGCAGCAGCTGTAGAAGGCGGTTGTGTACTAATGGCGGGACTTGACGATGATGATGTTGAAGCTATCGAATGAACACCTACGGCTACGGCTATATGCGGATGACTATGGTGATTGACCGAATGATGTGGATTGTCAATATTTTCACAGGATTTTTGTTTAGAAAGGCGACGTTTTTTCAATGTAAATACATAATCCTTCTCTTTCTTTTCCTTATGTTGTTGTTGGATAAGTTTGAGAAGTTGTTCTTGTTGTTCCCGTTTCATGCGTAGGGGGCATTTGGATTTCAATGACATATCATTAAATCGAATACTATCGGCTTGACACAAAAGTGCACTCAATTTTGCAGCGTTATTCCAATCTTTGGCATTAAGTCGGCCTTCGAGTAGATCCACCTTGGCTTGCATGTAAAAGAGATTACGGACACTTTCTTGTAGGATAAAATGCACTGGTACCCAGAATTTTACTCGCAATGCTAGCATCAGCTGAATGCCACTACTGCAGCTGCCATCTTGAGTAAGGCGATTGCGGAGATTTATCCATTGGCGGGGTCGGGTTTCCTTCTGATTGGGCAACCAGTGTTCGAGTCCGAAATATTCCATTTCACATATTATGCCGAGGGCTTTGCAAACCTGAAATGAGAAGAATAAATTATTTTATTAGTATTGGTTGTAGTTTATGAAAATAATACGGTACAAAATTGCATTCTATCTGTCAAAAATAAATGCATTTTGACATTTCTACAACAACATTAATCAATTTTTTCGAAAAACGGAAACAGATCTCATAATGAAAATAATGGCTATTTCAGAAGAACACATTTACGAAAGTGTCAATTTTTTGATTTGTTCATTTTTAATGCAGTTTTGATCTGTCAAAAACGTAACAAAATTCACTAAACTAAATACATCAGATGCGAATTTTAGTGCAGAGTTCTGTCAATTTGTTTTTTCTATATAAATTTTATAGCTTATTTAATCAAAGAAACTTAAAATAAAGGAACAGACCTATAATTACTCTCACTACTATATATAATTTTTTTAAAGAAAGTTCCAAAAAATAAATAAATAACTTCGTATGTGAAAACACCACAGGGTTTGTTGAGTTAACATAACTTTTATTTTGCTCTGAATTAATTTTCTTTTTTTCCTCTTTTTTGTATTAATTTTTAAAACTGATTCCAATCAATTTTAAATAAATATAGGATTCAATTTTAATTAAATTCGATCCCCTGAAATTCCCATAGAAGAAATAAAAATGTTATTTCAAGTGGAAAATAAACCAATGTAATTCACCTCAAAGTCAACACACCACACTGTGGTCATATTTTAAAACCAAAACAGCTTTTCACTTGTGTCAACCGATGACAACCCCAGGGAGATGAACGATGCAATTTGCCACAAAAAAGAAAAAACAGAATAAAAAGGGATTCAAGTCGAGTCGAATCGAAAAAGAGAGAACCAAAATGACAATCAAAAATAAGGAGATATCTTCCATTTAGATTGTATTTTCCCCGGGAGGTGGATGGGTTTGTATTAAGTATATGTGTATACTGTATAGCACACACATACAAATTTCTGTAGCCATTACATAAAACGAAAATCCCTCTATGGCAGTAAATGGATGTGTTAAATTGCATCTCACATTTTTCAAAAAAGGGATACGATCTCTCTCGCAGATATCAGGAAGCATCAGTGAA
Organism: Eupeodes luniger; assembly: GCA_951509635.1. Taxonomy (NCBI): domain Eukaryota; kingdom Metazoa; phylum Arthropoda; class Insecta; order Diptera; family Syrphidae; genus Eupeodes; species Eupeodes luniger. The sequence continues at coordinate 56,628,250 of OX608073.1, forward strand.
GCCTTTTAGAAGAGAAAGCACATTTGTCTCATCGGAATGGGTAAAGTGTCAGAGAGATTTGGTATAGGATTTAAGATATCACAAGAGCTTTGATGGTGGGAAATGTGTCATTTTAACTGTTAATTTATCTCTAATACATTGTTGAGGCATAGAACGCTCGTCCCGAAAGAGAACAAATGATAATTACTTGGTTGTTTCCAAATCCCGCTCACTCGTTTCATATGTCATTAAGCTCGTTTCTATTTTGGAGAAATTGACAGAAGCCAATGACCCTATTTGTCTCATTGCAGTATGTAAATATACTTTCGTGATTTGAACTCTTATCCTTGAATGTTTTTTCATTTCAAATGACAACATTCACATAGCTCAAGTGCATACTTACCCTTATTTTTGTATTTGTTGTTTTGTGTAAAGACTCTCTATCCTTGTATCTACATTATATTTTTTTTCATTAAATTCTCGTCGTTTTGACGAGTGAAACTTTCGTCTGCTTTTGATGTTGGAATGGATTTCAGAAAAAAACAAAAACCCAAAAAAAGCTGTTGGGATGTGGTTTAAATAAACACAGTCATTATTTTGAAGGAAAGAAGTGTCTGTCTGTCAGTAGTGTGTTAACGATGAAAAACTGAGGTAGATGAGTTTTTCCTTCTTTTTCTTTTTTTTTTGGAATATATTTGCATGAGATATCCTTAAAAAACTTCTATTTTGGTTGCTTTTTAATGATATTTGAGTCATGTTTTTTCATTGAATATTTTAAAAAAATACACGAATATTTTCGGAAGAACCACATAATATGCCAGATTGTGTTTGAAACTTAAATGTATTCAATAAAGGTATGTACGTGTTTTAAATATGTTAAGCGGATTTACATTCCAGTGTTTTATTTGACAGTTTTGTTGTTCTACGATTCTTCGTGTTTCACCTTGATTGCGGATAAATTTAAAGCACGTGCAAACTTTGTTGATTATCACTTAGTTGAGAATTGTTAAAATTAACACAATTATCAGCTTAACCAAATTCAACCCTAATAGAACCTCAACTAATCCACTGAAATCGGTAGTTTGACATTTGTGTGAACTGTCAATTTCACGATAAGCTAGTAACGCCAAAACACTATTTAACTCATAAAAATTCTAGATGGCGCTGAAACCGATCTCGATAGTTCACAATAAGCATTTTACAATACTCTTTTCGTATATCGAATCTCTTGTGAATTCGTGGATAACACTTAAAATTGAACTCATGACTAATACCAACAATCCAACATTTAATAATTGGAGAAGTTGAATAGCTCTTTAAAATATAAAACATAGTTTTTATAACTAAATGATTCATAAGATGAACTTTTCGAGTTGAGCTTGATGGCTTTTGCGATATTACTTTCGAGGTTTATAGATATAACAAAACATCCAATTTCAACCAAGCCATTATACCTTCAACTTTCTTCGATGAGCTAACCGTAACTATGTACCAACCAACCTAACTTTTAAAATTACTTTCTTTCTTATACTTTATTGCAACAAAGAAAGAAAATTTAATTCTCTGAACTTCCTGACGAACCCACAAGCACACTTAATCCAATTTCCGTGAACAATTAAAAGCAGTTTCCACCATCATACCACAAAACTCCTTTTAAAATTTTCACCATCATCCTGACCATAATAAAACCCACAAAACACTGCCACACTAAACATTGAATTTATCACGGATAACGGATCCGAGTTCTTTGTTAACTCAGTTGAGAAAAAATAGAAGAAAAATAAAGACCAAGACCAAGCCCAAGCCCAAGCACTCAGGAAGACTTAACTTAATGGATTTCATAAAGCCTTTGAATCCGTTTTCCCTGACAATGGGTGATAAATTGGTAAAAAGTTCTAAAAAGCATTCTTTATTCCCCACCGAATGAAAGAATATCCTTCTCTATTTTTGTTTTGTTTTTTGATTGTCTTTGTATTATTGTTTTTGGTTTTCAATTTAATTGAATTTCGAAGCCAAAAACAAAATAATGATGACTGGAAAACAATAAAATCGTTGAAATGAAATTTCGATCATAATGTTTTTTGGGAGGAAACCTACCATCATCATCAACATCATTGCCATCACCCACAAAGAAAACAAAATGATAAAATTTAGTTTTTGGGGGGAAATAGAAATTTTTTCTGATGAAATTTATTCAATAAATAAATAAACAGACCAATTTATTGAAATTAAATTATGTTGGGCGACAAAAAATAAATATAAAATCCACTGATGGGATGTAAACAATGCATTAAATTTGATTGGTCAACATTTTTAAAACCCAAGGGAATCGTGGGAAAAAACTAATTCTATTCCACATTTTAGAAAACAAAAATGTTTTATCTGATTGCTTTCCTATATTCAAATAAGGCATTTATGTATAATTTAAAGTGTAATGAGGTTTTAGGTGATTAAAGTAGAGGAATGAATTCAATTTGAATTATTTTAAACAGTAAACTCAGAAAATTTTAGTTCATGCGAAAGCAAAATTTTCGTTCACTTTTGCTTTCGTTAAGTGGAGAGAACACATTTGACAGCTGATTTCAATTGTCCCAACAAATTTCGCAGCAAAATGACTTCTCTTTCGATGCTATTCTTTTTGACGTTTGGGTCGAAATTAAATTATCATCTAGATTGACCAATGTAAACGAACACCTACCAATCAATATGGATTATAACATTTCTCAAAAGTCACAGGTTTGACGATGCTCTTTTGAGACGTGTCATTTTGACGTTTTGTGTCGAAATGAAATGGTTGTCAAGATTGACCAATGTGAACACCGCCAAATTGGATTATGGAATTTCTCCAAAGACACAAATTTGACGTTCGTTTATAACGAGCAATGTCTATAACTTTTCAATGACAGATTTGTGACATTCCCTGTTGAATGTTTTAAATTTAAAGCAATTACACACCATTTTTGAAACGGAACATATAATGACGATTGAATGAAAATACTTCTGCAAAACAAATTCAATTATTATTTCATATGCTGGTTTATAAATAAAGAAAATGTTCGTATACTTCAAGTTATTGGGCCTGTCCTTTCATTTTTTTACTTTTGTCTTTATATCGTTATTTAATCAATATTGATTGTTGTGTTGTTATTATGTTTTGTATTTAACGATAACAATGAATGGTGGAAAATCAATACCTCCCTGATTTTTGTTTTTCAATTCTTATACATTATTTATAATTGCGTTTTAGTAAGTACCTTTGTACATATATCTAAATATAAATATGGCCTCTTTTGATAACTCGATAAAAACGACAACGGAACGATGATATTGACAAGTTTATGTAAAAAGTCGCACTTCAAGGCTGCCAGGTACGTCAATAACGTCAAAAGTCTTTTCAGTTTATAATATTATTGACAAATACAATTATAAGGTATGCAAAAGTTGTGAATAAATAACGTACCTATGTGTACTTAAAACTTGAAGTAGTATCGTGTGTAACTCGCTTCTTGAAATAAAAGTCGTTGTTTTTTTTTAGTTCAAATAGTGACATTACAAGTTGACACTTATATTCAAGTAAAATTGTAGTAGATTGATATTTCTTATTAAAGTAAATTTACAACTTTCCAATATCTGTTTGTATAAGGGTTTAAAAGTTCTAACCTTTGTACTTTTATAACAAAATGATGAGTACAAAAATAAAAATAATGACATGGTTTAATTTTTAATTTTATGTAAGTAGGTGGATGAAATTTTCAAAACAAATACACGCACATATAATATGAGAAAATGTGTAATAATTTATTTCCCTCATTATATTGTCTTATCACAAAATTGCATTTTGATTACCTACTTTAAGCTATCTCAGTTAATATTAACTTAATTTGATTAAATTTAAAAGTACGTTTAGATACACTTATTATCTGAGAAAGTTTCTTTGTTCTTTACACGAGGCGATGCACGTTATAAAGTACTTTAAATATAAATTTAAAACATAATAAATTGTTTCAGTTTCAAAAAAAAAACATGACAAAGTGAATATGGAGCAACAATGTAAGACTAACGAACTTAATTTTAAAGTTTAGTATATAATTTGTCAGATAAGAGAAATAATTAAATGAAATTTTTCATAAAAGAAGAAAATAATTAAAATATTATCACTTATTTTGGAAACAATTAACAATTTTAAGATCATTATAAATATAAATGATATCGTCTCAATTGTACTAGAATTGCACTTGACATTAAGATTCAATGAAACAAAGTTTCAAATGTCAACCTTCAATAAAGTATTCCCATACAATAAATGACATTTTTAAGATGATTAATAAAGCTAATATCAATATCAGTTTTATTATTCATATCAAGTTTTTAATTTTTTTTCTTAAAATATTGCTCATTCAAAACAAGTACATGTTGGCAGACCGGATAAATATTCTGCAACAAAATTAATAGCGGCGTTGAGATATTTCAAACCAGTACAGCTAAACAAAACTAGCTTATGTAAACACTACCTAAATATAAATCGAGGGCAATAAATTATTTAGTCCAATCCAAATGTTTATTTTCAATGTGGGAGGAGTTTAATTTATTTTCATAAAGTTTGTTTTAGGAATTGTCTCAATATTATATTGCCCTTAAATAGAAAGAACACAATTTAATGTATGCACCTGTTTTTAATTAGCATTTTGATCAATATTCAAATACTTTCTGAAAACTATAGAAAAGTAATACTATTCAAAGTCCAATTACAATTTCTTATACAACAACATAAATAAATGCTGGACATTAAAAAGGTCATCAAATATACAGGCTAAGGTTTTTCATGCACAAACTATTCTCTTTCAAAACAATGTGTTGTGTATAAGGACTAAATGAAGTGTGAACACGCCTCAAAGAAAGTACAGCACTGTTAATGTGAAGTTAAACGTCAATTCAATACGTCGAGATGACAGCTGGTTAATTTCAGGCTCCTTGTACACTAGGTTTTCCTTACATCCCATTCACATGAAGGAAGAGAAATATACATTTTGAGATGTTTTTTTCTGTGAATGAATGTTTCTACGTTAAAAAAGGCATTTGCTTTAAATTATAGAAAGTTTTTTAGTTTTATAAATGCCTTCTAAAATAAATTACCTTGAAAGCTTTAGATAGATTCTAGGGTTGTATTCATTTGAAATACAAAAAGTCAAGAGTCAAGTGAACGCATTACAGGTAGGTTTCAAAAGTGCCTAACGAATATACAATTTTATTCATTTGCATTTATAATATCAATAATTGTTTGTTGTTCCATTTCGAATTCATGTTGAATTTAATAAGTGTTTTTTTTTTATAGGTAGGTGCAAGGAAAAGTGGAAATAAGTTTCCATTATAATTTTCTCCATCTTTTTTAGTTGCAAATAATAAATTAAATTCAAAGTGTGACATATTTCAAGTCATCATTATTAAACTGCTGTTGCTAAGTTAGAAATGAATTTTGTTTGAACTTTGTGTGACTAACTTTGATTGCTATTGTTTAATACTTGAATACAAAAGGTAATAAATAAAAGATGATTAGCTGGACTTGTATACCTCTTGGTTAAATAAATATGATTTTAACCGATAGTTAAGTTAAAAGTGATGTTAGCAAATATCATATCCTTTAATGGATATTAAGCTCTGACTAAACTTTCATTTAAAATTGCATCATTAAAATCAGTATAATCGCATTTTTGGAAACAACTTGATTCTCATAAAGATATCAAACTTCAACACTAAATCTGAATGCTTCTTCGTAAAAAAGTCATTCTTTTTTAATTTCGTTCAAAAATGTCAAACCAGTTCATTATGGAAGAAAACAAAAATACATAAAGTTCATTCTATATACAAAAAACAGAGACATCAAACACGAATGTTGGTCGTGATTGCTTAAAAAATCAAGTCGAACAAAATGAACATTTAATCGGATCTTAATTTTACTACCGCTGTGCTGCTGCTGTCTTTTCTAAAACATAAAACAGAAAACAGCTGTAGTAATTGGTATATTATATACCTTATGTCTGTCATTAAGATATTATATCTTTTTTGCTCAATGCCGGATATAAAGTTATGATCACTTTTTTATTGAACTGATAAAAAAGAAGAGACAAACGTGTGTGAAACTCTTTGATAACAAACAACAAAAGAGACTCAAGTGTTTGCTAAAGTGTTCATTCTGTAAATGACGTTTAGAGACGTCCACGTCAAAATATTTAAAATGACACTTTTCTCAAAAAATTCACTTCTTTGGAGAGCTCTTATTTCAAACAAAACCGAACCGATTCAAACTCTTTTTTAAGAGAAATAAAAGATATTAATATACGTAAGAATTTTATATAATATATAAAATGGCTGAGAAAGAGCATGAAAAAACCGCGAAATTGAAAATTGGACTTTGAACAGCGACCCAAACAGATATTGGACTTTGGACTCAATGTTCGTTTAGTGATGATCGTGTAAGTTGCATATTATACTATTTGTTGGCATACACTTTACTTTTTTTTAGATCAGACTTTTTAAGTAAGAAACAAAAAAGAAGATACTTTACTCAGAGGGACACAATAATTGGAAATTGTGGGCAAAAAAGTGAGGGCAAAATAAAAATGGGTGTGTGTGTTCGTTTATGTACAAAAGACATTAAAATGTTTCTTGAGTCTTGAGGTTTTTTCCATTCGTTTTTTTTTGTGTGTTTGTTTGTTATGTTGTGTCCGTTGATTTGATTTTCTTTTTCTACATTTTGTATCTTTTTATCTTGTAGGTGAGTAATAATTTTCTTTTGTTATTAATTTTTTTCTTTGTCGTGAGTTGGCTCTTCCAGCATAGGTTAGGTATAGATCATAGACCTCGTGGATCATGGTCGTTGCTTTGTTTATAAAATAACCGTTCTCTTGGTGACAGAATGCGTAATGGACATTTATATGGTGTTGCGAAGTCAGTTTGAGGTTTGAATAGCAGATGTGGCAATATGGAATTGAGAATATTGACTTCAAATTGTAATGACTCATGATGATTGATAAATTTAGGATAATGGTATTTTAAGGCTACCATACGAAGTGCTGAAGTTTTTGAGACTACAAACTTAAAGATTTAACTCAAGTTAAACTCATATAAACTTAGTTTGAGTCAGTACGTATGTATGATTTGACTTAAAACAATTATTTACTTAGCCATAAATTTAACAGAAGAATGACTCACCAAACAATTGATAGATATCATTTTATGGCTCATTTTCAAATTCACTTTCAAATTTAGAATTTGACACTTCGTTGTGTCAAAAAGAAATTGCTGACAATTAAAAATAAGTTCCCTCTTTTCATTAAACGTTTGGAATGGTGGTGTTTTAGGTTTACCCACATAATAAAGGCGAATTATGATTATGACATAAAGCATTACATTGAATTTCCCCCAAGCCAACCAAAAATTAACCCCTGATGTTACATTAATTAAACTACACATATAAAAGTTTTACTTTATGCTATATATGTACATATGTACATCCGTTGCTTTATACTTAAAACATAAAACTTTTGAATCCCTCAACTCAACATTTGTCAATTTAACATGCTCCAAATCGTTGAACACAGCATCATCAGAATAACCATTGTTTAATGTCGGTATATTCATTTCATATTTATTAAATGGGGGGTAATAAAAACAGAAGAAAAAAAAACACACAACATCATCTCAACAACTACCATCTTCCCGTTTAACTTGCATTGCATTGCCTTGCCATTGCTGCCTCCAGCTGCGTTCGTTGAAACAATTTCCCAACACACTATTCACTCAAACCATCATTTCATGAAAAAGAGTTCTTCTCCTTCCCCCTCCCCCACTGCTGTTTTATATATTTACCTATGTATGAAAAGAAACACCCTTCCTCGCCCAACCCAACCCAATCCAACTATCAACAACATCCCAACGCCAACCCAATCCCAACCAGTTTGTTGTCTGCCATTGTGTGATCACTCGGTGAGCACGTGCCATAAAATTGTCCATTTGACGCGGTGTGCACACTGCTCAAGCCCCAGTGAAACGGCAACAAGAACGAACCAAAATAAAGAAAAAAAAAAGAAAAGAGAGAAACATAAACAAACATAAATATACAACAGAAAAAAAAATAATAAACAGAAAATATTAAAGAGCAAAGCAAACGGACCATGAACGAATTGGATGAGGCACGAAGGGGCACTGAGGATGAAGCAAACACAATCGCGGTACGGGATGCTGGATGTATCTTCGAGTTTCTTCTTTTGGTTCATATAATCGGTTCGCCTTCACTAGCGATAACGAGTTATACCACTCTACTTCTCACAAATCAACTGCATTGTCGGCGGCTTTTGCATCAGTGAATCCTCCGTTATAAATACAATGAGTTTGTCTCTTTCAAAATGCGTTTCAATCTGACAGGCTGCTTTTGTTTCTTATTTTTTACCCACCCCCGCCAGATGTCGCTCTATTATGTTGAATTTGGATGAACATTTTTAAAACAAAAAATTTCACTGAAGAGAGTTTGTATCACACTTTTTGTTAACCATACATACATATGTCTGCACTAATGGAGACAGATCACTAATTAATAAATTAAAAAAAAGTATAAATGGATTTTCAACTTACGTCAATTTGACAGCTACCGCATTGTTATACGAAAATAGACGATCACAAGTAATTTAATTGAATGTGCCCCCAGCCCAAAACAATAATGTTTTAAGTTATGTCAAGTCTTACGCTCGTTTTAATTTTAAAGCGATGCGTAATCGAAATGTCAAAAATAGAATTAAAGCTAAATGTCAATTTGACAATTCTCAAGTGTTCGTTAAGATTTTTCCTTCGTTCAGAATTTATTAAATATTTAAGGAGAAATTAATTATGAAAGCTTATTGCATAAGGTATAAAACCAATAAAACAATCATTATTCATCTTTCAAAACATTCTAAATTTAAGAAATTGTCGGTCTTTTTGAACCCTGTATATTGTAGGTATTAATCTCTCTCTATTCTTAAAGCTATAAATCTTTATTGTACACAAATCTGAATGAAAAATCTTGAAACAAATTAATTCAAAGTAGACAAAATGCCAAAGTTTATTAAAAGAATTTTTTTTCGTCGTTTTTGACGTCAATAAAAATATCTGCCATTGCAGACACAGAAGCGGGCTTAGGTTGGGGTTAATACATAAGTACAAAATACATATGGCACGTGTGTAGAAAGTCTTTTGAATTTCATGAATGTATCTATATGTATGTACTTGTATATTCATATCTTTTGAGCAAATAAATTTTTAAGAACATACGTCAAATGCATTAAATGTAGACAACATAATCTTTGAGCTTTATAATAAGAGGGGTTAATAAGATAAAGAATATTTTCTTTGAACTTATATTAACCAAAAATCAAACATGAAAAAACACAAAACCAGCGACTTGAAAAATTCTTTAATTCTTTAAGTTTTGCAATTATTTGTACGATATATTCATCAAAAACACACACAAATTCTTATTAAAATAGGATTGTTTTCTCAGAGAATTCCAAAATCTTCCTCTTTTTGTGAAATTGATATTTCAATGACCTTTCAACAATTTTTTATTTTTATCAAAAGAAAAGAAAAAAATGCCCATAAAGAAAACAATTTCAAACACGCAGAAGACATCAAAATAAAAGAAACATTAACAAATCATCACATTTTGTTTTGATTCAAGATCTCAATTAATTTCGATTTTATGTTTTGACAAATCATCAAAGATCATCATTCAATGCTATAATGTTGAAAGTGAAGAAATTTTTATTAAACAATTTCAACTTAGAGTTTTATTTTCTGTTGTTGAAAAGTTCAATGAAACCATTCAATTTTTGTTTATATTCTTTAATCCAGATGGTTTAAGATGCTTTTGGAAAAATTGGAATCAACAATTTATAGACATAAAAGTTTGTTTTAAACTTTTTTTGTTGTATTTTGTTTTGAAAAATGTCAATTTATCCAAAGTGATGATTTTGACGTTTGTTATTTATAAGGCATTTTAAATTGCTATGGTAAATTATTTTCTTGTTTTTTAATAACTGCCAATTTTCACAGATGTAAAAAAAGTTCATTTACACACTTGTCAAAACACAATCGAATATTGATTCTGACTTTTCCTTTTCATTCCTTCCTGTCAAAGTGTTTGTGATCAAAAGTTGTACGAATAAACATATAAGGAATCTGTCAACGAAAAGTGACAGCTATCACTTTGGTAATTAGAAAGAAAGTGTAAGAAATCATGCAAAGTTTGACGTTTATAAAGGTTCGATTCCTTTTTTTTTAAAAGATCTGTTTGCTTTTGTAAAAGACAAAAATTCTTAAATAATTTAGTTAAAAGTCACAGCTTGTGCTTGTAATCACTACATTTTTAATAAAGAATAATATTTTTCCATTTGGCAATTTGTCTGATTAAATATCACCTTGTCTAGGTACAGTGTTATGTTATGTTCTTTGTTTTTCTGTTGTGTATGAGGTTTTAACATTATAGTTATCGCATTCAGTCAGCACATATCTACACCTACCACAACAAACTGTTGAAATGACAATGATATAAATATAATTTATTATTAAATACCACAGAAAAAATTCCGTGACATGAGTGTAAACCTCAATGAAGGATGATAAAATTACAGTAAATTATTTTATAACAAAAAAAAAACAATGTAATTTTTATTTCAATACTATGTACATAAATAGTTTGCCAACGATTAAACTGATTGCCTTTTCTAAGAAGGTGGAAGTTAAACTTCATTTATAATGAAACAAACATTGATGGAAGACACCTCACTTGAAGTTTAACCTTTACACTTAATCTGAAATATCATAGTATTCCAAAGCAAAAGCAAGAATTTTAATCCGTTTGAATTTTTGACAGGTCATCATCTGTCAAAAAATCTTTTCCTGATCTTTGTTTACACATTTCTGCAAACAAACAGATCTAAGTGGTCAGTTTATAAATTAAAATCCTACCAACAGTGAAGAGAAAACCACATAAAAAAAAGAGTTATCTGTCAAATCTTAGTCAAAAATGGGTACTTTTCCCGGAAGGTCATAAAGATTAGGTACCTGTCACACTATACACAAACAAAACAATAATAATATATTTAACCACAACTAATTTTCATCACGACATTTTTGTGAAAATCGTGCCAAATAAATATTTCCGTGACAGATAATATATATGTACATTATACCACAACAAGTCCTAAAATGGATAAAGCCAAATTAAGTAGATTTTATACGAACATACCTATGTTAAGTTTAGTTATGTTTATATATTAAATAAAATAACCTAAAGGTAACATTGTTGAAGACTTAAATAAACATCATCACAATTTATACGTATAAAATTGCCCTTGAAGTTCCTATATATGACCATCTAGCCAAAAATTACCACAATTTATTTCTCTTAACGCAGTTGTTTTTATTGTAGGTTAGGTAGCTATAAGCTAGGTGCGTGTTTTGGTCTAATCGAGGAAATTTCGAATACATTTTTGTACATATAGTTTACTAGTTTACTCGCCTAACGCACATGAGAATAATTTAGAAAACTATAAACGTATTCGTATTTATAAATGATGGTAAAGAATATACTTTAGTTGGTATACAAGGTAAAGAGCTCTCAATCGATATTATATTTACACAAAAGATAAATTGTTTAGTATAAATTAAGTTAATTGTTTCCTTCGAACTAATTTATTGTAATTGCCTTTATTGCTGCTATACACTTTGTAAAATTGGTTAAGCTATTAAATTGTTTCTCTAATAACCCGAATGTAAACAATAATCTATATACAAATCTATTTGGGATTCGATTGGGATGTTTGTGTAATGAAAATACTTTTATCCTTTTTGTTGTATATGATAATTGAAGCTATTACAAAAACTATTATGAATTGCTTGAATAGATATTTCCTGTCGAATACCACATATTTTTAACTTTAACATTAAATATTCAATTATCAGCCATAATCAGTACTTCGATAAACCTGTATGGAGCTTTACGAATCTGACATATGTCAAAGTGAAAAGTGACAGTAACACTTTAGAAACTGACAGTTGTTGCGATTGAGCCAGGCGAATTTATGATTTAAAGATTTTTGGAAATCAATCAAGTTGCATTAATGAAGCTTCTATGTAAAATACATACACAGAAATCTTTTCTCTGAATCAATTTTATTGCATTTTATTCTGCAAAGTGGTGGATTGATAATACAGAGGATGCAACAAAAAAGTCATTGACAAATTTATCACTTCAGAAAATTTAAAACATTAGTAAAACTTCATCTGTCACTTCTCCAAAATGTTGTCTGTCACTTTTGACGTTTATAAGGATGCGTTAAGTGAATGCAACTTTCACATAACATAATCGAGTTAAATACATCAACTGTCACTTTCAAAAATGTGTTGACTGTCACTGTTACCTATGATAGGTTCTCAAAGCGTTCTTTCGAATTGGTTGCTTCAAAAAATTTCACCGAACAAATACATTTCTGCAGACATAATTTCGTAAAACGTCAACCCTATGGAAATAAGTAAGTTAATGCATGCATCACTGAAACTTAAAAGAAAGAAATGTACATGCATGCACTTTGACATTTAATGACAGGCGTGTTTTACTGAATGCATGCAATGCAAGTGTTATCGCATCGGCATAAAAAGAAATAAACTACAAATTCTATAGATATGCTTTTTTACAATCTCAAGTCTATAGTTAATTAGTACTTGTTTTATTGTTGTTTAAAGCTCATCAATTTCAATATTGATAGAGAGTAAAAGCATTCATTTATTGTTGTTGTAATCAAATATTGTTGGTTAGCAACTATCTTATAGTCTTTCAATTAATGAAATATTAAAAACCTTGAACATTTCAAAGAGAATATAGAATCCTATATTGATTGACTTATGTAATCTATTAGCAGTGTGCATCAAGTATAATTAAAAAATCATTCAACTTTCAATATTATCAGATATTTCATCAAGTATTATAAATTCTTTACACTTTACAATATTGGTTTGCACTTTGAAAAGTCTAAAGCGAAAGTACATCTAACTATTACACTACAGTGACTTGATGCTAGGCTAATCTTCAAAAGTATTACGTCATAGTAAAGTAATAATAATTATAATTAAACAAAATGCTATAGGTTTGAATTATTGTTAGGAGATAAGACTTGTAATCATCAATAAAGTTTTTAGTGTAAAGATGAATATTATAGATTTCGTGACAAGCACCTTTTAAGGCCTTGCAGGGTGTCTGTACACAAATGTTAATGTCATTAAAATTGTAAAAAAAAATGATTAATCTTGCAAAATTTTTGCAGAGTTTTGTTTTACTTAGTTCTTATCAGAAAATTGTTATATTTTTTGATAGTAGGTATAGTTTTTCTTTCAAGAAACTTAAAGGCTGAATTGACACTAATGTTTGATTACCGATAGTTTTTGTCTAATACGAAACATTTCAGTCTTTTCATAAAAATTCAAAAATAGTTCTAAAACTCAAACTCAAGATATCACTTCAGATAATGTTTCAAGTTCTAGTTCTCCAAAAATCATGCTATCACTTTTCGTTGAAAGATTTATTAAATTCCTGATTTTTGAAATTCAAAGTGTTAACTGGAGTGGTCAATCAAATGTCCTTGGATTATCCTGAAACAGGAACTTTCCTTCTAAAACACCAAAATCATAGGCTTATTCGATGGCAGAACTTCAATCTTTCATAAAGTGTAATCAAAATATGAGCAAATAAAATGGCATCATAAAATTGCCTAAGGGACTATCTTAACATAATCCTAATTTATTTTCCTGTATCTTAACTTGCTCTTTATGCTTTGAAGTACGAGTATAATCAAATTATTTTATCCTTGGTATTTTGTTTTTAATTGACTTTCTTGGAAGTATATATACGCTTTAGGGGTCGAGTATAAAATTACAATAAAATTTACAAACAGTTTAATATTCATGTTCAGAATCAAAATGTCAAAGATACCTATTTAAACAACAACAGCAACAAAAAAATGCCATGATAATAAAATTCCTTAATCCATTAAATCTCAGATTCATCGCCAAAAGCCGTCCGTCGTCGCGTTCGTCTCTAGCCGGCCGGCTAAAGTGAAGAAGGAAGGCTAAGTAATTTTCTACTTACAAACAAAAAAAAATCATCCCTTATTTGTGTGTTGGCTTAATGTTTCTTATATTCAATGTTTTTTTCCGCTCCTTCTTGATGAAGGCAACGAAAAATTATAATAAGGACAATAAATACCTATTTCCACCTACCCTTTCCTTTTCATTGTTTATTTGGTCCTTTTTCAATTATCGTATGAAAAACGAAAAAAAAAGAAGAACAAAATCAACACAAAGAACGCCCGGAAACACAAAAATTAATTAATCCGGAATCCTCTTAAACTAAACCAAAACACAAGATCTTTTTTTAATCTTAATTTCTAAGAAATTGACAGGACATGTAGGTAAAGTGAGACAAGAATAAAAGGACAACACAAAAGAAAAGTGATAGAGGAGAGTATTGGATAGTTTTTTCCTCGATTTATTTATATTTCATTAGTTTATTTTCTTTTTTCCTATAATAGCTATCCTGTCATTTTTTTTCTCTCTGTTGCTTGTCGAGAAACTACAAATAACCTAAATACGAGAAGGATTTTCCTAGAAACGGAAAAAAAAGAAGATATCCTTTATTTTCCAGCAACAAGAGATTTTTCTCTTTTCTAAACATTCTTATGTGATGGTCGACACTTCTTTTATTTTGTTGTTTTCGTTTTATTGCATTTTTGTATTATTGGTGGAAATAAAAACAAAGCCTTATGCTGTCTTGTCTTGATTCCATTATAAAGATACTATAGAGCTTTCTAGAAGGTATTGATTTTCTTTAACCCCCTCTTAAAACCTTTGTATAAGGTTGTTTTTTTTTCGAGTAGTCGATGCAATGTAGCCTCAGCGTCAATCTTTACAAAAACAACAACAACTTATATTTTTATGTCCCAAGGCAACACTCTTGCCATGATATTGGGGGCGATTTGAACTTGGCCAAAACAAAAGCAGGTGTATTTTTGTTGTTAGTTTCGGAACAAAAAACAACCTTTCTCCATAGGTTTTGAAGTGTATTGGATCAATTATTTTATGCACTAAAAAACAAACCCAATAACAATACCACAAAAACAAACGTACTACAATACCAAATTCCTATTTTTTCCTCAATCGGGTTTTTCTTTGTTGTTTTGTTTTTTTCTGTTTTTGAAAGCCTTGCGATATTGAATTTTGCTTTTGCAATTTATTGGATTAAAATGCATATAGGGCTTCCATTTTGTTTTTCATTTAAAATGAAAGTTCTAACGTGTTCAGCATACTTGTGCAGATATATGGAGGGTAGGTAGGATGGCACTCTGATGATGCATGCTGCATTGAATAGTTATAGACCTCGTTATTGACATTCCCTTGCCAATATATACAAGCATACAACATGGGTTTGGGTGACATGGCAGAGGCTAAGATTTAGAAACTCAATGCACATCCAAGTATAAGCAATGCAATGCATGCATATAATGCACAAGGATGCTTTTTTTCTAATGGTATAAAGGTGAAACTTTAGCAAGGTGAAAATTGATTTATGGAAAAAAATATTTATATGTAGATATTGCATACATTATGGTTTCAAGGATTTTGCAATCGTTGTATTGAAGTACCTTTGGTTGTTGGTTTCTGGGGTTTTAGGAGTGCCTCAGGTGTATTTTATGGTATTGGTACTACTTTTTTTTTTTACTTTTTTAGGAAAGAAGAGATCAAAGAATTTAAATAAATCAAGAAATAATCAAAAGCAATAAGTCATACATTTTTAAGACTCATTTAAGAACATAATCAAAGTATTGCAGAAGGTTGACTACGACAGACCTTTAAATGTCTCCGTACTCTTCACGAAAACTACTAATACGAAATTTTTAGTTGAATTCTTTTGGAAAAGAGGCATAACAAACAGACATTTTTCAAATAGTATTGTATACTTCAATTAAAGTCAAAGAAATAAAAAATGAAAAGTGAAAATAAATTGAAAGAATTTTTTTATTTGGTCAAGTATTTCCGAAGAAGTGATATTTTCATGTTTTAGAATTTAGCTGCAAATTAATTCTATTATTAAAAAGATGTCATAAATGTCCGAGAATTCGAGAATTGCAAAAGCTTCAAAAAATTTTAAATTTTCAATACTTTTTCAGAAGGTTCAAAAATAAGATAACCTCGAATTTATGGTAGAACATGTTTTTTTTTGTTGAGACTTTTTGTCACAAATCTGTAAGGTTTGGACCTTTTTAAACAAATTGAAGTTGAATAATTGGCTAGCTAAGTATAGAAGAGATTTAAATAATATTTTGTAATTTTAGAGATGATAAGAAAACCGATATTCAATGAATGTTTAAATTGTGCTCAATTCATTTATGACAATTGAATTTTTTTTATATTTATCATATTTAGATCACTTGAATCAATGATTTGTATTTTAAGCACAATACTACAAAACAATTCAAATAATTTCTAGGAATCAGATTCGATCTTTGACTATTCTCTTATCTACTTGCAATATCACTACAGGGAGCCTCAGTTGGGTCTCCAATTTTTTTCTACGCTATATTCGATTTTATTACAAATGTTAAGTAGCTTCTCACAAATAATAAATAAAATAATCTCCAAATAAATGTTAAGCATGGTTTAATTAGTCAATTTCTATAAATAAGACTTTTGCCTCATTCCGGAGATGACATTTTGCACTCTGTGCCATAAATCCGGTACTTATGAAATTAAAATAAAAAAAAATTGTGATAAGAAACACAACTTGCAAAACACGCTCCCGCAAACAAAAGATTTATAATTGATTTTTGCTTGCTGTTTATTCTTCTTGTATGAATAATTGTTAAGCTATTAAAAATATTTATACCTTAGATGAAAATTATATTCTTATTGAATTTTGCTTTCATGGTACCGCTACCGGTACCTGTCATCAAACTTTTAATAAATCACCTTATATATTTGAATATTTTGTTTGATTAATGTTAATGAACAAAGTCCATGTTTTAATAAGACATGATCTCTTAAGAAAATGAATAAAATCAAAATTAATTTAATTAAATACCAGCTGTATATGAAATTGTGAGGAATAGATGAAGGTATGGAATGTGGTAGTTTGAGAAATGAATAATTGTGTATTAATAGATGGTAATTACAGAAATCTGTAGTTGAAGGGAGAGTTTTTTCTTGCATATAATTAAAAAGTTTAGAAGTACCTATTTTAAGTATTGAAAATAAAATCAAGATATTTATTTTGTTTAGTTTTTTAGAAGTAATTATTTCTTAAAACTTTTATTGGAGAAGGTGTTAAAAGTTGAAAATGTTCTGATTGTTGCAATTTAATATTAAAGCAAAATAATCATAGATTTATTTTTGTTAAAAATCATTTCATTCAAAACTTCTCCCTTCGTCCTTCTTATTTTATATTCAAAAATAAAAACACAACTCAAAATAAGGAACTCGGAGATAAATAAGTACGTTTTGTTTTAAAAGGATATTTATGTCACAGAAAATATTAATGCATGTAAATTTAAATCATCCTTTCTTTTTTCACAGTTAAATAAAATGATACATTGCATACATATGACATTCTTTTGTATAAATGAAGGTACCTACTCTTCTATGGGATATAATTGGATCCAGAGTTGCATGAAATATTCCTCCTTTTTTCACGAGTAATAACTTTTGATTACGGAAATTTCTTTTTAAGCACGTTTTTCCTTTATGTACAGCAGTACTGCTGCAGGCAGAGGATCTCATATTTTGATTAGTGAGGTCATGATATTTTTTTTTTAAGTAGGGAGCAATATGCATCTATTAAAATTAATCTAGTGTGGATTATTAATGATAGGACATTATTTTTGGAGTACGAAAAATTTAAAAAATCTTAATTATGTTTTTAAACTTAAGAAAATCTAAAATGAAAGTAAAAATTCATATCTCAATGTTCCAGGCATTTATTTTAATAGAAAACTCTTGCCAAACATTTTTTTCCATAAGATTTCCAAACTGATATGTAATTATTGTTAATGGTTTTATGTTTAAAAAAGATATTAATCTACCTAACGAAAATTTTCCACTTATATAAATTCTCCTTGAACTTTTAATGACATTATTTTATTCACATCTTTATGCATATGATGTCATTTTTATTTTTAAATCCAGACATTTTTAAAAAGAACAAAGAGAGAATATAGAAACGAAAAATAACAAAATTATTTACCTAGCTACTATTCCTAAAAATATAAACAATATAAACCAGATGCGCGAGTTTGTTGGCCTACTAACTCATTTGTTATTTTTTCTTTGTTTTTCATACCTTGATGAGTGTATTTAAATGGAAATTTCCAAATCTGTTTCTAAAACATTAACAAATTTTAATAAATTACCACTATTTCCATCCAGAAAAACAAATTTAAAATAGAATAATTATATCCCACGTTGGGCGCCATTTTGAATTTAGCACTTCTCTTTCGAATTAACATCGTTAGTCCTTCAAAGCTCTCATTTATTCAATCAAAATAGCTAGAAGCAATGCAATGAACAAAGAAAATTATAATCCTCTTATTCCAATCAACCATAATTCAAGTAGTTGAGTGAAATTTAAGTAAATAAATTCGCTCAGTTAAAAATGCCTTTTATCATCAACACTCGACATGTTGAAAAATCTAAATTAATATTAAAAATAAAAAAAAAAAACATGTAGAAGGTATGTGGGTGAATTTATCAACACGCCTTGCCTGGCGTTGCTTGGCGTTGCCTTCAACAGGCTTATTAGTGTACAAATAACATATAAAATCAGCTATTAAATTCATATGGACGAACGTGCCAAAATGCGAGTGCTGCTGCTGCTACTGGTGCCGCTGCTGCTCTCTATAAAACAGTTCCCTTATATCACAAAAATAAAAATATATATATAAACATTATTCGTGCATGCTTCGCTCTTATATTGAAAAGAGACACATAAAGTCGATAAAATAGTTTCTGTTTCTTGTTTGTCTACTTTTATATATTTTTTTTTGCTGCTCTCTGTCTTCCTTTCAATCCACTTTTTCGTTTTGAGTCTACACAAAAATAAAAAAAAAAAAAATTATTACGATTGGACTTTGGACTTCACGTATCCACCAAGTGATTATTGGCCTCATGGTATTCTATATATCTATATCTTTATATAGATGAGCAACGCCAGCCAAGCTAATTCGTATCCATGTTTACCCACCTATAGATATAATATGTATCTATACAGTTTAAACATGTTAATTTGGATTGAGATACACAAATTGTATCTATAAGATAACAATGTATCTATTCTATATATGAATTTAGATTTGAATATTCTGTGAATATTTTATTTAAGATACAAATTGATAGAATTGTTGAAAATTGAAATATACTCTCGATATAAACATGAAAAAAGAAAAAGTGTTGCCTCGATAAATTCAATTTGACCTCTTTAAGATTATTTCTTTGGAGGAGATACATACTCGTAGATAAAGTATCTTTATCTCTATACGCATTGATAGATTGAAAAAAAAAGTAAAATAACTTGTGTCCTTGTATTTCTTGTAAGTGTTTTTCTTTTTTTTTGTGTATGTTTTGTTTTTGATAAAACAAATTTATATTGGATACCGAAATGAACCATTTGTGTCCTTTTTTTGGTCTTTTGTTGATCTAAAGATTTTATGTGTTTTTCCTTGACAGTTTCTCTTGAGTATTTTATGGAAATATATTCGAAATTGTATGTATCTTTGTATCTTATCAAAACCACAAACTGGCAACTATCACATGAATACTACTCGTAGATATATGTTTGTAGATAGATAGATAGATACATATATATAAAATGGAAGTGTTTTGTGGGTGGGAAGAAATAAGAGGTCAATCCCATGTTAAACTAGTTGACAGTTGTCATCTGCCGAGGCTTACAAGAGTTACACAAGTTACAACTTACAACTTAAAACACACATAAAATGAGGATATGTTGTGAGTGTTAAATTTGAATATATTGTATTTATGAACTTAATTTTAAGGAAGAGACTTTAATTTTTGGAAAATTTATTGGTTATATAGTTTTTGAAGTACATTATATACAATATGGTGGGGTATATTGAATTTTGAAGTTTAGTTGGGCAAAAATGATTTCGTAAGATTTTTGTTCGGAATTGTTTGTTTTTGAAAAGTCATTTTTCCATTGTTTCGATCTGAGGTAACAAATTTTCGTTTTTTTTTTGTTTTGTTTAAAAACTTTCACCATTTTGCGTGAAACGAAGAAATATACAAAATTTAGTTTCAAAAGATTTGAAAAGTACTTAGAATCTTGAACAGAAATTTCTATACATGGAATTGCGAGGAAAAATCATTCTGATAAGCAGAATTTAATGTTTCAGAATTTTAAAAATAGTCAATATTTTAGAAAAAAAAAATAAAACCCAAAAAATTCAATATTTTTAAGAACTCTGAAGCAAACAAATTTTTAGGATATCAGAACTTTGCAGATATATAAGAAAATTTCTGTAAATGAAGAAAAGAGTGAAAGAGTAAAGTGAAGTACAGGGTTTTTTACAAGAACTCTAATTTTTTAACTTCTCCCATAGAAAGTTATCGGTCTGATTTGTCGAATTGAAAATTTTGCCATTTCTCGAAGTTTTAAGGTCCAAAGAATTTAAACTAAAGATTTTTAGAGAGATGGCTGTGTGTGCGTGTGCTTAAAAGTCCTTTTTGAAAAAAAAATAACATTAGTAAAAGTTGGGAAAAATTGATTTTCGACTCGAATATCTTTGCAAACATTAAAGATATTTTATTCAAACTGATTTCATATTATAAAAAACATTGCTTTCAACATTCAGTCAATTTTTAATAAAAAAAACAACAATCAGCTTTTTCTTAAAAACGAAAATTTACTAAAAATTTCACATACAATTTTTAAAAATTGATGTCCGATTCTTGATATTTCGTGAATAAATGATGGTATTAACTTGAAATTGAACTCATTCTATTTAAATTTTGTCGTTAGCATAAGATAATGGTCTTGAAAAATGCAATTTGTATTTTCTTATAATTATAAGAAATACAAATTTTCAACAAGTTCAAATTCTATTCTGGTAAAAATTAGGGTTTGAATAAAAATGTCGGAAACAAAAACAGATATTGAAATAAAACTCATTTCAAAATATTCGAAATATTGTTGCCAACTTTTAGTAATTTTTTTTTTAAAGAAAAATTCAAGTGACAACTTTTTTTTGAAAAAACACACGAAAACATACAGAAACAGCAAAAAATTGATAAGAAATGGTTTAAAACTCAAGTATTAGGAGAACAAAGAAAGATATTGACTTCAAATTTTGTATCTCAAAAAAAATACAACGTACAGACGTACGCACAAGCATATCTCTAAAAACGTTCGATTTAGATTGTAATGAGTGAAAAACGTCTAAAAATGTCAATATTAACAATTTGACAACTGGGAATTAAAATTAAAAAAGTCTTAATTATCAAATTTGAGAAATATGAAATTTTGAAAATAATTAAAATCGAAATAAAATGCATCCAAGAAATGACACAGTTTTAATGTAACAGAATTAAATATATAAATAATTTTGTCCAAAGGTTTTTAAAATTTTTAATGTATATGTTCTCAGTTCGTTCCCCTTCCCCTCCCGTCTTCCATTAACAAAGGAAGAGAAGAAGGCTCATTAATTTGTAAAATAACAATTTAATCCAATAACCAAATTTACTGCGAAACAAAAAAAAAAAATAACGATAAGTGGTGTATAAATGTTTCAGACAATTTGTATAAGAAAAAAAATGAATGGAAGAGAAACCCATCAACCGCTCCAGCACCAGTATTTTCACATCCCCTTTTCTCCTTAAATTGAGAAAAAAATTGAATGCCTTCTACTGTATCAGAAAAATAACAATTTGCTACCAATTAATTTTCCTTATCTTCATATATACGTTCTTGAAAATATGTATATGGAATGAATGTATGTATGTATATTACGGGTATAAGAACCCTCCGAAACTAATGGATTTTGTCTTCAATTTTATCGTGTATACAAATGTATGTTTTAACTATATCAACCCTTAACAACCCCATATAACCAAACCAACCAACATTATTTGTTTATTCATTCTACAAACATTTTCTTCTATACCTTTCCTATACTCAAAAAACAAAAACCCGCATATAAAGAGATATGTATAGGTATACATTGTATACATATAATATATAACCACTCGAAATTGTGTGTACAATCGACACTGTCATTTCTAATCGATTGTGTTACTTTCCCCCTTAATAGACACACAAATCAAGTAAAATTGAGGATATGACCCCGACCCGAACTCCCCATCATCATCATCATCATCGTAGTCGCATCTTTTGTTGAAACAGCAATCAGCTCGTAAAAGTATATTACACTACCCTATACTCTCCTCTGTATTGTAGTCGTCGTCGTCTATAACCTAAAATGCGGTAGCTAAAATGAATAGACAGAGACACCCAGGACCACCAGGGACTACACCATATAGACCATCAACCCAGGAGCAAGGACTAAAAGAAGAAGAATACGAAACGAACACACTTTCGATCAACAAATGTCAATATTAACATTTATTTCTCTAGAGTCTATAGGATATGCGTCATGGCCATAACAAATTTTCAACCCTTATATCTTCTTTCTATTTTATACCCTATAGCTATTTGTATAGTGGGTATTTATCTCTTAAAGAAGTATGGGAAGAAGAAATTGTATTGGACAGGACAGGGACACTTAGAGTGTATCTTACTTGAGGGGTTATTATTACCCAACAATTTTCTTTCATAAGTATCTATAATACTCTCTCTCTATATTTTTGATGGGTATTTTTTCTTCTTTTACCCCATAAAATGGGTGCGCTTCAACCTGCTTCAACCTACTAGTATAACTATTGAATTTTTCAAAAACGCACTCAAGGCAAATGGAAATACAAAAACAAAAAATAAAAAGATATAGTATCTAGTAGTTCACTACGGTCATTCCGTAGATAGAAGATAGTTTTTCCTCTGGGTATAGAATGTACTTATGGTACACTGTACAGTTTTTTTTTCACGATGGTCGATTTTTCAAGTACGTTTTGTTGGTCGTTCATATGATTCATATATGTGAAATTGTAAAATTTTCTATATATATATGGACATAACTGTTCTTATATTAAATTTTACTGCATATAATGTGTAAGAAGACTAAAGAAAAACCATAGCTAATGGAGATGCAATTTGTATATAATATGTGGAAGATGTTGTTGAAAAAGGATTGTAAAGAAATTTCCAGAAGACATTCTTGAATATAATAAAATACAAGAAAATATAATCATATTTAAGTATAATATCCTATATTTTCTTTTTTGAATTATATTTCAAAGTTATGCAACAGTCACTTTGCTATTTCTTAACAACAACACAAAAAAAAAATAAGTCAGCAATATACTGTTTGAAAATTTGCTTACAAAAGATTCTGGCTTCTTTACAATTTGTTTCTTGGAAATTTAGCCTCTGGCTTTTTGGTTTGAAGATATAAAATATACATATAAGCAAACATGTGATGAAGTTTTAAGGACTACATATTTTCTAGAAATATTTAACATTTACTTTTATATTTTTTACTTTTTTTTTTATTTTAAATACTTTGAAAATGAAGGATTTCATTTTGATTAAAATAAACTAGTGACAGAAAATATTTTTAAATTTATCAATTTTTCAAGTTTCATTTAGATAGTGCTCAAGAAGATGTTTATTTTCACGAACCCTTTCTTATTTTGTGCTTATACAAGAATTTCAAGCACAAAGATTCAGAATTGATATCTTGTTGGGTTCAGATAAGAATAGGTTCTTGTTAAAAAACCAAGCAAATACTTAAAGTTTTTTTTTTTAAGACTAAATGCTTAATTATGTTCAAGTTTTTTGTTGTGTTTAAGGAAATACTTGAAATTTTTTAAAGATGTTGTCCTGACTATAGATTCTCTCGACAATCGATAGCGTTTTTGAGAATGTACTAAATTTAAGGCACTTGTTTCTGTTTCGAATGTGTTCTTATTTTTTTTCCATAAGCATCATCTACTAAAAGCTCAATTATGTATCCTATAAAATGTTGTTTTAAATGTAATAATCGTCATTTATGTTATTTTGTAACTCAGATTAAGCACTTGCAATAAGTTCAGAATAACTTTGTAATTAATAGCAAAAATTCTCTGTTAAGGTTATGCCGCTAATAAGTGTTCCAAAAAAAAGAATATATTAAATATATAAGTGTTACCGATGGATCTGCTTGAATGAGCTGGGAATGAGGTATTTCACAGCGGTAAAAAGTATCTAAAAACACTTTCCAGACTCGAAAGTACTTCAACACATAAAATCATATCATAATTTAGCTCCGTTGAGATGTGAAGAACGGACAAACAAACAAACAAACAAGAAACGAACTAACGGATTTTACTTATTTTTGTAAAAATAATGATTGAGCACTAGTATTTACTAATTTGGAAACATTTTCTTGTTTTTTGAAAATCATATGTTGAATTATTCGTTATATAAAAGAATTATCTGATGTCAAAAACCGTGTTGTTTAATACAATAGAAGATTTTTCAATAAGAGGTTTTATTTTGTAATTTGAACAAAAATCAAGTATATTAAAGAGATATCAAGGGATGTTTATTTTTTCATAAAGAGAAATATAAGCAATTAACAATGGAAAATAATATCAGCCAAGTTTTCATCACGAGAATGGTTGCAGAACTATATCCTACTTTTCATTAAATTTTTCATGATCAATTCGGAAATTTAGTATAACTTCACGAATTCTTTCAATAATTTGTGAAAAATTTGCATAGACCTTATTTTTTGCGTGCCATTAAAAAAACAACTTAAAATTATCACTTACTTCCTCTTAACTAGATAACACGGTCAGGAAACTTTTCTTGAAAAATTTCGAATGGAGCACATTGTGGCTGTAAATTTTTACAATTTTTGTAGTAAATTTTAAAATTTTCAATGCGTAGTTTCAACATGTATCATTCCATTTTTAGTAATGGCGTGATTTATACTTGTCAAATATCAAAAGTTGATCGATTCACAAGTGACAATTGCCAAAATAGTGAGCTACTCAAAATATAATCCCTTATGGGAAAACCCTATAGTTCATGAATTCTCTTTAAACTGAGTTAACTCAGGAGATTTTGTGAACACATTTTATCATCTTCACTAGATTTTTCATCAATTTTAAGGCCATAAGTATCTTACATATAATTCAGTTTAAACTTTAAGTTTCTCGTTAACTTTCGAACGGATTTCGATTAAATTTAAATTATAAATTACAAAATACTGTAAATTTTGTCACCCTGTCCCTTCTATCTATATAACATCCCTAAAACCAGATTAAATTCCTTATCGATTGAATTTGTTCTTCGTATGTACAATTTTTTGTTGTTGTTTTTTTTTCTATTTTTGCATAGAAAACATGCAACATCGGTTTGCCCTTGGATTGGTTGTATAATAATTACAATGGGGGTATATCTATTTTATACTTCCACGGGCAAACATAACACCCGAGGCAAATAAATCCAATAAACGCATCCTCGTTTCCTATACATCTAATATCTATATATACCTACTTATAGATACATTCTAATAGAGGTAGGTATATTGTTGCTATATTTTGAAAACGCAAGCAAGAGGGCCTCATCTGATGGCTCTTTGTGCAAAAATGTGACACAAAAGATACATTTTCGTTCAGAATCATGCTTCCAGACACGTGCAATCATTGATAGAAATTATTCATTGTGTCGTACTCGTATATTCATAGCTATCTATTTGGTATATGGATATGGAATGTAGGATATTTAATTTATATAAATATACATATATAAATATTTTGTATATTTGTTGACATCCAGATATTTTAAAAATAAAATTAAATTTTTTTAAATGTGAAAATGTATATTTTTACGTACGAGTATAAATGCAAAACTGATTGAACAGACCTATAGATAGTTTTATATTGTTAATTATATCAAATAGAAAATTCATTCTATTAATGCAAAGAAGAGACCATTTTAATTCAAATGATTGCATTTTGCAAATAAAAAGAACAGAACACATTAATTATACTCTTATAAGTACCAACAATCAATAAATGGTTGAATAAATTAACTGATAAATTAAAATACAAAAAAATGTACACTCTGTATTTGTATATAATGTAAATGAATATTTTGTAGACTGTGATGGCAATAAGGATGGGGGTGTGAAACATTACAAATGTAATTAAATATTTGCCTCGTGTAAGCTTATTACTTTGGTTACATAAAGTGTATAGAATAATAAATTGAAGTAAATTATTTTATAGATGTGAAATTCTGAGAATAGATTCGTTATATTTTGTACAAATGCAACGATTCTATAAGTTGGGTGTGCATGAATTATGGAAATTAAGTCTTATTGCATGTGGTTTAGGTTTTTTTTCCTTTCCTTTCCTAATATGTACCTACGACTTTAATTGTATCCCGTATTTAATGTGGTTTAATAAAATTCAGATTTTATTATTTGAGTTAGATGTTAGTTATCATTTGCATCTTAACTGATTGTTAATTTAAATTCAACTCGTTTGCCTTGTATTTAAAATAATATATGAGTGGATACATTGCATGCAGTTTGCAACAATGAAGATGGTTTTTAAAAGGCAGATTGAGACAATTCAATGCAAGCAAATATTTTATTTATCCTATAATATCACTTTAAATTGTAAAATATCACCAAAAGTAAGGTACAAAAATCGAATTAAAATAAATTAAAAAAGTACGTATACGCCACAGTGTACATTTTCGTTTTAAACGACTGTAAACATAACTATGGCCATGTAATAATGTTTTTATTCAACTTTAATGCTGTTTTATGGTTTCCTTTGTACAAAAACATACACTAGTTTATGCATTGGTGACTAAAACAAGGATATCGAAGTTTGTGCACTGCACGTGTAAAAAAATATAATTCTTCTATAAACGTGTTGCATAGAAAATTTCAAAATAAAAAAAATACTTATTATTCACCTTTTATTGCTTTTTTTTTCAAAATACACTTTTAAAGGATTGCATATGCATTTATACGAGAATAGACTATAAATGTTGGAAATGATTTATTTTTAGTTGTTTACTAAAATTTAATTTGGTAATGCAAATGTTAATGAAATTGATTTAAAAACAAGGTTTGCCAAAATATTTAACATAGTTCAATGACTGTGTATAGTATTTGTATCTATATGTATATTTGTATTTTCTGTCTGGTTGCAAGAATTTTGTGTAAATAAAACTGTTTGCGTAGAAAAACTGACAAACGTAATGCAATTGAAGACTAAAATTAGAGTTTTTTTTTTTTAATTTGGCGTAGAAATTAAGTAGGAGTCATTATGTTTTTGACGAAAGCAGTCATTGACAATAAATTTTCATCAATTAAATGTGAGAATGAACTCAAGAAGAAAATAGACAGTTGTTCTTTTGAAATTACGTTTGTGGGTTAGATTGCCAAGAACTGTCAATTTCAATAAATTTTGGTTCAAAGTCGTTTTTATACTCAAGAAGTTAAGTTTTGAGCATTTCATTTTCGAACAGCTTGAATTAAAAATGCTTTTCTCATACAATCTCGTTATAAAAGCTCATTATGCTCTGTAAAAATAAGAGCAAGAAATAGTCGGTTAATGCGATTTTCAACTTATTTTTAGTGTACCAAAAAATCCATAAATTTTGTATTACGACAAATGTATCCTTTAATCCTATTTGTGTATCACACTACATTTTTATCTCGTTTTAATATCGTTAAAAAAGGACTCAATTAAAGAATTAATACAAGCTTATTTTAATAGCTTATATATATGTATGTATGTACGAATACGATCCCTATCAACTTTAGTACCAATTTGATCCTATTATTAATCGAAATATGTACATATTTATTTATTTTTTCCTTACCTACATAATTTTATATCCTTCGAAAATAATCGCTTACATTATATGAATGTAGGTTAGGTATATATCTGTATGTATATTTTTTATTTATTCATCTTGTCATGTTATATTATTTAAGTTGAATGAAACTGTGGTAATCTACCAATGCACGGTAGTCTTCATTCACATTGAGGACAGATTTGATTTCGATTTCTTTTTTTTGTTGTTAAAGGTTTTAAAAAATAATACCATTTTTTTTTTGTTGCATTGATAAAACAATCGATATCTTTGTGTGTATGAATGAGTATGGTATGGTATATATGGGGAAATACTAAAATCAACTTCGTCATCATATAATCCTTTATACAATATTGTGCTGATGTCGAAACGACGACGACATCAAAACCAAGGGGTTGTCATGTCATCACACATAACTCTCAATATATTCCTTGTAAAAAAAAAAGAAAGAGGTTATTCATGCAGCAGTAGTATAATGCAAAATATGCAACTGCAGTGGCAAAGAGGCACAGATACAGCCCCACAGTAGCAGGCAACCCAGAGCACGTTAAAATTAAGGCGAGCAAGCAAGCAAGCGAGCGCGAGGGTGGATTGGATTTGTGCACGTTCCTCAGTTTTATTTCACTTTTCTTTTTTCTTTTTTGTGTAACAATTTTTTGGTTTGTTTGCTTTGTGTTTTTTTTTCTTCTTGTTCTCTTTGTTTCTTTTTCTGAACTCGTACGTCATCAAAAATTTAAAATTAAATCGACAAAAAAAGCTATTTGCGAATAATTTAAGGAACAAAACAAAATGTCCTTGAGGCCATACTTCAATTCCAATAGAAAGAAATTTTAAAGAAAATCTATTAGAACATCAAAAGTCAAATTTTCTAAACGTCGTTGGTTTTTTCGTCTAGATTTCTTTTGAAGAAAAAATCAATTCCTAGAATCATCTAAAGCTGTTTAAACATTAATTAATTTGGTTGTCAATTCAACCGTCAAATACGAAACACTACAAGACTATATTGATTCAGCTGTCAAAAACAAACAATTTTTATTCAAAAACATTCATTGGGTTTTACTTAAAATTCCGGAAACTTGTTACTCTTTCCAATTCCTTCATCACTTCATTTTCACCTTTCAACTATCAAGAAGTATGAATGAGAATAAAAAACAAAACGTCAAAATGAATTCCTTAAGGTGAGGTTAAACTGAACATCTTTCAAGAGCACAAGTTTTATTTTTAGTAGGTAATTGCAAAATAAAAAATAAAACAAAATAGCACAACTGAAGAAATTTGGATAAAATATTAAATAAAGTAGGTTTGATGGCGGATTGAGTTCAAAATCAATTCTTTTGTAAATCAATCCATTTTGACAGTTCATGAAAATGACTTAGTTCCACCTGAATAAAAGACTTGTAAATCTAATACAATTAGATGAAAGCTAAGTTCAATTGATTTTGAAAAGCTTTATCGTGCTCAAATTGATGTTCAAAATGTGAATATTTTCTTTTTGACAGTTCATGAAAATGACTTGGTTGATTCTCAATAAAATACTTGCAATTTAAAGAAAATCAGATGACAGCTACATTGAATTGATTCTGAAAAGCTTAATTGTGAATTGTGCTTAAAAGTATAACAAGCTTAAAATTGGTCAATAGTGATCAGAAATTAAGGTTCAAATCTGAATATTTCCGTTTTGACAACTTACGAAGTAGACTTGCAAATCACGAAGAGCCAGATGACGGATAAGTTGAAATGTTTTTCAAAAGTTCTTACTACCGTAAATTGTACTTAAAAGTACAACAAGGTGGGAATTGTTCAATATTGGTCCGAAATGTAGGTTCAAAATGTGATTATTTGAACCTTGAACCTAATCCTTTATCTGTCAAATATAAATATTGAAAAAAAAAACATTTGCAAAAATATCAACTAAGCAAGATTTTCAGTATAAAAATAAGAAAAAGTGTTAGTTTGGAAATCTTCTATAAGTTTCATACAAATTTTTAAGGAGTTAATCAAATGTATGTGTTTCTTGTCTACAAAACGCCCTTCATTTAACAATATTTTCTATATGAACTTTTAAACGATAAAGATATAAAATTTAAACAACAAAAAAAAAAACATAAGGAGGTACATGGATCATAAAGAAATTAATTTTAAATATAAGGCATGTCATTAAATTTAGCTTAATAAACCACTTAATTATCGACCTTGTTTTTTTAATTAAAATTAATATAATTTTTATCAAAGTAAAAATATTCTTTCATACATATATTCGTTTTACGATAAGGAAACTTGTTGTGCTAGTTTCAAATAATATTTTGAAGAGGTTCAAAGGTCTAAATTAATTTTTTTATAATTATTGATAAAAAACACAAAAGAAACAAAAATACCTTGCTTTAACTTATCTTTATTATATAAAATATTATATTTAAAAAGTTGTTATTTTTCATGCGATAACGAACATTAACCCCTTGAAAATAAAATAAACTAATAATTTACTCTGTTACTGAGTTCGAAAATATTTACAAAAATCAAGATTTTCTGGTATCTTATCTTTAAATTTTTATAGAACACTTTTATTTGATTTTATAAATTTTTACTAGGCATGATGGCGGTCGTTGGTGGCATGGCGGTGGCAGTGCTGGCAACCGTCCTAGAAAATGCATATCAAAACACACACAAAGGAATGTACTTTTTGGAACGGAATAAATTGACTGACATCGGGCACCATAAAAAAATTAATGTTTTTTTTTATGTTTCAATCAAAGCATTTATTTTTAA
This sequence comes from Eupeodes luniger, assembly GCA_951509635.1. Classification (NCBI taxonomy): domain Eukaryota; kingdom Metazoa; phylum Arthropoda; class Insecta; order Diptera; family Syrphidae; genus Eupeodes; species Eupeodes luniger. Next base: position 56,659,082 of record OX608073.1, read on the forward strand.
AAAAAATGCTTTGCTTAGCTTTATCGCATTATCTCAAATATTCATTGAATTCATTTTTTTTTGGTATGAAGGAGTTAAAAATAATCGCAGTCTGTCAAATTCGATGTTGATGTCAACACAATAAGCGAGTTGTTAGTCACAAGTCATTGAATTTATATGTTTATGAACTTAAATTAAATTCAACTGTCAAGTAATACAAAACAACGGGTAGAAAATACAATTCAAAATTCAACATATTGTAATAGGAAACCACGAATGAGTGAAATACTCGAAATGAAAGAAGTCAATTTAACGGTTCATTAAATGTGCGCATTCATTTTATATTCCAATTTCATAGGTAGGTAATGTTGATGTTGATATCTACCTACCTAACTTATATACGTATATATTTAAAATTGAAGAAATTTTATACCTACTCACAGTATACGACATAAACAATATTTGATAAAGTCAATGGAGTAAAGAATATAAAAATAAGGTTATTTTTGGGGTTGAAAATTCAAATTCGGGAACGTTTATAGCCTAACCATTAAAAATAAAATTTTCGTTTTTTTTCTGTTTTGGTTTTTGAGGGAAGATAAATTAATATCTATTCTACATAAATTTTAAAATCGAGAGATTTATTATTCAAAAAAAAAAGGAAGTATCCCACAAAATTAAACTTTAGTGTTGTGATGAGAAAGAAGTTCAAGACATAATCATTTCGGAAATTCTATTTTCCAATTTTTTTTTGGAAGCGTGACACATTCTAAGGGAAGAGGTCTTAATTTGAGGTCACCATCTGTTTAGCTAATGGATGTGAGTTGTGGTTATGGTATGAAATATGATTTGTGCAGTAAATTAGAAGAAATGGATCTTGGAGACTGAAATTGAATTTATGTATTATCTCCATCAGAACAAAAATTGAACTACCTAATCCATTTGCTAACAATCAAATAAACTTATATATTCTATCCTTAACAAAGTAGAAACGTTGTTACAGTCGCATTAACTGTCAGAATATTGATTTCATACAATTTTGTTAAGCTAAACAATTTAAAATGTTTGCAGAAAGCGCTAAAGAAATTCAAATACCAAGTCATTTAGCATTCAATAAAATTAATTTCGCACAAAAAGTGTAGCAATGAACAGGTTTTGAAATCATATTAACTGTCAAAATTCTAAGTTTTTACAAATTGTGCAAATGCTCTGAAAAATGCCATAAGATTATGCTGAACGAATTTTAGTACAAAGTTCTTTTGCATCACAAAAAAGGCGTTGCATTCCATTTACTGGCTTAGCACACTAGAAGCGGAGATGCAGTAGCATTAAATGTCAAAATAATTATTTAACACAAATTTGATCGGCTAAAACAATGCAATGCGTTTACAGACAGCTCTGGAGTACTTATTTATTTTGTGCAAGATCATATGAATATATCGAAGAAAGTATCACATTCGATTTACTCACCGAACACAATGAAAACGCAATTGCAGTCGCATTATCTGTCAAAATACTGGGTAACCACAAATTCTTTGTAGCTTAAGTAATCAATTCAATGATTTAACAGATAGCGCTGAATAAGTTACCAAATCTTTTTGTTTGCGATAGTACAATATTTTTTACGAAAAAGGTATAGAAATAAATTTACTGGCTTAACACAATGGAAGTAGAGCTGCAGTTGCGCTGAATAAATTCAATTATCAAGTAATTTTATTTGCGATCATAGAAGTTTCACGGAAAAATTATACCATTAAATTACTGGCTGAACACAATGGAAGCAAACTGCAGTCGTCCTAACTGTCAAAATACTGGGTGTATACATACGAAGCTTATACAATGAAACGCTGGATGAATTCAAGAACCAATTACTTATGCATACGATCGTATTGCATCCAATTTACTAGCTGAACACAATATCAAAAAGAGGCTGGGATGCGACCCACACTGATAACTTCCCATCCCTTCTGTCGATTTGTCTTGCTTAAAAGTTTGTCTATATGTATCAATTTTTACCAAATTTGCGTACTATTTTTTGTAGATTTTATTTTTTTATGAAAAAACGGACTGTTGGATTTTTATAAAAAAAATTACTGAATATCGAAAACAGTATTTTCTGTGAAATAGAAAGTAAATTTTTACCAACTTTTAGTATTGTTTTTTGTTTAGGTTTTTATTTAAAAAAAAAACTGCCAATTCGATTTTTCTCAAAATTTTTCCGAATGTTGAAAACAATATTTCTTATAAGTAAAAATTAGTTAGGAGCCATTATCTCAAATTTTTGAAAAGATATTTAAGTCGAAAATCAATTTTTACCAACTTTTGTTAAATTTTTTTTAGGTTTTTAATTTTTTGTACAAAAACTGTCAATTCGATTTTTTTCAAAATTTTACTGAATGTTGAAAACAATATTTCTTATAAGATAAGAAAAGTTTGAAGCCTTATTCTCAAGTTTTTGAAAAGATATTTGAGTCGAAATTCAATTTTTCCCAACTTTGAGTAATGTTTTTTTTAGGTTTTTATTTTTTATAAAAAAAACTGTCAATTAGATTTTTCTCAAAATTTTATCAGGTGTCAAAAACATTATTCTTTGTTGCACAAAATTGTTTTGGAGATGAAATCATATTTTGGTCGTAAAATTTTCGAGGTGACAAATTTTTTTTAGTTTTTTTGATTTATAAAAAAAACCGTTAATTGGATTTTTTTCAAAAATATACTTGTTTTGTATTACGTTACAATATAAAATATAAAATTTAATTCAAGTCTCTAGCGTCATTGGTTCATGAGATATTTAGGGTTAACCAAAATGTTTACCTTTTTTTTAAACTGCTATGGTAAAAAAACCACCCACGCAATTTTCTTGAGAGCCCTTTCTGCATCTTTTTGCCTTATTTTCTGTATAACAAAATTTATTTGAAGTCGATATCTCTTCTGGTTCTTGAGCTATGGAAGACGAAAAAACGTCGCGAACGTACAGACGTACGGACGTACGGACGTACGGACGTACGGACGTACGTACACACGCACGCACATACATCTTTCTACAAATCTTTAATTTCGACTCTAGGGACCTTGAAACGTCGAGAAATGTCAAAATTTTCAATTTGACAAATCGGACCCATTACAATAACTTCCTATGGGAAGTTAACAAAGCCTCAGTCAAAATACTGAGTACACACAAATTAATACATTTGATGGTATTTTTGACGTTTCAATAATGTCACCATAGAATTAAAAGAAAAGTCAGCTTAATCTTAAATCTGATCAAAATCTCAATCCATGTTCGAACCGACCTTTCAATCCACATATAAAATAAAAACCTGATCAAAATTTCAATCTTTGTTAGATTTAATCTTTCAATCCACATGTAAAAATCAAAATTTAAAAACCTACTTCAAGAATACCAAAGCCAGATCAAGAGCTGCATTAAACTTGGGTATGAAATTAAGCTAAATGAAAGTGACACACTAGTTTGAGTACTGACACAAAAAAAAAATACAAAAGTATTAAATTTTTTAATACAAAAGTAATCACTTACTTTTCCAACCATGAAACAAAATGGCGGCATACATTTCATGTCAATGTTGAATTTGTAAAACAATTGTTAAATTTAAGTATAAGTGTTGATACAAAAACTTTGTTTTTTAAATTGTTGGTAGTAATTTTGCGACCTGAAAAAAACTCTCATAATACCCAAGTGGTTTTAAATTTCATCAGAATCAGGCCTTTCCAGTAAGTTAAAAAAAAGTTGTTTTTGACCCACCCCAATTATTGAACATGAAAACAAATTTCTGTTCAATTAGTTTTTGGCCGATAAAAATAGGCTTTTAAAAAGTTTAGCTTTTATCGTTCCCATTGGGAACTTTGCATACAAAATAAACAAAAATTAGGATGAACAAAGAAAAAACTCTATACTCTTAGAGAATAAAGATCAACAAGTGAATACAGTACACCGATATTATGACGACCTATAGCAAAATTAAATTATTCATTAGCACTTAAAATTTGCCTTTAACAATAAACTTTTTGTTTCTTAAAACTTTTTTCTTTAAACACCAAGTTTTTCGTTTTTGTTTCTTAAATGACTTCGACGACGACCGACGACGACGTGTCAATATCCTGTTAAACAAGGTTGGTAAATACTTTTATCAACATCACAGGGCGAAAAAATAAAATTTAAGAACAAAAACAGAAACAGAAATAAAAATCCCCACAACTTTATAGTGTTATGGTACCTATACAACTTATTATGTTCCAACAACTGTTTTTGAATATTATACCATAGGTATGTATGAAAACAAAAATGAATAAATTATCCCCCAAGACTGCTTGAATAATTTCACCTTATTTTTATTAAAGCCATATCTCTTGCTCTGTAAGATAGATACATAGATAGATAGATACAGTATTTATATGCAAGCAAAATGTATATAGATATTTATTTCTTCATATATTCAAAGCATTCATTTTCTCCCCCACGCAACTATAAATGCAGCTATAATCATTGGGGTACCTACAACAAAATAATACTATACAAGGTACTTCAGGTGAGAAGTATCTGCATAAAAGTAGACAATACACCGGGGATTTATCTTTGTACACGACGACGAATATAAGAAAATGAAGAAACCCAAACAAAGGCAAAAAAAAATAATAAAAGATACAAAAACAAAAACGAAGATACGAAGAAACTCCAACTTAAAGATAGAAGGAAAACACACATCGTCGGAAAAAGAAAACAAAAATAAGACAAAAATGAAAAAAAAAAGAACAAAAAGATTGGAAGAAATTTTGTGGATAGGTAAGTATTTTCCATATTTTCTTGTGTTACTTTTGCCCTGTTTCGGACAACCACCAATTTTTAAAACTCCTACATAATTCTGCTTTTGTCGATTTTGAAATATTGAATTTACATAAATATACAAATATGGGAAACAAAATTTTGAATCGAATTTTTACCTTCTCTAAGCATTCCTGGCCAATAGCCTTTGGATCCCATTTAACTGCCTGTTGGGTTCCATTGGGTAAATTTACTATGCACCACATTTTGATTTTGTATCTTTTTTTGTTTTGTTTCAAATTTCACTTAAGAACAAAGTATAAATTTTAAAAATTTTTGATTTTTTCTTGTTTTCAAAATTTCTTTAAATACTGGCGCACTACTAATAATATAGAATTTTTTAATTTTTGGTTAATTTTCTTCTATTTATTTTTTCTTTCTTTACTAAAAAGGTATCACTTCTTTAATTTTTAAACTAGCGATTTTATAAATACCTATTAATTATTTAATTTTTTTTTTAAATTTTATCGCTGTAAAATTTTTAATCACTTGTTTATTTTTGGTATTTATTTTTTTTAAATCTTATTTTTGAATTTGTATAATATATAATTTTTTCTTTAGATTATAAATAAAAATTTGTACCACAAAAAGAATTGCAACAGATACACGAAGTTCTTCTAAGTATTTTTTGCCGAAACGAATACTATACAATATTTATTATTATTATCTATTATTATTTTCTTTTATTTAAATAAGACTTTAATTTATGTCGGATAAAGTATATAAAATGTACGACCAATTAAACTTATACGACATTTCCGTATAAGAAATGTTTTGATTGTTTTATTTGATTTTTCAATATTAATACAAATATTATTTGTTGTTGATGGCGAGAATGTACTGTAGCTCACGTCCATGCTACGAGAAAACCATTTAATAATTGAGACTTGAGTTTTGAGTTCCGTTAATCGTTACCGAATGAATGAAAGTCATCTACGATACTGTTTGTTACGTTTGGAATTTTACTGTGTTGAATTGAATGTGATTTTGTAGCCCCCTACCTACACTACACGACACGCTACGCTACGCTAAAATGTGAGTGAATTTGTATGGATGAATAGAATCAAAAAAGAGAATGTTCATTTATTGTGTGCTCTTAAAATGAATAGTTCATTTCCATTTTTAGTGTATTTTTGTTTTTGGTGAATTTGTTCATTTTGCGTTAGCGGTTAAAATAAGAGAATGAATAAGTTTAGTGAATATGAGAGATGAATTAATTCATTTTCATTGTTCATTTTCTGCAGACACTTAAGTTTGTTTTTCAATCTGCACAAACTCACATTGCAGGAAAATAATATAATTGATTTTCTAGAGTGGATGCGGTCAAGCAAACATAAAATTTAAATAGGTAGATAGAGATACTGTGACTATCGTTTTGAGGGTGGCTATAGCAAGCAGACTGTATTTTATATACCATACCGTAGACAAAGATTGAGCATAAATAAATCTTTTTGAAAGCATAATGCAAACATTTCTAAAAATAATAATGGTTTGTTTTCAAAAACCCAACGAAGGTACATATTGATTTATTATTATATTACATTGAAGATGAAGCCGGCTTGTGGTGGTAGTACAGTACGGTGGCGAAAAGAGAATAGGTGAATGAACTTCAGAAAAACCAATTAAAATAAAAAAAAACTATTCATGCATAGAGATATAGCCTGAATCAGCTTATCTGGAGTTCAATAGGGAGATGGTCTAGTAGGTACCACTTTTATATGCTATCGTTTGATTCAAGGTCGAGGAAAAGACCTTCAATTTGTTTTCTTCTTGATTAAATGTGCATTGAGTGAAAAACATTTTTTTTCTCTTTAATGAATATTAACTACTTATGAAAAGTCGTTGAACATCTCGAATCATAAAAAATAGGTACCTAAGATAAGATTTTTTTTTTATTAAGAAGTGGTATTGGATAATATTCATGCACGCATAATTACTTAATCAGGGTTGCCATATTTTAATACTTAATTTCAGAAAAAAAAATATCTTGGTTTCAAGATTGGGATTGTATAAAGATTAATAAATTTCAGCTATAAAAAGTAATGATTCTGAAATAAAAGATTTTGATGAATTTTTAGTTTGCCATATGAAGTTATTGTTATAGGTCCGATTTGTCGAATTGAAAATTTTGACATTTCTCGACGTTTCTAGGACTTAGAGTCTAAATAAAATATTTTTAGAGGAAGTCTATGCGTTGGTAAGAACGTTCGCAATTCCGTACATTCGGGATACCATATTTCAAGAACTAGTAAAGATATCGACTCCATATAGATTTTGTTTTACAGATAATAACACCTAAAGATGAAGAAAGGACTTTTAAAAAATTGAGTGGGTGTTTTTTTTTTTACTATATCACTTAAAAAAAGTGAACATATTTCACGAACCAATAACGCTGGCGACTTCAATTAAGTTTTATATTATGAAATTTGAAGTCCGTTGAGAACTAGGGCCTAGTGACTTACAACTCTTAACCATTCCTGTGTGCGAGTACTGTTGTCAGAGATGGAGGGGACCTACAGTTTTAAGCCGATTCCGAACAGCAAATTTGAGAAAGCACTTTTCATGACAAGAATTACTCTTGGAGAATTTGTCAATTCCTCGCAAGAGGCAGTACCCGTGAAAACAACTTTAAATGGCATAGGCAGTAATCGAACCCAAGACCTCTGGCATGACAGTCCAACGCACTAACCATCATGCCATAGGCCCGATTTGTCGAATTGAAAATTTTGACATTTCTCGACGTTTCAAGGTCCTCAAAAAAATTGTAGTAGGTGGCTTTTTACTATAGCAATTTAAAAAAAAGATGAAAATTTTGGTTAACCCCAAATATCTCACGAACCAATAACGCTAGAGACTTGAATTAAATTTTATATTATATACTCTAAAGTGATACCAAACAAATATATTTTTGGAAAAAAGTCCAATTAACGGTTTTTTATAAATAAAAAAACTGAACACAAATATTTGTCACCTTGAATATTTTACGAACAAAAAATGATTTTATCTTCAAAATAATTTTATGCAACGAGATATTACATTCTTGACATTTGGAAAAATTTTGAGAAAAATCGAATTGACAGTTTTTTTTACAAAAATTAAAAAATTAATAGAAGTTGGTAAAAATTGATTTTTGACTCAAACATCATTTCAAAAATTTGAGATTATGGCTTTAAACTAATTTTGTCTTTTAAGAAATATTGTTTTCAACATTCGGTAAAATTTCGAGACAAATCCAACTGACAGTTTTTTTACAAAAAATAAAAAAGCTAAAAAAAATTAATAAAAGTTGGTAAAAATTGACTTTGGACTCAAATATCATTTCAAAAATTTGAGATATTTGCTTCAAACTAATTTTTTCTTAGAAAAAAATTTTTTTTCGACATTCAGTTAAATTTTGAGAAAAATCGATATAATAGTTTCTTACAATAAATAAAAACCTAAACAAAACATTACTAAAAGTTGGTAAAAATTGATTTTTGACTCAAATATCACTTCAAAAATTTTAGATTATGCCTTAAAACAATTTTTGTCTTATAAGAAATATTGTTTTCAACATTTGGTAAAATTTTGAGAAAAATAATTGACAGTTTTTTTTTACAAAAATAAAAACCTAAAAAAAAACAATACTAAAACTTTGTAAAAATTTACTTTCGACTCAAATATCTTTTCAAAAATTAAAAATATTGGCTTCAAACTTATTTTATCTCACAGAAAATATTGTTTTCGACATTCAATAAATTTTTTTATAAAAATCCAATAGTCCGTTTTTTCATAAAAAAAAATAAAATCTACAAAAAATAGTACGCAAATTTCGTAAAAATTGATGTTCGGTTCTCGATATCTCGTGAACAATAGAAGGTATTGACTTCAAATTAATTTCATTCATCCAATTTGTATTTGCTTATATAAGAAATAAAAACTTTTTTTTAGAATAATTCAACTGACAACTTTTTTAAAAAAACACGAAAACCTACAAACCTTTTAAGAAAGACAAATCAACAGACGGGATAAGAAGTTATCAGTGTGGGTCGCATCCCAGCCTCTTTTTGAAATTAAGATGAATCAAAGCGTTAACCCTAAAATTTAAAATTCATATTTTTGGCAATTTCGTCAAAATTTAAAAAACAAAATAGCTTTCGTCCATTTCCTTTTTAACTTTTATTTACTTCTTCATTTCAAAGCGGTTCAATTATTTGTGTATTAATTTTTCGACGATGTTTCAAAACAAACTGTTATTTGTAAAAATAAAATATTGCATATTATTAAAAAGCTTTTCAAAATTCTAAATATAATTTGCAAAGTTTATTGTTTGGTGAAACAAAAAGAACAAATACTTTGCGAAAAAAAAACAAAACTTTTTACTTTTCAGACAAGACTTTGTCAACCTGGTGAAACGTATTTTGCAAAGAGTATAACTTTTCAATTCAATAATTTCATCTTTGCAAATTTGCGTTATTTTATTTGCAAAGTAAAAGTGCAAAGTTGTAAGGTGAAAAGTGTTTGGTGAAACAGACCCCAGATGCATAAAAACTGATTTAAAACTTTAGTATAGATAAGATAGACGTATTCGGTACTGTTTGTTTTGGATGTTCTAAATTCTAACATAGATTGATCTGTTTTGAAATCAATGTTTAATATTTATATGTACTTTCTAGATTGTGAAATAGAGATGGACAATCTATATATATATGTTTCTTTAACTTTTCATAGTGCAAATTATGCTTAACACAACTATTGCTTTTAATAATTTTTGTTTTGTGAATTTTATTACTGTAAGTTAATTATTTGAACTTATGTAATACTAATTTAAAAAAATAAAGTGAAACATTTAGTTTAACTCAAATATTAATCGACTTCAGTCAAACTATTTCAATTTTGAGTTAAAAACACTGTGAAATAAATATTTGACAGCTCGAAAAGCAAAAAATTATATTATTTTTTAAATTTATTAAATATCTTAAGTAAACAAAATCTAATTAAACAATTTTTAAATTTAAGTATCGAAATTAACAATAGTACTGGTCAAAAAATAATAAAGAAATGCTCCCAAAGTCTTCGATTTGTTATCATTTTACTTTAAAAACTTTCTTCGATTTACCAGAACTTTATAAATAGTGAATGTTAAACCTAAATCAATATTTATTTCTACCGTATTTGAATTTTTAAGACAATGATTAATAACCCGATGAAAACACAAAATGCAAAATATATTCATATTTCATCTACTTTCTAAAGTTTAACAAAAGAACCTCTCTACTTACCTACTAATCACTACAGCAACACAAAACTTCTTAAAAAAAAACGATCCTTTACAGAAAGAGAAAGTTTCTCAATTATCAATTCTAATTTTTAACATTTTACCACTGACTACGATTACGACAAAGACGGACGATGGACGATGGACGACACAAAAAAGAAATGTTATCGTCCTTTTTCAAAACTTTTAGATTATAATGTATGCTATTTCCATGCCAGACTATATCTCGCTCTTAGGTCCAAAAACAGCTAAAAATTATATTTCTTGTGCAATGTTCCTTTTGCTTTTTGTATATGTAGGTATAGTATTTCGGAGCACAGGATTAAAGCAAAAGTTTCCATCAAAACCATCCAGTAAAGAATGAACAACCTAAAAAAAAATTCAGCTAAAAACTTATGCAATAAAAAAGGCGTTTTTACATCTTGCTGCTTTCGACGACGACGACGACGATGTCGACTACGACGAGAAAAAGAACAAAAGCAAAAAACCAACGTAAACTTCCGTCATTTTCAGCTTTTCACTCATTCGCATAGTTTTTTTTAACAAAAGAAGAAAAATAAAACACAAAATCACGCAAAAAGAATGAATCATCATGACTCAAAGGATTATTATGTTATCCGTTTTTTAACTTCAAGTGAACGTGAAGTCCACGCTGAAATATAAAATTGATGCCAAAAAATTATGGTAAGTTTTTTTTTTTCTTTTTTTTTTGCAAAGTGACGGGAAATTGTTGAATACTTTCGTTAAAATTTTTTAGGGCTGACATAATTAATACTTTAACTTAAATGCTATGTTAATCTTAGTCGTGGAATAAATGTAAGGGTTAGAAAGTAGATACCCATTTTTAAATGAAAAAATAAGTATAATGAAGTGTTTTTGAGTCGCTGAATTCGGAACGAAAATATACGTCATAAATTGTAAACTTCCCAGAATGTACATACATATGTATGTTATGTAAAATATTGTTTTTAAATTTTTTTTTTTTAATATACTAACCAATTTCTCGAGAATTAATTAATGTTTTCAAAATTGTTTCTTTCTATACAAAATATTGTTGTTAACGTAAGGTGAATTTCTTAAAAAAATTCAATAAGCTTTTTTTTACAAGAAATAAGAACTTTCAAAAAATGCTTCTAAAAAGTTGGATTTCGACTAAAATTTCTCAGGAACATAACTTAAATTAGATTTTGAGAAGTTCATTTTGTTGCATACTTTTTTTTGTTGCAAATTATTTACTAACTTGAATTTATTAGAGAAATCACATTTTTTTTAAGTTAAAAATATTATCTTCACTAATATTATAAAGAGGAAAGATTTGTATTTTTCTATGTAACGAATAAACTCGAAAAGTACTGGACCGATTTTAATAATTCTTTTTTAATTAGAAAGCTACATTATCACTGAGTAACATAGGCTATAATTTAGTACTAGATTACTGTAGATATTTTAAAAAAATCCTATTAAAACCAACCGAATGTGTAAAAAAATTAGCCATAAAATGTCTTTCACCGCATACGCTGCGAAGAGTATTAATGATAGGACAAATAAATATTTTCTAATTTAGTGATTCATGGTCGTTTTAATTAGCATGCTTATAACTTAAATATCTGTACCTATTTATGTCTACCCGTGCGAAGCCGGGCCGCTAGTAATAAAATAATTTGTTTGTAGAATTTTCTAAATTTCTTAAATATGTTTACAGAACAAGAAAAAAAAGTTAAGTACGTTACTATGGTAGGAGTCTTAGAAACTTAAAATTGGTGGTGCTTATTTCAGTCAAATAATTGTACCACCTGAAAATCGTAATCTTTAATTTGAAAGTTTAAAATTTTCCAATGAGAGGACTAATTTTAATATTAAAAAAATGTAATTTTTTTTTTTCTTAACCAACTTACATACGTGGTAAAAATTGTATAGTATATGTACTGAATAACTCCACGGATTCCATTTTTAAGGTCTTGAATTGATTGTGAAGCATTTACAGAATTTTCTAATGAATACAAAAATAAATAAAATTGAATTGAAGTTAAATAGATCTTAGGGCCGAAAGGCATTAGTATTAAGTATTATAGTTTAACTTAGAGTGTCCGTATGGGACCAGTAAGTTAGTTGTAAGTTATGGTTAATTAGGCTAGTTTTATGAATTTTTGTCTAGCTTTAAGATAGTCTTAAGAATGAATTAATAAAAATGAATTTGGAAAAAAAAAGCATTTACAGAGATTAAAAACTTTAAATATTTAAGAATAAGGCCTGGTTGTCGTTAAATCTATCCTAGAGTGATGAGACGTTTAGAGTTTACCAAGAATTGCAATACAACTTTGTGACTTCATTTCGAATACTGAACTAAGTGTGATCTAAAAATAAACCCCCATGTGTTTTGAAAATGCATTAGTAGTAAACGCAAATTTGACGAATATCCAGCAAGTACGACCTTTCAAAATTCTTCAAGCCATCTTTCGAGTCGATTTCTAACATGTTCGTAGATTATTTTAAGACTGCCTTTGAAGATTCTTTGAAGATTCTTTAAAGATTCTTCTCTTATTTTTCCTAACACACAAGAATCTTGTATCAATACATTTTTCGATTTTCAAACCTTCTATACGTGACAATATTTTAAAGCTAAATGAATGTTTCAGTCCTGATCCTGATGGAATGTTGAAAAAATGTGTGTCTTTTATTTCCTATTCATTGTTTCTTCTTTTCAATGAGTCTCTGGAATATTCGAAGTTCCTAGATCTTTGGAATTATTCGTACCTAACGCCAGTCTATAAAAAAGGTTCTAAAAATTTATTTAGTTACGAATTATCGTCCTATAGCGAAACTGTCTGCTATTCAAATTATTTGAATCCCTTGGCTGTAACATAATTTCTTTTAATTGTTCTTGTGTTATACACTCATCGCCACTTGAATAGTGTGAAGGGATCGCACCAGCGATCACTTAATTAATTGCCTCAAACCCCAAAACAAATAATAGAACATTCAACCTGCTTCGATATTTAATATCCATATTCCCATCGTATTACATTTCATGATCAGCTATAGCAAAGCCAAAGCAAAAACAATACAACATTCATATTTCCGTTGGCACACTTAGTGCATTGTGCATATAGCTATAAATAAATGCTCATATAGTTCAACTGGCACCTTCAGTGCACAAGCTATATAATATGACACCAAATATACAACAACACTTTCAGTGATTGAAGAAAAACAAATATAATGAAGGGTCGCTGACTTATGGTAGTAAAATATGCATCATAAGCAAGCTAGCCCCAAAACACTTGAAGTGCATGGCTATTATGCTGATGCTGCATTTTATGGGAATTCTTATTGAATATCGAAGTATTGTTGAATACCAATACAGGCATTATTTCATTGTCAAATTTTGTATAAAAAGAGAAGAATAAAATTAAAAGAGTCACTTCTTATTCTACATTCAAAGATTGTGTTTAACTTTATAAAGCAACTCGCTGGAGTCAAACCAATTTTTAATATAGTAATATAGACGCCCTAAAGAGCTACTCGCTTTTGGGTCAAGGTTTACAAGGCTACTCGCCGGACCAAGTCTAAATTACTATAAGGAATAAAAAGTCAGAAAAATATATTCCAAGCCTTTCCAGCTACAGACTTTGCGTTATCCAGCCACAGACTTTACAATAGGACACCCTGTACACTCTTTTTACTTTGCTTATAACTCAAAAGCGGAATGATAAAATAATGGTACTTTGCCCGTTATCTTTTTGCAACTCTTTTCTTCATTCTCTATGACAAATTGCAAGTTCTGTAAAAAAAAGCCGTTATATTTTTTGTCTACTTTATGTTAACTTTCGTCTAAATTAAGGCAATATTTTTACGCGACTTGAATAGTCCATGCATTTAGTTTAATCGTTATCTTCGTCACGCGGAATTGTATTTTTCGTTGATGGAACTATTTTGTAAATTTCGATTATTTAATTTAAAAAAAACGTAAAATGGGTCGAGGAAAAGTGTTGACCGAGGTGGAAAAAGGACAAATCAAATCATATAAGGACGCTGGCTTATCTATTGCCAAAATAGCTAAAAAAGTCGAGAGAAGCCGACACGTGATATCCAAATTTTTAGGTAATGAGCTTAAATATGGGGAAAACATGAAAGGTCGCACACACAGTGTGCTTACTAATGCGGAAATGCGACTTATATTAAGAAAAGCGTCAAATTCTCACGACTCTTTGGCAAAAATCAGGGAAAAATGTGGTGTTAAAGCAAGTCTAACAACCATGCATCGTGTTATTTCGAAAGCTAAACACATAAAAAGACTTAAAATCAAGATGAAGCCACCTCAGTTTTTGCCGCGCACATGTTACCTGGACTTCTGAGTGGCATCAAGTGGTCTTCTCCGACGAAAAAAAAATTGGAAGGTCCCGATGGATATAGCTACTATTTCCATGACCTCCGCAAAGAAACTCATTATTTGAACCGGCTGCATAGCAGAGTTGGAGGTGTAATGGTTTGGGGAGCTATTTCCTATTATGGCACCTGCAAACTACATTTTGTGTCAACAACAATGAATGCGTTGTCTTACAATGGTATATTGAAAGAGGCCTTTCCATACTTTCAAACCCTTTTTGGACCTCTGCCCTGGATTTATCAACATGATAATGCGCCAATACAAACAGCCCGGGTAGTTAAATCGTATATACAGAGCCAAAATGTGGAGCTATTACACTGGCCGCCCTACTAACCGAACTTGAATATCATAGAAAATGTTTTGAAATGGCTGACACGTTAAGTATACGGATCAGGAAAACAATATTCAACTATATCCGATGTGTGCGATGTCAAGAAGGGGATCAGCTAAGGTCAGGTTGAATTGTTGAGGCGTTTCTAAACTCTTCAATAGTTTAAACTCTCAGCAATGCAATTTGACCATAGATACGGGGTCCCTAATTTTCAGTGGTGGTGTGAGCGATTTTCATAATCCGTGCCGAAGAAATGGAAGGCTGGGGGGTAAACCAGTCGCGAACGAGCTCATTCGGATGCCTTGGCAGGGTCCGTCTTACATCTTGCCTTACCCCGGTATATCGGCTCTGCCGGGGCTGACCTTTTACTTCCGTACTACTCGTGGGACCAAAATTACAACACAAAACAATTCACAGGACGATTTAGACATGACGAACTTAGGACCATCCGCCGACTATGAGGATGAACTTTTGGCCTCCAGTCAGGAGACCGTTGTGGGGCAACCTGCAAAAACTGGAGGTGCAGCGAGTACCAGCCATAGTACTCCTGTGCCTCGACCGCAATCAAATCCAAACTCCTCTACCAGCAATGCCAGCCATAGCAATGCTGGTAAAGGAAAAAATAAAAAGTCATCTGGTACTCGCATCAAGAACCAGTTCAAGAAGGCCTCCTTCATTCTTAGCAAGATTGCTGAAAATGAGAAGGCTGGAATTGTGCTGGAGAAAGATCGCGAAGACAAGATCATGTACCAAAAGATTGTTGAAGAATACAACAGTCTCTTGGCTACAAAAAAGAAGGCCGACAAAAGAAACCGGTCTCGTGAAGAGACCGAAAAACCTTCTAAAAAACCGAAACACAATGAACCAA
Source organism: Eupeodes luniger (assembly GCA_951509635.1). Lineage (NCBI taxonomy): Eukaryota > Metazoa > Arthropoda > Insecta > Diptera > Syrphidae > Eupeodes > Eupeodes luniger. Next base: position 56,674,744 of record OX608073.1, read on the forward strand.
ATTCAAATAAAGATGAGAAGGCATCATCTTCCGGAGCGGCGCAATCGCGTACTTTAAGTGAGGTTGTCAGAGACGACCTCCAAGTATCGGTTGTGGATGAGCTCTCCACAAACAGCAGAGGTCTGCTAGCTGTGTGGAGTTCTATCGAGGCCAAGCTCTCGGAGATGGTGTTTTCTTACACAATCTCGGCAATTGAGGGTCCCTACCCTAGTTTTGACTCTGGCGAAGTGCTCAGGGGACACAGGGTAATCAAATGCGATGACGTGTTTTCCAGGGATTTCCTTAGATCATGCATTGCTAAGATAAGCAATGACTGGGAAGGCTTGAGACTTAAGCTCATCCCAGCTAAGGACATCCCCAGACAGCCTAAGGCTCGCATTTGGTTGCCCGTCATGAGCATCAAGCCAAGTGGACAGGAGCTGATCCGTGGTCTTCAGAGGCTAAACCCGCTGGTTCCAATGCATGACTGGACAGTCATCAAGGCTGAGGAGCCGCAAAAGAACAGCGCGTCTTATCTTTTGAAGATCAGCGGGGAGAGCTTGGGGGCCCTTGAGAAGGCTGAATACAAGTTGAGATTCGGCATTAGAAATGCAAAGATTAAGGTCCTGCAGGGTCAGGGAGCAGACTGCGACAACAATGATGGCATAGTCAAGACTGATGATGACATTATTGTTGCCGAAGTCCCCGGCGAGTCGCTGGGCCCTGAAAGTGCAGGCCCTTCTTCTTCGGGCAATTAAAAACGCGCTGCGTTCTATACAGATTAATCTGAAGCACTCGAAATGTGCCTCAGATAATCTAAAGGTCTTCCTGAGTCAGGAAGACTTGGACGTAGCGTTCATACAAGAACCTTGGGTGAATGGCCTCAGAGTTCGAGGCCTTCTGGACCACAAATACGACCTTTTTTATAAAATCCCTAATACTGACCAAGGTAAGCCTAGAACCTGCATTCTAGCTAAGAAACACTTAAAAGCTTTTTTGTGTCCCATCCTTAGCACCTCCGATTTGACGGTTGTCAGAATTGAAGGAAAAAATGCTGGCCTACTTCTGGCATCGGCATACTGTGGCCACGACCGGCAGTCACCTCCGGAAGAGTTGGAGACCATGGTAATCGCTTCAAAACAACAAAAGACAGACCTCCTGATTGGGTGCGACGCCAACGCACGGCATTCTCTGTGGGGTAGCACGGAAATTAATGAACGAGGTGAGTCACTTTTTGATTTCATTATTAACAATAATTTAAATGTATGTAATAGAGGTAATACCCCAACTTTCATTTTTCCGAGCTCGGTTAACTTCGAAGGTTGGGAGGATGTACTTGATGTTACTCTATCAAATAACAATCTTTATTCTATGGTGGAAAATTGGAGAGTCTCACTTGTGAATTCTTTTTCTGATCACAGGTGGATACTCTTCAATATAAATTTTGAGTCTGAAATTCCTCCCCCTCACAGAAACCCCAAAAATACTGATTGGAAGAAATTCAGTCAAATAATTAACACGAAACTGCGTAATACGCCAAATAGGTGTCCAGAGTCGGTAAGCGATCTCGAGTCTAAAGTAAAGACCTTCGAGGCAGCTTTTGACACGGCTTACAAAGTCTCGTGCCCTATTAAATACAGTCGCAAATCACTTCCTATGTGGTGGAATGAAGAACTGTCTAGTCTCAGGAAAAAGACTAGGGTGATCTTTAATATTTGCCACAAACACAAATTCTACCAACCGTACAAAGACTGTCTAAGAGTTTATAAGCGAGCCATTGCCAAGTCTAAACAGCAAAGCTGGAGGGATTACTGCCACAAAATAGACAATATAAAAGAATCCGCCAGGCTTAGTAAGATTCTATCGAAGGACCACTGTTGTCCTTCCTTTCTTAAAAAATCTGGCGATTCCTGGGCAACATCTCCTGCAGAATCCCTAGAACTGCTGTTGGCTGCGCATTTTCCGGGTTGTGAGAATAACAACCCTCAAACTCTCAATTCAAATGGCGTGTCGATGGCGGATATAGAACACATCGATACCTTGATAAATAAGGAAAATATTGCTTGGGCAATAAACACATTTTCCCCGTACAAGTCTCCAGGCCTGGACGGCATAATGCCGATCATGCTTCAGAAAACGCAATTTTTGGCGATTCCTTGGCTGGAGATGATCTTTAAAGGATGTCTCTGCCTAAATCATGTTCCCGAGTCTTGGAGACATGTTAGAGTAGTTTTTATCCCGAAGGTCGGCAGGCGAGGACATGAATCCGCGAAGGATTTTAGACCAATAAGCCTTACTTCCTTCGTGCTTAAGACTATGGAGCGCATTCTTGACTACCATATCAGAGGCATTTTAGATGTATGCCCTCTTGAAAGTTCTCAACACGCTTATCTTAAGGGCAAGTCTACTGAGACAGCCTTACATGAGGTAGTGCGTACAGTTGAAAAAACCATACACTACAAAGAATTTACTCTCGCTACCTTCTTAGACATAGAAGGAGCTTTCAATAACGTCTTAACAGAATCTATTCAAGAATCACTGGTTGATCAGGGTGTAGAGGACTACATTAGAAATTGGATTGTTTCCATGCTCAGTGATAGAAAAATTCAAGCTACCTTAGGTAACACTTACTTGACCAGGTGCGTAAACAGGGGAACACCTCAGGGGGGTGTTCTGTCCCCTCTTCTTTGGCTTCTGGTCATGAACAAAATTCTTTTTAAATTGGAAAATTGTGGCGTGAAGGCCGTTGCTTACGCAGATGATTTGGTGATACTGGTATCAGGAAAGTACACTTCCGTGATTAGTGAGATTACGGAGATGGCATTGCTAAAAGTAAGCAACTGGGCTACAAGCTGTGGCCTGGGTGTCAATAAAAGCAAAACTGAACTGATGCTCTTCACTACGAAAACAAAAGTACCACCCTTCACCCTTCCCCGCCTCAACGGTGAAACTCTTTCCTTGTCTTCCAGCGCTAAATATTTGGGAGTAATACTTGACCCAAAGTTAAACTGGAAACTTAATATCGAAGAAAGGGTCAAGAAAGCCAGCATAGCTTTCTATGCCTGCAATAAAACCTTTGGCAAAAAGTGGGGTTTGCAATCGAAGATGATTTTGTGGACGTATACAGCCGTTGTACGTCCAATCTTGTCCTATGGTTCGATTGTTTGGTGGCCCGCGCTTAGCAAAGCCTACAATATAACTAAATTAAAAAAGGTTCAGAGAACAGCTAGTGTTGGCTCCACGGGAGCTTTGCGCTCATGTCCGTCGGACGCCCTAAACGTTTTTCTCTACCTCTTACCAATAGACCTGCATATCAAATACTTAGTATCCTGCAGCGCGTTGAGACTTAGGGAATCGAATAGTTGGTATTCTAGGCCCTTTGGTCATAGTAACATTACTAATCTCATCCCAGCGGACATCTTTTCGACAGAAACCGACTACTGCACCCCTACTGTGGACCTCAGTGCGGATTTTAAAATTATCATCCCATCTCGAAATGAATGGGATGATGACTTAGTGACGAGAGGCTTCGACACAACTATCTTCACTGACGGCTCGAAGATGGAGTGTGGGGTCGGTGCAGGAATTTTTTCCGAGTCTTTAAATGTCTCCAGGTCTTTGCGACTTCCTGACTTTGCTAGTGTTTTTCAGGCTGAACTACTCGCGATCAAGGAAGCATGCAAGTTACTAAAACTAGATCCAAATCAAAACCGCAATACAGCTATTTTTTCGGACAGTCAGGCGGCTATTCAAGCGATTGGCTCGTCCACTTCATCCTCCAAACTGGTTTATCAATGCCGAAGTGAGCTAGCGAGCATGAACATTGGACTCAGGGTCACTCTCATCTGGATTCCGGGTCATAGAGGCTTTGAGGGCAATGAACGAGCTGACGAGCTGGCTAGGCAAGGATCAGCCCTTCATAGCTCACTCGCGGAAAGAGTCAACATTCCTCTTGGTGCTATGAAGGGCAAGATCTTCTCTATTTTTCTCGCTGAATCAAACCACAGGTGGAACAGCCTAACCAACTGTATCATATCTAGAAGGATATGGCCCACCTACAACAAATCCCGTACTAATAATCTCATTTGCAGACCCAGGCAAGACATAGCCAGGGTCGTTGCTACATGCACCGGACACTGGCCTGTTGGAGAACACGCATCTAAGCTGGGCATCCCCCACAATACTTTCTGTCGTAGTTGTGAGGACCAGCGAGAAAAAGAAACTGTTCTTCACTTCCTATGCAAGTGTCCCGCCTTAGCCAAAACGAGAGCCAAAACATTGGGAAAGTCCTTTTTCAACGACCTCAATGAGCTCTCAGAACTGGAGATCAAAGATTTGATCTCCTTTCTAAACGCAACAAAGTGGATTTGAGGCGTACTTTTCTCTTTATAATCCCCCTTTTATCTTTACAGGTCAAGCGAGTATTTTATGGTATCAAAACGGCGCAACGCAGCGCTAATTGTGTCACCGGGCTAGACTGCTCGTGGCCACCATTTCTACTAACTAACTAACTATATCCGAACTAACCTAAGCCATCGAATTGGCTCGGAGCTCGATTTCGCTAAATTGTTTGGACAGTTTGTATGCATCCCTTCCAAACAGGATGTGTGAAGTTTTGGAGCAGAAAGGTGGCTCAACACACTATTAAAACATTTTTGTTTGTTAAACAAAATACTCCAGTTACCTCCAATTAAAGTAACGTTCGTAATAAAAAGAATAGTAATACTCTAAAATGGTTTTTTATTAAAGTGTCCTATTCAAGTGGTGCGAAATTTGGACCTCGCAGTTTGCCTGTTTTTGATCAATAATTTTTCATTAATACTTAAATCCTTAGCATTAAATCTTTTTTTTCAGGTGAAATAAAAACAATTAACTGAACTTAAGATTAAAAAAAAAAATAGGTCTCTAGCATGTTTGGTTTGGGAACTATGGACGATACAAAAAAAACCTAAGGGGTGTCCTATTCCTGTGGCGAGGAGTGTATGTATGTGAAAATCTATAATTACTAATTTATTAAAAAAACATTCTCAATTCGAGAGCATATTTAAAGACTTCAGCAAGGCATTTGACAAATTAAGTCATACAATTCTTTTCAATAAGTTAGAGACATCGTCATATCTTAAAGAAAGATATTATAGCGTCATATTCAGGAGTAACCCTTCATGTCAATTTAAAGTCAATTTCAGTGTACCTCAAGGGAGTAACCTTGGTCCTTTGCTGTTTATTTTGTTTATTAATGATTTGCTTTCTGTTTCAAATAATTCTATATCGCTAATCTATGCAGATGATGTTAAAATTTTTTGAATTATTAACTCCATCAAATATTTTAAAGAACTATAAGAAGATAGAGATCAATTTTGGGAATGGTACAATAAAAATCGTTTGATTTTAAATATTGAGAAATGTAGACAATGTGTTTTACTCGCAAACATAATATAATAAATTATGACTATGATTCGTCACGTTTGAATAGAGAAGCCAATTTTTCTGACCTTGGTGATGTACTGGACTTAAGGTTGATGTTTACTGATCACAAGGGCGTATCCAGACTTCTAATAAGGGGGGGGGGGGGGTCACACACTTACCATATAGAAGAGTTTTTACTAACCGCTTAAAAATGTTCTTTGATGTTTTGTAAAGGAGCCTAGCAAAATTTAAATAACATAATTTGTATATTAACCTTAAATTTACACATTTCAAGGGCTTAAGTGACAACTTTAGTTATTAAAATACTTAAGAACCCTGTTTTCCATCAAGGTATAGTCTTACTATTTAATTTGGACGACTTCTTACATATAAAAGCATTCCAAGATTCCAACAGTTTTCTAAATATGCCATATTTAAGACCTAAAACACAATAGCTTAGAGGGTTTTTGTTGTTATATTCTTTTTTTTATTGCCATTTCTATTAATGCGAAAAACGCTACAAAAATTCTATCGCTATCAGTCTGCTTACTAGTAAATTGGAGCTGATGCTAGAAAATATTTTGTCTTAAAGAAGTCAACAAACCTTAAAAATTGTAGAGATAAAAATGTTTGGTTCTTGAATTTAAGGAAAAAGGTGCATTTAAGTACATATGTAATTTCTCTAAATATCAAATAAAAACAAATTAAGGTAAAGAAATAAGTTAGGAAAAAACTTTTGTGTGGCACTTCAGTTCTCAAGAGATTCAAAGCTTTTATATTAATAGATATGAAACTTTCATTGTGTTTTTCAACCAGCCATTAGTTTAACAAAAGTGTCACTTTTGCTGTTTTTGGGAAATTTATGTTTTTGAAATACGTGTTTAAATCTCAGTTCAAGAACATCTAAAGCAAATTCACTTCAAAAAGTAGATTTCTCTAATTTAAGTTTTTGTATTTAACAGATAATCAATTTTGAAAGAAATAAAATGCACGACTGGGTTGATAGAACTTGCTAATTTCTTCCAAAAAGTCTGTTTTAAAATATTTCCTACATAAAAGCTTGAGTTCGAAATTTAGTTCCTATATGTCAAAAGTAAAAATCACTTCAATGTTTATTATTTATGTGCGTCAAAAAAAAAGATGGAATTGGAGGCTAGTTTCAGGAATTTAGAGGCAACTTAATATAAAATTGACGATCTCTTACTCCAGGTTTCTACTTAAGAACCTGAATATTTGCTCTTTTTCTTAGTAACAAATTTTATTTAAAATATATTAAAGCGCTAGAGTTTTTCCAAATTCTAAATTGCGTGAAATTAAAAATTTTAGTTGTTTTTGACATCAAATTACTTTTTGGTAATGTCGTTAAATTACTAACAAATCTTTCGTCGAAATCTTTACTTATACAACTTAACTGAGCTTTATGGCTCATGTGACCCCACCCTGGATCATCCATTTGTCAAAAGTTGATGAATTTGTGCTGTATTTTTGGAATAGGGCTGAATTTCCGATTCATATTAAGTTCTTGGTCTAGTCCTCAGTTAAAAGTGATACTTTTAGCAAAAAAGTTTTAGGAATTAAAATACAAATTTTTTTTCATATACAAAAATAAATAATTCAAAGTATTTGAATGGAGGTCATATGCATTAACGCAATACGATTAGTTTTGAATTGAAGGGAATTCCTACGAAAAAACAAACAAATTATCTCCCAGAAGGGGGGTTATGTGCCCTATGACCCCCCCCTGGATCCGCCATTGACTGATCACTATAATTATATTATAAGAAAAGCTAACAAAACACTTTCGTCAAAAGATTTTTCCGAGAGATTCGTGATCCGTTATTAAAATTCTGTATTTTTCTTTTATCAGGCCAATTTTTGAATACGCTTGCGTTGTATGGGTGCCAGGATATTCCTTTCATAATGATAGAATAGAAAGTATTTAATGTAGGTTCTTAAGATTTTGTTTTTGTTTTGCCTCTGGCCTAAAAGACTTTTAATCCAAAGACAAATCTCCTATATTTTTCTTGTCGCCAGGGAGTATTTGCCGTTCTGCTCTATAATTTGTGTATTAAATGGAACAATTTCATGTCCATCTGTTCTTTTTCGATTTTATTTAAATCTGATTCAGACTAGCTCAAGAAGAAATTTACACCTTAGAACTATGTTTACCACATTGAACTTACATATAGTCCTCTAAATCAATTAATCATTAAATTTAACGAATTATTTATACTTATTGGCTACTAATAACAATCACGAATCTGCAAGCTTTAAATATAATGTTTTCGCTAAAAGTAGTTGAAATTGTGTTAAGTTTATATTTAAGTAAATATTGTAAACTTAACGTTCGCATTTGATAAATAATTTTTAATAAATTACCCAATCTTTAACGTGGTCCCAAAGAAAAATGTCTAACCGTGTTAAATTACAGGATTCACTGACCAATAAAAAATAACACGGTTTGTAAACTTTTCTTGCCAATTATTTGCAAACTGTCACTGTGAAATTTGTATGACTACGTAGTAAAAATTTAACATTTTTTTGAATTTCTGAAGCGTGTATCGTTGCATTTTCCAAAAAATAACACCGATAATAGCTGGCTGTTTAAAATGAAACATCTCACTAAAAAACACTATACACAAAATATAAATTCTAAAATTTAATTCCGGTAATTTAAGATACTGCATTAATTTAATTATATTGATTTCTAAAGATTGTGTTTATAAAACTTTTCATTCCACAATATTTCCTATAATATCAACTAACAAATGTCTTAGCCATTAAATTTGAGAATTCGTTTTATCTTTTTAAAATAGGAATTTCCTCTAAAGATTTTGTCTTAAAAATTTTATTTTTTTTTTTAAAGGCTAGTCCCTTTTGGAACATGAGAATCCAATCTAATTTTGTGTTTGCTTTATTCTATAAAAACCACACCAGCCTCGTTGTAAAGTAAATATTGATATAATTAAATTTGATTTCTGCACCAGTCTTCACCTACATATATTATACTCTCGTTTATAGTAGTTTTCAATAAATATAACAACAAATGCCACACCCGTTTTGGACGGACTAAAAGCACCTATTAGATCGATTAATCTTTCAACATTTACCTCAATTAAGCCCGCAGAAAGTCATTAGAAATAAACCGAAACCAAAAACGTGGTCAACAGCTTGGCCTGTCATTAGTTTTCCCTTAGTTTTGACCTTTCCATTTTCATTCTGCCTATACATTCATAAACCTATAGTGTTGTTTCCAGTTTCTATAAATAAACTTTTGGCAGTGAAAATGATTAGTATCAAAAACAAAAATAGTATTAGGCATTCATTATTATGTATTTATACATAATGTGTTGATATCATTTACCTGTATAATGTATAGGGTGTTCCATATGTAATATAGTTCAGACTGAAACGTCAGGTCATCTAACAGAATTTTGTACCACAGAAAAATGTCAATATTTTAATTAGTTTTTACACACCATGTCCATGAATGGGAATAATTTACGAAAAAATTGAGTTTTATTCAAATCTCAAAGCATTGATTTATTTTAAACGCAAAGGCAATACCAATTAAATTTTCTAACTTAAAATTATAAACAAAAATCACACTGGTCCTAAAAATAAAGTTTTTTTTTTGTCCCACAAACAAAACAATCATTTTTTGTTAAAAATAAAGCTGTCCCAAATTCGTATATCGCTTTAAAATTTGTCTTTCACATCTGTTTTTCAAAATAACCTTTTTTACCTTCTTTAAAAGCATTCAAAAACTTACGAAAACGGTGTTTTTGAGGCTAAGATAAAGAACAACATAGTGCTGAGCCATAAATTGTAGGATGATTTTTCAACGTATAAATATTTGTCTTGTAAATACAATTTAAATCATTTTAATAACTTGCTTAGTTTCTGGAAATGTTCATTACATATGAGCCTTTATATTCCTCTTTATAAAGTTTTGAAAATCCTGAAATCTTATGCTTTGATGTTTTTCAAAAATATTTTTTGGAGTTAACTTTAATTGCTGAATTCGAATCCGGTTTTAACTATCTGTTCTGTTTTCTGTTCGAAAGAAGGTATTGGTGAACGTTGGTTTTGAATTCCTTAATTTTTTTTGAATTTGAATTGCAATGACTGGAAAATACAAAGTGTGGTAAGGCATTCCACATTCGCGTAGTACGGTTAAGGAACGATTCTCTGTATTTGACATTACAACCGAAGTTGGGCTCCAGGGTATACTGATGAGCATTACTAAGAGCTATTACGGTTGAACTTGTTAAGGAGAGTAATGTAGCTGGCTATTTCTCTAGAGTATAAACCGTAAAAATAACGGTTAAAAAGGTTAAGACAAGAAATTTTGCGACCATGTTCAAGCGACGTAAATGAAACAATGATGATATTATCACCAATCAATCTATGCTCAATTCTGTAAAAGAGGCCTAAGTAAGTTACAGGAGCAGAAGCCTAGAGATTGGAGTTATACTCAAGCTTATATAAGTTTTGTAGATAACAGGCAGATCAGAAGAGGAGAAAGAATTATTGCATTGCTTAAGGAACTTCAAACATCTTGTGGCATTTTGGTGACATGACTGACATGGCGTATGTGGTCGTTTCACAGGAGGTGGTTGATAACACACATACCAAGATTATCAAGATGTTCAGTCTCCTTGATGTAAGTGCGCCGTCCATGGATAATGGAAAGGAGTTTTCGAAGCATTAAATTCCACGCGGTTTTTTATTCCAAATTCTACAATGCTGCTTAGGTCGGAATTTGATGAGTTACCTTTGTCATTGTAGTTCAACTTTCATAGAAAAGGGATGTTAGTATGAAAAGCTAAGAGTACTTTCATCAGCGAAACAATATATTGGATTAGAAGTTGAAAACAAGGAGGGACCCTACATTGCCAAATCCTACGACACGCTTTTGAAATATCAAGTGCAATAGTCTTAAATCTTTCTGTGGCTCTTGAAACGGGGTATTTTTCTATTGCGCCGTCCCTCGGGATTAAATCCAAAGACTTTCCGGGTTACTTAATTGCCTTCAAAGATTAAAGATGCAACGATTTGCAAGAGTAATTCTCACTCTCCATTTGGTGTCAGTGCTAGTATCGTTGTCTAAACTTATAGCGATCCCTACCTCAAAGTTATAGCTGTCCAAGTTAATGTGGTGTCCAAGACATCGTCGTTCTATTACCTTTCTTGATGAAAGATCGATTACTTGGTCTTGCCCTCATTGGCCACTAAACCCATCTTTTCCGCTTCCATCGCAATGCTCAAAAACGCAACACTGACATCACGCTTTGATTTTTCAACTATGTCAATATTATCGGCGAATCCAAGTAATTGGATAGACCTTTGGAAGATTGTGCTTCTATGGTTAACGGTTGAGTTTTGCACAATTCTCTCCACTACATCGCCTTGTCTAAAACTTTTTTAAACATCAAAAGCATCTTTTTCGATATCAATAGAGCAGCGTGCATTCTCCATCGCCATTCTGAACTGACGGTAAAGTCTGAAAAGGATGCCAAAACTTAACATTGCTCTGTAAAGCACTTCCCTATAAATTTTATCATACGCGGCCTTGGAATTGATAAAGAGATGGTAGGTATCGATTTGAAGTTCCTGGGCTTTTCCAAGATCTGCAATAATGTGAATATTTGCTGCATAGTGGACTTTCCTGGTCTGAAGCCACACTGATATGGACCTAGCAGGTTGTTGACGAACGACTTTAGACGCCCACTTAATCCGACAGAAAAGATCTTATACGCGATTTTCAGGAGATTGATTCCTTTGTAGTTAGGCGATGTTCAGAGGGTCTCCTTCCAAGAGAATTGGGTAAAATATGCTGTGATATCATCACGAGTTTTATCGAATACAAACTACTTCATGAATTTAAATAGACACAAAAAGTCTTACATAAGTGTTTTTTATTTTTTATTTCAAAAAGCTATATCCTTAAAACCTGACGTGATAAGAGTGGTTTTGGAGTCAGATTTGAATATAATGAATTAATGAGAAAACCCTTACCGACCAGTGTTATTTGTGAACAGGGTGTCTAAAAACGGACTAAAAAGACGTTTTTTTCAACTTTTCGTTACTCAAAAATAATTTCGATGCGGTACAAATAAGTTACTAAATTCTGTTAGGTTTTGAACCAATCATTCATCATACTCATCTTAGGCCAATATATTTATACAACACCCTGTATACATACATTTGTATAAACGAGCTTACATGATAGAAGGAAGTATATTTTCATCATACCAGAGCTCGCATTAAAATAATTTCGGTTTGAGATTACGTGCTTTTCCATAAGTATACTAAATTAAGGCAACTCACGAGTCACGAAAGGTACAGTACGCTTACACTAAACATATTTCACTTAATTTTGTTCGTTTTATTTTTTTGTTGGAAAAGGAAATAAATTAATATAAAAGTACTCAAGAAATGTGAGTAAGACTTCAACCGTCACAGCAAAAAAAAAAAACAACAAAAAAATGACATACTTAAACTCAATAAAAACAAATATTGTTTAAAAACCAAAAATAGATGTTTTGAAATGTTAATAACATGCAATTCTGAATTTCATGGATAGCTTTTCCACTTGTTCAATTATTATTGTTGTACTTTTTTTTAATAAATTTTAAACTGCGCATATAAGCAAAAACAGAGGTTCAGGAGAAAAAAATTTTAAACAAATTATTAACAATTTGTATAAAGAGTCTAAAGTTCAAGCTGCGTGACTAGGCCGGCCGGTGTTCAAAGTCCAAAATTTCATTTGTTTGGAATTTTCTCTTTTGTTTTTTTTTTTGGACTCTCTTTTGTTGTTTAAAAAAATACAACAAAGCAAAATTATAAATGAAGTTGATATTTTTTCGGATGAATTTTTTTCCAACAAAAAGATAAATTTTGGTTCATTTTGGAGACATCAGAGAAGAAAACGAAAACACATACAAAGGCAATAAAATTTTGTTGAGATAAAAATAGATTTTTTATCTTTATCTTATTTTTGGTGATAAAATATAAGTGTTCAAGTTCTGACTACGACTCAGAAAAATATGATACAGTTTGACAACAAACAATATTAAATTATCATTTCAATATTTTGTTTTTGTAAATAACAATAAGGTCACTGTGCGAATAATTCATATAGTAGACTTTTGAAGCGCGAGGTAAACAAAGCAAAAGAAAATTATTATTTTGATTGTTAAGGTTCATTTCGAAATTGCGCTGATTGGTAAGCGATTTAATTAATTCAGGTTACAAAGGGAGGTTGAAAGTAAGACTTTAGAATTGCAAAATAAAAATACCATATTGGAAGTAAGTGTTTATTTGAGTTTTTTTATACCTAAAATAGTATCTAAAGTCTAAAGTTGAGCTGAACTCAGAGTTGTAGTGAGAAAATTTGGGCCTATGGAGCGACGAAAAGAAAACTTCAAAATAAATCCTAAATTTTCTTATTTTATGTAATGTTTCTATTTACTAAAAATAATCTTTAACTTAAAAAAAAAAACTAAATAATAAAACGTATTCTAAGTGGTGCCAACTTTTAACTTCCCATAGGAAGTTATTGTAATCGGTCCAAATTATGTCGAATTAAAAATTTTGAAATTTCTAGACGTTTCAGGGTCCCTAGAATCTTAATCAAAGGTTTTTAGGGAGATGCTTGTGGGAAGCTTTTTTTTATCGTTCATTTCTCAAGAACCAGTAGACATATCGACTTCAAATAAATTTTATTATACAGATATTAACACAGAAATATAAAGAATAACGTTTTTTCTCGTAATATTTTGAGAGTATCAAAATAACGCTTCAAAAAAAAAAAAAAAACACAACTAAAAGTTGGTAAAGATTGATTTTTGACACGAGTATCCAAAATCCAACTATCAATTTTTTTTTAATAAAAAATAAGAATCTACAAACATTACTACGCAAAATTAGTAAGAACTGGTGTTCATTTCATATATCTCGTGAACAATTGAAGGTATTGAATTCAAAATGATTTTATTCTGTCCTTAATTGTATGTTTTTTAACTTCCCATAGGAAGTTATTGTAATGGGTCCGATTTGACGAATTGAAATTTTTGAGTCGAAATAAAAAATTTTAAGAGAGATGTCTGTGCGTGCGTGTGTACGTACGTTCGTACGTCCATACGTTCCTCGTCCATAGCTCAAGAATCAGTAGAGATATCGACTTCAAATAAATTTTGTTATACAGATAATAATAATGCAGTAAGATGCAGAAAGGGCTCTCAAGAAAATTACGTTACGTGGGTGTTTTTTTTTACCATAGCAGTTAAAAAAAAGTGAAAATTTTGGTTAACCCTAAATACCTCACGAACTAATTACGCTAGAGACTTGAATTAAATTTTATGTTATATATCGTAGCGTGATACCAAACAAATATATTTTTGGAAAAAATCCAATTAACGTTTTTTTTATAAATCAAAAAAAATGAAAACAAAAATTTGTCACCTCGAAAATTTTAGGAACTAAAAATTGTTTAATTACCAAAAAAATTTTGTGCAACGAAGAATAACGTTTTTGATATAAGGTAAAATTTTGAGAAAAATAGAATTGACAGTTTTTTTTATAAAAAATAAAAACCTAAAAAAAGCATTACTCAAAGCTGGTAAAAATTGAATGTCGACTCAAATATCTTTTCAAAAATGTGAGATTATGGCTTCCAACTTAATTTATCTTATAAAAAATATTGTTTTCAACATTCGGTAAAATTTTGAGAAAAATCGAATTGACAGTTGGTAAAAAGTGATTTTCGACTCAAATATCTTTTCAAAAATTTAAGAAGGCTTCAAATCAATTTAATTTTATAACAGTCAGTTTTATCATAAAAAATTAAAATCTACAAAAAATAGCACGCAAAATTGGTAAAAATTGATGTTCGGTTCTCGATATTTCGTGAATAATAGAAAACATTGGCTTCAAATTAATTTCATTCATTAAATTTGTATTTCTTTATATTAGAAATGAAAACTTTTTAGAAATGCTACGAAAATTGGTAAAAATTGGTTTTTAAATAAAAATCTCGTTAACAGAAATAGATTTCGAAATCAAACTATTTCATTTTTTGCAAAATATTTTTTGTAATTTTAAATTTTTTCAGAATAATTAAACTGATAACTTTTTTAACAAAACACTAAAACCTACAAACCTTTTAAGCAAGACAAATCTACAGACGGGATGGGAAGTTATCAGTGTGGGTCGCATCCCAGCCTCTTTGTATTTTAATTTTAGCCTTATTTGCTAAGAACAATTTATAATAATTTCAGGTAAAGGTAATTGGTTTGTGAATTAAAATTTTTTGACATTCCTTAACGTTTTGAGGAACCTAGGATAAATATGCATTGTGTGCATGCATACGTTTGTACTTTAAGGATACGTTATTACTTTCATCATTATTTAAAAACGAGCAGAGATTTCGACATCAAATTGGTTTTTATTTATTTTTATATATAGAGGTTTGCAGAAATAATTGTTTGTATTAAAAATTTCTTCTTTTTAAAATAACAGTTAAAAATGACAGCATTAAATATAATTTAATTTTGTTCTTCACTTCACTTCAAAATTAAACGGAATTGATAAGAATTTAAAAAAAAAATTTTAGTAAAACCCGAAACAAAATCATTTAAAAGAATGACATTTTTGATAAATGGAACACAATTTTGAGAAAAATTTAGTCAATTAAGTTAATTTTAAAATAGTTACTTTAAATTTTTGTAAATTGCTAAATTTGTAGAAGTTTTCAGTGTTTGAGTGTGTTTGCTATTTTTGTTTACCAGTTTTTAATTTGAAAATTCTAAATATTGAACATAACTAACAAGTAAAGTGATAATACCCATAACAAAAAGATTATGTATAGTTTTCTGATCTGATTTGTCAAGTTTAAATTGTTGACATTTCTCGACATTTCAAGATTCCTAGCATCCAAGTCCAAGGCCTAGAAAATAATATGCCATAGACGTCAAATACATTTTGTATTGTACATCTGTTTTGTAGTTAAAAAAATTTGAAGAAAAATATTTGTCATCTCGATTAGTGTACAAACAAAAAATGAAATTCCTCCAAAATAATTTTTTGAATCGAAAATTAACGTTTTTGACATCTATTAAGATGTTTACTTAGAATAAAAACATATAAAAATAAAAGTACTACTAAAAATTGACTTTCGAAACAAAATCTTGAAAAAATAGAAGATATTGACTTTTAAATACTGTTATTAACATTTGATAAGCATTTTATAAAAATCAATATAACAGTGGTTTGTGTATATTCATCTTTTTTTATAATAAATAGAAACGAATTTTTTAAAATGGGTTGTGTGCCTGTATATACATCGAGGTAATTGTTAAAAATATTTTTTTGTATAAAAACTTCGTTTTGACATTTATAGGACACAGCCAGGAAAACGCTCTCCCAAAACGCTTCACCCCATGCTTGATGCTCTTGATTGTGTACTTGAGATTTAGCTCCTGGTTAATTTGATAATAAGTTTTTTTTTTTCAAAATGAAAGCGGTTCTTGTAAATGACTCCAAACCGACGGTTAAGGTTTTTTTTTCAAAAAAATGGTTTCTAACAAGCAATATATTACCGCAAACCATTTTGCAAAGACGGTTCTTAACAGTTTGTACTGTTATTGTGAAAAAATGGCATAACGGATTTCTTGAATGTTGTTAAAAGATTTACTAACTCTGTTGGACTATGAGATGATCTTCTCTTAGAGTAGTTTTTGTTTTTCTCTCTTTCCTCTTCCAGTCTCGGTATAAAAATGTACGGCTTTATGGACCATCTTCCTTTAAAACCGCCATAAACTTTGAATTAAGAACTTTTCTAATCCAATCACTGAGAACGTTTGAAATCGTTTTTAATTATACTGGTCGACAAAATTACGTTAAGAGCGCAAACAGAACAATTCTATTTTTAAAGGACAAAGCTAAATTCGAATTTCTCTTTTGAATGTATCTACGTGTATTACATCAGGTTTTTAAAATACACCCCTTTGAAAATTCAAAAAAAAAAAAAAATCAAAAACGGGGTTTTAAGGCTTATTCAAAACTCAAAATATCTCCAATAAATTACATGTTGAATTTGCATAGTACAAATCCTTCTTTTCTGGATAAAATTTAGATCATTTTAGTACCTTACTTAGTTCCTGGATTTTCTCATTAGGTATGATATGACTGTTATGAGTCTTTATTTGGCTCTATATGAAGTTTTGCGCTAGCCTTGAATTAAATATTCTTATAGTATTGAAAAATACGTTTTGGAGTTAATTTTTAGTGTTGATTTCGAATCCAAACTTTTGCTTTAACTATTTGCTCAAGCCTTAAAGATACCTGTTTTCAATATCTTAATATATAAAAATCCAGTGTCATATGTATGTTCCCAGTGAACTCTTCACCAAGTCAACCGATTTCGATGAAAGTTGGCATTTTATGTGTAATTTGGTCTAAATTGATATATAGGATAGTTTATATTTCGATTGATGGTCTTAATAATTTATAATACAATAATATTATTAAGAGGAATGATTTGTATTTTTGTATGTAACGAATAAACTCAAAAAGTACTGGACCGATTTTAATAATTCTTTTTTCATTAGAAAGCTACATTATCACTGAGTAACATAGGTTATATTTAGTACTAGATTACTATAGAAATCTTTAGAAATTCCTATTGAAACCAACCGAAGGTGTAAAAAAATAAGCCATAAAACGTCTTTCATCGCATACGCTGCGAAGAGTATTAATGATAGGACAAAAAAATGTTTTCTAATTTAATGATTCATGGTCGTTTTAATTAGCATGCCTATAACTTAAATATCTGTACCTATTTATGTCTACCCGTGCGAAGCCGGGACGGGCCGCTAGTTATTTATATATATTTGTTTTAATATATTTCAAAAACTTAATATAATAGAATTTTTTAGACAAAAGTTTTGTTACAAGAACAAAATTCACTTCCGAAACGTTTTTTTTTGTTCTGTTGAAAACTTTTTTAGCATAAATTGTTAAGCGTTTCTTTCAGATTTCTGTAAGACAAGTGAAATCTAACGTAACTTATTAAGACTTTTTCGAATAGCTATTATGTGAAATAATGTAAATATTTATAGATTTGAAAAACCATCACGGAAATAAAACTACTTCATAAATTTAAATAGCCTCAAAAACCTCTTTATACGCGTTTTTTTTTAATTTTAAAAAGTAATATCTCAAAAATCTAACGTGATACTTGTGATATTTGTCTAAGGAACTCGATTATTTGTATTTAAAAAAAAAACAAAATTTAATAATTGTTTTCTTTTCTCGCATTACAATAGAGACTAATAATGGTTATGTTTAACTGAGTACTTGCCATTTGTTTTTTTTTTAATTAATATGGACAAAACTTAGGAAAGAAACACTATTCGTGTTTTTTCCATCGTCGTTCAGAATTATTTGTCCGCCATTGTATTTGATAACAAGTATTCTGACTTTGTATTGAAATATTTAGTAACAACCTTTTTTCTTCGATCTGTTTTTCGTAATAAGGCATATACATATATGTATGTACATATGAACAAAAAAAAACATTTTGTAAAAAACTTCAACATCAGTTGATCAATGATTTGAATGAGGATTTAATTGAGATTAACGAATTTCATATATAAAATCCGCCTTTTAATAATCAAAATATGGATATTGACCCCTAGTTGAATTGAAAATTTAGAATGAATTATTAATACCTTTTCTTTATAACGAGAAAATTAATCGTTCACTAAGTTTTACCGGAAGACTGTCTTTTTGGTATGTTAACTTGAAGTTAGTCATACAAATTATTATTAGTAATATCTACATAGTTAAGTAGAACACTTTTGAATATTGAGTCATTTTTCATTTATTTTAAACATAAACTATAATAATTTAATTCTTTTATTAAATAAGTCCAAAGGTTGATTTAAAAATTAAACAGAATAACTACTAATATATTATTTAGAATAACAAAACAATAAGATAATAGTATTTGTAACAACATTTAATACAATAAGCTCTCTTGTTTAACAACTATCAAAAGGAATTAGATTTTATTGCAATATTATCTATGCATTTATCACCAAACATAGCTCCATTAATTATTTAAAAAAAGAACAAATATTTTTCATTCCATTTATAAATAAGGTAAAGTAAAAGTATACAAAAGATAGTATTGATTAAAATATTTTTTCTGAATCATTGAATTAAAAAATATCACTTTTATTAATTTGTTGTTATTTTTTTTATTAAGTTAATAAGTATATTTGGTGAAGATTCACTGTTAAAAACTGCAACCTTCAAATGCTGTGCAGTGCATGCATGCATATAGGTAATCGTACTAACCATAGCAAATTAAGGTCAAGGTAAGATCTTTATAAATAAAAATATGTTTTTTTGTATGTACAATAAAAATAAAATTAATTTTTAATGCTTCCCAATTAATGCGAAGCGAAATAAAGACAAAGAATGTAATCATCACATTTTTAATTGTTTAATGATTTATTTAATTCCTGAACCAATTTGCACTTAAGTTTTGATTGTCTATTTCGTTAAACATTTTCAAATTTTAAGAAAACTGTAAAATTTGTATGCAGCTATAAATGCTTTAAATACGCTTTCATGTTTTCCTTAGAGCAGTGTTACCAAGCAAAAGTTTAAATTAAAAAAAGCTGAGTTCACAATTCACAGACAAACGATTTACCTCGAATATAAAGGATATTCCAAAATTAAAGAAAGATTTACATTTTTTTGGTATGAATATTCATGATACGTGTCGTAAGATAAACAATTGCTTAAAAAATAAGTTCAAGTCATCGGTTTGAACGTTCTTCTTTTGAAAAGAAAGAATATATAATATTTGACAATTAAGGGGTGTGACAAATTTGAAGTGTGTTCAGATTTCGGAGTTGTTTTTAAATGGAGAACCTCTCTCGAACAAACCCAAAACCGGAGCTGAATTTATCGGAACCTTTAAAAAATGTTAAATACAAGGCAATATCTCTAAACTCATACGAATTATTCAAATAAAATAAATTGGGTGGCGCAACAGTCCGTTTGAGAACTTGGGCCTAGTGACTAACAACTCTCAACCATTCCTGTGTGCGAGTACTGTTGTCAGGGATGGAAGGGACCTACAGTTTCAAACCGAATCCGAACGGCAAATTTTGAGAAAGCACTTTTCATGACAAGAATTACTCTTGGAGAATTTGTCAATTCCTCGCAAGAGGCAGTACCCGTGAAAAAACTTTAGGTGGCATAGGCAGGGATCGAACCCAAGACCTCTCGCATGACAGTCCAACGCACTAACCATAATGCCACGGGTACTACGAATTATTTATCAACACTAATTTTAACAATAACAAAACAATGTTATCAATGAATAGAAGTTTTGTCTTCGTCAACTTATAAATTATTATCTTAGCAGCTGTCTCTTCTGAGGCTGTCAACTTTTGACATTTGACAAGTAAGAAGTACGCCATTAACAAAAATTTAAATTATATATTAAAATTCCATATAAAAAATGGTTACAATTTTACAATCACAGGTGTCGTAAAGTACTTTCAGATTTTTTGGGAAAAGTACAAATCAAAACGTTGTACGTCTATCAAGAACAACTGAGCATATTGCTGCTCTACTATTGCCGATTCCTCGTTGATCTTTTGAATTAGGCATTCGATAAACGATATTATACAGTATGTTGTATAGTGACTCAGGTCTTAAGATTCTTTAAAGTAAGTACAAATACTCAGGACGGTGGGTTTAAATGCATTCGAATGATGCGGGTTTTCATCAAAAAATTATAATGGAGGCCATTTTCACAAAGAAAGTTAATAAGCAGAATTATCACATTTTAGACTTGAAAAAGCAAAAAAAGAATGATTGTTGAAAAGTCTTTTCACGTGTCACTGTTTTTGGGTTAGCGGAGTGATAGAACCTTTCTAATTCCAAAATTAGACTGTTGCAACTGATAATATTGTAATGTGTATACATTCTTTATCTCTTTTAATATCGGATTAATAGGAGAACTCGCTTCTTTAAGCATCGAGAAACATCTAGTGGCTAAGAGGGGAACATTCAGCGCATACAAGAACCTCGAAAGGGCAACATCTAGGGATCAAGAGGAGAACTAGCTTCGTTAAGCATCTAGTGATAAAGAGGAGAACTCGCTTCGTTAAGCATCGAGAACAACCTGGTAGATTCACGAACCGATTTGAGGTATTTAAATAGGCGCTCGGAAGCAAAGCGGATTATTATTGATTGTGAACTGCGATAAGTAAAGACTGTGTTTAAAGAGTAAAGACTGTGTTCGAAAAGTTATAATTGAAAGTGGTGAATAAATAAGTTTATAGCGATTTAAATAAAGAAAATTTGTGTTTTATTTACAAGTGTGAATAAGTTTTAATTATCGGACCAAGACGGATATTACAATATGAATGAATTGCTCTACCGAGGTATAATAAGTAATAATTATTCAACAAGACATTGCTATGTGCCACCCAACCAAGGTAGAAATTGTTATTTAAGACCCTCTTATTTATCCAAGAAGTGATCCTAATTGGCCACCGAAATCTTGTGATTCAATATCTTTTGATTTTTTTTATAGACACGTGGAAGATTCCAATATTTTAAAAACAAGCTAAGACTCTTAAGATAGAATTCGGGAATATAAAGACGAAAATTGGAAATTGCTTACGGAAAACTTTGTGTAAAGCCAACTGGTACGGTATCAATTAATTCTTTAGGAACTTTAACTGATCACTGTGCTTCCGCATCATTTAAATTTGTACATTTTTTTTGTAAGCTTGATTGATATAGCCAAATTGCTTGCAGCACAGCTTTCTGTTAATTCGATGTTGCCAATGAGTGACATGTCTTCTTCTGTACTTATAATCGTTAACGAATATATGGGACGAATATTTGTTCATACTCGTACAAATATTAGAACCTAGATCCCCGCTATTGTTTTGAAGAAATGTTCTTCAACGCTGGCAAGACCACTGCGTAAGCTTTTAGATCTATCCTAATCTACAGGTCTTTTTCCGAGTGGATGAAAACAACATTTGCCTGTCCTTAAAAAAGGTGAATCCTCCTCTTACTATCGTCCAAACGCACTTATGTCCCATCTTTTCAAAGTCATGGAAATTCTGATTGATTTTCAGCTTAAGAAATATCTTGAAGAACGAAAGTTTCTTAATGACCGGCAGTATGGCTTTCGTAGCAAAAGGTCCAGTGACCATCTCATGGTTTAACTCACTGAACAGTAGAAAAAATCTGTACATCATTTTAGAGAGTGTAAGATTATTTCACTTGATTGATGTTGGATTAGGTATTACTTTTAGGACCGTTATTTGAAGTCGCCAAAAACGCTGCTAAGTGTTTAGGTTTTCTCCGCCAATGCATAAAGTCTTTAACCCCTTCTGATCTGGTTTTAGTTTATAAAGCCTATATTTGTCCACAACTCAAGTACAAATCTGGTAGGTGTTCCAATAATCCAATTGAGTCTCTTCGACAGAATTTAAAAAAAAGCTTTAAAAATGATATATGACCGTTGTCTGACAGAAACTTTTGTACCTTTTGAACACTTTGCAAGGTTTCAGATCTGTCTTTATTTTATCACTATTTTCATTGACAATGCTCAAGTTAAATAGCCAGTTGCATTCTTCCACTCAAACACTTCAATCGTAATACCCGTTTTTCTAGGAATGCTAGTCAGTTTACCCTTTAGCCCAATTTCAGACGAACTGTTAAGTACAGGGATTCCTATCCTCTTTTTCAAATTGCTTGCACTATGCTTGATAATTATAAGGGTATTCGTAACCCCTTGAGTGTACGCACAGTATAAAAACAAACTATTTGGTTCCTTAAATTGTAACAAAAATTAATTAATTTCTCTTAAAAAGAACTGTTTTTTATATATTAGAATTAACATCTTAACTAACCTTTGAATAATATTCCACAGCAAAATCCTTAGAAAATTGAATTAAAGTTAACTGTTTTTCATACAAAAGTATACTCGTAACTTACCAAAACATAACTTAAACGTATCCAAATGACTGAAATTTGTCAAGTCATAAGACGCTGTATGAGTATAATGAGTTGAGTTCTGACAGCCCAAAAAAACAATATAAATAATTTGACAGTTGAAAGTCTGACCATATTTTGAATTTTCGGAAAATGGCCGCCTAAATTTTTATTATTTTGAATTGTTATTTGAAATGCTGCATTTTTCTGACCTAACCCATTAAGTGTCATATGTCAATTTTTTTTTTTTTTTAAGTTGCCAACATTTTACTATAGATAAATGTTGCCTTATTTTTTGAATATTTGTATACATTTTTTTGACAAGAGTAGAATACATTTTTTTGACATAAAACTCATGCAGCAATGAACAAATTTATTTATAGATAGTTTGGGGGTCAAAGTTTGCACTATTCGTACAAAAATCACCCCCAATCCTAAAATTAAGCCCCCAGGAGCATCGGTAAAATTAAAAAACAAATTCGTTTGTTGTCATCATAACTAGAAATAGAATATTATTTCTTTAGGGCATTTTTTAAAAAAACAAAAGAGAGCAAAATATTTTTTTTTTTTATACTATCAATGTTTGTTTTATTTAATTGAAAACTTTGATAATAGCTTAAAGCACTAAATTAATTGAAATCTGTGTTTTAATGCAACCTGGATTGGATATGGATAATCCAATTAAAAACTCAATATGCCATGAACTTGTTCAATATGACTTGAGTTCTATAATTGAACAGGAAGACTTTATATACCATACACATAATGATACTCTTATGAAATTAATTAATTATATTTAAGATACAACAGAAGGTAGTGTTTTTAATAAATGTATCTACACTAGAAGTTCAATTTTAATGTCAAACAATTGTATCAAAATGTTTTCAAATGTCTGTAATAATCAAGTATAAAACGATATCATTTCAGAATTGAAATGAAACAATAATTGCATTGAAATTATATATACCTAGTGCAAATTTAATTAACTTAGGTTCATACAAAGGTATAACAAGATGATGCTCTTATACATTCAAATGAGTTTTGTTTTTCATCTCGAAAAGTATCAAGACCATAAGAAAAAAAGACTGTTACGATTATAGGTAGGTACATAGTTATTTAAAAAATAATTGTCACATGTTTGTGGTTAACTTACAATATGCAGATAAAACACGTGCGAAACGTGCGAATTGATGTGATTTGAATTCCTTCAGTTATTTGAACGTGACACAGAATGTGCGTTTGACACTTGGATTGCCTGCAAAACAATCATTTAATTAATTAACCCCTTTGCTCTTTCTCTCTGTTTTTTTCTTTTGTATATTGTTTCTGTTTGCGAGTATATTTTGAATTATAATTTGATTTAAGCGTTTTTAGAAAATTCAGCGTGTGATTCATTTTTGTTTTTGTTCATTTGTAATTTGTTGGAGAAAGAGTAGAGATGGTTTACCATTTTGAACTTATGATGGCTTCGCTGTGCATAATTATCAGAAAAAAAAAATAAAGTGTTTGGGGTAGGTGCCTTAAGGAAGTGAAAGAATAAATGTAATTATGGACATGTTTCTGACTTTGTCGAGGAATTTCAAAAAAGAGAGAGGTTGAGAATGAGAGGATGCTTTATTATCAACTAGCTGACTTGGTGAACTTCGTATCATCTAAATCGTTTTTTCTACAACCTTTGATTTTTGATGACTGGTTGCACTGTGTATGCCTGAATTTTTTTCTTTTTTACTGAACAAATTCTAGAAATGCAACCGTTTAACAGTAGAAAAAATACATTCATTTAAAAAACCTTGATATTTTGTATGGATTGAAAAATGCATTTAATTTAATGTTTGTTGGTTAACTATGTTTTTAGTTTCGTTCCTTGGGGCATAAATAAATAGAAAATATGGTCTTCCTTTGATCCTGTAGTCTTGAAATATGTCCTGCTCAACTTGATTTAAGTTATTTCATTCAATCTATTACGTCAATTATTCGGATATTGTTGCGGATTTCTATATTTTTTCTAATCTTATCGCTTGGTCTTATATTGATGATTTTTCTTTCCATTTTTGTCCGACAGATCTTAAGCTGGTTAAGCTTAGGGTTTGTTGTCCGTATGTGAGCACCGAAAGAATAGTGGAGTCAAAGAGATACTTTTAGTGCTTTTATACTTTGGTCCAGTTTTAAGATCTGTTTGAGGCTCCAGAATTATTTCCAGCTATTTGTGATGCGTCTGTTAATTTATTTCTTTACTTAGTCCTTTATTATATGTCCTAATTATCTGTAGTTATCTACGTATTTAACGACTTGTGGAACAAAGATGGACAAAGATAACTACAAAGTGGAGACCGGAAAGTAAACGACCAACATGACGACCAAACAAGAGATGCATAAACGAAAATTGGTAAAATGATGCAAAAAATCGAGACATCGTGCATCGGTGAGTAAATCCAAAACGAAAAAACTTTCAATTATTTGTTAAGCTAAAACTGTTTCCAATTTCAGGTAATTCAAACGAATTGAGAAATTTCGTCATTTTAATTGATAACAGTATCAACTGACTTAAGGAAAAACAACCACCCAGGGATAACGTTTCGAATTGATGGGTTGAGGTCATCAACTTGTCAGTTTTGTGCTGCCAATATTGCCCTTTCGCTTAACCAATTATGGTTGTTTAATTGTTGCTCTTCTTGAGGAAAAATACGCGAATTTAACTCCTCCTTCAATTCCGTAAGCTGAAAGAAAACGTTAGCGATTGTAATAAATGCAGTCAGCTGCAACTTTTCCATCACCAATACCTTACAATTGTTTTTAAAAACCCGCCTGCATTTTGGTTGTTGTTAAACTACACTCATATTAGCTGTCAATCTAAGCGTCTTTAGATATCTCCACAAGTGAGATGATTTCAAAGACGCGTTTAGGGTATTGGCTGCAGTTGATAGTGGAATAACCGGAAGAGTCTGAAGAAAATCACTGCACAATAAAATCATTGCACCACCGGAAAAGTTTTGACTACTCGGAAAACCTTTCAAAGGTCTTTCTAGCGCCTCTAGTGACCTCTTGTGGGCTATCGTGCATTCAACCCAAATAATAAACCTGCAATTGGGTGCAATCTTTGCTATTGCGTCATTTTTAGCGATGTGGCAAGTATGTAGGTGTCTCGTTGGTTTGCATGTGTAACGGTAATTGCAACGCAGAATGTGCGGTTTTTTCCCCTTCTGACAAAGTTAATGATATTCCAGATAAAGCCAAAGCTAGGTTAATGTCACCAAAGGTAGTGATGGTTAGTGCGTGGGACTGTCACTTCCACCAGCTATAAAAAGCGAAAATCGATCGATGTGTTGCCTCATCCTAGTGGATGATTTGTACTCTAACTCTAATTCAAATCTAATCCGGTTCAATATGTGTTTCTCAAAACTGTGATTTTTAAAATTAGTCGTGCAGAACGTACAAAAACGGATCATAGATTTTTATGAAATTTTCTCTTATTACGTTATTTTGTTTTATAAATTTTCTCAGGAACTAATGAACCGATTTTAATGATTTCTAAACTAGCATTTACGTTGTTTTAATATTATTTGATAATCAAAAATATTTATTCTTTTTTGGTTTAAAAAAAAATTATTAAAATTTGTATGTGAAAAATTTTATAGGAGTATATACACAATTTTTTTTTCTAACGACTTTCGAAAAAAATCAAGTAGGTATACGAAGGTTTCTTTGAGAAATTTATTAGAATTTAATAACAAAACATTTATTCTGCAGGTATATTTGTAAATGTTAGGGCATAGTCACTATTTTTAAACAAACCTTTTGGGTATATTTGGAAGTAGCTGCGATCCAATCGTACATTTTGTTTTTAGCAGAAATTTTAATAAAGCAAAAGGCGGTCCCACCATAACGCAAGATGTTAATTGTGAGTCACATTTTTGGCATTTGTCTGTTTCAGACTTTGAATTGAATTGAACTATGCAGAGGTGCACATTTAAGAATTGTTTTCAACATTCACTAAAATTTTGAAAAAAATCGAATTAACAGTTTTTCAACAAAAAATAAAAATCTAAAAAAAGCATTATTAACAGTTCGTAAAAATTGATTTTCGACTCAAATATCTTTTCAAAAATTTGAGATATACATAGACTTCAAATTAATTTTATTTCATAAAAAAGATATTGTTTTCAATATTCGATAAAACTTTGAGAAAAATCGAATTGACAGTTTATTGTACAAAAAATAAAAACCTAAAAAAAGTATTACTAATAGTTGGTAAGCATTGATTTTCGACTCATTTATCTTTTCAAAAATTAAAAATATTGGCTTCAAATTATTTTATCTGACAGAAAATATTGTTTTCGTCACTCATAATTTGTAATTAATTATTTATAAAAATCCAACTGTCAGTTTTTTCATACAAAATTAAAATCTACAAAAAAAAACTAAGCTACTAAAATTGGTAAAATTGGTTAACGACTAAAAATCTCGTCAATAAAAATAGATTTTGAAATCAAACTATTTCATCATATGCGAAATATTGTTATTTATTTTTAATTTTTAAGAATAATTCAAGTGACAACTTTTTTAACAAAACACGAAAACCTACAAACCTTTTAAGCAAGACAAATCGACAGACGGGATGGGAAGTTATCAGTGTGGGTCGCATTCCATCCTCTTTTTTTCTTTACAATTTACGCATAGAGTATGGTTGGACCCCCCCCCTTTATTATCATATTATTTATTTTCTTTAACAAATTTTTCATACGTTTTTTTTTTTTGTGGCAGAAGATAAGGTGAACATAATATTTTGGTTCGCAACTAAACAAAAATGCATTAAAGTTACCAATGACTTCGAACTGTAAAAATATTCAACAAAATCTGTGATCTATGTAATCCTTGATTGTTTCAAAATTGCCTTTTGTGCAAAATATTTTTCAAAATTTTATCAATATTCTGGATCAGTTTTAACTCATTAACATACTTTATTTTGCACTTTTAGCTAACCAATTTTATATTATTTTGGGGTCTAATTTGGGCCTATCCCTACAATAATGCAAGATTGACTTTAAGCAAAAATTCAAGATGGTAGATGGTAACACTGTGTTCCTATTATTATTATGGTTTATGGAATCGTAGAGATTTTGTTCAAAAACATATTTTAACATTTAAAAATAGTTTAAGAAAACTGCATAACATATGTATGAGTACTATTTTCTATCATATCGGAAAAAGATGTTTCAATTCTTTAAAATATTAAAAAAAATAAATAACTTTTATGTTCCATACAAAAAATTACATTGACATTACAAAATCTCTTAAATAATTCAGTCATATTACAAAACCATAAGAAAGCACTGAGTGTTCAAATCCAAGTATTTTAAGTCCTAAAACTTTATTTTCATGGTTAAAACTTATTTTTTTTTCTCAGTACTTGTCATATAGTAAATATGAAGTTAAAATGTGTTAACACAACCTTAACAAATAATTTAAATATAATAAAAATCTACATCCACCAACAAAACTATCTAAAATAATATCAACTTAAATAAAACATAAAGTCTAAAAACCTAAAAATGGAATGCCGGCAGGAAAAAAAAAATAATACATTTTTATCCGCTTAGTTTAAGTTAAGACGTAAAAACAGCGAACGACATAAAACGAGCAACGACCGTGCCTTTGAAAATATAAGTGGAATTTTTCTGTTTTGTTTTCATTTTCTTTTACCTACTTTTTCTAAAAGTCATAAACTTTTATTCTTATTCCCCCCTATATATAGGTATATAAAAATATTTTATATCCCTTACAAAACAAAACTATAATACACCTCTTCCCCTTTTTATAACAAGGAAACGAGGGAAAAAAATTGTTAAGCACTTAAAAAGGACAAACAATCATAATATGCTTGGAAAAACATAAAACTTAGTACGAATAAGGTAGGTAAGTTATTTTCAAATATATTTTTATACATCAGTCTATATCTATAACAAAGCATTTTCCAAGTAAAGAACAAACGAAAAACAAGGTTCGTCTAATAGTATAAGGATTTTCAAAATTTATGTTTTCCGCGTAAAATTGCGTGTTTTTTTTTTTAACTTTAAGCTTAAGAGTTAGTTTATTTTTTAATGAGTTCCCATTTTAATTTGTAGAATTATGTTCATTTAATTTGGATATATGAATGATGAGTAATTTGGAAAATCAGCGAAGCTCTAAATCACACTAAAATTTTATAAAGTTTTCTTGGAATTATTTTTAATGATAAAAATAAAACAAAAACACGTAATATATTTAATTCATAAAAAGGAAAACGAATTTATTTGATTTTTTTGATTTGCTGAGTTTTTTTTGAAGTGATTATGAAGTTTTACACCATTTTTGTTTTTATACATTTTTCGTATTTTCTAAGAAAATTTGTAATGTTGTTTTTTTTTTTACAAAATCTTTTCTGCCGCAATATGTGAACGTCTAAAGCCCATCGTCAACAATCTGATAGGTCCTTATCAGTGTGGTTTTAGACCAGAAAAGTTCACAGTTGATCAAATATTCACAATACGGCAGATTTTAAGATTGGAAAAAACCCAAGAACATCAAATCGACACCAACCATCTTTTCATCGATTTCAAGACCGCATATGGTAGCATCTACAGGGACAAGCTGTATAGAGCCATTTCTAGTTTTGGCATCCCTACCAAACTCGTCCGTTTGTGCAGGATGACCATGGAGAATACGCGCTGCTCCATAAAGGTTGGAAACAACTTAACAGAACCTTTCGATGTCAAAAAAGGCTTTAGACAAGGTTATGCGTTGTTATGCGATTTCTTTAGCATCGTCCTTGAAAGAATAGTGCAGAGCTCCCACGTCAACACTAGAGACATTATCTTTCAAAAGTCTTTCCAATTACTAGCATATGCTGATGACATTGACATAATCGGAAGAACTCAGCGTGATGTCAATGGGGCTTTTGTGAGTATTGAGGCAGAGGCGGCAAAAATGGGTTTAACGGTTAATGAGGGCAAAACAAAGTACATGCTGTCATCAAGAAAGGACTTACTGCATCGACGTCTCGGTCAAAACGTCACCATCGACAGAAGTAACTTTGAGGTAGTTAAGGACTTCGTCTACCTAGGCTCCGCCTTGAACGCAGAAAACAACACCAGTGCTGAGATCAAACGAAGAATAACTCTTGTTAACCGCTGTTTCTTTGGGCTTAGAAAGCAATTGAGTAGCAAAGTCCTCTCTCGAGGGACCAAAGTATAACTACACTAAGACCCTCATCATGCCGTCCTGCTGTAAAGTGCAAAAGCGGATGAAAGCACTTTGGGTAGTTTCGAGAGAAAAGTTATTCGTGTGATCTACGGTCCCGTATGCATAGAAGAAAAGTGGAGGAGAAGATGGAACGACGAGCTGTACGGGCTGTATAGCGACGAAGACTTAGCCAAAAGGGTAAAAGTCCAACGGCTAAGATGGCTGGGTCATGTAGAGGGCATGGAAACCAATGCTTCGGAAAGTCTTCAAATCCACACCCACCAGGACAGCACAGCAGAGGAAGACCGCGGATCAGGTGGCGCGCACAAGTAGAAAGTGACCTCACCCAACTTGGAGCGCGAAATTGGAGATATCTAGCTATTGTCCGAGCTATAGATGGAGAAGTTTGTTGGGTGAGGCCCTAGTTCACACAGGACTGTAGTGCCATCTTAAGTAAGTAAGTAGTTTAACACTTCTATAAACCAATGAAAACTGACTCTCTTATTATGGAGAAAATCGAAGAAAGTTTGAACATTATATGAAAATACTGGTATACCTCAGGGTTCTGTTCTGTTGCCCTCACTTTTTTTATATTTAATAATCAAATTTAAAGATCTTTGCTCTCTGGATGTAGAAATTCTGAAAATAAAAGTGTCGAAAATTCATTGGATTTAGGTCATTTCATTTTTCGATTTGACATTACCTAGGGTGATAATAATTCCGTTCGCCTAATTTTAACTCTACAAAAAATATCAATCAATATCAGGTAAATTTTATATATACAATACATATTAATACATACATATGTTTCAAAGTCACCTCTTAATATTTTTATACTCAAACTAAAATTCTCATTTGTACAGAATTGCCATAAACAGAAACCCCTTTCAACTAAATAAACTACATTTAATATCAAATGTTTTCAATTAGTATACAAAAAGCATCAACAAACCTCTTCTCTGGCCTTATTATAATAAAGGATTACAATGCATTGAATTCAAAGGATTGTAAAATTGCAAATCCTTATTTAATATCACAATATTAACAGGTTGATTTATAAATAAACTTAAATACGTATAGTTCATACAATAAAATGTGCATTTCAAATTGATTTTGAAATTCAATAAGTCCGTCGGTTTATTTGATTTGTCTATGCTATATTTTCATGTTTAGATATTGTAAAAGCTTATTTTAGAAAGATTCATTCAATTTCAATATTATGTATGTACATCTGTGTAATTTATATATACAAAACCATTTAAATGAACAAATTTCAGGAAATTGAAATATTTTCGAGTGTAGGTTTCTATTCTATTCAAAATTTGAAGTACCTTTATGTAGTAAGTAGACTTGAACATAGTTATCTAAATGCTTTTGGAATAGATATTTTTAGTTATTCTGTGATTTGTATTTAATTGTTTTAGAAAAGCTTTAGTTTTTGAAGAGATTAATATTTTATCATGAATTGTATGTTTGTTTTGTTAAGAAATTAGCAAAATCAATTGACTTATATTTACTTAAAGAAAATAGTCTTAATATTAATGAAAGAATTTATCACAACATATCAGTTTTTTAAAAAATAAAGGCACTATGGTTACTGAAGAGGGGTTGATTTAGTTTGTTTTTCTTTTCGAATATAGAAAGTGTCATAGGCCAAAGGCTTATATTTTGTTTTCATATAAATTGAATTAAAGTAGATTTCAAAATGTTTTCAGTATAAAAAGGTATTTTTAAATCTTCTTAGAAATATTCAAAGTGCTTGCATATGCTGATGACGTTGCTATAGCGGTTACAGGAAAGCATCTTAGCACCCTAAAAGAACTCTTACAAAATTCTCTAGACAAACTAATACTTTAGGCTGATCGGTGTGGAGTGGGTGTTAACCCACATAAAACCGAATTAGTCCTATTTTCGAGGAAATACACAATTCTTTTTGTTTAACCTCCCTATATTTATGGAATCCAATTAAAGTTCTCAGACGAGGCTAAGTACCTGGGTCTTATTTTAGACAAAACAAATAAATTGGAAACAAAATATACAAGAAAGAGTCAAAAAAGCTACTTTAGCTCTCTTTTCTTGCAAAAAAGCTATTGGTAATAAATGGGGTTTACAACCCCCAATTAGGCTTTGGTTAGTCACATCGAAAATCAGACCGATTTTAATGTACGGTGTGGCAGTATGGTGGATTGCTTTAGAAGAGGCTATAAACAGCGGCAATCTGAATAAAGTCCAACGTTCAACTAGCCTATGTACAGGGTTTTTTTTTAACAGGTACGATACATAAGAAGAGTGACAGGGACAGCAAGCGACGCCATATTTCTTGCGGCTCTTTTTTGACGTTTCTTTTCAGTAAGATTTGCCTTTTTAAGTTGGAAATATTTATTTATTTATTTATTTATTGAAATAATTTACAAACTTAATTTATAAATTATTTTTAGAAAGGCATCAGGGTAGCCAGACCATATGATGCCGTCTCTTAACTATTTACATGTTTACATTTAATTCAAATTATAATTATCAAATTCTATATTTCAGGTTACTTTAAGTTAAGTAAAACAAATTTGTAAAAAAAAAAAAAAAAGAATAATTTAGCAAAGTCTAATTATGTTTAATTGAGAAGTGAAAAACAAAAAAAAAAATTTATATTTCATTAAATTTTTGGTGAGCGGATGTGGCATCTTTTATGTATTGAATGGATCGTTCATCTGATGGATTCAAGATTTCGGCAAGTTTTTCAGTTATGTTGTCTGATGATACTTCAATTTGGCGGGATATAGGACATTCGACAAGGATATGCCAGACAGAGAGTATCGTTCCACAATTCGAACATTGCTCAGGATCTCCAGCATTATAGTAATGTTGAGTGTTAAAAATAGCTTTTCCAACTCTTATTCGGAAGAGTTTTATGCTATCTTCTCTGTTTAGAGACCGATTATATGGTATACGCGAGTAAGTAGGTTGATGTTTTTTTAGAAAAGCTTCAGAGTTTTGCCAGTTTTCGATGAGCTCTTTCTTATGATCCTGAATCAAAGATCTGTGTAGGAGCTTATACATTTTGGGAAACTCTACAATGAGTGGATAGTTTGTAGCAGTTCTTGCTGCAAGGTCTGCTGCCTCATTTCCTTTGATTCCGGAATGTCCAGGTATCCATGTAAGAATAATATTTTTACTGGCGAATAAACATCTTCTTATAAGCTCCAGAGAAGGGCATTTATTTGTCGCATTTTTAAGACCCATGAGGATACCAAGATTATCGGTTACAATGAGGGACCGGTTAGAGTATTTTTGGGCAACACATATGCCTTTATAAATTGCTATTAACTCTGCAATGTAGCTGTTCGCAGATTCTGGTAAAAGAGCTTGGTGAATTATAGATGTTTCAGAATTTGGTTGTAACTGAATGACTGCGTATGAACACCAATTGTCTTCTTTGTACGAACCGTCTGTGTAGAAGATTCTATCAGCGTTATAGGCAGAGATCATTTCTTGGTGAAGCATTCTAAATATTTCGTCAGCAGTATTTTCCTTTTTGTACTTAGCAAGATTAGTGTTAATGGGAAGTATATGTCTTTTCCAAGGTGGTAGATTACCTCCTAATGTCTGCGTATTATTGAATGAAAAAGAGCTAAGATTCGGAACTATAGATGTCATTTTTATAAGGGCAGATTTGGAATATTTCTTGATCGGTTTTGTAGCGTTAATCACATCTTCAGCAGCCTTGAAGAGGGGATGGACTGGATCTGTAAGTATTTTGCTGACTAGGTTAATTGCCCTTTTTTTTCCAAAGTGTTCAAAAGATTCATAACCTGCTTCTAATCTTAGGGCTTCTATTTTAGTGGCTCTTAAAGCTCCAGAGGCTGTTCGAAAACAATCGTTGATGGCTGAGTCAATATTGCTAATATTTCTTAACGTGGTCCACATAAAAATAGTTACACCGTGTTGGAGGGTACCAGAGACTAGAGTTTTCGCAATTTGCAGTGCAGTTTCTAGATGTGGACCTTTTCGCTTTGAACAGATCATTTTTAAAGCATTGTTCCGTCGTTTAAGCTGGTTAATAAGATTCTTTGCATGTGTGTCCCATTTTAGATTTCCAGAAAAAGTCACTCCTAGTATCTTTATTTCTCTCTTAAGAGGAATGGTTGTTTCCCGTAAAACAAGTGAGGTGGGGGTGCATTTTCTTTTTCGGCAAGATGCAAAGCTTCAATTTTAGATGGAGGAATAATCGCACCAACTTCTTTAGCCCAATTAAACATTGTTAAATCAGCTTTTTCCAGAGTATCTTTTACCTGGGTAGGTTCTCCAGAAGCAACAACGTAAATATTGTCAGCATATACTCCGATAAAGTCGAGATTCTGAAGCGGCTGGGAGAGTTTCACGATAAGCGAGTCAATATATGCGTTATATAGGACAACTGAGAGCGGAGATCCTTGTGGTGTTCCATTATCCATTTTCATGGTTAAGGAGTTATAGCCGTCAACATTAACTCGAAAAGTTCTACCACTAATAAATGACATGATCACTGCAAGTATTTCTTTAGGAACGCCCCATTGATGAAGCTGTTTAATAATTGGCACCATCATAACTCTATCAAATGCTTTTTCCAAATCGGATGACATGATAACGCTATGTTTAGTTTTCGATAAATTTCCAGCAAGTGTGTGCTCTAGAAGATGAAGGAGAGTTGAAACTCCTCTTTTAGGTCTGAAACCATGCTGTCCTGGGTTAGCCTTCTCTTGCATTAACCAACCAATTCGTCTAGCAATAATTTTTTCAAAAATTTTTGAGAGAATAGGAAGGAGGGAAATTGGGCGATATTCATTGAAATCATGATGATTTCGCGATGTTTTCGGAATCGGCTTAAGTTTTGCTCTTTTCCAGTCGTGTGGAAAAGTCCCAGTCGATATAATGTCATCATATAGAGAGCAAATTCTGTCTTTGAGGCTGTCGTCGCATAGTTTTACCATATTTTAAGTGATTTTGTCCTCGCCTGGGCTAGTTCTTTTGGCTATCTTAAGAGTCATTTCTAGTTCAGTACGCGTAACACGTTCTGTTAGAAATTGATAAGGTCTATGGTTTGTGGGCGGTACAATATCTTGTATACTGAAGTTTTTTTTATTTTCAATAATGCTGGGTCGATAGGAACTATCTGAACTGTATGCTTGCCACTTCTTTGCGAATATATTTGCAATTGTTTCTGGGTCGTTTTGCATTTGTCCTTCTAAAAGCATGTAAGGAAATTGTCTATCTGAGATTGGTGAACGAACAGATTTAATCCTACTCCATAAGGTTCTCATATCAAGTGACGGGTTCATTGTGTTAATGAAGTTATCCCATGAAGCTCGTTTAGAAATAATTGACTCTCGTTTAAGTTTGGCACAAATTTTTCTATATGCTACACAGTTTTCTGTGTTAGGGTATCTGCGGGCTTTTTTCCAAGCTGTGTTTTTTCCTCTTACCAAAATTGCTATTTCCCTTGTAAACCATATGGGATTTGTCCTTGAATGTACTTTTTTCGTTGTTGGTATTGCTTTTGCTGCAGCTGTTCTTATAATTTTTTTGATTTTCGCTGCTTCCTGGTTAGTGTTTTTGGTTCTTGGTAATTGTGAACTAAGATCTTTTGTTGTGGACTTAAAAACTTCCCAGTTTGCAAGTTCTTCCTTAAATCGAGGGATAAACTTAGGACTCAAACTTTGTTCGGGCGTACGTACAATGATTGGTATATGGTCCCTACTTTCGGCGTTTGGGAGTACCTCCCAGTGAAGGAGAGGTGCCAGGTCTTGGGTAGCAAAAGTCACGTCGATTGCAGAAAAAGTGTTTCGGGTGCTGAAGAATGTTGGTGACCCATCATTTAAGACGATGAGTCCGCGATCATTGGCAAAGTTTTCAAATAATTCACCTGTCCTGTTTGTAGCATTTGATCCCCATAGTGTACTGTGAGCATTCATATCACCCATTATAATATGATGGCAATTATCGTTTACGGTAGGTATGCTATTTAACAAGTCGGAATTAATATGAACTTCATGTTCCCTATACACATTTGTAATCTTAATAGGTTTTCCGCCAGGTATCTCAATCGTTTGGTGTAGTAAATTTGTATCAGAGGTGGTATGGGAGCTTATTGGTATATGATTTTTAACAAGAATGCCTACACCTGCTTTTGAGTATTCAAATTGTTTGTTAAAGTGAAATGATTTATAGTTTTTGATGTTAAAGAATTTTTTGTTTTTTTCAATAATATGTGTTTCTTGCAAGATAATTATATCTGGTTTATGTTTAGCTATTAAACGTTCTAGTGCATGGTTTATTGTTGCAAAAGCCTTGTATGTTCCATTGGAGGATTAGAAAATCCATTGCCAACGGAGCCATTATTGTGGTTGGGTTTTTTTGTTTAGTAGTATTGTGTTAGTAGTATATTCATTAAGTTGTGTGTTATTTGATTTGTATGTGAGATTTGAAGAATTTTTGAGATAGGACGTAGAAGACTGAGATGAGTTCTCAGTACTAATATCCATCTCAATATCATCTGTTAAAGATTCATCAGAGAGATCTTCGGTAATTTTTTCATTATTTATGTTGTTTTTGTTAAATTCGGAGTTTGATGCGTTGTTGGAAGATGGTTGAGTTAGTTGGTTAGCTGAGAAAATTTCATGGTTATGTTGTTGGTTGGCAATGAGTGATTTCTTAGTCGAGTGATTACTATTTTCTTGAATTATTGTTGTTGTGGGTAGTGAGAGAATATTTTGCATTGACTTTGGTATGTCTCCGGTGGCTGCTGGTATAGAGTGGGTGTTGGTTGATGATGTGCAGGTGAGAGCTGCTGGTGATGTGGTGGTGGATGCTGTTGGCGTGGTTGTGGTGGAGGCTACTATTAAACAATTTTTCTCTGAGCGGTTTTGTTGGTCTCGCAATCTAGAAATTTCCAAACGAGCTTTAATTGTCTCTGCTATTGTTGGCTTACCCTCTTTGCGATTTTTCGGAGCTGGAAGCTGGTGAAGAGTGGGATTATCATTGTATATTGCCCAAGCATCGCGAAGAGAACAACGACGATCGGCTTTGATTTTGTTTATCGATTTGTAGCGAAGGAAGGCAGGGCAGGCAGGGTCGTATGGAGTGTGGCTCTCTTCCTTACAATTAATACAATAAATACGTGTGCATTCATCATGAGGTGGAGGGAGACAGCATTCTTTACAAAGAGAAGCATTGGTACATCGATTCTTTGTGTGACCAAGTTTTTGACATGTCGCACAGCGCATAGGATTTTGTATGTATTCTTGGACTTTACAATTTACCCATCCTATCTTTACTTCGTTTGGTCTGCGAATCAAGTCGAAAGTTAGTATTGCGGCACCTGTTGGCACTTCAACACCATTCTCCTTTCTCGTAATTTTTTTGACAGAGATAACTTTGAATCTGTTTAGTTCTGTTGTTAACTCATCTTCAGATATGTCAACTATATGTTTTGAGAAAATTCTCCCCTGAATGGAATTGAGGCTTAAGTGATTAGATACCTTAACTGGGATTGAGTCAATTCGTTTTGCCATGAGGAATTTTTCTGCTGTTTTGACATTCAAAACCTTAAGGAGTAAATCACCTGACCTCATTGCTTTAACTTCCAATATGTCTTTCGATATATGCTCCAAGCCTCGATTTATTTGAATTGGATTATATGATGAAAGAGGGCGAAGATTATCTCCTGATTTTTCCATTCCTGCTACCACTATGTAGCGGGGAATATTGCTATCATTATGGATTACGGGCAATCCCGGGTATTCCTCGTCATCATTTTTTGTGCGCTTATATTTTCGTTTATTGGTGTTATTGTTGCTCTGGTTCAAGTCCACCTCTGGAGGTAAGCCCTTAAACCAGTTCATGCTGGGGGCTGTCCCCCCGTCCATGACTAACGAGAGCAAGTGGTGTTTTTTTTTTTTTTTTATTAGCTTATGAAGAACTTACCCCGAAAAGTAAGACACAAAAGAGAAAAAGAAATATGTAAAAAAAAAACTTTTTGTTAGATGTAATACACTTTTCAACCAAAAAATAACTCTTAAGCGAGAACAAGTGTGTACACGGCGTTTGCCAGGACAGGACTGAAGTTGGAAATATATGCGAGCCAACAACGAGTCGAAATTATTGAAATTTACTACCGAAATTAGGAGTCAGTGGCCTCAACGTTAAGAGCGCTACGTCCAATTTATGGTCGTCATAATCGTCCTAGCAGATCAACAGTTGAGCGTCTAGTGGAAAAATTTGAATCCATAGTCATAGAACAAAATGTTTCCGTGCCAGTGAGACAAAAAAGTGCCCGTAGTATCGAAAAAAAAGATTTTGGCCTACATCCTTACAAGATTAAATTGACGAAAGAACAGAAGCCGCTTGACCAGCAGAAGCGTCGTATTTTGGATTTGGATTTTCATCGAAAAATCATCTTCAGCTGAATGGCTTCGTCAATAAACAAAATATGCGGTATTGGTCAGACAGCAATCCACACGTACTCCATGAGTAATCATTGCATCCCGAAAAAAGTACGGTTTGATGTGGTTTATGGGCCGGCGGCTTCATTGGGCCGTACTTCTTCCGTGATGATCAAGACCGGCACTTTACTGTGAATAGTGTGAATGGGGATCTGTACCGTTCAATAATAACCGAATATTTTTGGCTACAATTGGATGATATGGACTTGGAGGACATGTGGTTCTAACAGGACGACGCGACGGTGTGGCGCCACAAGCCACACAGCGAATGTGACAATCAATTTATTGAAAACCAAGTTCGGAGAACGCGTTAGCTCACGAAATGGTCCAGTTGCTTGGTCGACTCGGTCGTGTGGCTCGACGCCGTTAGACTATTTCCTGGGGGGCTAGGTCAAGTCTATGGTCTATGCCAACAACCCAGCGACGATTGATGAACTTCGTACAAATATATTCATGCTAGAAAACCGTCAAAAATTGGGTTCAGCGTCTGGACTTCTGCAAGCGTGCCTGTGGTGGCCATTAAAAAGAAATCGAGTTCTATACAATAATGGCATCGAACGTACTTTCACAGGAATAAAGGATTTCATTGATATCCAAAACCGTTTTTTGTTTTATTTAAACAAATTTTTTGTAGTGCTCTTATTGAAAAACACGATAAAAGCGGATCGCTTCGCACGACCCCATTTGCGGTACTGAACACCCTACTTTACCTAACATCTCTTGATGTATTTAGCAAACAAATAGCTGCAAGCTCTGCTATTAGCCTCACAACTTCGTCATAGTGTGTAAACAACAATAATGGCCACTCCGAAATTCTTAAGTACCGGCATCAATTCCAAAACACACAGATTACACCATTCCCCAACTGCAATTCGACAGAAACTTCCAGATTTATATACCTTCCAGACCTTTCTGGGAGGATAGGGCTTTGCTGGAAGACGAGGCAATCCATTTTTATACAGATGGATTAAAACAAATGAAGGGGTTGGTGGAGGTGTGTACTCTGAACGACTTTAATTAAGTCTCTCATTTCGTCTTTCCACTCATTGTAGCCTGTTGCAGACGAAACTTTTGGCGATAAAAGAAGTCTTTTCCTGGCTTAAAGAAAATGTGATATCAACATATGATATCCTAAGATAGTCAGTCCACTATCAACTCTCAGTACTCTGTCTCTACAAACTATATAACAGTCTATAATTGTCGATCATCTCTTATAGAGATGGCACAACATTCACCTTTGCTGGGTGCCGGGCCATAAAGACATTCCAGGAAATTGAAGGACAGATGAACTCGCCAGAAATGGTACAGTACAACCCATTCTACCCCGTTCGGCACATCAGGTGGAATAACATCACCACGTGTCAGGTCCCAAAAAACATCTAGCCTACATTCGATTTAAAGCGATCAAGATGCTTTCTATCTCTAAGCAGATCGCATATAAGCTCGATAATCGGTGTCATAACCGGGCACTGACTAATAGGAAAGAACGCCTAGCGGTTAAGCGTATTATCAAATGACTTTTGTAGAAGCTCTGTATGGACAAGGAAGAGGAGGAAACAGTGCTTCACCTCCTCTGTATATGCCCTACTTTATCTCAAAAACGCAAGAATCACCTAGGAGAATTCTTCTATAACGATCTTAACAACATCAATCACATAAACTTAATCAGCATCTCACGTTTCGTAAGGGACTCAAACTGGTTTCATTGAGCTTAGAAGAAAGCCTAAAGATTTATATGGTATCACAATAGACCATTAAACTTTTTTAATTGTGTCCTACTCCATCATGGACAGCCACTTTAACCTAACCTAACCTAGAAATATTCAAGGCTCAATAAAATGCTCAATTGATTCGTGTGAAATTTCCAGTTGCTGAGAAACGTGACTGACCCCTAAGCCAAGTGTCTGTTTATCTTCCCACGCCTTTTTGGTAGTTCATATTTTAAAAAACGATGAATTATTACCATCACACCCATAACACCAAAAAATAATTAATAAATACAAACAATCCAAAATATACATAAATACCACAAAAATGAAAGTAAATTAAACGTAATTATTTTTAATTATAGCAATCCAATACATTTTGTTCGATATTTTTGTTTGTATATTTATAATACTTTCAAATGAAATAAGCTATTTGAATAAATTAACTGCATTCATCAAGATAAAACCATTTAAATAATTTTCTGTTGTTGTTGTTATGGTTATCGTTGTTGTAAAATGCAAAAAAAGCTTCTCTTTGTCGATAGAGGGTATAGATTTACACACTCTTCGAGTATATAAAAATTCGTAAAGGGTTTACCAATCATTTTTATTTATTCACCTGAAAAGCACTGTCATGAACAGAAACCAGGTACTTTTGTGTTATTGACAAAATAAAATATATGCATATGTGAAAAGCCCGCAATCATGTTTCAAAAAAAAAACGATTTTGAACCTACAAAATACGAGTTGTATGATGAGAGTACATGCAGCTCATTCAAGCTGTGCACTGAACTGACAGAACTTTGAAATTGAGGGATCCCTTTTCACAAAATAAAATACGTAAATGGATTGATTTTATTTTGAACGAGGTGAAATCTGAATCTTTTCAAACTTCGTTTTTTTTTTTTTGGAACCTGGTGAGCCAATTAGAGCATCATAAAATTGTTTTTTTTTTTGTACCTAATTATCAAATTGATACATTCAGTTTAAAAAATAAACATAAACCGATGTTATTTTATGAAGGTATGCTAAAAATGATATGATAGCTTTGAATGAAAACAGTCAAGATGAAAAGAAAGTTAACAGCAAGAATATATTCATTACATTGAAGAGTGTTTAAATCATGGTTTTATTTATTGTAAGGCTCGTTTCACACTACACGGTTTTGACCGTACGGCAAAAAACTAGACGGCATAAACCGGATCAATGGCTGATTACACATTATACGGTTTTAACCGTACGGTAAAACAAGATACATATATGCAGGTTTCCTGTGTTTAGTATGCTTTTTCACAGGTTTTGAAGTGACTGATCGAACTCTGCCGCACGAATAAAATCGTATGATGTGAAAACATGCATTTTGTTACGTACGCCACTAAGCTTATCGCGCCGTCCGGCTGCCGTATACTGTAGTGGCAGTAGTAGGTTGCTAAACGTCGTCGCGTCGTGGCGCCGGCATTTTGCCGTGACCGTATAATATGAAAGCGTATATGCTCTTCTTCGCGCCTCTAACAAAATGTCGCCGTCCGGTTTTTTGCGTACGGTCAAAACCGTGAAGTGTGAAACGAGACTTATTCTCAAGTCAATGACCGTATCACAGTAAATGTCCAAGCAGAAAAGTAAAAAAAAGGCTGGGGTGCAACCCAAACGTCTGTCATAATTTCTAAAAGATTTATAAAATATTAACAACATGATTTTGTGTAAGGTACAAAAAAATTTGAAGTAAATATTTTTCCTTGACCTAAAGATACTTCAGTGGAAAACCAGTTTTTAGGTTTTAGTTTTTTCTTTTTGTAAAAAGACTGTGAATTCGATTTTTTTAACAATTTAACTAAAACTTAGCAATAAGATTTAAAAATAACCAACAATATTTTGGATATGATGAAATAGTTTGATTTCAAAATCTATTTTTGTTAACGAGATTTTAAGTCGTTAACCGATTTTTACCAATTTTAGTAGCATTTCTTAAAAGTTTTTATTTCTTATACAGGGTGATTTTTTAGCTATTATCTTTTTGGCAACACTGGTTTAAACAACTTACGAACGTTTCGTGTTTTGTTTCACTATCAAACATCTTCAGTTTGGTCTATAATTTAACCATGAATCGTCTTACAAACGAACAACGCTTGCAAATTATTGAATTTTAATACCAAAATGCGTGCTCTGTTAAGAAAGTTCATCGCGTGCTTCTTTCATTTTATGGTCAGTTTAATAGACCCACTGAAGCGGCTATTCTGGCTATTGTGACTAAATTTCGCACCAAATTTACATTGTTGGACATTAAACCACCAACACGCTTACGTAGAGTGCGATCTGAAGAAAATATCGCAGCTGTATCGGACAGTGTTAATGATGACCATCAAATTATCAATTCGTCGCCGTTCGCAGCTATTGGGCCTCTGTTACTCAACAACGTGGAAAATTTTGCGGAAGGATTTAGGTGTGATGCCTTTCAAAATACAGCTGGTGCAAGAATTGAAGCCGAACGAACTACTGCAACGTAACATTTTTGGTGAATGGGCTCTTGGAAAGTTTGGACGAAGATCCACATTTTTACCGAAAAATTGTGTTCAGCGACGAAGCTCATTTTTGGATCAATGGGTACGTACATAAATAAGCAGAATTGTCAATTTTGGTGTGAATATCAGCCAGAAGCATTGCAAGCAGGCCCGTAGCCAGGATTTCGGTTCGGGGGGGGGGGGCTTGTTCAATTTCGAAGAAGTAATTCTATATACAAAAATTTTAAAAAAAACTACATAATGTAAATGTTTTATTTTTGTTTGTATTTCTTTTTATTTAATTAAATAAATAGTTTGGATTTTTACAGCAATAAACGCCTTGTATTTTTTTTAGACATAATGTCGATCACTTCATCTGGATCCACATCAATACCTGAGTCAACAGACAGCATTGCAAGTGCGCTTAGTCTTGGATGGCCCATAACGCTTCGGGATACTGTTTTGATCCTTTTCATCGTTGAAAAGGTTCTTTCAACGCTAGCTGTTGTAACTGGTAGTGTGGCCAAAATTGTAAGCAAGTAGCTTATGCTCCTGAAGTAGGTCTTGTCACATATATCTAGCAGTTTCAGAACATCGGAAGAGGGATCCATCGATGAAATTTTTTCGCACCAGAGTATGTACTCCACATTAACAGCTGACAAGGATATTTCGTTATCGAAGTAGAGTGTTAGATTTTCCACTTCATTTACTCGATTGGCGGCAGCAAAACCTGGAAGCAGAGCTTGAAACGATAGGAAAACGTCCTCGTTGACCATAAATCTGTCAGTAAGATTTTGTATAAGAGAATCTAGACAGGGAATAAGTATAGGAACCCTAAAATAGTCTTCTGGACATGATGTTTCTGGATTAGAGCGCGTTGTTTGTTTCAAAGAAAGCCTTGGAATTGTTATGCTATCAAATAAATCCCTGGCAAGTTGTGATGCGGATTGAAAAGCGTCTCTGAAAAAGTCTCTGGCAGTTTCTCTTATGTTCTTAAGAGAACTTAAGACTTGTTTCGTGAGATTTATTGCAGACACGAAATTTAAAGATTCATTTTGAAGGAAAATTGATAAGGGTAGCGTTAAACTAAAAAGTTTTTCGCATACCATGAGGCTTACCAGAAAATCACTTCTTTGAATTGCTGCTAACAGAGTTGATGCTTTTGAAGACATTGCCCACGTTTTGGTGGATATTTCTTCAAGACTAATAGCAATACATTTGAAGAGCTCTACAAATGAAAGAATGCTGTCATGCCTTTCAATAAACCTTGTTTCACAAAGGCGCAAAAGTCGTTTTTTCTGCTTTCTGGTGCGTATTTTTGGATGGCGATTTAAAAAATAAAATAAATTAGGTGGCGCAACAGTACATGAAGAACCAGGGCCTAGTGACTTACAACTCTCAACCATACCTGTGTGCGAGTAATATTGTCAGAGATGGAAGGGACCTACAGAGGGGCTTGAGCCCCTCTAGCCCCCCCCCCCCTGGCTACGTGCCTGATTGCAAGAGCTACCAATACATCCATAAAAAGTCACAGTTTGGTGCGGTTTATGGGCTGGTGGCATCATTGGACCGTACTTCTTCAAAGATGATGCGAAACGTAACGTAACTGTGAATGGTGAGCGCTACCGTGAGATGATATTCAACTTTATTTTGCCCAAAATGCAAGAGCTTGACTTGCATGTCATGTGATTTCAACAAGACGGTGCCACATGCCACACAGCACGCGCTACAATGGACTTATTGAGAGGCGAGTTCGGTGAACATTTTATTTCACGTTCGGGACCGGTCAATTGGCCGCCTAGATCGTACGATCTAACGCCTTAAGACTATTTTTTGTGGGGCTATGTTAAAGCTCAAGTCTATACAGACAAGCCCGCTTCAATTGACGCTTTGGAAGACAACATTGAAAGATTTATTCGTGAGATACCAGCCAAAATGTTGGAAAGAGTATGCCAAAATTGGACTAAGCGGATATACCATTTGTGGCACAGTCAAGTTCAATTACACGAACCGTACTATCGATTTTAATAAATATTTCATGCATTTTTTGAACTGTATGTCTTTTTTTTTTTAACTTTCTTATAGCTTTTAAAAAATCACACTTTATTTGATTTTCATTTCATTCACGATTTCAGGACCGTAGTTTTACGCCCAAGTTAATGTTAAGGTACTAGTTAATATCCAATTTTATGTTAAAGTTAATGTCCAACTTAATTCTCAAGTTATTGATAAAGATGATCTCTAAGTTAATGTCCAAGTTCACTTAAAAGTTGATGTTCAAATTAAAGTCAAGTTTGTCTAAGTCAAATTCCAAGTCCACAATATGTCCAAGTTAAATGTCAGATTTCATGTCT
This sequence comes from Eupeodes luniger, assembly GCA_951509635.1. Lineage (NCBI taxonomy): Eukaryota > Metazoa > Arthropoda > Insecta > Diptera > Syrphidae > Eupeodes > Eupeodes luniger. The sequence continues at coordinate 56,719,425 of OX608073.1, forward strand.
GACTTTATGTTCAAATTTATGTTGAAATGAATGTCTTACTTCATGTGGAACTACATACATATTAACTTTAAGTTTTAGTTAATGTTCAAGATCATGCCCAGGTCATTATTAAAGCTAAAATCTAAGATGATGATTTAAGTTAATGGCCTAGTTTATGTTTAACTTCACGTCCAAGCTTATGTAGTTGATATTCAAGTTCTTTCTTGGGCGTGGGCATTAATATTTGATATTTTATGTATGTCCAAATAAATGTCAACGTAAGTGTCGAAATTAATATCCAAGTTCATGACCATGTTAATGTCCAGGTTTATGTCCAAATTATGTCTAAATGCGTGTCTAAGTTGATGTTGAAGTTAATGTCAAGTTAACTAAGTTAATTTCCAAGTACAAGTTAATGTAAAAATTTAATGTCAACGTTCATATCTAATGTAATTTTCGAAAAGTGTTTCCAAGTCAAAAAACAAAGTTTTAAAAGAACACCCTATACATGTAAAATGGAATACCTTCTTTTACTATTTTGTATAACGAAGGATAAAATTACACAACTTTAAAAGTCTAGACATATACTCTGTTGACTACTTTTTTGGAGTTAGAAAGAAAAATGCTCTTTGTATGCGACGTTTTTGTCATATTCAAAGAGGATTAAAATCTCTCTTGACCAGGAATTAACATTAAAAGTCCACACATTGCTTATGTAAGCTGGAATCAGAGTAAGAGTAAATACCTTTTTCATACCCTTAACCTAAGTGCAGAACGCTTTCACTTTGGTCCAAATAAAAAAAAAAAGAAAACTTGAAAAAACACAGAAGTGTTATGTATATGAGGTATGACGCATCCGGAACAATATTCGATTTGAAATGTAAAACTCGATTTGAAATCTTTTGACTGCATTTTTGTTGTTTTCGAATACAAAACTACACAAAAAGCTGTATGGAAAAAGCATTGAGAGAATAAGAATTGCGTCAGCATGAAAATGTTTTCTGTTTTGCTTTTTTTTTAGCTACAGATTAGGTTTGAAGGTAGGTAGGAGGTTAGGTATGAAGACAAGGTATTGTTTTTGTTTGTAGCGACTTAACTTTTCGATTTGAATCTGGATTGTAGTGCCACAAAAAGGATTTCAATATTCGTTTACGTGGATGGCTTTGGTTATGCTATATCAATTCCCTGGAAGCTCCTGAACATTGATGACAATGACACTTTAACACTAAGCTGAGTGAAAAAACGTAAATCGTCGATTTTTCGAGGAATATTTTTACCCCAATTCAGAAAGTGTTGGAAATGGTGACGAAAAGTTATTTCTTAGAGGTATATTCAGGATTTATTTTGAAACACTTTTGAATTTTCTTCATTGGAATTTTAATAAATTAACAAGTTTTACATTAAATTTTATCATCTTCAATTTACAAGGTGGGTTGGGTTAAATTGAATCATTTTGCGTGTCTATTTTCTTTTAGGCTTGGTCAACACTCATTTCCTTTTTATTTTCAGCCAAAACCAACGATACCGCAAGAATTTGACCTGAAAAACTTTTTCATCAAATAAAAAAAAAATTAAACTCAAACAAAAAAAAAGTATTTCAAAGAATTCCTTGGCAACACCGTCAGCGTCATTTAACTAATTTGTGTATGTGAAGAGTTTTGGCGAAAAGTTTTGAATTCTTCTATAGCTATGTATGTATATAAAAATAGGTATATGTATATAAACACTACCTTCCTATATGGTTAGAAAATATTTCCTCTAGAACAAAATTGTTCAAACTGACTGACCTAAAAGCCAAGTTTTTACCACAAGGAAAGGGTTGAAACAACTTCTGGCTATATAGACTTTTAACCCTTTTACGATACTTACTACATATTTGAATAGTTTATTTTTTCTTTCACTTTAAATATAGATATCCTGGAATATTTTATGTACAATGTACATATGTATATGTAAATGAATAACTTATACCTATATGGTTTTAAAATTTTAGTGTAGGTTGTGTCAAATATAGGTTTTCCCGCAAGGACCGCAAGGAACCAGGTTGAGTTTCCTGGGGAAAACATTTTACATTGTTGGAGTTTTTTGAAGAAGGAAAATGAATGAAATACCTATATTTTAAGGGAAGATTACTTACCTTATCGAGTAGTTAGTGAAAATATGGATACTTCCGGATACCGTGTTTTGATGGTTTAGGGTTTAACCCATAGGGCGAAAAGTTGGTTTTTGGGGAAGTACTATAAAGTTTTTTTTTTTTAATTTCCAAAGTGATGTCCGGGTAAAATATATCCCCGCTTTTTAACTACTCTATTGTAAAATATCCTAGAGCCATTACGAGTTAAGTCGTCTAAACTACTTTTTCAACAAATGTATGTAAAACCAATCTTTAAAAAAGTGTATAAGGGATTCAAAGTTCAAATGAATGTAAATTATGAAGAGTTAATGTTCGTTCGAATTATAAATAACTTTCGAGTATGAAAATTGATCTCCCCAAGGATTTTTTTTTCTTAAAGAAAAGATAAGTTCGAACTCTGAAAATTAAAGTAAGAAATCCGTATTTACTTGAATATTTTTGTACGCAAATCTACACTAATATTATAAAGAGGAAAGATTTGTATTTTTGTATGTAACGAATAAACTCAAAAAGTACTGGACCGATTTTAATAATTCTTTTTTCATTAGAAAGCTACATTATCTGTGCCTATTTATGTCTACCCGTGTGAAGCCGGGACGGGCCGCTAGTAATTAATAAAATTGAAAGTTTGAAGGATACAAATTGAACTTCCCGTGGAATTTTACTACACTATGATTTGCAACCAAAGATTAAACTTCATTTGTTTTTGTAAAATTTTAGTTGGATGAACTCTTTAAAGTTATATCATCAACATTTTGATTTCACTTCAGTTCAATTTATTTCACTTACATAACTTCATGTTTCTTCACTTTATTTCACGTTTCTTTATTTCACTTAACTTCACTTCATTTCACTTCACTTCACTTCACTTCACTTCACTTCACTTCACTTCACTTCACTTCACTTCACTTCACTTCACTTCACTTCACTTCACTTCACTTCACTTCACGTCACTTCACTTCACTCCACTTCACTTCACTTCACTTCACTTCACTTCACTTCACTTCACTTCACTTCACTTCACTTCACTTCACTTCACTTCACTTCACTTAACTTCATTTGTTGATTTCACTTAGCTTAAAATGAAAATTGCAACTAAAGTGGAACTAAGGGAAAATTATAATCAATTTTAAATTGAATTGGATTTATGGAATTCACGACTATAAATAATTTGGACAGGCAACTTGTTTAATTCCATAAATTTCAAGAAGATAAGAAGTTATAAAAACTAACCAGATTACAAAAATAACCAAGGTTATAAAAATAGGCCAGGTTATTAAAATAACTCAGGGTAAAAATATATACCAGGTTACAAACATGACCCAGGTCATAAAAATAACCAAGGTTATTAAAAACAAGTCTATAAAAATAACCGTTTTTACAAAATAAACCAGGTTATTAAAATTATTCAGGTTATATAAAAAACCCAAAATATACAGAGTACAAAGTTATTACAACAACCTAGTTAAAAAAATATTCCAGGTTATAACAATAACACAGGATAAGAAATAATCGAGGTTATAAAAGTAACCCAGAGTATAAAAAAAAAAACAATTAAATAAAAATAAACCAGGTTATGCAAATAACCCAAGGTTTTAAAATAACTCACGGTCGCTGGGATGCAACCCACACTGATAACTTCCCATCCCGTCTGTTGATTTGTCTTGCTTAATAGGTTGTTGCCTTTCGTGTTTTTTCAAAAAAAGTTGTCAGTTGAATTATTTTTTAAAATTACCAAAAATATTTTGCATATAATGAAATAGTTTGATTTCGAAATCTATTTTTGTTAACGAGATTTTTAGTCGAAAAACAATTTTTACCAGTTTTAATAGCATTTCTTAAAAGCTTTTATTTCTTATATAAACAAATACAAATTAGATGAATGAAATTAATTTGAAGTCAATATCTTCTATTGTTCATGACATGAGATATCGAGAACCGAACATCAATTTTTACCAAATTTTCGTGCTAGCTATTTTTTGTAGATTTTATTTTTTTATGGAAAAAATGGAATGTTGCATTCTTATACAAAAATTACTGAATGTCGAAAACAAGATTTCTTATAAGAAAAAATTAGTTTGAAGCTAATATTTTTAATTTTTAAAAAGATATTTGAATGGAAAATCAATTTTTACCAACTTTTAGTAATGTTTTTTTAGGTTTTTATTTTTTATAAAAAAAACTGTCAATTCGATTTTTCTCAAAATTTTACCAGATGTCAAAAAAGTTATACTTCGTTGCATACAATTATTTTGGAGATAATATCATTTTTTGTTCGTAAAATATTCGAGAAGACAAATATTTTTAACTTCCCATAGGAAGTTATTGTAATGGGTCCGATTTGTCAAATTGAAAATTTTGACATTTCTCAAATTGAAAATTTTGACATTTCTCAAATTGAAAATTTTGACATTTCTCGACGTTTCAGGGCCCCTAGAGTCAAAATAAAAGATTTTTAGAAAGATGTCTGTGCGTGCGTGTGTACGTACGTTCGTACGTCCGTACGTCCGTACGTCTGTACGTTCGCGACGTTTTTTTCGTCGTCCATAGCTAAAGAACCAGAAGAGATATCGGCTTCAAATAAATTTTGTTATACAGATAATAAGGCAGAAAGATGCAGAAAGGGCTCTCAAGAAAATTGCGTGGGTGGTTTTTTTACCATAGCAGTTTAAAAAAAGGTGACAATTTTGGTTAACCCTAAATATCTCACGAACCATTGACGCTAGAGACTTGAATTAAATTTTATATTATATATTGTAACGTGATACAAAACAAGAATATTTTTAGAAAAAATACCAATTAATGTTTTTTTTTATAAATCAAAAAAACTGAAAAAAAATATTTGTCACCTCGAAAATTTTACGACTAAAATATGATTACATCTCAAAAACAATTTTGTCCGACGAAGAATAATGTTTTTGACAAATTTTGAGAAAAATCTAATTGACAGTTTTTTTACAAAATATTAAAAACCAAAAAAAAAAAATTTTAAAAAATTTGGTAAAAATTGATTTTCGACTCAAATATCTTTTCAAAAATTTGAGATAATATCTTCTATTTACTTTTAACTTATAAGAAATATTGTTTTCAATATTAGGACACATTTTGAAAAAAATCGATTTGACAGTTCTTTTACAAAAAATAAAAACCTAAACAAAAAAATGTATAAAAGTTGGTAAAAATTGATTTTCGACTCTAATATCTTTTCAAAAATTTGAGATAATGGCTTCTACCTAATTTAAGCTTATAAGAAATATTGTTTGCAACATTCGATAAAATTTTGAGAAAAATCGAATTGACAGTTTTTTTTTTTTTTAAATAAAAACCTAAAAAAAAACAATACTAAAACTTGGTAAACATTTATTTCGACTCAAATAGCTTTTCAAAATTAAATATATTGGCTTCAAACTTATTTTATTTCACGGAAAATATTGTTTTCGATATTCAGTAATTTTTTTATAAAAATCCAACATTCCGTTTTTTCATAAAAAAATAAAATCTACAAAAAATAGTACACAAATTTGGTAAAAATATAGATACATAAAGACAAACTTTTAAGCAACACAAATCGACAGGCGGGATGGGAAGTTACCAGTGTGGGTCGCATCCCAGCCTCTTTTTTTCATTTTTTTTGTGATATATAAAAAAACCGTTAAGTGGATTTTTTCCAAAAATATATGTACATGTTTGGTACCACGTTGCAGTATTTAATAAAAAATGTAATTCAAGTCGCTAGCGTTATTGGTTCGTGAGATATTTTGGGTTAACCAAAATGTTCACCTTTTTTTTAACACTTTGACTGCGGATGTAGACGCGTCGTCAACAAATCGTATTTGTTCTATGCGGCGGATGTCGATTGTCGATGCATCGTCGACAACATGTTTATTACTGACCACTTCAAATGCCTCCGCACACCCCGCAACCGGGAAAAACGCCATACTATGATGCTGACGTTGACTACGCGACAATCGTTTTTATAGTTAAAAAAACAAAATATTAGTAAAATTAAGCACTGATATAAGTAAAATAGAGTAAAAGGAACCTTTTTGACAAAAAAAATGTCAGCATAGAGGAAGCGCTCAGGTCAAACCATGCCGCATTCATAGTGTTAAATTGCTATGGTAAAAGAACCACCCACTTAATTTTTTTGAGAGTCCTTTCTGCATCTTTCTGCATTATTATTTGTATAACAAAATTTATTTGAAGTCGATATCTCTTCTGGTTCTTGAGCTATGGACGACGAAAAAAACTTCGCGTACGGAAGTACGGGCGTACGAACGTACGTACACACGCACGCACAAAAATCTCTCTAAAAATCTTTTATGTGGATTCTAGAGACCCTGAGACGTCGAGAAATGTCAAAATTTTCAAAAATAACCAAAGCTATAATGGGAATTCTGCTATGGCTACTTTGATAGCTTGAATAACAGCAGGTTTGGTTTTTGTTTTAGAACACTTATTACTTTTTAAAATATTTGGTTTTCTCTTACCAAAAATGTCTGTCAAGTTCAAATCGTATAAGATCTCAATGACCGCAGTTCTAAACAAAACGCCTCTGTGTGAAATAACCTCAAATATTTCATTAAGATTGTTCTGTTTGTGATATGGTATCAATTGAAATTCAAACCACATTTCGTTCACATGTCTATATTCCAATCCGTATCAAAAGATTTATTTGTAATTGAGTTAGCGTTTTTGGTTGATATTGATGTCAATACCACGACTGTCGCTTTCAAAGAAACACACACCGATATGGGTACCACCATAAATGCCATCAAAACCATCCTTTATGTGAATGTTTTGAAACTTTGTACTTCTCGTGCATGTTTTCAAACAATACGTACAGTGTACACATCCGTTTTGATAACTCTTCAGGTATTCGAAAATTCATGCTAAAATAAAACCAAGTGAAATAAAATTGGAATAAATTTGCATAAGCTTGATATCACTATTCGTGTTGTAAATAATGTAATTTAAACTGGACATTCGTATTGCAACGATTTCAACTATTTTAACTTCATTTTAAAATGAATCCCTGTTTTAATTTTATATCTGTTTTTATACTAAAATCCATTTCATTGCATAAAACATTAAAATTCAACAACATAAAAAAGGACGACAAGGACACTGCTCGTTATATGATACAATGTGAACATTAGGCATTATAATCGATTTTGTTTTATTTTATTTTTGTTGTAAACCTATAAATGTCATTAAAATTTATTACACCACTTCTTCACATGGGTCACAACAAACTATTTTGTTGTTTTGTTAAATCCTTTTACATAAACCTAGGTTAGGTATGAAGTGCGAGAAACATTGTGTGCACCCAACTTTAATCAAAAATACAACAACAAAAAAATCCAAAAGTTCATGAAACCGGAAATAGCCTTCTCACACCCGCTTCTATGTGTGGTTTTTTTTCGCTTTAAAAGAATCCAAACATACCCATATGACACACTAACTATAACTACTACAAGTTTATATCCTTTATATCCTGTTTGAGAGGAAAATAAAAAAAATACTTACTTACTATATATAGAAAGTTAAACTGTTTTACTTGCCCTAAGGGGGGGGCTGAATTTCAACCATGAGCACTTCTATCTAAATACACTGAGGGAAATAGATCTGTGTGGAATCAGTACAGAGATCCTTACGTAAAATGCTTGAAATGTATTTAAATATAAATTGCCATGAAACCTATCTTAAATGAAAACAGGTTACATGCGATGGTTACATTTCAATTAATGTAACAAATAAAACCCCCGTAATAAGATAATTTTAATTTATTTTAATTAAAATTAAATAGAAATAATATGCACAGACGGAAAAAAATTTTGCGATAAGTACAAGCAACGTGTATTGTAACAACGTGTATTATAACTAATAGATTATGTAATGTTTAATATGTAAAACTGAATCGGAAAGTTGTAGTTGAAATAAACAAGGTATTAACTAATTCACTTTAGGTGCTAGAGTTTTGAACTGGTACTTGCCCAGTAGCTCAAAGGATCCCAGTTCAAATCCAAGTATCCAAGCTCTTATGTAATCAGCCGAGATATTATAATTGAGGGGATGAACGTAACACTGCTGTAAAAAAAGGCTTAAAGGTATAAAGAGATCACAAAAAGTGAGTTTCACAGGACGAATACGTTCAATGTATGTAATGAATACATAGATTTATGGAATCAGTATGTAGCCTTATGTAGTCAGTTCAAATAATATTTCAGAATTTATGTAATGAGTAAATCGATTTATGTAAAGAGTACATATATTTATGTAATGATTATATAAATGTTTCCAATGAGTGCATACAAACTTTACTCACTACGAAATACTATACTAGCTCTACATAGGTTTTGACAAATATACGTTTGTAATAAATAAAAATATTACTTAAACTTATGTAATGAGTCTATGAAATGTATACTCAATACATTAACATGTAATCACTACAGTTTAGTGATCACATAATTACAAAAAATAAATTGCTGTCACAGGTTTTTTTTATCATTGGCTACAAAAATGCTCGTCGTCAGTAAAGATTTTACTATGCAATAAATATAATATATGTATATAAATGTTTCTATCAAATTCACATGTTTTTCCTTCAGTGTATACATTACATATAAACACAAAGCACCAGTGTAATCGTTTGGTCTTATAGCATTCTGTTGATATTTTTTTTTATCATTTTATTTTTTTTGTTGTTGCCACCACCAACATTGTCGTTTGTCTTCAATTACCCCCAAAGATCGTCCATTATATAGGTGACAGTCTGGGCTTTGGATTATGTCTATTTTAGTTAAATTCAATCCGCAACTCACCAACGAACTTGGGAAGCTTTATATAGATAAAAACATCTTCGTGTTAGCAGAACACAAGAACTGGTAGCATATATTGTAAGTGCAGAAAAACGTTGGACTATCTTTCCAAGGATAAAAGGAGGAAAAAAGTTGTCACTTCTTTTTATAGACCATTTATGTGTGGTCAACTTGTGGATTCAAGGTGAACAGAAACAGGTTAGTTTTTAGAAAATAATTTCAGAGAAAGTTTCAGCTTCAACTGGTATAAGAACTTCACATATAGAATTAAGTTCATTCATCAATTGATGGTGAAAGGGAAGCAAAGGGAATTTGTGGTAAAGATGTATAGTTGTAGTGTTGTGGTGTTAAACATATTAATTAGTATCTATTAAATTTACTTTCAGTCTTTAAATTGTTTTTAGTATATTGATCCGAGACCAATTTTTTTGAGCACTTAACAATAACACTTAGTTCCAATCAATCGTAGGTATGATGAGGACAAGACGTTGAGAAATGCCCAATACTAGAACAATTTTGAATAGGCGAAACGACCACAGAATCCTTAGAACAAGTTCTGAATATTGCAATCCTTGTTCAACAATTTCTTTTATCGAACAATTATTATAATCAAAACTAGATGAGTGATGTTTTCAGAAACCGTCATGTGTACATATATTTTGGAAACGAAATAGAGCACATACAAAACAATACTTTTTGAAAATATTAAGAAGTCCTAAATTAAAAATTCAAATTTTTTTATCACATAAGGTTTTTAAAATATGCTAAAAACAATCAAAAACGGGGGTTTGAAGGTTTGAAGTTAAAACTCAAAATATCTCTTGACAATAAATTGTGTTATGATTTTGCAAAGTACTAATATTTCTCTTCTAGATAAAATTTAAATCATTTTAGTACCTTATTTAGTTTTTGGAAATTCACATTACTTATGACTATGAGTCTTTATTTGACTTTATTTGAAGTTTAGAGCAAACTTTGAATTTGATACTTTTATAGCTTTGGACTTTGATATAAGTGCTGATTTCGAATCAAAACTTTAATGTTAAACATTTGCTCAAGTTTTAAAAGTACCAGTTTACAATATTATTAACTACTTCTCATTTGTCAAATTGAAAATTTTGACATTTCTCGACGTTTCAAGGCCCCTAGAGTCGAAATAAAAGATTTTTGGACAGATGTCTGTGCGTGCGTGTGTACATACGTTTGTACGTCCGTACGTCTGTACGTCTGTACGTTCGCGACGTTTTTTTCGTCGTCCATAGTTAAAGAACCAGTACTGATATCGAATAAATTTTGTTATACAGATAATAAGGCAGAAAGATGCAGAAAGGGCTCTTAAGAAAATTGCGTGGGTGTTTTTTTTACCATAGCAGTTTAAAAAAGATGAACATTTTGGTTAACCCTAAATATCTCACGAACCAATAAGATTATGGCTTCCAACAAAATTTATCTTGTAAGAAATATTGTTTTCAACATTCGGTAAAATTTTTAGAAAAATCAAATTGACAAATTTTTTGAAAAAAAAAAGTTATTTCGATTTTTCACTGTAAGAAATTATTTTTAGGTGAAATCATTTTTGTTCGTAAAATATTCGAGATTAGTTGAAATTATTTTAAAATTAAACTTATTTAGTACTAGCGGCCCGTCCCGGCTTTGCACGAGTAGACATAAATAGGTACAGATATTTTAGTTATTAGCATGCTAATTAAAACGACCATGAATCACTGAATTAGAAAACATTTTTTTGTCCAATCATTAATACTCTTCGCAGTGTATGCGATGAAAGGCATTTTATGGCTATTTTTTTACACCTTCGGTTGGTTTTAATAGGAATTTCTAAATATTTCTATAGTAATCTAGTACTAAATATAGCCTATGTTACTCAGTGATAATGTAGCTTTCTTATGAAAAAAGAATTATTAAAATCGGTCAAGTACTTTTTGAGTTTATTCGTTACATACAAAAATACAAATCTTTCCTCTTTATAATATTAGCGTAGATTACGTAATAATAATGAAAAATTAAATTTAATTTAAGTCACTACCGTTATTGGTTCGTGAGATATTTTGGGTTAATCAAAATTTTCCACCTCTAAAATTTTTTTGAAAGTCCTTTCTGCACCTGTGTTATTTATTAACTGCATAACAAAATTTGTTTAAAGTCGACAACTTTACTGGTTCTTGAGATATGGATGACTTTTTCGTCATAAAAGCTTCCCAAACGTATAAACGTACGTACACACGCACACATAGATACCTCTATAAAAATCTTAGATTTAGATAGATAGATAATAGACACCAACAGCAAGTTATCATATTATCCCAGCCTGTTTTCATAACTTAAATAATCAAACAACGCTAATTTTGTCTAAGAAAATAAAAGCTTTGATTTCCTATCAACCTTAATTTTAAGAACCGATTTGTATGTCCGGCAGCGTATTATTTTTGTTTTGAAAAATTGTCAAAATATGGTGCCTTGTTTTCTTTAAGTTCTACAAAAAAATTTTTGTGTTCAAATACATTTTTAGAGTATAAAATACCAATCGATCACATACTTCATTTTTCAGGTCAGACAAATCCAGTACCATAAATATTCAAACACAAATATGTTTTTATAAAAATCTATGACTAACCTTACCTATATTTAAAATAAAAATAAAACATTTCAGAACTCAATCCTTTGAAGACACGCAGCAAAACAAGAACCTATATTATATGCTAAGTGAATAATGTGTGTTGAAAGTTAAATATAATAATATTCCATATTTGACAAAACACTCATATAACTTTTCACCTCCTGAATTTATCATAAATCATTTCTTAATGTGATTTTCTTTATACTGAATTCAAAAACAAAGGCCACATGATTTATATCTTTTGTATTATTAAAATGAAAACCTATACTGGCTCGCCATATAACATAATATTATATGTATATAAATCTACCTTCTTTTATACCCACAAAGAAATCAACATAAATGTATAAAAGGATTCACAAAAATGATTGACGACTTTTCTGTTTTATTTTTTCCCAAAAAAAAAAGGACGAAAACGAGAAGAAGAAATATTTATGGTATTTTATGAGATCCTTCTTGAAGCTTAATTAATAAAGTTTAGATATTTCAATGGTAAACAACCATGAAAAGATTGTGTCGAGACTTAAGAGCTTTTGAAATCGGAGACATCTTAAGGTGTATTTATTCATATACATATAGAAAACTGTTGTAACTTTTTAAGACTTAAAAAGGGTTTTCAAGGTTATGACTTTGAAGCAATGTTATGAAATTTTAATGTTCAAAGCTATTTTTATACGGGCTACTTTTACTCTATTTCCAAGTCTGGAGACAAAAAATGTTTCAGTAAATTTTTTACCTTAAATTTAAACTTTACATTTAAAGTCGAACATGACCCCATCTGTTAAAAGAACTTACATATGTCTTGTTTATCAAAAGGTTTTTCTGTTGCTCACATTTATCTACCTATATTCAGTGAAATAATCGGTAAGAACTTTTTGCAAAACTATACGGAACATCATCTCCCATTACATTCTTTTTCAAAGGATCAAAGAATTTTATCAACTTCTACAGAAATATGTTGAAAAAGCGTTTTTTGACATTTAAGAACAAATTGTAAACTAAACTACATTAGTAAGCAATGATGAAGTCCTCATGTGTCGGTATTTTTATTTTTTTCTTATTCAAGGATATATCCTTCCTTAGAGATCAAGAAGTATTGCAAAGAAAAATGTTCATATTGAAGTTTATATAAATTACGAACATAGATAAATAGTTTTGAAAAGAATGACAAGAGAAAAGTTCCTATTTGAAATACAATAATCTTAGTTTAGTTTGTATATCATACAAAATAAAGACACTATGAGTTTTTATCTCACGCAGTCAGTTGAAATATTGACATTTATTCTGTCGATGATGGAAGGCTGGGTTTTGTATTATGATGATGGGAATAAAATACTTCTGTCGATGTAGATATATAGTTTGATTGATAGATGCATTTTTGAAATGATAATAAAACAAATGGCTGGAAGTGCACAACTGATGCTGTTTGTATCTTTTTCTTTCAAGCAACTGAATACGAAATTGAAAAAAATACTTGGATGCGACCCACACTGATAACTTCACATCCCGTCTGTCAATTTGTCTGGCTTGAAAGGTTCGTAGGTTTTCGTGTTTTGTTAAAAAAGTTGTCAGTTGAATTATTTAAAATAAAAATTTAAATTACCAACAATATTTTGCATATCATGAAATAGTTTGGTTTCAAAATCTATTTTAGTTAACGAGATTTTTAGTCGAAAAACAATTCTTATTAATTATAGTAGCATTCCTTAAAATTTTTTATTCCTTATTGTATAAACAAATACAAATTGAATGAATGAAATTAACTTGAAGTCAATGTCTTTTATTATTCACGAGATATCGAAGACCGAACATCAATTTTTACCAAATTTGCGTACTACTTTTTGTAGATTTTAATTTTTTATGAAAAAACTGACTGTTGGATTTTTATAAAAAATTACTGAACGTTGAAAACAATATTTTCTGTGAGATCAAAATTGTTTGAAGCGAATATTGTAAATTTTTGAAAAGATATTTGAGTCGAAAGTAACTTTTTATCAAGTTTTAGTATTGTTTTTTTTTAGTTTTTTCTCAAAATTTTACAGAATGTTAAAAATATTTTATAAAAAAAATTAGTTTAAAGCCATAATCTCAAATTTTTATAAAGATATTTGAGTTGAAAATTACTTAAGCCTTACAACTTTTAGTAACGTTTTGTTTAGGTTCTTATTTTTTGTAAAAAACTATCAATTTAATTTCTCTCAAAATTAAACTGAATGTCGAAATTAATGTTTTTTGTAATAAATGTTATTGAAGCCAATATCATAAATTTTTGAAAAAATATTTGAGTCGAAAATCAATTCATACCAACTTTGAGTAATGTTTTTTTTAGGTTTTTATTTTTTTTTTTAAATGGCAAATCGATTTTTCTCAAAATTTTACTGAATGTTGACAACAATATTTTTTAAAAGATAAAATTAGTTTTAAGCCAATATCTCAAAGTTTTGAAAAGATATTTGAGCCGAAAATCAATTTTTACCAACTTATAGTAATTTTTGTTTAGATATTTATACACTAATAGTTTAAAAAAACGTAACTAAAAGTTGGTAAAAATTGAAGTTATTGATTTCAATTTTTTTATAATAAATAAAATCTGAACAAATAAATAAGAAATAAAAAGTTTTAAAAAAAGTTACATAAACTAGTAAAAATTGGTTTTTGACTAGAAATCTCGTTAAAAAAACTGATTTTGAAATCAAAACTATTTGATCATGTGCAAAATATTATTGCTAACTTTTAGTTCATTTTTTAGAAAAAATCAATTGAAAACTTTTTTAGAAATCACAAAAACCTACAAAAACAACAAAAAACAGGTAAAAAACGGTGGTTTTCGAATAAAGTATTATGAAAACTAAGAATGATATTGACTTTAAATTTTTTGTCTCATATTGTTGTTAATATTTTGTTAAAGTTTAATAAAAATCGACAGGTATTTTATAATCTTGGGTCACACCCCAGTCTTTTTTTTGAAATCTTCTCGAAAACAAAGAAACTTTTAGAATATATTTTATTTTTTTTTTGGATTTAAAAAAAAAATTGAATTAAAAATTTGATATCTCAAATACGAGTTAACATTTTTTAAGACAATCCAAATTTGAAACATATATTTATAAGCCGTAAATAACTCCATACTTCATACAAAATTGAAAATTTGTATTACGGTTGTTTTTTAAACGTGTGGTTTTCAATCTGGCAATGCCTTCTTTTTTCAAAGTTTGTCTTTTTGACATCTGCCACTTGATTTAGGCTTAGTTTGGTTTGCCATTTCAAAGTAAATAGATTCATTCCTGAACAACGTTTGCAAAGCGTGGAAACTTATAAACAAGAATATAGTTTGGTTTCCGCGACACACGTTTCGAAACAATACATTTATTGAAGTTGGTGAATGGACTATATCCGTCGTGGGACTGTGGTGTGGCTACCAAGATCCTATGATTTAACATAGCTACATTATTTTTTTGTGGAGTTATATGAAGTCACTTGTATAAGAAGATAAGATTGGACCTTTTGGCTGGAATTTTTTTTTTATTATTATTATTATTATTCTTTATTTCATGTTAAAATATATTACAATGTGTCTAGCCGGTTTACAAAAAATAATGAAAAAAAAAAATAAGATTAACAAGAAATAGATACAAGCATTTTGTTGTCTTAAGGACAAGTAGCAAATGCTCAATACAAACATTTTAAAATACAAACTAAAATACATTAATGGGGAACTACAATTAAATAGAAATGTATTGTAAAATGAAATAACTTCAAAGTAACTAATTAAGAAACAAAAAAAAAGAAGTAATTATAAAAGATCTTCATTGTGAAAACATCAAAACAGTACAAAAATGAATTTAAGGATTAAAAATGTGAGCCATATGGATATGATCGAATTAATATAAACCAGCCGTGGCGGCCACTTGCTCGAAATCATTTATAAAACATAATAACAAACCTTAATGTTTATAAGAGAGCCACATTCTTGGCCATATCAAATATACATGCAATTTATTACTTCTTGAAAACCATCTTTAAAAGCACCCTTTTTAAACAATCATTTTCGAAACAAAAATTCAAGAAATTAAATAACATTTATATTTTTGAATATAAACTTATTTTGAAGGTATATTATTTGTAAATCATAAAATATAGGAACTATTTTTAAACAGAATCTTTGAATACAGGCTTTAGTTTTTGCATTCATACATTTTGCTATTAAAAATCCACTGATTTGTTTTGAATGAAAGAAAATAACAACAGAACGAAATAAATAGATAAAGTTTTTGACTTTTTCTTCTTCTTTTTGATACCGACAACTTCTTATAATTTGAATTTACTAATTTTTTATAATTTATTTTCTCGTTTAATAAACTAAATTCACATCGTCTCACTGAGAGGATAATTATTTTAAGATTTTTTATTGATGATAAGGGGAGTTATCATCATTTGCGCTCAAATAAAAATCATCCTAACTCATTCTAAATCATCTTAGGTCATCCTTACTCATCCTAACTCATCCCAAACTCATCCTAACTCGTCCTTACTCATCCTAACTCATTCTAACTCATTCTAACTCATTCTAACTCATTCTAACTCATTCTAACTCATTCTTACTCATTCTAACTCATTCTAACTCATTCTAACTCATCCTAACTCATCCTGATTTATCCTAACTCATCCTAACTCATCTAAACTTCTCCGAACTTATCCTCACGCACTTTCTACATCTTTCTGTGTTATTATCTTTATAATAAAATCCATTTGGTTCTGTGATTGTTAATGGCTTTAGTTCGAATCCTAACTCATCCTCACCCTTACTCATCCTCAGACGTCCTCACTCATCCTCACTCAACTTTACTCATCTTCACTCATCCTCACTCATCCTCACTCAATATTACTCATCCTAACTCATCCTAACTCATCCTAACTCATTCTAAATCATCCTAACTCATCCTAACTCATCCTAACTCATCCTAACTCATCCTAACTCATCCTAACTCATCCTAACTCATCCTAACTCATCCTAACTCATCCTAACTCATCCTTACTCATCCTAACTCATCCTCACTTATCCTCACTTATCCTCACTCATCTTCACTCATTCTCATTCATTCTCACTCTTCCTCACTCATCCTCACTCATCCTCACTCATCCTCACTCATCCTCACTCATCCTCACTCATCCTCACTCATCCTCACTCATCCTCACTCATCCTCACTTATCCTTACTCATCCTCACTCATCCTCACTCATCCTCACAAATCCTTACTCATCCTTACTCATCCTCACTCATACTTACTCATCCTCACTTATTTTCACATCTCTCATTAATATTGGCACAGTCATTTTTCAAAAATGCCTTCATACAAGAAGCCTCTGAAATTTGTATCTTAAACATTTAATTCGGTAAAACCCATAATTTTGAAGTAAGTTTAAATTCAAAACGACCTAGACCCTCCACAAAAAAGTATTTTACTGTATGCTTAACCAAACCTCTCCAAAAACCTTTATTTGGCCTAATTTTCTCGTAAAACCTTCTCATGATATAAACTAAATTAAAAAAAAAAATGTAGTTTTATTAACTATCACAATCACTCTCTTAAGCTGCAAAAGGGATAATTAAGGATTTTAGAGTACCTTAATAGGATATCTACACTTATATTATAAAGAGGAAAGATTTGTAATTTTGTATGTAACGAATAAACTCAAAAAGTACTGGACCGATTTTAATAATTCTTTTTTCATTAGAAAGCTATATTATCACTGAGTAACATAGGCTATATTTAGTACTAGATTACTGTAGAAATTTAAAAAAAATCCTATTAAAACCAACATAAGGTGTAAAAAATTAGCCATAAAATGGGTTCCACCGCATACGGTGAATTCATGGTTGTTTTAATTATCATGCTTATAACTTAAATATCTGTACCTATTTACGTCTACCCGTGCGAAGCCGGGACGGGCCGCTAGTATTTCATAAAGAGACTCATTAGAGTTTCTATTAGTGAATATTTTTGACAAATTATTATTTTTTTAAGTCCAAAATATATCTTTGACAGGCTTTCGAGCTTTTATGAATAATTTCTATTGACAGAATTTCTGAGTTCGGAATTAAATTCATCGCATCAAAAACCTTCAAAAAAGTCTATACCAACAAAATATTCATCATATATAAAATAAATTTTTCTTTTTTCTCATATATATTCCCAACATATCCAGGAAATTGAATAATTAATACCCTTAACTTATATTTTTCAATTTTAAATAAATCCTCTAAATCGTATCAAATATTATATTTCTGTTATATGTGTGGAAAATTTTCCATCAGATCTCCTATCTGTCAGTATTCAGTTTAGAGGTTTTAATTTTTTGATCTGATGTAAAACTTCAAAACTTTTTCCCTTAGCATACAAAAAATGTTAACTATTTTATTTCGCGTGCATCTAAAATAAAATAAATACAAACCAATTTTACTAAGTCAAATCTATTTTCTTTTATTTTTACTGCCCGTCACTAAAAGCTTTTTACAGCCGACATGACAGTTTGTGATGTGATGTTTTTGTTAGGAATGAATAATTCTGCCTATGAAGTTTAACAGGAAATTACAAATGGATTTTTTTTTTAAAGTTTTTATTTTGTTTCATTTGAAGTCTATTTTTTCAAAGTTGCACAGTGATGTCAATATTTGTGTTTTTTTCTGATAGTTTTTAGGATTTGTAAACATCAACAAAAAAAGATGCCTGGGTTCTAATTGCGAAATTCAAACGCATATAAATTCAATTCTACTTAAAAAGAATCTGTAAAAAATAAAAAACAAATATATTTTTGATGGCAGTTGAACAATATTTAATGATTCATTCACAGTGATGCGATTCTGAAATAATAAGGATTGTTTTTATGATACGTTTACTTTTTCTTAAAAAATCAGGGGTATTTAAAATTTGATTTAAGTTTAATTCTACCATAATCAAAAACTTCAAATTTATTTTCATTCATCAGTAAATTGCAATAGTTAAAACCGTCTTCTGTTTTGAATTCTTTAAAGATAAAAACAGATATTTCTCCTGGTCTTATTCATCCCTTATACAGAGGTACATTTATATAAGTTTTATGTAACCATTTTGAAATCATCAATCAATTTCTTCTACATTCTCATCCATAATTATTATTCCTTCCAGTATAGCCATTGGAGGAGGAGTGCCATAATATATTTTCGATTATTCTGTGCAGTTTCCATTTCAAAGCCATCAGAGCAATCAATCAATCAATCAACTCACTCAAATAATTTAGAAATCAACTGACTCTGAATCTCCAATAACAGAAAAACCATCATCGTTGGAAATGAATGTGATTCCAGATGCATTGGACATTTAATTTTGCAGACCTATCACAACATTATTTCCATTAAATTTTAAATGGATTTACTTCAAGCTTTGATAGTTAAAATCATCAATTTTGTCCTTTAACTATCTTTAGGATGAGAAATAGGAAAATAGTTCCTAAAAAATGGTTGCCTGTAAAGTCGGTTTTACGGGCGAAGATTTTACGTGACAACGTCTTTTTCTCGGTAGAATATTTATTGATATGAATATAATTAAATTGCACAATAGGAACAAGGAATTGAATGAAAATAAGAATTGCACAAATTTTAACTATAGAAATATATTTTGTTTACTAAAACTTGTATTATGACGCTTTCTTGTTTTTCCAACGCCAAGAACGTTCGAGAAAGACAAAGACAGAGACACAAGCATGCGCCGATTCAATGCGCCTAATTCTCTAGTGCTGCGCGCGCGGCAGACCGATCATAAATGAGTGGGAGAGAGACGCAAGGCATTCGGCGGGCCTCTCTCTCGTTCGGTGACTCATCGTAACGTTACCGGGCGTTACACTTTTTCATAAGTGACTCCCAGCCGCAACCTAATTTAAGACGTTGTCACGTCAAAAATAAATTGGGCATTATGTAACGTCACACCAACATTTTCGTTACGTTTTAAGAGAGAACGTTATGATGTACCTATTAAAAAAAAACTTGTGAAGTTAGAAAACTCCACAAGAAAATGATAGAGGTGCACTATCTTGAAAAGCAGTTAAAATCCCCTTCACGTGAATTGACCATGAACATTGAACACCTTGCACAGAAAATTCTACACGCTTTTTGATACTCTATTAGACAATGCTGTCAAGATCAGAATTTAATGAGCTTATTACAAACTGCACTTGAAAGTCAACATCCAAGGAAAAAGAAAAAGTGTCAGTAGATTAGAATATTCAGGCAAAAGATCAGAACAAAAAAGTTTGGGTTTCAAAATAGAGCCATGGCCCACACCAGCGTTTATTTTGTGGACACCATATTTGAAACCTTCTAATCCTATTTGTAGTAATGGTCTAAAAGGTTATTTTTAACCCAACCAAGAAGAGGTTCCTTTATAACAAACTCTTTTAAATTTATTTTAAATATCAAGTGCAATGCTTTCTCCAAAACGATTTAAAGATTTTTAAAAATGTAAGGTGAGATAAACCATGAGGTCTCCAGTGAACTTTAAATTCAAAAAGAGGCTGGGATGCGACCCACACTGATAACTTCCCATGACGTCTGTCAATTTGCCTTGCTTAAAAGGTTTGTTGGTTTTCGAGTTTTGTTAAAAAAGTTGTCAGTTGAAGTATTCTAAAAGGTTTAAAAATTACCAACAATATTTTGCATTTGATGAAATAGTTTGATTTTGAAATCTATTTTTGTAAACGAGATTTTTAGTCGAAAACCAATTTTTACCAATTTTAGTAACATTTCTTAAAAGTTTTTATTTCTTATAATAAACAAATACAAATTGGACGATTGACATTAATTCGAAGTCAATGTTTTCTATTATTCACGAGAATACGTACCGAACATTAATTTTTACCAATTTTGCGTACTATTTTTTGTAGATATTAATTTTTTTATGAAAAAACTGAATGTTAGATTTTTATAAAAAAATTACTGAATATTGAAAACAATATTTTTTATAAAATAAAATTAATTTGAAGACTATATCTCAAATTTTTGAAAATATATTTGAGTGGAAAATCAATTTTTACGAACTTTTAGGAATGCGTTTTTAAGTATTTATTTTTTGTTAAAAAACTGTCAATTTGATTTTTCTCAAAATTTTACCGCATGTTTGAAACAATATTTCTTATAAGATAAAATTAGTTTGAACATAATATTTTTTATTTTTGAAAAGATAATTGAGTCGAAAATCCATTTTTACCAAATTTTATTAATTTTTTGTAGATTTTTATTTTTTTGTAAAAATACTGTTGATTGGATTTTTCTCAAAATATGACAGAATGTTGAAAACAATATTTCTTATAAGTTAAAATTATTTTAATGCCAATATCCCAAAGTTTTGAAAAGATATTTAAGTAGAAAATCAATGTTTACCAACTTTTGTTAGGTTTTTTTTTTGTAAAAAAACTATCAATTCGATTTTTTTCAAAATATTACTGAATGTTGACAACAATATTTTTTAAAAGATAAAATTAGTTTGAAGCCAATGTCTCAAAGTTTTGAAAAGTAATTTGAGTCAAAAATCAATTTTTACTAACTTTTATAATTTTTTTTAGGTTTTTATTTTTTTTTAAAACTGTATATTCGATTTTACTCAACATTTTAATGAATGTTGAAAATAATACATCTTATAAGCTAACATTATTTGGAAGCCATAAACTCAAATTTTTGAGAAGATATTTTAGTCGAAATTCAATTTTTACAAACTTTGAGTTATGTTTTTTTTAGGTTTTTACATTTATAAAAAAAAACTGTATATTCGATTTTTCTTTAAATTCTACCAGATGTTGAAAACGTTATTTTGCGTTGCACAAAATTATTTTAGAGATAAAATGATCTTTTAATCGTAAAATTTTCGAGCTGACAAATATTTTTTTTTCAGCTTTTTTGATTTATATAAGAAACCGTTAGTTGGATTTGTTTCCAAAAATATATTTGTTTGGCATCACGTTACAGTATATAATATAAAATTTAATTCACGTCTCTACCATTTTTGGTTCGTGAGATATTTAGGGTTAACCAAAATATTCACTTTTTTTTTAAACTGCTATGGTAAAAAAAAACTACCCACGCAATTTTCTTAAGAGCCCTTTCTGCATCTTTCTGCATTATTATCTGTATAACAACATTTATTTGAAGTTGATATCTCTTGTGGTTCTTGAGCTATGGACGACGAAAAAAACGTCGCGAACGTACTGACGTACGAACGTACGTTCACACGCACCCACAGACATCTCTCTAAAAATCTTTTATTTCGACTATTAGGACCTTGAAACGTCGAGAAATGTCAAAATTTTCAATTCGACAAATCGAACCGATTACAATAACTTCCTATGGGAAGTTAATAATGAAATTATTTACCATAATTGTATACAGACGTTCCCGAAGAGAACATCTATTTGAATAAAACAATAATTATTGAGGTATAAATTATTAGATAGTGTTTTGTTGAAAAATAGAAATAAAAGTCAATTTGTCAATATTGTCATAACAATATGGAATCCAGAAAATTGTTTGTTTTTATCTTATGTATCTAAAAGTTATTATTTCTAAGTCGTTCAATTTATTTCGATTTAAGTATGGATTTTTTAAAGTATGATGAAATATTATTTCTATTGAATGGGCGAAAGTCAAACAAAATGAGGTTAATATTCAGCAACAATATTTGATAAATTTCTGACAATGGTTAATTTATCGTCCTTGTAATTCATAATAATAGTCTATATTGTGTTCTCAGAACCACAATAGAAAAAAAAGGAAGATTAAAACACATGTACAACAATAATGTACCTATCAATCTGAATGAATTTTTAAAACTTTATGTCAAAGTTATCGTTATTACTATAATTTCAAAAACATCTATGTATATGTAAATGTAAAAATATAAAAATGTCCCCATAAAAGTAGATACCTATTCAAAACAATACCAAACTTTTTTCCATACAATCCAATTCCCCCAAAGTAGTATAGTAGGTCCTTGCTTTAGGTTCTTAACTTTAAGTTCTTCATCAATATCTCTCAAGGGACGGACGTTAACAACCGACGACGACCAACGACCAACGACCGATGACAATGAATCCTCTTTAACTTCTAAAATAACTTGAAGTAAAAATAGAAATAATTTTGTCCATGTCTACAAAATTTCAATCAATGAAATCAATTTGTCTGATTTTTATATACATATATATTAAATTTCACCGCCCTCTGTCTTTAGAATAAGAATGTAAAAGAAAAACATAAAAACGTGCTTCAGCTGTCCAATAACTTTCTATTCTTTATTGAAGAAAAGTCAACCTCAAATTGATATAAATACAAATTTCAAGAAAAACTACTTCAAATAGAATAATATAGGAGTATAATGAAAATCCTTAATGAGATTCGAAATTCGAATTGTTTGTCATTTTGATGATGAAATTAAAGTCGTTGAATTTTATTCTTTAAGAATATTTTATTAGAATAGAATAGAAAATAGAAAAATACAAAATTTCAATGTTAAGAAAAGGATATACAAAATAACTATAATATCCTTGCTTTAAGGATGTTTTTTTTTTTTGCTAGTTTTTGTATTGTTTTTTTAAGGGTTTTGGTCTTGAAGCTTAAAGAATCCTCCTAAGGTGTGCTCTCTTTTAAGGGGTGTGTAAGTTTGTTGAGTTGCCTAACCATGACATTGCCAGGTTTGTGTGAACATAGTAGTTTCACTTATGAATTTTTTTTTGCTAAGTTCAAGGATTCTTGAGACAGAAGCTCTTCTTCAAGGATCACAATGGATGACCTAGCTGAGGAAACTTTATGTATATTTTTTAAAAAGATGATACATAGCTACATATTTATATAAAATGAATACAGGTATACATATATTAAGCAGGGATATATGAGCATCAGCGCATGTTGCCTTTGCCACAAACATTCCAAGGATATTTTTGTTTTGAAATGTACATATATATTCGTATACTCATTCTTTGTTGTCTTAAGGCGAAGGTAAATTTCTTTTCAGGTCCTTCCCTTATCCTTTCAAGATTATTAATTGAGTTAAGAAAAGTAAGTGACAGTACTGCATAGAGAACATAAGTCTTGGGGCGTTTTGTAGGTATATTTACAGATAGATCTCATTCTTAGAAATGCCAGGATTTTAAAGTGAGTGGCTTTAGGACCTTGTCAATAGAGATTTTTCAATGTTAAGATCAAGTTATCAACTTTAGAATTTTGTGCTTGGTCTTAATTAACAATTTTTCAACTCAGTTTGACGCATTCATATGACTCTAAATCTACACTAATATTATAAAGAGGAAAAATTTTAGTTTTGTATGTAACGAATAAACTCAAAAAGTACTGGACCGATTTTAATTCTTTTTTTCATTAGAAAGCTACATTATCTGTACCTATTTATGTCTACCCGTGCAAAGCCGGGACGGGCCGCTAGTTTCTAAATAATTCAATGCATCAGAAAATTTATCAAATTACTTTTGAAGTCAAATACTAAATGTGTTTTTATTAGATTCAAATTTAGAATTATGTACATTTAATTAGATCATCTTTAATTAACTTTTCATTGCTAACTGTATACTGCATAAACTACCTACTGCAGCTTAAATTTTAAGCTCAAGGGTTCACAAGAAATTAAATTTTATATTTCTGAATGAAATCCTTTTTCAAGTACATACTGCACTATAGAGCAAACCAAGAACGAGCGCCCGCTTGCCACCGCCACACAACTTTTTGGTCGGGAGTCGTCGTCGGGACTGACACTTGCGTTTAATAATTATTTTGTCTGAGTGCTATAAAGTGGGAGAGAGAGAAAAAAATGAGAGAAACAGAGACAGAAAATTGCACGGTCACTGGCACTTTTGACTTTCATATAACTCTATGTTATATGTACAGCAATTTCTCAATTTTCCTGTGAAAATAATTTCAGTAGTTCTTCCGTCTGGTGATTGCATCCGTTTAATCCCCCTTCTCACCCTCTCCCTCCCCCCATTCACTCTTTTACAAAACAAATTATGTACCCGAGACCGAGGGACTTGAAAATATGAAAAGGAGAGAAACTGTAGCTGCACAACATAAAATCCAGGATAACCCATACAAAAAGAAAAGAGTGGGAATTGGGGGTGAAATTAACAAAAGGAAGTGTCTGGAGCTTTGAAAAAGTTTGAAATTTTAATTGCAACAAAATAGAATTGGTAAATTGGCAAAAGTTCGCTCTTTAGGTGTGTTAATTTGAAAATGAAGTTTTACTTTTTATCCTTTTTTTTATTCATTTGTATTTCTGTAAATATTCATTTACATAGTTTAGATTGAAATAATGAAAACCAAAGTTTGATATAGGGTTGAAAACGATAGTTTTCTAAAGATGACTCCTCACGATGCTTACGATCAAAATCGAGAGGTCAGAAAATCAATTACTGCATTCCCTCTAGGGCGTAAATAACAAGTTTTCGAACAGCAATCAATATTAAAGAAATGAAAAAGGTAAGGGAATCAGGAATATTAAAGGGAAAATGTCGTCATGCATGGAAGATTATATACTCCTATACTTTACTTCCAGAGGACACCCAAAATATCAGACATAATGGGGTGACCGGTTGAGTTGTTGATTAATGAATATCAATTTCATGCCAACTTGTCACACAGTATGAAATCAAAGTGATTAACTTTTCCCATCTTCCTTTCCTTTCCTTTCCTTTCCTTTCCTTTCTTCTCTGTTTTTTTTTTTTTTTTTTTTTCATTTAGTCTCAGAAAATTGTTTCCTTAATCAAAAAGGAAAATATTTATCCAAGGATACAATGCGTATCAACCTAATATATGTTAAAGAACTGAACCATATCAGTATATATAAGGATGGGGATTTGGACGTACAATAAATGTTATCATTCTTTTTCGTTAATTCAGATTTAATCTTCTTCCTGTCGTCGAAGTTGGTTTGACAGAACACAAAATGAGTGTATATGGAATTAATTTCCGGAAAAAGTTGAAGCCTCACGATATCACAGTCACTATTCAAATTAATGTGGAAAAAAGTAATAGGGGTCTTGAAATTACGAGTATGTTACTAGAGAGTTTCTTCTTGTACATTCACAAAAAAAAAGGTTTTTATGGAACATCAACTTTAACCTACAAAATATCTTATTTTAAGGCTTTATTAAGAAGCCACTAAATTTTATGACGAATCCTAAAAGGTCTGAGACCTTCGTTTTTTTGGCAGAAAATAATCTCAATTTAGTTAATTCTAAGAAATAGTGAATGGTAGAAAATGGATATCGAACTTCTGAGCTAATATTCTTGGTTGTTACACACAAAAGCTCTTCGGTGGCTTAAATAAAAAGTATTAAAAAAGCAACATTTTTAAATAGGTCCTAATAATGTATCCAAAGAAAAATTTTGTTTAATTAATTATATTCCTGAGTAGTACCCGTGGCATGATGGTTAGTGCCAAAGGTCATGGGCCCAATCCCTGCCTGTACCATCCCAAGTTTTTTCACGGGTACTGCCTCTAGCGAGGAATTGACAAATCTTCCAAGAGTAATTCTTGTCATCGTCAGGTTAGGTTAAAGTGGCTATCCGTGATGGAATAGGACACACTTAGGCCAGTTTAATGGCCCATTGTGATACCACATGAATCTTGAGGCTTCCTCCTAAGCTCAATGAAACCAGTTTCAACTCCTTAGGAAACGTGAGAGGCTGATTATTGGTAATATGATTAAGATCGTTATAGAAGAATTCTCCTAGGTAATTCTTGCGTTTTTGAGCTAGAGCAGTGAATGTACAGAGAAGGTGAAGAACTGTTTCCTCCTCTTCCTCGTCCAAACAGCTTCTGCAAAAGTCATTTGAGAATACGCCTAGCCGCGTGGTGTGCTTTCCTATTAGACAGTGTCCGGTTATGACACCTATTATCGAGCTTATTTGCGATCTGCTTGGAGATAGCAAGCATCTTGATCGCTTTATATCCAGTTGTTTTTTGTGACCTGATATATGGTGATGTTGTTCCACCTGGTGTTTGCCTTCTTCATAGGATCCTGCATTAGCATTAGCAATAGTTTACAAGTAGCGATTGGTATGCCAGCATTTGCCAAACGTGATAGAATGGCTTGTACTGTACCATTCCTGGCGAATTCATCTGCTTTACAGTTACCTGGAATGTCTCTATGGTCCGCCACGGCACACAGCAAAGGTGAATATTAAACTGTTGTGCCATCTCCATTAGAGATGATCAACAGTTATGGACTGTTATAGAGTTTGTAGAGACAGAGTCCAGAGATTTGATAGCGGCCTGACTATCTGAGAAAATACGGATATCAGATGTTGATATCACGTTTTCTTTAAGCCAGGACAAGCCTTCTTTTATCGCCAAAAGTTCCGCCTGGAACACGCTACAATGATTGGGAAGGTGGAATGAGAATGAGTGTAACGCTGTTTCCACTGATTTACCTTTACAGTAAGCATGTTGAAACGAAGACAGAAGTCTTGTATCAATACCGGCCCTTAAATGGATATCAATCAATCTTTCCAAGATCTTAAGAAGGAATGATGATAATTTCTAATTTCTCAAATCAGCCGTTCGGATTCGGCTTTAGGCTGTAGGTTTCTCCATCCCTGACAACATTACTCGCACACAGGAATGGTTGAGAGTTGTAAGCCACTAGGACCTAGTTCTCAACGGACTGTTGAATCACCTAATTTATTTATTTATGTGTTAATATTACTGATAAAATGTTTATTTATCGGACTTGTTTTTGTTGAATTAATGATTTTATTATTGATCAGTTACTTCTATGAATTGAATTATTATTACATTTTTTTATTTAAAATGTTCGGTTGTCATAATGTGCGTTTGTTTATAATATAACTAGCGGCCCGTCCCGGTTTTGCACGGGTAGACATAAATAGGTACAGATATTTAAGTTATAAGCATGCTAATTAAAACGACCATGAATCACTAAATTAGAAAATATATTTTTTTTGTCCTATCATTAATACTCTTCGCAGCGTATGCGGTGAAAGACATTTTATGGCTAATTTTTTTCACACCTTCGGTTGGTTTAATAGGAATTTCTAAATATTTTTATAGTAATCTAATACTAAATATAGCCTATGTTACTCAGCGATAATGTAGCTTTCTAATGAAAAAAAGAATTATTAAAATCGGTCCAGTACTTTTTGAGTTTATTCGTTACATACAAAAATACAAATCTTTCCTCTTTATAATATTAAGTGTAGATATATTCCAGGTTCCATTATTAAAAAAAATTAACATTTGTTGTGACCAATTTATATTAAGTAAAAACAATTGCTATGTTTTTTATTTACAGGGTGGGACACCTAGTGAATTGTTTTAAATCATATTTTGACACTGACAGCCTTTTCTCACTTAAAATCTCTCAAGAGGCATTATTCCTTGATATATTTGAAAAAAAGGTGGTACAAAAATTATTTCCAAAGTGAATGCTGTGTTGTCTCATCGGTGCATTTTCTATAATAGAAGTTTAGCCGAAGTGAAGAACCCATTTAGCGCCTGTTATACGCAAGCTTGTGCAAAAAGTCATGATCTACGGCATCGCACAGTACACAGATGAGAAAGTTGCTGCTGAAGCATGAGAAACGAACGAATCATCATCACCGAACCATTCTAGGAACAACGTTTCAGTCAAAAGCGGCAACTGATTTTGTTAAACATAAACTGAAGTTAAGGATTAAGCAAGGCTCTGGTTCGTGCTCTATCGACATACCACACTCATATCCGCAATTAATATTTTGCCCACTGAATTCCCAAATCACGTTTTCATCCGTCTTGGCGGAATCAATTGAATGCTTCGGAGCTGAGATTTGCGATTTTGGACTTTAATTTTGTGAAGAATCGTGAATGACCAATGTTATGCCAAAGGATTCCAGCACTTAATACCAAGATCATCCAAGAAATTCGTGATCTACAACCCACAACCCTCACAATTGTTTTAGAAACTTGGAGTGACAGGTTGTTATCCATAATATACTGAAAAGAAATGATTTTGTTCATTTTATTGTATTTTTGAAAAGAAACTTGTGTTTCACCCACCTTTTATAGACTTCAGTTAAAAAAGTGCACTGTGGCGTATACGCACTTTTTTTTGTTCAGAATTTATTTTTAAATTATTTTTTCACTTTTTTTCTCCTGTTAAAATCATTTAAGCGTTTATAAAATGAATCCAGTTGTTTTATGTTTTTAACTTTAACCAACATTATGTGACTCATTTCGAAATGTTTTTTTTTGTAATGTTTGTTCTATACTCAATCATTCTTCCACATCAATAAACTTTACTTGTTTTTTTTTGTTGTGAATTCAATGACAATGCTATAACATTTGTTGGTCGTGAGTTAATTAAGTGAAAATAATACACTATCAGTCATAAATGAATTAAGAAAAAATAAAATAAAATAATGGTATGGGAAACGACATCTGTCATTGTCTGAATTACTTATCCTTCATCATCAGTCATTTTTATTTTATATCAGTTTTACGGGATTGTCATTTGCGGACATTAACAAATACACGTTGAGAAATAATGAATTGAAAAATAATAATTACTTTTATGCAAAACGGCACAAGCTTATTAGTAAAAGAATTTTAGGAGAGCCTTTTCATTTTTTTTTAAATAATATGAGAATATATTAGTTTTAAAAAAAACAATACCAAAGCCGTGAAAGTTCATACAAATAAAAAGGAGTAGAGTTATGGACGTTGGTAAAATGATAGTGAGTGATTATGAACTTCCCATAGGAAAATATTGTAATCGGTCCGATTTGTCGAATTGAAAATTTTGACATTTCTAGACGTTTCATGGCCCCTAGAGTCGAAATAAAACATTTTTAGAGAGATGTCTGTGCGTGCGTGTGAACGTACGTCCGTACGTTTGCGACGTTTTTTTTCGTCGCTCAAGAACCAGTAGAGATTTCAACTTCAAATAAATTTACAGCTAATAATGCAGAAAGATGAAGTAAGCACTCTCAAAAAAATTGAGTTGGTGGTTTTTTTACCATAGCAATTTAAAAAAAGGGGAACATTTTGGTTAACCCAAAATATCTCACGAACATTTTTTGTTACAAAAAATAAAAAAGTTAAAAATAAATTAATAAAAGTTGGTAAAAAATTGACTTTCGACTCAAATACCTTTTCAACAGTCTTAGATTATGGCTTCAAACTAACTTTATCTTATAAGAAATATTGTTTTTAACATTCGGACAAATTTTGAGAAAAATCGAATTGACAGTTTTTTTACAAAAAAAGAAACTAAAAAAAAACTATACTAAAACTTAGTAAAAATTTACTTTCGACTCAAATATCTTTTCAAAATATGAAAATATTGGCTTCAAACTAATTTTATCTCACAGAAAATACATTCAGTAAATTTTGTATACATAAATCTAACAGTCCGTTTTTTCATACAAAAATAAAATCTACAAGAAATAGTACGCAAATTTGGTAAAAATTGACGTGCGGTTCTCGATATCTCTTGAATTATAGAAGATATTGACTTCAAATTAGTTTCATTCATCCAATTTGTTTATATAAGAAATAAAAACTTTTAAGAAACTCTACTAAAATTGGTAAAAATTGGGTTTCGACTAAAAATTTCGTTAACAAAAATAGATTTTGAAATTAAACTATTTCATCATATCCAAAATACTGTTGGTAATTTAAATTTTTTTAGAATAATTCAACTGGCAACTTTTTTAACAAAACACGAAAACCTGCAAACCTTTTAAGCAAGACAAATCGGCAGACGGAATGGGGAGTTATCAGCGTAGGTCGCATCCCAGTCTCTATTTTTACTTGCGACATATAGGAACTATATGGCAAGTTTTGCATTCGTGCAAAATTTTGTCTGTCTGTCCACGCTCCTACAGCCTTAACCATTGGGTCGATTGAGTTCAAACTTGGAAGTTAAGGTTTTGAGCAGATTCACGTTAGGCGTTTTTTTCATTTTTTTTTAAGATCAAAACTAACAGTGGCCCCCATACAATTTTGTTGGTCAAAAAACGATAATTTGAATTTTCTCAAAAACAAACCGATAGATTTTTTTTTAATTTTCTCTAAAATTTTATTTTTTAACTTGGCTTCTTTTAATAAGAAAAAAATATTTTTGTATTGCTCAGGAAAGGTACCGCTCATATAACCGTTATTTTGTTTTTTAATTTTCTCAGCAACTTATGTACTGATTTCAATAATTTATTTTGTGAAGAAGCTCTTATATTGCTTTAACAATATTTGATTATCAAAAGTGCAATTTTTTTTTGTTTGGATTTTTAAAAAAATACTGAATTTTTTTTTCAAAATTCTATATCTCAAAATATTTGCTATTGTGAAGAGTGGTTAAATTTTAAAAGCAGATATTGATTTTAAATAAAACATACTTTAATCAAGAAATGATTGTACTTTATTTATTTAGGTTTAATTATGTATGGACAAAAATACTGCCCAAATGGCCGCCGTGACCTCGGTGGCACACCTCCATTCGATATTAAAATTTTTCCATGTTGCTGAGGCATAATTGAGGTTCTATTATAATTAACTTCCCATAGGAAGTTATTGTAATGGGTCCGATGTGTCAAATTGAAAATTTTGACATTTCTCGACGTTTCAAGGCCCCTAGAGTCGAAATAAAAGATTTTTGGAGAAATGTCTGTGCGTGCGTGTTTACGTACGTTCGCGACGTTTTTTTTCGTTGTCCATAGCTCAAGAACCAGAAGAGATATCGACTTAAAATAAATTTTGTTATACAGATAATAATGCAGAAAGATGCAGGAAGGGCTCTCAAGAAAATTGCGTGGGTGGTTTTTTTACCATAGCAGTTTAAAAAAAAGGTGAAAATGTTGGTTAACCCTAAATATCCAATGCGTTATTGGAGACTTGAATTAAATTTTATATTATGTATTGTGACGTGATACAAAACAGGTATATTTTTGAGAAAAAAATCCAATGAACGGTTTTTTTATAAATTAAAAAAACTGAAAACAAAATTTGTCACCTCGAAAATTTTACGACTAAAATCTTATTTCATCTCCAAAACAATTTTGTGCAACGAAGAATAATGTTTTTAACATCTGGTAAAATTTTGAAAAAAAATCTAATTGACAGTTTTTTTTTTTTAAATAAAAACCTAAAAAAAACATTACTCAAAGTTGGTAAAAATTGAATTTCGACTCAAATATCTTTTCAAAATTTTGAGATTAAGGCTTCAAACTTATTTTATCTTATAAGAAACATTGTTTTTAACATTCTGTAAAATTTTGAAAAAAATTTAATTGACCGTTTTTTTTACAAAAAATAAAAACCTGAAAAAAATTTATAAAAGTTGGTAAAAATTGACTTTTGACTCAAATATCTTTTCAAAATTTTGAGATATTGGCTTTAAACTACTTTTATCTTTCAAAATATATGTTTTCAACATTCAGTAAAATTTTGAAAATAATCGAATTGACAGTTTTTTTACAAAAAACTAAAAACCTAAAAAAATGTATAAAAGTTGGTAAAAATTGACTTTTGACTCAAATATCTTTTCAAAACTTTGAGATATTGGCTTTAAACTACTTTCATCTTTCAAAATATATGTTTTCAACATTCAGTAAAATTTTGTAAAAAATCGAATTGACAGTTTTTTTGTAAAAAATTAAAAACCGAACAAAATTTAACAAAAAAAAAATTGAAAATTGATTTTCGACTCAAATATCTTTTCAAAACTTGGAGATATTGGCTTTAAACTACTTTAATCTTTCAAAAAAATATTATTTTCAACATTCGATAAAATTTTGAGAAATATCGAATTGACAGTTTTTCTTACAAAAAATGAAAGCCTAAGAAAAAAACAATACTTAAACTTGGTAAAAATTTACTTTCGACTCAAATAGCTTTTCAAAAATTAAAAATATTGGCTTCAAACTTATTTTTATTTTATTTCACAGAAACTATTGTTTTTAATATTCAGTAATTTTTTTTATAAAAATACAACAGTCCGTTTTTTCATAAAAAAATAAAATCTCGAAAAAATAGAACGCAAATTTGGTAAAAATTGATACATATAGACAAACTTTTAAGCAAGACAAATCGACAGACGGGATGGGAAATTATCAGTGTGGGTCGCACCCCAGCCTCTTTTTTAAATATGATTTCTGGTAAATGAACACTACTGCAGGCTCGAAAGTAGTCTAATCTGAAGGTCCAATTTTCAATACCTTTTTTAAACATTTGTGGTCAAACATTTCGGGCTTATCGGCGACTTAACACATCATCACCGAAAAAAGTCAAGCGGCGTTAAATCACAGGATCATGAAGGCCAATTCACGAATCCATAACGTGAAACCAAGTGGTTGCAAAATGTTTTCTTCTATAAATCAATCCTCGCTCTGGCCAGCATAGTTTTCAAGAAAATCCGGACCAATTATTCCACTAACCCTTAAGGCTAACCAAAGTTTTTGTGGATATAAATGTTATCTTAACACAGCCTTGACGATTATAATCACTCCAAATACCGAAGTTTTGTTTATTGACGTATTCATTTAACCAAAGGCGAGTATTATTGTTAGACAAAATTCGACTTTAAAAATAAGGATCAATTATAATCTTGTTTTGGGCACAATTTGAAAGCGTTGTTCTTTTTTTTTATAATTAGCGCACACTAAAAGGGTTTTGTATGCCTTTAATATGCCAAAGACACAGTGTGAGCATTAGGAAAAGAGGGAAGGGTTGGAT
The DNA here is from genome assembly GCA_951509635.1 of Eupeodes luniger. NCBI lineage: Eukaryota > Metazoa > Arthropoda > Insecta > Diptera > Syrphidae > Eupeodes > Eupeodes luniger. The sequence goes on from OX608073.1 coordinate 56,752,751, forward strand.
AGGAGGTGTCGGTGTACATTGATTTTGAATTCCTGAACATTTCAATGACAGGGAAAGATAGAGCATGGCAAGGCATTCCACATTCGCGTAGTACGGCTAAAAAATGAATCTCTGTGCTTCATAGTACGGCCGAAGTTGGGCGCAAGGGTAAACTGATGGGCATTTCTAGAAGCGCGGGTATAACGGTTAAATTGCAATGCATTTGGCTATTTCACTAGAGCATAACAGTCCGTTAAAATAACGGTAAAAAAGCGTGAGACAAGACACTTTTCGACGATGTTCGAGTAATGTAATTGAGTTGATGATGTTAATGTCACTAATCATTTAAAAAGCTCTTCTTTGAATACTGTCCAAGAGGCTTAAATAAGTTACTGGAGCACCAGCCAGCCCAGAGATGAGAGTTATATTCAAGTTTTAGACGTACATAGGTTTTGTAGATTGTAGCCAGATCAGAAGAAGAGAAACATTTCTTGCATCGTCTCAAAAAAACAAAACATTATTTTTGGCGACATCGCGTATGTGATCGCTTCACAAAAGGTGGTTGCTAATCCACAATCCGAGGATGTCGAGATTTTCAGTTTCGTTGATGCAAGTGCCACTCATAGATAGTGGCAAAGTGGGTATACCTCGCTTTGACGATGCAAGGCAGAATTGGGTTTTCGAAGCATTAAATTGCACACGTTTTTTTTACTCCCCATAGTACAATGCTGCGTACGTCAGAATTTAATGAGCTTATCATATTTTACCGTTGCAGTTCCACATCCGAAGAGGAGGGTTGTAAGTCTGGAAACGAATATGAAAAGGTAAGAGTGTTATCGTCAGCGAAACAATGTATTAGATTAGAAGTAGCAGACAGGACATCATTTATAAAAATAAGGAAAAAGGTCGGAGACAAAACGGAGCCCTGATGCATACCAGCATTTATTTTATGGGTTTCAGACTTAAATCCGTCCAAAACAAATTTTATTGAACGGCTCGAAAGAAAATTTCTAATCCAACCAAGAAGAGATTCTTCAGAACCAAAAGCACGCATTTTCGATAAGAGAGCAAGATGCCAGACTTTATTAAATGCCTTTGAAATATCAAGTGCAATAATCTTACTTTCTCCAAAACGGTGTAAAGATTTGTTCCACTGTTCAGTGAGATGAACCATGAGATCACCAGTAGTCCTATTGCTACGAAAGCCGTACTGCCTGTCATTAAGAAGCTTTCGTTCTTTAAGATATTTCGTAAGCTGATAATTAATCAGCATTTCCACGACCTTAGAAATAAGGGACGTTAGTGCTATCGGTCGATAATTTGATGGAAAAGAAAATTTGCCGGTTTTTGGGATTGACTGAACAAATGCTGTTTTCCAACTACTCGGAACGAGTCCAGAGGAATAGGATAGATGAAAAGATTACGGGTCAGGGAACGAAATCCAAACTTATTTTTCCATGGGTATCTTTTTCTCAGGGTGCCACGAAAAAAGCGATCAGCAATTGTTCCTAACTTATAACATATAAGACATTACGGACAGAGTTTGTTCCCACGAAGCATAAAACCGAACTGATTACCTTCTAGTTTGTTGACAGGAACAGGAAGGCAAAATTTGGCAAGTTTATTATGTTTTATACGTCTTCTAAGTGAACGGTGAAGAAGGCTTAGATCGAACTTTTATTCACTAGACTGCTGCTTAAAACAAGTAGCGAAAAAAATCGACTATTATACGAGTATGATTACCTTCTAAAAGAACCCCGGACAAACCTTGCATTGCGGTTAGTCGGTAAGTACCATGTTTACTAACCTTTTACTTTTTTTAAGGAAAAGGTTTACAATTCCCGTCGCCATTGCATTAGAAAGAAAAATGTGGCTTAAGTGTAAGCAATAAGCTATATCAAATAAATTGTTATTAGATTTAAGAATTTAAAGATCGTGATTAAAATTTAAAAAAATTAAGTTGATTGATAACGGTGTATGAATATTTTACCCCCTGTTCCTTACTTTCTTTGTAAGTACCCTTTGACCACTGAGAAGTCTAACTCTGCCTCGTTAAAAAAAATCTCTAAAAAAATGGGCCAATTCCTTCAAACATAAACTTTTTTTTAAGTGTAACTACGTAATATAGTTGAAATAAAAATACTTTCAAATCAGTATTTTGCACTTTTGGCTCTCTCAAGAATTTTCGATTGATTCAATTTCTCCTCATTTTCCATTTTCTCATTTTCCTTTACAAACAACTGGGTACTATTACTATACGATTCTCAAATTACATAAGGACAAACCTAGACCAACCAAGACCAGTCACGTAATCGATGTAAGAACGAGTAGAAGTAGGTATATCCTTGTATCTATATCCTTTGGTGCGGTCATGGAATAATCTGTTTCTGTTGGCATTCATTCCTATGAGAGATTTTATTAATGGATGCATGTTTCACGTTATATAATATATATATATATTTGTATATCTACTATAAGAAATATAGGCTTACTTTATTCATTACGGAAAAAGCCTTTTGCGAAGGGTGAATAAATCTCATAACCCCTTTCTCTAACCCTCTCTGCTACTCTACTAGTTGACCTTATTTTCTAGAATTTTGGATGTTGAAAGCGTGCAAAAAAGAAATATACACATGTGTAGTTTACATTTATGCCTTGAGAATGGAAACACTAATGTTATATTTTTTCGAAAGGTGTGTTGTGTTGGGGATCCCATAGACCTATCTGCTAGGAGTTTACTAGGGCTATAACCAGACTATCCTGATGGGTTTAATCCGTTGCAAGTGGAAATTAAAGTTAGGTTTATTTGTAGGGTTAACGTTTTATATGTTTGTTTAAAAGATCTTAAGAGGAGCATACAACCTTAAATATACTTCCGTCATTTGTTGGTTCTTTTTATTTGATTTGCTAAATTCCAAGTCATATTTCAAAGGTCTTTTAGATACATCCATAAAATAAATAAAATTAATTTCCTTAGGATGTTTTCATGAACCCTTAGATCCATCAAGAAAGTATATAAAATCATTTTCCTAACGACATTTTTTTATAAACTTATTATTTTTATATTTTCATATAAAATAAATAAACCACAACCATTTTTTTATATTAATTTGCGGAATGTTACATTTTTGTTGTTGCTTCTGTCGAAGGCAAAACACGTTGTTAATAAAAAAATAATTCAGCCTTTGAACTTTGAACATCCTGAAGCCTCAGTAAGTGAACTGAGGTTATTTGATAAATAAATAAAAAAAAATATACAACTAATAAAAACAAGCCTTAGGCTGACTATAACAGAATTATATGACAAAATTGTTGGGCATTTGAATAAAATAAAATCACCAACAATATTATGTCTTTAACTTAAATATTTGCTGATGTCTGTAAGGATGAAATTTTTTGTATGTTTATATTAAAAACATTTCTTCCGCCCTTTCCCTGAATTCCTACTTTATTTTTACGACTCATCTGAAATCTGCATACCAAAAAATCTCCAACCCTACTAATATTAGAGATTACTCTTATGACAACAGATGTTTTAAATTGCGTCTTTAAGGCAGGTAAATTGAAAGGTAGATACGTTTTATTTTATTAAAAAGAAAAAACAAGGAAAAGAACATCGCATTATGTGTGTACGCTGTATAAACCTTCTATATACGTTTTCAAATGGGTTGACTTCAAATTAACCTTTTCCTTCTTCCGGGATGTGAAATAATTACAAAATTGTAATCTAAAATCCAATTTAGAGGTTATTAGGGTTTTAAGTTCAGCCATAGCTAGTTAGGATTTTTGTTACCAACAAAAAAAAACTTAGATATATTCCATACAGCTTCTTAATGAACTAAATTCTAAATTTAGTTTTTAAAGGTTGTTTGGCGGAGCAGAAATTGAATTTTATGTACTTTTATCATAAAATGTGCTTAATCTTCAGAAACTTAATTTTCTAACTTTGCTTTGATATTTTTTTGATTTGATAGTTTTTATTTTTAAATCGAAATATTGTGGGCATGCTGTTAAATGAACGCGCACTCATTTTATTACCTTTTTTATGACAAATATGCAGTGCGAGCATTACGAAAGGAAGAGATGGTTAAAAGGGAGGTTTCTAGTGCAAATGAATTCCAGGACAGGGAAAGAAAAGGTGTGGTGAAGTAAGATTCCACATTCGTGTAGTATGACAAAAGAACGAATCTCTTTGCTTGACAGTATGACCTAAGTTGAGCTGCAGGGTATACTGATGATCATTTCGGAGGGACTAGTAAAAATTAAATTGTTTATGGAATGAAATACAACTATCTATTTCACTAGAACGTAACATAGGGTAAAAGAAGTGAGACAAGGGATTTTCTGAGGGGGTACGAACGACATTTGTAAATGAATCAACGATGTTGTTGTCAATAAGTTATTTTAAACGTTCTTTTTCAAATAGCTACTGTCCAAAAGACCAAAGTTAGTTACTGCAGGACTAGCCACAAAATGTAAACCCACAAATTAAGATTCGTGGGGGAGACAAAGGAACCCAAATATCTTGCGGCATTTTTGGCCAAATCGCTGATACACATATAGGTTGGCGATGTTCATTTTCCTTGATGAAAGTGTCACTTATAGTAGCAATGGTGATGTAAAAACGGAAGAAAAGGTTTTGCTAAAGCAGCGATTTGCTTCACGTAACTCAAACTCAAATGAATGAATTCGACCTCGTATATCGGTATCATATTATTTTGTTTGATTTTCGAAAACGAATTATCGTTTTCTTTTCTCTTTTAATAGAATCTGAGTATTGAATTATCATAGATCCACATTCGAAGAATGAGCTTGTGAATCTAAAAACGAATATGAAACAGTAGACTTTGAAGTTTCAGATGGATCATTAATAAAGAACGAAAAAGTGCCAAATACTCGTACATCAGCATTTTCCAATAGTGACAAAAAATAAAGTTTTCAAATTTTTATAACATTCCTACTATTTGTTTGCACAAAAATCTATCTTTAAACAAATCAAACAGTTTTATAACTTTAGCTATCCTGGGATACCTCAAAAACTGCGTACACTGCGAAACAGAATGAATAAGGCATGGAAAACTCGATATCTGTAACGTTTTCACGATCATTTTCCAAAAGTCATTTGTTATCAGCCCTGAAATAGTTGAAAATGTATATTTTGGTATTTTACACTACTTTTCACAAAACTAGGTGTAGTCATATCCTCTGCACTACAGGGCACGTTCTATAGATCTTCTTTCTGTGTTGAATGATGACTGCTCTTAACCGCTCCTGATGGTATTTCCCCGTATTACAAGTTTAAAATAAAGTTAATAAAGTGAAAATATCAAATTACAATCCCTTTCCTTTGTTGAATTCCAAAATTTTTTGAACAGGTTGTTTGTGAGAGTGTAGAATTTTTAAGTAAAAAAATGAACCACTACAAATCTTCTCAAATTCTAAAACAAATCTTCAAATGCTTTCCAACAGGGCTTTGAAGTTGACTTCTTTAAAGCTTTCGATGAACTTAGGCACGGAGTTATTGTTTTCAAACTGTTGGTTTTCCACCACAAATCTTACCTTAAAAATAGATCGTACCAAGTAAAAATTAAAAATTAACTTTCAGAAGCTTTTGTTGCCCAATCTGGTGCTCCCCAGGGTAGCCATCTTGGCCCTTTTCTGTTCATCCTTTCTAGTAACGTAATTGAGATTTTCAGCTTTGCTCATTACATGACGATTATTAAAAGAAGTTAAGTAGTACCCGAAGCATGATGGTTAGTGTGTTGGACTGTCATGCCAGAGGTCTTGGGTTCAATCCCTGCCTATGCCATCTAAAGTTTTTTTCATGGGTACTGCCTCTTGCGAGGAATTGACAAATTCTCCAAGAGTAATTCTTGTCATGAAAAGTGCTTTCTCAAATTAACCGTTCGGATTTGGCATAAAAACTTTAGGTCCCCTCCATCCCTGACAACAGTACTCACACGCAGGAATGGTTGAGAGTTGTAAGTCACTAGGCCCTAGTTCTCAACGGACTGTTGCGCCACCCAATTTATTTATTTTTCTTAAGTCTACAAGGTATCCTTTTCAAGGCTCATATTGATAGTGTTGGAAAAATAGTCTTTCGCTTAATCCATCAAAATGCCAGATGATAACTTTCTCTAAACATCGAATTGTAAGTGTATTAACTTCCCATAGGAAGTTATTTTAATCGGTCCGATTTGTGGAATTGAAAATTTTGACATTTCCCGACGTTTCAATTAAGGTCCCTAGAATCTAAATCAACGATTTTTAGAGATATGCCTGTTCGTACGTTCGTACGTTTTGGATACTATTTTTCGTCGTCCATATCTGCAGAACTAGTAGAGATATCGACTTCAAATTGATTTTGTGTTACTAAAGCAATTTCAAAAAGAGGGAAATTTTAAGTGACCCTAAATATCTCACAAACTAATAATTATAGCAACTTCAACTTAATTTCATACGATATAATGTGACGTAATATCAAATACGTATCATTTTGAAAAATATTCAATTAATGGTTTTTTTTATTACTCAAATATTTACCTCGAATATTTTACGAACAAAAAATGACAAAAATAATTGTATGCAACGAAAAATAAAGCTTTTCTGATAAAATTATTAAAAAAATTGAATTGACAGTTCTAAAACAAGCATTATTAAAAATTTAAAAAAATAATTTTTGACTTAAATATCTTTTCAAAAATTAAAGCTATTGACTTCAAACTTATTTTATCTTATAAAAAAATATTGTTTTCAGCATACAATTTTTATAAAACTCCAACAGTCATTTTTTTTTAATTAAAATTTGTTGTTAACTTTAGATTATAGAAAGATTAAGAAACTTTCAAAAAACACTGCTGAAATCGCTAAAAATTAGTTACTAAAAATCTCGTTAAGTAAAATTATCAGGTGGGTCGTATCCTAGCCTCTTTTTTAGTTTATTTTATTATTCAACAAACTGTTTACATGACAGGTATATTTCATTCATTTATTATTACAATCTTTTAAGGCATATGTGTATTCTCTGCATTTAAAAATCTTCTTTCATTATTTAATTTCTAAAGTATAAAAAAACTAACAACTTTTACTAGTTTTCCAAAGTCTTTATTTTTAAAAATTATAAATTATCTAAATAGTTAAATAATATGGGAAATTTTGCAATAAAGTGTTCAACCGTCTTTCTTTTACTATTATTTCACAAAAGAACAAATCAGTGGTAGATCATTTCGGTGTGTGGTATGATGTTCAAATGTAGTATAGTTTGCTTCTTGCCCCAAAAATTATTGATATCTCTTCAACGTTGAAGTTAACTCTGAAATAATTTATTTTTCCAAGATTGTGTTCGAGCTTAGAATAAGTTTCTTTGAGTATCAATCTCTAAGCCTGCTCTATGCCTTGCCTAGAAAATCTTTCCAGGATGGTAGGTTTTCAAGAGTTAAGCTAAAAGTCAATCCATATCTTTCAGCTTTATTTTCCCACACTGAGACAGCGATCCTGCGAGCGGTTTTTCCGGTTTGAAGCTTTAAAGATTTCATGTACAGTGGGTGAGAGACCCGTCCAATTAAGAAGCTTTTATTTTTTTTGTCGCTTCAGGGAGTTTGAACTATCGTTTAAGGAAGAATCTCAGGAGCTTTTCGGTTGTTTTATACTGACGCCATCCCCATGAGCTGCATTCAGCATCTCCTCATCTTGATTATTCTTCACAAGTGTGAAGAAAGTCATAAAGATCGTATTGAATCAATTCAACATGATTTCATATTCGCGTTTCACATATTATTATTTTGTGAGTGTCAGACTTGAGCTCACCCAACACAACATGTTTTGAAAGGTCAATAAAGTATTTTTCTAACAAAAAAGCAATTATTGAAAACTAAAGTCACTAATTTTCAATAACACATCCTGATGTTGAACTTTATGGAATGTTTTTGGTTCACTCAGAGTACTGCTTACGCCCATCAAATTTTAAAAAAATCTTATTTTTGTCGGTAAATTGTTAAATATCAACGCTTCGGAATAAAACAGTAGGCGATTTCTCAATTATTCGAGAAGAAAACAAAATTGCTTCAATAAACCTTAACTTTTTTTTTTTTTTTTTATTTCAAATATAACATAAGTTAAAAATCACAATCATCATTTAAGCCACTAAGGTTTTTAAGATTTCATTTTGACACGATAGTTTTCTTTTTCTTCTTGAAATCAATTTAAATCTCTTGTTCCTTTTTGTTTGTATCCCTAAATGAAAATAATTCGGGTGGCTTTAAAGGATCAACAAATAAATTTCCTATTTTCTTATCTTATTTATCTACTTTCAATGTGTGTTCATGCAATACATGTGTGTTTTTTTTTCATATGCCAAAAACATATCTAACCCAAGTTCTTAAATGACAGAATTTAAAAGCCTTTTTATGCTTTTAGTCCTTGCAAATACCAAATAACAATAACTACCTATTCCCTACATGAAATTCAACAAATCAAGTTCAAGATTTAACAACAAAACCTACAATCAAAAAAAAATACAAGGTCCTGAAAGCCTTTTGGAATTGCTTTCTATAGCCATCATGCAAACTCTAAAAGATGTATTTATTGTAAAGAAGGTCAGGAAATATAGAGATTCTTCTATAACTTTAGACATACCCAAAGTTGTTCCTATTTCCTCCCTTCTTTTAGAACATTTAGTGTTGTTTGGAATGTAAATCGATTTTCTATTGTATCAAAAGGAAAAAGAAGGCCCAAAGTAAATTGATGATAAGCACAAATAATGATATTGCCATAGGACTATCATAGGTCAAAGATTGTTGCTGGCATAACACGTATATAGAGAGGAATATCCTTTTTTTTCCCTCTATCAAAACATTACTTAGAAATATTTAGCACCTTATAGAAGGCCTTTTTAGTCGTCGTATATTTGTTGTTGTTTTTGTTGCTTTTTTCGCTATGAAAGTTTAAATCGACTGAAGTGTTGATATTTATGGAACAAAACTTTTGTGTGTTCCTTGGTGAATAGAGTGTAAATTGGATATTCGATAAAGGGTTCCTTCCATATAGAGACAGATGATGATGGAGGGAGGGAACAGATAAACGAAGCTATCAAGATGTGAATGTGACTTGATTTGTAAAGGTGAAAATTGGACACAAAGACGCGCGAGAACAATTTAATCATAAAGTATTTTTATCAGGATTCTTATCTTAAAAGGTTTCCTGTACACTCAACATTGGTGTACCATACATACATACATATATTCCTTATAAATAATTGTTTGATAAAAAAAAGGATATTTTTTCCTTATTTTGTTGTGTGTGTGAATTTGGAAATTGAAAAAGTTCGACTTAGCATTAATTCTTCCTACAAATGTCTTTCCTTTGTTGGCCAGACAAGAAGTCCTCTAAGGACCAAGGGTTTCAGAGAAGGTTGAGGTGAAAGTGTAAATGTGTGAAAATGATAAGTGATAAGAGGAATACGAATGAAAAATTATCGACTGTGAATGTGAACATTGTTGCGATACATTTTGTTTGTGTTTTCCAAACTTACAGAGTAGCTGAAGAGAGTCTGTTGGTTGTTTTCAGGAATTCTAGGACGTGTGGTATTGAATTTCCGTAACATATCGCAGGAAGATAAATTGTGATCGTATCTTTTAAACAGAATTTAAGAATTTCAAATGAAACAGGTTGATTCAAAGTTGGTCTTTATTTATTGAACTGAAAACCTTGTGAGGGTGTTTTAGATTTCTCAGCTGGGGTATGCTCACCGTGTCCAGTGTTAGTTAAATAAAACACCGAAATTTAACATCAATAGGTCTTTGTCTTTATTTTTAATTAACTTTATATTATTCTGAAGTTATTTCCTATAGTCGTTTAACATTCTTTTAGTTCTAATTCTGATTTCGTAATAATACTTCTTCTCATCTGGATCTCGGCTTGTTTCCCTGGTCTGAAGTAGTCTATGCGGAAGGTGTCGGTCAGCAGGCGGCGCGGGGTTCGTCTCTTCCGTCGATTCGGTCCGGACTGGAGTAATCGCCGTTACGCGGGTAAATCGCCTCTTATCGTATGTAACACACAGCCGAAGCTGGTAACACATGGCCGAAACCGGTAACACACAGCCGAAGCTGGTAACACACAGCCGAAACTGGTAACACACGGTCGAAACCGGTAACACACAGCCGAAGCTGGTAACACACAGCCGAAACTGGTAACACACGGCCGAAACCGGTAACACAGAGCCGAAGCTGGTAGCACACGGCCGAAATCGGTAACACACAGCCGAAGCTGGTAACACACAGCCGCAACTGGTAACACACGGCCGCAACCGGTAACACACAGCCGAAGCTGGTAACACACAGCCGAAACTGGTAACACACGGTCGAAACCGGTAACACACAGCCGAAACTGGTAAATCAATTAAACTTGAATATTTCACAGGAAGCCCCTTACCTCTGGTGGGGGGAAGCCTCTGTTTATATCCAAACTACTTACCACTGATCCTTGCTTAACTTTTAACTTTCTTCTTTTTCTTCTTCTCAACTGTCCCTTGTTGGTCTTGTTCGGTTCTACTAGGCAACCTTTTGGTAACAACCTAGTGTGAATCATATTCTTGCGAACGACAAAATAACCTTTGTAAATTACTGTCACCGAGTTTTGGCCAAGTTGAACTGAGTGTGAACTCAATGCTCGGTGTAGTGACAGAACGCATGTAATTTGTTAGTGTTTTCGTTGTAGATTTGTAATGCGTCATTACAACCTTAGTGGATATTTAAGAGGTATTGTGCATAGTCTTACCTTTGAAACTATTAAACAAATTCAATACTATGTCATTTTCATCTTGATTTTCAATTTAGGTGGGGGCAAAACCCCCATTTATTCAACTTAATATAAGTTAATTTTTAATCTAACTTAAACCAACTAAGAACTTACCCTAAGATTGTGTGATTCAGAAGTTTAAGGGAAGGAGTATTGAAGATAAACTCAAAAAAGTCCAAGTGCGAATTTACACTTCGAAACATACGATATATAGGTTCGTTGGAGCCATAGGAGGTTCGATGGGTACTAACATAAAAGAGTCGAAGATTACGGGTGTTACGAGGGTTAGTGTTAAAAGAAATAGAGTTATATAGAGGCAAATGCAATGAATGGAACCAGAAAGGAGTCTATGAATAAAAAGAATACCTGAAATTTACCTACGTTCTTCCGACGTCTTCAAGTTGAGAAGTTTCAGGTGGTCAACATAGGGAGGAAGACTAAGAGGATAGTTCCAAGGTAAACCAGAAAGAGCACAGCGAAAGGAAATGACGTTGGATACTTCCGTTTTAGAGAATATGAATAATTTGGAAAGGTTACCAATCTTGAGACACATATTCGAGAATTGGGTGGACAAAGGTTACATAAAAGGACCGTGTTGCATAGGGTTCGGAAAATCTTTTGGACCAAGATTTAACGAAACAAAGTTCTGATTTGCTTTGAAAATGATGTGATTTATATGAGAGAGAAAATTAAGCTCTTGATCACATAAAATTCCAAGGTCCCTAATATTATCAGTATAGGTTGATTGTGCAAAAGGTAGAGGCGATGAGCGTTTACGTGAAAAAATGGATTGATTGGCACTTGGCAATATGAATTTCCAAGCAGTTTTTAAGACCTCAAGCTTAAAAAGAATCACGTCCATGTTGAATTAAGGAAGAATCATTTATTGATGAAATTGTCTTGAAAAAATGTGTATCATCAGAATGCTTTATGACTCTTTCAAGATCGTTGATTGTAAGAATGAACAAAAGAGGGCCTAGGTGGCTGCCTTGGGGAACACCAGAGGTAGCTAAGAAAGAGTATAAGGTGAGAGATCTGAAACGAACGTTGTAATATCGGTTTTTCAAGGTAAGAGGGAACCCATTACATAACAGAGGGTTCAAAGCCAAGAACTTACAGTTTGAAGACTATAAGTCTATGGGAGATTTTGTCAAATGTCTTACTGAAATTTGTTAAAATAACATTGACTTCGTAGCCTTTTTCTAAGGTAAAAAGGATGAAAGACACAAATTCAACGATGTTAGTGGTCCTAGTCCTGCATTTGAAAAAATCAGAGGACATAAGTGATTTGCAGTGGAACCTCAACATTTCATACAAAATACTTTCAAAAAGCTTAGGTATATGAGAAAGCTTGGCAATGGGTCGATAATTGTTAAAATTTTCCTTCGATCCCTTTTTGTATACTGGGATTAAAAATGAGAATTTCTAAATCTCAGGAAATTCGCCTAGGCTGTGGTACCCGTGGCATGATGGTTAGTGCGTTGGACTGTCATGCCAGAGGTCTTGGGTTCGATCCCTGCCTATGTCATCTAAAGTTTTTTTCACGGGTACTGCCTCTTGCGAGGAATTGACAAATTCTCCAAGAGTAATTCTTGTCATGAAAAGTGCTTTCTCAAATTAGCCGTTCGGATTCGGCGTAAAATTGTAGGTCCTCTCCATTCCTGACAACAGTACTCGCACACAGGAATGGTTGAGAGTTGTAAGTCACTAGGCCCTAGTTCTCAACGGACTGTTGCGCCAACCAATTTATTTAATTTTTGTGGGATAGAAAGATTGAAAGAAAAAAGGAAATTGTGGAAGAGGATTTTTCGAATAATGGCAGGGACATCATCAAGACCAGTACTAAATTCTTCATTAAGTTGATATAATTTATTTTTGATGAGATGAAGTTCGACAATACGAAGGTATTATTTTATAACTTTAGTATATGTCAGAACCATCGAAACCACCAGAGGACTTCGACAAGGCGATGCGCTGTCATGTAGCTGCTTCAATATTGTTCTTGAAAGAGTGGTGCGCAACACAAACGCCAATACAAGTGGCATAATCTTTCAAAAATCCACACAATATCTTGAATATGCAGATGACATCAACATTATGAGAAGAACCAAACGAGCAGTGACGGGTGCCTTCTCTAATATCGAGTCTGAGGCGAAGAAAATAGGTCTTGACATTAACGAGGACAAAACGAAGTATTTACTGTCGTCAAATAGAGTCGATTCACACCGTAGACTTGGTCAAAACGTGACAATTGACAGGTATAACTTCGTGGTGGTAAATGAATTTGTTTATCTGGGCACTGCTGTTAATTCTGCAAATGACATCAGCGCGGATATCAAACGTAGAATTACCCTTGCTAATCGCTGTTTCTTTGGCCTAAGCAAGCAGTTGAGAAATAAGGCCCTATCGCGAAGTACCAAAGAGACACTATACAAAACTTTAATCATCCCAGTTTTGGTGGATGGTGCAGAAGCATGGACCCTCTCCCAGGCTCATGAAGGATCTTTGGGTATCTTCGAGAGGAAGGTTCTGCGTACGATCTATGGTCCGGTTTGTGTCGACAGGCAAAGTAACATCTGGCGGAGAAGATATAATCATGAGCTATACGAGCTGTACAGCGACTTGCCACTGGTCAAAAAACTGCGTGTTCAACTCTTAAGATGACTAGGGCATATCGAGCGAATGAACATCGAAGCTCCAGCCCGTAAGGTATTCAACTCCAAGCCTGAGGAAACAAGAAGCAGAGGCAGGCCTCATTTCCGGTGGAGTGATCAAGTTGAGGCTGACGCACGTCAACTTGGTATTCGAAACTGGAGGCAGCAAGCTAGAGATCGAGTAAGCTGGCGAAAGTTATTACTTGAGGCCCAGGAGCACAATGCGCTGTAGTGCCAACTTAAGTAAAGTATATGTCAGAGCCACAGTGTGAGAGTAAAGAATAAAAAAGAAGGGTTTAGAAAGGAAATTCCGGTAAATTTTAGTTTTGAATTCTTGAATAATACGCAATACGCCTAATCTGGTTAATAGAAGAAATGCAGCTGCCTATTTCAAAAACGCTGAGACAAGAAACATTCCGAAGATGTACTAGTAATGTAAATTTGCAATGATGTTACTGTCAATGGTCTTAAAACTCTTCTTTGCATTTTGTTCTAGAGGCTTAAATGAGTAAAAGAAGCACCAACTTAGAAATGAGAGTTATAGTCAAGATTTAATGGAGAGAAGAAAAGAGCTGGTTCTGTAAATAAATAGATTTACTATACGTGTCCATTTTAATAACACAACACAGATCCTATTTTGTTGGTTCTTGCAGTGGATACAAACCATCTACTATGAATTTCCATAACCCTTCATCTTCTAATCTTTTGATATAAGTACTTATACAAAAACTGATCCTTAAATTCAACCATTTCTGCTATTGTCTTTTAAACAAAACAAAATAGTGGATATTCTCTCTTTTACTACACAGTTAAGTTTTTCAAAGCTTTTGAAGTCAAAAGTCTTATTTAATTGTGCTATTTAACTTTTGGTTAAATTTCTATTTTTAACGAGATAACCATAACTTTTCAAAACTATTTTACTTTAATAACAAAGAACGTAGAATTTTATTTTCAATAGAATTCATATCTAAGCTATCTATAGTAGTTATTCTTTTATAACAGAAAGTTTAATTTCCGTGAACAATTAAAAACCATTTCATCCTTTTTTGTCTTTACAATACGTCGTATACGTTACGTTTTGGCACTACATATATCTCTAATCTTATTCACTTGCTTGAGTTTTACCTAAGCTATTTAATATATGTATGTATGTATATATAATAGGTACCCCATCAGTACCCACAGAACAGTACCCGCACTAAAAATTGAATTTATCACGGATGTGTGGCTCCAAGTTCTTTTGTGTGTTAACTAAGACGATATAAAGGAATCCTCTATATAGCTTTACCTATACAGAAAACAGACACTCCTTAGGACTTAATTTAATGGATTTTCGTGAAGCCCTTAAATCCATTGCCTGACAATGGTGATAAATTCTTTTAATTTAGTGCTATAAAATCTTTTTGTATTCGAATGGAAGAATTGTTCCTTAGTTTTTGTTTTTGTTTTTTATTATTGTTTTGAACTTTTATTTAGTACCTCTTGGACTTAGTCTATCTTTAATTAAATTGATTTCACACCCCCGACAAAAACAAAAAACAAATTACAGTTACGTACCAGAAGAATTTGTTGGTGTCGAAATTGTTCTTGTTTGTATAACTTTAATTGTTTTTACTCAAACCAACAAAAATAAAGGAAAATTAATTGCACACAGTTACCGTTAGTCAACTCACCATATTATAGGAAAATTGTTACGTGCACGATATTTGGTAGACCAATCGATAATGAATTGTTTTTTATTTTGTTTTAAGGTGAAAATATTTCCACCCGACACGACAAGTGACGTCAGACAATTTATTTTAGGTTAAAAGATGAATGAACAATTTTACCAGCAAGAGAAATTCTAAATATAAGGGTTTCGGATTTTAAGGTTTTCAGCAATATTTTTTAGAATTAAATAAAATAGGATTTTATTGACATTTATATCAAATTTATGAAAAACTTAAGGTTCGAAACCACAATTGAACTAGATATGTCGTGAAACTATTATTGCATCAATTCAATAATTACGATATTAAGATTAAAGAAAAAGTCCCAAGTTTAAAGAAACTATAGTGTTTTTTATTAAAACATTCGATGAAGAAAGTCGGATTTTCTCACACGAACTGCAATATGTGGAAACTTTTTTGGCTTTTTTTGATGCGACAGCTCTTCCTTCTGTTTTACTGAGCTCGGTGTAACAGCTCAAGCATCGTTTTCTGTTTTTTCTGTCAAACGTTTCGAATTCCTTCAGATGGTATTTTGCAATTCTTACAGGTTGAGCGTCTTGAACACCTACACCACAAAGACTTTCAGAAATGGCTTGTCTGTTCTCTTTATACAGATCCAAAGCAGTTACTGTAACTGTCGAAAGTAAAAATTCGAACGCAATCTTGTGGTACCAGCGGATTGTTTTTGGTAATGGTGTATAATAGCTAGCCATTTGATCTGACACATCAATTCCTTGTTTAGCTTGGTTATACTCAAGATTCACTTCAAGCTTTTTTATATCGTGGCCATCTTGAGTTCTTTTTCCGGTTGAACGTTCTTCTAGACCGTGTTTGGTGTTCAACATCAAAACATCGTGTTTATCCCTCCATTTGGACACAACCACAGAAGCACACTCCCGGCCAATAGTCTGCGAAGTTTTGCTGCGACAACTCCTTTTGGATTTCCAATTCTATTTTTTCGAAGAGTTCCAATAAGATGGGTTTTACGGCTGAGCAAAAATTTTGCAAGGGATACAGAGGTATAAAAATTGTCTCTGGCAATTGTTCTACCCTTGTCCAAATAGCTTTCTGCCAAATCTATGACGATTTGAGTGCTGTGGGAAGTTGAAGGAGTTGGTTCTCCTCTCTGACCGTAGGAATAATTTTTTCCGGCTTAAATACATCTTGTGTATGTTTAACCACTTGGGCTACAGGGTTTATAACCTTTGACTCCGTATTTGTGTGCTTTTCCCGGATTGTATTGACGAAAATTTAGTCTTCCACGCCAAGGAATCATCGATTCGTTCCAACATTTCCAATAAGCCACTTACTTTTCCCAAACGGTTGCTTTCGCTAGATGATTTGTTTGCGAAATGAATACATTTGAGAAGCAATTGGAATCTATTTCTGGACATTATTTCCAGGATAAATGTGTGTTTATAAAAGTTATCTTTACTCCAATATAATGCAATAGATGGATATTTCACAACACCCATGTACATAACTATACCAAGAAACTTTTTTATTTCCGAAACTTCAGTTTTCTTCCAATCCATAGCCCTAGAATTTCGAGTGAATGTGTTTTTTTCCATATACTTTTGAGCGTTCAAGTTAGTCACGGTTACAATCAAATGATATACATCATCTGTTACTATAAGATTGGAAAAATCAATAAGCTTCATTTGGGACACATTTATGTTTTGCATAGGATCGATTTTAGTTGGCTCAAAAATAAATTCTTTCAAAGATACTTTTGTTAAAGCTGTCCATTCGTTTGAGGATGTTGATCCAGAAGTAGAGGGAAAAACTTACTCAGCTTCATTTTCTGGAACTACGTCTTCCATCAGAATATTTTCGTCGGAATCGCTGGAATCAGCATCTAATGGTATGTATTCTTCTGAATCAGAAGCCTCGAAATCTTCGTCTTCATCGTCAGAATGGTTTTGACCTGGGTCCCCGTAAAATATACTGGATCTTATGGTAATATCTCTATCCATGGTTTACGATCAAAATCTAAAACAAAAATAATAATATAAAAAAGAGGCTGGGATGCGACCCACACTGATAACTTCCCATCCCGTCTGTCGATTTGTCTTTCTTAAAAGGTTTGTAGGTTTTCGTGTTTTGTTAAAAAAGTTATCAGTTAAATTGTTTTAAAATAGTTAAAAATAACCAACAATATTTTGGATATGATGAAATAGTTTCATTTCAAAATCTATTTTTGTTAATGAGATTTTTAATCGTTAACCAATTTTAATCAATTTCAGTAGCATTTCTTAAAAATTTGTATATCTTATATATAACAAAAACAAATTGGAAGAACGAAATCAATTTGAAGTCAATATCTTCTATTGTTCACGAGATATCAAGAACCGAACATCAATTTTTACCAAACTTGCGTACTATTTTTTGTAGATTTTATGAAAAAACGGACCGTTGGATTTTTATAAAAAAATTACTGAATATCGAAAACAATATTTTCTGTGAAATAAAAAGAGTTTTAAGAGTTTGTCAAAGCTATTTGACAGGTTTTTTACAAAAAATAAAAACCTAACAAAAAAACAATACCTATTACAAATTTACTTACTACTCAAATAGCTTTTCAAAAATTAAAAATATTGTCTTCAAACTCTTTTTATTTTACAGAAAATATTGTTTTCGATATTCAGTAGTTTTTTATAAAAATCCAACAGTCCGTTTTTTCATAAAAAAATAAGATCTACAAAAAATAGTACGCAAATTTGGTAAAAATTGATGTTCCGTTCTTGATATCTCTCAAATTACTGTCAAAACTGTCAATTATATTTTTGTCAAAATTGTACTGATTGTTGACAACAATATTTTTTAAAAGATAAAAGTAGTTTAAAGCCATTATCTCAAAGTTTTGAAAAGATATTTGGGTTGAAAATCAATTTTTACCAACTTTTATTAATATTTTTGTTTAGGTTTTTATTTTTTATAAGAAAACTGTCAATTCGATTTTTCTCAAAATTTTTAAGAATGTTGAAAACAATATTTGTTATAAGTTAAAATTAGTTGGAAGCCATAATCCAAATTTTTTGAAAAAATATTTGAGTCGAAAATCAATTTTTACCAACTTTTGTTAAATTTTCTTTTAAGTTTTTATTTTTTGTAAAAAAAACTGTCAATTCGATTTTTCTCAAAATTTTGCTGAATGTTGACAACAATATTTTTTAAAATATAAAAGTAGTTTAAAGCCAATATATAAGCTCAATACTCACAGAACACATGTTACTTGCAATTAAACTAGCCGAGAAATTCCATTGTACATAGTAGCTGTCGCTCCGCTCTCCCCTCCACGTTTTTCTACCTGTTTGAGATCCCTTCTGCTATTTTTATACACAGGTATCTTTGAAAATTGTTCCTATATGTCTATTCAGGTAAGATTTAACATATAAATAAAAAAAAAATTACTGTATAAAGTGAAAACATATGGTCAAACATTAATATTTTATAAGAATTTGTTTAAACACAATTAAAAAATGGAGTGCACACAAAAATTTTGGGTAAACATTGCAATTTATAGTTTAAAAAACAATATCCCACATCGATCATATAAATTCATTCACTGTAACTCTAATCCAAGGTGAAAACCCCCAGGCGCTCCACTATATGGAAAAAGGCATTTATTACACCAGTCTTTAAAAAGGGTAACAAGTCTGACATTAGCAATTACAGACTAACTATAAGAATATTATATGTAATCACAAAACATGATTTTATGCGAAAACATTTGAAAATTACTAATCTACTTGCATTTCCACATAATTGCTCAAATATCCTAGAACACGGTCAAGAGATCAACTGTATTTACACTAATTATTCTAAAGCTTTTGACCAACTTTCTCATGATATCATCACATTTAATGGTTTTTGCTCCCAAATTTATCACATGGATTTTTCGTCTTTTCAAGTTAAATTCAGAAGTTCTTTCTCTAACCCTTTTAATTGCCAAATCAGAAGTTCTCCAGGGTAGTCATGTAGGACCTCTATTCTTTATCTTAGCTATCAATGATGCACCCTTTTAAAAGAACAATAAAATCTTGAGTACGCATCCCAGAGATTACGAGATTCACGCAACATCATACGTTTCGCCTTAAGAGGGCTTCTATGGTCTGATCTTTATAACCTTCCTCCTTATAAACATCGGATAAAGCTTCTTCAAAAGCAGCTTCTATATCTTCTTTATTCACCAACTTTGGTGTAATTAATGCACCTGATTCAATAAATTGTATAAGTTTAAACGACCATGGAGGTAACCACAATACTCGTAGTTTCCAATTAATGCATGTTTCTCAACACCGCACTAATTAATAGCATGCATGAGTTATTAATTCACATGTCTAAACTTTTAAATATGAAATAAAACCTGTTTGGTGTCAGCATGAGTAAGAATATTCTTAAAAAAATATTTTAAAAACGCCAAGATCTGATAGTGTATAAAAAAATATAAGTTTCGGATTTAGATTTCGTTAAATAATACTGACCCGTTTTTAGATATCGAAAATCCAAAAAGTAATATTTGACGTTTTTGATCATCAAATATTATTAAGACAATTTATTGAAATCGTTTTTTTATAGTTCTTGAAAAAACTTTAAGACAAAATAATGGTTCAATGGGGAGTACCGTTCTGGAGAAGTAATAAATATTTTTTTTATTGAAAGAAGCCAAGTTAAGAAAAAAAATTTAAGAGAAAATTATTTTGCATGCTTAAACAACGCCTAACGCTAATCTGCTTAAAACCTTAACTTAATTGGATCCCATTTTGAAGTCTTCACGGTCGATCCAACCGCCGCTTAACACCAACAATAATGAACTGAGCACAGTTTGCTCCCAACTTGCGTTTCACCATCAACGACGTAGCAATACATCGCTGAAAACATTTTTATGCTAGTTTCGCGGTGATCACGCTTAATGCAATTTGAAGCGAAACGTTCGGGGTGGGTACTTAATTGAACTCGCTTAATATTTATTATTTATAACGTGGCTAATCCGAGTATTTAAAAATGTGTCATGAAAACAATAGCGGAAATGTTATATTCTCTACCATCGTAATGTCTTGTTTGATTAAAGTCTCGAGTTCGAATTTTTTTACGAATGCAATACTTGCCATATAGTTTCTATGTGTAGCAAGTCAAAAAATTACTTCAAAGCTAAATAGTTAAGACACCCAGTTCAGATGATGGATTCTTTGGGAAATTTTCGGATTTTTCGGAAACATTTTGTTGATCCCTTTAGTATTTCCACTAATTTAAGGGCACAGAATGTTTGCGTAGCCATAAGTTTTAAGTATTAGAGTTTAACCTAGAGTTTCAGCAACGATCCAATAAGTTCGTTATAAGTTATGGTTAATTAGGCTAGTTTTATGAATTTTTATCTAGCTTTAAAATAGTTTAAAGAATGAATTAATAAAAATGAGTTAAGAAAATCTGAAAGTTTGCGGTCTCAAACTGTTATTTGGATAAAAAATTAAGCCCAGTAGATTTCTGTGTGATAGTGAAGGCGTACGCTAACCAATTACAGTGAAACACAAACGACTTGAAAGGTTCTTTGTATCACACAATATGATACACCAGTCCGTGCTTAAGCTTAAGAGATGGTATAGAAGCATGTTGAAAAATTGTTTTTTAACATGATCATATTACGGCATTGTGGAGGAAAAAGAGGGAGGGGGAGTTTTGTTTCAACCTAGCGCCATATAAAATATAGTTTTCTTTTATGAAACTAGATGCTCTTCCTTCAATCTTCAAAAGCATAGTTTCTTAATAAAGCACACATAACTTTTTTTAATATGTTTTTCTTCTTAATACAAAATTTCTTTGAAGCACGTTTCGATTGTTAAAAAATTATATCACTTAAATGTGTATCATTTAAAAAGATTTCCACGATACGTGCCTTTTTGTCATCTTAAAGATGCCACAAAATTCTTCTTTGGAAATAGGATGAGTGTTTTTTTTTATGTGCGTATGCACATATATATAATCCTTAAAAACTCAAAATCCTTTTATAACGTCTGCTTTTGATGGAAAAATGAATTTCCGAATTCCGGCATAGATAATGTTCGGAAATTGTGAGAAACAGCAATTATCTTTTTCTTCGTAGATATGCATGTGAATATAAATGTTTTAAATGTTTGTCATTGCCACAAGCAACACAAGAATAAATAATTCTATGTGTGGAAATAATAATCCTTGAATATTGTTTCCCCTATAGACATTACCAACATATTTTTCCTTAATGTGTTTTGTTCCATTTTAAAAATGCGACATGTCTGGTTTTTATTTAAATTGCTTCCACTTTTTTATTTGCATTCATGAAATTTTTTTAAATCGTTAAAGTGATTATGGGTTATTGGAAAGAGGAGGTTAATTCATAAAATATGAATATTTAATAAAAAAAAAAAGAGTACGTTGGGAACTTCGTTTTTCACTTTGAAAGTTCTGTACAAACTAGATTCTTTATTTTATGAAATTTATTTATTCGAATACTTATTAATTTGGAACAATAAACGTATTAATTTATTTTGTAATAGTTACATTTTAGAACTACTTAGTCTTCAGACATCACACTGAAAAAATGTATGTATGTAGTCAATACAGACACTTCTATGTTAAATACTTATACTGAATTTAGCACAAAAATTGTCATAAAGCCTCAATTCAGTGATTAAAGCGGCTTACGTGTGATGGTTACATTTTTATTTTTTTTTGAATGAATCCTCCTCTAATGAGAATGAATTTAAACAAAATCTATGTAGTCAGTATAGTAAGTTTTAACCATCATGTATGTGTTGAGTGCTCGCGTTTTTTTCTAATAATACAAATGAATATGAATCTGTACATTTTCAGGAGCACATTAGGTAATTGAAGTTAGTATTGAGATGAAGAGGACGGTCAAAACATACAAAAAATGTTGATAATTACATAGATTTATGTAATGAGTGCATATATTATTTCAATATTTATGTAATGAGTAAATGCCATACATTTATGTAATGAGACATAGATTCTTATAAGTTCATGAATATTTATGTAATGAGGATATACATTTTTGTAATAATTACATAGATGTTTTTAATGAGTGCATGAAAACCTTACTAGCCACACTGTATTGTACTAATCTACATTATTAATATTATAAAGAGGAAAGATTTGTATTTTTGTATGTAACGAATAAACTCAAAAAGTGCTGGACCGATTTTAATAATTCTTTTTTCATTAGAAAGCTACATTATCACTGAGTAACATAGGCTATATTTAGTACTAGATTACTATAGAAATATTTAAAAAATTCCTATTAAAACCAACCGAAGGTGTAAAAAAATTTGCCATAAAATGTCTTTCATCGCATACGCTGCCTCTTCGCAGGCCAACATTTTTTTTCTAATTTAGTGATTCATGGTCGTTTTAATTAGCATGCTTATAACTTAAATATCTGTACCTATTTATGTCTACCCGTGCGAAGCCGGGACGGCCCGCTAGTGTTAGATTATGTTGAGATAAATGTATTTTATAATTATGAACAATAGTTAAACCTATGTAATGAGTCTATGAAACCTAGAATTAATAAATAAACATGTACTATCATCACAGTTAACTGGTATTGAGTTTTAATAATTCATCAGTTAATAGTATAATGAAGAAGAATGACGAATTGCAAACAAATGTTTATGTAATGAGTACATTTTTTGGCTATAATGAATTCGTAGGAGTAAAGTGGCAAATGTTGATTTTAATTGTATACAGATACTTTATTGGTTACATTAATGCCTCTGATCAGTAAAAATTTCATTATCAATTACAAGGGACAAAAAGTTAAAATTAATTTTAATTAAATACATACAATATATAACTGGCCATAGATATTTTTGAAGAGAAATCATTCAAATACCGCATCATCAACATATTTTCTTCTTTAAATCTTGAAATAATATTCACTTATTTAATTATACAAACAGCCTTCAATGAAAATTTGTTTTATTCTTCTGACCTAGTCCTGTATTTTATTTATATTAATCTATAATCATAAACAAACAACATTAATCATAGAATTATTATCATTTTAAGACATATTTGTTTAGAGTCTAGTACAAAATTTACACTGGTTTTATTTATTCTTTGAAAATGGTGTGGTTTGTTGAAAAAAATAAACCCATACTTACCTCCTTTTTTCACGGAAAAATAACGCAAAGCAAATTCAAAAATAAAACAGCTTTTCAGAAGCATATAATATAAATAATGAAATACCCTGAGAGGATGTTTGAAAAAGAATCTACATGAAATTGCCCTAAAGATTTTGTTTTGTGATTTACATTTTTTACCTTTATTCACTTCTTTTTTTTTTAATGTGAGTTAAGCACGTATGTAAATTACATTCTTTATATTTTTCACTTTATTTTTTGGAATTTCGTTTGTTTATAATAATTGAATGTGGAGTCTCGAAGATTTCAAGGTTATGTTTTTAGAAGGTAGACACAATCATTACATATAAATGATTCATTAAAGATGTCTGGAAACTGGTGGTGTTAAAACATATAATATAAGATGTGTATGCAAAATCAACTTTAAGGTTCCCTGAAACTTTTGGGCATTCCTTTTTTATTCCTAGTTAAATGTTTAAAAAATAAAATGTGACTGCCTCACAAAATTTTTAAGAAGATTTTTGAAGTTGGAACTTGGCAACTCTAAAAAAATGTACAAATACTTTTAATGATCAAAATGTCAGTGTGAGAACATTCAATACATTTTTGATTGTGAAGAATTTTTCGAATGAAGAACTTTTAGGAACTTTTACGGGCCTTTTTTAGGCATTCCAAATTTTGACAAATCTCCATGTCTCTTGTTTCCTAAAATCGAATTTAATCGTTTAAGAGGGCTTTGTTAAAATAAATATGTTTATGGGACACTTTCGAAATTTTAAGGAAGATTTTTTCAATTTTTAAACTTATTAAGATTGTTTAAAGTTTCAGGTTTTTTTAATTTCTACAGTAAAATTGCTTCAAAAGCTTTAATCTAAATACCCATTTTTAACTTCCCCAAAAATTCGGTCCGATTTTTTAATTGAAGATTTCGATATTTCTCGATATTTTAATTATTGTATATAATCTTATTCAAAGATTTTTAGAAGATTTCTGTCTGTACGTATGTAAGTACATACGTTTGTATATCGCTTCGTTCCGAGACACCTTTTTTCAAAGGTATATGTATCTCTACAACCATTTGAGTTACCGATTTGAAATACACTTTGTTTTTCAGATGATAATATCAAAATAGAAGAAAATACATTTCGTGATTTTTTTTTACTACAGCAACAGTTTAAAACAGCAGCAATCGCCAACAACCTCATAGGTCCTTATCAGCGTGGCCTTAAAGCAGGAACGTCCACAGTCAATCAAATATTCACATTACGACAGATCCTGGAAAAAACCTAAGAAAATCAAATCGACACTCACCATCTTTTCATCATTTTCAAGGCCGCATACGACAGCATCTACAGGCACAAACTGTATAGAAATATTTGTCCGTTTGTGCAGGACGACCATTGGGAATTCATGCTGCTCCACAAAGTTGGAAGCAATCTAACCGAACTTTCTGATGTCAAAAAAGCCTTTAGGCAAGGCGATCTGATGTCATGTGATTTCTTTAACATAGTCCTTAAATGAATAGTTACAGAGGTCCAACGTCAACATAAAAGGCACTATCTGTCTAATTACTCGCATATGCTGTTGACATTGACATAATCGAAAAAACTCAGCGTGATGGCAATGGGGCTTTTGTGTGTATTGAAACAGAAGCGTCAAAAATGGGTTTAGCGGTTAATGAGGGAGAAACAAAGTACATGCTGTCATCATAAAAAGGACTTTCAACATCGATCTCAGTCAAAACGTCACCATTGACAGACGTAATTTTGAGGTATAGTAAAGGAGTTTGCCTAGCTGGGCTCCGCTATGAATTCACACCAGCTCGAGATCAAACGAATAAGCTCTTCGCAGGATCTACGGTAAAGTATGCATATAAAATGAGTAGAGGAGAAGATGCAACGACAAGCAGTACGGGCCTTATAGTGACGTTCACTAGCCAGAATAATAAAAGTTGAAGTCATTTTAAGACCTGCTTTTGAAAAGCATCCGTTCAATTCTCTTATCATTTTTTTTAAATTCATTATTTGAAGCGAATCGAAGGTTGTTGAGATGTTTTTAGTCATATAATTTGCTAACACAATAACCGAAAGATATCTTCCAGGACTGCAGAGAAGAATTAAAGTCAAAGTCGGTCTCCTTGATTTCTCGTATAATCCCTGTTGATTTTTTAAGATTCCCAAATAAATACAGTTTCACGCACCGAGTCGAACGCTTCAGTGAAATTGTACACTTCTCTATAACCTGGTTTACTGTTTCTAAATGATCTGTGGTGCTGGAGTCTTTACGGAAACCAGTTCGTTCTCTTGGCTGCTGCTCGTCGAAGTCACCGAAAATTCTTCTAAAAAGACATTTCTAAAAAAGTTTATACAAAATATACATAACACTGATGAGTCTATAATTGTTGATATTAGTGGCATCTTCTGTATCACAATAATTAATAACTTCTTCCATTGGTTTGCTATTTCTTGCGTTTCAATTATCCAATCAAAGAAATGTTTGTTACGCTGTGAACCAATTCGTTTTTAACAATTTTGAACATTTCTAATCTAATGTCATCTTGATGCTTCAATTTCTGATGGAAAAAATGGTGGAAAATCGAAGTCATACTTAGATTGCAGAAAAGTTAATATTAAATTTCCCGAATGTGAAGCAGTTAGTCTTGACGTATAGTCTTCATAGAACTCCATTGCTATTTTGTTTTAATCGGATCTTTTTGTTGTTTTTGTCCATTCTTTTCTCAAATAACTTAAAGGGTTTTTCAATTGGCGCGGGTTGATTTTGACGCCCCTTGGCGGCCATTTTGTTTTGATGACATCTGACAAATCTTTTGTTTATTATTCAGTTGTTTATGCCAAATCATAATTGACTCTTCAACGTTTGGTGGCCAAATTTGAGACGACCGGTTCAGTAAACAATCAGCCAACACCCGTACGTTCAAGTAACGCAAGATCGGCCGAGAACACCATAAAAGTGTACAGCAGAAACCGAGGCAGTCTATTCCTCGCCATGCAAAAGAACTCGGCCTTTCGCAGATTTCAACTTCGCGAGTTTTGCGTCGGGACTTGGGCCTACACCCGTAAAAGATCC
Source organism: Eupeodes luniger (assembly GCA_951509635.1). Classification (NCBI taxonomy): domain Eukaryota; kingdom Metazoa; phylum Arthropoda; class Insecta; order Diptera; family Syrphidae; genus Eupeodes; species Eupeodes luniger. The sequence goes on from OX608073.1 coordinate 56,779,115, forward strand.
AACTGACCCAGGAACTCAAAGTTCATGACTATAGACAACACCGTTTGTTCGCTGACTGGGCTTCGAATCCTTTGGAAAAGGACTTCAATTTTGGCCGAAAAATCATCTTTAGTGACGAGGCGCATTTTTGGATGATTGGCTGTGTTAGCAAGCAAAGTTGACGTATATGGGACGACACCAACCCACGCGAGGTTCACCAGGTGATAATGCATCCTCATAAAGTTACCGTTTGGTGTGAATTTTGGGCCGGCGGGCGGCGTATAATTGGTCCTTACGTTTTTGAAAACGACCGACGTTAGTGAGGCGGTCACCGTCAACAGCGAGCGCTACATGACGACGATAACTAATTTCTTATGGCCCAAATTTAACCATATGGACCTAGACGACGCGACGTGTATTTCCAGCAGGAAGGCGCTACGTGGCACACAGCAAACACCACGATTGACATTTTGTATGAACGATTTGAGGATAAGGTTATCTCTCGCAGGGGTGATGTGAATTGGCCACCAAGATCATGCGATTTGACCCCGGTAGATTTTTTCCTGTGGGGTTTGTTGAAGTCGCAGGTCTATGCAAATAAACCACAATCGACCGATGTCCTAAAGGTGAAAGAGTTTGTTGAAGTCACAGGTCTATAATCGACCGATGTCCTAAAGGTGAACATAACACAGGCCATGGCTCAAACAGACGGATCTATGCGGAAGAGTCATTGAAAATTGGACCACTCGGATCCGTGCCACCGTAAGAAGCCGAGGAGGGCATTTGAATGATGTATTATTTCACATTTAATGACATACATGCTTTCCAAATAGCCATATGCATCCAGAAACAAGAAAGCTTCGAAAGGTATTAATCGGGGCTAAAATAGAATAACCGCCCAAAATGATTCCTCACAAGGTTCAGAATGACGTTGTCAATTCTGGACACACCGGAAGCATCCAATAATTTCTTGTTAGAAATGTAATGCCAAAAGCCAGAATTTGAGCTTCTTCACATTTGCATGCAAGTTCTAAGACATTTTTTCTCGAACATGCGAAGCTTTTCCATATTCTTGTTTTATACAGCTTGTTTCATTCCATTTTAACATCTACCCGCTCTTCTTGAAAAACCCTTTATTTAAAATTAAATTTTGTAATAATCCTTTGTTTCTTTAAAAAAAAAAAAAATTAAGCATTCACTATATTGTAATTGTTCAGAGTGAGAGTTATTCCAACACTATTTTAAAAGTTTTTGGAATGTGTACATAATTTAAGACTCTTTGCAAAAGAACTTTACTATATTTTTAATAATATTTTTTTCTTAAATTTCTCATCCACGCAAATTACGGATACTGTTGTTTTTTTTTTTCTTCTAAGTGGACGCATTATTTTTCTGAGCAATTTAAAAATCGTCTTTTAAATTTTTAACTCAGGCGAAGAAAAAGTTATACAATTAATTTAAATTAACTTCATGACATTTTTTGTTATTTTTGTGTGTTTATTGAAATAAAAAGTCAATTTCTGAATTCTCCATGTCATGAAATGACAAAACAAAATACATATTTGTCCTGCCTTACCTTTCTTGAATCTTCTATTTATGTACCAGAATTACTTACAAAACAAAAAGCCAAAATATACATTAACCATAGTTAACATAATTACCAAAAACTGATTTCATTTATTTCGTTCGTTTCAAGGAATTCATTCTAACTCTGATTTGATTTGATTTTGGTTTGATAAATCTTCTCCTTCAATCAAAGGCACTTCCCTTTAATTCATAATTAATCCCAGCATATAATAATTAAGGACATGTGGTTATAATGCCAAACCACCATTAGCTCATATGTGTACGTAAATAGCATACCAAAACCATTTCAGCTTAATTAAGCAGCAACTGTAAGCCTATATTAATCCCTTATATGTACGTCGTCGTACGTATTGTTTGTACAACGTCGAAGCTTATGCTATAGCTTCGCAACACAATGTGTACTGTACGTTATAAGCCATATCAGAATGCTTTAGACTAATTGTTAGCCAGTTTCAACGCCAAGGAAATTTAATATTTGCACTTAAATAAAATGCTCTTACCTATTTCAAATAACTTTAGTGAAAATTTGAACTTTTATCTTGTGCGACTGCGAGGCTCTATTTGAATGCTATATCCGTCACGTGTTTCATCGGTAACGTGCGTCGTTCGGTGTCGTTGTCGTTGTCCTGAGCCCTCAATTAAATACTTCCCTTATTTTCTTTAGTTATTTTGTTTTATTTTACTCCACAAAATTATATTCAGTGGTTGAGTTAGTTTTTTTTCTTTTTGCACAAATATCTTTTGGTTCAAAAAAAGCCATCAGCTTCAGGACCAAACACCCAACACCTATCCCAGAACCGCAGCAGGTATTATACTCGTACCTTCACAATTTTTGTTGAATATGCACAAAATCTTGGTGTATACTTTTTTGTTTTTGATTTTTTTAAATTGAGAAATCTAATGCAGTGGAAGAAGGATGTTTTTTTTTTTGCGTTTGGTTTCATTATATCCTGCCGCCATTTCCGCAAAGTATCTACTTCACTTCCCTTTTTTCTCGTTTTTGATGGTCAGAAAGTGAAGGAAAAAGAAAGAATCCAATGTTCAGTTTTCAGTAATTGGATGAATGGTAGTTGAGTGAGGTTGCGGTGGCAAGAAAAAAAAAACCGCTGAGGTTGGGTTGTTTTTTAAGCGGGCACTGATTGAAAGATATTTTTTGAAAAATGATTCGAAATAAAAGGAATAAGAAATTGGAAATTAAAAAAGATTGAAAAGTTGTAGGTACTTATAATTGATTTTTATTTGTGCATTTTTTAATTTTGTTTTCGAGATTTAAGTGAATTAATGATGATAAACAAAATTAATCAATTACGAGAAACCTACCCTATGCAAAGCTGGGTAGCTTGTTAGGACTTAGGTTCCGATAAAAATATAGTGGTCTGCATAAAATGCATCAAAAAGATGATACAGTGTGGATAAGTTGAATAAGGGTGAACAAAAAATCAGACAGGAGGGAGAGTGGGTGGTCAATAATCTTTTCAATTATGGAAAATAACAAAATATTTGATTAATCAATATTTAAATACAAACCGCTGGAGCAAAATCAACCACCAGCCACGCCAACTTCCGATAAAACTCCTGTACGATTTTCATAAAAGTTTAAGAAATTAATGCTCTCAACAATTCAAAATTATTGTGCCAATATTTCTTTAAAAAGACAAGTGCTTACCGATTCTTCGTGTTTTAATTTTTTAGAAACTCATAAAAATAATTTGCATAGGTCTACCACGGATGGTTTCTGACATCTTTCTTAAAAAATAAATACAAAATATTTGCTGCAAGGAATATTTTACGTCCGAAAAATGATTTTTGGCGATGAATTTCTTTCCGAATAAATTCATGTTTAGAAGAATATAGTTTTTGACATCTTGTAAAATTTTTAGAAAAAATTAAACCGACAGTTATGTTTAACAAGAAAATTATATACAAAAATTGCGTAACTTAAAAAAAATGTCTATAAAGCTGAATTTTAGTGGAAAGAAAAAATTGTAAATAGGTATTGCAGCTTATGAAATTCTACACAAAAAAGATTGCAACACTTTTTTTCGTACGGTAGATAGATTTGGAGAAAAATGTTGGAAAACATGACAGTCTAGTGCATTTAGTCAAAAATTGTTTTTATATTTATTTATAGGAGGACACATTTTTTTATTGGGTTATCTGTGAACAAATAGTTTTTATTGAAAAACCATGTTCAAAGTGTCACGGCAAAATAAATGACGCCATCTTGAAAAAAATTTTGTTTTTGCATTTTGTTTAATAAATCCCAAGAAATTATTTTTCACAAAACGATCTGAAAAACCACACTTAGGCATGAAGTAGGTACATCAATTTTTTCTTGAATAATTATCTTTTAAAGTTCTTTTTTTTTACAAAATGGGCATCTGTAGAACTTTTTTCGTGTGTTCGTTTTCTTCGGTTTTCTGTTTGATAATGTTCAAACCCTTTTTTTAAGGGCTTATAATAACCTTCAAAATGAGCTTAATAAGTTTAATCGTTGCATATTTTTTTTTTATTTTTAACTTCACATAGGAAGTTATTGTAATCGGTCTGATTTGTCAAATTGAAAATTTTGACATTTCTCGACGTTTCAAGGTCCCTCGAGTCGAAATAAAAGATTTTTAGAGAGATGTCTGTGCGTGCGTCTGTACGTACTTTCATACGTCTTTCGTCCATAGTACAAGAACCAGTAGAGATATTGACTTCAATTAAATGTTTTATACAGATAATAATGCAGAAAGATGCAGAAAGGATTCTCAAAAGCATTGAGTGGGTGGTTTTTTAACCTTAGCAATTTAAAAAAAGGTGAACATTTTTTTAACTCTAAATATCTCACGAACCAACAACGCTAGTGACTTGAATTAAATTTTATCTACACTAATATTATAAAGAGCAAAGATTTGTATTTTTGTATGTAACGAATAAACTCAAAAAGTACTGGACCGATTTTAATAATTCTTTTTTCATTAGAAAGCTACATTATCACTAAGTAACATAGACTATATTTAGTACTAGATTACTATAGAAATCTTTAGAAATTCCTATTAAAACCAACCGAAGGTGTAAAAAAATTAGCCATAAAAAGGCTTTCACCGCATACGCTGCGAAGAGTATTAATGATAGGACAAAAAAATGTTTTCTAATCTAGTGATTCATGGTCGTTTTAATTAGCATGCTTATAACTTAAATATCTGTACCTACATATTTATGTCTACCCGTGCGAAGCCGGGACGGGCGGCTAGTAATATATATTGTAATGCGATACCAAACAAACATATTCTTAGAAAAAATTCCAATTAACGTTTTTTTTGTAAATCAAAAACAAACTGAAAAAAAAGATATTTGTCGCCTCAAAAATTGTATCTCCAAAACAATTTTGTGCAACGAAAAATAACGTTTTTGACATCTGGTAAAATTTTGAGAAAATCGAATTTACAGTTTTTAATAAAAAATAAAAACCTTAAAATATTGATTTTCGACTCAAGTATTTTTTCAAAAATTTGAGATAATGGCTTCCAACTAATTTTATCTTATAATAAATATTGTTTTCAACATTCGGAAAAATTAAAAAAAAAATCGAATTGACAGTTTTTTTTTACAAAAAATAAAAGCCTTAAAAAAAATAATAAAAGTTGGTAAAAATTGATTTTCGACTCAAATATCTTTTCAAAACTTTGAGATATTAGTTTTAAACGAATTTTATCTTTTAAGGAATATTGTTTTCAACATATAGTAACATTTAAAAAAAAATCGTATTAATAGTTTTTTTTTTACAAAATATTAAAAACCTAAAAAAAATACTAAAAGTTGGTAAAAAATGATTTTCTACTCAAATATCTTTTCAAAACTTTGAGATATTGGCTTTTAACTAATTTTATCTTTCAAAAAATATTGTTGTCAAAATTTAGAAAAATTTTAAGAAAAATCAAATTTACAGATTCTTTACAAAAAATAAAAACCTAAAAAAAAATTAATAAAAGTTGGTAAAAATTGATTTTCGACTCAAAAATCTTTTCAAAAATTGAAAGTATTGGTTTCAAAATAATTTTATTTCACAGAAAATATTGTTTTCGACTTTCAATTATTTTTTTTATAAAAGTCCAACGGTCCGTTTTTTTATATAAAATAAAATCTACAAAAATTAGTACGCAAATTTGGTAAAAATTGATGTTCCGTTTTCGATATCTCGTGAACAATAGAAGATATTGACTTCAAAATTATTTCATTCATCCAATTCGTATTTGTTTACATAAGAAATGAAAATTTTTAGGAAATGCTACTAAAATTGGTAAAAATTGGTTTTTGACTAAAAATCTCGTTAACAAAAATAGATTTCGAAATCAAACTATTTCATTATATGCAAAATATTGTTGGTAATTTTAAAATTTTAAAGAATAATTCAACTGACAACTTTTTTAACCCAACACGAAAACCTAGAAACTTTTAAGCAAAACAAATTGACAGACGGGATGGGAAGTTATCCGTGTGGGTCGCATCCCAGCCTCTTTTTATATAATGTAATGTAGTCAATTTTGTATTCACACTGTCTACAAATGATGTTGATTTTTGTTTCTTATGTTTTTGACATTTTAAAATGGGCAAATGCAAAGACAATTCATTCTTAGTAAAAGATGTGAATATATAATTTTCCTAGAATACTAATGAATTCTTAAAAAAAGTTTTTTGAAAAGCATAATTTTCTCAATTTTTCTGATAGAATCCAACCGCAGGTGGAGCAGTCTAACAGATTGCACTCTATCCAGGAAAATATGGCCAACCTATAACAAAAACCGTTCTAACGAACTTTTATGCAGACTCAGGCATAATATAGTCAAGATCACTGCAATATGTACCGGACATTGTCCGATAAAAGAGCATGCAGCAAGCTGGGTATATCCCTCACAATACTCACTCCCGTAGCTTCGTAGACCAACATGAAAGGGAAACTGTGATTCTTTTTCTCTGTAAATGTTCTGCCCTGACCCGTTCTAGAATGTTAAGCTTCAAAAGAACATTCCTTAAAGATCTTGATGAACTTTCCGAGATGAAAATCAAAGACCTGATTTCCTTTCTGAATGCTACAAAAAAGCTCTAGGTTCGCTAATTTTATCAATATGAATCCGTCATAATTTTTATATTTTAATTTTTCATTATACAGGTCAAACGAGTTTATGGCACCAAAATGGCGCTTTCCAGCGCTAATTGAGTCACGCAGCAAGGGCTGCTTGTGACTGCCATCTCTACCTACCTATATTGGTGAACAATTACATTCAAATAAACCAATGTTCTATTTAACATTAAGGATGTACCAATTACTTATCCGTTACGTTTTTCCCGTAAAACTACATGAGCTACAATGTACTATGTGTAGGTATACGCTTAGTCCAAAAAGTCTCCGTACAGCAGCTTTCTTTTTGTTTATTCTGAGTCAAGTATTTACTATAACAATATATTAAAAACAAGAATTTTGGAAATCACAATTACTATTTTTTAAAATTTGGTAAAAAGGTGAAGGTGGAAACTAAATTTTGTTCAATATTACCACTTTGGTTTTTACATTTATTCCTAGTACCTACATTTTTTCAAAAAAACACTAAGTTTAGGCTGCTGTAGGGAGACTTTTTGGACTAAGCGTATACCTACAACTTTTTTCAACAGAGCCTTTATTTTCCGAGAACGTAATTTATTCTATTTTTGGTCTTCTAAAATCGGAAGCGAATTTTTGAAAAATTAAATTCAAAAGTCTCTCATATTTTATTATTTAAGTCCTATTTAATACAAGACTTAAATAATTTCGTTTATAAACTCTCCCTTTGAGCATACATTTAAGTTTAAGTTTAAGAAAGGAAACTGAATAACTTCGTATTAATTTATATTTTCTAAATGACCAAACCTTTTCTAATTTTTCATAAATATTATCGAAGCAAATAATATTATTTTGTTTAAATAAAATGTTGATGATTTTAAAAATATCAACAAAATAACAACATTCATCTACAATAAACCTGTGGATAATCTCAAATCACATGATCCTTCTGTCATTTCTATTTGCCTCTTTTTTATTTTAACTATACAAAATAATTAATGAATTTATATACCAATATGTAAAGTTAAACACATATAATAATAGTTTGTATTGGTATGTAATTAGTTTCGAATTAACTTATGTAATTAAATTAACCACACAACGCATTCACGTCATTGTCAGAAACAAAAACCACGAGTGATGTAATAACATTTGTCAAAATTTTATACTTTAATTTAACATTAAATTCAATTGTGCTATTTGGAATGTTTTATATAAAAATATAAAAATAATTTAATTTCGAAACAAGAGATAAACCACAAAACGTATTTAGTTTCACAATCATATCGATATTATATTGCAATAACAAAAACACGATAATATTATTTAAAATAATTTTGTTGTACATGCTGTCAATAAAAAACTTAACACTTTTTTATGCTTTTGTCATAAATTGATATGGTTAATCGTTTATGTTTTTTATGTTTTTTTATTTTTCTTTATAACAATGATGCATATACATCATACATATGTACCTGCATGATTAAATGACTTTATTATCATATTAATTTTCAACTATGAATTATAATTAAAATTAAATAACTCAAATGAATTTAATTTAATTTAAATTGAGCTGAACTTTAATATAGAGTTTAATGATAAAAATAATAAATTTGTAAAATATTTTTTTTGATGACAATAAAAAAGAGTTTAAACATTGATAACAAAGCGTTAAAATAATAGCCAAAGGATGAAGGCATGTGAATTTTTGAAGTTAAAATATTTTGTGGGCTTTTAAAAGTAGATAAATATGCACAAGGTGGTGCAAAATGAATTATCCTATCAGAGGGTATTCAAATTTGTTTTAAATTTATAAACTTGGCAGCTTCAGTATACGAACCGACAAGCAGCAGCAATAATCCACAAAATAAAGCTTCCATCACTCAATATAATTTTGTCATTAAGCGAAAAATAATTCAAAAACAAAATTGAATGATTGAAATTTCGCACCACCTTGTATGTAATGTGGGAAAAATATAGGAACACAAAGGAGGGGTTAGGAAGGAGGTGTCGGTGTAAATTAGTTTGGAATTCTTGAACAATTAAATGAAAGAGAAAGACAGAGCATGGTAATTCATTGCACATTCGTGTAGTACGGCTAAAAAACCAATCTCAATTCTTCACAGTATAAAAAGTTGGCTAAAGCAAAAGCTTAAGGGTATTCATATAACCGAGAGAATTATGGATGAATGTAGCTGCCTCTCATTTTAAAAGCTATTCTTGCGTCATCGTCAAAGAAAATTCAAACATTGTGCATTTTTGGCTAATGTCTAAAGACGACAGCTTCAAAAGTGACACCTTTCAAACTCGGCCCACACTAATAACTTCCTATTGGTGTCCTTTAAAACAACACTGTTCGAAAAAATAAGTTATTGTTCTGTCACACAAACAATACAAAATTATTTTAAAGGATTAAGTTGTTTCAAATTCGAAACCTGCCTTCAAATTATTGTATCTAATCAGGGGTGGAATCGGCTAAGGTGATTGTTGATAAATGACAATAAAAATGATCGAATTTGATCTACATACGTAAGGTGATAGTCAAATTGATACCTAAAAAGCTGTCAAAACCAAAATGTGATAGTAATTTTCAAACAAATATGTTTATTTTGAATAGAGCTACCAGACGCTTAGTGAAACGAATGGAAAATATTTTCAATTACCTTTCTTAGTTAAAAAAAAAAAACATTCTTATGACCGACAGAGCTTATAAAATTCGAAAAAACACAAGAAAAGTAACAATGTTATCAAAGATCAGCCAATTTGATACCTTTATTAATATATCTTAAGCATCTTGCACATGAGCAACGAACTGCGAACTGCGAACTGCGAAATGTGGATATTCGCATATTTTGACTTTTCTTTCACATGAGCTTTTATTTCTATTCGCAGGTAGCGACGAATTGTCAACCCTTTTCTCCATATTATCCTCAGCCATCATCTTTCACACAAAAACAAAACAAGAGTGGTATAAATTTGAGGTTAAGTTGAGCGCGAACAATTTATTCGTTGCAGTGTGGATGGTATGTGGAACGCGAATAGAGTTTGACAGTTCGCAGCAACCACACTGCGATTCGTTACTACCAAATTGTTTTTACAAAATTCTCTTGTTTTAGAGAACAAAATGCAAAATTGTATTATCCTAATATTAGTGTCAATTGGTTTCTTATAATTTAAATGTGTTTTTGTGTGGAATTGACTTTTTGAAATGTGTAAAATCACGTTTGTTCGTCCATTCGCAGTTCGCAGTTCGTTGCTCATGTGCAAGGCACTTTATAGGAATCAATTTTAAATTTCACCATAGCAACAATGAATTTTGACAGTTCTAACCTGAAACTGTTCAATCGAATTGAATTGAGTTGAATCATCTTACACAGACAGAAGAAATGTTAAATATAATGATTTTTATAGTTAAAAAAAAAAATTCTTTGTTAGGTTGATTTTAGCGCTGATTTAGAATACGAATTTCGGTTTTAATTATTAGTAAAAAATAGCCTCAACAATTCATATGTATTTGGTTTTCACGAATCTTAAAAAGTTATAACTCAAAAACCTGACTTAGTAGAGTAATTTTGGAGCGGATTTGAATTAAGAAAGAGAACCCATCACAAAAGTGCCATTAAATTGCTAGGATCAAAACCTATTGCCGAACAACAAGCCAAATTTTCAATTAATTGATGCAGTTTATACAGTTTCAATATTTTCTTTTTAGATAAAATAAGTTGGAAGTCAATTCGGAATAACTTCACAATGAAGTCTATAAAGTTATAAGTTCATGATTTCTAACATATCATAAATATTATTTCGTAAGTCTCTCTTTTCGGGAGAATTATATTTTTTTAAATATAAATTTGTTGAAGAAATTAACTTTATATTATAAGAAAAATACGAAATACTGGGAAAACAATATATCAAATGAAATGGTTTGTGTACTTGAATGAACTCATCGAATGCACAAACCATTACTTTATATAAGTTAGTTTCCCAGTATTTCATATTTCTTGGGACGAGTTCTCTTTTATGTTACGAGCTATCGCATCGGGGAATGAACAGTGAGGAATGTTTTTGTAAGTTTTATGAAAGTTAGTTCTCAGTTCATACCTCAGGAACCACTTATATCCAAGAAAAATGAAACATTGGTAATCGAAGATTAAGGGCCCTTTCACACCAAACGAATCCGAATCAATCAGAATCACTCCGAATCAAGTTGAATCTGATTGACCAAGATTCGGCTTCGAGCGCTCCGTTTAAATGTGAAGGGATTCTTTTCCCGCCTTCAGACCGGACGAATCTGGTTCAATCAGGTTTGATTCGAGGTCGCACTTGATTCAACCTGTCAGATTCCTCGTCCGGTGATTCTTGAATCAACAACCATACGAGATGGAGGTGGAGTTATTAATTTTAAGAGTTAAAGAAAATAAGTGTGATTTATGATTCAGGTTGATTCAGCTGGTGTGAAAGAGTGGAGATGACGAATCAGACAACCATACGAGATGGAGGTGGAGTTATTAATTTTAAAAGTTAAAGAAAATAAGTGTGATTTATGATTCAGGTTGATTCAGCTGGTGTGAAAGAGTGGAGATGACGAATCAGATTCAACTTGATTCGGAGTGATTCTGATTGATTCGGATTCGTTTGGTGTGAAAGGGGCCTAATGGTTTATATCTTTCCTATTCCCGTTTGGGTTTGGGGTTTATCAAAATTATTTTTAAATGTTAAGCCAACGTAAATGAAGGTAGCTATAGGAGGTTTTTTGTATTAAAGAACCACGATGAAACAAAATGTGTCTGAGAAACTGCAGAAAGCTTGAAACATACATAATATAGATCACTATCAGATTTTACTTAAATTCAAAGGTTATTCTTGAAATCCGTTTTTAATTCTGATAAAGGCTTCAATTTCGCAAAATCAAACTTTTCGGGCCTTAATAATTTTAATTAGCAATTATAATTCAAGCCTCTTTATATTCAAGAAATGTATTCGTCTTTTATAAATATTTAAAAAAAAATATTTTACACGGTTTGTTCCCTGCTTATCTAAAAGAATATTGCGGAAGCCCGCTTGGTACAATAAGCAAATAGTTCACCTAAAAATCTTTAAAATAAAGCTCATACTAAGTACAAAAATTCACTTAATCCAACTGACTATATTTATTTTGTGTTTAAAGAAAAGATTTCAAAGTTTTAAACAAGTTTATATAGAAATTACATTTCAAATTCGATTCAAAATCTGTTTGATCTCACATAAACGACAAGAAAAAGTCTGTAGGTATTAGGAATACCGAAAACTATGAACTTAAATGATATTGAGCCTTATAATCTTGATCACACCCTATAACTATTTTTTGAAACAGTGTACTTGGCCTCAAATTTCAGTATAAATACAAGTTTTGATTTTGAATCAAAGATTAATATAGGAATAGTGAAACTTGATATTCTTGATGTTGAAAAAGCGCTCTTTAATTAAAAATCAAATTCAAAGCCTGGTGTCGATGCAATTCCAGCAATAATTCTAAAAAATTGTTTACGGATGATCTCTAAACCAATACTTATTAGAATTGTTAATTCACTTAGTTCTGGTATTTTCCTTGATGAATGGAAATCTTCATTTTAATACCCATTTTTAAATCGGGTTCTAAAAATGATATTGTAAATTACAGAGGTATCTGTAAACTTTCTTCAATACCAAAAGTTTTTGAGTCCATCATTAAAGACAAACTGCAATTAAATATTAAGGAATACTTATCTGATAGTCAACACGGCTTCATAGCTGGTCGATCAAAAACCATTAATCTAGCGCTATTTACCACTTTATTATTAATGTTATTGAAAATGAATCATAAGTTGATTCTGTGTATACTGATTTAGTAGAGCATTTGATTCAGTTAGTCATGTGAAACTGCTTAAAAAACATGAAACATTTGGTTTCCACTCTGCAATGATTAATTGGCTAGCTTCTTTTTTAATTGGTAGAACTCAGTGTGTAGCTATAGAAAATAAGTTATCAAGATCTATAAATTGCACGTCTGGCGTACCCCAGGGCAGTCATCTGGGCCCACTCTTATTTATAATTTTCATTGACGACATAGTAACCAGAATTAAGTTTTGTCAATGCTTAATATATGCCGATGATCTAAAACTTTTGTTTTTGTTCAAATATAATTAATCAAAATGATTGCCTTAATGTACAGCATGACTTAAGCATCATGTCTAACTAGTGTTTTGAAAACTGCTTAAAACTGAATATTAAAAAATACAATGTCCTATCATTTTCTAGAAGTTTCTCGCCTTACATCTATGATTATAACGTTAACGGTTGTAAATTATATACAGTAAATCAGTTGATGCAATTTTTGACAACAAATCGACATATGTATGTATAAGAGCTTGAGAACTTTTTTTAAAAAAAAAACGCATAAAATTTGCAAAATCTCATCGATTCTTTATTTGAAACGTTAGATTGGTCCATTTAAATGTTGACCGCGGCTGCGTCTTAGGTGGTCCATTCGGAAAGTCCAATTTTGGGTAACTTTTTCGAGCATTTCGGCCGGAATAGCCCGAATTTCTTCGGAAATGTTGTCTTCCAAAGCTGGAATAGTTGCTGGCTTATTTGTGTAGACTTTAGACTTGACGTAGCTCCACAAAAAATAGTCTAAAGGCATCAAATCGCATGATCTTGGTGGCCAACTTACCGGTCCATTCCTTGAGATGAATTGTTCTCCGAAGTTTTCCCTCAAAATGGCCATAGAATCGCGAGCTGTGTGGCATGTAGCGCCATCTTGTTGAAACCACATGTCAACCAAGTTCAGTTCTTCCATTTTTGGCAACAAAAAGTTTGTTAGCATTGAACGATAGCGATCACCATTCACCGTAACGTTGCGTCCAACAGCATCTTTGAAAAAATACGGTCCAATGATTCCACCAGCGTACAAACCACACCAAACAGTGCATTTTTCGGGATGCATGGGCAGTTCTTGAACGGCTTCTGGTTGCTCTTCACTCCAAATGCGGCAATTTTGCTTATTTACGTAGCCATTCAACCAGAAATGAGCCTCATCGCTGAACAAAACACACGCGCGAAACACATTTCGAACCGAACACTGATTTTGGTAATAAAATTCAATGATTTGCAAGCGTTCCTCGTTATTAAGTCTATTCATGATGAAATGTCAAAGCATACTGAGCATCTTTCTCTTTGACACCATGTCTGAAATCCCGCGTGATCTGTCAAATACTAATGCATGAAAATCCTAACCTCAAAAAAATCACCCATTATAATTGCAAAAGCTAATTCATTATTGAAAACAAAAAAAAATTAGGTCGCGCAACAGTCCATAGAGAACCAGGGCCTAGTGACTTACAACTCTCAACCATTCCTGTGTGCGAGTAATTGCAGGGATGGAGGGGACCTACAATTTATGTGCCGAATCCGGACGGCTAATTTGAGAAAGCACTTTTTCATGACAATAATTACTCTTGGAGAATTTTTCAATTCCTCGCAAGAGGCAGTACCTGTGAAAAAAAAAATCATTATTTGCTTTTATAAAAAGGAACAGTAAGGGTTTCACGGATCCCCACACTCTTGTTTCTCTTTTTGTTGCTTTGGTCAGATCCCTTCTTGAAAATACCGACATAATTTGTAATCCTTTCTACAGGGTGCACTCTGATCGCATGGAAATCGTACAAAGACGTTTTACAAAGTTGGTATTCAGAAACATTTGAAATTTTTCGGCTTATTTTTTTTAAATTACTGTGGTGAAAATACCAATAACTGGATTTTCATGAAAGTCCTTTCGGAATATTTTGATGCTATTATCTTTATCAATTAAATTAAAGGCGATATATCTGCTAGTCCCTGAAACTATGGCGTAAAAAAAAGGTATTCCAAACGTACAGATTGTAAGGACTTTGAAATGTCGAAACAATTCAAAAGAAGATTTTATACAATAATTTGCAATAAGAAGTTAAAAAGGTTTAAGACACACATCTTCATGAAGTCATAAAGGAAAAAGAAAAATCAAAACAATTTGAACAATATTCAAATTAAAGCTTTTCAGAAAAGTTAAATAAATTTAAAAGTGAGTAATCATAAAATGTATATGTATTTCTTATCCTTCTTCCATATATATGACTGTTACATTTATCTATAAGCACCTCGACTCAATAAAACACGGCTTCTGATTTACGTTTTAAACTTAAGGCATTATAAGCTCAAAATATTCAATATACGGCTTTGTCATTATACCGTTAAAAATATGTATAAAACAAGCAGAACAAAAAACAAATCAAGAAAATATGAAGTGTAAAAAAATAATACATTTTCAAGGATAATGCATGCAAATGTTGTTTTTTGTTTTACCTCGCACTCGCTTTCTCACCACACCCACTCTCTTTCAAAAACTGACAAGTTTGTTCTTTTGTTTTGAAATATGATGAATGTACGTCGTATTTATATTTGAAGGTAGGAGAATAAACATTTCTAGAGAAACCACTCTTTTATTCAACAGTTTGAATTATATAGAAAGTAGAACTTCGGTACATACATAAATATAAATGAATGAAATGTAATGTAATGTATACTATACGCCAACATAAAATGATGCGTGTGTACCTAAATACAAAAGTCATAAAATGACGCATTTCAGCTATTTATACATAAATAACATCTAAGCTTCTGTGGAATGTTTCAGAATAAAGTAGGAAATCGTATAAAAGGTTAGAGTTCAAATTCTATGGAATAGCTTTGCACATACAACATTTGGAACAATTTGAGGATTTAATTTTAGAACCGTTGAGCGATGTGTTTCCTTTTAAGCCGCACAAGGTTTTACACAACAAAATTTCAAAACCAGTGGGAGTATAGTTTTTTTTTGTGTATGTGTGTTTGATTTAATGAGGGACTATAAACAATTTTAAAAACATCTCTGAATATTGTCTCCAAGCTTTCGAACAAACTATTCATAGACTTAAGAATACTGAAGTCCTTTTGACTCTTGGTGGTAAATCATTCAAACGTCTCACTTTACTGAGGGAAATTCTGCTGCATCCCTGTTGCTTTGAGGTGTACAAAATACCTTTGAACAAAAGAAAGTATCTCTAAGAAAGGTTATACGGCAGATGGAGTTGTAAGCTTTAGCACAGAAATATTTGGAAAGAATATCTAAATTTGTGTAGCAGTTTTTTTGTCAATAAAAGTCTTGATAGTTTTCCAAATCTATAATCCCTTTTTTCAATATTAAGCTTAAATATTTATAGTTTTGCATAGAATGTTCTTAAACAATTTTTATAAGTTGTTTAATTTGGTCAGTCTTATATAAAGCTTAAAAAATCGCTGAATCATTTATTCTAAAACGGGTTTCAAAAGAAAGAGGTAAAACAGTTTGAAATAATTTTTGTTTTTGTAACGAAACCGTCTTCTAAAAAAGACTATTTACAATTATTATTATTACAAATTCTTTATTTGACCAAAACTCGAAATACATTTGAAAAATTATATAAGAACATTAGCATGGCAAAAAATATATTTGCCGTCTGCCTGAAAATTGACATTTATCGAGAATAAAAAAAAGAAAGTTTAAGATTATAATAAGTTTATAAATTTATAAATAGATTATGTAGACAATTGAATAAATAGATTGAATTTAAATAAGCATAATATCCAAGTTTATAATATATATTTCCTCGTTACATCTTAGATAATGATACATAAATATACATATATTTAAAAATTAAAATTTACTCTAAAAAACTGTCTCGGTAATCTAAGGCATGATCAATAAAATTGTAAAGGTCCTTCCAACCCCACTCTCCGTTTAAAATTTGTTTCGCTTCCTGGTGATTGAGAAAGCTTTTTGAAAAATAAAGTCTTCAGAGTTCTTGTAGAATTGGACAAACGGCTAAAAAGTGGTTGACATCTTCGATTTCATTTCGATTGCAGAGGTTACACCTGGGATTATCATTTCTGTGAGGTTTGTAATTCAGATTTAGCATCTCAGTTCTTGCTTTAAACAAAGTACCTATTTGATTTGCAGAAAGATTACTATTAAAATAATTGTTTACAAACAAAGTGTGATTGAGTTGCTTATAGACCAATCTGCTTGGAGAGGTTCGAGCCCTATTCAAGAACTTGAGATACAATGAATCATCAATCAATGCAATACATTCATAAAACCTACCTTTCCAATTAGCAAGAGAAGTTGTTCTAAGGTTTAGATTAAATCCGTGCGCATTTGCTATTTCATACCATTCTTTAAACGGCGATAAATTCCTTCGGAATGCGAAATCCATCATTTGCTTATGAAGATTTTCATTTGACCTTTGCATTACTTTTACTATGTAATCGGCATTAAATTTAAGATTTTTTAGAAAAATCGGAGGGATCCTAAAAAAGACTATCGCATTAAGCTTTTAAAATACATGGAAGAAACGGGAAAATAATGTTCAAAATGGTTTGTTTTTAAAATGTAAGCAGAAAGTTAAAATCGAAGTTCGGATTCGAAATCAGCAATAAAAATTGTTTCCACAGTGTATTTTGAAAAACCATGAAAGCATAAGATTCAAGGTTTTTCAAACTTCAAAAGAAAATTTCCAGAAACTAAGTAAGATACTATAGAGATTTGGACTGATCTAGAAGACAAGGATTTGAATTTATATCCTTAAAATCATGGTTGTCCCTGATTTAAACTGATTTTTGTTTGAACTAAACCAATACTTGCCCTATATATAAAGTTAGAAGTCAGAAAAAAAATGCAATTGAACACCTCTCTCCGCATGACTTCAATAGATAGATAATTTACATATGTTCACTCTCAGTAAAACGAGAAGAATTACTTCCTTTAAGATTTATTTTTTAGGTTGAAAGCTTTTGTGTTTTTGGTTTTGTTCTCTAACGTTGTTCTCCTTCCTTTGTAGTTTCTATCTAAGTGACGTATTCAGTAGTTGACAGACGTGAAAAGTTTTTTTTTTTTTTTGATTTGAGAAGGAATGTGGAGAAACAAATTATGTCGTTGGGAGATTTGTTTAACTATTTTGAAAAACTGTTTTGACTAAATAATGTATTCTTTTGGTTTCACAAAAATGATAACTACATTTTACTGTTAAAGAATTATTACATAGTTTTTGTAATAGAGAAAAATTATGGTACAAAATTTACTTCCTCCGAGTTGAAATCACATAAAACCAGTTGATTTATGACGAAATGTTGCGTTTAAGTTCGAGGTCGAAAAAATGGATTACACAGGCCTACAAAATTTAATAATATTTATAATATTTTCAGATTTTTTAATTGGCTTTTCTTTGACGGTACACAGCTTTATTGTTTTTAAGAATTGTTATTTCGTGAGAATTGTCAAACGTTTTTAAGTTTAGTAAAGTGTTAATATCAGTTATACAAAAATTATTATAATATGAACATCTTGAAGAAGGTGTTCAAATAATTTGGGGGATTTTTACTACATGCGCATATGACTAATAATAGTTGAAAAGGGGTCGATCAGAAGTATTGAATTTAAGAGATCGCTTATAAGATTTTTGGTGCTTTGAAAAATAAATGTACTCTTTTTCTGCATATACTTTTCTTTCTTTTGTATACAATTGTTCATACACCATTATCTCAAAAAACAAACACTGATAAGTAGAAACGGGGTATATTTTCATATTCCGTATTTCTAATACGTACAAAGAGCTCGCAATGGAAAAAAAATGCAGTTATGTGACATTTTTTAGCCTTACATAACATGCAAACAATAAACGCATTTAGTCGTGGAAAATTAGACATTCACTTCGAAAATATTCCGAAAAAAATTTAAATTTAAGGACACCTTTAAAATGAATACAATGAGTACCGATCAAAGCATCGTTTAGTTCGAAACAAATAACTGAACCGATAAAAGTGTGAGAGAGTAGAAATATCTGAGATCTGCACATTTGGCGATACAAATATACGCATCATTTTAAATGTTATCACTGTAAAAAATTATAAGCATTATTAAAAAAAATCTAAGGTATTTGAGGAATACAAAAAAAGTCCAAGTCTTCCTACCTCATCTTAACAAAAATTTAACTTTGGACCACTATAACTTCGTACAAACGTCATTAATACTATGATTGTGTAAACTATTGCATTCTTTGAAAGTCATTTTCAAACCATTTTGTGAAAAAATTAATTTCTTGACAGTTATTAAAAAAAATAAAATTAAATATTTTCCTTTTTTTAAATGATGGTTTTCCTGGCGGTACCATTCTAAAAATTATATTTTTAATAAACGGTTGATCTGTATGTTTAATTTTACTTGATTAATTTGATAAAATGCTATTATCTGTCAGTAAATAGGACTAGCGCAGTTGTAGTTTTCGTTGTTTGAGAATATGTATAGGGTTTATAGTGTAATTTTATTAAACTATATTGCTTCATGCATTAGTACAATAAAAAACTTTTCCTTTTCTATTTAAAAAAAAATCAAATTTCAAACTGTTAGATCTACAGGTAAGGACACGAGTCTATAGTCTTTAGGTTTTTAATCATCACCGAAAAGAGCGAAAAAAGGCAAAAATTTTGCGGTTTTCTGGTTTTTGACGATTTTGCCATGGAAGTTAGAGCAACTATGTACATAAGCAACTCAACAAAATTCAAAATGATGAAATTAAAAGACGAAATGCAATATCTACACTATTATATAAAGAGGAAAGATTTGTTTTTTGTATGTAACGAATAAACTCAAAATGTACTGGACCGATTTAAGTAATTCTTTTTTCATTACAAAGCTACATTATCACTAAGTAACATAGGCTATATTTAGTACTAGATTACTATAGAAATCTTAAGAAATTCCTATTAAAACCAACCGAAGGTGTAAAAAAATTAGAAATAAAATGTCTTTATTATTAATATTTTATTGTAGTATTAATGATAGGACAAAGAAATGTTTTCTAATTTAGTGATTCATGGTCGTTTTAATTAGCATGCTTATAACTTAAATATCTGTACCTGTTTATGTCTACCCGCGCGAAGCCGGGACGGGCCGCTAGTATTAAATAAAATAAAGTTTCTTTTCAGTAAAACAAATAATACTTCTGACCCAGAGTCCAAAACAAATTATGTCAATCAAGATATTCAGATGAACTGCATTTGATTGCCAAAAGTAGATATGTATGTATTGCGATGTTGTTTATTTCATATTATATACTTACAAAACTTTAGTATATTTTTTTTTAAAACACAAAAATTCCGTATTACCAAAATATATTCAAAAGTTGAATAAGTTAAATATATTAGAAAATATGATTCAAGAAAGGCCTTAGATTTGTGTTTCCAAATTATTTAAAAAAAAAATGTGATTAGTTGTATAATGATTTTAAGTATAGGTACTAAATAATATTGTTGGGGTAGTTTTTTTTACAATGTACATAATATTTTGGTTCTTATTTAGAACTTTATGCCTTTAAATCAGTAAATGTATAATTTTATTAATTATATTATTATTCTATTAACTAAAGTAATACTCACTTTTTTCAATTTTTCTCACAAATATAATTTTTGTCACCAAAACGTTTTTTTTTCTGAAAAAGAGAGATATTTTGAAAAGATTAACAATATTCCTTTATTTTAAATTTGAAGATAAAGATTCTCATTTCAGAGACAAAAAAAAAGATAACAAAAGTTAAGGGTGGTCTCGAAAACTTGAGTGAACGTAGATGTTCTATCTTTAGGTTGGAACTTTCATTGCTTGATACATAAGGTTTTGCATTCGCAAAAAAATTTGAAGTCGAGATTTTAATCAAACATGATATTACGATGGTAGAGAAGTAGAAAAAGGTGGGTCCCGATTGCGTCCATCTGTCTTTCTGTCTGTCCTGGCCCCTACAGCCCAAACCATTTGGTCGATTGACTTCAAATTTGGAATTCAAGGTTTGGAGACAATTCGTTTAACCGTTTTTTTCATTTCTTTTTAAGATCAAAAATAACAGTAGTACACATGCATATCATATATTTTGGTCAAAAATCGAAAATTAGAATTTTCTCAAAAACAAGATAGATTTTTCTTAATTTTCGCTAACATTTTTATATCTTAATTTGTCGTCTTTCAATATAAACAAATATTTTTGTATTGTTTCAGTAATTTTTTTTTTCTGTACAAGCTCTTATACTGTTTAAAAAATAATTAATGATCAAAAATGTCATTGTTTTTATTTTTGCTTTTTAAAAAAAATATTACATTTTTTTCTAAAAATTGGATATCTCGAAAATGGGTCATCATTTTTTTACCAAATTAAAATTTAAAACGTATACCAATGAGTTCTACTAAAAATATAAATATGCATACCAAAAATATTTTGTACATATAATTGAAAAATTTTAAATTAATATATTTTAAATTAAAAAAAAAAACGCTCTAACGATTTTCAAATGAAAATTTTGAAAATTAAGGTTTTCATTGGGAAATCAAAAGGCGTTTAAATTTTTAAAAACAAATGTTTAAAATGTATATTAGGAAGGTAGAAAAGCTTTTCAATTAATAGGAACGCACCAAAGACTAAGTAATACAAATAATAGAATTTGATGATCGGTTAGCACCTGTGAAACACAGACTTGTGGTAGCACTATCAAGTTGTTGTAGTATACAAACCCTCTTTAATAAAAATCTTTTAAATTCAAATAAATATGAGCAAATTATTCAAAGCCATGTCTGCGCTGTTTTTTTCAGAAAATCATAATTAAAACTACAGAACAAAATGAAAGTGTCAACCTTATAGGTATTTCAATTGCCTACAAAAATTATGAACACCAAATCACTCAGATTGATATTTTTTTTTACAGATATTAGTAGTTACATTTTACATAACATTGAATTTCCATATATTTTAGAATCAAATTTAAGAAAACATCGTAAAATTTAATTTAGGAAAAAACCAGGCTGCTCAAAATTTTGTAATGAAATTGTCAACGAATTGTTTTTCTAAAAAAAAAATAGGATTGCCAACGAATTGTTTTTCTAAAAAAAGGAGCAGCAAAAATCACCCTAATTTACAATGCACCATTTTTATAATCAAATGTGTGTACATAAAGACAATCATTTTATTTTAATATCTTTTAAACAATATAATCATTAAAAACTAACTATCTTAACTATCAGTACTAATCTCAATATGAAAAGAGAACCATTTAGTTTAAGTAATACGATAAAGCAAATTTACATTCTCTCCTTAAAGGACCAAAATTTACTCCCATCAGTTGTATCCAAGTATAACATAGTTACATTTATTTCAAACTCGTTAAAAAATAAAACACTTTTTCTCCAAATGGATTTTATTGCAAATGTTAGAATGCCAATGACGATCTTTGGCAAAGCATCACGTATATGACTCTTTTCCATTTTCCATTTCACTTTGAAATTTAATTTTCAACACATTTGAGAAGATTTGTCCCTGTGCCAAATGCCATTAAATTTATACTAGGTTAGGAGTATAGTTATTCCACTTGCACTTGCACTGATATATTTACAGCTTTGCATGCACACATTTTGGCTCCAAACACTATACAAAATACTTTGGAGACACCAAAAAGTCATTTATATAGACAAATATAGAAATGGAACAGTAGCTTATAATTTAAATTGTGCAACTTATTGAAGCTTATGCGATACAAGGTTTTGAAAATATATCAACATTAGGAAAGTTTGAGTTAAAATGGCTGTCAGTGGAAAAATTTACACTTATATTTAAGTGGTTTGGTCTTTAAAACCAGTTAACTATTTTAAATGAATTCAAATGACTTATGTCTCCATTTCAACCTACTTATCTAACAATTAAAGTCAGTAATTGAATTGCAAAGTAAAATGAAAATTCCGATTTTATCTTTATTTTAAAAATTATGGATTCTTAAAATTCATCAACATCTCATTAATGAAAAATTCTCAAAGATTTTCTCTTGCTTCTTAAGGACAAAAGAAAACACAACAACTCAAATTTGGTCCTGTGCTGAGATGCTTCTAATATAAGAACACATAAAGAAAAGCCCTTTAAGGGCAATAACAATAAATTCTACCGTCAACGCAGAATGTGCCAACGAAACAATTAAGTTAATTTTCCAAACAATTTGTCACATAACATTAGTTGCTTATTTTTTTTTTTTTTTTGAGTTTGGTATTATAGCTTGTCTTATGTGTTGCGCATAAAATTCTACTCATATGTACGTACTATGTTTCCTTTAAGAAACCAACAACAACAAAAAAAATAACCCTTAAGACCTACACAAAACATACCACCTGCAGCATCTCGCACATCCATCTATATGACTTTAACCAGCAATTTGTCGAAAGACATAAAACATTCCCTAAACGAAGAAGCTACCTACCACCCTATATATATTCTACGTTTCATATATAGTATATACACACTTTAGACCAAGTCATCAAAATTTAACTCCATCAACATAATTTACAACATCCTTAAATGTCAACCTCAAAAACAGTAGCTTTTAACCAATACTGAATGTCAGTGACATGGTATAGTGGCTTCTTGGAAAATAATACAGAGCAACAACACAAAATATGGAAACTTGCTGATGCTGTTATAAATATTTTATAGTCAAAGGCAGATTAAATAATCACAAGAACTAAAAAAAAAACGTTAAAAGGGTGATAAGTTATGATCAACAAAAATACATCTAAAATGTTCTGTAATCTGAAATCAATTCCAATTCATTTTTGTTTTGGTGTGAGATCGAATCAACTCATAATAAATGTAAATCGAAAGAAAAACACGAAAAGTGGGTGGATATACCACGCATTTGGGAATATATTCTCAGATTTATAATTGCAATGCACACTAAGTGCTTAAATTCTAATCAATTTTGTAATATAACAAGAATTAGAAGTATTCCACTTAAGAAAGTATCGTAATAAGAAATCCGTGAGAAGTGGGTGGATACCACGCCCTCTTAATCTATAACATCAGATTTTTGTATTTATACCCACTAGACTACTTCCACTCTTTTAAATTCCATCATTATACAAGAATCACAAAAATGTCCCTTTTATAAAGGACTTAGAAGTGGAATTATTAACTGTCATACCTAGTATAAGAAATTGGGTTGATACCACGCCCTATAAATTAAAAACCACAATTTTCTTATTTGTTTCTAATAATTCAGAAGGATCCAATCGAGCTAAAGGACTTAACCGATTTAATAAAGAACTCAACAAATGATCAGAGCGGAATCTCAAAATTTAAGCCGAAGAATAAATGGTACAATCATGAGTGCGAAACAGCCAGGAATAAAAGTTATAAATTACTCAATATTTTTCGGAAAACGGAAAACCACGAAGCGAAAGAGAACTATCTACGAGCTCAAAAAGAATATAAAACTATTTGCAAAAGGAGTAAGTCCACATATAACAATGAGCTTGACCTCAAAATAAGCAATGTAAAAGACAGTAAGTTGGAAGTTGGCAAAGGAAATACGTAACCAAAATCATCATCAATAATTCAGGATCGCGATCTGGAAGAAATTATAAGTATTCTAAAAAAAGTTAAACTAAACAAACCACCAGGAGAGGACAGGATTACCTATGAATTCTTCATACATGCAACAGATGACTTCTTGGAGCAACTGGCACAGGATTTAATAGGATGTTGAACGAGTGCAAAGAAGAAGAAGCCTTTGTGAAAACAATTATCTTTCCCATATTTAAAAAAGGGGATACAAATCAGCCGAGTAATTACAGGGGAATCTCCTTCATGAATTGTGTGGCCAAGATTATGATGGGAATTCTCAACGAGAGGCTGTACTCATGGGTGGAGGCAAATGATATACTTACAGAATTTCGGGCGGAAAAAATATTCGACGGTGGATAACATTTATAATCTGGCATCAATCATTCATCTGAAGTTGGCACAAAAAAAGAAGGTGTATGCATTTTTTGTCGATCTGAAAGCTGCATTTGATAAAATCTCAAGAAAATTGCTTATCTACAAACTACACACAATAGGAGTTTCGACAAAATTTGTAAACTTGATAGAAGCCATATACTCCAACACACAATCAGCTGTTTTTACGGGAGAAGAGCTCTCCGAATATTTTGAGACACTTTTTGGAGTCAAACAGGGATGCTTGCTATCACCGTTTCTTTTCGCACTGTATATAAACGATTTGCATGAATCTTTAGGAGGAGGACTCTTTATTGACTTGTTCAACATAAGGTGGCTGCTTTATGCAGACTATATGGTTATACTTGGCGGATGATGTCACGGTCTTGCAGCAAATAGTACCGCAACTGGAATGTTACTGCATTAAATGGAACCTAGAAGCAAATCTAGTACCTGATGTACTAGTAGCGTGATGGTTACGGTTAGTGCGTTGGACTAACTAACATGCAAGGGGTCTTGGGTTCAATCGCTGGCTGTGCCACCTAACTTTTTTCACGGCTACTGCCTCTTGCGAGGAATTGACAAATTCTCCAAGAGTAATTCTTGTCATGAAAAGTGCTTTCTCAAATTAGCCGTTCGGATTCGGCATATAAACTGTAGGTCCCTTCCATCTCTGACAACATTAGTCGCACACAGGAATGGTTGAGAGTTGTAAGTCACTAGGCCCTGGTTCTTCATGGACTGTTGCGCCACCTAATTTATTTTTTTATTTTATTTAGAAGTAAATCTATCTAAATCCAATATAATGGTGTTCAGAAATGGTAAAAGGTTATCTAGTCAAGAAAATTGGACATTAAATAGAGAAAGAATTCAAATTGTCTCCAACTATACTTACTTAGGAGTTTTACTTTCACCAAAGATGTCGTTTTCAAAGCACGTAAAAAAGAGAAACACTGCAGCCAAGAACAGCATAAATCCGACGTGGCAATGCTTTCTAGCAAAAAAAAAATATCAACTTAAAAACCAAATGGAAACTATTTCAGGCGGTTTGTAGAGCTATTCAAACCTACGGTGCTCAGATCTGGGGCTTTGAAATGTTCGAAGAAGTGGACAAACTTCAACGCTATTTTTTGAAACGAATTTTAAAATTGCCTACATTTACTTTAAACTACTTCTTGGCAATGGGAACTAGGGTGGAGGACGGACATTACTATACCCTTGATCTTCACCTCAGATATACATATATCGAAAACAATATTCGAATACAGTGCAACAAGACTACCGCATCAGCTAACAAAAATACTTTTGAGGGAAAAATTGTTCTGGGTAAAGGAATTGAACAATCTTGGATATTGTTTTGGATTGCGTTGGGATGAGAGATCTATTTCTCAAATTGATTGGATCCAAAAAGGCAATGATCTATTCTGGCTGTTGAAATCAGAGGGTCAACAAGAAAACCTACAAAGGGCATCTGAGAGCAGTATGCGCATCTACAAACATATTTACATTAACGATGGTTTCGAACTGAACAAGATCACCTGGATTTTTAAGGCAAGATGTGATTTAATCAAGCTAAATGGAAACGGATTTGGCCAGAACGAATCATCATTATGTACTGTGTGCAGCTTAAGGGAGGAAGAAAACATCCAGCACTTCTTGGGCAAATGTCCGGGTTTAAAGGAATTTGGGGTGGCCTTCCTTGGGAAAATTTGGTTAACAGAAGCGGAAATAATCTACATACCTGCTCAAGGACTTGAGAATTTTATCACTGTAGCCTTACCATACCGAAATGAACTAGTGAGAGAATATAACCATTTTTTTTTAATTATCACCAAATTTTGATTTAAAACTAATAATTGTTATAATATGTACGTAAATTCAACTATGTTTTGCATTTTTAACTTCAAAAGAAACTTAAAATCTTATTTGAAAATGTTAACTTCTAGATATTAATAGGAAATAAAAAACATTTTACTACTACTACTATTTGTTTCTTTCTTTTCCACCACAAGGGCTACCTTCATTCATAAATTTGAAGAGTCCAAGGTGTCAGGAACTGCTTCATAATTTTTGTGAGTGGTCAGTCAGTGAGTAAGTCATTTTATGAAAATGTTTGCAATTTTTGAAGTGCCGACGTTAAAGGGGGGGGGGGGGGGTCAAAAACCATCTGAGTTTGTTTCTTAAAAAAGGGAGTAGTTCCACAGCTCAAGTTCCTTCTCTAGTTATAGATGTTTGATTGCAGATCCGACTTTGACCATACTCATATAACATATGTTAAGTAAGTTTGTTATTTTAATATTGCATGTTCTTTAAAGCTTACATTTTTGACTACTTACTCATAACCTGATGCTATAAACTGATGGTGATGGTAATGGCACATTGAGTTGGTTGGTAAGTTTTTGTGGTACGAAAAAAGTAGACCATCCAAACCCAATTTTCACAAAAAGGACACAAAATTTTACCCAAAGGAATGACATGGATTTGTAATTGCTTTTGATTAATTATATACTGCATGCAAATTTATACACCTGGGATGTTTTAACATACCTATATATTTATATAAACTGGACTTAACTATAGCTAGATACATAGTTTTATATTATAGAGCTTCATTTTCGTTGATAAAATTCATTTAAGTGTTCTTAATTTAATTGTTTTTCTATTAGGGACATACAATTTAGCTTAACAAATTTGTGTTTAGGATGAATCTAATAACACACCAGGGATATGAAGAGACTTTTGTACGATTAGAAAACATATTTAATTGTTCGAAAATGTAACTCTCATTAGTTTTCGTTTTAAAAATGAAAAATACTCGTAGATATGAAATAAATATAAAATAATATTTTTTAGTAATAAAACACATTTTCAAGGTATTAGATTAAATTTTTCAGTTCCAAAGCTCCTGATCATTCTTCATGTTTATGAATGCAAAGAAAATTGGAGTCAAAAAAGAGCCCTGGCTAACACCAATATTTATTATTGGATTCTGCAAATTACTCGAAAACTAAACTGTGCACTTATTAAAAAGTAAAATAAAAGTATATTTTTGATTATGGAAATTGTTTTGGTTTGATAATGTTTGAAAAAATAGTTTTAACTTAGGAACAAATTAAGTTATTGTAATCGTACAGATTTGTCAAACTAAAATGTTGACATTTCTCCACGTTTCAAGGTCCCTAAAAACTAAATGAAGTAGTTTGTGTGTGTGTGCGTTCATACGTCTGTACTTTCAGCTGATACCTTGTTTTATCGGCTATATCTCAAGAACCGTCAGAGACTTCAACAAAAATTTGTTTTACAAAAAATAACATCAAATGCTGCAAAAAGGCTGATTTTCATTTAAACGGGCCCGTTAATAAACAAAACTGCCGTTACTGGGCTCCAAGAACCCATATCTCTCGATTGAAACACCAGAAACCATTGCATTGGCTTAGGGTAACTGTTTGGTACGCCTTATGGGATAATTGGACCATTTTTTTCAAGAATGCTCGAGGCCAGGCGACAAATGTCAATAGATTTTTTAAATAAGATTTTTTTAAATATAATTTTCAAAATATAAATCTGTCGCCACACTAAAATAATTGTATGGATCAAAGAAAAAAGTTTTTAAATATCTGTTAAAAGTTTTAGAAAACCGAATTGACAGTTATTTTATACAACACACAAAAACGTTAAAACTATTAAAAATTGGTTTAAAATTCAGTTCCAACTCGAATATCTTGGCAAAAATTAAAAATATTTTCTTCAAATTAATTTACAGTACACTAATATTATTTTTAACATTTAGTAAAATTTTAAAGTATTTTCTTTATAAAATAAGAACCTACTAAAAAAACTACAAAAAAGAGGCTGGGATGCGACCCACACTGATAACTTCCAATCCCGTCTGTCAATTTGTCTTGCTTAAAAGTTTGTCTATATGTATCAATTTTTACCAAATTTGCGTACTATTTTTTGTAGATTTTATTTTTTTGTGAAAAAACGGACAGTTGTATTTTTATAAAAAAATTACTGAATATCGAAAACAATATTTTCTGTGAAATAAAATAAGTTTGAAGCCAATATTTTTAATTTTTGAAAAGCTATTTGAGTCGAAAGTAAATTTTTACCAAGTCAATTCAATTCTGTCAATTCAATTATTTTCAAAATTTTATCGAATGTTGAAAAAAATTAGTTCGAAGCCAATGTCTCAAATTTTTGAAAAGATATTTACGTGGAAAAACAATTTTTACCAACATTCAATACATTTTTTTAGGTTTTTATTTTTTGTAAGAAAACTGTCAATTCGATTTTTTTCAAATTTTTTCCTAACGTTGAAAACAATATTTCTTATAAGTTAAAATTCGTAAGAAGCCAGTATCTCAAAGTTTTGAAAAGATATTTGAGTCGAAATTCAATTTTTACCAACTTTGAGTAATGTTTTTTTTTAGGTTTTTATTTTTTATAAAAAAAACTGTTAATTCAATTTTTCTCAAAATTTTATCAGATGTCAAAAACATTATTCCTCGTTGCACTTAATTGTTTTGGAGATGAAATCAGATTTTAGTCGTAAAATTTTTGAGGTGACAAATTTTTTTTCAGTTTTTTTGATTTATAAAAAAAAACGTTAATTGGATTTTTAACTTCCCATAGGAAGTTATTGTAATGGGTCCGATTTGTCAAATTGAAAATTTTGACATTTCTCGACGTTTTAAGGTCCCTAGAGTCGAAATAAAAGATTTTTAGAAAGATGTCTGTGCGTGCGTGTTTACGTACGTCCGTACGTCCGTACGTCCGTATGTCCGTACGTCCGTACGTTCGCGACGTTTTTTTCGTCGTCCATAGCTCAAGAACCAGAAAAGATATCGACTTCAAATAAATTTTGTTATACAGATACCAATGCAGAAAGATGCAGAACGGGCTCTCAAAAAAATTGCGTGGGTGGTTTTTTTACCATAGCAGTTTAAAAAAAAGGTGAAAATTTTGGTTAATCCTAAATATCTCATGAACCAATGACGCTAGAGACTTGAATTAAATTTTATATTATATATTGTAACGTGATACAAAACAAGTATATTTCTGGAAAAAAATCCAATTAACGGTTTTTTTTATAAATCAAAAAACTGAAAAAAAAAATTTGTCACTTCAAAAATCTCACGACTAAAATATGATTTCATCTCCAAAACAATTTTGTGCAACGAAGAATAATGTTTTTGACACGTGATAAAATTTTGAGAAAAATCGAATTGGCAATTTTTTTACAAAAAATTAATAAAAGTTGGTAAAAATTAATTTTTGACTCAAATATCTTTTCAAGATTTTGAGATATTGGCTAAAAACTACTTTTATCTTTCAAAAAATATTGTTTTCAACATTCAGTAAAATCTTGAGAAAAATCGATTATACAGTTTTTTTACAAAAAAATAAAAACTGAAAAAAAAATTTAACAAAAGTTGGTAAAAATTGGTTTTCGACTCAAATATCTTTTCAAAAATTTGAGATTATGTCTTCCAACTAATTTTAGCTTATAAATAATATTATTTTCAACATTTGGTAAAATTTTGAGAAAGGTTGGATTGACAGTTTTTTTTACAAAAAAAAAAAACCTAAATAAAAACAATACTAAAACTTGCTAAAAATGTACTTTCAACTCAAATAGCTTTTCAAAAATTAGAAATATTGGCTTCAAACTTATTTTATTTTACAGAAAATATTGTTTTCGATATTCATATATCATTCGATATAAAAATCCAACAGTCCGGTTTTTCATACAAAAATTAAATCTACAAAAAATAGTACTCAAATTTTCTGAAAATTTATACATATAGACAAACTTTTAAGCAAGACAAATCGACAGACGGGATGGGAAGTTATCAGTGTGAGTCGCATCCCAGCCTTTTTTTTTTGTTAAAATATACTTGTTTTGTATCACGTTACAATATGTAATATAAAATTTAATTCAAGTCTCTAGGGTCATTGGTTCATGAGATATATAGGGTTAACCAAAATGTGCACCTTTTTTTAAACTGCTATGGTAAAAAAATCAAAATATGCTACTAAAAATTGGTAGAAATTCGTTTTCGACTGA
Organism: Eupeodes luniger; assembly: GCA_951509635.1. Taxonomy (NCBI): domain Eukaryota; kingdom Metazoa; phylum Arthropoda; class Insecta; order Diptera; family Syrphidae; genus Eupeodes; species Eupeodes luniger. The sequence goes on from OX608073.1 coordinate 56,809,698, forward strand.
AAATTTCAGGAGAAAAAAAACACAAATATTGAAATCATACTTTTTTTATCATCTGCAAAATGTTGTTTCTAAGTTTATTTAAGTTAATTTTTGAAAAATTGAATTTACAACTTTTTTTAACAAATACATACAAAAACAACAATACACTGGATAAGCCTCTTTCTTATATTGGTTTCATAAGGAAAATTGATCAATGCCGTTTGTACTATAATTTGTTCTTATGTTAAAGTTGTCCAAAACGAAATTTTATGTTAAAATAGCGGATAAAATATTTGGACTTTTTAAAATTTGTTTTTATGTTTTTTTTTTTTTAAATGTTCATATCATAACCGTTTTTTCCAATTCGGTTGACAAAGCTTACAATGAGCTTGTGTTATGTAAAGAGACTTTGTATGGGTATAACTGTTGATAAAAGTTTTTATTGACAAAGTTTATTGTTTTTAAGAATGTTAAGGACGCCATGGGATAGTAAATTTTTCATTATATTGCAATATGCGAAGTTCCAAAGTTATTTAAAAAACCTTTTGTTTACAGGGTTATTTGAAACCTCACTAATACCAGATTTTCTTTTTCGAAAGTAAATTTCAGACAGTTACTAAATTCTATTTGAACCAACCATGGGACATCCTGCATACATGTACATACCTTTTAATTTTGTTTTTGTTGTTGACTTTCTCCCGAAGAAAATTCAAGGTTCTTCTTCTTTGTTATTAAATTCTGGCAATTTGAAAAAAAAAAAAATATTTCTAAGTCTTCTTGTTCTTTGTGCATTGGAGAAGACCATCTGAAAGAAAACGAAATTCCTTTATTTCATACGTAAAATTTTGTTTGCAGTTTTGTTTTTATTAACAACAAAAATAATTTTTAAATATTGTCGAGATCTAATTTACAAGAATGAATTTATTTTCCAACCTTAGGAAAACCACATGTATTTGAAAGAAGTTTCTTATTAGTGATGAAATAAATCTAAAAAAATTGACAACGACAACATTTTCAACTTTACTTGCTGATAGAAAATACAATTTAGACTGAAAAATAATGTAAAAACATAATGATAAAAAAGTACGTATACGCCTCAGTGAACTATTACAAAAATAGTGCCCTACATTGATCCATATGAGAAAATTTTGATTGGCAACCCATAAACACAATTTGTATAGTTTTTTTCTAATAAACTCAAAGAATGAAACATATTCTACTTTTTTATTAGTTCACCAACTGCCACACCTAACCAGTTCCATTAATAGTCTTTTTGGCATTTTATTTCATTTTTACAACATTGTTTCTGAGGGTGCAAAATGTGTCCTCTCATATTTTTTCCTGACCTTCACTTTGAATAATGTTACACGAATATGAATATTTTCATTCAAAGCAACGGCCATATAATTTTAATATCAAATATTTATAAATAGATACAAAATATGCGTCACCAGCTTGTTAAAGAATTGAAGACCCTTTCATTTCTTCTTTGCAGAAAGTGCGATAAATGATTTATAGTAAAATATATTTAAATTTAAAATACGAGTATTCATGCGCCTGTGACTTAAAGCTGAGTATCAAACAAAAATCTCTTTTAAAAGAAAATAAGAGAAACAGAAGAATTAGTGCTGCACTGCCATCCGTGTACATAGCTCAAGCCTTAACCCTTAAGTAAAGTCTAGGCTCTAGGTAATTGAATTTTGTTTGAGAAAGAGAAAAATGTAAACAACTTTTCGTTCATTTTGTTTCAACACTATACAAAATTAATGATACTTTTTTAATACTTTTTCACTACTATTCTAGTACTATTTATGATTCCTCTTAAATTTCATTCAAAATAAAAACACGATACACAAGAAACTAAAGAGTTAAACTCTTTAAGAGAAAAAACATACCTCTACTCGATAGTATAACAATTGTAGATAATTGATAAAACAAATCGTGGAAAACGTGAAATTCGAAAAATGGACTTTGAACAGCGACCCAAACAGATATTGGACTTTGGATTCAAGTGATGATCGGTGGCGGCAGTGGCGGTGTGTAAGTTGAATCTTTAAAACCATTTGTTGGCATGCAGTTCACTTTTTGTAGATCAGACTTAAATAAAGCAAAAACTTAACAAAAAAGATACAATTGAAGAAGTATATAGAGACAGAGAAATATAATAGTTTGTGCTGCCTGCAGATGCTGATATCTACTCTACTCGCTGTAGTACGCATTGATAAACACGTTTCAGAGGTCTTGAGGTTTTTGTTTATTTCTACTCATTTTTCTGTTGTTTTGTATCTTATTCTTTTTCTCTGTTTTGTTTTTTGTTTTGTATCTTTGTATTTTCATGCAAATGTTTTACTTTTTATTTTGACGTGAGTTGCTTAAAAATTATTCCCAACTTGCACCACATTATACGTTAACCTTATGATGGCTGCTTTTGTAAATAAATTAACCAATCCGCAAGTGTGACAAATTATGAGTATGAGGGATGATGGGGTAGATACGGGTGCGGCATAGAACCGCATTGTATTTGGTTTTATTTTTTCCTGGTAGTTAAAATGAATTTCGTCCTCTTTTATTATTATTTGTGATAAAAAGAATATCCCAAAAATGCTTAGGTTCGGTTGAAATTCAAAGTGGTTTTATGGTGGGAGTCAGAATTACTCCCGCCGCGGTTGGAGACCTTGACTTGGGAGCTAAATTTAGTTAAAGAGTGTATTTTGAAGATAAATACATATGTGGCAACGAAGGCAAAATGTAATTAAACTAAAATGGTTTGTGGAATGAAAATGACATAAGATAATATATCGAGGGAGTAAATTTATACATCAACATTTATTTATAATAACTGTATATAGTTTTTAGTTTCATTGCTGTTATTGTAGTTGTTGTTATTATTTATGAAAGCGAGAGAGATTAATTGAGATTGAAAGGATACATTTTTTGTGTGTTTCAATTTTTGTTGTTGTTGTGTCTGCTCACTTTACTACATATGAAAAGTTTAATTGAAGTAAAAAACTGATATGTTTTTATATAAAGTTTCGAGCTTAAAATATATATGAACATTGAGTGAAACTGACAGTTTAATTAATAGTGTGTATATTTTTATGTTTATTTTGCATTTTTTTTTTTGTCGAACATGAGTTTGTTTAAAATTGATGTACAAAAGGCAGAAACAAATAATAAACTGATAGACGGACGAAATATTTTGTAACATAAATTTTTGTTGCATGAGTCTGTTTTGGAGGTACACATTACATAATAGATTTGTTGAGGTTGAAATTTGTTTGAAGTTGAGATTTAGTAAAAATTTAGAATTTTATTAAGATTTAAGGTAGAATGGAAATGACATATGTATGTATTTTGCTGGAGAGCTATTTCATAGGTACAACATTTCATGCACATCAAGAGAAACAAAAATCAACAAGGATAGGAATTTCCTTTTTGAAAACAGTGTATAGGATTTTCGATTTTTAAAAGAAATGAATGAAGATTTACTTCATTGTTAAAATAAAAAACAATTACCAGTTGCATCCAGTAGCAGAAGCATTACCAATTGACACATTTACGTACGAATTTCCTAGTTAATTTCACGAATTCCATCTTTGAGTTTTCAAATCGAATTTGGATCATTAGTACAGACCTTATCTCTTACGTAGCTAAAAGAAAAAGTTAAATTAAATTGTTGCTAAATGCCTCGATGAAAGTCCTAGCAAAATTACTTTACAAGCGTCTTGATTAATGGGTACAGAAAAATGACTTGTTGATTGAAGCAAGGTATCTGAACAGTTTCTAGTAGATATAGCAATGAGACAAGGCTGCTGTTTATGCCCTCTCCAGATTCACTAGAACTTCAAATAACAGTGATAATGTTCGTAGATTATATCGTTATTCTTGCCGAGTCAACTGATAGTCTTCAATTAATTATAAATCGATTGTTCGAGTACTGCAATAAATGGAGATTCCAGGTAAACCTCGACAAGTCAAAAGATATGATTATCGCAACGGAGGGGGGAGGGGACATTTTCGTAGCGAAAAAGGGAAATTTTAAGAGCAAAATATTGAAATCATCAGTGAATATAACTTTCTTAATATGCGAATTTCCAGAAATATTAATTTGAAGAACCTCTTGACAGATAAACTAGCCAAGGTGAAAAATGCATTAAATGTGACTTGGAGAAGTGATGCACACAAGAGATATCCAGTTAGCAGAAAAATATCAAAACTTCAAACCGATATGGCCAAAGCGATTATGTTCTACAGTGCACAAGTTTGGGAACACATAGAATTTGAAGAAGTGGATCAGATTATCGGATACTTTTGAAGCGTACTTTGAAACTTTCCAACAGTACGTATAACCATATCCTTTTGCTGGAAACATGTCTATCTCCGTTATTTATTTCAACTCTTAAAATGCAGGTTGACAAGACAACTAAAATGACAACTAAAAAACAATATTTCATGGTTTGAGTCTTGGTTTAATTTAATCCAGTACTGTGAACTCTTACTCTTCCTTCAACTCAACAAGTGAAGATTTTAATTGGAAAGCCAGAAGCTCGTTTCACAGCAATATTTATGCGCAGTATGACTACAACTTAGCAGCTATTGAGGGTCTTTCAATTGGCGCGGTAGATTTTGGCGCCCCGTGGGGGCCATTTTGTTTTGATGACATCTGTCAAATCTTTTGTTTATTATTCAGTTGTTTATGCCAAATCATTACGGCAAGTTACACGATTAAACAGCACGTTCAAATTATAAAACTTTATTAACAAAATGAGTGTTCGTTAAAGCAAACGTCACGTATATTACTCTCATTTTACGATAGACGTGGTGGGCCTTCACAGTCGACTCTTCGAAGTTTGGTGAGCAAATTTGAGACGACCAGTTCAGTAAATAATTAGCTAACACCCGTACGTTCAGGGAACGCAAGATCGGCCGAGAACATCGTCGCGTTCCGTGAAAATGTTCAGCAAAATCCGAGGCAGTCTATTCCTCGTCGTGCATAAGAACTCGTCCTTTCTTTCGAACTTGGCGACTTGGCAACTTGGCGAATTTTGCGTCGGGACTTGGGCCTACACCCGTACAAGATCCAACTGACCCAGGAGTTCAAAGTTCATGACCATAGACAATGCCGTTTGTTCGCTGAATGGGCTTCAAATCGTTTGGAAGGGGAGTCCAATTTTGGCGAAAAACCATCTTTAGTGACGAGGTGCATTTTTGGATGATTGGCTGTGTTAACAAACAAAATTGCCGTATTGCGAGGTTCACCAGATGATATTGCATCCTCAAAAAGTTGCCGTTTGGTGTGGATTTTGGGCCGGCGGTGTAATTGGTCCGTACTTTTTTGAAAACGACGTTAGTGAGGCGGTCATCTTCAACAACGATCGCTACATAACGATGATAACTAATTTCTTATAGCCCAAATTGAACCATATGGACCAAGAGGACAAGTGGTTCCAGCAGGACGGCGGCGCTAAGTGCCACACAGCAAACGCCACGATTGACATATTGCATGAACGATTTGAGGGTAAGGTTATGTCTCGCAGGGGTGATGTGAATTGGCAACCAAGGTCATGCGATTTGACCCCGCTAGACTTTTTCCTGTGGGGTTTGTTGAAGTCGCAAATAAACAACAATTGAAGGATGCCCTAAAGGTGAACATAACACAGTCCATCGCTCAAATTCAGCCGGATCTATGAGGAAGAGTCATTGAAAATTGGACCACTCGGATCCGTGCCAAAGTAAGAAACCGAGAGGCGGGCATAGGAATGATGTCATATTCCACACTTAATGGCTTACAAGCGCCTTTAAAATATATTTTATTTAGGTATTATTAGTCAACTTGTAAACGATGAAGGCCATATAGTGAAACATAAACAAAACTTTGGCAAAATTCATTAAATACATATACTAGTGTAATATTTTAAACAACAAATTGTTGAGAACATTTTAATAAGAAGCAATTTTCTAAATATTTAGGAATTTACAATTTACTAACGAATGCAAATTAAATCCTTCGTTTCCTTTTGCTACTTAGTAAATTTCGAATTCCCTTTTAATAAAAAAAAAACGGGTATTCGAACATGCCTAACAGTTACAGTCCGTGAAAATAGACAATGCAAACAAACTTGAAAGGACCTATTAAATTGAATTCCAAACTGTAAACTGGATCATTCCATCCACTGCTCTTATACGATTAATTGTGTACAGATACAATCAAATGTCTTTCCGAAGATTTCGAAACAACAGTAGGAGTAAAGCAAGGGTGCGTTATTAGCACACTACTGTTTATCTTATACATAAATGATATCACAGATGCTGTTAAAGGTGGAATTGAGCTCCGTCAGACGAAAATTCCAGGGTAATTATTTTCAGATGATATCGTTTTCCTCGCAGAGACAGTTGAAGGCATGCAGCTTATGATCAACAGATTAGGAAGTTATTGTAAGAGTTGGAATCTATATGTCAACCTGGTTAAATCTAAAATGATGATCTTAAGAAGTGGCGGGGGAAGATATTCACGGCTGGAGAAGTGGGCGTTTAACGGACAGGAAATAGAAATCGTAAAGGTGTATAAATATCTGGGAGTGTTGATTTCATCGAATTACAATATGAAAAAACATCTTCAAGGCAAACTAGCAGATGCAAAGCGTGCTATCTGCTCTGTTTGGGGCAGCTGCATAAATAAGAAGAGTATTTCACATACATCAAAGCAAGTGATATTTCGTGCAACTGAAACAACCATTCTTCTATATGGAGCACAAGCTTGGGGTTACCGAGTGTTTGAAGCACTGAAAAAGTTTCTACGTTACTTTATTAAAAGATTTTTTAGAATACCCGCTTGTTCCCCAAACTATATGATCCATTTGGAGACTGGTATTCCGCCTATGTTTTTGGATACTCTTAAGCTTCATTTCAACTACATAATACGTGTATTAGCAATGCATGAGTAGAGAACACCAAAAATAGTACTTATGCACTTGTTGTCGATTGAAGGAGGATGTGTCCAAGAGTGCAAGAAACTAGCATCCGAATGTGGAGTAAACCTGGTATTTACAGTTGAAGAGCAAGTGCAATCGCTAAAACCAAAATTTGATGAATTGCTAAAGAAAAAAGAAAACCGAATGTACCATAAATTCATGGAAAAAGCGCAGAATTCGCAGTACAGGTTGTATTATAGCAAATTGAACCACTACTTAAATGAAAGAACATACTTTTTAGCTAACCATTCTACAAAATTAATAAGTACAATCTTTCGATTAAGGGGTGAATTATTGAACCTCAATTTCATACCACACCGACCAGAGTTACCAATTATATGTACCTTATGCAGCCGTTATGAAAGAGAAGATGTGTTTCATTTTATGGCAGTCTGTCCTGTTTTAAAATTTCGAGTGCAGTATTTTGAAGTTCAGTCATTGGAATTAGAGGAAGTGCTAAGAATTTTAAATGAATCACGTGGCTGGGAAGTACTTTTTAATTTCACTAGACAAGCATTAAAATATCGAAATTGCATTGTAAACGAACATTTTTGAAACAAGAAAGAAAAATATATTCATATATATGTTAATTAATAATTAAAATTTAAATAAGAATTTAAAGTATGTCAGTCTGGTAGACGGCTTTTATGCAAAACCAATAGGCTTTTTGTTAAAATAAGCAAAGAATGTTTGTACTTATTATTATTTTTATAAGTCAATAAAACTAAACTAAACTAAACTACAGATACAATCTCCTACTCCATTAGGATGTTTTACTACAATTTATAATTCGGTCTTATATATTAAGACCCAGATACAAACTGTTTCCTTGTCAAGCCTATACATACCTATGGTAAAATTCTCCATCATCGAGCTCTTCGATGATATTTGGTCGGTACATAAAACATCGCACTGTTCTGCACAAAACCGAGTATTCAAATATTTCAAAATTTCAGTCTTCCGAAATAAGTAAAATTGACAGAAATTATGTCTATGATAATGACAACTGGATTTAGCAAATTATTAAAACTTAAAGTAGCCATTCCTTGATATTTACTTTAGCAAAATATTAAGATAAAGTAAGATGTTAAAATCACTTAAAATAAGCTAAATCATATTTTAAACTTAGTAAATTGCTATAAATATCTGTAACGTTTTACTAAATCATTTAAAATTTTACGCTATTGACTTTAAATTAAGAAATAAAATTCAATTGACTTTTGCTACTGAATTGTTTAAACTTCTTGAATATCTCAACAGAAAATAACTTGAAATTCAATTATGGGCTGTAAACTTTTTAAATGTCAATTTTCAGCATAAAGCCACTTGTCAACATTTTTTTTCGAAATTCAGTAAAATTAATTTATTTCGAAGTTAATGAAATGTTTGAATTTAAAGTTTATTCAAAATGTAAGGATGAGCTTTGAAAATTTATTCTTGAAAAATTACAAGGCAAGAATTGAAGAACTGAACACGAAAATCTAGAAAATCATAATCGTCAATATCATTTCAAAACGGATGGTGTTTAAAAAGTTTTCATTTCATATTTCAATAAAGAATTTACAAATTTGTATTCTTAATCTAAGATGTTTGTACCAGTACATCACTATAAAGCTTTTTGCATTAAATATACACAATATACACCTGCTTGACGAAAAAATGACGATGACGATGTTATCTACCCATTAAACTTGCATTTTGCGTAATGTATAGTCTTTTACTCTCTGTACATGAGCAACATCCCTCCAGTTGCAATAATAATTATTGTGCTGAGGCAATTTCTCAACTTTTTTTTTCTGTCATCATCTATCCAGCTCCCCATCAGCCATACCCATGCACCAGCCCATCTCAAGCCCACCTCAAGCTCACATAGCATCAGCCTTGGATATGGCGTTTGGTATGTTTGTTATGCTTTCCTCTCTAACCCACCCAACCGGAAATTTGTCTGGTTTTGTGTGATCACTCTGTGAGCACGTGCCATTAAATTGTTCATTTGAAGCGGTGTGCTATAGTACATACACATACTATGCAGGGTTACCATGGCATGAACTGGCTCGATAGTAAAATATTTTTAATCCACATTCAAAACCGAAAAAGTAGCCCAAAATTAAAAGGCCCAATTTTAAAATGAGGAATCGTATTTACTCAGCTAACGTGCTAAGAAGATAATGTTGAAGCCAGGGTAAAAATTGGATTTGTTTGGGCTGTCATATTAAAGTTTGTGTATAAAGTTTTGGAAGAAAAATAACGCAATCTGGCAAGCCTAATACAATACTGTACCACATTCACAGCCGAACTCTGGGCTTTCTAGATCAAACAGAAATAGCAAACGGGCAACAGCGACAGCAACTGAAGAACCGAAATAAAAAATGAAAACAAATAAACAAACAACACAAACGTCAATGAACATAACAAAAAAAAAAGGAAGAAAATAAAAATCTAAGAGCATTGCAAACGAGGTAACAAAATAGAAAATAAAACTTCTGATTCAAACAAGGAAAGAAAAAGGTTTTTCTTTTACCTTATCTTCATCGTCGTCGTCGGTAGTTTTTGAGATGCTTTTTTTAAGTTTATCGTTTGTTTCTCATCTCACTAGCTCTTTTGAAATGAGCAGCATTTATTTGAGGTATGTAGAATGTCATTGAATTCAGAAAAATAAAATTCAGATTCATTTAATTTATGAACCTTTTTCGTATATTTATGATTTTGTATACTTTGAGTTGCATTGACAGAAATTAACCGTCGTTGTGGTGTCCTTCAAAAGCCTCCAAAAATGCTTAGGGTTTGTGGACTAATACTTAGTCTTACCTCTCAAGCTTTAAATGAAATTTAAAACTCAGCCCTCTTTAAAAGTTGGTGTATACACCATCCACTGGCTTACCAAACCCACCCACTAGACGCTGCATGGTGCTATTGCTGCTACGGGTCTGTTCAAGTAACTGCTACGTTAACCTCTCCTCATACCCAATTGAATATGCTGACTGACAACTACAAACGATTTCGGACTGGAAACGATTTATACCGACATAAGAGAGTGTTTCGGGTCAATGTGGGTCATATATAGGCCAACTCAGTCTTTAGTCTTAAATTTCAATAGAAACTTTTTGGGTGACATTAAAATGCCAGTTAATGGTGATGTATAAGTATACTTGATACATTAAACTTACTTTAAACATTATTGGAAATAAGGCAGCCCTGCCCTCAAATTTCTTTCTTTAAATAGCAATTAATCTTTCATCAAGTGAAATTATATTTGTCCTTAATTCTCTGTGAAAAATGAAGTAAAGCGAAATTTGTTTCTCTCTTAAATTTGGTGTCATAAAATAAAACCAAGTGAAATAAAGGCAACTTTCAAGAATTAGCCAATCAATTTTCAGAATTTGGTCTTATTATACTTAAAAATGAATAAATATAGCCCAATTGGTTTATTGCACTTTTGAGAATATGGTTTGCAATAATTGGAAAAAAAACCTTTGCATGCACTCAACCTCGCACTTAATCTTGTAGTATGCCCAAGCATGTAACTTTCAAGACCCCCCTTACATTCCGTACTGCTTATACTCAATGTAAAAATATGTTGGTCTTATTTCTTAAAGTAATTTGAAATATTTAGCAAACAATACTGAAGTTCCATTTATTGGGCTGGGCATGCTTTTTTCCGACCATATTTTGCAAATAAGTTGATGCCAATTTATCTCCAGCTATATTGAATGGATCATCCTGCCTCCAGGGAAATTTGGTTCGTCGTCGCCGTTATACAAGTCTGCAGAATTGGTCTATCCATATCATCAGCATTGACTGCAATTCTACTTTGATGCTTCCACTTTCGCCTTTGCAGACTTCGGTTCGGGGTTTATGTATTTGTGAATTTCGTTTCACCTGCTCATAAGACATTCTAACTTCATTTCTGCTTTTCGAAGCTCTCAACATCTTCGACAGCATGCTTCTCATGCTCTTTGTTTTTCCTTCTGAGAATTCGGTGTTCCTCACGCGTCTTCTGCTCATAGAGCTCGTGAGCAGCTCTCATTCTTCTATGCAGAGCCGCTTTGCGTGCCTTTTGTTTGGCTGCATTTATCTGCTGAAATTCCTCATCAAACCAGGTTTCAAGTTAGTGGTTTTTTGGAGCCCGGCATGTCAGATGCGGCTTCACTGATTGCGTCTTGGCAATGTTACCACTGGTTCTCGATACATTGTGTTGGCAGCAGAGAACTTTGAAAGAACTTACTTGTAACTCGATCGGAGAAGGATCTGGCGTTCTCTTGCGATTGCAGTCGTTCGACGTTGTAGCTTCTCCAAGCATCGCCCTATTTTTTGGCCGGAAACCCAAAGTGCTACCTTGGCTACATCGTGGTAGTGGTCCATGTCCATGTTAGATCCTCGGATAGTTCTAGCATCCACGCTGCTGGAAACGTGACAATTGCAATATGGTTAGCGGTAGATTGGTCTGGAGAACTCCAAGTTCCTTTGTGGATGTTGAGGTGTGAAAAACTGGCTACAGAAATTCGTTGTCTGTATATTGCTACCGTGAGTTGTCAACATTAAATCCGTCCGTATATACGAAGAGGATTGTTAGTGCTTCACAACTAGTTTTGTCTTCACTTTTTCAGGAAGTTATTCCGATGCACAACCTTTAGCCTTCAGGACAAGATCCTTGTTTTAAACTCCAAGGGTGAGAGCCAGCATAACAGCCTGAGCTCATAATATGTCGTAGTAGCCCTATAAGCTGTTCACTAATTAGTTCAATCTAAGTGGAACTGTAGACGCCACCGTTGATTCCATCTTGGGAATTCCTCAGCTACCATCTAGATGAAAGGTGCTTTAGTGGAAACACCTCTCCCTCCCTCTCTCGTTTGCTATCCCCAACAACTTTTCACTGGGGTTCGATCGAAATCTCTAGTTAAGGTACAAGGCACTCGATGTTTACCTCGGGGAGGTGAGATTAGGAGTGGTGGCTTTTTGAGAAAAAACCTGTGAACACTCGTGATCTCTTGAATGCACATATCTAACATTTGCCACAAATGCCAGGTTTATTAAAAAGAAGATAAAAATGTGTTATAACGATAGTCCTTTAATTAAAATATTTCTTTATCATCAATGACTTCGTCTTACCTTTATGATTTTTTAAAACTACAGATATAATTTGCCGGTTATATTTCTAAGATTTCAGAGAATTGTTCTTTGTCAACTTATTAAAGCAGGAAACAAAAACAGAATTCCTCACGCAGAAGTCAAATACACTACTTTTCTTCTATTTCGTATTTGACTTGTGTGATAGAGAATAATTAAGAAATTTAATCGTATCATCAGAGTTTTGACTGGAAAAATTACAAACAAATTTATTCGAAATTGGGTTTAAACTTCTGAGAATACGATTATTTCCGAAATGAGAACAAAAAGCCACTAATAGCTAATACTGTTGAACATTAGATACTCGTTAAAAATTCGTTCTCAAATTGAAATACGTCATTATGATTGAAAGTAACGTAATAAACTAAAAGTCAAAGTGTTTTGCCACTCAATGCTAGCAACACAATAAGACTTTCAATGATTTTCTCATAATAAACGAATGTCATTTTTGTACCCAGTAGCAATTAAACTTATGCATATTTGATGAACTCTAATTGAAACCTTTCGAAAAGTACCGGTATCGGCATTTCTTTTACATGTCGATTTCCTTAAATGACATTAAACAATTCTTAATAGTTCAGAATTGTTCTGATATATCACTGTCTGATACATTTATTTATGTAATTGTTCATTTAATATCAAGTTATGTACATACTTTAAAACTTCATTGATTGTTTATTATATATATATATAATAGATATGGAATCATTGTTGACAATGAGTTAAATGAAAAATATGCATCACATTACAAGGTTTTTTTTAACATTGCATTGGTTGTCATCAGCCATATTACACCACTTCACTTAGATGACGCTTGGACTTGACAATATGAATTAAATTTCTTCTTTTTTCCGTCAAGTTCTACAATGTGCCTGTTTATTGTGTAACCACACATTACAATATTAAGTAACCGCAAATCATTCAAGTTCAAAAATAAAAAAAAATTCATAAATAATATAACTACAAAAGTACACAGCATCATTAAGTTGTCATGGGAAACAATATCGAGTATAATAATGAAAGTAATTTAAGATACGATCGATAAATGCTTGCAGTACCTACACATCTATTATTCACTTCTGTTTATAGTTAAACATTTTATTGTTAATAATGATTTGCAACATTTGATGTGAATTATTTCATAATATCTAACTAAAATTGCATCCAAAGTATAACTAATTGAATGATATGTAAATTGATAATAGTTCGTTCTTGTTGATTCTCACAATTTTAAAGAACATTTTGGGAATAATTTCATTATTTTTCTTTATTTTATTTTTGCTTCGTTTAGATATATATATGTATATTAAATTATACAGCCTAATAACCTATGTTTCTTGAAGAAATTACTGAAAATTTGGTATATCTTATAAAACACGAAAAATGTAGATGCAAAGGTAGAGGAACTGAAATCAATGAAATTATTAAAAATAAAAAAACCGTATATAGTCTGTGGCATTTGATAATCTATGCTTTCCTAAATACTGTTCATGCAATAAATTAATTTGAAAAGAAACTAATGTACTACAATTGCTGATCTAGGTATAGTTTTGCTCTCGTCAAGAACCCTTTTACCCGCTTAATATAGGATGTGATATCAATTTTAATTGAAATAAAATAAAAACCAATTGTGTGGTTTAGAAAATCGAAAAAGTGATGAAATAACTTTTGTTTATTAAAAGAGTTGGAAAAAAAGATGACCCCATCTCATCACAGATATTTTCCAGCTCTAAAGGTTTTATATTATGTATTTTTAATCATTGTTTTCAATTATTTATAATAATTATAACAGACAAAATATCAAAAATTATGTTTTCTAATATCAGCTTGCTCTTTAGCATGGAATGCCCTAACAACGGTTTTCAATCCGATATGCCAGCATTCTGGTCATCAAAATTATTGAAAATTGTGAAATTTCAGTCACTATAATTAAAAAAATACTTTTTAAATATGTATGCATAGTGGCAATATGTGTCCTATCAGGTGCACAACCCTAGAGTGACAACAACTCTATACTTGCGATTGAATTTGACCATAAGATTCTTGCTAGTTTTTAGCTATACTTCCAAATTCATATGTTGGAACTATCTTGATTCAAAATCGTGACCATTTGTTGTGTTTTCGTTTGACAAAGGGTAGAATTTAATTTGAAGCTCTGAAACATTGCTTGGGTAGGTAGTGCAAAAACATGCAATAAAATGAGTCTTGGAGTTTGTGACACTGTACTGGCACTATAATCAACTTATATATATGGATTTACTATGTCATTATAACAGTGCTTTTTGTCCAATTCCAACCTAAGAACTATATTATTTTATAACCTTTGTACAGTGTATATGTTGTCCTTGCATTGTGAATGTCACGCTCAGTTAAACCATATAAATTAACCAAAATATCCATTTGTCGAATAAAATCGTGATAAATGAATATTTCCGTGGTAAAAAGATTAAATTAACAATAGACAACAGCTATCAGCGATATGTCTCCATTAGAAAGCATGAACTAGCATTAAATTTAATTATAGTAATGGTGCGACCCTGGGGTGGTGTGGTAGTGATTGCGATTGGTAATGGAGGTTTTTGATATTTGACTAAAATAAGTCCTGTGTTTTATTTAAAAAAAAATTATTCTATTTCCAATATATTTGATGTTTGTTATTAAATATTAAAATTTAGAATTTTCAATCGATGTTTTTGTTTAATCAGATCATTATGAGTAAGATCGTAAATAAATACCAGGTTTTGGATTATTTTTAAAGAGATTGTTAGATTAGATGAAAATAAATATAAAAAACAATATTTGTAATATATAAAGATAGATAGATAACCGTAGTCAAAATACAACAGGAACTCCAAATAATTAATTCATGTAATTTTGTGATTGCAATCGGTGCCGTGGCATAAGGGCAAGTGTCATAAAACCAAATTTTGCAATTTGGCCTTATGACACTTTTCGAAAGCGTCATAAGGCCAAATTTCAACGTTTGGCCTTATGTCGCTTTCAGAAAGTGTCATAAGGCCGAATTTTTTTGCGACTTAAGACCAAAAATTAATTTACCTGTACAGTGCTGAGAATAAAATTGCATTTGTTTAAGGTGGACGATAACTTCTTTAGGGTGCATTGATCATATTAATTTTGATTTTACTTTTTCATGCGTTAAGAAATACCTTGCTTTTGAAGCAAAACTCAGGTCATATAAAAGGCCAAATAAATGTTATTGTTCATCTTAGACAACCATGACTTTACTCAATATCTGATGTATGACCTTTTCGTATCTTTGTTCTCATGACTGATGAGTAATCAAACATTTTAAATAAATTTGGTTTTGAGTGGCGAGATCTAACATTGTCTTTTATTTGTTGTATAATACTTTGAGCTAAATCTATAAATGGTGTTAGGTGAAATTCTTGTTATATCTATGTTATTAAAATGCCCTTGATTGGTTTTTTTTCATCTTTTATTTTATTATACTGAAACGAAAACAAGCATATTTATGTACTTTGGGAATGGCTGTGGCTATTTCAGAGCAGTCGTAATTTTAGTGGAAGCTAAACCCCCATTTATTTAGCTTGTCGTTAATTGTACGGATAAAGAGGAGAGGGCCAAAATGACTACCTTGGGGCACACCAGAAGTGGCTAGAATAGGATTAGGACGTGCGAATCTAAATCGGATATAGTAATCATGATTCTCAAGCTAAGAAGTAATCCATTGCATAAAAATAGGTTCAAACCAAAAGAGGAGAGTTTGAGGACTATAAGATTATGAGAAATTTTGTCAAACGCTTTACTGAAGTCAGTAGAGATCATATCAACTTCAGTCCCGTTTTTTTAAGGCTCTTAGAGTGAATTGAAGGAACTCTACAACGTTTGTGGTTATAAGATCTATTTTTTTAAGAAACTGTGCTGTGTTGGGGTAATTAGGGATCTACAACGGAAGCTGAGGAATTCATATATATTTTTTTTTTTTATATAATAAGCACACACTCAAGGGGATATTACTACCCTTATTATGCACAGGCACAGTGTGAGCACTAGGAAGAGGAGAGAGGGTTTAAAAGGAGATGTCGGTGTACATTGGTTTTGAATTCCTGAATATTGCAATGACTTGGAAAGACAGAGTGTGGTAAGGCTTTCACATTCGCGTAGTACGGTTAAGGAACGAATCTCTGTATTTGACAGTACGGCCGAAGTTGGGCTCGAATGTATACTGATGAGCATTTCTAGAAGCGCGATTATTACGGTTGAACTGTTTAAGGGGAGGAATGCAACTGGCTATTTCAATAGAGCATAAGCCGTTAAAATAACGATAAAAAAGGGTCAGACAAGAGACCTTACGACGATGTTCAAGCGAAGTAAATGAACTTATGATGATATTATCATCTATCAATTTAAATGCTCTACGTTCAATACTATCCAAGAGTCTTAAGTAGGTTGCAGGAGCACCAGCCCAGAGATGGGAGTTATACTCAAGCTTTGGACGTATGTAAGTTTTGTAGATAACAGCCAGATCAGAAGGGGTGAAATATTTCTTGCATCGCCTAAGGAAACACCTTGCGGCATTTTTGGTGACATCACGTATGTGATCATTCCACAAGAGGTGGTTGATGACGCACATACCGAGAATGTCGAAGTGTTCAGTCTCATTGATGCAAGTGCCATCCATAGATAGTGGCAATGGGGGTATATCTCGCTTTAACGATACAATTCTTTCAAAAATGTTTCGGATATGAGAAAGTTTATCATGCGGTTCCTTCTTGTAAATTGGAGTTACAAAAGATGTTTTTCATATTTTATTAGATATTCCTTGAGATAAGGATAAATGAAAAACTTTAGATAGACGAGTTACAAGAGACGAGGAATATTTTTTAGAAAAATGCCAGGAAGACCACCACGAACCGGAGTTTTGAGAAAAATTGTTTTCATTGGCTGATGGAGGAATGAAAAACGGTTAGAATGAACCCAACGGAAAATTTAGTAAATATTTAAAATAGATCCAATCAGGTGTAAGATTCCTGACAGAATGAATTTTTTAAAAATAATGCAAAGTAATTAGCTTTATTTATTTATATAAATACTAACGTTAAAAATTCTTAATATATACTTTAAATCTAAAATCTAAAAAACTTAAACTAAACAACGAATTAGTTTATGTTGTGTTAGTAGTATCAGTTTTTTTTTTATGTCGTACTGTCCCAAACAAACTTGCTACGGGTTTTTAAGCCTCTTATGTCTGCGTTAGGAAGGCCACTGGCATACCTTATCGTATCGCGACGAGTGTTTGAAAATTCACAGTGACTGAGGTTAATAAGTGTATGTGTAATGTTCCTGTCGGGGGTTACTGGAGTTCTCGTGAAGGTCGTATGTCCGTCCGACGAGCTGACGCCGTGCACCGCAAGCAGGCCGCGTCCCCCGGAGCTTGACATTCCAACCTATCCTTTCCAAACTCTTCCTATCACTTCTTCATACTTCATCCTTATCCTACCCTTCCACAATACCTACCTCCTCTCCTCTTGCCGCGCTTCATTAATGAAGGACAAGAAAGAAGGGACACCAATTTGACTTTCTTTTTTGATAAACGAACTTAAAGAAGCATTTGGAATCGGTAAAAGGGTTAGGTTGAATTTTATATAAATATCCTTGGTAGATATAATTGTTTAGATCGTTGAAATGAAGATGAGCACCAATGTACTCAGAGTAGCCAGTATTACATTTAGAGCTTAGGAAAAATTCCCACAGATTATTTGTTTGGTTACGAAGCGATAGAAGTTTAAACAAATGTAATTTTTAATTTTCACTGAAAGTGTTATTCCATCCACTACAGCTTTGCCACTTGATACATGTGCCGTTTTGAAAAATTGAATAAAATAGAAATTAAAACCAGTAATTTATATCCTATTAATTTCTATTTGAAAATTAATTTCAGTAAACTTAATTAGTTTTATTTCAAAACAAATACAATACACAAAGTTATATATGGCGTATTTTATATTTCTGCATTCAAATTGATAATTTTTCATTTGTAATTGATATAAATTAAGTCAAACACATACTTGTACTTCAGACTTTTAAAAGCCCAAGCTCATTATACGTACAAATTAAAAATAGAAAATGATGATCACATTCAATGGATGTAATCGTGCAGTTTAATAATCTTTGAGTATGATACTCGATTGGACTATATCTGAATACTTTTGTTATACTTTGATTGAATAATAACAAACAATTAAACAAATAGTTATAACAATTAAATCGAAATAAAGTCTCAACAATAATTTTATAAGCAGTTCAAAATATATACCTACAAAGTTTAAGTGTTTATTGAGAAAAACTAGTTGACATTTTTATTTGTTATTGTACTTTAAATAATTAATTAAAATATTTTAATTGATTCGGAAATAGACAAAAATGTCGCAAAGGTTTTGGGTTTTAAATTATGATCACGCTATCGTCTATAAAACAATAACATAGTTTAATCATTTAAGTCGCTAGAATACCCTGGTAATGCCTCTTTCTTCACCCTTTTGTACCGTTTTTTAAGAGGACTATTATTATTCTCTACAGTGAAACAGCTAGTTATATTCCTTCACTTAAATAATTTAAACGCAATAGTCGCTTCGTTACTTTCAAGCTCAGTTTTGGTCATGCTGTCATATACAAAGATTCGTTCTTTAACCGTACTATGCGAATGTGAATTACAAGGTCTTTTCTTGTCGTTGTAACATTCAGAAATTCAAGACCAATGTGTACGATAGCTATTTTAATACCCTCTCTTCCTCTCATTATGCTCACATTGTTTTTCGGGCATAACAAGAATACACGAATCCGCTGGAGATGAGATATTGACGTTTCTTTAAGTAATGTTTTAACTCGAATTTGAAGAACTCTTTTTTATTTCTTAAATTTACTCAACCAATATTCAACTATGCAAAATGAACTATTGTTGAAATTATCTTAAAGAAGAGATCTCTGTTCAAAAATGTTCACCAATTTTAAAAAATCAATAAGCACTTTATACGAACGATTACGTACGACTTAGTTTCAGCATTTAATTTTTCACACAAAAACTTCAAAATTATTTGAGCTTGTGATGCATTTTCAAATATTTTTGTATAGTTTCCCATGAGAATTTACAATTCCAAATGAATTTCAAACTTTTCCTTACCATTCCATCAATTCAACTAGGTATGCAATTGTTTTGGTAGATTTGTGGTTAAGTGATGAAAATATAGTTTTATATAGCCAAAAGTGTTGAGAGCTGCTCTTGTATCAACTTATGGTCTGGTCATATAATAAATTAATTGTGGATTTATTCAAATGATTTTATATTGTCAACTTTATGAATTTTTAAAATAAAGTGGTTTTTCAAATGTATTTTATACTAATAACATAATTTAAATATTAAATTTAATTAATAAAAAATAGAACGTTTATATTTGGTTTGCAGTATAATTTCGTGTCAAAAAACAAAACTGAGTTATCTGAATGTACATGAATAAGTGTCCTATACATATGTATAGTACATATAAAATTTATAATTTATGCGAACATCATGATGCAAGCTACTTTTGGTAATTGATTTAGTTATTATATGAGTCGAACAATATATTCATGTATGTATAACAAAGTCCACTTAAAGTTAAGTCCCCCAAGGAATCACTATACTCCAACTTATGTATGTATATGTTGCCTGACAGCATTCACATTCTTCAATATTCATATAGTTTCAACTTCAACATCTCAATTAGGCCAGCAATAAAAGTTGAGTGACAACAACTTTGGGTCTTTCTCTCTCCGTTTTGTTGGCTTATAGACTATAAAACTTTTTGCGCCTGCATTAAGTCACGTAGATTTTATACTGACTTTTATAGACCAGTTTTGTATTTTTGTTGCTCTTGTCTTTGTTTAATACAACATCAAGTTTACGTACAATATTAACAATTAATTTCATCAATGAACTAAACAAAAAAGCTTCAAGCATTTTTAAAGTTTTGTTTTAACAAATTAAAACTTAAAAACGACAATTCACACTTTTTGGGTGGTAGATAATTGTTGGTATGGCAGTTGATATATTATATTTATTTGGCCTAGAATTAAATTAAGATATGGGGAACAAAGATCAGAACTAGAAAAGATTAAAGAAGTAAGTTATTAATTATAGTGTAGAGTTGTACATTTGCGTTGTACGAGTTTTCTGTTTCTACAGCTTTCGTCTTATGAAATTTGACAAGTAAAAGTGATTACTAAAAAATTTACAGACTGAAACTTTCCGAATTACCTACAACAGTGATGGAAATTTTGCAGTCGCAGTTCCAGAAACTAACTTTTAAGTCGTCGTGAAGCACCTTTCAAGTGAGCTGGTGAAAAAACTTTAGCTGTCTGTGCAAGGATAATGGTACAGACCAAAACCATTTTCATTTTAAACGTTTACATTCCTCCAAAAAGTTTGGAGTATGTTTATAGCGAACTCTTCTTGGCATTAGACTTTCTTATCAATTTGTTCTGTTCTGACACCAATATTTTACTTTTAGGTGATTTTAATTTACCACACATTGACTGGATTCATCTGAAGACAAATCATGTCTTTTCTCGATAAAATCCTTCTTACTGACTTACAGCAAACAAGCTGTATTAAAAACTCAAAAAATCGAATTCTCGATTTAGTACTTTCTTCTGAAGCTGTTATCACTCTTGTTCTAGAATCTAGATCAGGAATTACTACTATTGATAAATATCACCCCCCATTGGACATTTTTCTTGACTTAAATAATCACCTTACTGAACACAGTAATTTCTTTGATTGCTTGTATAATTTTGATTTCAGAAGAGCTAATTTCCAGTTGTTATCTGAAGATTTAACCATTTCTGGAATTGCTGATACATTAGCATTTCCTACTATTGACGAAGCAGTTTCATATTTTCATAAGATCCTTAATTATTGTTTGGAAAAAAATGTACCTTTAAAGAAATCAAAAAATACAAACTTTAGCCATGAAGAACTTATTTCAAAACTCTGTATCCAATCAACTTCTCTTTTTATGTTGAACTCTTTAACGAATTTAAGTCTCTTTCTAATTTTTTATTTGCTAGTTATGCTACTGATATGGGCACCTTTTTGAAAGAGAATCCTAATAAATTTTGAAAACTTGTAAACTTAAAGAAAAAATCAGATGGCTTTCCAGTTAACTTCACTTACAAGAACCTTTCGTTAGATAAAACTGTTGAAATCTGTAACGCTTTCGCAACAAATTTCCGTGAGTCATTTGTTAATAGCCCTCAAGAAGTTGATGAAGTATATTTTCATAATCTTCACTCCTTTTCACAAACTAGCTGTAGTCACATCCCTGTGCTACAGAGTACGGTCCTTGATCTTTTATCCGCGTTGAATGATGACTGCTCAGCCGGCCCCGATGGTATTCCCCCGATAGTATTAAAAAAGTGTAGTAATGCTTTTGTTGAACCCCTTACGTTCTTATTCAAACTTTCTCTAAAAATAGGCAACTTTCCCAGTATATGGAAGAAGTCATTTCTAACTCCAATTTTTAAGAAAAGTAACAAGTCGGATATAACAAACTACAGGCTCATTGCAAAGCTATCTTGCATTCCTAAATTGTTTGAACAAGTTGTTTTTGAAAGTGTAGCATTTTAAGAAAAAAACTCATTTGCGAACAGCAACATGGTTTTGCGAACTACCGTTACAATACAAATCTCCTCTCCAACATATTTTCAAACGCTTTAGAACAAGGTTATGAAGTTGTATGACGTGTATACACTATACACTGACTTTTCTAAAGCTTTTGACCAACTTACGGAATTATTTTATTCAAACTTAAAGCTCTTGGTTTTCCACCATTTTTCTTAGCTTGGATCAAATCATACCTTAGAAACAAATTCTATGAGGAAAAATTTTCTGTTCATTCTGTCTATTAACGACGTATCGTCATATCTACTCTCAAGTGAAGTTCTAGTTTTTGCTGATGACATGCAATTTTTAATTGTGGGAAAAATAGCCTTGCCCTCAACCCATTCAATTGCCAGACGGTAACTTTTACTAAAAAACGAATCGGTAGTGTATTTGATTATTGTATATTACAGCAAAAACTCTGTCGCGTCTCTACATTTAAAGATTTAGGTGTTCATTTCTGTTCCAACTTAAAATTTACACATCACATTAATTTTATTGTAAATAAAGCAAGTTCTATGCTTGGTTTTATAAAACGTTGGGCAAAGGAGTTCAATAATCCCTATGTTACTCTTTATTTGTACAATTGCCATTTTCGTCCTCATCTTGAATATGCTTCCCAAGTATGGACTTCCTATTACGAAATTCATAGAAAACATATTAAACCAATTCAACATAATTTCATTTGCTTTGCCCTAAAGGGTCTTCTTTGGGAAAATCCTTATGATCTGCCTCTTTATGAACATAGTATTTTGCTTCTTCAAAAGCAATCTTTCCATCAAAGGCGTGTTAATAATGACTTACTATTTCTTCATCAACTCATTAATGGTGAAATTGATGCACCTTATTTGCTGTCTTGTGTACATTTGAATTACCTAGGCGGAACTCATCACCTGCGTACATCTGATTTTATACATATTGACTTCCATAGAACTAACTATGGGAAGAATGAAGCTTTAAGTTGAATGAGCATTTTATATAACTTAAACTGTTCATCGATAGATTTAAATTTAAATAAGGTGGGATTAAAATCATTGTTTAGAACCAGTGCTCCACTATCATAAACGTCTTTATTTTATTTTTTTTTGTACTGTAATAATTTATGTTAAATGTTAAAGATGTTTTGTATTTTGTGCGTGTGTTAGGCTTTAATTGTATTATTATCTTACTAACAACTAACACATGCACTTATGATGAGCCTCTGATCGTAGTTTGAAGCTTCCTATAAGCTAACTGCTTTCTGAAAATTCTGAAGTGTGAAACCATTTGCGTTTCTTAAGAGCAACTAATTATCAGTCATTGCTTCAAGAATTTCAAGACGAAGTTCGTGAAGTTATCGAGAACATAAAGGTTGGTTAAATTTTAAGATCCAATGTTGAATGTGTACCACACCTAAGCATTAGGTTTGTTTCCATTTCATTTGACGTTTCCCAATTTCAGTCTAACTCAATTTGAACCTTGGAAAGATACACACAAGAATTTGCTATAAACTTGGTCTATAGGAGATGTGAAAACACCAGTGCATGCTCGTACAGCTCGTACTGGAGAAAATATTGCTGCTGTTCGCGATAGTGTCGCTTAAGTGCCGTCCACCTAAACTCGTCGTGCGTCGTGCCCAACAATTACACCTCTCACACTCGTCGTTGATGAATACTATGCATAAAGAAAAGACTTGTTCGTAAAAATCTTGCAAGGTGCAATTAACTCAAGTACCATTTTAGGCGTCGCTCGTCTATGGTCAGAATGGTGGCAAGAAATATCAACAGAGGACACATTAAATTTTCAAATAAAATCATCTTCAGTGATGAGGCACATTTTCGCCTAAGTGGATTCTTCAATAATCCGATAGTTCGGTAAAATAACGGCATAGAACGGCAACTATGCCTCAGCGTCACGGCCGGCGGTCATTTAGCCGATATTTTGATCCATACATAATTGAACCATAAAAATATTATCATAATAAAAATAAATGACAATAATTTCCTAAATTATTTGGGTTTTTATTCGAAATCAAATAAAATCGGCCCTTAACATTTAACTACCCTGCCTTTACATCCGCAAAGGTACGAAATATTCAGGGAATTATCGATAGGTTTCTCCTCAATTTCCTGACTCTTCCGCCTTCTTTAACGAGTTGATTCCACTGCATTGAGTGTGTCCAAACTACCGTCATTTGTGCCTTCGTGTAATAGGGTTAAGTCAATGGTTCCCTGACCAGTTTTCCTATATATTTCTAAGCTGAAACTCCGATTTAGCTTGAAAACCCGCAAGATGTTTGGAAGCTGAAGGTTTATAATTTAATAGTTATCATTTTTATAATGTTCTAAGCTTATAACAGCACTGAATCGACGTTTGATGAAAACAGTAGCTGGGACTTCAATTTAACAAAAGTTATTCGTAAAAACATTATACAACATCTCGAACGTAACCTTAGATTTCGCTTTATCTTGTTTCAGTATAGACAATACTTCCAAGATATGGGAAACTCTCTTCTACTGGTTTTTGAACAATTTTTATCAGAGAAGATGACTAAGAGTCCCACGACTTCTGGTGCTCTCTCTCTAATCTTGTTGTCACTTGATGGGTATAAAATGATCCTTATGTCGGTCTTATGCGTAGTATAGATGTTTGAGGTATGTTCTAAAAGTCTATCGTACTCCTTTGTTTTCTGTCACATCACTTATCACAAATAGAAACATAATTGTTGACGGCATGCAGCCTTGTATGACTCCATTCTGGACTTTAAACTCTTCTGAAAATCTGAGCAAAACTTTCTTTCCACATCTTAAGCTGATCCTCACCTAAAATTAGCAGCACACCATCTATATCTTTCACTGGGTGTTATTTTGAGCTCTGAACACCAGCGAGCTAAAGGGCTATTTTGTCGCACCTGATTGCAGATTCATCTCAATGCTGTATGTGGATGTTAATTCTAGCTCGTTTTTTTCTTCTCCTTGAGCAGCTGCTAAATGATCTTTCATTTCCTCCCTCTCGTTGGTATTTCCACGAGCCTCTTCTTGAAACTAGGTGTTGGTTTCTTAAATACGGCCTGACTATTTTTTAGCATCTGCATTGAAAACAATTTTAACAGGACTCCAATGGTTAGATAATTCATGGAATTTTTTTTAACATAATTTCTAGCACTCCTCGTTTTCATTATTTTCCAAAAATCTAGCCGTATTGCTTCAATGTTGGCTTGAGTATTGGCTATCTATGTTTCAAGAATTCCTGGTTGGTAAGATGAACCGATACCAGATTTATTTTTGTTTAAAGTAAATTTCCACAATTTGGAAGAGTAGTTCTGGGCCTACACAATTCAAGATGAATTGCCATATCTAACCGAACAGAAATATCAACACAGTTTAAAATTTTCAACTTTCAAACCATAGACAACAACCATCAAAACTTTTCATGAAAAACACTCTTAATCATAATGGAAACTCTTATTGAAGAATCAAAAAGAAGAATGCAATCTTTTTTGAATGCGAACCCATTGACTGCAACAAAGAATGTCTTCATATACTTCACTTTGATTCTATGACTTCTAATTTTGTTTACACATATTTCGTAGAAGTAGAAGAACTTAATTTCTTCTAAAAATAAAATGGAAATTTATTACTTCTACTTCTATTACTAAACCAACTTCCTTGACTAATTAGAATGGAATTTATAGTTATTACATTTTGCATTAATTTTGGGTAACTAGCGTTTTTTAATATTACTGCAAGGATTATCTTTTTCGTCTAATTCCTTGAGATAAGCTTGTAACAAGTGCTTTGAGATAAAATTTTCCAGTAATTTCTCCTGACTCTACTTGCAATGTTAACAAAGAATAATCTGTATACATATAAGGTGTGGCTTTAAATTTTTCCAATATTTAAATGCCGACAAAAAATCCCCATGGAAAAAATTGCAAATCACTCTTAATTTATTGCAAAATAAGCGATGCTTGTGAAATGTTAATAATAATGTACTCACATAGTTTTACATGTCTTACTGAATTTGATTGATTATATTCATATTCTTGTGACAGCTTGGTGGTAAGAGCTTACATTTGTTTTTTTTTTTTATTATTTTGCTGTGAATGATTTGCGGTTATTTAATAATACTCTTTTTCATATAATATAATATATCTTCTATATGTGTTTATTGTTTAATAAGCAAATCACGGAAATGGAATAAATTACAATCAAAAAAGAATTATTGCAATTGACATTGTCAAAATGTAATATTATACTATATGCTGTAGAGTATATTTATTGTACAATGTACACGGTACTTTTATGTGGTTACGAAAACCGTAATTGTCAATTACAGTCTTACACTGTCTTCAAATATCAAACGGCAAAGGAAAGCGTGGTTTTAAACTAAGCTGATACAGGAAATTTTATTTAATTACAGTGTGATTAATTAGATATGAATTTTTTTAGAGGTTTTTCGTTTAAACGTTTTCACTTAACATTTTTACTAAAGACCTTCATTTAATTGGTTGGAATATAAATAAATTAGTATCTTGAACTTTTAATCCAAAAAGTTGTTTTGGCTAAGAAACAAATAATGGGTTCGTATAATAAATATTCGTCATCTGCTCGAAATTTATTTTATGGCTATTTGTGTGTGATTTCTTACAAGTTTAACAAATGGTAGCTTCTAACTATCAATTTTAGTTCCATGCATTTTTAAAACAATTGCAGTAAAGCTAAATTAGATACATTTTTTTTGCTTGGTTATTTTCATATTGACTCAAGAATTTAGAAATTTTTTTAGAATTTTAGAAAAAAATTGTGCATGATATTATTATGCATTTAAGAAGTAAGGTTTATTGTTTACTCATATTAAAGAAACTAGTATTATGACTTACTTGTATTTAATAATTTTTCACGAATTTAATCTAATAAAAATATAAATTCCGCTATTAAATATTATCTTAACTGATTTCTTATATAGAAAGTTAGGTAAATACAACAAATATGAAAACTAGAATAATTTGGAGGTACACTATGGCGTATGCGTACTTTTTATCTATGGTTTTGCCTATACTTATTATTATTTGTATGGTGAACGTTTGAATACTAATAGAGATCAGGTGAAAATATTTATTAAAATATAATACTCGCTTTTCAAACTAGCTTACATTCAAAAAAGCAGTTAGTTTTAATTTAAATAATTGATAGAGTAAGCTTGAAATAATAATATGAATTTGTATTTCAAATTTTCATCACTTTTTCGATTTTTTAATGTGTATACATATGTATGTATTTAGGGATTGCCCCAAGACGTCTGGCATAACAATCCTACGAATCACGAACTTTCACGCCCCGGGTATTATATTTACATGCAATGAGTTTTAAAAAATACAGGTGGGTCAACAGCATACTGCAACAGCTTTCAAGATCCGCACAAAGATGATAATTTTCATGGAAGTATTTACGCGACTTGATGAAACCTAACAACACTTTTTTTTATCTATAAAGCCTTTTCGTAAAAAGTTTTATTTCTGTTTTGTCTCGTCTCCACTTTTCTTTTTAATAATGAAAATTTTTTTCATCAAAAGACTGTTACGGCGCAGGGACATAAGTCCCCGGGACACAAGTCCCGAATTTCTTTTTCGGGACTTATGTCCCACTTTGCTGGGTCACAAGTCCCGAATTCGATTCGGGACTTATGTCCCACCCTACTGAGACGTAATTCCTGAAAAAATATTTCGGGACTTATGTCCCACGGTGCCGTGACATAAGGGCAAGTGACATACATAAGACCAAATTTTAGCCACCCACAGGTGCTTTTATTCAAAAAAGCTGTTGATATTGGCGCCTGCCTGGCGACTTTACATACCCTAAGCGGAGCAACGAAGTTGCGTGAGCGGTTTTGACCCCGAAAAAGGGAGTTAAAATCCTGAGAACCCGCGAAGCGGGCCACCCACAGGTGCTTTTATTGAAAGAAGTTGTTGATATAGGCGCCTGCCTGACGACTTTACATACAACTTCTTTCAATAAAAGCACCTGTGGGTGGCCCGCTTCGCGGGATCTAAGGATTTAAACTCCACTTTTCGGGGTTCACACCCGCTCACGCAACTCCGTTGCTCCGCTTAGGGTATGTAAAGTCGCCAGGCAGGCGCCAATATCAACAGCTTTTTTGAATAAAAGTACCTGTGGGCGGCCCGCTTCGCGGGTTCTCAGGATTTTAACTCCCTTTTTCGGGGTCACACCCGCTCACGCAACTCCGTTGTATCACAAATTGTTTTTGTTTCATTCGGGACTCATGTCCCATTTTTGGCTAAAAAATTCAGGACTTATGTCTCAGTAGGGTGGGACATTAGCCCCAAATCGAATTCGGGACTTATGACCCATCAAAATGGGACATAAGTCCCGAAAAAGAAATTCGGGACTTATGTCTCGGGGACTTATGTCCCTGCGCCGACTGTTACTACTTACATATATAATTCTGTTTGCAATTATTTATGTTATTTTGCAATAAATTTTAGATAATATGTTAATTGATGAAGTTTCAAACAGCTCCGAAATTGGTCTCGAATTTCGATAAAAAGAAAATACAATATCCAAAATAGTTATAGTGTGATAGTTATATTTTCCCGTCTTGTCTTGTGGTTAGGTTTAAAAACATTGTTACTTTTCGTTTACTTTCAATTGCTTTAAGTCAGTTGGCTACTGTTCGAGACCATACCAAAAAATTGATTTTAAATTCTGTAGATAATAATCAATAAGTTTCTTTAATTTGTATTAATTATTAATTTAAAGAGATGTCTATAACTATATTGAAATATTTAAAACTTCAAAACTAATAACAAATAATAGTTTTAGTTTTAAAGCATTTAAAGGTACAAGTTTTTAAGCTGACGAAACATAATTTTCGACCATTCCAGCTATAGGTACATTTTTTCGTTTCGTAAGTAAGCATTCTTAGATTAAAATGAAAACAATTTCTAGATTTTTGTTTTTGGAATTCTTACCATCATATTAAAAAGTGCCAAGGTGTGTTTTTGAGTTTTAAAAATTGTAATCCTTTTTTTACAAATCAATACAAACAAAATCCCCACAGAGATACTCGTACTTCCTCAATGTGTACAGCTAATAACGAATTAAGTTTAACAACAATTTTCTAATGTCAAAAAAGGTTTATGTTGTGCTTTTCCTTTCAAGATGTTGAAGTTAAAGAAAAAATCCTTCAACTCTGCAAAGAAAAATTATTTTTTTTTGTTCCTATCTGCTTTTTCACAAACACATTCCTCAAACAAACATATTTACAGGAGATGTATATAACAAACAGTGATGTTGGGTGTAAGAACCCAACCGAAATAATTCCCTGAATAACAATCCGCAGGATACGGAAAAGCAAACGAATGGGTGTATTGGAGAGTGGGTGGAGGATAGGATTTGGTGAGAGTAGAAATCTTACGTACATTACCAGTAGAAAGTAATCATCAGGACGTTATGCTTTCGTGCTCTTAAAGTAGATTTGTGTGTTTTGAGATGTCGTCTTTTTGCTTTTGTTCAGTAAACGCTTAAATCTACATGCAAAAGCTGTTAGTAATGGCTGCGCTAGCTGGGGTTTGAAACTAAACTACGTATCTCTATACGAAGACAATGCTAAATAATGTAAGGAGTTAGTTTTGGAAAGTCAAAGAGATATAAATAGTACCGTTTAAGTTCTTGGTAAATAGTATATTTTCTTTGAAGGGTACATTAGTTTTTGTGACAGTATACGATGCATTGAGACAAGTAAAAAGTGTTGCAAATGATTCTCTATAAGATGATGGAATCAAATGCAATGTTGAGTTTTTGAATTTAACATTTTGAGAGAAGTGAAACAATGACGGTTTTGAGAGTTTTCGGGATTTTCAGTTTGGAGGCCGATCCACGAAAAGTTGGTTGAGGTAAAATTCCAATTATTTGTGGCACGTGGTTATCATAAGTCTTTTTACAAACTTTCTCATAAAAATGCAATCGTGTCCATTAGCCTAATCCTTAAACCTTCACTTTTAAGCCAAACTATGAACTTATAACCATATAAGACTAAGTTTCTAACAATCTATAGTTGTTGTTTTTTTTTTAGTTGTATACATATTTTCTTTTATAAAACAATTTTCCTTTTCCCACTATACTTTTTTTTATATCAGAATCATCTACGATAAATGCACTCAATTTCCATCCTAGTAAAATTTTTAAACTTTTTCAAAACCTTAAGCCAAGTTAAGCAATGTCAATAACAAGGTCTACAAGCAAACTTTCAATGCAGTATGGATCATAGTAGTTAAGCGAGTACCTTATACATACCCTCTATATAGCTAAGCTACCTACCTTCCTCTTTATACTTTTATCAAAGTAGATAACTTTCGTTTTAAATATAGAAAAACGAAGCCCTATGCATTTTAATCCTATAAATTGTATGGAAAAATTCAATACCGCACTTGTGCCAAGGCTTTTTGTTTTTATTTCAAAAAATACTACAACAAGAAAGGAAAATAAAAACATTTCATCTTGTAGCTAAGCCAAGCATATTGTGTTTGTGGTGTTGTTAGTACTTTTATATAGTATATGTTCAAATATATATGTATACATAGTTTTAAAGTATGTTCATCTGAGGCAAACGATGCAATTTATAATGCTTTCGGGGGGATGGGGGTAAATAAAGTGGAAATAGGAAATCCCTAAGAACGAGCACCTGAGTGTGATGGTGTTTGGTGTGCACTGTGCATGGGGCCAAGTTCAAAATTTACATTATATTTTGTAGCCTTTAGAATAAAGTATAAGCCTTTGTCATGGCCAATACAATATATGCGCATATATAGTGAAGTTGATATGAAAAAATATGGTGTTGAGTGAAGTGTCAAAGTTATTGGCAAGGACATGGTTTTAAAGTGAATAAAATTTGGATATAATTTAGTTCGAAGGAGAGGTCAATATGTCAGACATGTTTTCAGTAGTGACACAAGGCTTACAAAATATACTTATTAAACAGTATTAAACAATTTGTGATGAACCCCTTAGTGATTAAGAGATTTTAATAAAAACATCATATTTTATAACATACAAATTTATTTAGTTAGGAAAATATATAAATTTGTATTTGAAACTAAAACAAAAAAGAGCCTGGGATGCGACCCATCCGTGCCCGTGTAAGATACAAAATTGTAAGACAATATCTTTCTTTGTTTTCATAATACTTTCTTCGAAAATCATTTCTTTTCAATTTTTTGTTACTTTTTCGTGTTTTCTAAAAAAGTTTCAATTAGATTTTTCTTTAAAATAAACTTAAAGTAAGAAACAATATTTTGCGTATTGATAAAATAAATTTGATTTTATTCAATAAATTTTTAGTCCAAAACTAATGTATACCATTTGAGCAGGATTTTTTGAAAGTTATTCCCATAGGAAGCTATTGTAATGGGTCTGATTTGTCGAATTGGAAATGTTGACATTTCTCGACGTTTCAAGGTCCCTAAGAGTCGAAATAAAAGATTTTTAGAAAGATGTCTGTGCGTGCGTGTGTACGTACGTTCGTACGTCCATACGTCTGTACGTCTATACGTCCGTACGTTCGCAACGTTTTTTTCGTCGTAAATAGCTCAAGAACCAGAAGAGATATGGACTTCAAATAAATTTTGTTTTACAGATAATAAGGCAGAAAGATGCAGAAAATCTCAAGAAAATTGCGCGGGTGGTTTTTTTTACCAAAGCAGTTTAAAAAAAAGGTGAAAATTTTGGTTAAACCTAAATATCTCACGAATCAATGACGCTAGAGACTTGAATTAAATTTTATATTATATATTGTAACGCGATACCAAACAAATATATTTTTGGAAAAATATCCAATTAACGGTTTTTTTATAAATCAAAAAAAAAAC
The DNA here is from genome assembly GCA_951509635.1 of Eupeodes luniger. Lineage (NCBI taxonomy): Eukaryota > Metazoa > Arthropoda > Insecta > Diptera > Syrphidae > Eupeodes > Eupeodes luniger. Next base: position 56,841,319 of record OX608073.1, read on the forward strand.
TGAAACAAAATATTATTTACCTCGAAAAATTTACGAACAAAACACGATTTTATCTCCAAAACAATTTTGTGCAACGAAGAATAACGTTTTCAACATCTGGTAAACTTTTGAGAAAAATCGAATTGACAGTTTTTTTTATAAAAAATTAAAACCCATAAAAAACATTACTCAAAGTTGGTAAAAATTGAATTTTGACTTAAATATCTTTTCGAAAATTTGAGATTATGGCTTTCAACTTATTTTATCTTATAAGACATATTGTTTTCAACATTCGATAAAATTTTGAGAAAAATCCAATTAACAGTTTTTTACCCAAAAATAAAAACCTAAACAAACATTACTAAAAGTTTGTAAACATTGAATTTCAACTCAAAAATCTTTTCAAGGCTTTAAGATATTTTTAATTTCTAATTTTTTGTTATTCGGTAAAATTTTGAGAAAAATCTCATTGACAGCTTTCTTACAAAAAATAAAAACATAAAAAAAAAACAATACTAAAACTTAGTAAAAATTTACTTTTGACTCAAATATCTTTTCAAAAACTAAAAATATTGGCTTCAAACTTATTTTATCTCTCAGAAAATATTGTTTTCGACGTTCAGTACATTTTTTATAAAAATCCAACATTCTGTTTTTTTCATAAAAAATTAAAATCAACAAAAAATAGTAAGCAAAATTGGTAAAAATTGATGTTCGGTTCTCCATATCTCGTGAACAATAGAAGATATTGACTTCAAATTAATTTCATTCATCCAATTTGTATTTGTTTATATAAGAAATAATTTTTTTTAAGAAATGCTACTAAAATTGGTAAAAATTGGTTTTCGAATAAAAATCTCGTTAACAAAAAAATAATTTCGAAATCAAACTATTTCATTATATGCAAAATATCAACTGAGAACTTTTTAAACAAAACACGAAAACCTACAAACTTTTAAGCAAGACAAATCGACAAACAGGATGGAAGTTATCAGTGTGGGTCGCATCCCAGCCTCTTTTTTTTTATTGAAATAAGTACAGATTTGGTTTATAAGATAAAACCATTATTTTACGTCAACAACAATAATTTGCAGAGAATGGAATCATTTTGGAGACAATATCTTCATTTATTCAAGAAATATCGAGAATCGAACTTCAATTTTTATCAATTTTATGCAGAATTTTTGGTAGATTTTAATTTTGTTTTATTTAAAAGCTTCCAGTTGGATTTTTAAAACAAAATCAACTTAATGTTGAAAACAAAATTTTTTGTAAGATTAAATGAATTTGAACCTAATATCTCGAACTATTGAAAAGATATTGAAGTCGAAAATCGTTAAAACCAATGTAATAATGTTTTTTTTTAGGTTTAAAAAAAATGTGTATTGAAGTTGCAAGCTTTATAGGTTCGTGAGATATTTTGAGTCAACTAACATTTTCACTTTTTTTAAATTGTTAAAGTAAAAAAATCACGCCCAATTTTTTTTAAAGTCATTTTAGCATCTTTCTATGTTAATATCTTTAAAACAACATTTATTTAAAGTCAATATCTTTACTGGTTCTTGAAATATGAGCGACGAAAAATGATATTCCACGTACGGACGTACATACACAGACATCTTTCTAAAAATCTTTGATTCTTGGCACCTTAAACCGTCAAAAAATTCCAAAATTTTCAATTCGAAAAATCGGACCGATTACAATAATTCTTATAGAAATTAAACGAAAAAAGGTTCTCTTTTAATACAAGTTATTATACAGGATTTTCCATTTTGCGGTTTTAAAAGTAAACGTGAATAAAACACTTACAAAATATTTGTTTTCATGATATTTCTTTTTATTATAAATTTTGAACATTAAGTGTGAAACACTGCATCATTCAAATGACGACTACGCGAATTGTTACAAGCATCTTAGCCATGACTTGACGAATGTTGGATTTTAAGTGCTCAAGAGTTAAAGGTTTATCTGCATAAACATGGTCTTTCACGTAGCCCTACAAACAAAGTCCAGCGGTGTCAAATCGCATGATCTTGGTGGCCAGTTGATATCGCCACGACGAGAAATTACGCGGCCAGTTGTGTGGCATGTGACACTGTTTTATTGAAACCACATATTCTTCAAGTCATATGACCTGACCATAAGGCTTCGAATTGACGGTGACAGTTATTCCATCGCCGTTTTCGAAGAAGTATGATCCAATCACACCACTTTTTGTGGATGTAATGGCCTCTTTTCAATTACTTGAGGATTCTCAGAACCCAAAATACTACAATTTCGTTTATTAACATACCCACCGAGTGAGAAATTTGCTTCGTCGCTGTAGAGAATTTTGTTCGAAAAATCGCCTTCCATCGCCAGTTGTTCAAGCACCCAATCGACATATCTACGACGTTGTGAATGGTCAGCTGGCTTCAATTGCTGTGTGAGTTAGATGAAGGTGTAGATCTTAATGCAAAATGCGTAAGAATGTGCCGTAAGACAGTCCTAATTCCTGATAACGACGAGGAATCGACACATTCGGTTCTTCGGCAACGCTTTCACTTACAGCAGCGATAGTTTCAGTGGTACGAGCAAAACGATGATGCACAGGCCTTACAATATCTGAAACCAATCCAGTCTCTTCAAATTTTTCACAATTTTGCAAATTTCTTGCGTAGTTGGACGTTATGTGAACCATAATCTCCTTTTAAAGCACGATATGTGGCTGTGGCAGAATCTTCATTTTTGTAATAGGTTTTAACAATTTTTACGGGTTGTGCGGATAGTTAAGCGATCCGTTTTCGTAAATGTCAGAATTTCAACTGACACAAACAAATTGGTTTGACAACTTAGTTTGACAGATGTCGAATTCCAGCCTTATACTTTGAAAACCTCAAAACGGATAACCCGTTACTTCTTTAAAATGTTGTTGAGAAAAATAAAGCCCATGATAACAGCTATAGAGCCAAGATTACTGACTTTTTCTGTGATCAGTTAAACCAACATAATGTGCAGGAGCTGTGTTGTCAAGAAGAGAGATAATTTTAAGAAAAATTGTGTTAGCCAAAATTCAGTTTTACGTTACTGACTAGTGAATTGACCTCCAAGATCATGTGATTTAACACCCCTTGACTGTTTCTGTGGGGATATGTGAAGTCACTAGTCTACGCCGATAAGCCCGAAACGATTGACCATTTGGTGACCAATATTCGCACCGTTATTAACGATATACGTCTACAAATGTTTATGTCCAAACCAGCCATGGTGGTAATATGCCAGAAATCATATTTAAATAATAATGCCAAAAGATTATCTTTCAAATAAAGTAAATTTATTTTACTTAAAAGTTCTATACCTTTAAAAAAAACGCCCTTGGTTCTTAAAATGGGATTTTATAAAACTAACATTGGTTTTCAAGATTTTAGAGTTTATTTGATGTAGGTTTTATAAAGGGCTTCATAAACGGAACACTTGAATTAAACTCAATAAAAAGAAACGAAATATTCCGCCAAAGTAATGGCAATTATGGATATGTCTCCATTATGCAGTGCTAAAATGACTTCAAGATGTTTGTTAGTACATCAGTTTGAAGTCAGAACCCGGACTTGCATTTTTTTTAACAGGGTATGTGCCATTTGTTCTTCTACCGTTTGTCAACAAATTAAATCATCCACCCTTATTAAAGATGTTATAAAGCTTATGTTTATTCCAAAAACACCTCAAAAATAAAAAAAAAAAGTCGCCTAGCGTCCACAATTAATGACATAGGACGATCGGACCAAATGGGTTCGTTTGACTGCCAGCTTCTAATGATTGTCCACCAAAAATTTGAATTTTACAGCCACCATTAGTTAAAAATTGTAAGACATTCATTTTTTTTATAGAAACACCCCTTCAAATTTAAAAATCGTCCAGATACCCCAAAAATGAACTTAGAACATTCAGGTGACTTGCATTTATTTGTCCTGCGGCAAATGTTTTTATTCGACCAAAAAAAAATTATTTATTCACTCTTAGTTATAAAATTTTTCAACATTTCTCTTTTATATCAAACTATCCCCTTGAACACACACAAAAAATGTCATCAAAATCGGTCCAGTCGTTTAAGAGAAGTTCAGTGACATACACACTCACAGAAGAATTATATATATTAAGATATTAAAACCCAAAAATAAAAATTAAGTCGACTTACACAACATTGAACGTGATATTGAAATTGTTTGTCACCCTCTCCTTAGAAATGTCGTTTTCTTGAGTTCAAAAGTTATTCGTCATTCCTTTTTATAGCATTTTTTTTTAATTCAAAGTTATCTCACAAATCCAAATTTAAGCTCAAAATATTGAGGGTGGTTCTAATCGTTTGTCCACATTTTAAGCAAGAAGTGTTATTTAGGGCTTAAATGCTGGATTAACATGAGGATACGGCCATTGTTTATTTTTACATTCACTCACAGTTCTTCTTTTCTGAAACTTAAAGATACTAAAAACAAAGCAATAGACTTGGAAAATTGAGCAATTTGTTTTGGTTTTATTGTATTATAACATAATTTGTCAATAAACGCAATATACGACAATATACAACAACAAAAAATGTGTCAATCTTAGATAATTTATATAATGAAATCATAAATTGTGACGCTTATCCTAGCCATATTCGTTAAAGAATGTGCTAATACTTGGGACAGATGGCTTTCAACAAGAGCAACATCAAGGCTAATGTGATGTCATTATCATAGATTACTCAAAGGCGGTTTCTCTTTCACTATAGAAAAACAAAGGAAAATCTTTCCACTTTAAGTTATAAATAAACAAATACTGATGGCTCATATGTTCAAGTAGCTCAGAAATATAACAACAAATATTGTCGTATTCTGAAATTGATGAAAATATTTAAAACCATTTTTTTTAAATCGGAAGATCAACTCAAAAAAATGTGTGAAGCTCTAATAATTTCTTTGCCATATTTTAATAAGGCGTTCTATAATAAACTCGAAGCCTTTGCGTTCTTTTATGTTATTAGGTTTTTAATAATGGGTTTAAAACTTGTATATATGTATGTAGGTACAGAATATAAATTATTTTGAAATAACACACAACATTTTAGAAATGCAAAAACAACAATCAAATATTACAATTTTGTTCAATAGCCATACATTTCTAATGTCGCAAAATACCGATATTGTTTAAAACAGAGTCTTCAACAACAATACAAAAATTTTGTTTGCTTCTTTTTATTTTAAATTTTGCACCGCCATTTTCTAATTTCGTAAATATTAAAATTGTGCTGTTCACTTCTTAACGGGTGTTGCCGTTTTTAAAATGGTTCAACTTGATGAATTGAAAATTTAGACTTTCATGAACTCTTCAAGGTTCCTTGAATCTAAACCCATCGTTTTTAATTTCTTTTGTTGCCATCATTTTCCGTCCATACTCAAAAACAAGCAAAAACTGTCGAAACCAAATAAATTTAGTTTTACAAATCGGAGTTTGGTTTCGAAACACGTACTTAAAATGGAATCCAAATCATATTTTTTTTAAAACAACGACAACGTTAAATTGAAGATTTTTCAAAATTTGATAAAGAGTTAAATAAACACTCGAATCTAATGAGAGCTAAGTAAAATAATCCAATGATTTCAATTGCATTTAGAAGACGAAGATTTTATACTTTGCAAAATCATCATACATTTTTGTTCTTAAGGCATTTGTTGTCTTTGAACTTAGCCATAACAACCCTGGTTTTTGGTTAGTGTTAGTATTTTTAAAGGGCATTTTAAAAAAAAAGAGGCTGGGATGCGACCCACACTGATAACTTCCCATCCCGTCTGTCGATTTGTCTTGCTTAAAAGTTTGTCTATATGTATAAATTTTTACCAAATTTGCGTACTATTTTTTGTAGATTTTATTTTTTATGAAAAAACGGACTGTTGGATTTTTATAAAAAAAATTACTGATTATCGAAAATAATATTTTCTGTGAAATAACATAAGTTTGAAGCCAATATTTTTAATTTTTGAAAAGCTATTTGAGTCGAAAGTAAATTTTTACCAAGTTTTAGTATTGTTTTTTTTTAGGTTTTTAGTTTTTGTAAAAAAAAATGTCAATTCGATTTTTATCAAAATTGTATAAAATGTTGAAAACAATATTTCTTATAAGATAAAATTAGTTTGAAGCCAATGTCCCAATTTTTTGAAAAGATATTTACGTCGAACAACAATTTTTACCAAGTTTTATAAATTTTTTTTTAGGTTTTTATTTTTTTGTAAAAAAAACTGTCAATTCGATTTTTCTCAAAGTTTTTCCTGATGTTGAAAACAGTACTTTTTATAAGCTAAAATTAGTAAGAAGCCATTATCTCACATTTTTGAAAAGATATTTGAGTCGACAATCAATTTTTACCAACTTTTATACATTTTTTTTTTTAGGTTTTTATTTTTTATAAAAAAACTGTCAATTCGATTTTTCTCAACATTTTTTAGAGTGTTGAAAACTATATTTCTTATAAGATAAAATAAGTTTGCAGCCTTAATCTAAAGTTTTTGAAAAGATATCTGAGTCGAAATACAATTTTGACCAACTTTGAGTAATGTTTTTTTAGGTTTTTATTTTTTATAAAAAAAACTGTTAATTAGATTTTTCTCAAAATTTTATCAGATGTCAAAAACATTATTCTTCGTTGCACAAAATTATTTTGGAGATGAAATCATATTTTAGTCGTAAAATTTTCGAGGTGACAAATTGTTTTTTCAGTTTTTTTTTTATTTATAAAAAAACCGTTAATTGGATTTTTTTCCAAAAATATATATATATATATTGTATATATTATATATTGTATCACTTTACAATATATAATATAAAATTTGGTTCAAGTCTCTAGCATCATTTGTTCATGAGATATTTAGGGTTAACCAAAATGTTCAACTTTTTTTAAAATGCTATGGTAAAAAAACCACCCACGCAATTTTCTTGAGAGCCCTTTCTGCATCTTTATTATCTGTATAACAAAATGTATTTGAAGCCGATATCTCTACTGGTTCTTGAAAAAAAAAACGATGACGAAAAAAACGGACGTACGAACGTACGTACACACGTACGCACAGACATCTTTCGAAAAATCTTTTATTTCGACTCTAGGGACCTTGAAACGTCGAGAAATGTCAAAATTTTCAATTTGACAAATCGGACCCATTACAATAACTACCTATTTGAAGTTAAAAACTGATGCCATAGAAAAATGTTTAGGTGAGATTTGAATTCGGGACATTTTAATATTTTAAAAATTTAATGTTTAGTTTGAGTGATTTTTTTCAAAATAATTTGAACAACTACTATTTGAACTATATTCTTGGTTGTTAAAGAACCTTGGTTATAAAATAACCTTGGTGAAAAAAAACCTTGGCAAGAAATTACTTTGGTTAGAAATAATAAACTTGGTTAGAAAATATTTTCGGTTAAATAATAACCTTGATTATAAGATAACCTGGGTAAAAATAATCCGGGTCATAAAATAACCTAAGTTATACAAAAAACTGTGATAAGAAATAACCTGGGTTCAAATTTTACCCTTTACATAACATTTACAATACAGTCGTTCCCACAGCCATATATCGTGCTTCAAGAGGAGATTATGGTTTACATAATCGTCCAACTACGCACGCAATTGGTCAAATTGTGAGGAAATTTGAAAAGACTGGATTGGTTACAGATATTGTAAGGCCTGTGCATCATCGTTTTGCCCGTACCACTGAAACTATTGCTGTTGTAATTGCAAGTGTTGCTGAAGACCCAAATTTGTCGATACGTCGAATGGATGATTGAACAACAGGCGGTGGAAGGCGATTTTCGAACAAAATTTTCTACAGCGACGAAGCAACTTTCTCACTCGGTGGCAATGGCGGATCCAGGGGGGGGGGGGGGGGTTTCGTAGGGGTCATGACCCCCCCTGGGAGATAATTTGTTTGCTTTTTCGTAGGAATTCACTTCAATTCAAAACTAATCGTATTGCGTTTATGGATATGACCCCCATTATATTTTGAATTATTTATTTTTTGTATATGAAAACAACATTTGTATTTTACTTCATTAAACTTTGTTCCTAAAAGTACTACTTTTGCATGAAGATTAGACCAATAACATAATATGAAACGGATATTCAGCCCTATTCCAAAAAAAAACAGCACAAATTCATCAATTTTTGACCAATGGACGATCCAGGGGGGGTCATATGAGCCATAAAGCTTAGACAGTTAAGTTGTATAAGTTAAGATTTCATCTAAAGATTTATTAGTAATTTAACGGCATTCACCAGGAAGTGGTTTGCTGTCAAAAACAACTAAAACTTTTGTTTTTACTCAATTTAGAATATGAAAACTTTAGTCATGCTTTAAATTATTTTCATAAAAATTGTTTCTAAGAAAAAGAGCAAATATTCAGGTTCTTAAAAAGAAACCTTGAATAAGAGATCATCAATTTTATATTAAGTTGCCTTTTAATTCCTTAAACTAGCCTTCAATTTTATTATTACATTTTTTTGACACACATAAATAGTGATTATTGAAGTGATTTTTACTTGCGACATATAGGAACTATATAGCAAGTTTTGCATTAGTAAACAATTTCAAACTAGAGCTTTTAATCAAATATGACATTACGACGGTAGAGATTTCGAAAAAGTGGGTATCCCGATTCCTTCCGTCTGTCTGTCTTTCCTGGCCCCTACAGCCCAAACAATTGTGTTGATTGAAATTAAGATTTTCTGCCGATTAGTGTAAGACGTTTTTTTCATTTTATTAATACGAAAAATAACAGCAGTCCACATTCAAATTTTTTGGTTCAAACATGTAATTTTTCTAAAACTTTCTCTAAATTGTGTGTTCTTAATTTGGCTTATTTCTACAAGAAAAACATATTTTCGTTTTGCTCCAGAAGGGTACCCTCAAACTACCTTTATTTTGTTTTTAAGTTTTCTCAAGAACTAATGGACCGATTTCAAAATTCTTCTCTTTCTGTGCAAGCTCTTGTCAATGATCAAATTGATGATGATTTTTTATGATCAAAAATGTATTTTTTTTTATTTAAAAAAAAAATACTAATTTTGTTTACAAGCCTCGATATCTCAGAAAGGGGACAACATTTTTTGACGAAATTTAAATGTAAAATGTACATACGTATATTTATAAGCTCTTTATTTAGTGCTTACCAAAAATATTTTTAAGACAAAATTTAAAATTTAAAATGATTTTCAAAAAAAAAAAATAAGTTAATCTAGATTTTTTGACAAATAAAATGGCATTTAAATTTTGACAAATAAAATGGCATTAAGTGTATTAATTCGTGCAGAACTTGGTCACCCAGGAGCTTTAATTGGTGATGATCAAATTTATAATGTAATTGTAACTGCTCATGCTTTTGTTATATTTTTTTTTTATGGTTATACCTATTATAATTGGAGGATTTGGAAATTGATTAGTTCCTTTAATATTTAATTTAATTTTTAAGAAAAACTGATTTTGCAGGTACATTTTTAAATCTTAAAATATAGGAAATATTTTTAAACAGACTTTTTGGAAGAAATAAGCAAGTTCTAGCGCCCCAGTCGTGCATTTTATTTCTTTCAAAATTGGTTTTTTATTGAATACAAGAGATCTTAAAAGATCTTAAAAAATGAACTATATCTACTTTTGAAGTGAATTTGCTTTGGATGCTCTAGAACTGAGATTTAAACACGAATTTCAATAATACAAATGTCCCAAAAAAATCAAGTGAGACTTTTGATAAACTAATGGCTAAGTAAAAAACATAATAAACGTTTCATTTCTATTGATATAAAAGCTTTCTGCGTGAAATGCACCAAAAACCCTCTAAAATATTGTGTTTTAGCTCTTAAATATGGCATATCTAGAAAATTGTTGGAATCTTGGAATGCTTTCATATAAAGGGAGTCATCCAAATTAATTAGTTAGACCATACCTTGCTGAACAACAGCGTTCTAAAATAATTTGATAACTAAAGTTGTCATTTTAGCAATTATTAAATTTTGTTAGCCTCTCCTTTACAAAACATTAAAGAACATTTTTAAGCGGTGAGTAAAAAGTCATCTAAGTGTGTGACCCCCCCTTGATGAAAAGTCTGGATCCGCCCTTGCTCGGTGGGTATATTCATAAACAAAATTGTCGTATTTTGGGTTTTGAGAATCCTCAAGCAATTAAAGAGGAGCCATAACATCCACAAAAAGTCATTGTTTAGTGCGCTCTTTGGTCCGAAAGTGTGATTGGATCATACTTCTTCCAAAACGACGATGGAATAACTGTCACCGTCAATTCAAAGCCTTATGATCATAAGATAACCGACTTTTGTTTGCCTGCTATTGAAGAATACGACTTGGAGAATATAAGGTTTTAACAAGACTGTGCCACATGCCACACAACTCGAGCGAATAATGCTTTATTGCAAGAAACATTTCCTGGCCGCGTATAATTTCTAGTCGTGGCGATATCAACTGGCCACCAAATATAATGCTTTGACACCGCTGGATTTTTTTTTGTAGGACTACCCGAAAGACCGTGTTTATGCAGATAAACATTTAATTCTTGATCACTTATAATCCAAAATTCGTCAAGTTATGTCTAATATACCGCCCAATATGTGTCAAGGTAGAAAATTACTTCAAAAGAATCGATGCTCGTGATAATTCGCGTCGCTTTCATTTTAATGATGTAGTTTTTTGCACATAATGTCAACGTTCCATCTTTACAATCACTCCAATATATAGTAGTTTTATTTTTTGACGTATCGATTTGACCAAAAGTAAGCTTAAAAAAAAATTCGCTTATGAAAATGGTAATTTGCCAATTTGGAAGAGTTTGTTCAGCCATCAATCTATTCACGTTGCAATGCCAACCTCCAGTATAAATCCCTTACCATTAAAGAATATTGGTTAATATTAGATTTGTTGCCATACACAAGTGCTAAGGTCATAACTATAAACAATTAAGTTTTGTTCCTATCATTTTAACCAAAACTGTTAACTATATATAGAGTCATTTATTTCCTATTTAACCAAAATACATTCAAAAATACATATGTTCTCATATAGATTAGAATCGTAAATGTTCTTCGTACACTATGGCGTATGAGTACTAAATAAGAAAAATGTCTATAGAATATTTTCTCGAAATAATATTCGATCGATAATTTAGAATTAAGCATGAACAATAAGCAAATAAAAGTATGAATATATCTGTGTTCAATTTAACAAAAGAATGGAATGTACTCTACATGTACAATATTACATTCCAATTCGATGTCAGTACTTCTTTTCTTTTTTTTAAGGTAGAGCGCACTTTAAATGTTGGCAAATTTTCAAATACATTTCTCTATCTCTATCCATCCTCGTCTATATTATAATGTATAGAAAAATATATATGTATATACCCTACATTCTACATACCTACTCGTGGTATTATGCTAAATAAAATAATTCAAATGCACACATTTAATGAACCGACAAATAGCCTTCTTTTGTTAAGAGTACTCGTATACTGAATATACGGTGTATACGGTTAGCAGAATTACAGTTTACTCGTAGTTTCCGGTTACAAAGTGAATTTCTGATTGTCGGCATCGGCATCGGCTTCGACATCGGCTTCGGCTTAGGTAAATTCAATTCAAGTTCATATTATATTCAATGAGCAGTGATTTACGAATTGAAGTGGATAATTTAATATAAGCAAAAGCAGGTATAGTAGAGTATACTTAGGTATAAAGTATTCCTATGCATTGAAATTGAAGTTGATTTGATTAAGTTAATTCAAATTCACATACCAATTCTATGAGTGTTCTTTTCTCTTTTTTGTTTGCAGAGAACCAAAAGTAAATAAAATAATAAATCCGATGTGTAAGGGGTTACAACAAAAAAATGGGCTTTAAGTTTGAACAATTTTAAAACAACAAAATAGGAATAAATATAAATTTTACTATGTTATGAATATATTCATTCTGAATTTGTTATCATGGATTTTACGGAACAGCTTTAAATTTAATCAAATAAAATTAGGTCAGCTTTTGTTGTTTCTAGTTTTTCTTACTCAAACTCAACAAAAGTGGTTGGATGTTGCAGGAACTGGGGGCCTCCTCGGGCTTTATCTTTTCCTACGCATGAAGTGCTTTCATTACTTCCACGTTAGTAACCGCCGCCGGATACTGGTATGTCATGAGTTGCTAAACTTGTGATTGCAAGTGTTAGTCAAGGAAAGAACTGCAACATTAACCCTTGATTCTACAGATTTCAGGTTAATGTGTCAGGCCAAAGTAAAAACAACATATTTTTACTAGGGAGACATGCAAAGCCTAGTATAACAATCCCCAAACATAGAAATCAAACCAGACAACGAAAATGGAAACCCAACGAAGAATCATCCTAGAATCATGCTGAAAATCTGTTTGGCCAACAAAATTTTTTAAAAACTAATTTTTCAAAACACAAAGTGTACGGTAAACAAACAAGTGCTGGACGATAAGTAAAAAAGTAACATTGAAATTGAAAACATTCGAGAGTAAATACTTCTGCTACCGATACTGATGGAAGACCACAATATATCAGCAACCCTTTATATGTATCGGGAGCTGGTTTTGTAATTAAGTAGTAACAAATTCATCTCTTCTTCTTTTAGAAATTTGAAAAACAATTTATCATGAATGCAATGCCAAACACAACTTTTTATGACAGTTCTTCTCTTATAATACAAACCTCAATAACTTATAACCCTTGCAAACAAAGACGTACAAAATCCGATGACCGAGATAATATCCCACTTATTTTTCTGAAGAAGTGTTCTTAAACCCTGGAAAACCACTAAGTAAGCAGGTTTGTACAGCATTTCCCCAAAAAAGCGGGTATCATCTTTCCCTTCAAACTATCGTCCATTTGAACGTGGGTCTCATATTTCCAGGGCCATGGAAACGTTTGTCAATTTTCATCTGCAGAAATATATTAAAGAACGAAAGCTTCTTCATGGCCATCAGAATGGCTTTCGTAGAAATGGTGGACCTATTGATGGCTTATAAGCAAAGAGTTGTCAATACATACACTTAGTCCGAAAAGTCTTTTGTACAGCAGCCTAATTTTAGTGTTTTTTTGAAAAAAAGTACTAGGAATAAATGTAAAAACCAAAGTGGTAACATTGAAGAAAAGTTAGTTTCCACCTTCACCATTTTACCAAATTTAAAAAAATTGTGATTTTCAAAAACCCGTTTTTAATATATTGTTATACCTAGTAAATATTTTATCTCGAATCATCAAAAAGAAAGCTGCTGTACGGAAACTTTTTGGACTATGTGTATATTGACATTATTTTGAAGCAAGAAATATTATTGGATTTGATGTTTCATAGAAATTTGATAGAGTTTGGTTTCATGTCTTATCGAAACTGCTTGCTTGGAGATGAATATCTTCTTAAAAGGATTCGAAAAGGATTTGAGTCTGAAATTAATAAAATAAATGCTGGTATTCCCCAGGAGTCCGTTTTGTCTCCGACTCTTTCTAACCATAGAAAGTTATTGTAATCGGTCCGATTTGTCGATTTGAAAATTTTGACATGTCTCGTCGTTTCAAAGTCCCTAGAGTCGAAATAAAAGATTTTTAGAGAGATGTCTGTCCGTGCGTGTGTACGTACGTTTGTACGTCCGTACGTTCGCGACATTTTTTCGTCGTCCATAGCTCAAGAACCAGTAGAGATATTGACTTCAAATACATTTTTTTATACAGATAATAATGCAGAAAGATGCAGAAATGACTCTCAAAAAAATTGAGTAGGTGGTTTCTTACCATATCAATTTAAAAAAAAAGGTGAACATTTTGGTTAACACTAAATATCTCACGAACCAATAACGCTAGAGACTTGAATTAAACTTTATGACATATATTGTAACGTGATACCAGAAAAATATATTTTTGGAAAAAAATCCGACTAACGTATTTTTTTATAAATCAAAAAAACTGAAAAAAAAAGTATTTGTCACTTCGAAAACTTTACGAACAAAAAATGATTTTATCTCCAAAATAAATATGTGCACTGGTTAAATTTTGTGAAAGATCGAGTTGACAGTTTTTTTTACACAAAATAAACAAAACAAAAAACATTGCTAAAAGTTGGTAAAAATTGATTTTCGACTCAAATAAATTTTTTTAAAAATTAGAAATATTGGCAAACTAATTTTATCGCCCAAAAAATATTGTTTTCGAAATTTTTATTTTTATATGTACATCTGTACATATATGTAAATGTGTATTTGTTTATAATGTATAAGAAATAAAAACTTTTAAGAAATGCTACTAAAATTTGTAATAATTGGTTTCGACTAAAAATTTCCTTAACAAAAATAGATTTTGAAATCAAACTATTTCATTATATGCATAATATTGTTGGTAAAGCTTAAATTTTTAAGAATAATTCAACTGGGAACTTTTTTAAAAAAAACACGAAAACAGACGGGATGGGAAGTTATCAGTGTGGGTCGCATCCCAGCCTCTTTCTATTTTTATTCATAAACGATATCTTTCCAAAAACTTCTAAATTATTGAACTGTTTCACTGATGACAGTGTTTTTCATATACGTTTTTTAGATTCAAGATCCGATTTAAAATTTTTAATGCTAATCAGATTTCAATATTCTGCATATCTTCCACAGATCACATCGTATATAGAACGACCATATATAAAGCTGAATGTTTCGAAGTTTTTTTGGACATAATGAGGTATATTTAAAGCTATATTTTACATGACTTGAACACCGCTTGAAACCGATGTGAGGTCTTTTGATTTTCGTTATTCTACCGAGGTTTGAATAAAAAAATTTCTGTCAAAATAGCCATTAACACCCCTCCCTCTTCAAAATATTCAGCCGTTATATTTGCACTTTCATGCCTTTGTAAGGTAACTGACAATTGATTTGAATTTTGTATGTACTATGAGATTCGTTTTTGAGCCGCACATCAAGAATGTTGAATGCTTTCACCAAATCTGTATTTTTCACCATTTTCTTATATGTATATACAACTTTAATACCACTGCATTTTTCCCTGAAACTTAAACAAAGTGATAAAAAAAAGAAAATTCAAAAACATTCAGCTTTGTCTTTAATTTGAATTGCTTCTTAAGGTCGTAAAAAAGAGCAATCTCCTACAAAGATTTATCTCTCTTAGCTTTTATTATTATTACCTTAAATTTCTTAAATATCCGTCTTGTTCAATATTCGTCAAATTCACTAAAATTGCTTTAAATTACTGCACAAAAGATATTGGAAAAATTACACAAATCCTTGTTTTAATATAAACCTTTCTTGACATCATAAAATTGTTGTGTATTCGATTGCGATGCTCTTGCAATCAAGTTAACTTCTAAAAAGCAAAACTCTATGCTGCTTTTAAATTTTATACATAATTTCAAAATATCTCATTTTATAGCTCTGCCATTAACCTTTATTCTTGTTTATCGATTGAAATTCGACAGGATATCAAAGAAAAATCTTCGAAATTGATGAGCATTGTTTGAAAACAAAAGATAAACACTTTACTCCATAAAATTGAGAGAAGATTTTCCAAAAATATCCTCCCTCTGCTCCGCTCGTCTTGCCGAGATTATCCTATATTTGGTCTCAGACCAATCTTGGTAAAGGAGCATATCCTGTGCGTTTTGTGTTTTTCTTGTTGTTGTATCTATTTCCCATAAAACAACACTTATTTTCCAATTTATTTTACTTTTATAGGAAAATCTATCTATCACCAGCATGATTCGTTTGTATATTTGTATCTTTTCATTCAAGTTTACAGATTTGTCCAGGTTCACTTTTTGAAATATAATGCACTTTCATTGAGCTCCTATTCTTCTTCATTTACGCCATTTTTGCCTTAACGAACCCTTATTCAACCCTCATTCAAACCATAGACAAGCTCAATTCTAATCGATTGTGTTGACTTATCTTCCTCTCCCAGTTGTCTCTGGGTTGCCCACACAAATCAGTAAAATTGCGGATGTATCTCAACTCCCTTAACAGGAATACCAATCAGCCCGTAAAAGTATCTTTTCACTTTATTCCTACATACATAGATATGTATTGTATATATCGTATATGTTGTGGTGGTAGCACATGGAAGTACTATAGAATAGAAATCCATAAATGAATCGGGCCATCGCCATCGCATCGGACGAGAATATACATTTTCGAGCAACAATTGTCAATATTAGCATTCATTTCACTAGAATCTAATGCGTCATGGGCAATATATTTTCTTTTTACTCCCCCAGTTGAGTTTAGTTCCATTTGCCATTTCCCTCTTGGTGGTATAACGCCTATAGTGATGTGTAGATTGTAGACCTACCTATAAACTAAAGGTACATAAATATATTTCCCTTGTACAAGTATATCTATGGTATTGAACACCGTACAGGGATCAAGAGCAGGAGCAGCAGCAGAAGACCAGAAGCAGGGACCCTTCGTCATCGAGTGTATCTTACTTGAGGAGATATATTACTCAACAATTTTCTTTTATTACTTTGTTTGCTCCCAAGCCCTTTTCAGCTCTTAAACGGGTGTGTTTCTGGTATAGCTATTGAATTTTTGAAAACGCACTCAAGGCGAAATAATATAGACGATACCGATACCCGGACAAGAAGACCATCGCATCAGCCCAGAAGCTTCTATACTTTCGACTTGGTCGTCGTCGTCGTCGTTGTCGTCATCGTTGGTCCGTAGTCGACCAGAAATGTTTATGTTAGAAATAGAGAATTGGCCAGAAGAGTTGTTTGACGATGGTCGATTTTACATTCGTGCATGATGTTGATGATTCACAAAAAATATACGACTATATATCTCGTAAAATAAGTCTTGAAAGTATCGTCCGACTCCGACTTCGACTCTGACGACGACGTCCATTGCTATATTTTAGTATTGCTCTCCTGTATGGATATGAATCGACACTATGACTAATGGAAATGCCACTCGTATTTTACGTTGAAAGGGATAAATGCACCATGAAAGTGCTTTGAGCAAAAAAGGAATAAACAAGAAGAATGAAACAGCATTGAGGAGATGTTTCGTATATTAAGACTTTATGTGACAGGAATATAGAAAGCTTGAAAAATAACATTGGAAGTTATTTTTAAAAATTGGTATTTGAGAAAAAATTTGATTCCCAAAATCAAATAATAAGAACGCATTGTAAATGGCAGTGGTTCTAAATACTGCTTTTGGTACTGTTTTTCTGTATGCTTAAATTCAGTATTTTAAAACACTGTAAACTTATAATACGAAGTACCCGTGGCATGATTGTTAGTCAATGTCAATCTGTTGATTAAGGAGAACTACAGGTTATCAATTAACAAGTACTGGGACCGTAAGATCCGGTCAATCAATTCCAGTGACCCTAGTATGTTCCCTAAAATCAACAAAATATTCAGGAAAAAGAACGATAGTGACCTTCCGTGTCTGAAACTCCAAAGAACTGAAGAGAACAGAGACGTACTTAGGACAGCGCAAATAGATCCAGATGAAGCCATCTTTGACGATGACTTTTTTATAATTGAAAATCCTAAGGAAAAGTGGAGGCGGTGGGAGCTGCTTTCCAGCAAGTGTACAAGGTGAATGTTAGCATTCGCTCCAACCACGACCTGGAAAACAGAGCCCTACTTAATCACTTTTACCTTCGAAATGATATTACAAAATGGTGATCTGAGAACAGCGGTTTCATGCGGTTCGATGACGATTCCTTGGCAAATGCCATAATCGCCGAGCAAACGAGACCAAGTCCCTTATTAGTGACGAAGGTTGAGCTTCAGCTTATATTCAACTCAATAAAAAATAAAAAGTCAGCAGGTGTCGATGGTATATCCAACGTTGTACTTAGACATTTTACACCACACGTGGGATGCGGACAACAAAATAATTCCGGATAAACAGTTCGAATTCAAGGCGCGTCATGACACAATTCAAGCTGCGTCTAAACTCGTTTCTGATATCCAATGGAATAAATCAAAACAACAATGCACAGGTGCTGTTCTGGTTGATTTGGAAAAGGCCTTTGACACCGTATGGTTAAAGGGTCTTTACCTATAACTAACTGAGCAGGCTTGGCATGAGCAAACCATTGTTGTATATACTTTATGATATGCTTAACGGTAGAAAGTTTGTTGTCAAAAGTGGCAATGTAACTTCTACCACAACATTATTAATTAAAAATGGTCTTCAACAGGGAGCGGCGAATTCGCCGATTCTCTTCAGCATTTACACCAGCGATCTGATAGGCACGATCTAATTGCGTACAGAACGGCCCGAAAAGTTGAGGTTATTAGAATTCTCTTGCAGCGTGATTTCGACAAGATCCAGCGATATTGTGACGACTGGAAACTGAAAATAATTGTCCAGAAGTCGGAGACAATTCTGTTCCGGACTCCGTTGGCTAGGGCCACGAGGGATACGTGCAAGAATTGGCGCAAGATGGTAATCGTAGATCTTCACGGGCAGCGGTTAACGAGCAAAAGTGTAGTGAAGTACCTCGGTATCTGGTTAGATCAGTATTTATATTTCGACAGACATATAAATGGGCTCTGACCAGGGCCATAGGAGCCTTCGCTCTGACGAAACGGCTGTTTAACAGCAGTCGGCTTGACCCCAGAGAGAAGGTACATGGCCCTCATGGTTCAAAGTTGCCCCTTCCCAGATGGAGAAGTTTCGGGTGTTCGAGCTGCAGTGTTTACGACGCTGTACCGGTTTATATCGAACAGCCGAATCTTCTTACGTGCATTACTATTCCAACGAGGTCCTATACAATGGGGCTCGAATCAACAGAATTGACAATTTCGTGATAAAACTCGTTCGAGGTCACATTGCAAGAGCTATGTCTTCGACCAACAATTTAATTTTTGGGGCGTTCTATCCGAAAGACGAGTATATTGAAAGTTCACGCTTGATCGGCTTCATTCCACCAGAAGCATTCCTCTTCTTAGATAGATGCGGTCTGATACAGGATAGATTTTCAGTTCCGCTAATCTACCACGTCAGACGACGAACCGTGGATAGGCGACTCCTGTACAATCGGGACGTCATGGCACACGACGGAGCACAGCTCCTTCGGTTCAGTAGGGCTGTGTCCGAATGGGACCGAACTGAAGCAGGAAAACCAGTTTTGGTGCTATCAGTCGGCACTTGATAGTGGGTAGTCGGGATGGGGTTTTAAGCCTTGGCCGGCTTACATACTTGTTTTATAGTTTTAGGCTTTAGTTTTAAGTAGAATAGGCATGATGGCAGAAAAAAAAATTTAAAAAAAATCAAAAAAAAAAATTTAAAAAAAAAATGAAACCAAAAAATGTTAAATAGTTAGATTTGCTGCTGTGGTTGTTCTAGTTTTAAGTAGTTTATGGTAGTTTAAGTTAGTTTTAAGTTTTATATTAAGGACCTTATTTGAAATTAAAAAGGATATTGATATTAGTTTTTTTTTTAATTTTCTAATAAATACAAAAATAAATAAAATTTAATTGAAGTAAAATAGATCTTAGGGCCGAAAGGCATTAGTATTAAGTGTTATGGTTTAACTTAGAGTGTCCGTATGGGACCAGTAAGTTAGATGTAAGTTATGGTTAATTAGGCTAGTTTTATGAATTTTTGTCTAGCTTTAAGATAGGTTAAAGATTGAACTAATAAAAATGAATTAAAAAAAAAAAAAATTGCGTTGGACTGTCATGCCAGAGGTCTTTGGTTCAATCTCTGTCTGTGCCATCTAAAGTTCTTTTTCACTGTTATTGCCTCTTGCGAGGAATTGACAAATTCTCTTCTGAAAAGTTCTTTCTCAAATTAATCGTTCGGATTCGGCTTAAAATTGTAGTTCTCCTCCATTCCTGGCAACATTACTCGCACACAGGAATGGTTGAGAATTGTAAGTCACTAGGCCCTAGTTCTCAACGGACTGTTGCAACACCTAATTTATTTATTTTATAAACTTAGAATACTGTATACTAATAAAAAAACACTGTATAAGTCATAAGCCATTTCTTATCACAAAATTTAGTATCATTAAAAATTCTACATTTGATAGTTCTGCTTTTTAAATATTTTTAGAAAAAAACAACAGATTTTCGAAATTTTGTCGAAACAGTATTTGTCGTACAGAATTGTGACATACAGTATTATAAATGTACCTATAACTTGTGTTTTTTTAGAGGTACGGAGTGACACCACTTTTTTAACTGGCGGCCATTTTGTCAGCTGTCAAATGATTTATTTAAGTTCGTTTTGGTATTTCAACATAAATAGACTGACGCCTGAAGAACGCTTCGAAATTGCAAACATTTATTTTAAAAATCATGGTTAATTTTATTTTTCATAAGCGAATTTTGTGGTAAACTCGAAACTATTGACCACTTGGAGGAACACATTCGCCACATTATTGCCAATATACGTCCACAAACATTCTAATATTTGACCTCCAGATTAGAGTACGTCCGAGCTATCCGTGTCGGTCATATGCCAGTTTTTGTTTTTATTTGGTTTTATTTCTTTTATGTTAAGCTAAAAATGAACTATTAAAATGTTTCGATTCCTAGCTTCTCAAAAGTCAACAACTTCATGGCTCATATTCTGTTGAATAATAACCCATTATTATTTTTCAATAAAATTGGTATTGATTTTATTTTGAATTTTTAACTACTGCAATGGTAATAAATAAATAATAATTTCTTCAAAGGCAACCATCAAATGCAGCCATCAGAATCGGAAATGCCATAAATGCTTTTAAACTTTTAAATGCAAGCAATAGGAACAAGGCACGATGACGTGCAAGGGTGCAGGCTGATGAAGAATACATAAATTTTGTTAGAAATTATATACAGCTACCCTTAAATTAGAATCAATTTGATTTAATAAATAAAAGATTTTTTAATATCTATTTTAAGAAACAGAAAAACAGATACAACCTTATGACTAACTTTAAACATGGAGAATATTTCGCATGTGTGGTTATAAAGAATGTCTGACCTTAGAATTTGTACATCACGTAAGGTTTTTGTGACGAAATATTAAAAGAGTGAGTCTAATTCAATAAATACATGATTTTGAAAGGTTTTCGTACAGTTAAAATCTTTTAAGTATATCACTGAAAGAAATTTACAATTCTTTTCAATAATAGACCAATATTTCACATGATTGCATAGTTTTGAAAAATATGATTAACCGCCATTTTGGGGGCAAACTTCAAGTTAAAAATTGTATTTTAGTAACCAATTTTAATTCTAAAAAAGAGGCTGGGATGCGACCCACACTGATGACTTTCTATCCCGTCTGTCGATTTATCTTGCTAAAAAGTTTGTCTATATGTATAAATTTTTACCAAATTTGCGTACTATTATTTGTAGATTTTATTTTATTTTATTTAATTTTTAATTTAATTTTCTTTTAAAATAACTGAATATCGAAAACAATATTTTCTGTGAAATAAAATAAGCCAATATTTTTAATTTTTGAAAAGCTATTTTTTTTAGGTTTTTATTTTTTTGTAAAAAAATTGTCAATTCGATTTTTCTCAAAACTTTATCGAATGTTGAAAACAATATTTTTTATACGATAAAATTAGTTTGAAGCCAATGTCTCAAATTTTTGAAAAGATATTTAAGTCGAAATTCAATTTTTACAAACTTTGAGTAATGTTTTTTTTTTGGTTTTTATTTTTTATAAAAAAAACTGTCAATTACATTTTTCTAAAAATTTTATCAGATGTCAAAAACATTATTCTTCGTTGCACAAAATTGTTTTGGAGATGAAATCATATTCTAGTTGTAAAATTTTCGAGGTGACAAATATGTTTTTTTGATTTTTAACTTCCCATAGGAAGTTATTGTAATGGGTCCGATTTGTCAAATTGAAAATTTTGACATTTCTCAACGTTTCAAGGTCCCTAGAGTCGAAATAAAAGATTTTTAGAAAGATGTCTGTGCGTGCGTGTGTACGTACGTTCGTACGTCCGTACGCCCGTATGTCCGTACGTTCGCGACGTTTTTTTCGTCGTCCATAGCTCAAGAACCAGAAGAGATATCGACTTCAAATAAATTTTGTTATACAGATAATAAAGCAGAGAGATGCAGAAAGGGCTCTCAAGAAAATTGCGTGGGTGGTTTTTTTTACCATAGCAGTTTAAAAAAAAGGTGAAAATTTTGGTTAACCCTTAATATCTCATGAACCAATAACGCTAGAGACTTGAATTAAATTTTATATTATATACTGTAACGTGATACAAAACAATTATATTTTTGGAAAAAATCCAATTAACGGTTTTTTATAATTCAAAAACACTGAAAAAAAAAATTTGTCACCTCGAACATTTTACGACCAAAATATGATTTCATCTCCAAAACAATTTTTTGCAACGAAGAATAATGTTTTTGACACCTGATAAAATTTTGAGAAAAATCTAATTGACAGTTTTTTTTATAAAAAATAAAAACCAAAAAAAAAAACATTACTCAAAGTTTGTAAAAATTGAATTTCGACTCAAATATCTTTTCAAAAACTTGAGATTTAGGCTTCAAACTTATTTTATCTTATAAGAAATATTGTTTTCAATATTCAGTAAAATTTTGAAAAAAATCGAATTGACAGTTTTTTTACAAAATATAAAAACCTAAAAAAAAAATTATAGAAGGTGATAAAAATTGAATTTCGACTCAAATATATTTTCAAAACTTTCAGATATTGGCTTTAAACTGCTTAAATCTTTCAAAAAATATTGTTGTCAACATTCAGTGAAATTTTGAAAAAAATCGAATTGACAGTTTTTTTTATAAAAAATAAAAACCGAAACAAAATTTAACAAAAGTTGGTAAAAATTGATTTTCGACTCAAATATCTTTCCAAAACTTTGAGATAATGGCTTCTATTTAATTTTATCTTATAAGAAATGTTATTTCCAACATTCGATAAAATTTTGAGAAAAATCGCATTGACAGTTTTTTTTACAAAAAATAAAAACCTAAAAAAAAACAATACCTACCAAAACTTGGTAAAAATTTACTTTCGACTCAAATAGCTTTTCAAAAATTACAAATATTAACTTCAAACTTATTTTATTTCACAGAAAATATTGTTTTCGATATTCAGTAGTTTTTTTTTATAAAAATCCAACAGTCTGTTTTTTCATAAAAAAAAAAATCTACAAAAAATAGTACTCAAATTTGGTAAAAATTGATACATATAGACAAACTTCTTGTTTGTTTGTTTTTCCGTCCTTACGTCGCGGAGCAATATTATGACATGATTTTTTTGTGTAAAGGTAGTTACGAACCTGGAAAGTGTTTTAAGATACTTTTTACCGCTGTAAAACATCGCATTCCCAGCTCATTTAACACTTATAATTAGATATTCGATATATTCTTTTTTAAGAACACTTATTAGTAGTATATCATTAGGTGCTCCTTTTGGACCTATCATCTTTGCCATATTTATTATGGTTCTTCTCATTGGTGGGTTGGTTACACACTTACTTTCTGCCTAAGACTTCTTATCACTCAACTTTGGTGGAACATTATTAGTGCTAATATTTTACTATCTTATTGAAATTGTTGGGATCAATCAAATTTTGAATTTATTTTTACACTGCAGCAACACACCCTATTTAGACAACTGACACTTTTGAAGATCAAAATCGAAACAGTAATTAAAAAAATCAAAAATAAGAAAAACAGAGGTTGCTGATAAAACCTTTGGTTATGATCAAGGATTCCACAAACAACATTACAATTTTAAAGTTCAGTTAATACAAGAACTTAAGCCGGTTAATCATTAGTAACGACGTCGCTCGCTGATTAGATCCTTGAAATACATCAAAATGATTCGGATTCACAGTGAAAAATCATCTTGTTTAATGAAGACCATTTTTACCTAAGAGAGGCTAAGGTTATAAAATGTTCACATTTAGGGTTCGAGAAATCAAAGAATGGTTTTTGAAAAGCGTGCCACTGGTTGTTGTTTCTTTCCCTGCTGCAAGTAATATTGAAATTTTCGTCTTCGAAAATGAGTCTGGTGAAACTGTAACCGTTACGGTAAATTAATTGCGCTACCGACCCATGATTAATGATTTTCTATGACCAGAATTGGAAGACATTGATACTGGTGACGACGTTCATTTTCAAAAAAAGGGTGATACATGCTATATGACAGGCAACAAAATAATCGCAGAAAAGATAGGAAGAAAAGTTTACTAACATTATTATTTTTCTAAGAGGCGATCACAATTGGCCACTTTAGACTTTTTTGTTTGGAGCCACGTAAAGAATAGAGTTAGTGCCAAACCTCTGCGTCTGCTTCAACCCCTTTATAATGGGACTTGTGAGAACATACATTCGAAAATGTGCGAATTAGGCATTGAAAACTTCATGAGAATGAAATAGTTCAGCAACCGTATAGTCATAAAAAGTACTATTTCTTACCAATTCAGCTAAATAAATAAAGAATAAAAGTCATATTGAAGTTATTAAAAAATTCTCTAAGTATTTCAGTACCTGATACTTTGTACTTGTATTGAAAAACTTAAATATAAAGATCTTATAGATCTGATTCATTCTTATATTGATGATAAACAATTATGCTTAGTTAAAAAAAAAATTAATTCTTTCGCAATAAAGTGTTTTCATTAATTTTCACTTAAAGTGAAACAGAAAATAAAGACATGGTGTTATTGCGTGCATTGGCTACATAATATTCATAGAATCAGCACTTAAAAACATATGCATATACATATGTGTCTAGACGCCAGACCTTACACCACATGTCTAGTCTATACTAAACAATTGAAATAATCTGACCCGATTTTCTAAATAATTCTGGTCGAAGATCTTACTTGCCAAAAATAAATTGAACAACATCAACAAATGGTTCAAGGTTGCGTTAAAGTATTTCAAAATATAATTTTTTTTATCTCAGGTGTATAAACAACCAATATAATAAGGCATCATGTCCATATTCCACATTCTTTTCAAGCTACCGTCATTTTAAAATAAATACATTTTTTTTCAGAAAAACAGATTTTCAGAACAGCGTTGGAAAATTTAAGCAGAATCGAATCTCAAAGGGATGGTATTTCACTTCGAAATTAATATTGTTCACCAATTTTGGTATTGACACCTTTGATTTTCCATTATTTACAAAATTATAAATTAACACCTACTCGTATGTGCCTTAATTTGTCTCAACATAATGATGAAAATAATGTATCTAAAAATATCCAAATCAACATGTTGACATTAACGTACGCATTTTATAAGCGTATATAAAATAGAGGAGCAAAGCTATTAAGCTGATTTTTCTTATTACTCATCCACAGCATCACCATGGGGCCAATCACTCGATGGATGCGTGAAGTTCAAAGTCCAAAATGTAATTTTGTACGTATGTATGTACATTCTATGTCGTAGACATAAACAAACAAATAAAATCGGATCAAAAAAAAGAGAACCAAAAATTCAACAAAAAAAATACTACAATCTTCAAAAACAACAACAACAAAAACAAACCTAAACGTAAAATAAACGTAAACACTTTAAGTAGATATATACATACATACAGTGTCATTCAAAAATTGTCGGCTAGCTTTTTTTTTTTAATTTGCTAAAATTCTTTACAAAAACTATATATTTTTTAATAAGGGATTTGTTTTCTAATGCGGTTTCAATACTTTTAAGTAACATTAAAAAAATAAGGTCGTACTTCAAATTTTTGTCGTATTGAAAAATGAATCTTCAAATGCCACCGAAAAGCTCCTACGCAGAGTACTTTTATAAATTTCTTAAAACTCGTAGGTAAACTTTTTCAGTGCCTTTTGATTCTGGGAAAACCATTCTACCTTTCTCTTCTAATGAGATGTATCTCCAGATCGTCACGTCACCTTCAGTTTCAAGGCCATCTGTAAGATGCATTGAGAACCCAGTCTTTCCTATTTCTTTATTTTTATAATAAGCGCACACTCAAGAAATATTTCTACCCTTTTTATGTAGAGAAAAAGTGTGAGCATTTGGAAAGGGAGAGATGGTTCAAAAGGAGTTGTCGGTGCACATTGGTTTTGAGTTCATGAATATTGCAATGATTTGGAAAGACAGAGTGTGGTAAGGCATTCTACATTCGCGTAGTACGGCTAAAGAACGAATCTCTGTATTTGACAGTATGACCAAAATTAGGCTCGAGGGTATACTGATGAGCATTCCTAGAAGCGCGAGTATTACGATTGAACTGTTTAAGGGGAGAAATGAAGGTGGCTATTTCTCAAAAGCATAAACCGTAAAATTAACTACGTAAAAAAGGGTGAGACAAAAACTTTACGACGATGTTCAAGCGACGTAAATAAAGCTATAATGATATTATCACCAATCACATTAAATTCAATCCTGTTCAAGAAGCTTAAGTAAGTTGCAGGAGCACCAGATTAAAGATAGAAGTTACACTCAAGCCTTAAATGTACATACATGAGTCTTGCCAGATCAGAGGAATATACAAATGAAATCGTTCCAGAAGAGGTGGTTGGTGAGGCACATACCGAGAATATCGAAATATTCAGCTTCAGCCTCATTGATGCGAGTTCCATACATGGATAATGGCAAGGGGTATTATCTCGCTTTAAAGATACGTGAAGGCATTGGGTTGTGGAAGCATTAAATCCCACCGTGTGAGAGTCTGAAAACGAATATGAAAAGCTAAGAGTACTATCGTGCGAGTGAAACAGTGTACGAGTATTGGAAGACAGAAGATCATTCATAAAAATAAAAAAAGAATATCAGAGACAGAACAGAGCCTTTGGGCACACCAGCATTTATTTTTTGGTTTCATTCAAGCGTTTACACGAACTTGGAAAGAAGTCACGTAAGTGCAATCGTTCTATAAATTAGATTCTTAAAAAGTATGTTTTGAATCCAATGAAGATGCTCCTGAGAAATATTTTTTTCTCTGACTCTTCTTGGAGCTGCCTGGCTTTAACGAACCCTCACCCAATGGACCCGACAAAATTATTTTGTCTGTTCATCTATGGCGGATCGTAAGATCCACTAAAGACCTGAACCGATCCCGACGGCTAGGCTGTACAGCACTAAAAAAACAATCTTCCACTGGAGTCTTCTTTTTTAGCCTCCTTGAGCCTTTTTTCTGTGCTGGTCCCGTATTGATGATATTTTTTAAGTTCCATGCCACAGTAAATATCGCGTCTTGTGATGTTTATTTATTTATGCTTGTGCAGTTCACGATTAAATCTTCTCCTCCATCCACCCTCTTTGCATATAGGAACAAATATCAGGCGATTCACTTCAAGACCAACGTGTTATAGATGTACTAAATGCTTCTAGAACAACTCGCTTGGAACGGCCGATGATGTCGATGTCGTTCGCAAAGCCAAACAATTGTGAAGACCTGTTAAAGATCATGCCTTACAGGGCACTCTTGGGCACTATTTTCTCCAGGACTATGTTTTAGAAATCACATGATAGCGTATTTCCTTACTTGAACCCTGCATAGTACATGTGCATGTCTGGAAAAGCTCGGATGAGCTGTTACCCATTTGCACGATACATCGCGTATTATGTAACGTCATGCGTCATAGCTGAATCAGTTTTCTTCGGAATGCCGATGGAAAGGTGGTGAATCTCAACACTTGAAATTTGTTGGTCCTTCCCAGGATTCGATTTAATTTAAATATTTGATCAGCCTGACCTGAAGCCTCACTGATACATGGGGACCATGGTGTTGCAGAAAGGTTTTAGACGCTCACAATTCACATAGTACGTTGGATAGGGTCTTGTAGGCAACATTAAGCAGAGATATGCCTCTGTCATTTTTGCAGTGCCTTTGTAGATTGGTCATATTGAGCTATTTGACCAGTCATCGGTCGTACTTACCTCTGCCCACACTTGGTTGATGAGCTGGTGCATGGACCCTACCAGGACATCACTTCCATATTTAAAGAGTTCCGTAACTATTCCATCCAAACCGGTCGATTTGTAGTTTTTAAGCTTGTGGATGGCTTTCTTAAGCTCTTCAATACTGGACACTTCATTGGCTGTTCTCATAGTTCTTCGCTCTTCAAGTGATGGGAAGAAATGTATAAACACGTCTTTAATTCCCTGTGCTCCGGTGACTAGGTTTCCTTAGCTATTTCGAAGAGTCTGAGTGCAGGACGTAATAGCAACAAAGTATTGTAGCTATTCGCCGAAATGATTTATTGCGGACTACTACACGAGTTAAATGCAAGCTTTTAATTGAAAAATTTACTTCAATACACAATTTGAACTGCACTTTAACTCACTTTGAAAAAAAAAAGTAGCCCTCATGTATTCCAAAAACTGCGACGGAAACTATTTGACCAACATTTTTCGCACGGCACTGTTTGTATATTTTTATATACACTGTAATGTTCATATCACAATTAAATAAGAAGCATAATATTATCGTGCTTGAAAATTTTATTTGATAAACGCCAACAACACTACTGGCTAATGGCTGACTACACCACATTAGAAATCCAAGGGACTATAAATGTACATTACACATAAATGTAAATTGGGTGTACTGACAAAATTTATCGCGTTTACGTTTTGCACCAGATTAAATGAAGTAATCAAGTTGATGTCATTTGGAATTATATACGAGTATGTACGTTTAATAAGCCTGTTGCAAGCGAATTGTGCGGGTGATAAATCTACACAAATTTGTTGGATTTTATATTTAAATATATATACATATATATTGTTTCATGTATGACGCGACGACTGTTTGCGGTGCGAAACAGGGCTTATCGTTATGATATGTTTCATTAAATTATTTTATGGAAATTTATTAACTGAGCCAAATATACAGGGTGTTCTGATTCTAGTTTATAAATTATATATTCAAAATTAAATACAAGGAACTAACAAATTCTCCAAGAGCAATACTTGTCATGAAAAGTCAAATTAGTCGTTCGGATTCGGCTTTAAATTGTAGATCCCCTCCATCCCTGACAACAGTACTCCCACACAGGAATAGTTGAGAGTTGTAAGTCACTAGGCCCTAGGCCCTAGTTCTCAACGGACTTTTGCGCCACCTTGTTTTTTTTTTTCATTTATTTATTTTTTAAGAGGTTAAAGTTATTTAAACGATCAGAATAGTATGGAGTTTATATTTAGCTTTCAGGACAAATAATTTAAAATATTGTTTCAAAAGAAAAAGACTTAACAAATCAAAAGAAAAAATTAAAGTTATTTCAAATTTAATACATTTGGTGTAAGAAATTGATAATCCTTACGGGTTACAACCCACTACTCTGAAATCTTAAATAAAAAAGGGACTACCTCAAAGGGTGCACAAAAATATAGGGTATCTATCGGGAATTCTTCCATTTTAAATTGCGATTATCGAAGTACTATCGAGTAGAGGTAAGCAAGGGGTATCATTCTGCAGGATTTTCGAAATTGACATTTGTGGTGAAGCAATATTTGAAGGAAAATTTCGGCCTCCACAAAAACTAAAAAATCAAGAGCGGAAGTTATTTTGAAAAATGCCAATTGTTCAGTATCTCAACAAAAGTTCATATCCTTTGGAAGAATCCTTGGCAAGAACAATGCAGGAACGTTTCCGGGCATCACTTACGCTTGCAAACATTTTATTCAACGATGGAGTACATTTCCATAACATGCGATACTGGTGCCTCAACAACCCTAGAGAACGCCATTAAACACGTTTCCATTGTTTAAAAACGACAGTTTTTAATAATTGGCCTTTATTTTTTTTTTACCAAGAACAGACCCTGCTACGAATTTGTAGAATGATCGTTGATTTTGTGTTGCATAATTGCAAGAAAACGGTGCTACGGTGTCAATGAAAAGTCTAAGGACAGTTTTTCGGAATAAACTGATCAATGTCGAGTAAACGCAAATACGAGGGTCATATCGTTTTAATATTATAAAATCCGCAATTTTACTCCGCATTGAAATTAAATTCTCGTTCAGTGTATTTTTGTTTAAATTACTTAACGTGTTCGTACGTTCGTACTTGTCCGTACGTCCGTGACGTTTTTTTTTGTCGCCCATAGCTCAAGAACCATAAGAGATATCGTCTTAAAATAAATTTTGTTATAAAGATAATAAGGCAGAAAGATGCAGAAAGGGCTCTCAAGAAAATTGCTAGGGTGGTTTTTTTACTATAGCAGTTTAAAAAAAAGGTGACAATTTTGGTTAATCCTAAATATCTCACGCACCAATAACGCTAGAGACTTGAATAAAATTTTATATTATATATTGTAACGTGATACAAAATAAGTATATTTTTGGAAAAAAATCCAATTAACGGTTTTTTTTATAAATTAAAAAAACTGAAAAAAAAATTTGTCACCTCGAAAATTTTACGCCTAAAATATGATTTCATCTCCAAAACAATTTTGCGCAACGAAGAATAATGTTTTTGACATCTGATAAAATTTTGATAAAAATCTAATTGACAGTTTTTTTTATAAAAAAATAAAAACCTAAAACAAACATTACTCAACGTTGGTAAAAATTGAATTTCGACTCAAATATCTTTTCAAAACTTTGAGATATTGGCTTTAAACTACTTTAATCTTTCAAAAAATATTGTTGTCAACATTCAGTAATATTTTTAGAAAAATCAAATTGACAGTTTTTTTACAAAAAATTAAAAACCGAAAAAAAAATTAACAAAAGTTGGTAAAAATTGATTTTCGACTCAAATATCTTTTCAAAAATTTGAGATAATGGCTTTTAACTAATTTTAACTTATAAGAAATATTGTTTTTCACATTCAATAAAATTTTGAGAAAAATCGAATTGACAGTTTTTTTTATAAAAAATAAAAACCTAAAAAAATAAACAATACTAAAACTTAGTAAAAATTTACTTTCGACTCAAATAGCTTTCCAAAAATTACAAATATTGGCTTCAAACTTATTTTATTTCACAGAAAATATTGTTTTCGATATTCAGTAATTTTTTTTTTAAATGCAACAGTCCGTTTTTTCATAAAAAAATAAAATCTACAAAAAATAGTACGCAAATTTGGTAAAAATTGATACATATAGACAAACTTTTAAGCAAGACAAACCGACAGACGGGATGGGAAGTTATCAGTGTGGATCGCATCCCAGCCTCGTTTTTGATTTCATTTTATCTACTTTCGCTTTTTGTTAGTTTGGATCCACTGGATTATTATGGAGTTAAAATATGTTTAAAGAAAAAATTCTTAACCGATAAGTTGTCAAGTTCTGATCGTGTCGGTCGTCTCTGGACGATACTGGTAAAAATAATAATTGATCTTATACAGAATTACTTAAACTTCTTAAATTTGAAGTTAAAGTTGTAATTCTATAGAATTTAAATCAAAGTACATCCAGAATTGAGAGTCAAACATTTTTCTCTCCCTTTTTTTAGAAATTAATTCTGACTAAAAGTCTTTAAAATAATTTTCGTTTACTTAAAATTTTCAAAAATCAAACCTGGAATTTGGAAAAATTATGCACCGTGCAGTGAACCTATGCAATAATAAAAGCTGAGTTAAATAAAGATTATCTTTGCAATTTTATATTTAAAGACAAAAGTATTTATGACAAAATATAAGATATTTCTTAAATAAAATGAAAATGAATATTAAAAATCTTAAAGACCTCAAAGAATTCCCAAAATAAAAAGAAGAGAAATGAAAAGTTACAAAACACAAAACAAATATAAAAAACTCATTAAAAATCCCTTTATGATTCTATATATTACATTGGTCCACTTCTTTCTTTCCCATGCTTGTTGACATTTTAAAGCAAGTTCATGAAACCTAGAAATATTCATTTTTATTTTTTTAACAATTTTATATTCTTCCCCATACAACTATAAAAAAATAAAAAATAAAACGAAATAGAATGCAGCAGCTCTATAATGCCTCCAAGGCACTTGAGGTGAGAAGTATCTGCATAAAAGTAGACAATACCATAGGGATTCATCTTTCTATTTCAGAGAAAATCTAAGTAAAGAGAAAATTTATAAAAAAAAAACACAGAAAAACGAGGAAAACATTAAACAATAGGAAGAGAGACAAACAAAACAACAACAACAAAATAGAGACTTTCATCCTCCCCAAAAGGTAAGTTAAAGATACCTTCATATACACTATTTTGTATATCTAACTATAAGGTTGATGTAAACATACACTTTACAAACTTTACTTTTGAACAGCTTCATAAACGTAGGGAGAAATATCTTTCTAAAACCCTTTTCAAAACTATGTATCTATTCTTTGGGTAAGTTACATATTATATAGGTATAATTTGAAGTACTATGTGGACTTTACCCATTCAAATTTCTAAGTATTTTGTTTTTATTAAACTCTTTACGAACCACCATAATTAAAAATAAATTGTAAGATAATTTTCTATACCTAAGTAAATTTTTGATTTAAGCTTAAAAGCAAATTTAATTCATTAAAATTACTTATGTTGATGGTATTATTTTCCCTTATTATTAAGTTTTGATCTTCAATAAAGCTTGACTAAATTTTTAATGGGATTGTTTCGATTTAATTTTTAATATTTTTTTTACCGAATTTTGTAACGAAGTGTTACCCATCTCCACTATCACCACAAACCTGAGACAGTTAACCGTAAGACCAACCAATGCACTAAGCACAATACCTATAAAGTTGCAGAGGCCCGTCCCGGCTTCGCACGTGTAGACATAAATGTGGGATTCGCATGAACACAAAGACAAGAACGTACGACCAACAAAAGAGACATACCCTTACAGACAGAGCGTATAAACGAACACACAAAAGAGATTGCGCACCCCTTCTTATATTCTTTTAGAAATCAGTTAGTCATTAAACTTACTTTGAGTTGGCCGGTCGCTCGCGATAGATATTATTAAATAAATATTCATTATAATATATAAATATAAACTAAAAGTGTTTTATTGGGATAATCAAATCCTACATTTGGGGGCTCGTCCGGGAAATGAACGGAAAAGAAATCCTTTGTGGATAAATTTTGGAAAAAAAACAAGTAAACAAACGGGCATCATCCCAGAAGAATCGTCGTGTGCGCATTGCACAAACAAAACAAACGGGCATCATCCCTAAACCAGTTTTAAGAAATAAAATAGTGTTGTGCGCATTGAACAAATAAACAAACGGGCATCATCCCAGAAAAATCGTTGTGTGTGCATTGCACAAATAATAAAAGAAAAAAAAAGTAGAAGCGACGCTAATTTTTCGGCAGTGTTAAATTTGAATTGTGCGGGTACATAACTTGAACGATAGCTGTACCTATGTGCATTGTGTTTTTCACCAACAAAAATTGTTTGTCTGTGTGAAAAAAAAAAAAAACAATAAAAAAGGGCTTCAACCTTAAGCGGTGCTAGTGTGTATCGTCAACTGCGTCTGGTGCGAGGAGAAAACAAAAACAATTGTGCGGATACACACGAAGACCACCGTGGTTGCTTGCTCCAACGAGAACCACACAAGCAGAGTGTGTTGAATTTAAGTACATAAAGAGAAGAGCCGCGTCAAGGCAAAAGAAGAAGAGCCGTGTCAAGGCGAAGAAGAAGAAGGATAAAGAAGAAGAGCCGATTGCAGTTAAAGGGAAAAGGGGTAAGCGACGACCGTGCCGTGCCATTTATTCATATTTTGTTTTGTCACATTGTTCTTTAAAACTTTTTTATTGTGAGGGGTAAAATTAAATAAACGTAAATATGGAGAGAGGCGCAATCTTAGGGATGACAGTGGAACTGTTGAAAGAAAAGCTAGGACAATTAAATTTACCGACGACAGGACTTAAAACAATTTTACAAGACAGACTGTTAGAATATTATGAGCTATCACGAACAGACGCACCTAATGAAGACAACGCTAGCGAACATTTTGCTGATGCAGAAGCAGGCGTTAGGCATTCGGTGATAGGATCATTTACTCTGCGGGATATAGAGGGATCACTCTTAGTCTTCGATGGTTCAGGTTACCCTGACATCAATCAGTGGATCCTGGATTTCGAAGAGAATTCAATCATTGTCAGGTGGAACGAGGTGCAAAAATTTATTTATGCCAAGCAATTGATTAAGGGGGTAGCAAGTCAGTTTGTAAGGAGTCTGTCTGGGGTAAATAATTGGGTAGCGTTGAAAAATGCTTTGCGAAACGAGTTCTCAAGGAAACTGTCATCCGCCGAGGTACATAAACTGTTAAAAGCGCGTCATAAGAAACCAACGGAGTCCTTGCAAGAGTATTTATACTCACTCATGGAAATTGCTAAACCAATAGCTTTAGATGAGGAGAGTTTAGTAGAATATTTTGCGGAAGGCATTCCAGACTCCAGGCAAAATAAAATATGTTTTTACCAGGCAAAAACAGTAACACAGTTGAAAGACCAAATCAGGTTGTATGAGAAGGTGAGTGGACCTCTACAAAAGTCATCATACTTTCGAGGAAATCCACAACCCTCAACAAGTTTTGGGAACCAAGCTAAATCCGAAAGGAAATGTTTTAAATGTGGCAAAGGGTCGCATATGGCTAGGGAATGCCAAGCAGGCACATTCAAGTGTTTTAAATGCGGACAACAAGGCCATAGAGCAGTCGAATGTAGGTCAGGATCGCAACCGAACGTTAAGACAGAGAAAAATAATATTCAGATTGCGACTGTCAAAGAAGACACTGTTTCTGTTTCAAGGGCAAGAATTTGCTTCACAACTGGTTCCTATCGGGTCTTTAAACCAATAAATTTAGGAAGTCTTACCGTATCAGCACTTTTAGATACAGGTAGCGACCTATGTCTTCTCAGATACGATTCATTGCTGATGATGGACTACATAGAACTTGATTCGGCGAAAATGAAACTTTTTGGCATAGGACAAACTCAGGTAGACACAAAAGGAAGTTTTACCATGATGGTAGATGTAGATGACTGTAAGTTAGAGATGACTTTTCATGTCATTGGCGAGGCCGATATGCCATATGCCGCAGTCATTGGAAATGATGTTTTGCATAAAGTGAACTTAGTTATTCAAGAGGAGGGTGTCACGTTTAAGAAAAAGAAGAGTTCGGTGGAACTGAGGGGTAAAGAAACCCTAGCAGGCATTAGTAATGCAGATGTCAATAAAGACATGTTTGAGGAAAAGAAGAGTTCGGTGGAACTGAGGGGTAAAGAAACCCTAGCAGGCATTAGTAATGCAGATGTCAATAAAGACATATTTGAGAAAAAGAAGAGTTCTGAGGAACTGAGGGGTAAAGAAACCCTAGCAGGCAGTAGTAATTTAGATGCCAACCAAGGCGGAGTTGAGCAAGAAAAAGCGATGTTGGACGAAGAAGTTGTGGAAGAGTTGGAAGTGGAGCGCACAGCAGTGCGAGAGGAGGCTCGTAGGAACATTGAGGTAATCCAGCAAGAAAACCGAAGGTCCTTCGACAGAACGCGAGTCGTCGCACAGACGTACAAAGTGGGAGAGTTGGTCGCCATTAAGCGTACCCAGTTCGGCACGAGTATGAAGTTGCGATCTAAGTTTTTGGGTCCATATCAAATAACAAAAGTATTAAATCATGGCAGATATGAGGTTAAGAAGGTAGGGAACCATGAAGGACCCAATCATTCAAATACAGTCACAGAGTTCCTTAAAAAATGGGATCCGTCATTCGAGGCGAATGATACGTCAGGATCGCCGAATGTGGGATTCGCATGAACACAAAGACAAGAACGTACGACCAACAAAAGAGACATACCCTTACAGACAGAGCGTATAAACGAACACACAAAAGAGATTGCGCACCCCTTCTTATATTCTTTTAGAAATCAGTTAGTCATTAAACTTACTTTGAGTTGGCCGGTCGCTCGCGATAGATATTATTAAATAAATATTCATTATAATATATAAATATAAACTAAAAGTGTTTTATTGGGATAATCAAATCCTACATAAATAGGTACAGATATTTAAGTTATAAGCATGCTAATTAAAACGACCATGAATCACTAAATTAAAAACATTTTTTGTCATATCATTAATACTCTTCGCAGCGTATGCGATGAAAGACATTTTTTGGCTAATTTTTTTACACCTTCGGTTGGTTTTAATAGGAATTTCTAAAGATTTCTATAGCAATCTAGTACTAAATATATCTTATGTTACTCAGTGATAATGTAGCTTTCTAATGAAAAAGAATTATTAAAATCGGTCCAGTACTTTTTGAGTTTATTCGTTACATACAAAAATAAAAATCTTTTCTCTTTATAATATTATTATAGTGTAGATAGGGCTTTCAATTCACACTGACTTTTCACAGGATATTTCATATAAGAAGCTGAAATTTAAACATAAATTCGTCTTTTGCCTTCCGCTTCTTTGAATACTAATTTCGAGTACAATAAAAGAAAGAATTCCCGAGCACAGCTAGTAACTCAAGTACTTCCGTCCCATCGTTTATTACGCTGTCCACTTCTACTGAGTGTACGAGGGAAAAGGCTTAGACCGACCAATTATTCTCTACTTTGCTGCTGGGGAGACAGCAAACCAATTATTCCCCGAGGTTAAAATTCTCTAGGGCGCCAAATCGATTATTTTCTGGCTTGCTACAAGGGGCACGAAGAAATATTAGCCCTGTTTATTCAATAGCATACTTCTGCTAAGTTTAGGAAAAAAAAGAGGCTGGGATGCAACCCACACTGATAACTTCCCATCCCGTCTGTCGATTTGTCTTGCTTAAAAGTTTGTGTATATGTATCAATTTTTACCAAATTTGCGTTCTATTTTTTGTAGATTTTATTTTTCCATGAAAAAAAAGACTGTTGGATTTTCATAAAAAATTACTGAATATCGAAAACAATATTTTCTGTGAAATAAAATAAGTTTGAAGCCAATATTTTTAATTTTTGAAAAGCTATTTGAGTCGAAAGTAAATTTTTACCAAGTTTTAGTATGGTTTTTTTTTAGGTTTTTATTTTTTGTAAACAAACTGTCAATTCGATTTTTCTCAAAATTATTCCTAATATTGAAAACAATATTTCTTATAAGTTAAAATTAATTAGAAGCCATTATCTCAAATTTTTGAAAAGATATTTGAGTCGAAAATCAATTTTTACCGACTTTTGTCAATTTTTTTTTTTCATTTTTTATCATTCGATTTTTTTTGTCAATTCGATTTTTTCAAAATTTTACTGAATGTTGACAACAATATTTTTTGAAAGATAAAACTAGTTAAAAGCCAATATCTCAAAGTTTTGAAAAGATATTTGTGTCGAAAATCAATTTTTACCAACTATGAGTAATGTTTTTTCTAGGATTTTATTTTTTATAAAAAAAAACTGTCAATTGGATTTTTATCAAAATTTTATCAGATGTCAAAAACATTATTCTTCGTTGCACAAAATTGTTTTGGAGATGAAAACATATTTTAGTCGTAACATTTTTTTTTTCAGTTTTTTTGATTTATAAAAAAAACCGTTAATTAGATTTTTTTTTTCAAAAAATATACTTGTTTTGTATCATGTTACAATATATAATATTAAATTTAATTCAAGTCTCTAGCGTTATTGGTGCGTGAGATATTTACGGTTAACCAAAATTTTCAAATTTTTCTTAAACTGCTATAGTAAAAAAACCACCCTAGCAATTTTCTTGAGAGCCCTTTCTGCAGCTTTCTGCCTTATTATCTGTATAACAAAATTTATTTTAAGACGATATCTCTTATGGTTCTTGAGCTATGGACGACAAAAAAAACGTCGCGAACGTACGGACGTACGGACAAGTACGAGCGTATACGAACGTACGAACGTATACGAACGTACGTACACACGCACGCACAGACATCTTTCTAAAAATCTTTCATTTCGACTCTAGGGACCTTGAAACGTCGAGAAAGGTCAAAATTTTCAATTTGACAAATCGGACCCATTACAATAACTTCCTATCGGAAGTTAAGAAGGCTTAGGCCGAACAATTATTCACTAGTTTTCTATATAGGATATGTATTCCCAACCTACTATTACTGTCTAGGATTTATTATAACAAGCCTATCGTAAAGACTAACACACCCCTTACCTCAGTTAGGGACAGGTCCCATTATCCGTACCAAACCTGTTATCTTATTCTAATACTATTTGAGGTAAGGTTAAAGCAATGACTTGTCAATCTAAGCCTTAAGGAAAATAAATTATGTGAAAGACCGTGTTAAAACTGTTCTAAGCATTTAAAATAAATAAAACTGGGGGAAAATCGGAGCTTGAAAATTCTAAGCTTTTTACTTTCTTTGGAAAGGCCTTTAGACATCCATGAGTGTACCTAAGCCTCGTACAAAAAAACATCAGCATTTAATTTTTGGAAAACAAGTGGTAACAAGGGACAATACCACTCTGATGCATTTAAATTTTTCACCTTGAATTTTAAATAGAGCAACGCAAGAACGGTTCTGCTAGTACCTTAATTAAATGTGTGAATTCTTTTCAAAATAAAATTAAACCCTGCAATTAAGACGTTTTTAATCGTCTTTTTATTTTTTCTACAGAGAACAACGATTTTAGACATAATAAGAATCCTAATAGAAATAAATGAAGCATTTTCTTTTAAATTTTAACTAAGAATTAAAATAATTACAATAATATTGTAAACTAAGCGTTGGAAACGTTAAGGTACCATCAAGTGAAAATCATCACGTATACTGCAAGTTTCTGTTTTGTTTTGATTTAACTTATGTGAAAGTTGGAGAATGCACTAAACATTAACGTGAATTGTAAAATTGTATTTAAATGAATAAGAAAATAAATCGAAAGAGAATCTGTTTAGTGTTCATTTTGAGAAATTGCTTGTGTAAGGAATGAACTTCTCTTTTTAAGAGAAATATTCTGTTTCTCTGTTTTTTAAATTAGGGGATGAAAATCTAAGTAGGTATACAAATATAAAAGATGAAACATGAAATACGGAAGGAAGAATGTGGAAAATGAATAAAATGAATGAATTCATTTTGTTCATTTACTGACTGCTAATTCTATACAGATTCTTTTTATAACTACTAACATATTTTTGTTTTAGATATAAATGAAAATCACAAAAAGATTGTTGAACATTATGATAGGTCATGATTTTTATATTGTATTTAAAAACAAAATTAAATAATTATGAATTTACTTTAGGAAAGAAAAATAAAATTTAATCAATTTTCATCGAAATTATAAAAGAGAAAACGAAGAAATTCTTGTGGTTTTATATCAAAAGAATTTGCGGTTTTCTAAGTTCGTCTGGTTGCCTTTATGCGTGTTTAAATTAGTTCATTGCACATCGATATAGAAATAAAACTTTAAGGGAGCAAAATATTTGCTTTAAAATTAAAATATGAACGAAAAGGTTCAATTCTCTGGAGGAAGAATTCTTATAATTTTGTTTCGTCTTTTCCATTTTTTAATTTTTATTTTCTATAAAACGACAATAAGGAATTTTAAATTTAAAATGAGGATCTGAGCCTCGAAATTTTTAATTAATGTACGGTTAACTTGGTGGTAATTTTGTGTTTGGCAAATAATAAATTTGAAATTTCAACCGCTAATTGTATGTACTTCCTACAAGTTAAGAATGTTTTTTTTTGGATATTTAATGTAAATCTGTGTTTTTTTTTTGTAGGTGGCGCAACAGTCCGTAGAGAACCAGGGCCTAGTGACTTTCAACTCTCAACCATTCCTGTGTGCGAGTAATGTTGTCAGGAATGGAGGGGACCTACATTTTAAAGCCGACTCCGAACGGCTAATTTGAGAAAGCACTTTTCATGACAAGAATTACTCTTGGAGAATTTGTCAATTCCTCGCAAGAGGCAGTACCCGTGACAAAAACTTTAGATGGCACAGGCAGGGATCGAACCCAAGACCTCTCGCATGATAGTCCAGCGCACTAACCATCACGCCAAGGGTACCTATAACTAAAGGGTGATTTTTTAGCTATTATCTTTTGGGCAACACTGGTTTAAACAACTGACGCACGTTTCGTGTTTTGTTTCACTGTCAAACATCTTCAGTTTCGTCTATAATTTAACGATGAATCGTCTTACAAACGTACAACGCTTGCAAATTATTGAATATTATTATAAAAATGCGTGGTCTGTGAAGAAAGTTCATCGCGCGCTTCTTCCGAAAAATTATGTTTAGCGACGAAGCTCATTTTTGGCTCAATGGGTTGGGTACGTAAATAAGCAGAATTGTCGATTTCGGAGTGAATATCAGCTACCAATGCATCCAAAAAAAGTAAAAAAGTCAAAGTTTGGTGCGGTTTATGGGCTGGTGGCATCATTGGACCGTACTTCTTCAAAGATGATGCGAATCGTAACGTAACTGCGAATGGTGAGCGTTACCGTGAGATGATATCCAACTTTTTTTTCCCAAAATGCAAGCGCTTGACTTGCATGACATGTGGTTTCAACAAGACGGTGCCACATGCCACACAGCACGTGCAACAATGGACTTGTTGAGAGGCGGGTTCGGTGAACATTTTATTTCACGTTGGAGACCGGTCAATTGGCCGCCTAGATCGTGCGATTTAACGCCTTTAGACTATTTTTTGTGGGGCTATGTTAAGGCTCATATCTATACAGACCAGCCCGTTTCAATTGACGCATTGGAAGACAACATTGAAGCATTTATTCGTGAGATTCCGGCCGAAATGTTGGAAAGAGTATTCTAAAATTGGACCAAGGGGATGGACCACTTGAGGCGCAGTCAAGGTCAACATTTGCATGAAATAATCTTCAAACATTAATTTATATGGACCGTACTATCGATTCAAATAAAGATTTCATGCATTTTTCTGAATTGTATGTGTTTTTTTTTAAACTTTTCTATAGCTTTTGAAAAATCACCCTTTAGATGCTTAAAAAAGGCGAACTTAACTTCTAACATAATTAATATAGATTTTTTCTATAATTGAAGTAGAGATGTTTTTAAATCTCAAATACTAATTATATTATTTGGAGCTTCTGAATGGTTGCTTTTGGTAAATTATTGTTATTAACTATTTATTGTTTGTTTTCTATTTCTGTTATTATTTTTCATGTTATTTTCTCTAATTGATGAAATAAGCTAAATTTAACTTAAAAGGCAAGAAAAACTGAGACTTCCTGCATGAAGCTTAAGACATACATAATATATTTAATTTGAAACTGAAGCACAAAATTTGTTTCGGGAGTTCCGGCGCGGAGTGGGTACGCTAGTAATTTGCTAATTTCAAGGGTACCAATGGGATATTATCAGTTTTTGGGATGTTTCACTCTCTTTTTATAAATAATGAAAGTGTTACTTATTTGCTAACATACCTTGCTCTATAGAGGCTATTTACCTTACTATTTTAAAATTTTCTAACTAAGGGTTTTTAATTTTAAACAAAAAATAAACAAAAACTATGAACAAAATCGATATCATAGATATTTTTGCAACTATTGAGAAATAAAAAAAAGCAAAACTTTGGACAACAGTGATCTTCAGATTCACATAGAATTTTTTTGGAAACGTTTCAA
Organism: Eupeodes luniger; assembly: GCA_951509635.1. NCBI lineage: Eukaryota > Metazoa > Arthropoda > Insecta > Diptera > Syrphidae > Eupeodes > Eupeodes luniger. The sequence goes on from OX608073.1 coordinate 56,882,794, forward strand.
TACAAAAAAGTCCATATCAAGCCGTTTCAAAATAATGTTTCGAAGTGCTTTTTACTTTAATTTATTTTAATACGTTAACAATAATTGTTCATCAAAAACTGAGTTTCAATATTGGGTGCTAATGTGCGAAATCATTTCTGGATTTACAGACTTCAAAAATGTTTGTTCTGAAGATTCGAGGTTCATGTTGGAAAGGGGAAGTTTGTTTTTTCTTAAGAACATGCAGACCTAAAAAACTAAATACTCTAAATAGAAAATCAACTTTTAGAGCAAAACATGTCCTTATTTTTTCAACGACAGCCATATTGTTGCATTTCTTAGAATTCACTAAAAACATTAGACATTCCATTCATAGAGTTCATAAAGTTGCTAAAAGTTTCAATTCTAAATACAAGAAAGGATCCTCTCTTGTTCTATTGTTTAAAACTTGCACCTATGTATAATAAAATTTCAATTCTTCTAACACAAAAAGACACTAAAAAAAAACTACTTCTATGATGAGCTAAAATTTTGTTTCTTGTTTTTGTTTTTCCAACATAATATCAAAGTACTTCCGTACAAATAATAATGAATATAAACTCTATACCTATATAACTAGTACTTCCTCGTATATTTTGTATAGCATCAAGAAGTTTTAACAAAAACAAAAAACTTAAAAAAAAATTCTATTTCATCCAGAGTTGGAAGTTGTCATCCTCTTTTGCTGCTACTTTTGAGTTTGATATTCAAAACAAAATGTGCGTGCAATTAAAAAGTTTAAAATAAAACAATCTACAAAGGATAATGTATGAGTCTTTCTTCATTATTATAAAATAGAAGAGAAACGAGATGTGTACGAGTACATACATATGTGCTTCAGCTGGATGTTAGATAAAGGTTTCACTTAGTTTTAAAACACAAATTTGATGTTTGAATTTTGCAGTTTAAAAAAACCATAACTTTCTGTATGAAATTTGTAGTTTTTCATATGATTTAGTTAGAGTTTTATTTATATTCTTTGAAATAATTAAATTAATTTGTTAGAAAATAAAAGACTAATGGAATTCAAAAATTGTGAGCCTGCAAATAAATCCAGACAAGAGGGAAATTGAAAATTAAAAGATTGGAAACTTTCGAAATGCAACAGATAGAACCAAACTACTGAAAATATAAAGCAACACACTAAAGCTTGAAGCTTTACTGACTTTTCCAACGTGTTATAAATTAAAAATAAAGCATTTTTAAGATCTAGCTAGCTTCAGGAGCTTCTGTAAAAATTAGGAAGGACATGCTCTAGAATACATTTCTTAATAAAAACTGTTTCGATTTTGAAGAAAAACTAAAACATAATGAAACAAAATTTAAAAAATATTAATTCAGAGTTTTCAGAAGTGAAATCTAAAATAATCATGAAGTCTCCGTTCAGCAGCTTTCTTTTTGTTGATTCTGAGATATTAAAAAAAAGAATTTTGAAAATCACAAATCACAATTTTATAAAATTTGGTAAAAAGGTGAAGGTGGAGACTACATTTTTTTCAATGTTTTACCACTTTGCTTTTTACATTTATTCCTAGTACTTTTTTCAAAAAAAATCAAAATTTAGGCTGCTGTACGGAGACTTTTTGGACTAAGCGTATAAGAACTATGTGTGGCAAGTATTGCTTTTGTCAGTGGTAAAGAAGTCGAAAAAAGTGGGTCCCTCGATTCCACCCCTCTGTCGGTCTGTATTCGTTCTACAGCATAAACTATTGGGTTGATTGGGTTCAAACTTAGAAAATTTAGGTTTTTAGCAGATTTGCATCAGGAGTTTTCTTCATTTTTTTTAAGACTTCAAAATACAGTAGTCCCATGAAAAATTTTTGAAATTCGAATGTTGGTCAAAAATGAACCGATAGACTTTTATTAAATTTAACTCAGCTTCTTTCAATAAAAAAAAATGTATTTTCGTATTGCTATTGGTACCCCCATACCCGTCCAATGTTGCTTGTTTTATATTTAGCAAATAAAACATTAAACATTTGGAGCTCAAAATCATCGAAAATCACCAAAAATCAAAAAAAAATCTGTTTTTTCCACGTTCACGTTCACGTTAAACCATTTCTATTTTTTTATTTATTTCCCGATTTTATTTTTAAAATTTAAAAAACTTTGGGAACAAACTGAATAAATTGAATTATCATTTATTAAAATCTAGAGTGATGTGATATATTTTTAACATCCCAAAGGAAGTTATTGTAATGGGTCCGATTTGTCGAATTGAAATTTTTGACATTTCTCGACGTTTCAAGGTCCCTAGAGTCGAAATAAAAGATTTTTAGAAAGATGTCTGTGCGTGCGTTTGTACGCACGTTCGTACGTCCGTACGTTAGCGACGTTTTTTCGTCTTCCATAGCTCAAGAACCATAAGAGATATCGACTTCAAATAAATTTTGTTATACGGATAATAAGGCAGAAAGATGCAGAAATACCATAGCAGTTTATAAAAAGGTGAAAATTTTGGTTAAACCTAAAAATCTCATGAACCAAGTACGCTAGAGACTTGAATTAAATGTTATATTATATATTGTAACGTGATACAAAACAATTATATTTTTGGAAAAAAATGCAATTAACGGTTTTTTTTATAAATCAAAAAAACTGAAAAAAAACCTCGAATATTTTACAACTAAAATATGATTTCATCTAGAAAACAATTTTGTGCAACGAAGAATAATTTTTTTGGCATCTGATAAAATTTTGAGAAAAATCGAATTGACAGTCTTTTTTATACAAAATTAAAATCCTAAAAAAAACATTACTCAAACTTGGTAAACACTGATTTTCGACTCAAATATATTTTCAAAAATTTGAGATATTGGCTTTAAACTAATTTATCTTATGAGAAATATTGTTTTGAACATTCGATAAAATTTTGAAAAAAATGAAATTGACAGTTTTTTTTAACAAAAAATAAATACCTTAAAAAAGCATCGCTAAAAGTTCGTAAAAATTCATTTTTCGACTCAAATATCTTTTTTAAAATTAAAAATATTGGCTTCAAACTAATTCTACTCACAGAAAATATAATTTTCGACATTCAGTACATTTTACAGTCAGTTATTTCATAAAAAAATAAAATCAACATAAATGTTCGGTTCTCGATATCTCGTTAACAATATGAAGGTATTGACTTCAAATTCATTTCATTCCTCCAATTTGTATTTGTTTATATAAGAAAAAAAACTTTGAAGAAATGCTGCTAAAATTGGTAAAAATTGGTTTTCGAATACAAATCTCGTTAACAAAAACTGATTTTGAAATCAAACTATTTCATTATATGCAAAATATTGTTGCTAATTTTTAAGCAAGACAAATCGACAGACGGGATGGGATGTTATCAGTGTGGGTCGCATCCCAGCCTCTTTTTTAAATTAATTCTGTATGCATACAATTTTTCATTCTTTTTTAAAATAAAATGTGGACCTGTTTTTAAAATTTGACTTTTGAAAAAAAAAAATATTTTTTTTTAAATCAGAATAAGACATTGCTCCAAGAGCAATACAAAAATATAGTTGTAATACTAAAAGAAGCCAAGTTGAGGAAAAAAATAGGGTAGATTTCATAAGAAATCTTAATGCCATTTTTGAAAAAAACTAAATTTTCAATGTTTGAACAACGAATTTTTATGAAATAAAATGTTTTTATTGGTCTTAAGAAATAAAAAAAAAAACACTTATGCAAATTTATTTGAAACCTTAATTTTTAAGTTCGAACTCAGGCCGAAGACCCTCCTTTAACGACTTCTCTACCAGCCAGCGTTACGTCATGTTTTATTAAAATTTCAAGTTCAAAACGAAACGTTTTTCATTCCTAAATTTTGGCAAAATTAACTGTTCAATAATACATATGTCATGTACCTTAGTTTAACATTACTATTTTAAGTCTCTTCCTTGCTGTATTTTTTTAAGTCAGGAAACGAACAAAGTTATTAAATTTTGAGTTTTTCCAAAACAAATTATTGATTTTATGGAAAAATAATCAGATAGGTACTACTTCAATTTCATAAATTTTCTGCAAACGTGGTTTGTGATTCGATTCGAAAAATTCTGCATTTAGCTTTCTTATTCCTAAACTTATATCTCTAGTAATCAAATCGGTAAAAACAGAAGCTGCACATCTAAATTGCGTAAGCTCAATATGCAATTGTACTGTTCAGGATTATTTTCCAAGGAAGCCATTGCAAGGCAGCTTATGTAAACTGCCTTAAAAACCACCGAGACCAGAAGCCTTAAAAACTGCAAGAGGAAGGAGAGAGAGAGAGGGAGAAAAACAACTGAAACCGAAGATCAATTGTTCAACCAGATGCATTTTTAACCGGTGAAGTAATTCGTGATGAGATTTGATCTCAATAAAGCCATGAAATAATAGAACGGACGATAAGGAATCGTCTTTTCAAAAGTGATTTGCGGAGATGTATTGCTTGTCAAAAACCATTAATTTCAGCAAACAAAAATCTTAAACCAGCATCTAAATCCCAAGTACACAATCAAGATATGGGGGCAGAAATGTGATGGCTTAGGGCCCTTTCACACCAAACGAATCCGAATCAATCAGAATCACTTCGAATCAAGTTGAATCTGATTGACCAAGATTCAGCTTCGAGCGCTCCGTTTAAATGTGAAGGGATTCTTTTCTCGCCTTCAGACCGGACGAATCTGGTTCAATCAGGTTTGATTCGAGGTCGCACTTGATTCAACCTGTCAGATTCCTTGATTCTTGATTCTTGAATCAACAACCATACGAGATGGAGGTGGAGTTATTAATTTTAAATGTTAAAGAAAATAAGTGCGATTTATGATGCAGGTTGATTCAGATCCGTTTGGTGTGAAAGAGCCCTTAGAGAGCGTTTTCCTTGCGAGGACTTATGGATCAATCTCATTATTAAAAATGACAAATTTGCCTGTCAAAGCACACTTCACTGTATTGAAGTTATGGTTTAAAAAAGAAAAACTTGAATTCTTGAATTGGTAAGCTCAAAGTCCAGTTCTTAATCCAATAGAAAATTTGTGGAGATGAGTTTAAAGACAAAATCCAAAAATTCATCCGAAGTTTTCAAAAACATGGACAAAATTTCTAGTGAAAAGAAGTCAGGATCTAGCCACCAGCCTTCCAAGGCGTGTGAATCTGTGATTAAAAATGAGGTTTTCCTGACCAACTACAAACGTTCCAAGTTGGAAGATCCTGTAAATTTTATATTGAAAGCAATCATTATAATACAAACACATGCTATACATTTTTCCAGCTGAAAACACCTACTCAGCAAGAAAAATTGTTTATGTTAAAATAAAATGAAGTTAAAGAACAAGAAAATGAAAATGAAACAAACAAATATTTTTACCAATTACTTCAAAGAGTATATCGATACAACCTGTTTCTAAATTATTTTTCTCAAATGTTTGAATGTATTTCATATACAATTTCTGAAGTGAAACCAATACAAAATTTCATTTAAAGTTCAATTACTCAGCTGAAAATGGTATTACCGAAGGCTAAAAAATGCTTATCGAAGCTAAATGATCAAGCTTTTTGGTTCTAGATCATATTTTCATTGGAGTTTGTTTTCGTACCTATAGAATTAAAAAAACTATAATAAAACAACATTTCTCAAAACACATATTTTTTCTTGAAAAAAAAAACTTAAGTCTAGAAACTCGGAGCTTTAAAATTGTTGGGACAAGATTTTTGAGGAAAAATTTTGAATTAAGCTAGTAAATACAAGTTTTTTGGCAGTTTTTCCGAAGAAGGTCATACAAAGTACCGGTTTTTTTATGTCACATATATAAGGACAAGATCTAAATTTACCTGTACGACCCCTTAAATTTAAGAAAATAACAAAAAATCTTATAGAGTGCTGTGAGATAATTGAGCTAAATATGGGCCCAGGACCGTTTTATGGCTTCAATAATCCCTTGGGTTTTTTGGTATTGCCGTCCTCCATCGTAGACTTTTCTTGAAAGCCATCCCCACTCCGTTTCCACGATATTCAGGTCAGGAGAATATGTGGGCCATGGTAATAGGTTCACATTTTGAAGCTGAATCCAGTCATTTATTGTCCGTACGGTATGTATTGGTGCATTATCTTGTTGAAAAACCAAAAAATTCAGAAAACTGCGGAAAAGCTCGTTCCAGAATCGATTTTTAAGTGATTGCCGTCATTTAAAAAAATGTGAAGATTTTGGTTAATTCTAAATATCTTTTGAACCAATGACGCTAGAGACTTGAATTAAATTTTATATTATATATTGTAACGTGATACAAAACAAATATATTTTTGGAAAAAAATCCAATTAATGGTTTTTTTTATAAAGCAAAAAAACTGAAAAAAGAATTTGTCACCTCGAAAATCTTACGACAAAAATATGATTTCATCTCCAAAACAATTTTGTGCAACGAAGAGTGATGTTTTTGACATCTGATAAAATTTTGAGAAAAATCTAATTGACAGTTTTTTTTTACAAAAAATTTAAAACCTAAAAAACATTTAACAAAAGTTGGAAAAATTGTTTTTCGACTCAAATATCTTTTCAAAACTTTGAGACATTGGCTTCAAACTAATTTTATCTTATAAGAAATATTGTTTTCAACATTCGATAAAATTTTGAGAATAATCGAATTGACATTTTTTTTTACAAAAAATAAAAACAATACTACAACTTGGTAAAAATGTACTTTCGCCTCTTTTTCTTTTTAAAAATTTAAAAATTTGGCTTCAAACTTATTTTATTTCACAGAAAATATTGTTTTCGATATTCAATAAAATAAAATCTACAAAAAATAGTATGCAAAGTTGGTAAAAATTGATACATATAGACAACATTTTAAGCAAGACAAATCGACTGACGGGATGGGAAGTTATCAGTGTGGGTCGCATCCCAGCCTCTTTTTTTTCATCGGAAAAGACGACGGTATGCCAATCTCGATTCTACCTATGCTGATTTGTTGAAAAATTAAGGCGTTGGCTCTTGCGTGCAGCATTTTATGGTGGTCTTTTTTTCATTATTTGGTGTCATATGGTCTGCCTTCTGTATTACCGAGCAACAATCTATCTATTATAGCATTTACCCTAGCTTCTGACTTGAATTTACTAATTTAAAGCCTTGAATTTGAGCAGCTCTCACTATTGCACACTTTTTCTGAAATGATGTGGATTTCTTGACTCTTCCTTTATGGTTTTTTCCATACCTTTCTGGATCCTTGAGGTAGTTGTATACAACATTTGAACTAATTCTAATTTTTCTGGCTATAAAACGGATGGTTTTGCCGAGATATCGGTAAGCTCGAATTTGGCTTATTTCCTACTTGGTTAGACCCTTACCTCTTACCCATACTTCTAGATTCTATCAAATTAAAACCTAAGGGTTTGAAAAATAAGTCAAATAAAAAATGAAATAAGCTTGTCCCTATCCATGTGACACGAAGTGTTATATGTATCGTCTGATTTCCTTTAACTTTAAGAGTATGAAACAATTTCTTAAACACAAATTACTTAAAGTGAAGGTGTTTAAGAAGTAAAATCCTATTGACTTTTTGGCACTCTACTAAAAATCAATATCAAACTCAAATTTATGACAATATATTGACTGGTAATTCCCTGAAAAAATGCCTGAAGTTAAATAAAAGTTCTCCCCAGTAATATACCGATGTGTAAAGTAAAGTGATACTCAAAGTAAAATGAACGCACAAAAATACATCCATCGATATACAAATATCAATCGTTACAACATAAAAAAAACTATAGCCTTGCAAAATAAAAATAAAACCAAGCTTTTAAATTGGATAAGTTTTAGACCAATTTTTTGTTTGACAGTTATTTACTTTCACGATAAAAAAAGTACAAGTATCTGTTTCTACCAACAAAAATTCACAAAGATAAGAAAAGGCTTTTCAATTCAAAAACAAACAAAATCGGTATCCAAATAAAAATACAGATACTCAAAAATAAGAAGAAAAGGATATTATTAGCAAAATAGATATTCCCTCTTCAATAAAGCTCCATCACCGTACCGCCATGTCATGCCACCGTAACCGTACCGTCTGGAAAGTTTATTACGATGAGAAGAAAATATACATATACCAATTCTATGGAAGTTTGAAACTTTATCATTGTGTTACTTTGAGTATTTTTGTATCTTGAAGTTCATATTTTTTATATGACCGGCATTTTTGAAACTTCTTGCAGAATATCAAACCAAACGATATACTTTAGTGTGCATATCAAATTTTGGAATATCGACATTCGAAAATAATATGAATATATGTATCTAGGTGAATTACGCCGCATAAGGACAAACAAAAATAAAATTAAAATTTTAGATTCAAATAGAACTTTTCACAAAGATATTTTTCATGCAAATTGATAGATAGCTTTTTCCACCTTCCTTTCTTAGTTCTTTTTCCATTATCAAGACAAAGGGACTTCAAATCTGCTTTAAAGAAAAAAAACATGTCGACGATGTCGATATGGTGCGTTTAACCCACTACTTTTCTTATTCAAGAAAGAAAAGAAAGAGTTCCTTTAACATCAAAAGCAGAAGAAAGTAGTTCACTTAAATAGATGGAAAAGAGTTTGAAAGGACAACAGACGACGTCGACGACGAGGACGACGACGAACAAAAAATTGATGGATTTCAATTTGCTTTTGTGAGCTATAGAAAAGACGACGACCAACGACGCGACGTTTCTGAGCTATTTTTGCATTTAAATCACAAACACTCAACCAAGGTTGTCGTGCGCTCAGTAAATTTAAGAATTTTCAATTTTTTTTCTCATTCTTCTAATAAAATAAAGATTATAAAAAGAAGTTCACAAAAAGGTTGCTTTTGATATTAAAACTGTTTTACCTTAACTTGTTGGTGATGATATTTCTCAGCTCGGAAATGAAAATGTTCGAAAAAAAAAACTGAAAACAAAAACAAAAATCTCAAATTATTTTCGCATTAGAGATGTACCTTCTGTGATGTGACGAAAAAAGCAAAGCTCGAATTGTTGTGATATTTTGTATTGTTTCTTTTATTTTATTTTTCTGTAAAGATTTAAAACATTGAACGTGACAGTTGGATGGACACAATAAGACACACAGTAATTTGGAATAAAATGTAATTCTGTCCCCACCACAAAACCCACATCACTGATGTTCTTCTTCTGATGATAGTCTGAGTACTTTACAACACTGCGAAATGTATGTATATTTGTACTTCTAGAAATCTCTGAGAGATGTCATTTCCTTAGTGAAATGTGAAATGCAATTTAACACATCCGTTCTGTTACTACATGGATTTTTGAAGGACATTTTTGTTTTTTTTTTCTTTTAAGTTAAATCTGACAAATGGACACCAATTTGAGGAGTAACATATAGAAAATAGAGAGAAATATATGATGACAGAAGAAAACTATTATAGTTTTACTAAGAAGCACATGGTGTTGCCAACATCATGCATTAGCAATGACAAGCAGGTTGATTGTTATTTCAGAGTATAGTCAATTCAATTGTTTATTAAGAATTTTAGAAGCGTATGTAATTTTTTTCAATTTACCATGTCCTAAAGAAAATTATTCGAAATTCAAATTGAAAACTTAAAATGCTCTTAGCAAGAAAAATTGAGTTATTATGCGCCTCACGTTGGGCGCCATTTTAACAAAGAACACAAAAAAATCGATAAATGTATAGAAATTGAAAAGAAAATTAGAAAAATTACAAAGAAGTTATCAAGCTTAAGGCCAAGGGCTATTGTAGACTTTCACTTCAGATTTGTTAAAAAATACAAACAATTCCATTTTTCTCCACTCATTGGCTTTGAAATGTTATAAAAAAAAAACAAAATGGTGAACATTTTAAATACATTTATCAATATGCAACAAAATCATTTCGACAGATGATCATAAAATAACAATTCATACACAATAAATGTTTGTCAGGTGAGTATTTTGTTGTAACATGGAGCATGGTAGGAAACTCAAAAATCTAGCATCATTTTTGGCAACATCACGTATGTGATCCTTCCATAAGAGGTGGTTAAAGATTGTTTCGAGATTCTAAGGCTTCCTCGCTAAGTTGACCAATAGGAAGTAAACAGTTGGTGGCAATATGATGGCCGTGAATTAAAATTGTATGGACTGTAGTGCTCATATAATACCAAGGGTATAATGATATAAAATATCCTGCAGTTTCCTCACAAAACGGTTGAAGTTTGTGTGGGCGATCCTAAAACCACTTGACAAGCATTGTAAAATGATATAAAACTTTACAATTAAAGCTTCATCGATACCCGTTATCGAAGCAGATACGCTGCTATTTTCGAAAAACCTTCTTGCCACATTGCCTGTATTTGTGTTACCGTAACCAGGCTTAGGTTTATCGACTATTAAGCCTGTTCTCTCTTTGAATTCTTCCCGAATTCGTAGTTTATTGTGTTTTACTATAAATTCGGTGTTTTCATTGGTTCGCCATTCTTTAACCGGAAGCTTATATGCAACGTGCAGAAGGCATTCAATTAAACGAATCCACGCGTGCAAAGTTGAAAATCCAAATGATAAATTTTCCTCGTTTATTGATAATTGAATCATTATGTCGATGTCATTGAAATCCTTCGAAGTTGCATGGCATAAGTAGCACCTCATCGATGATTTGGTGTCAGTCAAACTATTGCAAATTTTGCAATCTATCATTGACAAGATCGCCTGATGATGTACGGTGTAATCAATATTTTTAATCCTGATATTCGAACTATCAAAATTTAGAATTTGAGACACTTGTTTTTCTCTTCTAACAAGTTCGTCAGATTTTTTTTTGAAAATTATTTTCAAAGGCCGACAAAAACGCGCTGACGAAGGACAAGGATTTTGCCAAATTACTGCAATTAATTGCAAAGGAACGAGGCATTTTATAAACACGAATTTATCGGTTGCAACATGGCTTTCCAAAAATGTTTGATGGTATTGGCTGTGCCCCGAACTGCCATCAAAACCCCACTTTGATATGAGGATGAATTCATCTTTTTCTGAGCTGATGGATTCCAGTACATTTTCTTGATTATTCAATATTTTTTCACTCGTGTGATCAAGAAGGTTTTGCAAAGGAACCTCTGCAAAAGTTTCTTGAACTTGAACATTTTGTGGATAACAATTCTTTTTTTCTTTCTGAATTTCTTTGTATGATGGAAATACATTTTTTGCATAGGTTCTAATAACGTTGTACTGATGGCGTGATAATTTTGCTTCCATTATCATTGATAATGCATTACGAGATGAAATCATTTGATTGCTGTCTGTATTTGTCGAGTTTTGAAGAAAATTTGGGGAAGATGTAACAGCTTTTATCAAATCAGCTTCCTGTTTCTTACCCGTGGCTCGTAAGCTCATTTGGGATGCAAAAACAAGCTCACTAGTGGAGACTGTGATTCTAAGGCTTACAGTACGTTTCCGTTTTGTTTGCTCACTGCTTTCTTCGAAATTAAGTAAAGGACGTCCATGTCCAACAGACAGACGATACATTTTAAAAGAAATATTTTCATCGAGCCATTTTGCTTCGGTTGCTAAAAACGACTTTTTAGTTCGGTTAGACCGTTCCCATTTAACTTTGAACTGGTGTTTAAAATCTTTAAGCTTTAGTTTTAAGTGGCTTGTTTGTTCAGAGCATAAAGTTTTAGTTTTTAAGAAATTTTCGACGACCTCAAATTTGTCTTCGAATTTTTTTTTCTTACTATCAAAATACAGTTCAACAAGTTTTCGTCTCGAACACTGAAATACTTGACCACTTATAAATTTCCATATTTGAATTAACACGATTTATTGATTTATATATTGAAAAACTGTTTTTTTTTTTTAACATCTGATGTCACGAATAAAAAACAAAGCAAGAAAACAGGATTTTAGTTACCATAAAAATCAGTATTTTCAACTTAGAAAATTCGCAAACAATATTTTCGGCATTTTTCAAGAGGTTTCCGGTTTTGATTTAAATATATTTAACAAATGTCTGTTTATCTGGCCACATTTACACATCTGCTTGAAAAATGCCGAAACAGAAGATATTGCCCTATTATTGATATAAAACCATGAAAAAAAGTATTTTTGTTTTAAATTTTGCCATTAAATATCAAAACCAGTTTTTCAACTTTTTTCATCTTAAAACATAAACTTCATACCGTCGTCGTTAATATTAGAAATAGCATTTGACATTTTTTTTTATATAAGAAAACAAAAAATAAAGCAAAAAAGTTCTTAAAATTTCTTGTAAAAACTTGCTTTCTTGGCACTAACTTGAACAACTTTGACAGTGCAATTAACTTAGCATGGGTGACTTACCAAAAAAAATTCTTCTATGCTGAGGATAATATTGCTAGCAAAACTGGTAAGTGGATTAGAAGTTTCAGACAGGAAATTGTTAGTAACAGTGGGAGACACAATAGAGACCTGAAAGAATTATTCTCCAAAACTGAAGTCAAGCATTTTTCATAAGAGAGCTTGATGACAAACTTTATCTAATGCTTTTAAAATATCAAGCGCAATAATCTTACTTTCTCCAAAACGAAGTAAGGATTTTGTTCACTGTTCGGTGAGATAAACCATAAAATCACTAGTCATTAAGTCATTAAGAAGTCTTATGGTTTTGAGATTTTTCTTGAGCTGATCATCAGCTTATTAATCAGCGTTTCCATGACTTAGCAAAAGAAGAGACGTAAGTGGAAACGATCGATAATTCGAAGGGTACGAGATTTCGCCTTTTTTAGGTAACCACTAGAGAATCTATCTATACTTGGAACGGGACCTGATGACTATGATAGATTAAAAAGCTAACGCAGTGGTTTTGCTACCGTTAAAGAACACTTCTTAAGAACGAAGCGATGCCATCAGGGCCAGCGGATTAGTATGTGTTAAAATCTTTTTGGAAACTTGCTACTGTAATATGTGTGCGAAAGAAATTTGGCATATACAATAATGAACGCTATAAAATTATAGGTGGGGACATAACATTCTCCAGCAGCGTTGATTTGATGGCAAAATGCTTACCAAAGAAATTAACTTTCTAACCAAACATTTATACTACCTTTGGGATATTGGATATTGGATATTGCAGTATTTTTAGGCCTGATTACCTCTTTGCAGGATAAATCAAACTATGCCTTTTCTTTAGGGCTGATGCTTTTCACCCTATTTGAGGTGAAATTTCTCATTCCAAAAAGAATCAATTGTGATCATAAGTTTCTCTGGATTGAACGTCACTATTGAGGAAGCATAATGACCAGTTGAAGATCCTTAAATAATAGCAATATTAAAGGGCCCGACCGAAAACGATGTTATTCAAATGACCATCTCGAGAAGCGATTTGAAACATTAGTTTAAGCACTTTTTCGCCCATTTCTGGCATCTTGGCCATAACTTGAGAAATGTCGAAGTTTAAACTGTTAAAGTTCAAAAATAGACACAGTCATTTGCGTAACCTCACGTGTCAAATTTTATGATCTCGGTGAAATTACCCGACCAGGAAATATAAGTTGGTCATAAAATAAACAAATACATAAGGTCGCGCAACAGTCTGTTGAGAACTAGGGCCTAGTGGCTTACAACTCTTAACCATTGCTGTGTGCGAATTATGTTGTCAAGGATGGAGGGGGCCTACAGTTTTAAGATGAATTCGAACGGCTAATTTGAGAAAGCACTCTTGGAAGACTTGTCAATTTCTCGAAAGAGGCAGTACCCGTGAAAAAAACTTGAGATGGCACAGGCAGGGATTGACACCAAGACCTCTGGCATGACAGTCCTAAGCTAATGTTATTAAACAAGTTTCCTTCTGAACATTATAATTGCAATTTACAAGGTTTTTGTAAAAGAAATAATTGAAATTTAAATATGACTTGTAATTTTAAGTTTTATGACATTTCATGTTGAAGCCTAGTACGCAGCTGAAGTGAAACGAATTTTTTCGGCGGTCTCCAAGTGCAAAGCGAAATGAAAACGAAAACCACAGCGGAAAAATATTTGTGGAAAGTTCTGTCTGGAAGTTGAAGTTCACTGCTTGTCTTCATCACTTCTTGCACATCACCAATAACATTCTGAGTTTCCGATTCAGAAGTGCAATGTTGGAACACATAAGAAAAATCCATTTTATTTTAAATTTTAAATCAAAGATAAATACAAATCAAAACACCGAAAGTCACGAGTAAACAATTTTTTTCAATTTTAAGCCTAGTACGCTGCTGATGCGAAACGAAAATTCCCATACAAAAATGACATGACGAAATCATAAACGAAAAATTTCTAAACATTTTTCAATAAATAAATTAAACGTCAAAATTTCGCAAGCAATCAATATAGCGAGCAATTAAATTGAGAACGAAAAGAGTGGAGAATTGTACTAAAAAATCTAGTACAGCTATCCACTAAAATGACACATTTCATCGTTCAGCAGCGTACTGAAAAACGAAAAGCACAGCGAAATTTTTCGTTTATGACTTCGTCATGTCATTTTTGTATGGGAAATTTCGTTTCGCATCAGCAGCATACTAGGCTTGACATTTAATATTGACATATAAACAATGAAATTTAAGGTTGGATGACATTGTGTTTTTTTTTTGCTTTCTTGTTCTTCGTGCTAGAACACATTTTATGAGGCATGTTGTCCCATATTTTAAAAACCACATATCGTCTTAGTAATGATAAATTGTTGCCCAAGGAAATCGATAAACCCGGATCATCAGCAAAATATACGACTGAGTTTACATTGGGATGATGCACAGTCCTTACTTCTTAAAATGTCTGCACAATTTTACGGACTACTTGCGTAGTAGATTGTTCATGACGACTATAATCATCGCGTAGTGCGTGAAAGGTGGTTATTTTAGAATCACAACTTTGTTCGATTATTATGACATTTCAAGTGACATCTGAGTTTGAAAGGTGTCAAATGCAAATGCAAGTAGTGCAAATTTTTTTCTACGAATACGAAATACATTTTTCCTCGACTTGATTACTTTAACAAGAATTTGCATTGACTAATAAAATTCCTTTTGAGTACAAAAGTCGGATTTTCATGATAAATTCTTTTGATGATTTCCACAAAACTGATGTTGAAAGTATTAAATATAAAAAAACTTTCAAAAGCTATCAAACTTTTTTAAAAATAACATTTTCCTAGCACTAAATCTAACACACAAAGGGCTGCCAATAACAGATTAATATACGGCCAAGGTTTCCACAAAAGGAAAAAATGTAAAATGCATTTTCTACACGAAGCATATTTTTGTTTTCAAAACAGGTGTAAATTTTCTTATTCAATGCACAAATAATGCTCTTAGTAAATGTTCCGATAAAATGAAGTTTATTTTCCCCAAACAAAAAAAAACATTTAAGAGCTTAAACTATAGACCAACACCTGTGGTGAGAGTGTATATAGGAAAAGTTCAGGACCCGAAGAACAGTTTTAGGCACTATAAGAGCTTAAATTAAGTGTCAGTATGTGTATGTGCTGTTGTTTCTATAGACAGACACTTTCCCACAAGATTTAAAATTGAAGCCATTTATAAGAGAACATGCTCCATCCACACCCCAAGGAGGGAAAATCAATTTTCCTTCACATTAACGATAGCCCTACTTCACTTCTTCTTCTAAGCGACGACGACGAGCAAGGACGAGTGACGGAGCTGGGAGGGGTGAACGCCTTTAAAACAGAGTTCAAGCTAAATTTTATTTCGTTAAATACAAAACAAAATATAGAAGACACAAAAAAAAAACCTACAACATATAAGAAGTGTGAGGTGAGGAGGGCAACGAAGCAGAGCAGTATTAAATCCCAACTTCCTTGTTTCTTGTACAGAGCTGCAAGTAGAGTGTAATGCTTCCTTATGGGGTTTCCTTTTGCCTTCGGAGTATTTAGGTTATTTGTAGTTCCATGACAGGGGCGAAAGAAGATAGATAGTTGGAAGCGATAAAAAAGGAAACTAATGAAATAAATTGAATTGAAAAACATTGAAGAATACAACAACAACAAAAAACACACTCACGACAACAGCAACAACAACAACAACATCACCGACACCAATATTCTTCTGATCCCTCTTTTGTTTCCGTTTATTCCTTATTTCACTGTCAATTTCTTACAAATCAAGCTTAAAAGGATCCTGGGTTGTGTACTTTCGTTGTTGTTGTTATTGTTACTGTTCTTGGTTCGCTATAAGAGGATTGGGGATTAATTAATTTTTGTTTCCGCGCTTTTACGATAATTCAAAAGGAACAGAATTTTCTCTTTTGGTATTTTTTTATTTTACGAAAAGGGATTAAATAAATGAAAGGGTATTTAACTTTAAACACAGTATATTGAGTATAAAGGAAATGTTATATTTTCTTTTTTTTTTCTTTTATATTGTTTTTGTTTCTTTATTTTATTTTGTAATTTTTATATTTTTTTTCTATAGTATATATTTTGAAATGAAAAGAAATGAATTTGTAGTTAAAATGGAAATTATTTGGTGCGGAAAATTAGTTGATCTTCTTTTTTTTCCGTTTTCTTTAGAAATTCTTTTTCTTTTTATTTGGAGAGCAAAACAATGCAGAAAAGTTATTTAAGTGCAGATATTTATATTTTAATATCTTTGGCATTAAAAGGATTATAAATATTTAATTGCTTGCCAATTTGACATGGAAAAAGGGATTTTTAGGTTTAAGGTTTAAAAGTTGAAGTACAAGTTAAGATAATCAAAATAAAACAGAAATAAGAAAGGGATTCTTTCATTTCTAGGATGGCAATAAATGATTATCGTTTTTTTTTTGTATATAATGAAAATTTTGAAATGAAGCAAAATCTCTTTGAGCTCATTTATAATTAAAATTCTTATACTGATTTTCAGAGTAGCTTTTTTTCTTAAAATAGGAAAGCAGTCCTATCTAAAGATCAACTCAATGATAAAATCATACAGAACCTAAGAATCCGTAAGCGTATATTAAAGATTTCGGATAAGCTCTTCTATTTTGTATCCTGACGTGGCTTCGGGGTTAAAAAAGACAGCAGCGTTTCGACGACTTTAATTTAACCTTTAACTGTGTGATATCTGAACTTCTATTACTCGAAAAGGGCAATCCAATTTATATATATGTAAGTTGGTTAAGAAGGCTTTCCAACACTCTACTTAACAAATCACGACTAGTTTATAATATTTGTTACTTTTAATATTTTCTACAATTTTACCATTAAAATTTTAAGAGTGCATCATTATCAATTTGGTACCTGCCGTAAATAGGCATGCTAATGAGAGGTTTAATTTTGATATCACAAAAAGAGTATTTTTTAAGAGAAATAAATGGATGTTTATTTCATTCTAAGGAGATGGGTTTCTCATTGTAACATTGGGTAACCGAATTTTCAACTTATTTAAAAAAATAACTGAATTTAAAGATTTGCATCTGTTAATAAATATGCTTTAATTTGGTTAAATTTATAATTTTTAAGTTAATTAATATCAAAAATAAGATTTAAATAACTATAAAATCTTTTTAGAGTTTCAATAACATATGAAAACCATAATCTACATTTCCCAACGTAAACAAAGAAAGGATTTCTATATCTTAAATGAAGTCTAACACAGCAGCTGGAATTTAAATGCCGAGATTTTCAAAGAACCTGGAGATAATTTGGTTAAGAGCATGCACCAACTTATCTGTAAAAATGGCCGAAAGAAAGCATGCCGGATGAATATAACCTCAGTATTTTTCGTCCGATACTGAAAAAAGTAACCCTCAAAACTGTATCAACTATAGAGGAGTCAGTCTTCCTAACATCTCATACAAGATCTTCTCTGCCGTAATATCAGAACGTCTAAAGCACATCGTTAACAACTTAATAGGTCCTTATCAGTGTGGCTTTAGACCAGGAAATTTCACAGTCCGTTAAATATTAACATTACGACAGATATACTGGAAAAAACCGATATTCACCCTCCTACCGTCTTTTCGTCGATTTCAAGGCCGCATATAACAGCTTCTACAGGGACCAACTATATAGATCCATGTCTAGTTTTGGCATCCCTACCAAAATCGTCTGTTTGTTCAGAGTGACCATAGAGAATTCGAAACCACTTTACCGAACTTTTCAAAAAAGGCTATAGACGAAGTGATGCGCTGTTATGTAATTTCTTCAAAATCGTCCTTGAAAGAATAGTACAGATCTTCCACGTAAACACTAGCGGCACCAACTTTCAAAAGTCTGTCCAAATTCTCGCATATGCTGATGACATTGCCATAATCGGAAGAACTCAGCGCAATGTCGATGGAGCTTCTGTGATCATTGAGAAAGGGAGCGGCAAAAATGGAACCTACAACACCGGTGGACGTCTCAGTCAAAACTTCACCATCGACAGAGCTAACTTTGAGGTAGTTAAGGACTTTTTCTACCTAAGCTCCGCTATGAACAGACCAAACGAAGAATTACTCTTGCTAACCGCTGTTTCTTTGGGCTAAGCCAAATCTATGATGATAGAAAAGCCCTCTCTCGAGCGACCAAAGTACTGCTGTATGTGTAGATGTAGAACCCTTATCATCAAAGCCCTGCTATACGTTGCAGAAGCGTGGACAAAATTTGGTTAGTTAGACTTGAGGTACAAAACTAAATTTAATTATACAGATAAAGAGGTGCCTGCGTACGAATTTTCTTAAACAAAGTGATTAAAGTCCTTATTTTTCAGAAGGTATTAAAAGTAACATCAGTTAAACTTTGCAAACAAGAAGAAATATGACTATATCTCCCAAGACCATAAACATAACGAATAACTTTGTTGAACAATACGTTTAGCCGTCTATTGCTTGCAGCATCGACGTTGCAAGAAATTTCACCACCATACATGAAAATATTGTAGTACCCGTGGCATGATGGTTAGTGCGTTGGACTGTCATGCCAGAGGTCTTGGGTTCGATCCCTGCCTATGCCATCTAAAGTATTTTTCACGCGTACTGCCTCTTACGAGGAATTGACAAATTCTCCAAGAGTAATTCTTGTCATGAAAAGTGCTTTCTCAAATTGGCCGTTCGAATTCGGCTTAAAACTGTAGGTTTTTTATTTTATTTACATGAAAATATTAACAATAAGTGAATATTAACAATGAAGCAAAAGTTCAAAAAATTTTTGAACGTTGAAAAATTTCTTAAGGCACCATAAGCTTTCCCTATCAAAGCGTTAATATGGTCACTTCGTTAAAGCCTCCTAGATTTCTTAACACACTCTATACACAGGTTTTATGAGGCTCTACGGGAGGGAAAAAAAGAAAGACAAATCAAGGGACAAGATAAATCAAGGTACTTTTAATGGGATTTAGATGAAGACCACATTTATTTGGCTATTCGAAGATGGCATCTAGGTCTCCATTTATTATACTATCACTATCAATACGGCTCAGATTACAACTTTTTATAATCTGTTCATCGTCTGCGCGTCAAAATATTTTATTGAGAGCGGCAAATCGTTTACATTGTATATGCAGTAAAAAGAAAGGGTCATAAAATAGATTCTTGTGGTACACCATAGCTCAGCTAAGTGACAGTGAATCAGAAACCCAACTTAATGAAACCACTGATAGATTTCTTCAGTTAAGGTAAGACAAAATAAGCAATTATGTTCTATTAGAAAAATAAAAGAGGTGCGAGTCTTCTGCAAAATTTGTACAATCAGTGTACAAATATGTAAAGTTACAATTGTGTAGTGCATTTTAACAACTTTAATTCTTTGTTAAAGTGTGTTTTATTCCAATTTCAAAAGTGACACGCCTCAAATAGCTGTCACATGTCAGAAGATGACAGTTTCAAAAGTTAAAAGCTGCACAGATAGGAGGCTTTTTAAAATTAAACCTTTTTTTGGGAAACCGTATAAGATTGCTGATTAAAGTTGCAAGCAACTTATAATTCTTATATAGTACAAGAAACGTGCCATTTACTCTTGCATTTTATTTATTATAAAGACATATGAATGTATATTAAGAAAATATTTATTTTATCAAGTTTTTTACACTTCCGACAGTCTTTTATAATAATTCCAATTGAATTCTTCAACCATTCATATGCAATAAACCTCCTGCCCTATACTCGTTACACCCGTTGGTAAATAAAATGACAGTTTCCATGACCCCGCCAATTAAAATGTAATCCAGCACAAGAGGACGAGAGACAGAGAAAGGGAAAAAGGAAAAGAGACGAAGAGTGTGAGTTTGTGTAAAAAAAGAACCTTAATCAAAATTAATAACCTGCAAAAATGTATCTCTCTTCCTGGGTTGAAACTGTATCCAATTACAATCCGCACCAGACATAAACTCAACATATATGTATACAGAGTCTGTATATTTTTGTACGAGTAAAGTGGGAAAACTCTCAGTATTCTGGTTGCAGAGCAGTTTATTATCAACGCAACAGACTGTCGTAATTAAACGACACTTTCCTGGCGAGGCGAGGCAAGGCAAGGGTCCTTTTACTCCAATTTCACAATTCTACCAACCAACAACCTAACGACAACGGTAACAGCAACAGCAACGGCAATGAACAGAACCAGAACACTGAGCAGTGAACAGTGAACAGCAAAGGTTTCAACCTTTTTGAAAACATGTACATATGCAAAGTGTATATATTTATTTTTACCATTCTACCAGTCTCTACAGTGCCATGGCATCCAATCCAGTTACATAAAATTACAATTTCAAATTATGGTGTAAATGCACGAAACCTTGCTGAGGAAACAGAGATGAAAAACAGCCATTTCCGGTTGAAGTTTTTTTTTTTGGGGAGGGGGGGACGATTGTAGAACTAGATTGAAAAGGGTGTTCTAATGTCATGTAGACACAAGTTGGGTTGGATTACACTTTAAGTGGAAATTTTTAACATGAATGGCAGTTGCATTGGAAGTTTTCTTTAAAGTTTTTAAAAACTCTTCAACTTTTAACACGAAAGACAGAGATTTCCGTAACAGTCTTCCTTTAATGTTTTTTTCCCCCTTATTTCAATCAAATCCCTTTTTGACGTCTTATCATTTCATCTCACTCCCACTTAACGGTAAGAAAGAGATAGGGATTAAAAAAATTCTCAGAAAAATACTGAAAACGAAATAAAATGTTTATTTTATTTGCAAGCAAAATTCAGAGTTCGAGTTGAAATAGAGTCAGATTTGAGTTGAAAGTATTGAAAGGACATTTGACGCCTCACATTTAATTTCATTGCATTCATTTTGGAAAACCGATTGGCTTACAATTTAATTTCCCAAGTTTATAAGGAGTATAAAAGAGCTTCGAGCTTGATTTAACGATACATTTAAATATACCAGATGAAATGTCAAAATAAGTACCCTAAAAAATAAAATTCAATGTGAACAGCTGTCAAAATATTGAATACGCAAAACTTAAATATTTCATTCGTAATTCACATTAATTTTAAGTTTTGAAGGAGCCCATTGAAGATGTTAAAGGGTTTAAATAGCAATCTGGATACCTTTACTTGGCTTGAAACTTTAGTCATGGTCATCCTAATCTTATCACTTTATTTGGGATGCCGAATTTTCTCATGATTTTATAAAGTTCTACCCTGGCTAATGCTGTCATACGTGATTTTGATGTCCGTAAACAGATTATATGTTGCGGTATTAGATTCTAGACATTTTTCCATAGCCTGCTTAAGGGTAAAATCAGTCGTTGACTTGTCTTTTTTGAAACCACATTCATATTTGCCGATTATCGTTATCCGGTTTTGCTGGATAGAGTAGAATAACCTATTCCTATGGGTTTGGATATAGATAGGGTTGGAATACCATCAGCACTCGAGGCTTTCTTGTCTTCCAGCTGCTTTACAGCCTTTGTGACTTCTTTAACGCTTGATGGCTGCAGCACTTCTTTAAATTAGGGAGTCGTCACGTCACTTCTTCAATGAGCACTTCGGATAGCTCAGATTTTCTTCTCCGACTTTACAGTATGAGCAGCACGGAGTATAGTGCGTAATGTTTTAGTCAGATTAGTAGAACTTCTTTCTCTCCGTTTTACAGATGGTATTCTATTCCCATTCATTCTTCTTTCGTCTGTAAAGTTCTTTCTCTATTTGATATTTGATATTTAATTATTTGTATGTCAGCTGTACATCAAGTTAAACTTATAAATAGTACAGGATATAAATCATTGATTTAAGATACAATTAACAAAAGAAATATTTACAAAACAAAATTAACAAAAATTTAATTAAAATTAATTATACATTAAAAATCGGTTAAAATTAAGAATTAAAGATTTCAGAACAAACAAAAAAATTAATTAAAAGTTATATGAATCAAGACGCAAGGAAAATAAAATTGAAAATGACTAATTTAAAAGTATATTCAGTTCAAGTTTGAGAATTATTCAAAACAAATTGCTTGAAACTTTCTGCTTTCGATTCCAGACCTCATGTGACTGGGAAGGTTATTCCACAGTCTAACATTAATTATTTAAAAAAGTTTTTCCTTATTGACCGCAAAAATCGTTATAAAAAGACAAAATTTGTTGTTGTTTTTTTAAATTTAAATTCTTTTTATTAAATACGTATGCTTTTCGGTTCTCAGCTGCGGAACCATCATCAGCGGACGACAATTAAACAAAAACACAATGAGATTACATAAATTACAATTTACAAAAGCTTGACTTTAAGAGAAAACAAAACAAAACAAAGAGTGTGATAAGTACTGTTTTTATCTATTCTCTTTCTTAATAGCGCTGAATAGTATGGAGTCAATTGGTCCAGCTTCGTTACGTTTAGTAGCTAGCTTACATTCATCATCAAACCAGTCGCTCCAATCTTTGCGACTGCTGTCTAAAATGGAGTTGACAGTACTATAGCGACTTTAGCCTTAAAATCTCAACTTCTCTTTTACGCTCGGCAAACTCTATTCAGGACTTTTTCTCTCCTTTGCTAGGATTTTTCAAGGGTGAGTCTTGATGCGTCGTTGTAGTTATTTCTGGTATTCTAATAGCACCGTACCAAACAAAATAGTAACCCAAGTCGATGTTGACAAATCGATACAAACGTATCGCGATCAGACTCGTACTGAGGCGGTTTTTTTCTCTACGCGAAAACCTAGTACTCCTAACGACCGAACTCTGGAATGCTGCAATTTCTATGACTGTAAGTCCATTGTTTTAAGAGTTCTCATGTAAGCTGTGGGAGCTAATGTACTGTCTAAATACTGGCTCTCGACCTATTTTGGCTGTTTAGTAACTTGAGGCTCCTTTCTTAGAGTTCGTAGTAGGTATCTTTTTAATCATTCGGGGACTCCTCCAGTAAATCCATGAATGCAATGAGGCTAATGTTCTTAAATTTGCCTCGCACACGAAGAGTGAATAGACTTTCATTTATCGATTGAAGCCGATGATTTAGGTTTTATCCTTTGGCTGACTAGAAACCCTACCCCGAGAACATTGTGATTTAGGTGACACCTATAATATACGTCATCACTGTTTTTCTGCAAAACACAACTTCCCAGCACGTGATCTTTTGTAGTGCTGTTTAATCTGCCTTAAACGTGGTCAAGACATCGGCTATAGCTCTTGTGCAGCTCGAGTCCTGTAAAACGTTCTTACTTAAATCTTTTACCCGTTGTCGTTGATTATGGTCGTCGTTGTTTCATTTTGTTTCCCAGGCATAATGTTCAGTTCCAGAAGAACTGGGTTTCTTGGGCGTCACTACCCCTAAACCAAGTCTTCGAAGACTAGACCCACATATTCGCCAGTTTCGAAGAACCTGCCCATCATCTGGTGCGAAGAAATTTTGATAACACTTCCTACAGTCCGTGATAGAAACGGAGTCCATCTCCCCACGGATAGCTGAACGCCTTTTAATTTTTCTATAATATCAATTTTTTCCAATACGCCTCTTTAAAATTTGTAAAGACAACCGAAAACGTTGTTTTAAGGCGAAAATAGAACACACCACAATTCTTAACAATAAAGTGTATGGTTATTTTGAAAAGAAAAAAGCTTTATTTTCAAAATACAGTTAAAATCATTTTAGTATCTTTTTCGGGAATTCCCATTAGTTTTGAGACTTCATTGATTCTATGTTAAGTTTTTAGAATCTTTGAATGGTTTTAAAAAAATATATTTTTTGAATTTAATTTTAAGAGCTGATTTGGAATACGAACTTCGATTAAACTATTCACTAAAATTTTAAAAACACCAGTTTCGATCATTTATTCATTATTCTTATATTTTTCCAATATATTTTAAAAATAGGATGTGATAGTCTTGTTAAGACGACAGATTCGTTACAAAAACAAAATTTACTTTCAAATGGTTTAACGTTTATAGATTTGGAAAACCATCACGAATTCTATTTAAAAAAAAAAAGAGGCTGGGATGCGACCCACACTAATAACTACCCATCCCGTCTGTCGATTTGTCTTGCTTAAAAGGTTTGCAGGTTTTGTTAAAAAAAGTTATCAGTTAAATTATTCTAAAAAATTTAAAAATCATCAACAACAATTTGCATATGCTTTTGATGATTTGATTTCAAAATCTATTTTTGTTAACGAGATTTTCAGTCGAAACCAAATTTTTACCAAAAATTAAAATAGTAGCATTTTTTTAGGAGTTTTTATTTCTTATATAAACAAATACAAATTGGATGAATGAAATGAATTTGAAGTCAATACCTTCTATTTTGCACGAGATATCAAGAACCAAACATCATTTTTCACCAAATTTGCGTACTATTTTTTGTAGATTTTATTTTTTTTTATGAAAAAACGGACTGTTGGATTTTTATAAATAAATTACTGAATATCGAAAACAATATTTTCTGTGAAATAAAATAAGTTTGAAGCCAATATTTTTAATTTTTGAAAACTATTTGAGTCGAAAGTAAGTTCTTACCAAGTTTTAGTATTGAAAAAAATGTCAATTATATTTCTCTCAAAATTTTATCGAATGTTGAGAACTATATTTCTTATAAGAAAAAATTAATTTGAAGCCAATATTTTTAATTTTTAAAAAGATATTTACGTCGAAAAATAATTTTTACCAACTTCTGTTAATTTTTGATTATGTTTTTATTTTTTTTTTAACTGTTAATTCGATTTTTCTCAAAATTCTATTGAATATTGACAACAATATTTTTTAAAAGATAAAAGTAGTTTAAAGCCATAATCTCAAATTTTTGAAAAGATATTTGAGTCGAAAATCAATTTTTAAAAACTTTTGTTAAATTTGTTTAGGTTTTTAGTTTTTTGTAAAAAAAATGTCGATTCGATTTTTCTCAAAATTTTATTGAATGTTGACAACAATATTTTTTGAAAGATGAAATTGGTTTAAAGCCGATATCTCAAAGTTTTGAAAAGATATTTAAGTCGAAAATCAATTTTTACGAACTTTTATTAATTTTTTATTTTTTGTAAAAAAACTGTCAATTCGATTTTTCTCAAAATTTAACCGAATATTGAAAACAATATTTCTTTTAAGATAAAATAAGTTGGAAGCCATAATCTAAAATTTTCGAAAAGATATTTAAGTCCAAATTCAATTTTTACCAACTTGGAGTAAAGTTTTTTTAGGTTTTTATTTTTTATAAAAAAACTGTCAATTCGATTTTTCTCAAAATTTGTCCAGATATTGAAAACGTTATTTTTTGTTGCACAAAATTGTTTTGGAGATGAAATCATTTTTTGGTCGTAAAATTTTCGAGGTGACAAATTTTTTTTCAGTTTTTTTGATTTAAAAAAATAACCGTTAACAGGATTTTTTTCCAAAAATATACTTGTTTGGTATCACGTTACAACTTATAATATAAGATTTAATTCAAGTCTTTAGCGTTATTGGTTCGTGAATATTTAGGGTTAACCAACATTTTCACCTTTTTTTAAACTGCTAAGGTAAAAAACCACCCACGCAATATTCTTGAGAGCCCTTTCTGCACCTTTCTGCATTATTATCTGTATAACAAAATTTATTTGAAGTTGATATCTCTTCTGGTTCTTGAGCTATGGACGACGAAAAAAACGTCGCGAACGTACGGACGTACGAACGTACGTACACACGCACGCACAGACATCTTTCTAAAAATCTTTTATTTCGACTCTAGCGACCTTGAAACGTCGAGAAATGTCAAAATTTTCAATTTGACAAATCGGACCCATTACAATAACTTCCTACGGGAAGTTCAACAAAAGCTACTTCATTAATTTTCGAATTTTTAAAAGTAATATCTCAAAAGCCTGACGTTACAGAATGATTTTGGCGTTGGATTTAAATGAAGACTATCAAAACCTATCGAAAAAGTGTAATTTGATTGCAAAGAACAAAACATTTCCACCAGTATAGTGCGACCGTTGTTTAAGCCACAATACCAATAACCGCACTCAATTCAGTTTAAGAAATTCAACCTTAAGTACAATAATTTACGCAGGCACGAAAAACCACAAGAAAAACTCATCACTTAACAGTTTTCTTTTGAATATCCGTTACTTGTGCGTCGTCGTAACGTCAGAGGGCGCCTGATGCTTCAAGAAGATGCTATGTTTTCTATTGCAATTTTTCCCTTAATTAACGAGCTCTCAATCATCATGTCGTCTCATAAATTAAAAAGAACTTTTCAATTTGTGTGCAGTAACTTAATTTATTCCAGTGAATGCCTTTGAACAAAATTAACTTCTCACTTTTAATTACTAACAAAACTTAATTATTTTTCTCCCGCTCCTCCCTCTCTTCGTTTCCTTCGCTCCTTCACCTTTCGTATTTCTTACAACTGGAATTTTTGTTCTGTATACTTTCTGCATAGCAAAATATTATAGGAATGCAACTTCAAACTCATTTTTCAAATACTATTATCTAAGTTGGTGCGAAAACGAGAACATTTTCTCCCGAAGACGGATATTAGACCGAAACCGTGAAAGCTGAATATTTTCTAAAGATGTATGGTATTTGGTTTCAACTTGAACCAAGAGCTTTCTCTTCGAATTTTGATACCATCTTCTCAGAACACCCAAAACCTAAGCACACATTTTGAACCTCCTCCATACGCGTTCCAAACTCCTTTGCACCCCATCCAGAAGGGAACCATTTGTTTAAATCGTTAAATGTAGATTTCGTGTGTGTTGTACGAGTAGTTTTCATTTTCACGGGATTTGTATTATAGGGTTTCTTCTTTGCCAAAACACAAATCTACTCAAGGTATACCTTGCTACTCTCTCTCTAAATCGTAACTGCATAATGATTACACATTAAGTCGACTCCCGAGTCCCAGGGATCCTATTTTCCTTATACATAATGTGTATGTTGGTTTTGTGTGTTGAAAATTCTCAGATGGTTTAGTTCTCAAAAACCTCATATATTGTTAGTCTTTTGTATTCGTAGGTAACTGAAGACTGAACTGCAGTATGCAGAAGAACATGTGGAGGTAGAAACATTTTTGGGGAAGATCTTCAAGTTTCAAGAATGCAAAAGTGAAATATGTAGTCCTTTAAGCTAAGAAATTCATCGCTTGATGGTGGTTTAAAAGTTTTCGATTACGGTTTGTGCCGATGGGTTTTATTATGTAGTTTGCATCAATTTCAACATAGTGTAAATGTTATCCAAATCGAAGTTCCTTATATAAAATTTATAGTAACCTAACTATTATGTTTTCTATGGGGTTTGTTTTGTTGGGTTTTGAACATAATGGACGAAGTTTGTTTAAGCTTAGAGAATCGATTTTGTTAGATAACTTTCTAAGTCAGCTAAAGAATGTTCTTTTAGTTATTGTTTTTTTTTCAGGAATCTAAAGTTCCCCTTCATAACTTGAAGATGAAAAAGTGTTCTTCTAAGGTATCTTTTTAAAGAGTTTCTTTCATACATAGAACATATTATTAACTTTCATACCACGTCAAACTAATCAGTCATGTCATGGGAGAGACATGCTTCACTCTCTTATATAAATGAAAACAAGACCCGGAACATCAACGCCTAACGACTTAAGTGCATGAACGTGACAATTGACAACAACACTTAACACCCCAGATAGATAGATAGGCGCTTTTCAAGAACGATGGAAAACATAACGAGGAAGCGGGGGTATGAGGGAAGGAAAATATTGTGATATTTTATTATAATAGTTTTGATAGGAAATTCCACATGTCACATGTTAGCGTATAAGGATTTAAATTTGTCGTGGAATAAATCGGTAAAATGAACAAAAATAGGAACTTTGAGTTGCTGAGTCGCTTCTTGATGAGTTTTCAGCAGCTTTTAGTTTCTATTGAAAATGATTGATTTAATGGGGAGAAATCACATTAACAGATCCTAATTAATAATTCACTTTAGGGAAAGTTTAAAGTTGTAATCCCATAGCTTTTAGACCATCAGCTCATGGGGCTTGGTTCTTTTAATTTTCGAACATTGTCTCGAACATTTAAGATGGTCTCCATTTAGGAGTTGGTATGACTTTGCAGCCATTGATTGTTTTTTAACCACTTCTGTAATTGTAATCAATTTATTTGCAATGTCATTATGGAGATCGCTATTTCTTATATACCAAGGGGTATTTATTATCCCGCGAAGGACTTTGGTTTGGAATTTTTCGATAGGTTAAACATTTGTTTTCCTTTTTCCGCCCCATAGTTTTTAGATAGGTCAGACTTCTTTCCTATATTAACCAGTACATTCTTTTGTACTGTTAAGATCTTTTCTTTTTGATGTGATCTTTTCATTTAAGTTTTGCATCCAAAGTCATTTCAAGGTGTTTGGCAAATATTGGAGCAAGGTCCTTGTGTACTATTTAAAGAAATAGGAAGACTGTTTAAATTTTCGTTTGTAAAATGTATGTGTCTCTATTTTGTTTCATTTAGTTTAGTATGCCATTTCTGAGTCCAAACACTTACTTTATCGACTGCATTTTGAAGTTTTTGTGTAGCCTTTGTAACGGATTTATTTGGCACCAATACTGCAGTATCATTAGCATAGGTGGCCATGATAGCGTTGATATGCACTGGAATATCCTTTGTATATAAAAAAAAAACAAGGTTGGTCCTAGTATACTTCCTTGCAGTACACCAGCTTCAATTTTCTTTAGTTCCGAGTAATTTTGGTCTAACCGTACTCTAAAGAGTCGCTTCGTAACATAGAATTTCAGTATTTCGTAGTTACTACCTGGAAAGGCTCCTATGTAGTTTGTACTTAAGTTCCAAGTCTTGTCAAAGGCTTCATTAACATCATGTATCTTTTTTTCAAGTGCCTTTTTCATCACATCTGTAATTCAACGTACTTAGTCTATCATAGAATGTTTATTTCTTAATACAAACTGATGGTTCGGAATGAGACTTCTTTCTTATATTAATTTTCTAAACCTTTTCAGTAGAAGTTGTTTGAAAACTGTTGCCACGATTAGTATAACCGAAATTGGTCTGTAAGATGTTACATTTGTTAGAAGCTTACCTTTTTTAGGTATAATAATGACTTCAATTTTCCAATGATGTACTGTACATAGTACATAAGCTTAAGGCATGCGGTTATTAAAATTAGAGTTTTGTTTATAATTCTTAGTAGTGATAAAATTGTACCCTGAAGATGATTTTTGTTTAGATAACTTAAATTGACATAATATGCTTCTTACTCCTTTGAGTTCGACAAAAGGTATTTCACATTCGTCATTCCTAGCAATAAACTATTAGGGATCTGTGGCCGTTTTTTGCTGGGAATGTCTTGAAAAAATTTGTAAGATCTTCAATAAAAAGATCAGTTTTTTGTTTCGAGTTTCTAATCTTTTTACCACGTTGATATTTTATTAGTGGGTTTGGGGTCTGAGGTTTTTTTAGACGCTTTGATACTTTTCATAATCAAATAATTTATGCATCTGTCGTCAGATTTTTCGGAAATCTACTTATGGAATCATTTTTGAACTCACTGACTTATTTTTAATTCACTGTTGAGAAGGTTAAAAACTGTCTTATCGTCTAGAAATCTCATAGTTTTCCATTTAATTCAAGCTCTATATTTCGATATTTTGTGTCTGTTTGTCTCGAGCTCAAAATATTTAGAGTAGTTTCTTTAACAGCCTGTTGTGTATCAGCAATATCGAAGTAAGATCTAACGTTTATAAAACTTTCAACTTTGTCTCTAAATGTATTCCAGTTTATCGGGCAACGGCCTGGTCACTGATAAAGCATTGGTTCCCATCGATCACCCGAATCAAAAATCAGTGAACATGTCTAGTAGACAGATGGGGGACCATCTCAAAAGCTACCGCGTGCTGTTTTTTTTATAATTAGCGATCACTAAAAGGGTTTTCTATATCTTTAATATGCCAAAGACACAGTGCGAACATTAGGAAAAGAGTGAATGGTTTGATAGGAGGTGTCAATGTACATTGATGAATTCCTGAACATTGGAATGATAGGGAAAGATAGAGCGTGGCAAGGCATTACACATTCGCGTAGTACGGCTAAAAAATGAATCTCTGTACTTCAAAGTACGGCCAGTTGGGCTCCAGGGTAAACTGATGGGCATTCCTAGAAGCGCGGGTATTATGGTTAAATTGTTTAAGGGGAGGAATGCAAGTCCGTTAAAATAACGGTAAAAAAAGCGTAAGACAAGAAACTTTACGACGATGTTCGAGTGACGTAATCGAGTTGATAATGTTTATGTCACCAATCATTTTAAAAGCTCTTTTTTGAATACTGTCCAAGAGGCTTAAATAAGTTACTGGAGCACCAGCCCAGAGATGAGAGTTATATTCAAGTTTCGGACGCATATAGGTTTTGTAGATTGTAGCCAGATCAGACGGAGAGACAAATTTCTTGCATCTTCTCAAAAAACCTAGACATCTTGCGGCATTTTTGGTGACATAGCGTATGTGATTGTGAGGTGGTTGCAGATGTACATTCCGAGGATGTCAAGATGTTCAGTTTCGTTGATGCAAGTTCCACTCATAGATAGTGGCAAAGAGGGTATATCTCGCGTTAATGATGGAAGGCAGCATTGGGTTTTCGAAGCATTAAATTCCACACGTTTTTTTACTCCCCATTGTACAATGCTTGTCATATTTTGACGTTACAGTTCCCCATCCGAAAAGGAGGGTTATGAGCTTGGAAACGAATATGAAAAGCTAAGAGTGTTATTGTCAGCGAAACCATGCATTGGATTAGAAGAAGCAGACAGATCATTTATAAAAATGAGGAAAAGGGTTGGAGACAAGAAGGAACCCTGGGGCACACCAGCATTTATTTTATGGGTTTCTTCGAAAACAACTTGTATTGAACGGTTCGAAAGAAAATTTCTAATCCAACGAAGGAGAGATTCGTCAATACCAAAAGTACTCATTTTCGATAAGAGAGCAAGATGCCAGACTTTATCAAATGTATTTGAAATATCAAGTGCAAAAATCTTACTTTCTCCAAAACGATGTAAGGATTTGTTCCACTGTTCGGTGAAATGAACCATGAGATCACCAGTGGACCTATTGCTGCGAAAGCCGTATTGCCGGTCATTCAGAAGCTTCCGTTCCTCAAGATATTTCTTAAGCTGATAATTAATCAGCGTTTCCATAACCTTGGAAAGAAGGGACGTTAGTGCTTTTTTTGGGATTGGCTAAACAAATGCAGTTTTCCAACTTCTTGGAAGGAGCCCAGAAGAATAGGAAAGATTGAAAAGCTTATGCAGTGGGGATACCATCCGGACCAGCGGTTTTATGATTGTTGAGATCTTTGAGAGCTCTCGCCACAGTTCGAGTACGACTTCAAATAAATTTTGTTATACAGATAATAAGGCAGAAAGATGCAGAAAGGGCTCTCAAGAAAATTGCGTGGGTGGTTTTTTTACCATAGCAGTTTAAAAAAAGGTGAACATTTTGGTTAACCCTGAATATCTCATGACACTAGAGACTTAAATTAAATTTTATATTATATATTGTAACGTAATACAAAACAATTATATTTTTGAAAAAAATCCAATTAACGGCTTTTTTATAAATCAAAAAAACTGACAAAAAAAATGTGTCACCTCGAAAATTTTAAGACCCAAAAATGATTTCATCTCCAAAACAATTTTGTGCAACGAAGAATAATGTTTTTGATATCTGATAAAATTTTGAGAAAAATCTAATTGAGAGTTTCTTTTATAAAAAATAAAAACCTAAACAAAACATTATTCAAGGTTTTGAAAAATTGAATTTCGATTCAAATATCTTTTCAAAAACTTGAGATTAAGGCTTCAAACTTATTTTATCTTATATAAGAAATACTGTTTTCAACATCCAGTAAAATGTAAAATTTTGAAAAAAATCGAATTGACAGTTTTTTTACAAAAAATAAAAACCTAAACCAAAAATATATAAAGTTGGTAAAAATTGATTTTTGACTCAAATATCTTTTCATAACTTTGAGATATTGGCTTCTAACTAATTTTATCTTTTAAGAAATATTGTTTTCAACATTAGAACAAAATTTGAGAAAAATCGAATTGACAGTTTTTTTTACAAAAAATAAAAACCTAAAAAAAAACAATACTAAAAATTGGTAAAAATTTACTTTCGACTCAAATGGCTTTTCAAAAATTAAAAATTTTGGCTTCAAACTTATTTTATTTCACAGACAATATTGTTTTCGATATTCAATAAAATAAAATCCACAAAAAATAGTACGCAAATTTGGTAGAAATTGATACATATAGACAAACTTTTATGCAAGACAAATCGACAGACAGGATGGGAAGTTATCAGTGTGGGTTGCATACCAGCCTCTTTTTTTCATGTGAATTTGACCTATTACAAAAATCATTAGGTGCTAGTTCTTAGGGGACGCTTTTGAAGTTTGTCGAATTTGTAGTTCGTACATGGCAACTTGTCTGCCTTGCTAAAGGATGTTGGAAGTAATACTGAACGACTTCCCTCGAAAATTGGGTCATCGCTTTAATCATCGTTAATATCATTGTTATCGCTTTCATTTTTATATTGTTATTGTTATAGTTATCGTTATATTCTGATCCTGATCCTGATTGTCATCTACAGCTGATGACATTAACAGGTCCTTATACAACATTTGTCACTAGAATTTTATTGGTAACATAATTGTAGACGTAATTTAACAATATCATTGTCGTTGGAATGTTATTTTTAGTACATTGTGTAGCACGTGTGTCTTGTTATTTTTTAATCATTAAATTATTCTAAAGCAGAGCATACTCATGCTCGTGGAGGGTTGTGTAGGTGTTCAATTTCTAACACCTAATTTAGGTCAACATTGTACGTAACCTTTGTGCCTCTGGGTTTGAATATTTCAACAACAAAAGGGACAAAGGTAAAAGAAATCACACAAATACAAAAAATATTCAAACATCCATGTTGTGTTGAGAAGTAGTGTATGTTCCATTTTGTGTTTCTAGGATCTAAACACGTGACATCTGTCAAGCAGTTTAACATAGGATTGAACTTTAGGTTTTGTATTCTTAGCTCCCGCCCGTGCGTCGTCGCGCAGCCGCCCCAAAGGATTCATGTGGTTGTGGACGCAATTTGTAGCATTAAATCCTTGAAAATGTTATAATATAACGTATAACTGACAATACATAGGTACCAACCTTCCTAACCTATTCCTTGATTCGATTGAAGCTTTAACAATGATAGAGAATATTTAAGTGTTATTTGCTTGAAAATACCAAAAGGGAATTCAAATGAAGGTATACACAAAACACATTCTAACACCTACAACATAATATCTACAGGGTCTTTATGGAAAACGAATAAATTTATTCAATAAAATTAATAAAGGCAAAATTATGTATGAGAGTACACATAAACCCTCCACCGCCACCACATTTATACAAATATATAGATTTATGTAGCTCTAACAACTTCGGTCTATATTTTATCTATTTCTGAGAAATGTTGAATAATAAATTTCGAAAACATGTAAATTTTGTGTAAATCAAAAAAATATAGTCCAGTAGGTACTTTTTTTAAGGATTTCCTTTTTTAATATTTTATATCGGTTATAAGAAATTAGTTTTTGAGGTTGAAAAAAAGGTTTGATACTTTTTAAAGGACTGGATCCGAATTTTCAAATATTAACCCCTTTAAGGCTTACATCTATTTATCTTTAGATATTTAAAAAAAAAATTGTGTTAAGTCAAACACAAAAAGATCTGATTTGAATAATAAATCTGAATTTATGGGAGAAACAAATAAATATCGTTATAATCCCTCTGTTGATTACTTTCACTTGGGGGACATTACAAGCCACAGTTGCAAATTCTCTAAGACTTAAGGTTTTCATGTACAGTTATTAAAAAATAGATAGTTTTTTTTTCCAAGCACAATAGTTCAACAATGTAATTGTTTCTTGTAAGGTTACCGTATGATCATCGATGTTGTGTAAATATTGGACATACACTAATGAGATGGAAGCAATCTTATTTAGATTTCAGATTACATATTGAATAAAACTTATGGAAGCTGTTGCTATATGGTTTTCATTAAGTCGAAGGGCTTTTTATCTTGTCTTGAAAATCAGAGATAATTCCCGGTAGGTGTCTTTAAAATAACTTGCTTCAATATAGAATAAAGGATTGTGGTTTATGATTGCTGAGCCGTTTTTTAAAGTGCCTCAAATTAGTATGATCCTGTTCTAAGGTTTCTCCACAAGAATTTCTTAGGTATTTCACTTCGGTTTTATGGCTAGACCAGTCTCGAGATGAAGGGCATATGTCCGAGTTTTTAACGGAAGATTGGATAGTTTCTTAAAAGAGAACACCTTTGACATTTGTCTACCGCACTTGGACAACATGACATAGAGAAGACTTTACGACAAGATTGAATAGCTTTTATTTAGCTGACAGTGCAACACGTTGATTCGAAAAGATATTTCTCCATGGTATGTAAGCAGGCTTTGCTATAAAGAATATTTCATTGTTACATGTTCATTATAGTCCATCGTTGGATACAATGAACCCGTAGTCGATTTATCATCAGTTGAAGGTCCTCAGGGGTTTCGGAGAGAATACCCAAATCATCGGCATACAAAAATACAAATAATTATCAGATTCGACCTGGAGGTGGTCGATAAGTCTTAACACCATTGAAGGAAATTTCTAAAAGAAGAGCACTCAAAAGACACCCCTTTTTAACTCCAGTGTCCTTTTGAACTTCGCTGAAAAACCTAACTGGGAAAGCTTGTAAAATAGAGCATTTCGATTGACAAGATCAAGAGCAGATTTAAAGTGCACAAAGAACGCATATGTCTTTTTGTTTCCGGTTTACGCTGCCTAAACTATCGATGCTAAGGTAAAATGTGGTCCTCTTAAAAGATGTTGGATGTTGTTCTTAAAAAATGCATAAATTGCTTTAAGAATTACAGCATATATTTTGGCGAAAGTGTTTTCAAAATCGGGACTTTCTTCCGATAGAAAAGGTTCAACATAAGAAATTTCAACTTCTGATTCAGCACATGA
This sequence comes from Eupeodes luniger, assembly GCA_951509635.1. Taxonomy (NCBI): domain Eukaryota; kingdom Metazoa; phylum Arthropoda; class Insecta; order Diptera; family Syrphidae; genus Eupeodes; species Eupeodes luniger. Next base: position 56,918,196 of record OX608073.1, read on the forward strand.
TATATTTTGAAGTGCACTTTTGGTAATTCTCAGCAGTAACACCTAAACCTATTGCAAAGTTTGAACGATTTATCTTTTTCGTGACTTTCCAAAATTCTTTTGCGTCCTTCGTTTGGCCAAGTGAGTAGGCTTGTAGGCTTGATTGGATTGCATCTAAACAAGAACTGTACAATTATACATCTGTGTCATTTCAAGGAGATGGTACCATTTAGATTGCAAATAATGGCTTTTGAATTTCGGTTATTGAGGTTTATGGTATTATTTATCGTTCTGTGAGTTGTTGTTAGATTTTCATAAATTACTAATTTTTCAGAGCACCTATTTAAGGAACGTTTTTGTTTCCTAAAGGCAGCACTTATTGCAATTAATATAAGACGTTACAATGAACATACCGTTTTTTTTTTGTAAAAGTTTTATGACAGTTGAACCTCCTATTTCTTTATAATTAAAAGTTTTCAGCAGAGATGTATGTATGTATGTTGTAATCCCATACAAGATTCCACCACAATGTTCCTTTATTAAATAAAATGTTGGCAACTCCAAACAAACATAATAAAACAATTTGATATCTTAAAAAAGATAAGGGGAGAGTACGATAACTTTGGCGACAAAGTTTAATGACGGATTTGTATAGAACAGTTAAAAATAAGCATTTTTTACTAGCGGAGGGGGGCTATCTCCCCCCCTTTAGGCGGTAGGGGCAATTTAAAAAAACATGTACATTAAATGGAAAAAAAATAATTACAAAATAACGGTAATAATAACAGTTAAGTATTATACCTTTTTTTAAAGCCAACACTTTTGTCTATTAGCTTGTTTTTAAATCAAGTCAAAACTATGCATAGTTTTTGAAAAAAATTGTTTTAAACTCAAAATTTGGTCAAAAAAAAAGTTAAAAATATGGTTTAAAGTGTAATTTTTCAAAACTTTTAGATTATCTACTATTTTTTTTTTGAGAATTCATTGCTCTTATTTGTCTTTGATCAAAAACTGAAAACTAGATGACTTTATGTCTTCTAGTTCTTGAGAAAATTGAAAACTACCAAAAAAAATATTTTAATTAAATTACTTTTTCCTTGCTTAAGTATTAACGTAGTCTTATTTTGATAGTAATAATCGAATATGGATTAAGATATACCAAGGATAAATTAATTTTTCTTAAATCCAGCTTATTTAAATGCAAAAGAAACTTTGCATGCACCCCACCTTGCAACCACCGCACCTTTCTACCTCCCCACCTTGCAACCACTCCACCTCGCACCCACCCCAAATCCTATAGTGTGCCCAAGCAGGGGGGTTGCAGGGGGGCAGCATGCCCCCCTTACAGATCCCACTGTTGCATACACCCAAACTCGCGCACACCTTACTGTTGCATACACCCAAACACGCATTACGCATACGCAAATACCATTATTACTATCAAAATAAGACCACTCAAGCAAAAAAAAAGAATTAAATTAAAATAGTAGTTGTGGTTATTTTCAATTTTCTCAAAAACTAAAAGACATAAAATCATCTAGTTTTCAGTTTTTGATCAAAAACAAATAAGAGCAATAAATTCTGAAATAAAAACAATGGTAGATAATCTTGAAGTATTGAAAAAGTTACACTTTAAACCTTTTTTTAACTTTTTTTACTCAAATTTTGAGTTTAAAATTAAATTTTTATTTTCAATTTTCTCAAAAACTAGAAGACATAAAATCATCTAGTTTTCAGTTTTTGATCAAAAACAAATAACAGCAATAAATTCTGAAATAAAAACAATGGTAGATAATCTTGAAGTATTGAAAAAGTTACACTTTAAACCTTTTTTTAACTTTTTTTACTCAAATTTTGAGTTTAAAATTAAATTTTTATTTTCAATTTTCTCAAAAACTAAAAGACATAAAATCATCTAGTTTTCAGTTTTTGATCAAAAACAAATAAGAGAAATAAATTTTGAAATAAAAACAATGGTAGATATTTTTGAAGTATTGAAAAATTACACTTTAAACCTTTTTTTTAACTTTTTTTACTCAAATTTTGAGTTTAAAATTAAATTTTTCAAAAACTACACATAGTTTTGACTTGAATTAAAAACTGGCTAATAAAACAGAATGTTGGCTTTAAAAAAAGGTATGATACTTAATTGTAAGTATTACCGTTTTTTTTAATGATTTTTTTTCATTTTAAATAACAATTTTTTTAAATTGCCCCTACCGCCTAAACGGGGGGAGATAGACCCCCCTCCCATAGTAAAAAATGCTTGTATTAAGCCCCTCTACCAAAAACCGTTATTATATCTTGTCGCCAAAGTTATCGTACTCGTGCCATTCAGAGGGTGCAAATGGGTTTTTGGATTGGCAAAAATGAATCAATTCAACACATTATGTTTGAATTTTTGATTGTATTATGAAGAATTAGACTAACGCAAAAATGTAATAGAAAATTGTTCCTACGTAGCAGATGAAGAAAAAAAATTAAATCTCCATATGTAGATCTACTACATATGGAGTACATTGGCAGCCCTGCTACTAAGTCTCTTACAAGATTATTGTATTTTTTTAGTAATGGCTCAGTTTATACATTTCCATTGTTAAAAGAAAACTGCTCCAAAAATGACAGCTGCCATATTGGAAAACCCAGTGATAATTTATAAAATTGTGTAAGTTATTTACTAGAAGAAGAAAGATACAATACCCGTGTTTTGTTGGCAAATCTATCCATAGTATAGTAGGATTTTACACGAATAACAAAAACAATATCCATAGTATGAATAACACCGATAAAAGTTAGAGTAGAATCTCACTATGGATAGGTTTTTGACATTTATACGAGCCTCGAATGGATCTTATGTGATTTCGTTCTCAAATATTGGTACGATTGATATTGCATTTGTATCTCGATGGCTGTGTTCGTTGAGTAGTTGTGCATTTGGAATCATGTGTTTTCCATTTGGGAAAACAATCAATCTGTTACTGATGACATTATTTAGTTTTGTTAATGAAAATGGACTAACTGGGCTTATTTTGCAAGAGAAAACAATAGAAAAGGTAATTAAATTTTGCTATGTTTACAACAAAGGTTTATCTCAGTTTAGATTAAATAAATCTTTTTGGTGTTTCCACCGCACAAGAAGATTTAAAAATGATTAAGTTTGACAGCACTTTCTGAAATGCAAATGGTGTTTCGATGTTTCTTATGAAGTGCAAAAATGCGATAGTTTGATTCGTGTTAAACAATGAAAAACTGAATAGTTCAGCACCATATAAGAATATGCTACCTATACTCCATGTGCAATTTTTTTTTTTTAATTTGATTAAAACAAAACTATATTTTTTGTACACAAACATGCAAATAAACAGACCATAACGCATTATCTGTAAAACCAACTCCTCCACAGAGGTTTTTCTTCACAAATTTTGACTCGACTCCGATCCCCTTCGACTTTCTTCTACCCTGAACGTCGAACTTGTCGAGTTGTAGAAGCTGAGTAGGGTCAATGATTCTCGAGAATTTTCTCCAGATGAGTCCTGAAACTAAAGGACGTTCTTATCCCTCTACCTTTCCCAGAATCATCATCCATTCCCACATAAACAAGGCATACCAGCCTACGTTTATGTCACCAACTCCCATCCCACCTCCCACGTTGTAATGGCGAAAAAGCTAGACAGCGCTCCTATCTCCTATACTCCTTCCCACTCTAGGTAAATTAGCTGTATTGCTGTTACCGAATCCCAATCTTTTCCTCCCGTATCAGAATGATGAATTGACATCAACTGATTCCTCACCCTATCTCTTCCTTCCCTACCACCTCTTATCTTTATTGGGCTGGATCTAAGGTGTTAAACGACCCGTGCCGATGATCAGCCTGGCTGGGGGCCCAATTCAAAAATAGCCCAGTCTCTAACGGAGTATCCGGATACCTGGCGACCTCCGGATTAACTAGCCTTATCTGTACATGCGAATCTCTGTGCAGCAGTGGCGATGGCACCATATAAGCCGATTCCCATCGACTTACCTTTTGTAAATCTCAATATCAACAAACAAACTTCACTCAACATGTATATAAACAAATCATACAACAGCAACGCTTGTGACATCGACATTACTTTACAATAATTCAATCAACATGTATATTCTTCTTTAAAGGTATGCCGGGTTATTATTTTATCGCTGCATAGAACAAAATTTGTTTTCTCTCCCGTTTTCTCTTCTACTTCTCGCTAGGCGCGTGCTTCTTTATTCAACCAACGCTTTCTTAAGCATAGAAATAACCCGATGTTCACCGGCTTTCATCCGATGAATTTGTATGTATCTGAAAATTCACTTGCTTGTGCAAAAAACAAACAAGAGTGTTGGAAATGGAGAAATACGCATTGCGCATGTCAGGTCAGGTTGAGCCTAGCAAAGCAAAGCAATACGTTGACGCACTACACTTATTATTCATTTTCATAGAGTAAACACAAATTCAACCATTCTGTATAGGAAAAAAGGCAAACGTAACCCGTCTCTTATGGACTTCACTACTCACTACATAGTATAAAACAAAGTCGCTTTTTCTGTCATGTGTCATGTTGTATGTCCCTATGAACGCTTAAATCTTTAAAACTACGCAACGGATTTTGATGCGGTTTTTTTTTAATAGATAGAGTAACTCATGAGGAAGGTTTTTATGTATAATATCATCCATTAAATAGTGGACAAATACTGTTATTTTTGAGGTTTCTAATGTGATGTCGCAAATAATTTCATTTTTTCCGCTTACATTGCAAACGCAGGCTGAATCCTACGAGATTTATCAAAATAACTAGCAGCCCGTCCCGGCTTCGCTCGGGTAGACATAAATAGGTACAGATATCTACACAATCTAGCTTTCTAATGAAAAAAGAATTATTAAAATCGGTCCAGTACTTTTTGAGTTTATTCGTTACATACAAAAATAAAAAAAAATAAAAATCTTTCCTCTTTATAAAATTAGTGCAGATATCTGTACCTATTTATGTTTACCCGTGCGAAGCTGGGACGGGCCGCTAGTATTTGATATTTTCCTTCATTCTCGGCGGAAATAGTTTATGAAGTTGGGGTTGCCAACTATGAAAATTGCGTAGTGGAATAATTTTTGGCAGAAAGTTACTGTAATTTTAGTTAAGTGGCACAAGTAGCCAAAATTAACTAGGCAAATGAGATTTTGTTCTAAAATACAGTTTACAAGCAGATTGGAGTGCAAGGTGTAGATATGAATAAAAGTATGAACAACAAAATTATTAATTAAAGATAAAAAGTTAATCAAAGTTTGAATTGGAAGTGATTTGGGAAAAGTGGTTACATTTTGTTTAAATTTTAGTTACTCAAAATTCACAATGGCTCTTATAGGAATAGATTGCTGTTAGATAAAAATAATGGTTTTGGGAAACTTAATTTCTTAAAGAAAAAAAAGTGATAGAAATAGAACGCTCTACCCCTCCATTGATCTTATCCATTAAATAAGAAAGCAAAGATTTGTGTAGGTTTTAGCGTTATGTTAAAAAAGTTGTCAGTTAAATTACATATTCTTAAAAATTTTAAAATTACCAACAGTATTTTTCATATAAAGAAATAGTTTTGTGAAATAGATTTTTAGTCGAAAACAAATGTTTACCAATTTGAGTAGCATTTCTTTTATTTTTACAAATTGGACGAATGAAATTAATTTAAAAGATATCAAGAACCGAACATCAATTTTTATCAAATTTGCGTACTAGTTTTTGTAGATTTTATTTTTTTATGAAAAAAACGGAATGTTGGATTTTTATAAAAAAAAACTACAGAATATCGAAAACAATATTTTCTGTGAAATAAAAAAGTTTGAAGACAATATTTTTAATTTTTGAAAAGCTATTTTGAGTCGAAAGTAAATTTTTTACTAAGTTTTAGTATTGTTTTTTTTTTAGGTTTTTATTTTTTGTAAAAAAAAACTGTCAATTTGATTTTTCTCAAAATTTTTCCGAATGTTGAAAATAATATTTATTTTAAGATAAAATGAGTTTGAAGTCATAATCTCAAGTTTTTGAAAAGATATTTGAGTCGAAATTCAATTTTTACCAACTTTGAGTAATGTTTTTTTAGGTTTTTATTTTTTATAAAAAAACTGTCAATTTGATTTTTCTCAAATTGTACCAGATGTTAAAAACGTTATTTTTTGTTGCATGAAATTGTTTTGGAGATATAATCATTTTTTATTCGTAAAATTTTTGACATGACAACATTTTTTTTCGATTTTGCGGCTTTAAAAAATTAACTTAAAGTTTTGTACACAACTCCATCTCTTCGTCACCTTAAAGTTGTAGCACTCCATGAACATTTTAGGAATGATATGTTACGTGACACATTTTTTATTTAAGTATATTGTTTTTAACAACTCCGATAAGTGTTGCTTCAGTTGAAAGATCTTTTTCAGCAAGTACATTTCATTAAGTACATTTCTGATATTTCTTCTAGTCGCTCATTTTTCTCCGACTTACCTTTAGAAATAAGTCACGCCTCGCCACTGCTGTGCAGACGGACCTCTTTTCTTCGCAACTCGTGGGATTAAGATGGAAAAAACAAAAAACAAAAACAAAAACTTAAAGGATGATGAGACCGGTATCTCTTCAGGACCGGGCGGCAACTTGGTGTCAAAGCCTGTTGCCGTATCTCTTGCGGCCAGCACAGAGAAGGGAGTAGTGGCTAACCATGGACCCTCCTCTGCAGCTGGCAGCAACGAGGATAGGAAGGTAGTGATACCTAATTTCAGTAGTGGCAGGGTTGTGAAAAATGGCCCTACCACTACTAATGAGAGTAAGGGGAAACTCTCGAAAAGCCAATATAGGCAAAGGCGGCAAGCGGCGAAAATCCTGAAGGCCTCTGGTGCATCATCGGGGGCTGAAAGGACACCGCAGCAAACCGCTGACGTCGAATGGGCTAAAAGCATATTTGCTACAACTAAGACCAGTAAGGACTCTACGTCCAAACGAGAAAGGTCTCTCGAGGGGGCCGTACCGACACCAAAACGGCCTCGGGTGCACAACACCAGCACTCCCCTCAATCCCATCAAGAAAGCCAGTTTCAGTGACGTCACGAAGGGCAAAGTCGTGGTTGCGGTCATTGACAGGAGTGATGATGATGGAACAATATCGGCTGATCGTTGGCAGTTGGTCAAGGTTAAGCTCTCGGGTGGCTTTTTAAGCATTTTGAGGGAGCTTCCAGGACCACTTCCTTCCATAAGCGATGGGGGTTGGCATCAAGGCCACGTAAAACTCATGGTTTGTGGCGATCAGAGGTCTTGTGACTTGTATTAGCTCGCTGTCAGCCGGTTAGGTGAAGTTTGGCCAGGTGCGAAGCTCGAGGTTGTCGCTAAGGAAGACATTCCTAGCAGACCTAGAGCCCGCATTTGGATCCCAATGGAACCTGCCGGTATCGATGAAATTCTCGAGATGGTCAGAGTTTGTAACCCGTCCCTTCCGACTCACAACTGGAAGATAGCCAAGCTAGAGGAGGTAAAGAATCTTTATAGGAGCGCCATTTTGGTACTCAATAAGGAATCTTTGGCTCCTCTAGCCTTAAACGAGGGCTCGATAAACTATGGCTTCGAAACCATTAAAATTCGAGTCTATAAAAAAGATGAGGTTAACGCGGAAAGCGGGCCTCCAAAAACAACCAAGGTTAACGCGGAAAGCGGGCCTCTAAAAACAACCGAGGGTGAACTAGCGGTTGGTGGGCCTGGGACATCGTCTTCTCTCTTAACCGAGGGTGACGATGCACCCATGCCCTCTCCAATAGCGACCCAACCCTCTACAAAAGTCGTAGACAGTCCATCCTTAATGGAGACTGAGGACGACCTCAACATGATCCTTTTGAGCGAGGACGAACTCTTGGGTTCATCCTCAGACTCAGAGGATCAGAACAAAACCGTGGTGGAGGTTGATCTGCCTAATTGTAGCCAAAATGCTGCAGTTAGTACAGATTAATCTCCAGCACTCCATAAAGGCCTCGGCCTCACTTCTTCTCCGGCTGGCAAGAAACGGGGAAGATATTGTCCTGATCCAAGAGCCATGGATTGTGAGATCCGTTGTTCGTGGACTCAGGACTCCTGGATACTACATACTGTGTGTGACAGATAAAGGTGAACCTAGATCTTGCATACTAGTGAAACGTAGCATTAATGTATTTTTACTCCATCATTTCAGTGACAAAGATACCACCGCAGCTAGGCTGGAAACATCCAAGGGAAGTTTCTGGATAGTGTCGGCGTATCTTGGCCATGACCACCTTGGCCCTCTCCCTGGAAAAACCCTGGAGAAGATCGTCGCTGAAGCGGAAAGGCAAAGGATCCGCCTAATTATTGGGAGCGATGTCAACGCTCATCATACGGTATGGGGAAGTACCAATATCAACGACAGAGGTGAGTCTCTTTTTGATTATATTCTTGGTACTAACCTCTTAGTAAGTAATGTTGGAAATGAACCAACCTTCATAACTAAAACTCGACAAGAAGTCCTAGACATAACTCTTGTCTCAGATACTGTACACCATATGATCTTGGACTGGAAAGTATCCAAAGAACACTCGTTCTCTGATCATAGATATATCCAGTTCAATATCAATGTGGATGATACCCCGAGTCCATTGACTTTTCGAAATTATCGGAAAACTGATTGGGCCTCTTACAGGAACTCATTACAGAGTTTACTAAAACCTGGACTATCTTGTCCTTCCTCTAACGCTAATGAACTTGACAACAAAGTCAATGATCTTACCTCAGCTATGAACAGATCGCTAGAAATTGCTTGTCCACTTATACACATAAGAGGAAAGAGGAAACCACAATGGTGGGCCTCAGAGCTTGACTCGCTAAGGAAAGAATGCAGGAAACTGTTCAACCGAGCCAAAGCCGCAAGACTAGCCTCTCACTGGGATTCTTACAAAGAATCCTTAAGAATTTACAAGAAGGCACTAAGGAAATCTAAACGATCTTCTTGGCGATCCTTCTGTGGCACGATAGAAGAAACTTCTGAAGCCTCTAGGTTACGGAAAATTCTTTCAACAAATCCAGCGATGCCAAGCTGCTTGAAAAAGGCAGACGGCTCCTGGACAAATTCAAGTAATGAATCGCTGAACTTACTACTGGATACTCATTTTCCTGGAAGTTCTCTTACCGAGACTTGCAACGGTTATATACGTTCAAGTCCCAATACAACATATCCACAAGGTCTGATTACAAGGGACAAGCTACAATGGGCTCTCAACAGCTTCAAACCATTTAAATCTGCAGGACCAGATGGAATAACACCAGCCGAGCTACAAAAGACTTCTGACATAATTGCACCAATCCTTGAGGCAATTTTTACCAGCTGTCTTTACCTGGTCCATGTTCCCTCGGCATGGCGGGAAGTTAAAGTTGTTTTTATACCCAAGGCAGGTAAATGCTCGCAAGTCAACCCTAAAGATCTACGACCTATAAGTCTATCATCATTCCTTCTTAAGACCTTGGAAAGATTGATTGATATCCATTTAAGGGCAAGTATTGATACAAGACTTCTGTCTTCATCTCAACATGCCTACTGTAAAGGGAAATCGGTGGAAACAGCGTTACACACCTTAGTACGCACCGTCGAATATTCCCTCCATCATAAAGAGTTCACTATGGTTGCTTTCCTTGACATCGAAGGTGCCTTTAACAACGTGGACACATCTGCAATCACATCTGCACTAACATCTCTAAATGTAGAGAGTTCGCTTCGGGAGTTAATTCATTTAATGCTTACTAGCAGGATAATTAACTCAAAACTGGGCAACTCTTCTGGCAGACGATTCGTTAGTAGAGGGACACCGCAAGGTGGTGTTCTATCCCCTCTCCTCTGGAACCTAGTGGTGAATGAAATCCTAACTAGTCTGGATGCGGAGGGTTTCAGATCTAAAAAAAACGATCTAAATCATATCGGCATAAGCAGCCTCTCACGTTTCGTTAGAGACTCAAACTGGTTCCATTGAGCTTAGGAAGAAACCTCAAGATTCATGTGGTATCACAATGGGCCATTAAACTGGCCTAAGTGTGTCCGTTTACATCTTGGACAGCCACTTCAACCTAACCTAACCTAACCCGATCCCCGACCGGAATCGAGGCGAATCAAGCTCATTTCAACTCGATTCAGGTATATAAAGAATTTAGGCGAGCTTCAAGCTCGCTTCAACACCACATATTAATGTATTAGTCTACGAAGAAACCCCCTTCTTGAAGTTTTTATTTTATGTCAAATTGTTTGGTTAAAACTTTGAAATCGACTATTTCCTTACACAGACGTATTTTCTTGATTTTGATAGTCAACTATCAAAAATCAGCTTACACGAATTCACCCCTGGTCTGAATTTCGCAATTTTTTTTGGAATTTTTTGATAAATTATTCTGACAAATATTCAGTTGTATCAACTTTCAAATATAAAAACCGGACTACTGCGGATCGTTTTTTTGGCAATTTCTCACTGTACTATACATATATGGAATACGAAAAAAACGCACTTAATATTCTACCTAAATATGTAGTGGCATTCCTCACATAAACAATTCTACTGAAAAATATAGAGATTCTTTTTTTAGCCGCACAGCGAGAATGTAGAATATAACATTGTGAATTGTAAAACATTGTGTAAGTTATTTAATAGAAGAAGAAAGATACAATATTCTCCCTAAATAAGTACCGGGATTCCCTCCATAAACAATTCTACTGTAAAATATAGAGATTATTTTTTTAGCCGCACTGCGAGAATGTAAAATGCTTTACTGAACTTGATTTTTCTTTCTCATTTGGATATTCAGAACTTTAAAACCAATGTTCCTTTATTAAATAAAATGTTGGCAACTCCAAACAAACATAATAAAGGAATTTGATATCTTAGAAAAGCTAAGAGTGATTAAACATTCCAAAAACAATTTAGTTTCGATAGCTTAAATTCAAGATTTGCGATATTCCTGAATAAAACTTTAACAAAATTTAAATAAATTAAGTGGCGCAACAGTCCTAGTGACTTACAACTCTCAACCATTCCCGTGTGCGAGTTAAGTTGTCAGGGATGGAGGGGACTTACAGTTTTTTAAGCTGAATCCGAACGGCTTATTTAAGAAAGCACTTACTCTTGGAGGATTTGTCAATTCCTCGCAAGAGGAAAACTTTTTACTAACCACCACGCCACGGGTACTACATTGACAGTGATGGGTGTATTACAGGAACCCAGAGTCTATCCCTGCCTGTATCAACTAAGAAGATTTTTTCTCGGGTATTGCCTCTTGCGAGGAATTGACCAATCCTCCAAAATTAAATATTGTCATGACTTTTGTTTCTCAAATTAGCCAATCGGATTCAACACATCACAATTGTAGAACCCCTCCATTTCTGACGTTACTCAAAACAGGGGTAAGTTGAGAGCTACACCAATTTTTTTTTTTAACTGACAACTTATCACCTCTTTTTTGAATGACTTAATTTTTTTTATTTATTTTTTAGAATGTTGACAAAGTTAGTTCTTAATTTCGACCATCTTATCAATGTTCGTACTTTTATGGTAATTAAACAATAATTACTATTTTCTAAAACGTTTCTCTATCAGCCATCAAAGGTAGGTCCTTCGAGAAAATGAATTGATTTCAACAATATATACATACGTGATTTCAAACAAAGACCTTGGTTAATTTCTTCGCACTAATGAGATACCATCCTTAACAACAATTAAGAGCTTATGATTAATTAAACCATAAAATCAGTGAACATAAACAATCAATTTTATAAGGCACCCCACTTACTCCTGTAATAAGAACCTGCCTCCTGAAGAATAATCATAGCCTTATAACAAATTCACATCCAAAAGTTTTGTAATTAAAATAATTTGTTCTGGTCATTTTCATATTAAATTCAACCCACACACTTATGTTTTAATAAATCACAAACTTAACCAAGCCTTTTGATATAATTTCAATATAATATGAAATCGTTTTATGACTATATATAGGTTACGTATATTCCACAAGAAGAAAAGCCCTCTTATGCTTATGAAATAAGCTTTATCAATTTAATAAAGCGAAACGGTATATAAGAGCAATAACAATAAATTAGAATTGGATGCATGTAAATTGTGTAAAGGAAACAATTAAGTTAATTTTCCAAGCAATTTGTCACATAATATTGAATGCCTGTTTCTCATACTCGATTCATATATGTAAGTATATAGTCTAAAAGACCTTTTATAGCCAAAAGGAAGGACCATACATAGGTACATAGGTATAGGTACATAAGTATACTTAAAATACCTCAAAAACCACCATCTCTATATATTATAAGCCCACCTGAATAAAGGACACTAAATGTGGCAATTTGTCGAAAGGAAGACACCATCATAATACCCATCCTGTCCCGATCCTGATGCTGAGCCCAAGCCCGATTCCGACAACCAGCCAAAACCATCAAGTCCTTAAATGCCATCAACATAATTTACAACCACTTAAATTGTCAACCCCCCCTAAAACAATGTGAACATTTTCGTTTGGATAAGAGGCTGGATTATATGTTATGTAGGTACAGAATGGGATGAAGTATTGGTACTCGTACTGGCACTGGCACTGGAATACATTGCCATAGTTCCAGTGCCAGTGCCAGAACCAGAGTCAGCTGAGAGAATTGTAACCTATGATGGTGTTATTTAATAATCTCTCCGACGATGACGACAAAAAAAAATAAGTCGCAGTATGTTTCCAGGCTAAAATAGGCATCAGAAGCTTGTATTGTGCTTAAGGCGGAAGGATGAGTATAAAGATCTTAAGCAAACAACAACAAAAAATGCTTAACTCCCGCCCTAAAGAACGACAAAATATTTTCCTACTGAAAAGAAGTTATGAAATGAAAATTGCTTTAAAGGCAGTAATTTAATCTATAGAGTGGGAAAAAAGAAGAAAAACGAAAGACTTTAAAAATTTTAGCCAAAGTTATATATTAAACCTTGAACTTTGCGTGTTTTAAGATTTCAAAAAACACTCATATGAGTTTCTACAGACTTAAAAGTTACACTCGTTTTGGTATAAAATATGTACAAGATTTAAATCAAAAAGTTTTTATTTGAAATGCGGATTCCTTTGCAATAAGCTTATGAAAAAAAGACTTATGATCTTCTTAAAATTTTATAAAAAAAATTGTTTTCTAAAGAAATAAACTGTTACAAATTCTAGAATCTGTCAAGAACTTAAAGATCTGTAAAACATGAAAGTACAACAAAACTTTTGAAATATTTAGAAGTGAGAAACAGAAGAAATTCACGGAAATAAATGTCATTAATGTAATTTCTGTTGGAGTTCGAATCTAAACACAAAGAATCATTCAATAGAATTCAGCCTTTTTACCTTCTTACCGAAAGTCAGTTTTTAGTTGGATTTAAAAAAAAAAACAATGTTTTTTCAAAATCTGTTATCTCAAAAACGAAGGTCAATAGAATTTAATTTTAAAAAGAGGCTGGGATGCGACACACACTGATAACTTCTTATCCCGTCTGTCCATTTGTCTTGCTTAAAAGGTTGGTAGGTTTCAGTGTTTTGTTAAAAAAGTTGTTATTTGATTTTTTTTTAAATAATTAAATAACTAAAAATATTTTGTATATAATGAAATAGTTTGATTTCAAAATCTATTTTTGTTAACGAAATTTTTATTCGAAAACCAATTTTTACCAATTTTGGTAGCATTTCTTAAAAGTTTTTATTTCTTATATAAACAAAAACAAATTGGATGAATGAAATTAATTTGAAGGCAATATCTTCTATTGTTCACGAAATATCGAGAACCGAACATCAAGTTTTACCAATTTTGCGTACTATTTTTTGTAGATTTTAATCTTTTATGAAAAAATTGACTGATGGATTTTTCGAAAACAATATTTTCTGTGATATAAAAATATTTTGAAGCCAGTATTTTTAATTTTTGAAAATATATTTAAGTCGGAGTTAAATTTTGACCAAGTTTAAGTAATGTTTTATTTTAAAAAGACTGTCGATTAGATTTTTCTCAAAGTTTTACTAATGTTGAAAACAATACTTTTTAGAAGATTAAACTAATTTGAAGCCAATATCTCAAATTTTTAAAGAAATATTTGAGTCAAGAATCAATTTTTACCAACGTTTAGTGATGTTTTTTTTAGGTTTTTATTTTTTATAAAAAAAAAACTGTCAATTCGATTTGTCTCAAAATTCCACCAGATGTCAAAAACGTTATTCTTCGTTGTCTAAAATTATTTTGGAGATAAAATCATTTTTTGTTCGTAAAATATTCGAGGTGACAATTTGTTTTCCAGTTTTTTTGACTTATAAAAAAAAAAACGTTCATTTTATTTTTTCCCAAAAATACATTTGTTTGGTATCACGTTACAATACATAATATAAAATTTAATTCAAGTTGCTACCGTTATTCTTTCGTGAGATATTTCGGGTTAACCAATATGTTCACCTATTTTTAAAAAACCACATACTCAATTTTTTTGAGAGTCCTTTCTGCATTATTATCTCTTAACAAAATTTATTTGAAGTCGATAGCTCTACGGGTTCTTGAGCTATGGACGACGAAAAAAACTTCCCGAACGTACGGACGTACGTACACACGTACGCACAGACATATCTCTAAAAATCTTTTATTTCGACCCTAGAGACCTTGAAACGTCGAGAAATGTCAAAATTTTCAATTCGAAAAATCGGACCGATTAAAATAATAGAGGGTGATTTTTTTGCTATTATCTTTTTGGCAACACTGTTTTAAACAGCTGACGCACGTTTCGTGTTTTGTTTCACTGTCAAACATCTTCAGTTTCCTCTATAATTTAACCATGAATCGTCTTACAAACAAACAACGTTTGCAAATTATTGAATTTTATTATCAAAATGCGTGCTCTATTAAGAAAGATCATCGCGCGTTTCTTCCATTTTATGGTCGAAGCTCATTTTTGGCTCAATGGGTATGTAAATCAGCAGAATTGTCGATTTGGAGTGAATATCAGCCAGAAGCATTGCAAGAGCTACCAATGCATCCAGAAAAAGTCACAGTTTGGTGCGGTTTATGGGCTGATGGCATCATTGGACCGTACTTCTTCAAAGATGATGCGAATCGTAACGTAACTGTGAATGGTGAGCGCTACCGTGAGATGATATCCAACTTTTTTTCCCCAAAATGCAAGAGCTTGACTTGCATGACATGTGGTTTCAACAAGGCGGTGCATCACATGCCACACAACACGCGCAACAATGGACTTATTGAGAGGCAAGTTCGGTGAACATTTTATTTCACATTCGGGACCGGTCAATTGGCCGCCTAGATCGTGCGATTTAACGTCTTTAGACTATTTTTTGTAGGGCTATGTTAAAGCTCTCATGTTTATACAGACAAGCCCGCTTCAATTGACGCATTGGAAGATAACATTGAAGCATTTATTCGTGAGATACCGGCCGAAATATTGGAAAGAGTATGCCAAAGTTGGACTAAGCGGATGGACCATTTGAGGCGCAGTCAAGGTCAAGATTCGCATAAAATAATCTTTAAACATTAAATTATATGGACCGTACTATCGATTCAAATAAATATTTCATGCATTTTTCTGAATTTTGTGTTTTTTTTGAAAAACTTTCCTACAGCTTTTAAAAAATCACCCTTTATCTCTAGAATAAATGAAGGTATTGACTTCAAAATTATTTCATTCTGTGCAATGTTTTGTAGTTAACGGAAGATAACGTTCTCAGAAAAATCCAATCGGTATAAGAAATACAAACTTTCAAAAAATGCTGCTAAAATTGATACAAATTTTTTCAACCAAAAATGTCGGAAACAAAAAGAGATGTTCAAATCAAACTTATTTATTCATATGAAAAATATTGAACCTAACTTTTAGTTAATGTTTTAGAAAAACTCAATTGACAATTTTGTTTTTTAAAACACGAAAACCTACAAAAACCACAAAAAAAAAATGATAAGAAATGGGTTTCGACTCTAGTATTATGAAAGTAATGAAAAATATTGATTTAAAATTTTGTATCTCACACAAAATGTTGTTACTAATTATGTATTTTGTTAAACTTTTAGAAAAATTGAGAAACGGACAAGAATGGCATATTATCAGTGTGGGTCGCATCCCAGCCTCTTTTTATGTTTCTTTACATTTCTTTGTTATTGTAGTTACACCTAGGTACTTAATTATATTTAAAAGAGGTACTTAAAATTTGTTAAGTTGAATACAAAAAACTTACCGCACACAAAACATTCATGTTTGAAAAATCCTTAAGCCAACCTGCAAACGACATACATACTCGTGCTATCATTTTCCTCGTTGATCCTTGTTCTTTTTACTTGATATTTTCTAAAAATAAATACAAAAAATATGAGGTTCAATTATAATTATAATAAATAGTTTAGATTAATATTACTTTTAAAAACGGAAACCTTACTATTTTTCTATTAAAATATGTATATTTTCTATCCTAAGTAATAATATGTACTTACTTCTAAATATTTCAATATCATAACAATCTGTTTACAATGAATTTATTTTCATTTCGAATTTGAATTTAACGAACTTTTTCAAACTGAGACCAGCCAAATAAAACCAACAACAACACACACGATGACGACTCAACGGAAACGAATTACAACGGTAAAAAAAAAGAAATTCTGAAACCAAAATTAAATTCAATGTTACAAACAATTCACCTACTTGTTAAAAATTTGGAATGAAATATTTTTTATAGAGAACGATCGACACACATTTTTATTATTATTTCACGAATTTATATTTTCCGAATATTGAAAATTTCTTTAAAAAATTAAAAACGCTTTAGGTATATGCGATCGCCAGCGAACATGTTAAGAATTTGAGAACAATAAAATGTTTAGATTTACACTAAAACGAAATTTGCGTCGAGAAAGAGAACAGTGGTAGCTGGTAGATGACTGCTCGGCTCGTTCGTTCGTTTGTTGCTGGTGCACACTGATATAAGACAGAGACTAACATTTTGAATGATTATAATGAAAGCAATTGAAGCAAGAATACACCTTTAACTCTTTCCTCCGGCCGCCATTTTATTTATTTGATTTAGTCGTTGGGTGGTTTATTGTGGGTGGACTGAAACGGATGTATATAGTGTAGCAACTCGTGTGGATTCTTTTGTGGTTAATATTTTGTACATTGTTAATAACCAAGAGAGGTCTGTTTAATAACGTGTGATACTAAACTCAAATTCCATAATAAGAGAACTGCAGTAAGTAGCCCGTTTTAAAGTATTTTTTACATTAAAATTTCACTAATATAAAGTATCGAATGCGGATCTCATTTATTATAGTAAATGATTTATCTCCATTAAGAATCATTTTCTTTAAACGAATTATAAGCTCAACAAAAAATATGCATTTGGTCAATTAATGTTTCGAATTGCTCGACAACTTATTTAAATGCTGTGTACAAAGGAATCAGAGGTAGGATAATTATTAGCTAAGCACATTGATCGATTTGAATTTGTATACGGAATTTTTGCACTGTTAGCAGGGTTTTAAAAACTAAGGTCTTTTCGAGACTGCAGTTAAGACGTTTTTTTTAAATCTTTTGACATTTAAAATAACTGACTTTCAAAATGAATGTTAGGTCATTTTTAAAAGTCATGACTTGAAGTCAATTGACTCAAATCCA
The DNA here is from genome assembly GCA_951509635.1 of Eupeodes luniger. Taxonomy (NCBI): domain Eukaryota; kingdom Metazoa; phylum Arthropoda; class Insecta; order Diptera; family Syrphidae; genus Eupeodes; species Eupeodes luniger. The sequence goes on from OX608073.1 coordinate 56,935,887, forward strand.
GTTAAACTTTAATTTCTTTTTTGAATGTATACAGCCTTTAATGTTATTTAATAACGTCTTTTGAATTTAAAAATTATGTAAGTCTTTTCAATGCATTCTTTTAACTCCAATCATTTGAGTTCTTGAAATCATTTAACTTCTACAAAACTATTTATTTGTATTTAAGTATTCTCAGAATATTTGAAAAACAAGATTCCGATAGCGTTGCAATTCGTGATAAGGCTGACTCATTTTCAAATCCATACATAAAATAAGTTAGATACCCAATGTCAAATGGTGATAGTTGTATTTCAATTGAGGTTTCCATTAAATTTGTCTACAAAATACACATATTTATATAATGTCACCAACATCAGATTCTTTACGTCACATGATTGATATAAGTCAAAAGAATTCATTTAAATTTGACTTTTTAGAGTCAAAAAGACTGCAGTCAAATTGACTTTAAGTCAACTGACTTTTAAACTGACTTCAAGTCAAAGTCATGAAAATGACTTTTAACTTTGTAAAAAGCTAAGTTATGAGTTTTAACTTTTAGTTGAAAATTTAAGTTAATTTATTGACTTTAGTTACTACAGTCAGTCAAAGATTTTAGTTTTTACAAATATTAACATTTTGTTCTAATATTCGAGACGAGACCAATTTAGTGCTAATTTTCTATATATTTTTACAAAGTTTCTTTCGATATTATCAATTTTTTTTAGAAAAATCAATTGATGTGTATTTCATCAAGTGGCAGCCACTTCTACAGCATCTTATCTTTGTTATGAAATTGTTAACGACCAATTCGATTTGACGCTGGATAGCTTTACAATTTATATCTTTAAGGTCTTCAATCGATAATAGAGCATTGGCAAAGGCCTAGTCTTTTACGTAGATAGCTCCAAAGTAATAAGGTAAAACTTGTTCAATCCGAATTTTCTCGGTTTTAAATTGTGATTATCTTTTAGAGAAAGATTAGTTCCATAAATATTTTCTTGTAATACACGTCGTTGTAGTCTACATCAATAATTTTAATTCCGGCCATAAAAATCATTAATCATGGCTTGTTGTAACAATTGCACCAACCTCATTTTCGATTAGTAAGATTTAATCACAACGCTTTCCAACCCAAAAATGCACCAAACGTTGATGGTTGAGAGACTTTTTAATAATCATCTTTGGATTTTTCCATCTCCAAAAGCGGCAAGCGACAATTCTGAATATTAACGTAGCCTCTGAAGTGAAAATGCAGATGACTTTTCTTTAACAATTTTAATTTTGCGAACATCGTTTTCAAACTGTTGGAACAATTGCAATGCGTTATTGAAGCTGGTATCATTCAATTTTAAGTAATGACTTTTTTTACTTGTTAAATGTCAAAAGATTCATCTCCAAAAGTGACAGCTACCCAAACTTAAAATTAAATCTCTGGTGTTTTGTTGTTTCATGCAAAAGTTGTTTCTTAAATTCTTGTATGCCAATTGTGTATGACTCCATAAACTGTGAAAATTTAATCGAAGTTGAAAGCAATATTGGTTTATGAGTTCAACCAGATTTTACTTTTTTTTACATTGTTAATAACATAACAAACACCCACTTGTACGTCTCAATCGTATTATCTATTAAACAAAATAAATTTAAGGTCGATATCTGAGTTACTCAAAACAACCTTCTTACACCACAAAACTATACATTGTGTCTATAGTATCCAATATCATAGCCATATCCATATCCTTCAATCAAAATTCATCGAGATTAAGTTAGTTATAAATTCATCATTGGATCAGAACCAAGTACTCAATTATTTAATCTTGAAATTTGATTATGGATTTCTTGAATATTATAATGAAATTTACGTAAGCAAAATTCCTCCTAACATCCACAACAAACTATGAACTACATTACCCACAGAAACCGCACAGACACAACCATTACACTGCTGTTTGTTTGTAATTCAATCAAGTTTTAATATTAATTTAAAATTCTGTTAATCAACACTCTACTTAATGAGATTTCCGTATTGAAATAATACATAATAATTTACAAAGCCTTGAAAATTCCTCTCTCTCGGTTCGGTCCATGTCCATTTCCATATACACCGTCGTCGTAGCGCCCTCATCGGTCGTTCCTTACAACAACCTATGCGATATACCTTCCAACAGTCATCCACTTCCATCCATCTATCGGTCTATCTGTTTATTCGCAAATATTTGTGTTTGACTTTAGAAAGAGGAAAGGAAAATCCAAGTAAAGGGCTTTCAGTTTGTTTTTATGCTTTTCTATATCTTTAAGATTATTAAAATGTTATTCGCTTAGCATTCGCATGCATATGGAAGAGACTTCACTCACTTCTTCTTTGAGAAATATTGACATTTGAATAATGAAATTTTGTTTTTGGTTTTAATATCCAACCATATCCTATCCACAATCCACCTATCTTAACCTAGCCTACCTATATAAAGTCAGGCTATAGGCTTTGTGGGTTTGTAGGTCTACAAACGGTATAGGAACGAATTACGAATAGGGTACGTAACTTCTGCTGTGCAGCATTTCATTTACGATTGAGGGTGGTTTTTGTGGTATGTTTTCCTGATTTTCAAATGGAAAACCATTAAGTTTATTGGATTTCATTGCGTTCTATGATGGGTCTTCTAAATAAATTATAGCTATCAATGCTCTGCTCTGCTCTGCTCAGTGTGTACTTATATAAAGGGTCTGATTTCATTAACAAGAAAAAATATTATAATAGGATACTGAATTAAACATTAATTCAATATGACAAGTAATCGAAAAACAAACCAAAAATAAATTGCATGTGTAAGTACTGTGTAGGTAAGGTAACTACATGTCATATTTGATTTTATGTGCGCCACCTCATTTCTGAGAAAGATAGCTGTAGCAATACAAATTGACCTTTTTTAAGTATATTGAGATCTCAGTGTCTTTATGCTGACGATTAATTAAAGCATCTTAATCGATATCGATAAAATAATTGCAGTGAAAGCCCATCACTAGCTAAAAACTGTAGAGCTCCAGAGCTGGGGCTTGTTCACAAACAGATAACACAAGTAGAGAATCAAATCTGTCAAAGCTCGTACTTTTGAAAATAGAAGGAATGTCTTAACATTTTGCACATATAAAAAGTCTGCTAAAATCTAGAAGTATCACTTCATTATTTTTTATTTCATACACACCACAAAATGGAAAATAGGAAAGGATTAAAAGTTGATACTGGTACCCATTAAAGATTTCAAAGTTTTAAATATCGAATATCAAGAGGAAAAAAAGAGTTGGGTAAGGAATTCCACATTCTTGATGTGCTATTGAAGTAAGAATTTTCTTACTTGACAGTACGTTAGAAATTGAATTGAAGCTTAAACTGATGGACAGATAAAAATGTACCTATATGACGAAAGAAAATAAAGGAATAACTCACTTAATTGTCAAATGTGAACTTCGAGAGCAAAGTTTAGTTCTACCTTTGTGGAGCTGTTTTTGTTCCATTCGCCGTAGTTCCAAGGTGGCGTTGAAAGTTTTAAATAAAAAGTTAAGTTAAAAGTAAAAAGTAAAAAAACTCCCATACCTAATGTCACCGTAGCCACTAGGTGCCGCCCTCATAGAAACCCACGATAATAGTACTACAGGTTTTATATACCAAGGTTTCACTTGGTTCCATCCGTTGAATTTGCATCAAAACCATTATTAATTAAATACTGGGTTTTAAGGGCATGTTTACATATTAATGAATGCAACTTAAAAGGTTTACATTTGCGCATCTCAATCATTGGTCGGCTTTACCCAAACTCACGCAACAAGAAGCCAGAATTATGTTGACCTTCTCAAATATTTTTGACAAATATGGTTTGATGAATAGTTGACGGATTTAAACCATTAGAGTTCACATTCTTCAAACATGCTGTCAAACTTTGACCGATGAGGATCTACTTATAATATCAATAAAGTTGTAAAAGATAAAGAAATTAATCAATTATTTGCCAAGTCGGCAGAATAAAAATAGTCCTACACAGCCTGAAATCATCCTTTAAAATGAAATTCGCTTGGACAAGCTTGCTTTTGAATGTTCAAATATTCTTGTCAAAGCAGCGAAATATCGTCATACCTTACCATATCGTCAGATCTTTTAGCAAAAAACATGCTTGCAATGAATTCCAACCGTGCAGTCTTACAATTATCTGTCAATTATAAAAAATCTAACAATAAAGACACATTATATGAAGTTAAAAAAGTGCATGTAGCAATTCTGTCATGATCAGAAACGTCAGGCTACAATATGAATTGACAGTTTTGAAAATGACAGTGGTCGGAAAAATTATTTTTTGTTCTGACGCACAAACGAAACAATACTTTTTTAAATAATTAAGCTGTCATGATTTCGAATATTTCCTTAAAATTTGTCTATCACATCAAGTTTTAAAAATATCTATACCTATTTAAAAATGTTGCATACAACTAAAAATCTAAATTAAAACACAACATAATTGTTAAGAAAAATTGTATGATAACTTTGCAATGTAAAAATGTTTGCATTTTAGATAAGAGTTTCCATCATTTCAGCCAACTCTGGGTTTCTGCAAATTTAATGCAGTTATTAGTCTTCATTTGACTCTAAATGAGGCTTTGAGAAACCTTGAATTTAATGGTTTCATTGTCTTGAAAAATACGGTTTTGAGTTTTTTTTTTGCTGATTCGGAATTCCAAATTCGATTTTAACTGTCTGCGCGAATTTTAAAAATATTCGTTCTCAACATTATTTTCATATTTTTTCGACACATTTCAAAAACTGTATGTGATACCCTGATGTATTAGTTACTAAAATAAAAATTACTTTCAAACCACTTTGCCTTTTTCTGTTTAGATGATTGTTAGCAAAAATAGTTAGTTTCTTTAAGATTAATTCAAAAATGAGAAATCTAACAATTTATGAAGATTTTTCGAACATTTTAAGAACAACTAGAAAATTTAATAAAAAAAAGAGGCTAAGATTCGACCCACACTGATAAGTTCCCATGCCATCTGTCGATTTGTCTTGCTTAAAAGTTTGTAGGTTTTCGTGTTGGGTTAAAAAAGTTGTCAGTTGAATTATTATTCTTAAAAATTTTACAATTTCCAACAATATTTTTCATATAAAGAAATAGTTTAGTTTGAAAATCTAGTTTTGTTAAATAGATTTTTAGTCGAAAACAAATGTTTACCAATTTTAGTAGCATTTCTTTAATTTTTACAAATTGGATGAATGAAATTAATTTGAGAGATATCAAGAACCGATCATCAATTTTTACCAAATTTGCGTACTATTTCTTGTAGGTTTTATTTTTTTATGAAAAAACGGACTGTTGGATATTTATAAAAAAAAACTACTGAAAATCGAAACAATATTTTCTATGAAATAAAAAAAGTTTGAAGACAATTTTTTTAATTTTTGAAAAGCTTTTTGATTCGAAAGTAAATTTTTACCAAGTTTTAGTATTATTTTTTTTAGGTTTTTATTTTTTGTTAAAAAAACTGTCAATTAGATTTTTCTCAAAATTTTACTAAATATTGACAGCAATATTTTTTAAAAGATTAAAGTAGTTTAAAGCCAATATCAATATATCTCAAAGTTTTGAAAAGATATTTGAGTCCAAAATCAATTTTTACCAGCTTTTATTAATTTTTTTTTAGGTTTTTATTGTTTGTAAAAAAACTGTCAATTCGATTTTTCTCAAAATTTGTTAGAATGTTGAAAACAATATTTTTTATAAGTAAAAATTTGTTGTAATCCATATTCTCAAGTTTTTGAAAAGATATTTGAGTCGAAATTTAGTTTTTACCAACTTTTATTTCGACCATTACAATAACTTCCTATGGGAAGTTAATAAAAGGTGTTACTTTTAGACGTATTTTTCAAGAAGAAATAAAACCCATATAACCTTTTGCAGCAATTGGACCCGTATATCAGCATCACCGAATATTATCTTTCATTCACTTCGCTCTTATCTATGCGTAAACAAGCAACTTCACATAAGCCCACAAAAAATAATTCAGTAGTGTTAAAGCAGACGATCTTGAATGACACGTCAAAGACTTACGGCGAGAGATAATTCTGGGCAATTAAGTGGACCGAATATTGGATGCAGCCATTATTTTGGTAATAAATTTGCACAGTTTTATTCATTATAAAATGTAACTGAGCATTATTCAAGTGACAGCTGTCAAATAGACCAACTCCGAAAAAAGTATTACCAGCTTATAAACCACACAAAAGTAACTTCTTAAAAAGCTGTAGTAATTCAGTGATTTCGTAGTTCAATTTTATTTAATTAAAATCCATCGAAAAAATGCAGTTTGTTTGCCAAGAGCAAAACATTGGCCCTATTTCATAAACATTGACAGGTGACAATTCTACAAATTTGTCACACTTATGTGATAAGTTTTCATTGCATAACGTATTGACAGGTGACATAATTGTCAGTTAAATACAACGACAATTTTGTCGTGACTATTATCATCATTTCAAATGGTGTATGTTCACTTTCCAAACGATTTTCCAAGTTATGCAGTATTGTACAAGTCAAAATAACCTTGCATGCAGTTTTTGGTGACAATCTCAAAGAGTTAAGGCAAGGAAATTTGTCCTTCAGAATGCTCAATGCATTTTCTACAAACCTCCTCGTTTTCTTATGAGCCCTCAAAAATCTCAATAATGCTTCAGATTGTTCAACTTGATGTGGAATAACTGGTGTTATCAGCCAACTTTTTCGTCCATAACCGCTGTTTCCTAATATTATAGCATTTGAAAATGGCCTCCATCCATTTTCCCAGCGTCGTGCTAATGAGCTATTCCTTAAAACCCTAGCATCGTGAACGGATCCAGGACAGCGTGCAGAAACATGAAAAAACTCCAAATTTGGGCCGCAAACAAACATGACATTAATTGAGTGGTCACCATTTCTGTCAATAAATGCTGACTCATTATCAGTTGGAGCATCAATTCTTATTAATGACCCATCAACAATGCCAGCAACACAAGAAAAATTAGCAAAATGTCTAAAACGTGTAGGTATAGATATAATATTTTCCAAAGGCCAGCGGTATTCTTCAACCATTACATTATTTACCGTCAGATTTAAAAATATTTTGACGCAGTGCTGAATGGAACTTTTAGAAACACACTGTCCATTAGCAACTACATGGTACTGAGCTCAACTTCTAAGTCAGTGTAAAGCACATAAAATTTGGGTCTTAGCATCAAAAGCATGGTTTCTTTTTGTGGGATGCTGGAGGTGCAGACCGGTTTTTAACAAAATATATTCTGCTGTTGTTTTGCAGACGCGAAATTTTTTCTAAAATTGATAATCACTTAATGAAGCGAAATCATTGTTTATTCTTTGTCTAAAAACTCGAGGGTGACGTACCTCGCGTTCCTCGTCACTTTCACTTGAAAACATTATATCAAAATAAAATTGTCACTTTACGACCGAAACTCAATTGCCTGTCACAATAGTATTAACTATATACTGACAAATTGTAATTTGTGCTATTTTTTCTGTTTCATAAAAAAATTGTCACCACAAATTTGTCGGAGAATTTGTGACAATTTTCAAAAAATCCCTGACAATTCATTGTCATGACAATTTTTTTATGATCCGAAATCTTGACAACTGTGGCAAATTCCCCGTCAATTTTACAAAGTTGTCAATTTTTTATGGGACCAAATATATATATCAGGTTTGTCATTTACAAATTGTCACCTGTCAATATTTATGAGACAGGGCCCTTGTCGTTAAGTATGAATTGTATACACGATCACTTAATACCTTACAATTTATCGCCTTACAAATGATTGTCAGATACATTTTCAGGTAGTATATCGTGGCGACTCTAGTCCCATTCAGCGGTGGAAACTTTTGCGCCACCTTACCTCCACGTTATTACAATTTATCATTAGAATTTCTGCGGTATTTTAATTTTACACAAGTACATTGATTGCTTTAGTACTTAAATATATTATTTATTAGCATGTGATTATGATAAAAATATTGTTAACTTTATGAAAGAAATATTTATAACCGTATTAACCATATGGTTAATTCCATATCGCAAAGGATATCAGCGAATATAATTTATTGATATTTTGTGATGATATGTTTAGCGGCAGGTTATTGTTGCTTCTATATTCGTCTCCAAACCATAAAGCTATATACGAGTAATCAAGACTATCTCACGTAGAAGATTGAAATTCCGGTGATTTATTAACAATATTGATTACATTTCCTTGTGTGTCAATTTCATGTTGCATAATATCTAAATTATCCCCCAAAACAAGAACCGATTTTCGTTGTCAGTGCAGAAGAATTTATTATTCGCAAGGTCTTTTATCTCTTTGCTTTGACAAGCAATGAATTTGTAAGCAAATTATTATCTTAGCGACGACGACGACGATGACTGTAGGACTATATACGAAGCACGGCAAGGACGAAAGACATCCATATCGACATAGACATTGTGCTATAAGGACCTAAGGCATTGTTTTGTCAACATCACGGACGTTCATTGATTGTTATCTTCATAAATTGCTTCGACAAATAACCGAAAAAAAAGTTTGTTTATTCCATGAGAAATTTGTATAACATCACACTAAACAATATTAATGGTCCTTCAGGATAAGGACATTCGGTTTTTGATGAAATATGTATATTTTATAGTAGATTTTGAAAAAAAAAATTGGTTAGAAATTCCCTCGCATAATCAGATCAGCTTATATTTACAAGACTTCAATCATTATATTGTCAAGAAATAAAAATAAAACTCCAACACTTATTCTTCTTTCAGTTCTAATCGCATTTATACAACGAAAGATTAAGGGAAAAGTTAAGTCCTTGAATGGAGTACCCAAAGGTATTGATGGGTTTTTTCTATATTGTAAAGTTTCATTGAGATTAAATGGACCTAAAGTCGAACTAAAGTCGATGGCAATAGTTTTGAAAGTTATGAATTTCATTAGTTTCTGTCGATTTATTTTTAAATTGAAACAAAAATAAAGAAGTTCTTGAAGGTGTTCTTAAATCTGAATTTAGAGAATACCACAAAAACCACAAAATCCAACGATATCCAACCGACCGATGACGACGACGACGATGTACTTGTACTTTTACACAAAATATATCAAACAACTGAACCTAAACTTCCATCAACCTTCTTTTTTGATTAGGGAGCTGTTGGCATCAGTTAAGGGATTTGATCCAAATGTATAAGAGAATTGAATAAAAATAATCCAACTTTATCCTTCTTAATGGAACTTCTATATTTGGAACACTCGTTCACTCAATACAATTAGTCAATATTCATCAAGACTGTTAATATGACTCAAGACCATCAATACCTAAGAATGGCTCTTAAGGACCTTCAAGCCTTTTGAGGAGCGTTAATACTCCACAGCATCTTTGACATGTTTCTACACTATTCAAGATACTTAAGACTGTCAGGATATCTGAAGACCACAAAGACTATTCAGGAGCTTAAGAATCCTCAAGAACTTCCAGACTCCTCAGCATCACAAATACTCGTCAAGATCTTAGAGGTTGTTCAAAATTTTAAAGACTCCTTAAGAACGTCAAGACTGCGGAAAGAAACTTCAAAAATTCTCAAGAACGTCAAAACTCTTCCAGATTTTCAAAACTTCTGAAGACTGCAAAAAATATTTAGAATCATCAAGACTTTTCAAGTTTATAAAAGTGCTTGAATATATAAAGACAATTCAGGGCCGCAAGCTTTTCTCAAAACTCCTCCAGATCGTAAGGACAATTCAATACTTTAAAGACTCTTCAAGAGTTTTAGAACTGTTTAGGACCTTCAAAATCTTACAATTTTTTCAAGAGTGAAAATACTCCTAAGACCATTAAGATAAAGTGAAGAAAGCTCAAGACAATCAATACTCTTCAAGACTCATAATACTCCTTAAAATAATCCAAACTCCACAAAGACTCTAAAGTACCGACAAGACTTCTTTTTAGACTCTTGAAATCGTCAAAACCTTGACTTTTAAAGGCTTTAAGACTACTGACGACCGTCAAGATGCTTTAATAGATTTAAAACTCTTAAAATCTATTCAGAAATGTTAAAACATCCCAAGACTATCATGGAATCTTAAAATGGAAAGGACTTTTAAACATTTCAAGGCTTCTCAAAACTTTGAAGATTCCTCAATTCTGTTATGACTCTTCAAGACCATCCAGACCTCTTAAAAGTAACTTGAAGAAACCTTATAAACTTCAAGAAGCTTTTGGATTTTAGGACTCCTCAATACGACAAGAATTTGCTCGGAACATCAAGGCTCGTCAATTCATTCGTCTTTCCAAGACTGTAAAGGCTTTTCAAGATGGCAAAAACTATTCAGGACCTTCAATTAATTCTTGCCAAGGCTCCGCAAATGAGGGTTGCCAAGACACATCAATAGATTAAAAACTCTTCAAGACTATTCACAATAGTTAAGACTCCCAAAGACTGTCATGGCTTCTTAACATAGAAAGGGCTATTGAAAAGTGTCACGGCCCCTCAAAACTTGAAGGATCCCTCAATTCTTTTGAGACCTTTTAGAACCATCCATACTTGTTAATTTCAAGAAACTTAAATATCTTTAAGACTAATCAAAGACTTTTCAGTAACGTCAAAACTCCTCCACTCCACATTAAAAATTCTTCAAAACTATTTATTATCGTCAAGTCTTTCCAAAACTATCAAAACTTTTCAAGACGGCAAAACCTCATCAGAACCATCAAGGCTCCTTAATAACTTAGTTACCTTTAAAGTATTAATATTTCCCAAGACCCTAAAGACTCCTTACTAAATTCTCTTACTCTTACTAAAATTCTTTTAAAACTCCTAAAAGTTGTCAAGACACTTCAATAAATTAAAAATATTTCAAAACTTTTCAGAATCGTGAAGGCTCCCAAAGATTATCGAGACAGAAAGAGACAGGTTTCTCAAGACCTTGAAAATTCCTCAATTCAGAAAAGACCACATAATGAAACACTAAGAATTTTAAGAATCTTCAGGATCTTAAAAGCTCTTCAATACCTTAAAGTCTATTTAGGACAGTCAAAGCTGTTCAAAGCTGTTCAAAGCCTTAAAAACTTCTCAAGACTGTCAATATGTAATTCTCAAAACCGTCAAGACTACACGAAAAATTACGCAAGACGGAAAATACGTGAAAACTTATCAAGAATCTTAAAATTCCGACAAATTTAATACTACACGAACAAATCTAAAGGCTGAATAACTAATGGCTGAATCACGAACACGCTTCGGCTTCGCCTGACGTTTACGAGTTCAGCCATAGGAATTCAATGCATGCTATCACAATGGAGCTTCGACCTCACGTTTCGTTGGACAATCGTAAGGAAAAGAACGTAATGTAACGTAATGTGACTCCAAACAGAAGCTCTAGTTCAATTATCTGAACATTTGCTTTTTCTGACAGCTCAACAGCTGTAAAAAAATGTAAACAAACAAAATATTTGCTCTTTGGATAGATGAAATAATAGAAATGTCATTCAAAGCAACCTCGAAGCAGGTCCACCGTAACGCAGACGAAGCCGAAGCTGAAGCGTGTTTTTGATTTAGCCATAAGTTAACGTTGTTTCGTTACATTCTCACCCTTATATAGTTTTGTATTAAAACAATTCTTTCTTCAACTTGATCCTTAAACTAAACGAAATTACTGCCTCCATTGCCCTAAAATATAGGGCACAAGAAGCTACAGAAATTTGGGTACCTACATTTATGTGGTACGTCCGATTCCTCTACTTTTTTTACGGTCGACCATTTTTGCATGGAGTATATGCAAAATGTACTCCCATATATACAGTAAACCTACTTTGGTACATTTCATGGAAGATTCAGCAGCAGCAACACCAGCAACAGAAACAGCAACCTGCCAGGGATTTTGTTTTTGTTTTATTTTGTGAATTTTCAAAATGTCTGAATTTGTTAAGGCACTTGGGCGTGTAACCCAAGCATGCTGTAAGCAAATTCTTCTTGCTCATCCGGCAGCTCTTGAGAATGTATAACGGAAGGCGGAAATTGTGCAATGTTGCTATACCGCCTGGTCTATGGCTGGGTTTGGGGTTTGGGGTTGACGGGCTGATGGGATGATGGGCTGACGTGCTGGCTTGGGTCGGGTATCGCATCGTGTTGGCCGCCTGAGCCAAACCCCAAACTCAAACGAATGTCCTTACAGCAGACGCCAACAAAATAATAACAAAAAGAAAAAAGAAAAGGAAAAACAAACGAAGGGCTTAAACACTGTGGTGCCACCATCAGACCAGGCCAGCCAACAGCCTTGCCTTGCCTAGCCTAGGCTAGGTTGGATATTTTATAACGCGTTAAAGTTTAAGCACTTGACATACATCGCGCCTGGATGGCACGCCATCGCCATCGCCATGGCTTGGGCTTGGTCTTCAGAGAGACAGAAAAGCGAGAAGCAAGAGAGGCATCAGAGATGAGAAGATAACTTAACAACGACGGCCATATCTCTAGAGTTATAGATTACATCCGTATCGCATGGTGCGAATATCCTTTTTCCTGTGCAATTTCATCCTTTGGGATATGCTTATCCGCTTTCCTCTTCACCATCCCCTATACCCTTAGTGATGTAGCCGTATCGAATTTTTAACTAAGCACGGCATGCAGACAATTTTTGCTTTCTTTCCATGCATTGCATATAACCAACCCACTTATACATGATGCAAACATATCCATAGGAGTTCGGAGAGGATGCAAATCTCTGGTGGAGCACAGCAAACGGGGGCAATCAGAACCAGTGCTATGATAAGCGTTAATGGTATCATACTACATTATTATAGAGTAGAAACGCCACGCCAAGCCACGCCGAGCTGAGCCGCGCCAAGGGAGTAGACATCATGTCATGCAATTGCAATTTTATACTCCCTGAACTATGTTGTGCATATATGCATACAGATGCAGATATGCACGCAGCATTCAGCAGTTGTTCGTGGCAAAAATGCAAACACAAACATCAGGCTCTGCGGGAATAGCTAAATGTTTTTTTTATTTTTATTTTTATTTTTTAGTTTTAGTTTTATCCTTTTTTGTATTTGTATTTCTTTCTTTCGTACATACATATATCTAGAAAATATTTTGTGCAGCACTTTTAATTATGCAAAGTAAATTTAATTAAAATGTTTGAGTTTGTTTTGTAATTTGCAAATTATAAATTGAAAATAACAATGAGAAATTATAGATAATAGGTCGTATAATGTGTCTGGGTGTTATTTTAATCGTTTTAAGTTATTTTCAGCATTTTTAAAATGGAGGTAAATTAGGTTAGGGTTTTATTCATTAAATTAATTATGTATAATTACAGTTCATTATTTTTTCAAGTTTTCATAACAAAAACTAATTAGGAAAAACAATACCACTTTATGTAATGAGTGCTTTATACATATGTGTATAAGTTTCTATGTTGGCAGCACTGTTGTTTTATGACAGCTAATTTGACAGCAAGCTAATAATGTGAGGTTATGTACATTTGGATTTTTTGTTGGCTTTTGCGTTTTGTTGTGCAAGCCGAGAAAATAAAACTTTAAAAAATACCCATTTAAATTAAATGTAAATCTAAGAAGTTTTAACGATTCCCTGATCTTCTAAGATTAATCATTGCTCTGATGACAATAGCATTAAATGAACAATTGTTGACAGACATTTTCAGCAACTGTTAGATTTTTCTAACAAGAGTAACTGACAGATTCAATTTTGTCGTCTAACAATGGCAATGATCAAACGATTGTAAAAGATAATAGATACTTTTTTTAACTGACAGATCTGTAAGTTATGTATGTATACCAATTTTAAGTATCAGTTAAAAACAAAAAACGAACATTTAAATTTGATATGTGTTTGGTCTATGATGGCTCAATTATAAACAAATACTTTAAGTAATACAAAATTACACTTCCAAACATTTTAATTTAATTCTAGAAGCATCTTCCGAGAAGTCAATTTTTCTAAGATTTTCTGAAGTCCTAAAAAATTATTTCTCACCCTTAAGTCATTGAGTTCCAGAAAAAATTGAAAGTTTTCACTTAATTTTTACTTACCAGTTCTTGTTTGTTTCAAGTCAAATTGATTCAGTTCATCTGATTGATGTTCTTTGCCGTCTCCATTTTTTTGGATTTGAAGATCTTTTATAGAAGAAGAATTTTGCACACCTTGTATACATAGTTTCGTTATTTAATGCTTGACTGCACTCTTGCTGTAAGAAATTGATGTACCCATGTCTCACTTTTTGTGTCTTACAGATTTTTGATATTTTTTTTTTTCATTTTTCAAGACTGTTCAAACTTTTCGAGAAATTAAAAATAAATACATTCTAGGGATACTGAGATCGAGAAAATTATTTTTTAATTCTAAATAAAGGTGTTACTTCTATAATAGTCCAGTAACTTTGTCATTTAAATAGAAAGAGATCTTGAGATAAATTCAGGACTTTAAGTCAAATGAATTGACTACAATTTGATCCTAAAGTCAGTAGATGTAACGGTTTTTAGAATACATTTGTTAAAAAATTAGCCTAAATACGTTTTTACACTTCAATAACAAAAATAGATATTTTGCCATGAGGTATAGGTACAATAATTCTGAAGTGAGAAGATTGGGCCAAAAGAAGAAACTAATAGTTTGAGATGGGGGGTCTACATCCATTCAGTTTTTCAGGAAAGGAAATAAATACATTATTGTGATATAACTTTTCTCAAAGTCAGAAATTCATTCTTGCTAACTAACTCTTAAAAAAATATGGCTTTTTTCCATAGTATCAGAAAATAAAATAATTTTAAATCTTTAAGCTAAAAAGATGCCTGCGGCATGGCTGATTGGGTAGTTGGTGATTGCCTAAAACTTAGTTTAGGCCAGCAATGTAACTTTCTTGCCATGTCGAAGCTCTTGCTTTACCTCCTCATGGTGGCCCCGGGCAATGATTTGTGTATCCCTATATACATACATAAGTTAGCTAAAATTGCAAGGGTGAAGTTTTCTGACTCTTCAGGATAGGTTACGGAGATTAGCACTCTTCGTAACTAAACTCCATCCATTACGCCTCGGATAATTAATGATAACTCGTTGAAGACTTTTGGCAAAGTTTAGTTTCTGGAATGTGAGGACGCTTCTGGACGCAGAAAGTGAAGGTCCGCACAATGCCAGATTCCTCCAATAAGAGAAAGAATTTATGCGGATAGATATCTTAGGGTTAAGCGAAGTGCGATGGTTGGGATCGGGCAAATACAAGTCAACGACACGTAACACTGTCCTGCTCTACTTTGGGAACGATCCAGGAAACGCTCGGAAAGCTGGAGTTGGGTTACTCCTTACAAAAACGGCAATTAGAAACCTTATTTCGTGGGAGCCCCTTGGGGAAAGGCTTATCAAAGCTAGGTTTCAGAGTAGAGTACGACCCGTCACCATTATACAATGTTACGCCCCGACGAGACGGAGCTCGCATCTGATGAAGAGAAAGAATGCTTTTACAGTCAACTAGGATCCGCATACAACAAGACTCCCCGCGGAGATATTATTTTGGTTATGGGAGACCTGAATGCTAAGGTTGGCAGTAACAACAACGGGCTAAGGGATGTGATGGGTGTTCACGGAGTTGGCAATTGCAATGATAATGGCGAGAGGTTCATTGACTTCTGCAACGCCAATGGCCTTGTGATTGGTGGCACTATGATTGAACACAAACTGTGTCATAAAAATAGATGGGTGTCGACGGACAGGCAAGCGTCAAATTGACCACTTCGTGATTAGTCGACGTTTTAGAAGCAGTCTTTTGGATGTCCGAAACAGAAGAGGCGCCGACATGGAACTTGCCCGTGACCACCACTTAATGATAGCTACCCTAAGATTGCGTACAGCTACAGTTCGAAGATCCAAAGGATTAACACGAGCCCCCAAATTCAACATCGCCAGACTAAAGGATCCCACGAACCGTCAACAATTCAGGGACCACCTGTCTCACGAAATGAGAACAATCAGCAGCACAGTACATGACGACATCGAACTTCATTGGAATGCTGTGAAAAATGTTTTCATTTCAGATGCTGACAGAATAGTCGGTCGGAAAGAAGAAAGCAACAACACCTGGCTTTCAGAAAAATCTTGGGCTAGGATCAACGAACGCAAACAGTTAAGGACTCGAATAACTGCTGCAGAAGTGGAAGAAAAAAATGAGCTGGAGATCTCGTACGACATGAAAAAGAGAGAGGTTCACCGCAGTGTGCGCCGCGCCGTGACAAGCGTAACTACATAAACGCATTGGCACAAGAAGCAGAAGATGCTGCAAACAGGTGCTACATACAGCAGGAGCGTTTACAGAATAACCAAAGAGCTGACCATTGCACACAGCTCAAAGGAACACCTGGTGAAAGAAGTAGACGGTACTGTGATAAGTTCGGTGGATGAGCAAGTCAGAAGGTGAAAAGAACACTTTTCCTCGGTTTTAAACCAAGTGTTTATACAAAAAATGTGCAGTCAATGCCTTCTGAAGCGCCCGAATAAACTTATCCCCGAATCCGCACCGCACCTCAAACTAAAGATGAAATCGTTGCGGCAATTAAAGCACTTAAAAACAACAAATCAGTAGGACTTTATGGAATTCTCGCAGAGATTTTACAAGCAGCGCCAACGTCATCAAGCGAACTGCTTCATCCGCTCATAAAAGAGCCTGGACCACCGAAAGCGGAAGAAGGGAAATATCGTCCAGCTTCCAAAAAAAGGAGTTTTTACGAAGTGCGAAAACTGGAGACAAATTTGCGTTCTACCTGCCGTTGCCAAAATAGTAGCAAAAGTCATACTGGAACGCATCAGAGAACACCTTGAGGTCACACTCGATGCCGAACAATCAGGATTCCGCGCTGGATCCTCCTGTATTGATCATATCAACATCCTGCGGATCATTATTGATCAGTGCGTTGAATATCGATCACCACTACACCTGCTGTTCATCGACATCGAGAAGGCCTTTAAAAGCGTTAACAGGGTTAGCTTTGCGTAGGAGAGGCATCCCAGAAAAACTAATTGCTATTATTAAAGCAACATGTGATCGATCCAAGTGTCACGTTCTGCACGATGGTAGGTTGTCAGATGATTTTGAAATCCGTAGCGAAGTTAGACAGGGCTGTATTCTGTCGCCAATATTGTTTTGTTGGTAATAAGCGATGAACTGCGCGCAGCTCTATCAGATAGCGGAGGGATCCAATGGACTTTAACATCCTATTTAAAGCACTTGGATTACGAGGACGATGTTTGCTTACTCTCTAATAGGATCATGGATCTCTATCAAATGACAACAAGTGTGGTGAGAGAAGCAGAAGTTGTGGGGCTGAAAATTAATTCCGGCAAAAATGATCAGCCCCGGAACCCCGTTATAAACACACCTATCAGTTTTGCTTTTAATGATTAACTCTAACCTAAAATGATTGGGAACACATTTTTCAATAACAAACATTTTCAATGATCGAAGTAACCACCTACCAATGATACAATCCGCAATGAGAGCTTTAAATGGCCACTTGAGGTACATCAGCATTTACTCTGTACAATTTTATCATTAACTATTTAGTTGGACTTTATGTAGCCATTACATATTGTGGAACAGATTTTACACATTAATAGAACTGAATTTAATTCAACTATGCTCCTCTTAAAGTTTTTGTAGGCTTACTTTTACCTTGTGGTCTTCATAAACATACATATATAACAAACTTCTAATTTCTAAAAAGCTTTGAATCTTATGTTTTGTCAATATCTTTCACTTTTTTCTCTACTACTACTACTTTAAGGGCTCTTCATCAAAACAGGACCTTCTTCACGTTTGCATTGCTTTTGCGTGAAACTTTGTACATTAGAGAAGCCTTGTCTGATGTTTTTTTTAGAATGTCCTATCTATTCTAGCTATATCAACTATTCTCTATTTGAAATTTAATAGAACAAAACAGCTGAGTTTGAAAAATGTCAAAAGCTAGCTCAAACTACTTAAAACCACAAAATTAATTATAAAACGAATAAGTCATTTTAGTATCTTACTTAATTTCTGAAAATTCTCATTACTTATAAGTCTTTATTTAATGCTTTAGCGGTTTAACAAACAAAATGTGGGGCATTTTATTTTTAGAGCTGATTTCTTATCCCTACCCAACTTCGATTTTGGCTATCTGCTCAAATTTTAAAACCACCCATTCTCGACATTGTTTTTCTATTCTTTCACTGTATTTCTAAAGCTTCATATGATAGCCTTGTTTAGATGACAGATTCGTTAAAAAAGACTTTTTCAAACAGTTTTGCCTTCTTTTGCTAAAATATATTTTAGCATAAATGATTCAGCATTTCTTTAGATTTTAGATTTGGAAAATCATCACGATTTCTATTGAATTCTATTTTTCTTCTAATTTTAAAAATAAATATTTCAAAAACCTGATATAAAAGAGCGATTTTGGAGTTTAATTTGTATTAGGGCCATCAAAACCCATCAAAAAGTTCAATTTGATTGACAGGAGAAAAACCTTCCCGAATAGTGCCCATCTGGTTATAAAAAAGTATTTTTTAATAACACAAAGTCCCATTTCGACGAATTGACCAGTGACCATGGATTGCACTTCTGCGGAAATAACAAATTTGTCCGCTACAACATAATTACAAATTTATCCTGGAAATTGCCACCACAGTTAACTCCATCGCCACGTTAAAGTGAAAAACTGAATCAAAACCGAAACTGAAGCAAGAGAGGGGTTGAAAATGCTCCATGTAAATTCCTAATCTAAAAATAGAGCATATTGGGTACTATCAGTACTTGCCCGGAACAAGAGAACTTAAACATAGCCTTTGATAAACAATTTCACGATAAACACTGACCTAATCTTAAAATCTAAATGTCTGATGAATGTGGTACACAAATTTGTATTTTCAACAGAAATATGGAAGCAGTTCTTTTGTCTCAAATGACTGTTCAAGACAGTAAATCAAATCCATTGTACTTTTTTTCTCAATAAATAATTATTCCTTCTTTTTAATCACTGAATTGATAAAAATGGCAAAGACAGAAAAACCGAAATAACAAAAAGAACTTGTCATATTTTCGCCATCCAATTTTGGTATATTTTTTCGGTTTTAATTGTCTTTTTCAATTCATTTTCCGCAACAAAAAAAAAATTGAAAATTCAGGAAAGGAAAGAAAAATCCTCAGATTTGTCTCCTCTTTTCCCATACTCTCATTCAGTAATCATTTATGTTGAGTTGAGTCAAATTAATAAGTTCCTTCTTCCGAAGCATTAACAACAGAGTGTAATTGAAAACGGGCCAGTAGTGGCAAATCCTGTCATTAGGACTTAAAATTCAAACACAAAAAAAATATAACTAATGAACAGACAATTCCACTTCAAGAATTAAAAGATAAAATGAAGGACGAAACAAAACAAAAACGAATTGAAAATTTACACAAAGCTTATAAGAGATATTTACACTACAGGATGCGTCAAAAGTGTTCTCGTAATTTAAAAAAAATGTCAGTTTATTTATCTTTTGAAAACGCCAGTTAAAGCTTTCAGGGATTTTACTAATAGGCAATCATTGGAAATGGAATCTTTTAAATAGGTCGGTTGTAGCTATAAAACAAAATTGCCTCATTGGAATCATTCGTTTGAAGTTATAGTTGATTATTTATACCAAAACTGATAGGTTTGAATATAAAGAAAATCAAACGTCTTGAGTGGAAAGATAATGCACCAAATTTTGAAGTCAGAATTCATTGAAAAAATTGAAACTTTTGAGCCTTTGCTGAAAGAATATAGTCTTATCTTAAAATTTTTAATTTTTTTCAAGGGGAATGATTGGAAGCTTCGTTTTTGTGCGCCTTTAGCTATAATTATATATGGTTTTGGACGACATTCGGAAACGAACTGGGGGAAATATGGTTTGACTTTTATCAGTTTTTGAATTGTCGATTTATGGAAAAGCTGAGCTAAAATATTTTACAAAACTAAAAGAAATGGAGATATCTATTCTATCGATTCAATATCTTATACATCTTTTAAAATATACATTTCACGACCCTAAGTTTTTGGAACAATGGTTAGAATATTTTTCGAACCTAAAAAAAGTATACAAATTTAGAACTTCGAAAAAAGGTGTGCTAGAGTTTTTCAAATTTTGCCCATATCTTTTGAAATATTGATCATAGAGGTCCAAAACTTTGGAGCAATGTTCAGAACAAGAACAACGTGGAACAAATTTCAAAAATTCGATGTTCGGAAAAGGAAGGCTAGGTCAAAATCAGTTTTGGGGTCATTAATAATATTTTTCTAAAATAAGAAAATCAAAAAATGGAGGGCGCACACTCATTTCTCTCTCAAATTTTGACCTTTTTTTACCTCTTTTTTGATCAACATATTTGCAAAAGGTTCACGTAAAACAGTAATTTCTTAGAATTTGTCTTCTAGAATCAGCTTTAATCTACGAGTAAGTAGACTGAAAATGACAGTAATAATGGACCTCCGGAAATTGCGCCAGAAGAAAATACGCCAAAAAAAAGCCAGAACATTCTTCAAATTAAATTCTGTTTTATTTTCTTCTGGCATCTATGCATATTTTTGTAGCGTTTTTCGCCTTTATTTTTTATAACAACAAGAACAGAATTTATATTATTTTTGGAAAAAAGCTCTTTTAAACTATTCTATTGAAGATTTGAAGCTCCTGAAAAGTTCATATTTAGAAAAAAAAAAGCTGTTGGAGTCTTGGAATGCTTTCATATGTCGTCAAAATTAAATAGTTAGACCATGTCTTGATAGACAGCAGTGTTCTAAAATCTACTTTTATCATTTGAGGGACATCTTACTTAGTGATGCTACAATACAATATTATCAATAAAATAATAAATCCATATAAGTTACTAAAAATTGGAAAGTCACTTTTGACCCACCCTGTATAGATAAAACTGAATAAAAGTTTAATGAAATGAAAAGAAAAACAAACAAAATCATTCGAAGCAGAAACTAATATTTAATTCCTTTCCATTATTATATTATTTGTAACCCAAATGAAGGAAGACAATTATTTATTAAGGACCTCTCAAGTGGAAGGGTATTTCTTGTTGCTCTCCTTGCAGTGTTTGCCTGCCTATGTATTATCTGGAACTTGATGATAAATATTTTCCTCAATTAAGTGAAGTCTATTAATTTAAGATTAAAAATGTTGGGTTCTTTTGACGTGTTTTCAGACTTTCCTTCAGCTGTTGTTGTTGTTGTTAAAGATTTTTTAAATTTTGTATTTTCAATATTTTTTTTTTGCTGATGGGTTTTTTGATGAGGAAAGGAAACATCATCATCATCATCAGCAAAAACTGATGGGAAAATAGTCCTTTTTTTTGCAGTTCGCCAGAATTATTATTAAAATATATGAGTAAGGTAATAAGGGCTCTATGATGATATTTTTTATTTCTTAGAAAAGTTCTCCTTTTAAGTCCAATTGAGCGTGAATATTGACTTTTCTTACTGAAATATTCATGCAGGAAAAAATAAATTAAAAATTCATATATTTTGGGTTAAAAGGGAATATTTTTTTCTGTTTGTTCCTTCTTTTTAAGTCCAAGAGGCATTTTAGAGAAATTCCACGAAAAAGTTTTTCCAATGATGGAAATAATAATTTCAAATAAGGATAGAAGAAAATTTTTGTTTTTGTTCACGGGATGAGTTGAACATGAAATCAATACTTTGGTTATAAATTATGATGAGGTTTGAAATATGTTTATAATCAATGATGAAAGCTGTCTTCTTCTTTTGGAATGGAAATTTATTACTTAGGTATAGAAGATAGAAGATCCGACAAAACAGGAGAATTGAAGCGGAAGTAATTTCTCATTCTCTCTTGGTGATGAGTTTGCTCAAGTCAATCAAATTAGAACAAAATTGCCTACTTGGTTGTTTGAGCACTAACATACCCTCGCTTCCATTCTATTCTTCTAATGAGATAATTTTGATATATTTCACCAAACTTTTGGAAATTTATTTATTAAATTTTCTACGTATACCTAGTGGTTTTGGATCTCCCAGGTCTAAGATTGTGTACTTGATTTTGATATAGAATTTCTGAGTTGAATTTGAATAATGTAGAGTAGACGCTTAAAGAGTAAGGGGAAAGGTGAAGATAAAGCCAAATTGATTTTTAAAGCAAAAATTGATGGAAAAGTTTTGAGCTTTGAAAAACAATATTAGGTAATGAACCAACCATATTTTGTCTCGTCTTTCCTTTATAAACATTTTTTAAGAAGTTTTGATTTTAGTTTAAAAATCATTTTAAGTAAGGTTTAAAAAAAAAACATTAATAAATTAGAGTGTAGGGGTTTCCAATAACAAGTTTCATTTTGAATAGCTCCCAATTTTGACAGTTGTCACTTTTGTAGCTGTCATTTTTAAAATTTGACAAGTAAAAACTACACCATTACTTAAACTGACACGATATACACTTTAAAAGACATGAACATTTTTCAGTAGGTAATAGTTGAAAGTTTTGAAAGAAAATTTTCATGATTTTGTTTAATTAGTCGAAGAATTGATCACAATTTGACACCGAGATTTTGTGATATAACTTTAAGGCTGATTTTTTTGGAGCCACGTTAAAGATAAGGTCTTTCTTTGCCTATACTCAGCCAGCTTTTTAAAATTTTAAAGAAGTAAAGTCTAGTTATAAATGGCATGCAGTCGCAAATATGAGAATTGGTCATTGAAAATTTTATAAAAAGGATATGCTGCTGCAAGATTAGATGATTATTTGGCTGACATTGTGTACCATTATTATTGGCTTACCTTCCCGTTTACAAAGGAATACAAAATCCTTGATGCCTCTTAAAAAAATATTCTTTTGTTTTTAAATATCAAAATGAAACCTCTTATTGGATAAACCTGCATAATGAGAAGAAAACAATTATTTTGATAAAGAGATAATAAATAGCCATGACAAAACTATAGTATTATTTCACTTTATTTTAAGGCTCATCAACTTAAAACCCACAAAGAAAACATAGAAACGTTTGTTTTTTTTATTAGACATGATTTTCGATCTGGCAATACTTTTTTCGAAGTTTGTCTTTTTGACAGCTGTCACTTTAAGATTAGTTTGGGTCGGCATTTTATAATAAATAAACTTACTTCTGAACAACGTTGCAATGATTTCAAATCATACAAATTTATTACCAAAACAATGGTTCGTTTCGCGCGACGAATTAACTTATTCAAGGAATCTTTTGGTGCGTGGACCTGTGGTATGGCGTCCAATATCTTTCTATTCAACATAGCTGGATTATTTGTTATGGGGTTATTTGAAGTCGTTAATCTAAGCCAAAACGATGGACGCCTTAAAAAGAATATTTGTAAGGCTCCATATAACAAAAAGAAGTCTGAAATTGAGCCCAAAATCATTTTTAAAATATATTGGCAAACCCTTTTATTTATAATAAAGATAAATTCTTGGTCACAATACTAAATTATATGCGTTTTATTGCTTCTTGAAAACACACTCTTTACTAGTACGAAAGCTACCGATCGAATGATCGCCGCGGCTTTTGAAATGGTTCAGAATGATTTCCGTGACTTTAGAGCATAAATAAGGACACAGTTGTCTTATAACTTTCGACAAACATGTTTCAAGCCCTGGTGATTGCAAATATATGTATGTATTTTATTTTGTCTTTTTTGGCCTTTTTACCATAAATAAAATAAATAAATTAGGTGGCGCAACAGTCCGTAGCGAACCAGGGCCTAGTGACTTACAACTCTCAACCATTCCTGTGTGCGAGTAATTGCAGGGGATGGAGGGGAACTGCAGTTTTATGCTAGTTTGAGAAAGCACTTTTTCATGACAAGCATTACTCTTGGAGAATTTGTCAATTCCTCGCAAGAGGCAGTACCCGTGAAAACATTTTTTTTTTAAGGTGGCACAGGCAAGGATTGAACCCAAGACCTCTCGCATGACAGTCCAACGCACTTTTTTTTTTTTTCAAATTCATTTTTATTAATTCAATCTTAGATCTATCTTAAAGCTAGACAAAAATTCATAAAACTAGCCTAATTAACCATAACTTACAACTAACTTACTGCCACGGGTACCATGATTGCCTTTTTTTTGCCTTTCTTTGCCATTGTTGCCTTTTTCTGCCTTTTTTGCTTTTTTATTAAATTTTGTTAAGAAATATCTAATGATTGGTTTAGCATTAAAAGAAATGCGAACATTTTCGGATACCGTTGAGAACCTTTAGTTAAAAATCTTGTACAGTTTCAAGCATACACAAAAATGATGCAAAATGTTCGAATTTATGCATGTATTAATATTTATCTGCGCAAAAATCCTTGGTGCTTCTTCCTCGCAGTAAAATCCATACCTGCATTAACATTTAGAACGTTCTAGACTGTTCGGAGGAAATGAATGACCTGACCATGACCACATCCGGTTTGCACTTATGGTCGCTGTGTAACTGTGTGCATAACTATAATTTCCTTATTGTATACAAATAAAGCCGTTGGGAAATCCCAGGTATAGAGCAGCAAATTAATAGAGCAAAGCACCAGCCAGCAAAGGCTTTGAAGGAAACATCAAAAACTCAAACGATTACATCTTTCGTTACTGGAACAAACAAAAATTAGTTTTACGCCGATATGACGAAAATGTTGTTAGCATGTGACATACCGTTGTATAAAGTCAATCGCCCAGAGTTTCAGAATTTTTTTTAAAATACACAGAAAAAAAGTGCCAGACGAGTCAACGCTAAGAAAAAATTACCTCGGAGATTGCTATCTCGAAGTGCTACAAAAGATCGGTGCTGAAGTTAGTGACGACAATATTATTGTATCCATCGATGGAACGACAGACAAAGCAGGACGCTGCGTTACTAACGTAATTGTTGGGCCTTTGAGAGCATATGGACGAGGGTACCTGTTAGCGCCCGAAGTTCTGGAGAGAGTAAACTCAACAACAATTGCCCAGTCTTTTGACGATTCGATGCGATTGTTGTGGCCTGATGAGCTTAAGAGAGAAAAGGTTTTGTTGTTCGTAACAGGCGCTAAACGGTATATAAAGAAGAGTGGCAAAACTCTGCAAGGGTTGTACTCGAAAATGGTTCACGTAACTTACTTCGTCGCTCACGGTATAAACAGAGTTTTTGAAAGCATACGCAGTCCCTACTCAAAAATTGACGCCTCCGTGTAGAACTTGAGAAAAGTATTTCTGAAGAGTCCATCTCGGATTGCGTATTTTTGAATTTACATTTAAACTAGGTTTTAACTCGTTGGGGTACTTGGTAAGAGGCAGCAGAATACTATGCGGACTATTTTGCCCGGATCAAAAAAATCCCCAGCGCTTTCGAAGATGAAGCAAGCTGTAGTGCATTTGCAAACAAAATGGATTGAAGGTGAAGAACTGCAAGCGCAGCTGGCGTACATTGAAGTCAAATTTTGGTTTTTAGTGTATCCGAAAATACATATTTGCAAAGACCTACACAAAACAGGTATATTTAAGAGTCTGTACCTTCTTATAATTTAAGCTAACAATATTCTCATTAAGGAACATCAATTGGCGAACTGCTGCCTGTTTTGTAAGACATTGAAGAAAATTTAAAAAAAAAACAAAAGGGCCCATTGCAGAGGAAGTCTTGAAGAAGTTTACTGCCGTTTTCAATGGAAACACAGGGCTAAAAACGATTGAGCAGATAAATTCTGTAATAAACAGCGACGTGGATTCCAAACGTCCAGGAAATATTGAAGTGAATAATGTTGAAAGTTTTAGATGGGCTCCATTCGTTTCAGCTGAAGTTGAGAGATCATTTAGCTCCTTCAAAGCCCTTCTAAGGGACAACCGAAGAAGATTACTATCTACATGAGAACTTTAAAAAACTCTTGATACTCCAAGAACTCCAACTCCAATGCTACTATAATTAAATGTATTTTTTAATAAATGCATTTTCTTTGCCTATTTAAGTGTTTTGTTTTGCCTTTTTTTAATTTTGTAGGTCAACAAAATCCTAACCCTGCTTATGACATAGGGTTTATTGGCTTTGAGTACCAATTTTGTTTTTTTTTTTTCACATAAACTTGCAGCTTCAAAAAATCCACACTAAAGAGCCTAAAGACGTAAGATTCACCGATATATTTGGTCAGTTTACAAAGCCTCCACGTAAAATGAAAATGCTCTAACAGAATTATAAATTTGTGCCTTGTCCATATCATCATCGACAGTACTCGCACACAGGAATGTTGAGAGTTGTAAGTCACTAGGCCCTAGTTCTCAACGGACTGTTGCGCCACCCAATTTATTTATTTATAATGTCCAAAAGTGGACCACTTTGTTGATCATCGAACCTTTTCTTCAAGAAATTAATTTGATGTTTTTATTACAGCAAAGTTTGGCTTCGAACTGTTTCAAACAATATTCTACGGAGAAAAGTCGTTGTTTAGGATAGTTCTACTTCAACTCTTGGATGATTTAAATTTTGTACAGTTGCAGGCCCAAGGTAAAACGCAAAGTTCACCATGTTATGGTCTGCAAACACTTATGTTTTTGTAATGTCGATAAATCAACTACTTCGGATTCCTTCTTTTGTACATTCTCCAGGCATGTGAAAGAGTGCAATTTTTTGGGAAGCAATCTTTTATGACTTCAGTATAAAGATTTCATTTATTGAACTCACCTAAAAATTGGGACATCAAATTTTGCAATCACCAATCATTTGTGCTGCAATCAATTGATTGCAATCGTTTGAGACTTCAGGCATTCTTTGCATTCACTTGAAGTCTTTGCATTCACTTGTCCTCGCATTCATTTGAAATCATTGCAGTCCCTTAAATTCTTTGTACTCTTAAATGAAATTTCACTACACAATTTTCAAATTTCGATATTGATCTTTTGGTGTCTGACACCGAAAATAGGTGTGCGACCGACGTGTATGTGCCACTTTAGAATATTTTGTGTAGTCAAATTTCACTTCATAATGCAGAAGAATGCAAAACTGATTGAAGAAAAAAAGATCCCATCTTTTTAAGGTCAAATGATTAGTGATTGCAGAAGATAAAATCACAACCTTTAGGAGAAATCAATGAATGCAATTTTTACGTTGAATTCAACAAATGATTTATAATGATTGCATTCCCAAAAGATTGTATTTTTTTAAGATCCTGACTCTTCTGAACAGCAGCAATATTTTTGATAGATCTTAAATTTCTTCGACAATCTGGAGTATCAACCAAGTGAACTAGTGTACTCAAATTTATTCACCACATTGCAATTAGTACTATCCGTGTTACGATTATATTAACTTTTAATTCCGTAAACTAAGTAAATCAATTTTATCATATTCATCCATTCATTAAATGGTGGTATTAAATTTGACAGAAACAGTCGCTATCAACTGTCAAAGTTTGATAGTACTAATTGGTGGATCTTATAAATATTGGCATACAAAAACTTAAGAAGTGCAAAATATTTTAATGTAACGTGTAATCCCAGTTTTTCAGCATACCATTTTTATTGACAAATCAAAAATTCCTTACTACGTCTTTCATTTACATTTCTAGGTCAAACCAAAATGCAAAATAACAATAATCTTAAGCGAAAGTCACTCAATAATCATAGTTTTTTTTTTGGTCTTCCTTATAATACCAAAAGAGTGCCAAAAAATATTTTCCATTCAAGGTCAAAATTTTGTTATGGCTCATAACAATGTTGTATAGAAAACAAAAGCCACATTCATTTAACCGCATCGCAAATTCAATGCCATTCAAAAATAAAAATATGTATTTTAATGTTTGGTTGGTTATTATTATTTTTACATTTTTGTATTATTTGAAAATTTATTCTTATACTTTCCTGTTTTTTGTATATTTATCCTTTTTGGATGTTATCCAAAATTAAAAGCCAAAATAAATGACAGCATTATACATATTTTATATTTTTATAGAAGCTTTCTGTTTTTTGGTTGCAATGAAGAGAGCTCAAAAGTTTCCTCTGGCTGAACTGAAATTTAATTTGTATGATTTCTCATATTTTTTGTTCATTCAATTTTATCCTTAAAATGTCCTTCTATAGAATTGCTGATGCCATATTCTCGTTAGAAACATCAACGATGAAAGATTATACACAAAGCTTATGATGTACGTTTTTGTGTTGTTAGAAGCTTTAAGGGCCAACAGTGTTACTGCCTTGGTCAGAGCAGAGAATGGTGTGAATTATTGGCTTGGTGAGGTTTTTGAAGTACAAGGACTTGAATTATTTATATAGGAAGCTTGTTAGATGGAAGATAAATTAATAATGGAAGAACATTAATTGGTGTGATGGGCTGTTTTATGAAGGATGTGGGTGTGTTGTATAATTACATTTGGTTATAAATCATATTTTTGTGTAACACCAACGACGCGACCGCAGCAGAGACCCAGCTGGATTTTTATGACGAGGGCATATTTTTGACTGATTGGGACTAAAAAACGTATGTGTTCCTGTTCCTGATGCTTATAAAAAGAAAGTAATTTACATATTTACCATCCCCTTTTTATATTTAAAAAGAACGCAATTTTTAACTAAGCTTATGTCAGTTTTAAGTGTCAAAATTATGTATGTGTTTTTTTTTCAAATCCGGAAATTGTGGGGTAATCTTAATACATAAAGCAACATCAAAAACACAGAGGGTGTAACCTTTGCAAATCACGATAGGCAGCAGTATTCATGGCATCTACAGAAAAACACAGTTTATGACTTGAAAAAATCCAACATTAGTTGGATGGTTTGCGAAATTAGCTTTTGTTTAGAAAGCAAGCAAAAATCTGAGGCTGTCAATTTCTCGCAGAGTACATATAAAAGTCTGTCAAAATTCTTTAAGTCCAGACACTTTACCATAACTTCCTAAAATTATCATCCTGCCTATACTTACATACATAAAGATTCGAAACTTGTGTGCTTACCTTATTCACTTTAAGAGGTCTTTTGATCTAAAAGAGAAAATGCTTAACAATTTCTGTTGACAAAGTACATTCGGAGCCATTATTCCAGAGACGCTACTATCAGGCACTGTAAGCAATATATAACTCGAAGCAGATATTAATTTCAACTTAACCTAGTTATCAAACCCTTTAAATGGTCGATGGATGGTTATTTAAACAACAGCAGCTGCCCTTTGTAATATCATAATGGGGTCAGCTAAGGTCAGTTCGAATCGTTTGAGGGTTCCTTTTCTCTTTGAAAAGTTAATGTAACTTTAATAACTAATGCGCTAAATTTAATACCAAAATTGTACTGGAACGAGAAAATCTCAAGTTTCTACCGAACCAATTTAAACATTAAACTCAGTAATCTTTTAATATACAAAGTTACACCAAAAATTGATCAATTCTCAGGAAATTTAACAAATCCTTCCATTTTGCACAAACAAAACGTTCATGAAGTTACTTAGAAGATACAACATTTACCGTAGATCACGCGAAGAACTTTCCTCCCGAAACGACCCAAGGTGCTTTTGTCATAGTCCTTGATTCTGCATCGTATAGAAGGACGGGGATGATGAGGGTCCTATATAGCGACACTTTGGTCGCTCGAGAGAGGGCTTTGCGGCTCAATTAGCCCAAAGAAACAGCGGTAAGCAAGAGTTATTCTTCATTTGGTCTCAGCGCTGATGTTGTTTTCATAGCGGAGCCTAGGTAAACGAAGTCCTTAACTACTTCAAAGTTATGTCTGTCGATGGTGACGTTTTGTCCAAGACGTCGTCGGTGTTGAAAGTCCTTTCTTGATGACAGCATGTACTTCGTTTTGCCCTCATTAACCGTTGAACCCATTTTTGCCGCCTCTGCCTCAATACTCACAAAAGCCCCATTTACATCACGCTGAGTTCTTCCGATTATGTCAATGTCATCAGCATATGTTAGTTATTGGACAGACTTTTGAAAGATAGTGCCTCTAGTGGGAGCTCTGCACTATTCTTTCAAGTACGATGTTAAAAAAATCGCATGACAACTCATCACCTTGTCTAAAGCCATCCACAGGTTCTGTTAAGTGTTTCCAACCTTAATGGAGCAGTGCGAATTCTCCATGGTCATCCTGCACAAACAAACGAGTATGGCAGGGATGACAATACTAGACATAGCTCTATACAGTATGTTCCTGTAGATGCTGTCATGTGCTTTTTGATGTTCTTGGGATTTTTCCAGGATCTGTCGTAATGTGAATATTTGATCGATCCTGGTCTAAAACCACACTGATAAGGACCTATCAGGTTGTTGACGATTGGCTTTAGACGTCCACATTAACGGCAGAGAAGATTTTGTAAGCGATGTTATGTAGACTGATTCCTTTATAGTTGGTGCAGTTTAAAGGGTCTCCTTTTTTCAGAATCGGGCAAACAATACTGAGGTTCCGTTCATCGGACTTGCTTTCTTCCGACCATATCTTACAGATAAGTTGGTGCATGCTCCTAACCAAATTATCTCCAGCTGCTTTGAAGAGCTCGGCATTCAAGCCATCTACTCCAGCGGCTTTGTTAGACTTCAGCTTAGATATGTCAATCTTTACTTCGTCTAAGTTTTGAAGACGGGATTGTTAGCTTTCGTCGTTTATGTTGAATAGATCATCCTGCCTGACAGCGGAATTCGGAATTCAATAACTGTACCACCGAATTCGCTGTAGCTCTTATAAATGAATTCTGATTAAACGTAAAAGCAAAAAAAAAAAGAGGCTGGTATGCGACCCACACTGATAACTTCCCATCCTATCTGTCAATTTGTCTTTTAAGCAAGGTTTGTAGGTTTCCGTGTTTTGTTAAAAAAGTTATCAGTTAAATTATTCTAAAAAAAATAAAAATAACCAACAATATTTGGCATAAGATTAAAAAATTTGATTTCAAAATCTATTTTGTTAACGAGATCTTAGCAGGCCAATAAACCAATTCTTAGCAATTTTAGTAGCATTTATTAAAAGTTTTTATTTCTAATATAAACAAATACAAATTGGATGAATGAAATAAATTTGAAGTCAATGTTTCCTATTATTCAGGAGATATAGAGAACCGAACATCAATTTTTACCGATTTTGCGTACTATTTTTTGTAGATTTTATTTTTTTATCAAAAAACGGACTGTTAGATTTTTATAAAAAAAAATTACTGAATTTTAAAAACAACATTTTTTATAAAATATATCTCAAATTTGAAAAGATATTTGAGTCAAAAATCAATTTTTACCAACTTTTATTAATTTTTTTTTTAGGTTTTTATTTTTTGTAAAAAAAACTGTCAATTCGATTTTTCTCAAAATTTTACTGAACGTTCAAAACAATATTTCTTATAAGATAAAATTAGTTTGAAGCCAATTTCTTAAAGTTTTGAAAAGATATCAAGGTCGAAAATCAATTTTTACCAACTTTTTTTGAAAAAAAAACTGTCAATTCGATTTTTCTCAAAATTGTACTTAATGTTTTTTAAAAAATAAAATTAGTTTGAAGCCAATGTCTCAAAGTTTTGAAAAGTTATTTGAGCCTAAAATTAATTTTTACTAACTTTTATTAATTTTTTTTGTTTTTATTTTTTGTAAAAAAACTGTCAATTCTTTCTCAAAATTTTACCGGATGTTGAAGACAATATTTCTTATAAGAAAAAATAAGTTGGAAGCTATAATCTCAAATTTTTGAAAAGATATTTGAGTCGAAATTCAATTTTTACCAACTTTGAGTAATGTTTTTTAGGTTTTTATTTTTTATAAAAAAAACTGTCCCTTCGATTTTTTTCAAAATTTTACCCGACGTTGAAAACGTTTTTTATTGTTGCATACAATTGTTTTGGAGATAAAATCATTTTGTATTCGTAAAATTTTTTTTTCAGTTTTTGTGATTTATAAAAAAATCGTTAATTGTTTTTTTTTTCAAAAAATATACTTGTTTGGTATAACGTTACAATATATAATATAAAATTTAATTCAAGTCTCTAGCGTTATTGGTTCGTGAGACATTTAGCGTTAACCAAAATGTTCACCTTTTTTTTAAACTGCTATGGTAAAAAAAAACCACCCACGCAATTTTCTTGAGAGCCCTTTCTGCATCTTTCCTTACCATTATCTGTATAACAAAATTTGTTTGAAGTCAATATCTTTGCTGGTTCTTGAGCTATGGACGACGAAAAATTGGACCCATTACAATAACTTCCTATGGGAAGTTAAAAATAGCCTAACGCCATATATGTAGACTTCAAGTCAGCATTCGATTCTGTTAAACGTGAAGCACTCTTCTATAAGCTAAACAAAATCGGTATGAGTAGAAAATTGTAAGCATTATGAGGGCACTTTAAAATAATAAGCGGCACTATGTAATTTTATCTTTGCAACCTCGGGGTGAGAGAGGATTTATTTCATTTTGTTACAGTATGTCCAATACTAAGCGAATTACGAAGAATTTATTTTGGAGTAAATATGTTGGGAAAAGAAGCTCTGATAGCTATTTTGAATTATTGTGACTACAGTTAGAATGAAGTTTTTAGATATATCACACAAACAAAAAGGTAACGAACTCATTCATTTGTCTTAAACCTTATCTTGCATTATCCGGGTTATGCTCTGACTTCTTAACTTCCCATACCAATGAAGTTATTGTAATCGATGAGATTTGTCGAATTCAAAATTTTGACATTTATCTACTTTTCAAGGCCCCCAGAATCTAAATCAAAGTTATTATTTAATATCAAAAATACCTTTGTTAACTTTGAGATATTTTTTAGAAAAATCTAACTGAAAACGTTTTTTTCCAAAAATTAAAACCTACTAAAAACTCATAAAAGTGGTTTTCGAGTCAAGTGTCTTTAGTCTTTAAAAGATATTGGCTTTTGTTTTTATGGACGGCTTTAACATCCCAGACTCTTTTGAATCCGTTGATTTTGAGGATGAATTTTAAGCCTCGATGCGGAGTATTAGCTGCATCAAAATTTTTTGTCGTCAGGTGTTCTTCTCGAAAACTAGTTGTTGACAAGTACAACAATCTTTTAGCATGAGCATTTACTCTCTGATACGTTACTAATCTTCGGGAACCTTTGTTCAAAAAGCATTCCTGGAATTTTCGGAAAAAGGCCCTATACGCATAATCGCCAGATTGGATATCTTGCAAGAACCGTTTCAATGGGGTAACTGGCTTATAAAATTGTACCATTTCATACGTTTTCACTATATTGTTGATATCGCCCCTGAATATCAAGCTTAATTAACCGATAGCATCAAAGCAAAGTCATTCTTAAAAATGTGTAGGATCTTGGTTCTAAAACTATTAAAAATTGAACCTTTTGGAACCTTATCGATGTAAAAAGCAACATTCAAACAATGTGGCTTAGGTATTCATGGATCCTTTCGAAACAAATAAAATATTGTAAATACCTTACAAAATTTCAATATCGACACATCCTTATTGGAAAACTTTCTCTATTGTTTCGTCTTTGTACAACCTTTATCTATCTACAAGCCCGCCCTTTAACTAAAGCGTAACGCATTAAAGTCTCTCCAATCACCTCCCTTTATGTTCCAATACACATACAAATTGGCAATAATTCTTCCCTAAGTTCAATTTCATTTTATATTAAATGCATTACACTTTCCCTTCTTCAACTTTCTACATACTTATAAATAGTTCCAAAACTAGGACAAAACCCACAATCTACAATTTTATCCTCTTTTAGTCTTAAAATAAATAAAAACAAAATTCTAAAAAGTACTTCACTTTTTGCAGCACATGTGTGCTCCTCCTCTTTTAACCTTACAAAAGTTTCTTGTACTACTTTTCAACCATATTCATCCAAGCTCAAAATGTTTTCACTTGAATTTTATTATATTCCTTCAATATTTTTGTGGCCGACCTTGCGCTTCAACATCAACAAGGTGCGAGACGAGAGGCAAAGATTAAGGGAAAAGTTTTTCTCAAAACAAAAATAAAAACAAGTACAAAATCAAGAACAAAATCAAGAACAAGACAAATCTAAAAACTTTGGTAATAAAAATTCTTAAGAAAAAAAGAAAAACCATGAAGAAGTTGAAATGTATCTTCTAGATACATTCTACTTCATCATTTATATCACGAAATATCATGCAAAATAGATGAGCTTTGAAAAACGAGGAAATAAACATAAACACATAGTTTTGCATCTCAGCTTTGGTCGTCTTCTATATAAAAAAAAAGCGATACCCAGAGAAGGATCACTTAACACAAACTTTCTTTTTGTCTTGAAACATCAATTTTATGTTTTTCTCTCATACGTGATATTTTTATGAACTCTTTGGAGTTTAAGGTTAACTCACTGAATGAACTCAAAAACTATATACATATGTACATACGTTTTTGAAATATGATACAAAGGACGTGGCTGATGTCCTTTATTCACTTCAGAAGAAAAATTATGGAGGCCAAAATTAAGCTGTTTTGAGTGAGAGCGTAAAGTAGTTAAATTAAGTAGCAAGTTTTGCGATGTTAAGAAACTAGGTCCTTTTTTTTTAAATACTAAATTTTGTTGAAAATGTTAATAAGAAAACACTTTAAGAGCTTTTGAAAAATATAATCAACAGACAACGATGAGGAAAGTCAACAAAAACTAACGTGCATTTGTCAACACTATTTCAACCCGTCGTCGCTGTCGTTGTCGTTGTCGTTGTCGTCATCGCATCCTTCGTATCGGAGATAGTCGTGAGTCCTTTCCGTCACTGATGGTGGTGTTTTTTAGTGTTGATGTTTTCAAAGGACTATTCAGCAGCAAACGTCCTCATCGTCGTCATCGTCACTCTGTTGACACACAACACATCTGATGCTATATAAAGTTTGAGAATTCACGCTATTTTAGGTTTACCCAGGTTTTTAACCAAAAACGAAACGTTTTTTGTGTTTTGTTTTGTTTTCTAACATTTTTGTATATTTTTTGTTTTTCAATTCAAACTTGGAGGAGAATTTGTTAGACCGTAAAAACTACGAGTTGGATGGTTTGAAGTTTCGAATACACTTTCGTTTAACGGAATATATGTATGATAGAAAAGTGGGAAAAGGGGTAGGTAGAGTATAGGAAAGAGGTACTGCGTATGCACACTACACTTAAATTCAAAAGGATGTGACAAAAATCATCAATTGTGATGGAACTTGTGTTGAATTTTGGAAGAGAGAAAACAAACTAAACTTAATGTTTGATAATTGCATAGTGATGTGAGCCTTGGTTGGGTTTGTTCGAAAATGCAATTAAGGTGGAGTTTTCATCAACGTCAAATGAAATTTGAATTTTTAAAGACATTTATTTTCACTTAGGCCATGTTTAAATTGGATTAGATAGATAGATAGATGGATAAATCTTTATTCATTAAAAACGATACATAATAATTTACAATAGAAAAAAAAACTTACAAGCATGGCATTAGAGCCGTTGCCGAATATATCAAGACATTTACATTGAGAAAAAAGAGTACATATACAATTATGGAATATAAAATAAAGAACATACTCGTTATAAATAATATTACAAAAATGTAATCAACTTTTTAAATGTTGTTTTGTTAAAGTGGCAAAATAATTTAAAGAAGAAATAGAATAGTTAACAATAAATATGTGTTACTATGAAAAAAGAAAACAATTAACAATTATGTACTTTAAATGATTGTTCAAAATATTTAAGTTTATTTATTTTTTTTTTTAACTAAAAAACCGAAGATGGCGAAGAAGTGGAAAGGTTTCGGAGAATATGGACTTTTAGTTTAGTTAAAACGGAAAAAGGCGAACTCTAAGAGTTTCAAGTTATGGAATATTGTAGCTTTTAGTTTAGATTTCTTTTTTATTTAAGTAGATACTTAAAAACAGGCTCAAATAGGAATTTCTGTAATTATTTGCATGGGAGACATAGCGTACCAGCAATTTCCAACCATGCTCCCCGTTCAAAACACGTTAACATTCTTCCGACGAATAGAAGCTATCATCAAAATAAAGTCTACGGATTTCTTGTAAAATAGGACAAGTTGCTAAAAATTGGTAAACATCTTCGTTTTGGTTTGAGTTGCAGAGTAAACAAATTGCATCTATGTCAGTTCTATGTGGCCTGTAATTGAGCTCAAGAGTTTCAGTCCGTATTTTGAATATCAAACTTACATATATCAGAAGCAGAAAGGTCCTCACATAAATAATTATAATCACCCAAAGTAAAATTAAGACGGCTATAGGTTGCTCTAGAAAGTAATTCCCTAGCCCTTTCGAGATTAGTTTTGTAGTTGTAAAAAGTATTTCTCCATTCTTCTTTGTTGTTTGCATTTAGATTCATTGCTAAATTATGTGCTGTGGCAAGAGCATGCCAATTTCTAAAAGGGGAATATCCAAAATGGAGTGATATAAGCAGGATTTGCTTGTGCAGATTACTAACAGGTCTATGCATTACTTTAGTAAGATAGTCTGCGTTGGCCTTGAAATTTCTAACATATATTTGCGGAAGCCCGGACGCGGCAGCCGGAAGATTCTTTTGAAAAAGTATCTTTGAATAACTTCCATATCCTCTAGAAATTGGTATCCATACACTTGATTCCCATAACAAAAGCAACTGTTCACGGTAGCCTCAAAAACCTTAAATTTCGATGTAGGATCGACGAAGCTTCTTGAAAAAAAAATGTGACCACATCGATTAGCTATAAAGCTAATTGGGCTAGTTTTTTTTTTTCTTTAATATGATTTTTAATGTTCAAATTATGAATGATAGTAAAACCAAGATATTTATACTCGCTGACAACTTCCATAGTGGTATCATCTAATGTCCAATTTCGTACATTATTATCTGAACGGTTTTGAGGTTTAAAAATCATAATTTTAGATTTAGAAATATTGATTTTGAGATCCCACGAATCGCAATTCTGTTTAAGTTTATTTATCTGAAGCTGCAATGTCACTGGGTTATCAGAGAATACCACCAGGTCATCAGCATAGAGCAAAATCTTCAAAGACAAATCGGTATAGTTGACGCCTCCCGGTAATTTATTTTTAATATCATTGATAAAAAGAGCGAACATCAGCGGACTCAATATACAGCCTTGTGGAACACCTATTTCGATTTTAAAGGATTTTGACATAGATATACCATTACAAACCATTGCAGACGTTATAATAAAAGTTGTAAATTTGGTTGAAAGACCAATAACTGCTAGCTTATATAAAAGTGATCTTCTGTTGATGGTATCAAAAGCAGCTTTAAAGTCGACGAAAAAAGTGTATAGGGGCTTCTTTTTGTCAATAAAACGCCTGGCAACGCTCGTAAGATCAAAAATTTGATCAATCGTTGAAAGGCCCGCCCGGAAACCAGCCTGATATCGACTTATCAAATTATTTCTTTCAATCCAATTCACAAGCCTAACGTACAACATTTGTGCAAACAGTTTTCTTAAAGAGCTCAGAACTTAAATGCCTCTATAATTTTCTGGTGAACTCCGATTGCCCTTTTTAAATATAGGAAATATTGTAGCCTAACGAAAGTAACTCGGAAATTTCTCTTCTGTAAACATTTTGTTTAATAACCCCAACACACGCTCGAGAAATTCAGGAGTTGAATTCTTATAGAATTCGATAGGAATGCCATCCAAACCCGCTGCTTTGTTATTTTTCATTCTGCTTAGAGATGCCAACATCTCAACCATGGTAAAAGGAGAGTCCAGCTCATCGATTGAAACATTTTGCAGGGCAAACTTGATGGAATTTTGGTCAGTAGTAAACCTTTAGTGTTGACGACCTGGCCACATACTTTAAAGGTTTACTACTGACCAGAATTCCAGAATAACAAAGCAGTGGGTTTGGATGGCATTCCTATCGAATTCTATAAGAATTCAACTCCTGAATTTCTCGAGCGTGTGTTGGGGTTATTAAACAAAATTTTTACAGAAGAGAAATTTCCGAGCTACTTTCGTTAGGCTACAATATTTCCTATATTTAAAAAGGGTAATCCGAGTTCACCAGAAAGTTATAGAAGCATTTCAGTTCTGAGCTCACTAAGAAAACTGTTTGCACAAATGTTGTACGTTAGGCTTGTGAATTGAATTGAAAGAAATAATTTGATAAGTCGATATCAGGCTGGTTTCCGGGAGGGCCTTTCAACGATTGATCAAATTTTTGCTCTTACGAGCGTTGCCAGGCGTTTTATTAACAAAAAGAAGCCCCTATACACTTTTTTCGTCGACTTTAAAACTGCTTTTGATACCATCAACAGAAGATCACTTTTATATAAGCTAGCAGTTATTGGTCTTTCAACCAAATTTACAACTTTTATTATAACGTCTGCAATGGTTTAAGGACGATGACTTGTTGCGACCTCCCAAAATCCATACATTGTACCAGAATGACTTTGAGTCCTTACAGTCTACAAGTTTCCCAGCCGCTTTGATTAAATATAATTGCTTTTTCCGTCTACACAAATCTTTATATATTTTATTCTGTTCAAGGTAATTTCCTCTGTGAGTTTCGTTGTTAGATTGTCTAAACAATTTTAGGTAAGCGAAAGACTTTTCCCTACATTTCTTAAATTCATCGTCATAACCACTTCGATTTTTGCATCAGTGTTGTAGGACGAAATCTGTGCGTTGCTGATTGTCCCGAGATATTGGGAACCGAACATCATTTTTTACCAAATTTGGATACTATTTTTTGTAGATTTAATTTTTTTATAAAAAAACGGGCTGCTGGATTTTTATAAAAAATTTCCTGTGAGATAAAATAAGTTTGAAGCCATTATTTTTAATTTTTAAAAAGATATTTGAGTCGAAAGTCAATTTTTTACAAACTTTTATTGTTTTTCTTTAACTTTGTTACTTTTTGTAAAAAAAAACTGCCAATTCGATTTTTCTCAAAATTTTATCAGATGTCAAAAACGTTATTTTTATTGCACAAAATTATTTTGGAGATAAAATCATGTTTTGTTCGTAAAATATTCGAGGTGATAAATATTTTTATTTATTTTTTTTGTATGTATAAAAAAAACCGTTAGTTGGAAGTTGACGTGATACCAAATATACTAGTTTGGTATCACGTCATAATATACATATAATATAAAATTTAATTCAACTCGCTAGCGTTATTGGTTCGTGATTACAATAACTTCAGCATGAATAGCCTAAAGATGTACAGAAAATACAATATTGACGTTTACAGAACACTCTACCGTGATGAGTACAAGAAATTTAGGGCCCTATGCACAGCAAAACAGCGTAATTATTATCAATATATCACAAGTCAACTAGCATCAGTTAAGACAACAAGTGACTGGTGGAAACTTGCAAAGAAAATACTAAACAATACAAACGAAAGCAACATGTCTGCAAATATAAACACATTAGAGTTTAGAACACACTTTCAAAACCTTCTCTATCAAACATTTTCCACAGAAACATCTTTCGAATATGCTTCAAATAGAGTTGTATATATACCCTTGCTTGATAAGGAAATTGAAATCAGCGAAGTTCTTGCAGCTATTACTACGGCAAAGGATAATAAAGCTCCCGGAATCGATGGAATTCCATTTGAATTTTATAAAAATGCAACGCCCAACTTAATCTTAGAAATTCAACGTCTATTCAGCGATACCTTTCGCACTGGTACAATTCCTGACTCGTTCAAAAGATCGATAATATTCCCTCTTTTTAAGAAAGGAAATCCCAAGGATGTAGCCAACTACCGTGGTCTGTCTTTTATGGACACTATATATAAGCTATTCACAACT
Organism: Eupeodes luniger; assembly: GCA_951509635.1. Lineage (NCBI taxonomy): Eukaryota > Metazoa > Arthropoda > Insecta > Diptera > Syrphidae > Eupeodes > Eupeodes luniger. The sequence goes on from OX608073.1 coordinate 56,975,641, forward strand.
GTTCTTCTGAATAGACTAAGCCAATGGGTCAAAGCAAATAATGTTTTAAACGAATTCCAAGCTGCATACAGAGAAAACTACTCAACCACGGACCAAATCTTCAATCTCTCCTGCCTTATAAGCCTTCAGCTTAACCAGAAAAAAAAACTGTATGCGTTTTTCATAGATTTAAAAGCTGCGTTCGACAATATCAATAGAAACGCATTGTTTTACAAACTGACACAGCTAGGTTTATCTACAAAAATGGTATTGATTCTTAAAGTACTCTATACCAACAACACTGCTACAGTATGGAACGGCACTCATATCAGTGACTTCTTCCCTATTAATCAAGGTGTGAAACAAGAATGTGTTCTAAGCGCTCTGCTATTTAGCTTGTTCTTAAACGACCTTGATTCTGATTTGCCGTGTGGAGTTACTATGGAAGGAGTATCGGTAAAAGCTCTACTTTACGCAGACGACATAGTGCTACTCTCAGATAATCCTGCTTCCTTACAGATAATGATAAACAGCTTTGCAAATTATTGTTCCAAATGGCAACTGCATGTGAACCTAACAAAATCAGAAATAGTTATTTTTCGAAATGGTGGACGTCGTGCAGCTGAAGAAAAATGGAAGTACAACGACACCGAGATCAAAATATCTAACAATTTCAAGTACCTAGGAGTAAATCTCACATACAATATGTCGTGGACGGATCATCTTTCGAAAAGGCTAGTAATGTCTAAGAATTCAATTAATGCTACTTGGTCAAACTTTATCAGAAATAAGAACATACAACACTCAGATAAATTCAAAATATACGAAGCTGCTTCAAAGTCTATAATGAATTACTGTGCCCAAGTTTGGTCTATAATGAATTACTGTGCCCAAGTTTGGGGATATTCGGAGAATGACGAAGTTGAAAAGTTGCAAAGGTTTTTCATTAAAAGATGCTTCTCCCTTCCTAATAACACGCCAAACTATGTTCTCAATATTGAAACTGGTCTAAGAAAAGCTTATATTACGACACTAAAACTCCACTTTAAATACATCCAAAGGGTAAGCACGCTCCCTGAAAACAGACTGCCAAGAAGACTTATGGATATCATCGTGAGAAAAAAGATCTACTGGGCTGACAAATGGTCAGAACTCTTTAACGATCTGAACATTCAGTTTGACTGGAACACAAAGTCTGAATGGAAGGCACTGCACGCAGAAACTTGCGAAAAACTTGTAGAAAGGCATTGGTTGGAACACACTAATAGAGCTCTACAATCACGATTCCATGATGAATATTGCAACCTGAACTATGCTGCGGTACCAAACTATTTCAATGATAGTAACTCGCGTGAAATGATAAGTATGGTATTAAAGTCCAGGTGTGGATTGCTCAACCTCAATGCACGAGCATTTAAAAATAATACGGATGGAATTTGTACGATCTGCAACCTTGACGCTACTGAAAATACGTATCATTTTGTAGGAGTGTGTCCTTGTTTCCGAACTTACAGAAAAATATTTCTTGGAAGCGAAAAACTTAACCGTGATCAGTTCCTAGAAATCCTGAATGGCCAAAACTATTTACAAATTTACAATTATTTAAGAAACGCTCTAAAGTATAGAAAACTAATAATTAATGAATATGCTTAAAAAATACACCAATCCAACGCTGAACTTACTTAAGTAAACAATTTAACCTGACAGGCAACATAATATGTTATTGTCATTCATTTAATTTATATTATTACGAAAACCATGAAATTGTTAATATTCAGAAAATAAAATTTTTTATCTATCTATCTATCTATCTATCTATCTATCTATCAATAACTTCAGCTTCATCGCTTAAAAAAAATTGCTTATTTAAATTTCGAACAGAATCATAATTTTCCAAATACATTATTTTCACAAATTGGAAGCGTTATTCAGGCGTCAGACTATTCATGTTGAAATGCCAAACCTAACTAAAATTAAAAGCTTGACATTTGACAAAATGGCCATAAGTTAAAACTGCGATCTGACAAAATGGCCACCAGTTAAAATAGCGTTGCTAATTTAATGACTTATACCTCTAAAAAGCACTCGTTACAAGATAGCATACCTAAACTTGAAAAGAGTATTTTAAATCTGAACAAGTATTTGAGACACCGCTTTTGACAAATAATTAAAGTGAGGCATTTATTTACATATACATATTTACATATTTACATATTTGGAAAGTTGGCCGAAGATCCACTTTTTTAGCGAAAAATTGTGTTCAGCGACGAATCTCATTTTTGCCTCAATGGGTACGTAAATTAGCAGAATTGTCGATTTTGGAGTGAATCTATCGATTTAAATAAAGAATTCATACATTTTTCTGAATTGTATGTGTTTTTTTTTAAACTTTCCTATAGCTTTTAAAAAAATCACCCTTTATGACCAATCCTTGAATGAGATGCAAAATGTCCTTCTTGTGTATTTACAGTGCCCTAGATGTGCTAACTTTGTCTAACTAACATAAATCCCTAAGTAAATCCCTAAGATTTACCCTTTAAGACATGACCAAAAATCAGGTAACACACCTGATAAAGATACTAGATAGAGACCGTGTTAGCTGGAAGACTCTTGTAAATTATGGCCCTATAGTCCACACTTCCATTAACAGGTAATTAGGTTTTACAAAAACCCAACCAAATAAAAAAAAAAACCATTAATCGATGCAATCTTAATTGCAATAAAATTTGTAAGAGCCAATTTAATTCTTTTCCAACAAAAGTCTCTTCCACTTAAGAAGATTATCAAGTTCTTGATATCGAAGCTCATATGCGGACTATAACTAAAACTATAACTATTATTTTTAGTTTGAAGCTTATTGTCGTTGGTTGCTGCTTAAGAGAACTTTTCAAGTCACGTAATAATATTCCTATTAAATTGTACTTTTACAAAAAAACAAAAAAAAAACCATTCAACAAGTTGTGCCAAAAAACCCCTTTTTGCTTAATACACTTTCTTTATAGGTATACAATTCTTTGCACTCCTAACCCAGTGCCAGTATAATACAAAAACCTAACCTACCCCTACACAAACCTAGATCATGAAAGTTCCTTTTATTTTTAAGTTTATTAGTCTTTCAACATAAATTGTGGTATTTCATTTCCAAGGAATCCGAAATCCGAAAAACGAAAAACCAAAAACCACATCGCATGAACCCGGATTCAGAAGTTTGTTTTAAGTGCCACCCTGACCCTATCTATCTATAGATATCTATATGTGTTTCTGTTTTTACTCAGCATCAGACTTCTCTCGCATTCAGTCTTTAGACAGAAATGTCATGATTCCATTAGGGATTCCACTTAAGATTTTTCGGGGATTTCCTAAATCAGATGTTTTATTGATTTAGACTCGATGTTCTGAATTCTAAATAGCCACAAGAGTAAAATAAATTGTCCAGCAAGTGTATTAAGTCAGGTTTTTCATCTGAAATAGTGATATATATGAGTATGAGCTATAAATTGAGTTATTTCGCCCATATAGTGATGAAAGATATGGTTAAACATATCCAGGTTTAGGACTTGACCTTTATTTTCCTCTCTCTTGATTTCAAAAAAAAAAAAAAGTCAGACAAAGGACTGCGACTGACTGGTTTTGGAATCGATATAAACTTTTTCCTACAAAAAAACTTCTCAATTCTTGTACTGTTTTAATAAATCAAATAAATTATTGATCTAAATTGGCATTCAAGGAGTTCCATACATATGTATAGGTATAGGTATATATGGAGGTAGTCCTTTGCTTGAAGATATAAATTCGATATCTTTGTGGCAAAGTTTATTTTATTTGAGAGCCAGGCAACATGTTGTACTGAAATATTTATACATACTGGACTCATATTTATAAATATAGTATTCTCTGACCAACAAAATAACGTCGAATGTTTATTATTTGGGCTTTAGTTTCAGTCTTATAGTAGTATAGTTCTAGGGGCTATATCCTTGTGTATAATGATGATAGTTGATAGTAAATGCACTCTTGTTTGCCATTCATCTGCAACTTTTCTCATGTTCCGGATCCGGACATTGCTGACTGAAAAGTTTTGTACGTGGCGAAAAGCAGAAGCAGCAGCAGGACAGGATATTAAATGTTTCTTTCAAGTTGTTCTCCTTTTTTAGGACAGAAAAATAAATATATAATGTATCAGTTCAGCACACGAAAACTGTTTACCAGTTTGCTTGCACTTTTATTTTTGGCTGGGAAATAAAAAAAATTGGAGAAGAACGAGAAAAATTGAAATTGAAATGTGATATATGTGTTTTTGGGTGAGTTTGAATACACATATATAACTTTAGAAACTTTGCATGATTCATTCAAAAATGCATTTCGATTTCTATCAAGTTCAACATTACTTCTTTTTTTTTTTAAGGCAAATCTATTTGTTTGTAATATCTACACTGCAAGTTAACAACTTGATGAAGGGTCAATAAAGTTTATTTTTTATCGTTCTTTGCTGCAAGTTTTTCTGATATACAAAAACTTTTTTGAAAACAATTTTTGTTTGTTGTTCTTAAAAAGAATGACGCTTCGATTTTTTAAGGAAAAATAAAAAGTCAAACAACAATCTTCTCATGTCTGCACTTTTATCACAAGTCAAAAGTTTCATTTTTTTAAGGTTGTTGTTGTTTCTGTTTTCATAGCTTGATAGTTATGTTATTGCGTAGAACAGACTTGAAATAAAGGATCGGCTGTAAATATACCAAATAAGTTTCTAAATTTGCTATTGCTAGGTATTTATCTCGGGAATGTGTGCTTCAAGGTTAAAATGTTATGCCAATAATCCGGAATGTTTCAAGCACTTAAGGCCAATATCAACCAAGTAATCCTTGGACCTGATGGCATCTTTAATATATGATGATACAAAAAAGTGGCTTAAGACTAAAGATAAGTCTTACATCGTTCATGTCAAAACCTTGGAAAGAATTTTAGATATTCACATACGTAATAATCTGTGGCCAGACGTATTATCTCCTAAAAAACAAGCTAACTCAAAAGGCAAAAGTGTAGAAACAGCCTTACACTGCGTGGTGAGAAATCTCAAATTATACAATCCCTAGTACAGCTGTCATAATCGGAAGAACTCAGCGTGACCTACAACATCGACCTCTCGGTCAAAGTCACAATCGAGAGACATAACTGTGACGTAGTTAACTTTGTCTACCTAGGCTCCACTATGAACGCAGAAAACAAAACCAGCTGAGATCAAACGAAGAATTACTCTTGCTAAACGCTGTTTCATTGGGCTTAGAAAGCAACCAAAGTGTCAGTATATCATCCCTGTTTTTCTATTCGGTGAAAAAGAATGCACTATGACAAGGCCGGATGAAAGCTCGTTGGGTCGTTTAGAGCGAAAAGTTCTTCACGTTAGATTGAGAAGTTTGTTGGGTGAGGCTCTAGTTCACACAAGACTGCAGCGTCACCTTAAACAAGTAAGTAAGTATAGAGGAAAACAAACTCTGAAATTATCAGATATAGCTAAATGCCGAGGAGTAATCCTAGATAACAAGTAAAATTGAGGCCCAAAGGCACTATAGAGATCCAAAAAAAAAACTCAGATAGCATTCTACTCATGCAATAGTATCTTCAGCAGAAACTGGAAACCAAATCCTAAAATCATAATGCTGCAAATACAGCTGAGCTAGACCAGTTGCTGGAAAATTGGCTACATCGGACACTCGCAGAGAACATACTAGACTACATGACGCCCTATCTTCACTTCAAAAGAACGTTTAACACCATCTTTCCTAACAGAAACGAATGAGTCGTCAATATCTACTGACGGATGACTCGAAAACGGACGCTGAAGTAAAAGTACGTTTCCTCTTTGACACACTCAATCTTGCCAACTTCTTCAGATTTCCCAATCTAAGCAGCGTCTTTAAAGTCAAGTATTAGCAGTAACATAAGCTGCAAACATGTCTCAATGGAGTAGCATTAAAATCGATTTCTGCCACAACAATCAAAGCTGATAAGATGGCAGGGATAGTTACAACACTTAACCCATCCAGTATTGACTTAACCATACACGGAAAGAAGTGTATAGCATTTATGACAATGCTAGTATGACCTGGAGACCCATACTAAAAAAATATCGGTGATATTCCTACATTGTCTTGCAACAACTCCTATAAATATGGGATTATCTACTATACTGTATGGTACCACAATCTTTGCTTGTAACACAAGGGCGCATAGTACGTTTGACGAGACAGTATTGCCTTCAGCCCCATACTGTAACAGAGATGTCGCAATGTTACTAGTTTTTCCCGCTATAATTTATAGCGTGATAATCGATACCCTTATTGGATTACTGTCAATAGTTATTACTCCAATGTAAGTATAAGGGACATAACAATAATGTATAGACTTTTCTGCTAGGAGCGTTGTACATGCCACCAGTCAGTATGGGCCTGACTCCCATACTGGCATTGGCGTATCGGCTATAACTATATTGTCGAAGTTACTATTTTTACAGTATGGCCAAATTAACTATGCTTACAACTTTTTATCCAATGGAATTCTTCTAAGCCATACAGTATTGCATTCACACCCATACTGGACGTTGTAATATTCGCAATGTATTTCTTTCCGTGTAGACACCTCATTCTGTGAATTAAAACTCATCATTAGTAACAAGATACTCCAAGAAACCAATGAAAGATTAAAAAGTCTTGAAACCTCTGGCACGATCAGGAAAGGAAACTAAGGACCATTTTCGACAAAACAAAATCCGGCTCAATTATGCACCTATACAAAAAGCCTTTACGACGGCTTGTAAGCATAATCATGGGTCACAACCTGCTCGGTTACCATAAAAAGAAAATGCACCTTGGTGGCGCAACAGTCCGTTGAGACCTAGGGCCTACTGACTTACGACTCTCAACCTTTTCTGTGTGCGAGTAATGTTGTCAGGAATGGAGGGGACCTACAGTTTTAAGCCGATTCCGAACGGCTAATTTGAGAAATCATTTTTCATGAGAAGAACTACTTCTTGGAGAATTTGTCAATTCCTCACAAGAGTCAATACCCGTGAAAAAAAAACTTACGATGGCACAGGCAGGGATTGAACCCAAGACGTCTAGCATGACAATCCAACGCACTTTTATTTTTTGTTAATTCGTTTTTATTAATTCATTCTTAAAACTATCTTAAAGCTAGACAAAAATTCATAAAACTAGCCTAATTAACCATAACTTAGAGTGTCCATACGGACACTCTAAGTTAAACAATAATACTTAATTCTAATGCCTTTCGACCCTAAGATTTATTTTACTGTAATTCCATTGTATTTATTTTTTATTTATTAGAAAATTAAAAAAAAAAACTAATTTCAATATCTTTTTTTTTATTTTTACTTAAAAACTACTTAAAATAAGGTCCTTAATATAAAACTTAAAACTAACTGAAACTACCTATTCTACCTATAAACTACTTAAAACTAGAACAACCAAAGCAGCAAATCTAACTATCTAACAATTGTTGTTTTTCTTTTTTTGTTTTCCTTTTTTTCCTTATTTCATGTTTTTTTCTTTTTTTTTACTTATTTTTTTAAATTTTTTTTTTATTTATTTTTTTATTTGTAATTATTTTTGTTTTTGTGCCACCATGCCTATTCTACTTAAAACCAAACCCTAAAGCTATAAAACAAATATGTAAGCCGGCCAAGGCTTAAACCCCATCCCGACTACCCACTGTCAAGTGCCGATTGAAGCCACCAAAACTGGTTCTCCTGCTTCACCCTATCAGTTCGGTCCCGTTCGGACACACCCCTTCTGAACCGAAGGAGCTCTGCTCCGCCTTGTGCCATGACGTCCCGATTGTACAGGAGTCGCCTATCCACGGTTCATCGTCTGACGTGGTAGATTAGCGGAACTGCCAATCTATCCTGTATCAGACCGCATCTATCTAAGAAGAGGAATGCCTCTGGTGGAATGAAGCCGCTCAAGCGTGCACTCTCTAAATACTCGTCGTTCGGATAGAACGCCCCAAAAATTAAATTGTTGGTCGAAGACATAGCTCTTACAATGTGACCTCGGACGGGTTTTATCACGAAATTGTCAATTCTGTTGATTCGAGCCCCGTTGTATAGGACCTCGTTGGAATAGTAATGCACGTAAGAAGATTTGGCTGTTCGATATAAACCGGTACAGCGTCGTAAACACTGCCGGTCAAACACCCGAAACTTCTCCATCTGGGAAGGGGCAACGTTTAACCACACAGGACAACCATAAATGATCATCGGCCGTATAAAGGCCATGTAGCAAATTACCTTCACTCTGGGGTCAAGCCGACTGCTAAAAAACAGCCGTTTCGTCAGAGCGAAGGCTCCTCTGGCCCTGGTCAGAGCAGCATTTATATGTCTGTCGAAATATAAATACTGATCTAGCCAGATACCGAGGTACTTCACTACACTTTTGCTCGCTAATGGCTGCCCGTGAAGATCAACGATAACCATCTTGCGCCAATTCTTGCACGTATCCCTCGTGGCCCTAGCCAACGGAGTCCGGAACAGAATTGTCTCCGACTTCTGGACATTTATTTTCAGTTTCCAGTTGTCGCAATATCGCTGAATCTTGTCGAAATCACGCTGCAAGAGAATTCTAATAACCTCAACCTTTCGGGTCGTTCTGTACGCAATTAGATCGTCGGCGTACGCAATTGCCTTTGTAAGACTACCTATCAGATCGCTGGTGTAAATGCTGAAGAGAATCGGCGAATTCACCGCTCCCTGTTGAAGACCATTTTTAATTAAGAATGTTGTGGTAGAAGTTACATTGCCACTTTTGACAACAAACTTTCTACCGTTAAGCATATCATAAAGTATATACAACAATGGCTTGCTTATGCCAAGCCTGCTCAGTTTTAGGTAAAGACCCTCTAACCATACGGTATCAAAGGCCTTTTCCAAATCAACCAGAACAGCACCTGTGCATTGTTGTTTTGATTTATTCCATTGGATATCAGAAACGAGTTTAGATGCAGCATGAATTGTGTCATTACCCGCCTTGAACCCGAACTGTTTATCCGGAATTATTTTGTTGTCCGCAGCCCACTTAGTCAGAGCCCTATTGATGGTCTGTTCGAAAACTTTGCTGATGCTCGGAAGAAGACTTATCGACCGATGATTTGACGGGTTGGAGTTGTCCTTTCCCTTTTTCGGGAGTGGATGAACCACAGCGGTCTTCCAATGCCCTGGATAATATGCATTATTCAGTGCATTATTGAAGAGTGTGGTATAAATTTCAATTGCCTCCATCGGTAAATGTCTTAGTACAACGTTGGATATACCATCGACACCTGCTGACTTTTTGTTTTTTATTGAATTGAAGATGAAGCTCAACCTTTGTCAGTAACAAGGGACTTGGTCCCGTTTGCTCGGTGATGATGGAATTTGCCAAGGAATCGTCATTGAACCGCATGAAACCGCGGTTCTCAGATCGCCATTGTGTCATATCATTTCGAAGGTAAAAGTGATAAAGTAGGGCTCTGTTTTCCAGGAGTCCAATGCACTAACCACCATGCCACGGGTACTACGGTTGTCTTGGATTGTGGTATCAAAATGTTCAAAAACGTAAAACATATTTCTATCAAAATTTAATAAATTTCAATATCACCTTAAAAAAGTTCTTTGATCTTAATGTGTCCTAAGATAAAATTCTCTAAAGTCTTTATAGTGCGTTGCCAAAAAAGAAAACTCCCAAAAAGATGTATTCCAACTATGATAAAACTTGAGACAATAATTAAGCTTATGTATAACCAAACTTACTAATCCATGCCTGTCTTCCTTTTGTCTTAATTTGTTGCTCATTAACCCTCTTTTTTCTTATATATTTATAAGACTATTATTTTTCGAAATAAACAGACTATTTCTTTTTAATTGCTTTCTATCTGTTTTATGTATATAAATATGTATATCCCTCTTGACATAGTCTAGTCATCATAGTTTATTCTTTTTCCCTTATTGTTTTCTTCTATTTTGTTTGTTTTTGCTAAGAGGATAACAATCTCATTTCAACCGGAAAACAACTATAATTCACCTCAAAGTCAACATACCATCACTATACCATGCCATGCCATACCATCCAATAGCGTCTTTTAAGTTAAACATCTTTTCATTTCCGTCACGATGACAACCCAAAGGACATTTTTGCAATAAAAACTCTGTCTTTATTTTTCTCTTAACTCTTACTGGAAAATCAAGAAAAAAAAAAGTTCCATCAGTTCAGTTTTCAGTATAGTGAAGGAAATCCATATTGGGAGAAATAAGAGTTCTCTTCTTTGGTGATGTTTCAACGAACGTTACGTACGAATAATCCCTGGAGCTATGAAAACCCTTTTTTAGTTTATTTTTTATTCCCTGCTTTGAAGGAGATATGTACGATGAGTTGCATTAACAAGCTTTTTCTTCTTTTCTTGTCTTTTTAATTTCAACTACAGGGTGGGTAAAAAAGTTTCTTCCTAATTTGCAAAAATAATAACTCTTTTTTTTTTGTTCTTTCCTTTTTAAGGAACTTACAAAACAACTTTGGGAGATTTACTACAAAGACCCACAGAGCCTTAAAGAAGACCAAAAAAGTGAATTTCAATCTATAAAAGATATTATGTCACTTCAAATTAGGAAGTCACTTTTGAACCACCCTGTATTCACGAAATACCTTAGGATAGAAGATGAAAGTAGAACATACGCAAAGAAAAGACAAAAACTCTTTTAAGATGAATAAATGTTTGTTCATGTATGATGATTAGCAAAAAGGTATTTGGAGCATTATCTTATCTAACTACATTTATTTTAGTTTTAAACTTATATAAAATGGAGGTGGAGATTAAAGAGTTTAAAATTATCAAACAATTTTAGTACATTTATTTTTTCAAGTAAAATTTAAATACAAAATCCTATGTTCTTTTTGATATGAAACGTTGGAAAAATGTTAAAAATAAAATTGTGTATGTCAAATGACAAATTCCGTGAAAACATAGAGCTGGCTTACACGAACACGCTTACGTAACATCGAGCTTAGTTGCATCGTGTGATTCAGTTAGGCGGTGTCATTTTAATTTCAAGAAAGAAGACATTTACAAGCCAGAGCTGAAACATTGCTTAAGGGTTAAGAACATTCATTAGTAACTTCTTCGAAATTTGACAGTTGATAGCGGCTATTCTGTTGAAGGTACATATGTCAAATATGCTAACATATATTAAGTCTGAATCTGGTGACATGGAATGTTTACATATAGTTTCAACAGAATGACGTTACGTGCCACGGCTACCCAGCTTACGCTACATTGGAAATTCTGGAAAAGCGATGTGAACTGGCCTTCAAGACGTGAACTGACGTGAAATGAACAAGCAGTTTAGATGGGTAAAATTCATTCGTTGCATACAGTGAAACTACTTATTCAATTGAAGCATATATAAATACACGCATTTAATATGAAAAGTTAGCTAACTCTTATTAAAATAATTGGCATCAAGTCTATTAGTAGTTGATATAAAAAAATGGGATTTGCATTTTTGGCAACAATAAGTACTAAAAATGTTCAAATGGTAGACATATGCATTCAAGAGGACACAATTGTCCACAGGTTTTTCTCAAAACCCACCTCTGTCTATCAACTTCTACTCTCACCTCCCCGCGGTGCCTAGTACCTCCACTGGAGATTAGGTGCCAACCTCTGTGGAAAGTTTCATCCAAACGGTAGCGGAGGAATTCCCAATATGGAATCAACGGTGGCGTCTACAGTTCCAGTTAGATTGAACTACTAAGTGAACACTTTATAGGGCTACTACGACCTATTCGGAGCTCAGACCTGTTAGGCGCGGTTATAAAGGTTCTTGCCATTAGACTTTAAGTCAAGAATCTGGTATTTCAAGTTGAAGGCCGTGCTTTGAGATGACTTCCTGACCACGTAAAGAAAAACCAGTTGCGAAGCACAAAAAAGCCTCGGATACGGACAGATTTACTATTGACAACCCATGCAAACAATTTAAGGACTACGAACTTCTGATATGCGCGTGAAATATTAGGTCCCTTAATAGACCACTAAAAGTTTTTTCACGGGTACTGCCTCTTGCGAGGAATTGACAAATTTTCCAAGAGTAATTCTTGTCATGAAAAGTGCTTTCTCACATTGGCCGTTCGGATTCGGCTTAAAACTGTAGGTCCCTTCCATTCCTGTCAACAGTACTCACACACAGGAATGGTTGAGAGTTGTTAGTCCTAGGCCCTAGTTCTCAACGGACTGTTGCGCCACCCAAGTTATTTATTTAATAGACCACGTGCATCATCACATAACCACTATCAAGGAAATGCGATGGGATGGGCCGGGCAAAAAGGTTTCAAAAATGCTATATTTACTATGGTGACTTCTACCGATAAAACCAACAACGCTTATGTGGATGTGGCTTTGTCATTGGAGTCAGACTTAGGCAACAAGTCTTGAGCATCAACGAGCACTTTATGACCATCCGCATCAAGGCTAAGTTCGGCAACATTAGCCTAATATGCGCACACGCCCCCACAGAAGAGAAGGACGACAATAGCAAGCATATGTTCTTTGAGCTCCTGGACAAAGCATATGAACAGTGTACTAGCTACGATATTAAAATTGTCTTGGGTGATTTCAATGCAAAGCTAGTAAAGGAAGACATCTTTGGTTTAATAATCGGGAAAAATAGCCTGCACGACAACACTTCTGATAACGGATTCGGAGTTCGGACTCATCGATTTTGCTGCGGACGAAACGTCATGGTAGCCAGTACGCGTTCTCCACACCTCAACATCCACAAAAGAACTTGGAGTTCTCTAGATCAATCTACCGTCAACCAGATTCACCATATTGCTGTTGTTGGAATTGTACTCGATGGCAGTCTATTTTGCAAGTAGTTCGCGGTCATAATTGCTTCTCCCCAGAATTCATATCCTAGGTTCGCCTCCAGAAGCATACACCTACCCATCTCTACCAAAGATCTGTTTTTGCGTTCAGCCGTCCCATTTTGTTGAGGAGTGTAAGGTGCACTATGTTGATACTTAATGCCCTGTCCTTCTAAAAATTTTAAAACTCTTCCTGCAGTGAATTCACCGCCATTGTCAGATCTTATGACTTTGGGCCTTAGCGAAAAAATATTTTTGACAGTTTCAACATACTGAATAAGCCATTCAAAAACATCAAATTTATCTTTTAAGATGTATACTACAGTATAACGGCTAAAGTCGTCAATAAACGTCAAGAAATATCTATTTCCACTTGGTGTAGTTGTCACTACATACATTCACTATGTATTAAATTCATAGGCGAATGACTTTCACTGCATGATTTTATGAATGGCAAACGAGTAATTTTTCTTTGCGCACATATTTCACAGTCTCTACTGTGCTTACAATCAATAATATTAAAATCACTCACCATTTTATCTTTGGCCAATCTTTTAATAGCTTCAGTACTTCTGTTACCAAACAAACGATGCCAATAATCAATACAGTGTTTTTGAGCCCCTCCGTCATTTACCAAAAGTGCCTTCGAATTGTTGAAGTTGAATCTAAGCCTCAATTTGTATAGGTTGCCAGTTAAGTCAGCTACTGCCACCTCTTGTCCTTTATCCGTCTTGATTGAGCAAATCCTATTTCCGAAACTTACCGCAAATCCTTTGTCTGTTATTATTTTCACAGATAATAAACTGCCTTGAAGATTAGGGACATATAAAACATCTTCGATTCGAATTGTTGCTTCCTCGTTATTGCCTTTCAATACTTGAAGCTTACAAATTCCTTTTCCTTTTGGAATAATTTCTTCACCATTTGCCACAATCACTTTTTCATTATATACTTGTGAAATTGTTAAGGTTGTTGGTTATGTGAACTGTTGCACCTGAATCAATAACCCAACCATTATACATCCTGTCACTCAAACCAAAACAAAATTCATTGGAAGAAGTTATGGTGTTGACTTTTCCTTGTTTCTTAGAATTTTTCCACTGGATGTATTTGCGGCAATCTTTCTTTATATATGACCATTTTTATTACAAAAGAAACATTTAGTAGATTCGTTCGAATATTTATAAGATACCTTTAGTGCAGTATTATCATTCCCCTTATTTTGCCTTGAAAACTCTTCCAGTAACTTTGCTTCTACTAGATCCAAAGTTAATGCCGCTTGATCTCTGGTTTCAAGAGCTGTAACAAGTGTATCGTATGACCTTGGCAGACTGCTTAAAACCATTGCAACAGTCCAACTTTCCGACAACTGATCTTCACCCAATGCTGCTAGTTTGTCGAAAAGTGTCGTCATTGTCTGAATGTGTTCCTCCATGCTTGAATCTTCCAATTTTAAGCTACATATTTTTCGCATGAGCTGTACCTTATTGCTTAGTGTCGATTTTTCATGATGATGTCTAAGCTTGTCCCACGCAGCCTTTGCTGTGTCAGCCTTCCTGACATGGTGAAGTTGGTTGTCCTCAACAGACAAGCCGATGAGAACTTTCGCATCGCTGTCCTTTTTGGTCCATTCTGCTGTTGGTGGTTCAGGTTTTTGATTAAGAACCACTTCCCAAAGGCCATCCTTTCTCAACAAAAGCTCTAGCTTGTACTTCCAAATGTGGTAGTTATCTTAATCCAATTTTGTTATTGAAGTCCTTAGAGATTCGGCCATTTTTTTTTTTTCATTATCTATTACGTTGTTCCTTCTAGAAATCTGGGCTCATAACCTATTGGCTAATTAGATTTATAAAGTTCCTTTATAAGTAAAACAACGTCTTCTAGGTAACGATATTTTATTCAGACAGAAAAACTAAAAGAAAATGTTCTGATTTTCAATAAACTGATCAAGTGATTATAATTTAATATTTTATATAGAGTGATAATAACAAAGTGTTGTCACTTAACGAATGTAATATTTAACAATTGTGAGCGATGCTAGACACGCTTCCAGCATCATGGATGTCTGAACTTTCCGAGGAGCTAACATCGACTTGGACCACTACCTCGAACGGCTAAAATTGCAAGAGATCGCCAAATCCTTCTCCTACCGAGGCACAAATAACCTCTTTCGAAATTCTCTCCCGCCAACACTATTACCAAAATGAAATCAGAGAAGCCGCCTCTGACGTGATGGGTTTCAATCAGCCAACAACAAGGAACCACTGGTTTGATGAGGAATGTCGGCAGACAAATGCAGCCAAACACAAGGCACGCAAAGCGATGCTGCATAGAAGGGCAAGAGCTGCTCACGAGCTCTATGAGCAGAAGAGGAGAGGGGAACATCGACTTCTCAGATAAAAAAGCGAGAGAGGTTTTAAGAAGAAATAAAGTTTGAGAGTTTTAGGAGCAAGTGAAACGAAATTAACAAATATTTACATAAACCTCAAAATTTCATAGTGGAACCGCAGTCAATGCTGAGGCAAAGGAAAAAACACTTCTGTAGACTGTATAACGATGACGACGAACCAAGTTTTACTGTCAGGGAGGATGATCCATTCAATATAGACAACGAAAGCCAACAATCGCGTCTTCCCGATTTAGCAAAAAGATAACCATATCTAAGCTGAAGTCTAACAAAGCCGCTCGAGCAGATGGCTTAAATGCCGAGCTCTTCAAACCAGCTGGAGATAATTTGGTTAGTAGCATGCACCAACTTATTTGTAAGATATGGTCGTAAGAAAGCAAGCCCGATGAACGGAACCTCAGTATTGTTTGTCCGATGCTAAAAAAAGAAGACCTTCTAAATGCAACAACTATAGAGGCATCAGTCTTCTTAACATATGGCCTACAAAATCTTCTCTGCCGTAATATGTGATTGTCAACAACCTGATAGGTCCTTATCAGTGTGGCCTTAGACCAGGAAAGTCCACGATCGATCAAATATTTATATTACGGCAGATCCTGGAAAAAATCCAAGAACAACAGATCGACACCGACCATCTCTTCATCGATTTAAAGTTCGCATATGACAGTATCTGTAGGGATGAACTGTAGCTGTAGAGCCGTTCATGCAGGATAGAGAATTCATGCTGTTACATAAAAGTTGGAAACAACTAAACTGAACCTTTCGATGTCGAAAAAAGGCTTTAGACAAAGTGATGTGCAGTCATGTGATTTTCTTAACATAGTCCTTGAAAGTATAGTGCAGATGTCTCACGTCAACACTAGAGGCAGGATCTTTCAAAAGTCTGTCAAATTATTCGCATATGCTGGTGACGTTGACATAATCGGAAAAACTCAGCGTGATGTCAATGGGGTTTTTGTGAGTATTGAGGCAGAGGCGGCAAAAATGGGTTTAACGGTTAATGAGGGCAAAACAAAGTACATGCTGTCATCAAGAAAGGACCTGCAACACTGACGTCTCGGTCAAAACGTCACCATCGACAGACGTCACTTTGAGGTAGTTAAGGACTTTGTCTACTTAGCCACCGCACCGCTATGAATTCAGAAAGCAACACAAGCGCTGATATCAATCAAAAAAATACTCTTTCTAACCTATGTTCCTTTGATCTAGTAACCGAGCTATAGATGGAGAAGTTTGAGGGGTGTGGCCCTACAGGACTGTAAAACCACCTTAAGAAAGTGAGAAAATATTTTTATTAATTTAGGCACACAACATCATTCAAGTGGCTGGTTTGACTGGTTCTGCAGTAGCGTATTCTTTCAATCCAATTTACCAAGACCATTTAACGCTGCTTCTTAAAATGTTTTGGTCAATTCTGTTAGTAGTTGATAGAAATAAACAATATAGGACCCTAATGGCTGCCCTATGGAACACTGAAACTAAAATGTATTAGTCGCAACAATTGTAATAATATGATTAATAATACAAATATGTTTTATATTATTTACTAAATAATATGTTTTTTACTTTAAAACGTCACTTTACTTGCTCAAAAATGTTGTCACCAATGACAGAAATGTCAAATTCAAAACATGTTGTTTGTGTCTGCCAAATTTTTTTGATTTCTTCTCAGGGTTCTTCGTGTTTAAATTATCTCTTTAAACTGGAATTCAAAATTCCAATATGTAGATGATTTTAAGATCCACACCTTAAATTTTTTTTTCAAAAAAAGGCTTCATTTTGAAATTTAAGAAAAAAAAATAATAATTTTGAAGAGAAATCAATGGAAAAAAATATCATTGTAAACAGGAAGGTATGCCATATTTTTACCATTTTTATAGGGAATTTTAATAATTTCAATGCGTTGTTGAATAGTGTACCTAACACTATATTCCTTAGTAATAGTAAATACAAGTTATATGTCAAAAAGATGACAGCTTGAAAAGTGACAGCTGCCCAAATGGCAAAAGTGACTCTAATTGGGAAACCAAATAATTAGTAAAAAAAAAAAACCCTCACTTTCAAAAATGAACGTCGTATCTTGTCTACAGAGTCTTCTTCTACTTTCCTGAAACCTGCTTCTTTCCATGTCATTAAATTCTTTCATTAGTTCTTAAGGTCAATTTGTTTAATATACATAAGAAGAATTTTAAAAAAATCAACAAAGGAAAATCAGTCGATTAGATTTCCTATTTTCTTCCATAATATCATCTTCAGCATTGCCATAAAAAAAGACGAAATATTAAAAACATCTGCGTGGAAAATATTGTTTTTATTATTTCCACACCTTTTATTATATTTTTTTCTTCGCTGTATTTAAATATGTACTCGAAAGCAAAAATGATAAAGTAAAATACTAAAGCAAAAAAAGTCAAAAAATGAGTAAACATTTAGCTGAAGTAATTGATATTGCGCGTTTTGGAGTGCCAAAAAGGTTTTTATTGAAAGCATTTCACATTTTAGTTCATTTTTTCTGTTTACTTTGCTCAGGATATTGACTCAATTTGCAAGTAACGGTATATACTTCATAAAACGCGGGCGTGAGTTTCATCTTAATTTTGTCATTTTTTCCATTACGGAGGTTACACAAACAACAACAAAGCAAACAAACAAAAAGTCCTTGAAATTCAACCGAAAATGATGATAAGATTGTTGGTTGATTTATTTCAGGTTGGTATTATAAGACTTTCAAGGTTCTTTTCTATAGTTGTGGGTGTTTTAGGAAATTTAAGGTAATTTACATAAATATTTACTCGTTACCACTCAATACCTCAAGGGTTCGTTTTGACTATGATTGACATTTCATTTATTAGATGAGAAAAAATAAGAATTTCAGAGAAACTTACACCTAAATATGTTAAGTAAGGTTAAATAAACCATTATACTATTCAATTTGGCTGTCAACTTAGCTGTCAAATAAATTGATGGTTGCGTCCACACGTAACGTTAAGTCATCTTAGTTGACAGACAACACATTGTTCTTTTTACCTACACGAATCAAGTTTATTAATTTATATTTCATGAAAAAGAGAATTTGAATGAAATT
Organism: Eupeodes luniger; assembly: GCA_951509635.1. Classification (NCBI taxonomy): domain Eukaryota; kingdom Metazoa; phylum Arthropoda; class Insecta; order Diptera; family Syrphidae; genus Eupeodes; species Eupeodes luniger. The sequence continues at coordinate 56,994,020 of OX608073.1, forward strand.
AGGTGAATAAGGTTTGAAACAGAATCGATTTATCTGTGTATAAGGCGTCGAGTTGAAATTTGTTTGGTTTGGAACTTGAACAAAATGCATATAATTTAATTGCTTTTAAAGTTTTGTAAATCTTACAACCTGAATTTCGTTTGAATATTTAACTCAGTTGACAACTGTCAAAGTGAGCACTCATAACATAATTGCTTATTTTGAAGTTTCATTTGTTTATCTTCCTCGAAATGTATTCGCCTTGAAAGAGTTCAGTGTTAACATCGGCAATGAAGTTATACTACGTTTCCACCGGGCACTAAACCGAGATTTAGCTAGATTTGTCACAAATCTCCTTGAAATCTCGAAGATTTATCATACAAATTTTAATCTCCTCAAATAAAGATTTCAAATAAAACTCATTGAAATCTACTTGGAAACATTAGTTTGTCAAATCAAACAAACTTTTTTTTCGGAGAATAATTGTTGAACCGACCCATTTAAACGCCAATTTCGTTTATTGACAGATGGAAATGTCAACAAAAACTATCTGTCTCACTTCCATATGACTCAAATTCAAAACAATAAACAACTTTCAAGAAATCACAGACGAAATAAAATGTAAGTATACAAAAATAATAAATATGTACAAGAATATAATAAAACTATTTACTTACAGATGATGAGTGAACAAATACATATTTTTTTTCTTTTCGAAAGGAGAATAATTTGAAGTTTGGTTGTTATGACATAAACCAAACGTCAAATTAATCTCCTTTTCTTTGGTGGAAACACCTCATGATTTATTTTAAATCACTTGCCTTAAATCTCGGATTATTTGTTGGTGGAAACGTACTATTAAATATACACTGCAAATTTTAGGTATGTTCCTTTTCTTAATGCCACTTAGTCCAAAGAACTGTCAAGCTCATAATACAAATTGAAATTGTCAGAAATTCATACGAACGAACATTTTCTGTTTCCTTCTTCTGTAGATTTGCGATTATTGAAAAGATACAAAATAAATACATCTAAAGGTGATTTAAAACTTAAACATTTGTTAATTGAAGATTTTTTGAACTTTTATTATTTGTGACTTAAATGAAAAATATGTTGTTGTTTTTTAACTAAGGTTCCCTTAACCGAAATGAAAGTTCATGAAATAAAATACAATTTATTCCTGACCCACAAAATCATTAATATACCCAAATGAGAGCTATAAATTCTTTAAATTGTTTTTTCCTTGAACTTAAATCATATTTTGTTTTCACTTGAAAAATATATAAAATTAAAGCAGACATGGTGGCGGTGGAGTGGCATAGGAAATAACCCCTTCAAAAATATTATTATTTACGATAAGGTTTATTGGGAGACTTTTAAATATAATGTAAGTTGAAAATTTATATTATTCTATTCCAGTTAATTGCTGTTGTTTTAAAAAGTAATAAGGTATACCAAGGTACTTTTTCATTTTAATTAGCCCAAGAGCAAAGTTATGATTGAAGTTTGAAAACAAAACTGAAAGGAGTTTGAAAAATTGTTGGAATATTTATTTATTTAAGGACATTACCAAAAACTAAATCAGCAAAGGCAGACTGGGTTGACAGGTAATGGATGTCGTTTCTTGTGTTTTTGAAAGTGAAAGTATATAAATTTTTGGGGTTAACCACTCTTTTTTTTGGAAATGTTGTTAAAATTCAATCGTTCTTAAATTTGTATTTATTCAAGATAGAAAAATTTTTTTTATACCATGAGATTTTAAGGGTGTTTTTTTAGAATTAAAAATTTGGTTTGAATCAGATTATGTTCCAAAAATGCATGTGAATCTATTCTCCTTAAGCACAGCTTTGGATAAGGAGTTATGTTTTACCTCTGATGATTCGAAATGTCAGTTATTAACAAGGGCGGATCCAGACTTTTCATCAGGGGGGGGGGGTCACACACTTAGATGAGTTTTTACTCACCGCTTAAAAATGTTCTTTAATGTTTTGTAAAGGAGGCTAACAAAATTAAAATAACATAATGTGTACGAGTATATTAACCTAACCTTTACACATTTCAATTGGTGAAATGACAACTTTAGTTATCAAATTATTTTAGAACACTGTTGTCCAGCAAGGTATGGTCTAACTATTTAATTTGGATGACTCCCTACATATGAAAGCATTCCTAGATTCCAAAAGTTTTCTAAATATGCCACATTTAAGAGCTAAAACACAATAGTTTAGAGGGTTTTTGGTGCATTTCACGCAGAAATGTAAGAAATTGTTTTGAAACGTAGCTTTTTCTCCAAAAATAAAATATACTTTTCTTGTATCCATTTCTATTTATGATAAGAACGCTAAAAAAATTCAAAAATCCAGAAAATGAGAGAGGATCTGATATGAAGAAATGGCGGGCTTTTTTTGACGAAGTTTTTTCGAACTCAATGTTCGGGAGTCTATTATTACTATCACTATCAGTCTGCTTACTCGTATTTTGATCTTAAAGGAGTCAACAAAACTTAAAAATTTAAGAGAGAAAAATGTTTGGTTCTTGAATTTAAGGAAATAGGTGCATTTAAGTACATAGTTTCTCTAAAAAATTAAATAAAAACAAATCTCAAGAGATTCAAAGCTTGTATATCAATAGAGATATGACCCGTTTTTTATGTTTTTTAAATAGCCATTAGTTTAACAAAAGTGTCACTTTATCTGGTTTTTGGGACATTTATATTATTGAAATTCATGTTTAAATATTAGTTCTAGAGCATCCAAAGCAAATTCACTTCAAAAGTAAATTCATTTAATTTCTTAAGATCTTTTAAGATCTTTTGTATTCAACAGAAAACCAATTTTGAAATAAATAAAATGCACGACTGAGTCGCTAGAACTTGCTAATTTCTTCCAAAAAGTCTGTTTAAAAATATTTCCTATATTTTAAGATTTGAAAATGTACCTGTAAAATAAGTTTTTCTCAAAAATTTAAATGCCATTTTATTTGTCAAAAAATCTAGATTAACTTTTTTTTTTTTTCGAAAATCAATTTAAATTTAAAATTTTGTCTTAAAAATATTTTTGGTAAGCACTAAATAAAGAGCTTATAAATATACATATGTGCATTTTACATTTAAATTTCGTTAAAAATGTTGACCCCTTTCTGAGATATCGAGTTTGTAAACAGAATTAATATTTTTTCAAAATAAAAAAAAAATACATTTTTGATCATTAAAAATCATCATCAATTTGATCATTTGATCATCAAAAAGAGCTTGCACAGAAAAAGAAGATTATTGAAATCGGTCCATTAGTTCTTGAGAAAACTTAAAAACAAAATAAAGGTTTTTGAGGGGTACCCTTCTGGAGCAATACCAAAATATGTTTTTCTTGTAGAAAGAAGCCAAATTAAGAACACAAAATTTAGAGAAAATTTTAGAAAAATCACATGTTTTAACCAACAAATTTGTATGGGGACTGCTGTTATTTTTCGTATTAATAAAATCGGCTGAAAACCTTAATTTCAACAATTAACAATTGTTTGGACTGTAGGAGCCAGGAAACACAGACAGACGGACCGTATCGGGGTACCCACTTTTTTTTTACTTCTCTACCATCGTAATGTCATATTTGATTAAAAGCTCTAGTTCGAAATTGTTTACTAAAGCAAAACTTGCCATATAGTTCCTACATATATGTCGCCAGTAAAAATGACTTCAATATTCACTATTTATGTGTGTCAAAAAAATTTAATAATAAAATTGAAGGCTAGTTTAAGGAATTTAAAGGCAACTTAATATTAAACTGATGATCTCTTATTCAAGGTTTCTTCTTAAGAACCTGAATAGGTATTTGCTCTTTTTCTTAGAAACAAATTTTATAAAAATAATTTAAAGCATGACTTAAGTTTTTTCAAATTCTAAATTGAGTGAAAACAAAAATTTTAGTTGTTTTTGACAGCAAACCACTTTTTGGTGAATGTCGTTAAATTACTAATAAATCTATAGATGAAATCTTTACTTATACAACTTAACTGTATAAGCTTTATGGCTCATATGACCCCCCCCTGGATCGTCAGTTGGTCAAAAGTTGATGAATTTGTGTTGCGTTTTTGGAATAGGCTGAATTTCCGATTCATATTATGTTCTTGGTCAAGTCCTCAGTTAAAAGTAGTACTTATAGCAACAAAGTTTAAGGAAGTAAAATACAAATGTTGTTTTCATATACAAAAAATAAATAATTCAAAATATAATAGGGGGGGTCATATCCATTAACGGAATACGATTGGTTTTGAATTGAAGGGAATTCCTACGAAAAAGCAAACAAATTATCTCATGACCGCCTCGACCCCCCCCGCCCTGGATCCGCCATTGGTTATTAAAGAACGGAACAACAGTTGCAGTGGGAGTACGGGAATCAAAGCTTTTTAAACTTTTGATTAAAGTTGAATCGCATGATCTTGATGACCTTACAGCTATTGTACAAGACAATAAGAATGATACGTTACAATTTTGGCATGAAAAGCTTGCGCATCAGAACTAGGGATGTTGCGAATATTCGCATCCGCATCCGCAATTGCGGATTATTCGCAATAATTCCAACATCCGCATCCGCATCCGTATCCGCATAAACTGATGCGGAGTTTGTTGCGGATGCGGATGTTTTTAAACGTTTTTTTTTTTCAAATTTGTAGTTGCAATCAAAAAATAGCAACAGCACCGACCCTTTCACCCTTAGTAAAAATTTTAAATTCAAAAATCTCGGTCCCAAGTAGGCGACGACAAAAGGAACAACAAGTGATATGCAATGGTCACAGATTGGAGGATATAAAAGCTCTTGCTAAGCGGCCAGAGGCTTCAGAAGCGATATGGCAATGATGCTAGATTCATCAACTGAAGACGAAGGTGAAGGAGAATCTGACAACGCTAGTCCCGAAGCACTTCTCCGAAGGGAGTTAGCATGTTACCGAAATAAAAAAAGACTAGAATTGGATAATTATCCACTTGATTGGTGGAAAATCCATCAAACAGACTTTAAAAGACTCCAAAGTTGCACTGAGGTATTTATCACTTCCACCAGCCAGTGTTCCCAGCGAACAACTATTTAGTGGAGCTGGATTAATATACGATCCACTAAGAAACAGATTGCAGTCTGAGAAGGCTGCAATCTTGCTTTTTATTAAATATAACTCACCCATTTTTAAATTTAATTATTATACGCAAAGATAATCAAAAAAATGTTCCTTTATTTACTGACTTAAAATTGTTTTTATTTAATAAGTTCTAAAATCCGCATCCGCATCCGCGGATGTGAGTCTCAAAAAATCCGCATCCGCATCCGCGGATGTCAAAATTTTTACATCCGCAACAACCCTGATCTTAACGAATTGGGTTCGATCAGTAAGATACGAACGTATCCATTCTAAAAGTATGGAGTGGATACCAAGCTTGGACAATTTATATAATAATATTTCATGGTTAACTCTATCAAATGCCTTGGCAAAGTCAGTAGAGATGATGTCGGTCTGGAGACCACTTTCAAATCCACTAACAACTAAATCACACAAAATAGTGAGATTTGTAGCTGTAGATCTGCCGGAAACAAATCCATGCTGAGAATCGGATACTATGTATTTGTTTTGTAAGAAAAATGAGCTTATCACATACAATTTTGTCAAAAATTTTATGAATAATATGCTTTGCTCCAGACTTAAAAATCGGAGATATGTACGATGTTTTCCACTCATTTAAAAATTCACCTCTTTTCAGAAACTTATTGAAAACTAGCAACAAAGGTAACGCAAGGGACGTTGCACATTTTTTGATTATCTTGGGAGATATGCTATCTGGACCAAGTCCTTTGTTTTCATCAATCCCATTTAACGCTTCAAGTACATCTGATATTTCTAACTGAATAATTCCTATATCAACTACATTAGATGGAGTAAATTCAGGAAGCTCTTTAGGAGACGTAACTGCGTAAACAGATTCAAAATAATCTGCAAAAAGATTACAGATATTTTGCAAATCACTAGATATAGAACCCGAAAACTCCATACAATTTGGTAAACGACTAAATTTTCTTTTGGAGTTAATAAAATTCCAAAAGCTTTTGCTGTCCTTCTTAACTTTGGATTCAGCTGTTGAAACATAATTACCATACAAAAATTTATTTAAGACATCAAAAGACTTTTCGATTACAAGATAGTTCTGTCTGAAAACCAAATTATTTTTGTCTTTTTTGTAGCGTTTATATGCTTTATTTTTTTTATTTTTGAGCTTAGAAAGTCTGTCATTATACCATGGTGGGTTGGAATTCTTTCTACTTATTTTTTTCGGAATAAAACTTTCAAATGCTTGTTTTAAATAAGTTTTAAAAGATACGAATGCTTGGGTCAGATCTTGGCTTTCTATTATGGACTCCCATCACGGTAATGAATTTAAAAATAAATTCATTGCATCGAAATTACCACGTTTATAATCAAACAAATAGTCGATATCATTAGTGGTTTGAAAATAGGGTAAGAGCTTACAATCTATGACTATACTCTGTCCAACAAAAATAGTCAGTACAGAGAAGATAGGACGTTTACCTCTCACTCTGACTGAAGTGAAATCTCGTTAAGCTGTGAGAGAGAGCAAATATTACAGGGTTTCCGTAGTGCCCATTATAAATTTCGAAAAAGCTCTGATAAATATTAGTAGGGATACCAACTTTTGATTTTTAATTGAAAGTTAAAAATAAATTCCGTTTAAGAAAATTTATAAATTATGTACATAATCCCGAATTCAAAAACCCCTTTGTGAAAACTAAGAGTAACATAAATTCAATTATGAAAAAATAATGAAAATTTTCGATTCTGTATCACACAATATTCACAAATTATAAACAACAATTTTATAAACAACACAGCACAGATTTATAATAAAATAAAAGCAGTTCTTTTTTTGGCACTGATTATAAAACACCGTATAAATAAACACTTTTTCAAAGAATATTTTTTTTATGAACAAAATCACTATTTTTCACCATCTATAATTACACCATGTATTATAAATAATTTTCGCTTAAACTCAACCCTTTGCTTCCTAGTGGTTTCGCAATTAAACCAAATACTCTATATTTTTTCTTTATATTCCTACTGGTTTTTTTTTAATTTTTAGTGAATATTATTTTTTTTTATTTAAATGCATTATTCATTATACACATTCTATATAAATTTTAAGTTTTTATACAAACATTTGAAAAAGTTGACCATCTCCGGGAACAAAGGGTTAATTTACGAAGAATAATAAATAAACTTCACTTACCGAAAAACAGCAAGCGACAACACCATTCCCATATTTGTTCTCAAAAGCTTTTAAAAAAGCACACATTCTGAAAGCTCCCAAACAAAATCCAAAGAAAAATCCACCATGATTTGCATTAACGTGGAAATGGTAACTCTAATAACAATCTGCTTATTTTCAATACATACGAAGAGGGTTGTTTGTGAACACATTATTTATCAGTGTCAGTGTGGCTTTGGCTGCGCATGGTAAAGGTTGTGGGGATGTACGCTCGTCGAAGCGTAATTACAACAACAATTTATGTGTAAGTCAGTGGTTGAATTTTCTTTTTCAGTAGGTAAAAAGGGAATAAAACCACTGACTGGCACCATTTGCAAGAAAAAAGCTCTCCCATAAGACGTGTACTGACTATTTTTGTTGGACAGAGTATAGGCTAATATGATGCTGAGAATTTTGAACCACCGGTGAAAGAGCTTTGCCAACGCTCACTTCTAGCTCATTATCAACAAATACTAAATCTAATATGCGATTCAATAAATTAGGAACATTATTTTTTTGCTGGCTGTAAAAATCTATTACAGAACACTCAATTTCAGTTTTAACGTTAAAAGGAATTAAACATTTATCTTCAGCATCAAATTTCCAATTTACATCACCGATATTAAAATCGCCCAAACAAATTATATGATCAGATGGATTTAAGGAATTAAACAAATTACGACAATTTTCAATGTGAATATTATATAAATCTAATGGGCTTCTAGGTGGAATGTAGCTAGCGGAGATATACATATAAATATACATTTTTTCTAAGATGCACTTTAACTTAACAATTAATTGATCAATATCGAAACAAGTGTCGTTATTGCTTGAGTACATTTCAATTTGGTTCGAAATAAAATTAGTTTGAATGGCGATAATAATTCCACCACCTCTATTAAGCTCAGTTTTCGTTGAACAACGATCTTTCCTATATATACAGCATATTGATTACAATTAAAAAGTTCTGTTGTATGATGGCTATCATTAAGCCAGGTTTCAATCAAAACTATTATATGATTATTACAAGTAGCAAAATATAAAAATAAATTATTTAATTTAGTTCTTACTCCACCAACATTTTGATAATAAATATTAAAATCACCAAAACTAAGTAATTCTTGATCAAAAACAGCTTCTGCATTAACTTCAGCGTTAACTCCGTCGATAGTTATATCATTATCCACAGCATCATCAGCATTCACATCATCAGAGACAACAACAAAGTCGTCTAAAATATCAACATCACCAGCAACAATATCAGCGGCAACAACATCATCAGCAACAACAACAACATCAGCAATAACATTGGCAACAACAACACCAGCAAGAGCAATACCTAGGTCGTTTGAGTTCTTTCCGGTGCGGTGGTGGTGGATCGTTTTTTGGCTTGTAATTAAATGGGCGAATACGAATACCCTTAGGCCAGAGCTCAGAGTTGTATATCAAATGCTCATATTCCAGAGGAGTACCAATTTTAAAATTGATAAATTTTAACTTTTTCATATCTTCATTCGACGAAATTAGCTTATAACACGGAAAAAGATAGGCATCGAGTTTAGTTTTAGATTGAATATAATCGGTGATATTTTCAGTCGATTTTTCCTTTCTGAAACTGGATAAATGAAACCACCTCATTTTACTAAAAACATTTTTTTTTTAAGATGTCCGCATCTATATTTGCACCTGACTTAAAACTGGTTCTGTTAGCAGAAGATTGAATTCGAGCATTTTCAGTTTTAGAGCCGTCATCACAAGCAGAAGTCAAACCATCAGCATTAATATTAGCAACACCTTTGTTGTCGTCACCGTCGTCGTCGGCGTCGCCGTCGGGGGCTTTACAGATTCGTCAACATCAACACATACATTATTAGCATTTTTTTTTACTTATAAATAGATGAACCTCAATTTCAAATGCAGTACCCAAACCCACATTCGTTGCTGTCATCTCACTCGTACCAACAGCATTATTCCGATTGACGTGGAACCAATGTCTAAGCCATTTCTTAAAAGAAAAGTAGAATTAGAATGCACTCCCACGAGAACGAGAGCAGCAGAGCATGCAGCAGCGTTCGTCATCGTCATTTTTTTGCACAAAATCTTCTTCTTTTTGCACCTCTTCTTTAGAGAGGGAAATTTTCGATGATGAAGCAGGCAGTGCGGAAGGTAGTTGTTTTTGTGGTTTATTGTTACTTGGAATTTTCGATGAAGTTTTTGGGGAGGGCGAGGGATTTATATTAGTTATTGAGAGTCGATTAGTTGCGGGAGAAGAATGGAATTTGGTTTGTTTTTTTTTTTTTATTAAGAGGCACAGTTTGAAACCAATATTTTTAATTTTTGAAAAGATATTTGAGTCGAAAGTAAGTTTTTACTAAGTTTTAGTATTGTTTTTTTTTAAGGTTTTTATTTTCTGTAAGAAAACTGTCAATTCGATTTTTCTCAAAATATTACTTAATGTTGAAAACAATATTTTTTAAAAGATAAAATTAGTTTGAAGCCAATGCCTCAAATTTTTAAAAAGATATTTGAGTCGAGTCAATTTTTACCAACTTTTAGTAATGTTTTTTTTTTTAGGTTTTTATTGTTCATAAAAAACTGTCAATTCGATTTTTCTCAAAATTTAACCAGATGTCAAAAACGTTATTCTTCGTTGCATAAAAATCGTTGGAGATAAAATCAGTTTTCGTTCGAAAAATATTCGAGGTGACAAATATTTGTTTTCAGTGTTTTTGATTTATAAAAAAAAAAAGTTGATTGGATTTTTTTCCAAAAATATACTCGTTTTGTATCACGTTACAATTTATAATATAAAATTTAATTCAAGACGCTAGCGTTATTGGTTCGTGAGATATTTTGGGTTAACCAAAATTTTTTCTATGGGAAGTTTAAAATTTATTTTTGGAAGTACAAGTTCCACAATCTCTTAGATTATGGTAACAATAACTCTTTAAAAGTCAAGAATGTGACATTATAACTAAGAAAGTTTAAAAAAGAAGCTTCTTAGAACTGGAAAACTTTTTCACCTGACAGAAAATACAAAAAACACTGAAGATATTTTGAACACAATTTCTCTTCGAGTTCAACTTATCTGTGTAAGTTTGAATAATGATCAAAGTATTGATAACGCGAACTAAGTTTCTTTTGGTGATTTATGATTCTAGCAATGAAGAACTGAAAAGTTAAATTTTTCAGTAATTAAAATACGACCTCAAAACATAACAATAAGGGTGGTCACATTTTTTGGGCCGATGTTGATTTTTTATAGAACTATTTAGGAAATTACTGCCAATATTAGTATTTTTCAACTATGCATGAAATGAAATATCAGCCAAATGGCAACCTCGGCCGCACGCACACCTCTATCCGACGCGACCGACGGTCTAGATTTTTGATGACGCTGATGCATAATTGGGCTATTAATGTGCCGAATCACCTCAACTTTCAGATCTGGAATTTGTTGCTGGTTTATTTTACTTACACCTTTTCTTACAAACCCTAAATAAAGAAGTCCAACGGTGTCAATTCACAATTCTCAAAAAAAGGGAGCGTGAGAGGTGCAACTGTTGGGCACGCCGGCCGCGCCGCACCGACGAGTTGAGGTGAAAGGCTTTTCAGCCACACTATCGCGAACAGCACTAATATGCATTACGAGCTGTACGAGCAACACTGTTTTCGTATCTCCTACAGACCCGATTGGCTCAAGTTTTTGCACGATTTTTCCGATTGTACGCACATTTGGACGATTATATTTACCGAAAAAAACATGAAGTTGAATGTTGACAACAATATTTTTTAAAAGATAAAATAAGTTTAAAGCCAATATCTCAAAGTTTTGAGAAGATATTTGAGTCAAAAATCAATTTTTACCAAATTTGAGTAATGTTTTTTTTAGGTTTTTATTTTTTATAAAAAAAAAACTGTCTATTCGATTTTTCTCAAAATTTTACCAGATGTTAAAAACGTTATTCTTCGTTGCACAAAATTGTTTAAGAGATAAAACCATTTTTTGTTCGTACATTTTTCGAAGTTACAAATATTTTTTTTCAGTTTTTTTGATTTATACAAAAATCGTTAATTTGATTTTTTTCAAAAATATATTTGTTTGGTATCGCGTTGCTACATACTCGTATTTTATTTTATTTATTTATTTCGATATGGCTATACAGTATACACATTAAGATATAATATCTTATAAACTAGTGATAACCTATTTTTAACAATGAAAGCAATGAAATAAAAAAAGAAGAGAAAAAAAAGATAAAGTTGCAGGCAAAAATTATACAATATTTATAATAAAATTTAATGATTGTTTGGAAAAAAGGAGAAAATGAGAGAAAGAAGAGATAAGAAGAAAGCAGGAAGAGATGGAGAAGAAGAGGAAAAAAGAAGCTATAGTGGTTTAGACAGAAGAGAGAAGAAAAGAAAAAAAATTAAGATACCTACTGATAAAAATTGACGTAATTGGGATTTTAAATTTGTATTGTTGTTTATTCTCTTGATATGGCGAGGCAAAGAATTCCATTTAGGTGTAGCATAAATAAAAAATTGGCGCTCAGATGTTAGGGAGGCATATCGGGGTTGAATCAACTGGTCAGACCTAACTGAAGAAGCCCTTCTTATTCTCTCAAAAAGGTAGGGTGGTTGGTGTGTAAGCAGGACATTGGAAAACAATGATAAGATACGGAACTGAAAATAGTTCTCTAGTGGCATGTGAAGTAAACTATTTGAAAAATGAGATACTCTGTCGTATTTACGAAGGACATAAATGTATCTGATGATGCTGTTGAAAATGACGTTAAGCTTACTTTTGAATGCAAAGTTACAACTCGAAAAAATTTCGCAGGCATAGGTCAAAATTGGAAGAATTAAACTTTTTGCAAGCATTGCACGCGTCTTCATAGGTGTATAAGCCTGGGAGACCCCAAGCATGCGTAATACTCCGTATGATCTTCCAATTATAGCGTTAATATGCTTATCCCATGTCAAATTACGAGTAAAAATGACTCCAAGATTCCGAGCAGAGTCCACATATTCAATAGTTGCATTGTTTAAAATAATTTGTGGGAAGTATGACAAATCCAGAATTCTTTTAGATATAACTAAACACTTAGATTTAGATGGATTTAATGTCAGTCCATTAAACTGTGCCCAAGCTGATAGTTTTTCAAGGTTCTCATTTAAGCGGGAAGCACCATCTTCAATAAGACCAAGATCGCAGCCGAGATACATCTGTACATCGTCAGCATACATATGTAGTGTGCAGTTATGAATTACGGAGAGAATGTCGTTTACATATAAAGAAAAAAGTAATGGTCCCAGAATAGATCCCTGTGGAACTCCACTAGTGGTTGGGAGAAAGTCAGACAACCTGTTACCTACTTCAACTACTTGCATTCTTCCAGATAAATAGGAAGAAATAAGTTATAATGCTGGCGAAGTTTATTTGCGAGTTTGCTGTGAACCACAGTATCAAATGCCTTCGAAAAATCAAGGAGGACTAAAAAATTAACTTTATCGCCATCCAATGCTTGACGGAAGTCCTCTATGACATCAAGCAAAGCCGTAACACACTTATGCTTCTCTCGAAAGCCACTCTGTCTTGGAGTTAAAAGATTGTTCTCCTTAAGGAACTCACCTATTTGATTTTTCAGGATCCTTTCAAAAACTATTGAAAGAAAAGCTAAAATGGAAATTGGCCTATATTCGCTACACTTAGCATTTTTGGGTATAGGTATAACTTTTTCCAATTTCCAATCAGAAGGAAACTCTCCAGTAGTAAGGATAGTATTGAAGATATGAGTGATATACGGCAACACAACGGGAAGTATAATTTTTAAAAAGGAAGGGTGCATTTCATCGAGGCCAATGGCATTTGACTTTACTGAAAGTAGACTTTCAACAACTTCAACACTGCTAACACCTGTGAAGCCAAAGTTGGAGGAAGTATTTTGCGCTGATAAAATTTGAACTGGAAACACAGAGTTAGATAGAGAAGTCGTCAAAGTTACCGTCAACATTCTCGATATGACTATGTTTTGATTTACCAAGCCCAATGCTACGCAGATTACTCCACAGCTGTCGGTTATTAAAGGCGGCGGTATTAAGTTTACCCGAATAAATCCTAGTCTTGGCTGAACGAATTTCCATCACAACTCTATTGCGAAGTGACTGATATATTTGTCTAAGTTCAGGTAAACGATACATTTTCCACGAGTTGTACGCTCGATCACGTTGCTGCATTATCCGAACTTGATAAAGCAGCGTGCATTCTCCATCGTCATTCTGCACAAACAGATAAGTTTGACAGGAAAGCCAAAACTAGACATTGCTCTGTAGAGCTCTTTCCTATAGATGCTGTCATACGCGGCTTTAAAATCGATAAAGAGATGGTGGGTAGTGTGAATATGTGGTCGATGGTGGACTTTCCTTTGAAATACATAGATAGTATTAATTACTTGTGTTTTTGTTTAGTAAAAATTGTATATAATATTAAAAAGAGAATAAATAGAAAAACACAACTTAACTATGTTCTGAAATATTCCCAAAATCAAAATCATTAAGCACAGATTTACCAAAATTTCACACATGTACTAGAAATATGGTGAATCTGTGCTTAAGGATTTTGATTTTGGGAATTGGATTTGGATTTTTTTGATTTTGGATTTGGATTTTTTTGATTTTGAGACTGCACGTGCATTTCGATGATGTAGAAGCCCTTACACATATGTATGTAACGTTCCACTCTTAATTTTTTCACAATTGTACCGATTTATTGTGTAGTCGGTCTACTACGGCAACCATGATCGTCACGTAGCGTAGTACCCAAAAATCACCACTTTTGTAATAAGTTTAAATAATTTTAAAGCGAGACAAGGGGGGGGCTTGTTCAATTTCGAAGAAGTAATTCTATATACAAAAATTTAAAAAAAACTACATAATGTAAATGTTTTATTTTTGTTTGTATTTTTTTTTTTTTTATTTAATTAAATAAATTAAACCTGGAAGCAGAGCTTGAAACGATAGTAAAACGTCCTCGTTGACCATAAATCTGTCAGTAAGATTTTGTATAAGAGAATCTAGACAGGGAATAAGTATAGAAACTCTAAAATAGTCTTCTGGACATGATGTTTCTGGATTAGAGCATGTTGTTTGTTTCAAAGAAAGTCTTGGAATTGTTATGCTGACTTCAAATAAATCCCTGGCAAGTTGTGATGCGGATTGAAAAGCGTCTCTGAAAAAGTCTCTGGAAGTTTCTCTTATGTTCTTAAGAGAACTTAAGACTTGTTTCGTGTGATTTATTGCAGACACGAAATTTAAAGATTCATTTTGAAGGAAAATTGATAAGGGTAGCGTTAAACTAAAAAGTTTTTCGCATACCATGAGGCTTACCAGAAAATCACTTCTTTGAATTTTCTTTTTTCTTTAAACATTTTTTTGCACAAAATAAACCAGGTTCACTCAAACTCACTTTTAACACTTATTTAAAACATTTAAGACACTTAAAACACTTTATTCGCACAAAATAAACCAGGTTGATGCAAATTCAAACAAATTGGAATCTTAAATATATTAAACTATACATATAAAGTCTCCTTAACATCACACCTTTTAATTATAACGGGTGATTTTTTAAGAGCTTGAGAACTTTTTTAAAAAAAAAACGCATAAAATTTGCAAAATCTCATCAATTCTTTATTTGAAACGTTAGATTGGTCCATGACATTTACTTTTTGAAGATAATTTCATTTAAATGTTGACCGCGGCTGCGTCTTAGGTGGTCCATTCGGAAAGTCCAATTTTGGGTAACTTTTTCGAGCATTTCGGCCGGAATAGCCCGAATTTCTTCGGAAATGTTGTCTTCCAAAGCTGGAATAGTTGCTGGCTTATTTGTGTAGACTTTAGACTTGACGTAGCCCCACAAAAAATAGTCTAAAGGCGTCAAATCGCATGATCTTGGTGGCCAACTTACCGGTCCATTCCTTGAGATGAATTGTTCTCCGAAGTTTTCCCTCAAAATGGCCATAGAATCGCGAGCTGTGTGGCATGTAGCGCCATCTTGTTGAAACCACATGTCAACCAAGTTCAGTTCTTCCATTTTTGGCAACAAAAAGTTTGTTAGCATTGAACGATAGCGATCGCCATTCACCGTAACGTTGCGTCCAACAGCATCTTTGAAAAAATACGGTCCAATGATTCCACCAGCGTACAAACCACACCAAACAGTGCATTTTTCGGGATGCATGGGCAGTTCTTGAACGGCTTCTGGTTGCTCTTCACTCCAAATGCGGCAATTTTGCTTATTTACGTAGCCATTCAACCAGAAATGAGCCTCATCGCTGAACAAAATTTGTCGATAAACACATTTCGAACCGAACACTGATTTTGGTAATAAAATTCAATGATTTGCAAGCGTTGCTCGTTAGTAAGTCTATTCATGATGAAATGTCAAAGCATAAGCATACTGAGCATCTTTCTCTTTGACACCATGTCTGAAATCAAGCGTGATCTGTCAAATACTAATGCATGAAAATCCTAACCTCAAAAAAATCACCCATTATTAAACTATACATATAAAGTCTCCTTAACATCACACCTTTTAATTATATTATGTATAATGACTAGATAGTCTCTTAACATTAATGTGTATTTGTCTTTATTTAATAATAGTACCTAAATAGTCTCCTTTTGATGAAAAAAAAGAGTCTGTTGCAACCAGATTGCTAAGAGTTATTTTTAAACACAATTCGAACTTAAATAGTATGTACTCTTATTTATACCTACTTGCGTATATAAAAAAATGCATTTATGCATATAGAAAAAGCATGAAATCTGCCGGATAGTAACTCTGCTTTTCTGATGTGGCGTATGATAGATAGTGCACCGTCGTTTTCGACGGGTTTCCAGCTAGTTTATAATATTTGTGGGATAAACATTTATTAAAGCAACACGATTTCAGAACAATATACATAAGTAGTGAGGAACTAATAAGAGAATATACAAACTTTTATTCAAATATTTTTTTTTTTAAATCATTTCGGGGGGGGCTTGAGCCCCTCTAGCCATCCCCCTGGCTACGTGCCTGAACATGATCGATTCACAGATAAACATTTAATTCAACACTTCTCGTTCGCATTGTGAATGTAAGATTAGCCACGGAAGATGTCACGTCTAAGACACACTTGCTAATGGAATTCAAAACAAGATTATTCTATATCAGTCAGCTCAGCTCGGCTTCGTTGGCAGTTTGGTTTGTTGTTTTGTCAATGCTCTGGGAATAAATTTAATAAAAAATTTAGTTTGATCTGATTTTGCGTAATATTGATTGTGTAAAATTCCCTTTTTTCAATTCTAAGAATAGATAATCTAAGTTAAAATGTCAATAAACAAATTTTATAAATTAAGACTAGTGATAATATTAATTATACTTGAATTAATTTCTATAGGTAAGTAAAAGCGCACACGCATTATCTATAAATTGCTTCTAATTGAAGTGTCTCAAGTCGTAAAAATGTTTTGTGCGGTTGGTATTGGAATTGGAATTTCCCTTATTTATGACGCAGATTATGACGATGACGAAACAGATACATTTCAAAATACCTAATTAAATCGAATTTCATTATCATCTAGGATCATGTTGTACGGATATAGAATGGTCTTGTAATTCTGGCCAATGCATTGCTTCGAATGAACTTTGTGATGGAAATGCAGATTGTTCGGATAAGTCGGATGAGACCGCAGATGTATGTATTCAACAAAGTTGTCCACCATTTGCTTTTCGATGTGCCTACGGAGCTTGTGTAGCTAAATCAGCTGAGTGTAATGGAATCAAGGAGTGTGCGGATAATTCAGACGAAACGAGTTCCTTGTGTCCAGATAATTTAAATACGAAAAATACTCTTTGTCAGTAAGTTTTTGAAACTCGTGTTTTTTTGTGTGTTCTGTTTTAATGGGGAGTCATTTTTATTTGTTGTTTTCACACAATTTGATGATTTGTACTTGTACATTGTTAAGGTTGTTTATCCACTTTAATTTACAGGTTGTAGGCTTTTTGTGAGTATATTTTAGTCTTAATTTATTCAATGGTTACTTTTTCAAACTATCTATAGAATAGAAAGTAAGCTTTACTAGATGTTGAGAAAAAAACACAATCTAAGACTAAGAAAAGTTTGATTTAAACGTCTTTCACTATTTTGCCATGAATAGTTCGTTACTCTAAACTTGACTTGACTGAGCTTAAAAATTTCCAAAAAAAAATGGAAACAATTGAAAAAGAATTTCAATAACTTGGTCACACATTTCAATAAAATAGACTATACACGAATTTCAATATTGGCTTTGAACTTCGGTTATTCTACTTTGTTGGCATTGCTATAGACCATTAATCATCATTTCTTATCGAATTGACTTTTAAATAAGTCATGTTTTGTTGATGGAAATATCATTAATTTTACTGTTCAATTGAACCATATGATTAACTTACATATCGACGGCTGCAACGAAGACTAACAGGTCTTAAGTTGAAGACTAAGACTAACAGATCTCGCTTTTAAGGCGAAAACCAAAACATTTCATGATTTTAGACGAAGACAAACGATTCAGAGTTCTAGGCGAAAACTAAGATATTTCGAATTTCTAAGAGAACTTACTTACTTACTTAAGGTGGCCCTACAGTCCGGGGCGGACCTGGGCCTCAACCAACATGCGTCTCCAGCCAGCTCGGTCCCTAGCTAGCTGTCTCCAGTTTCGCACGCAAAGTTAGTTGAGGTCTTCACCCACCTGAGTCGCTGTCTTCCTCTACTGCGCCGTCCCTCGGGATTGGATTCGAAGACCTTTCGGGCTGGAGCGTTGATGTCCATTCGCTCTACATGACCCAGCCATCTAAGCCGTTGGACTTTTATTCTGCTAACTATAGGTCAGTGTCGCTGTACAGCCCGTACAGTTCGTCGTTATATCTTCTCCTCCATTCTCTATCTATGGGTACGGGACCAAAAATCACCCGAAGAATTTTTCTCTCGAACCATCCTAAGACGTTCTCATCTTTCTTTGACAGGGTCCAGGCCTCAGCGCCATAAATGAGAACCGGGATGATAAGTGTCTTATAGATACGGTGACCATATTTTCCGAGACAAAATAATGAACAGTACCCAAAAAATCAAAAATTTTGACCAGTTTTCAAGATTTTTTTTATTTCATTGAGTAACAGTAAATAAATATAAAATTAATTAATTAATAAATATAGTGTAATTAGGTATATTTATAAAATAAACAAAAAAGGAACTTTCATCGATAAATAAACAAAACAAACATAAAAACAACACAGATTCTTTCAGTCTCTAACTTATTCACAAAAAAAAATAAACAAAACCTTAAACTCTTTTATATTATATTGGCTAATAAAACAACTTTGACAATGAATTACAATATATTAATATTGTTAAAATAAGTACGTTTCGGAAGAATACAGTCTTTTAATTAGTTCTGGCTTTCCTTTTTAATAATTCTTAAATTCGATGCAGTTTAATTCATAATTGCTTTTGAAAATTAAAATGGACCTGATTGTTTTAATTTTCATATTGTTTTTTTTTTCGTTTGTCCATACATTGTTTAAAATTGAGAAAACTCTCTTTTTAGAGGCATTAGACCCATCATTTTTTTATTGAAAAACTTGAAAATTTCAACCCACCTATCTCCAGCACTCATTTGGATCTCCTTTCATTCAACAATTTTTTCTGAGGAAACGAAATTTTTTACACATGACAACTCGTCGAAAACATCAGTGTCATTAACTGAAATATTGCTTCTCTTTTTCATAATGTACATTAAACTTAACTCCACTTTGTCCCAGGGAGGAGTGTAATCCTTACTCTTCATTTATTTTTGGAGTGAAGGATTTTTCAACAATGCAATAATTCCAACAGTCGGAGTGCATTCTCAAAATTACTTTTGGAAAATGCCATAACTAGTCCAAATGCAAAAAAAGATGAGTTTCATTCACATTCAGTTTCCAGTGGTGAGTTGTCCTGTGCGCAAGTGCAGAGTATTAGTTTAACTTCCCCTGTATGTTGGGATGATCTGATTTTTGTAATTGTGAGGGTAGGAATTGTTCCGAAAAAAGAAAGACTACGAATTATGATGTAAGGGTACGTTTTCATTAAACATTTAATGGTTTTTATGCTTAGGCTTTCCTTAAAGAAAAAAATCATAAAATAATGAACAAATAATGAGCAATTTCTAAAAAATTAACATTCTTATGTTTTCCGATACACAATAATTCATAATAAACATTTTCTTCAAATATTGAACTGTTCATTATAATAATGAACGGATGGTCACCGTACTTATAGATGGTGATTTTAGATGCTCGAGAGAGGACTTTAGTTCTCAATTGCCTTCTAAGTCCAAAGAAGCAGCGATTTGCAAGCGTTATTCTTCGTTTGATTTCAGCGATGGTGTCGTTGTCTGAATTAATAGCGGTGCCAAGGTAGACAAAGTCCTCAACTACCTCGAAGTTATAGCTGTCTATGGTGACGTTTTGTCCAAGACGTCGTTGTTCAATGTCCTTTTTTGATGACAGCATATACTTGTTCTTGCCCTCATTGACCACTAAACCCATCTTCTTCGCTTCCGTCGCAATGCTCAAAAACGCTCCACTGACATCACGCTTTGATCTTCCAATTATGTCAATATCATCTGCGTATCCGAGTAGTTGGATGGACCTTTGAAAGATTGTGCCTCTAGTGTTGACGGTTGAGTTTTGCACAATTCTTTCCAGAACGATGTTGAAGAAGTCGCATGACAGTGCATCGCCTTGTCTAAAACCTTTTTTGACATCAAATACATCGGTGAGATCTTTTCCGACCTTGATGGAGCAGCGTGCATTCTCCATCGTCATTCTGCACAAACGGATAAGTTTGACAGGGATGCCAAAACTAGACATTGCTCTGTAGAGCTCTTCCCTATGGATGCTGTCATACGCGGCTTTAAAATCGATAAAGAGATGGTGGGTATCGATTTGAAGCTCCTGGGTTTTTTCCAAGATCTGCCGTAGTGTGAATATTTGGTCGATAGTGGACTTTCCTGGTCTGAAGCCACACTGATAAGGACCTATCAGGTTGTTGACGAACGGCTTCAGACGTTCACATAATACGGCAGAAAGGATCTTATATGCAATGCTAAGGAGACTGATGCCTCTGTAGTTAGCGCAATTTAGAGGATCTCCTTTTTTATGTATCGGGCAAACTATGCTGTGCTGAGATTCCACTCATCGGGCATGCTTTCTTCCGACCATATTTTGCAGATGAGTTGGTGCATGCTCCCTACCAAGTCATCGCCGGCTGCTTTGAATAGTTCGGCAGCGATGCCGTCAGCCCCAGCAGCTTTGTTTGACTTCAGTTTAGATATAGCTATCTTCACTTCGTCTAGGTCGGGTAGGCGGAATTGTTGATCTGCGTCGCGTCGCCTAGGTTGAGTGGTTCTATCTCCCTTACAGCGGAATTCGGTTCGTCATCGCCGTTATATAATTTGGAGAAGTGGTCTTTCCATATTCTCAACATAGACTGCGGTTCAACTACGATGTTCCCCTGATCGTCCTTACAGGCTTCGGTTCGTGGCTGGTACCCTTGGGAGGTTTTTTTACCGTTTGGTAAAATTTACGAACCTCATTCCTGTGGTGACATCCCTCTATCTCCTTGATCGCGCGCTTCTAATGCTCTCTTTTTTTCCATCTAAGAAGCCGGTGATCCTCTCTCCTCTTCTGCTCGTAGAGCTCGCGAGCAGCTCTGGTCCTCTTGTGCAGCGCCGTTTTGTATGCCTGTTGTTTCGCTGCGTGCGCTTGCCGGCATTCGTCGTCAAACCAGGGGTTTCGCTGTTGTGGACGTGTGAAACCTAGCACTTCAGAGGCGGCATCTCTGATGGCTGCAAGGCAATGTTGCCACTGGTTTTCAATGCTTAATGCAGGCAGCATAGGACTCCTTAAGAGGTTACTAGAGACTCGATCGGAAAAGGACATGGCAGTCTCTTGCGATTGTAGCCGTCTAACGTCGAAACTTCTCATAGTACGTCCTTGTTTTGGTTTGGACCGGGATATCCGTAGCCGTACCTTGGCTACAACGAGGTAGTGGTCCGAGTCAATGTTGGCCCCTCGGAAAGTTCGGATATCCTGTATACTGGAGAAGTGTCGTGCGTCGATTGCAATGTGGTCAATCTGGTTGACAGTTGATTGATCAGGAGATTTCCATGTCCCCTTGTGGATATTGAGATGTGTGAACTGCGTGCTAGCTACCAGAACGTCTCGTCCCGCAGCAAAATCGATCAGCCTGAATCCGTTGTCGGAGATGGTGTCGTGCAGGCTGTATCTCCCGATTGTGCCGCCAAAGATCTCTTCTCTTCCTAGCTTGGCGTTAAAATCTCCTAAGACAATTTTAATGTCATAGCCAGGGCACTGCTCATATGTCTTGTCCAAGAGCTCGAAGAATATGTCTTTGGTGTCTTCATCTTTTTCCTCTGTAGGGGCATGCGCGCATATTAGGCTTATGTTGGCGAATTTAGCCTTGATGCGGATTGTCGTGATGCGCTCGCTCACACTGTTGAAACTCAAGACTTTTTGCCTGAGTCTAGTTCCAACAACAAATCCACACCCAAATAGTCTTTGTTCTCGGTAGCAGTCGCCGTAGTATACATCGCAGTCTTTTAGTTTGCGTTTGCCCGGTCCATCCCATCGCACTTCTTGGATGGCGGTAATATCTGCCTTGCAGCAGTTTAGGGCTTCCGCTAATTATTCGGCTGCACGTGGTCTGTTAAGGGACCTAACATTCCACGTACAGATCCGAAGTTTGTTGTCCTTATTTCGTTTGCTTGGGTTGTCAACAGTGAATCCGTCCGTATCCGAGGCTTGTTGGTGCTTTGCAACTAATGTATTTTTTACGTGGTCAGGAAGTCACCCCGACGGCACAACCCCCAACCTGGAGGGCCAGATCCTTATTATAACTCCAAGGACGGGGAGCCGGATAAACCGCTCCTTATAGGCCTGGGCTCCGAATATTTCGTAGAAGCCCTATAAGGTGTTCACTAAGTAGTTCAACCTTACTGGAACTGTAGACGCCACCGTTGATTCCATCTCGAGAATTCGTCCGCTGCCGTCTGGATAAGGAGAAGTGCCTTAGTGGAAACACCTCTCCCCCCCCCCTCTCTCGTTTGCTGCCCCCAACAACTTTCCACTGGGGTTAGAACCCAATCTCCAGTTGAGGTACTAGGCACCCGATGTTCACCACGGGGAGGTGAGAGTAGGAATTGATAGACAGAGGTGGGTTTTGAGAAAAACCTGTGGACGCTTGTGTCCTCTTGAATGCACATGTCTACCATTTGAACATCTTTCTAAGAGAACACTACCGTATTTTGTACATATTTGTCAAAATTTTCATTTATTTATCATTCCGAAATCTGTTAGTTTTCGATTAGAAAACGAGTGTTGTTAGTCTTCGTCTTCAACTTTAAATCTATTAGTCTTCGTCTCAGCCGTCGATATGTAACAGGTTTTCGAAGCGATCTCCATTGAATGTAGAGCAACAGTAATCTATACTATTATATAAAAGCGAAACCATTTTAAAGTTTGTTACGCACGATCTCAGAAAGTAGTCAACCGATTTATTTGAAATACATTTTATTATTTTCTATATTGTTATGAGAGTGTTTATGGCTTTAATTTTTTTTCATTATTTATTTGTGAAACTTAAATATTATTCATTTTACATTTTTTGTCCATTTTTTTTCATTAGTTGACTTATACAACCACTCATATCTTAAAACCTATACAATAATCGACAAAGATTAGCATTGCTTCATAAAGTCAATATTGTTGCGCAAATTTTAAGCCTAAAATCACTTCTACTAAGTTAAGTTAAGTTACAACCTGAGAAATAAATAAAAACAAATTATAAAATTATAAACTTTTTGAATTTATTTTATCCAGGAAATTAGATTCCATCACAATCGCGAGGTCGCTGCTTTGTTTCATTTCATTATCATTCCAACATTTTTAATTTTCTTTTCTTCCCATGCTCTTTCTCTCTTAATATGTGTTCTATTTAATAGTTACGTTTTTTCTCTTACCTACCTACCTAACCTACATAATTATTCAATTTTTCTGTATTGTATGGTTCATCAACTAACCTACACACACACATTATTTTTTTGTTTCTCTAATTCTATCGTCACATCGCTGAGCAGTGTGGGCTCTTTTTTTAAAGTTACTATGGACATTTAATTAACTACAGTGCCGTGCACATGAAATGCCGATTTATCTAAAGAAAAATTAGATCTTTTTTATTTTTCTGGTTCGTGGAAGTGAATAGATTATAATTCTTCCAATTTAAAAATAAAAAAAGTTCTATTATAATAGCTTGAATTACCAATTTTGTATCACTTCCTCGAACAATAAAACTGAAATTAAGTTAAAATTTTCTTTACAAATAACTCGAAGAAGGTACTTACAATGACGTCGATAAAAAGGGCACACAAATGTGGGTAGGTTAAGTCAGTTGCACTGCACTGAACATGAGCAGATGAATACAAAAATGTAAATAGAATAGAATAGAATAATTTATTTCTGTTCAAATATAAAGTTTACAATTAATGTTTATAAACATAATAAATAGCATTTGGCCTTGGTTTAAACCGTCTGCCAGATGCCAACTTATTTTTAACATGTTTAATTTTACAAAAAAACATTTTTTTTTATACATATAATAATAAAAATAACATAATTTTCTATTTTAAATTAAAAAATATTATACAAAAGTGATTTTAAATTATATATACTATGATATGGGGTTTACATAAGTTAATTTAAATTACTTAATTATTATTTTAATTTAATAATTAATTAAAATTTTCATAAATTGCTCAAACAAAAATGGATATTTATTGAATATTATGCAATGCGTTTAAGGAAAAAAAAAGTTTTATAAAATTTGTCAATCGTCAACAAAATTTTTTCTATACTTTATGGTTTCAATGCAATATTGGGCGAGGATTTTCCAGTTTTCTCCATTTAGGACACATATCGACTCTGCTTCATTTAGTATTGTTTTTTGAAAATATACAAATCTCAATTCTTTTAAAATGGGACACACAGATAAAATAGTATAGGAGCTCGAAACGTTTTCGAGCGAGAATTTTAGGTCGGCCAATTTTTTGATATGTTGTCTTACTTGCTTTTACGGTTAGAGTCTGGGCAGTCTGGCTGGCGGTAGTGGTTGCGTTTAGGGGGGAGGGGCAATTTAAAAAAATTATTACTTAAAATGGGAAAAAATAGTTAAAAAATAACGGTAATACTTACAATTAAGTATTATACCTTTTTTTAAAGCCAACACTTTTGTCTATTAGCTTGTTTTTAAATCAAGTCAAAACTATGCATAGTTTTTGAAAACAAATTTTTTAAACTCAAAATTTGGTAAAAAAAAAGTTAAAAATATGGTTTAAAGTGTAATTTTTCAAAACCTTAAGATTATTTACAATTTTTTTTTTAGAATTCATTGCTCTTATTTGTTTGTGATCAAAAACTAAAAACTAGATGATTTTATGTCTACTAGTTTTCGAGAAAATTAAAAATTACTAAAAATCGAATAAGGCTAAATTAATTTTTCGGCACGAGTACGATAACTTTGGCGCCAAGATATAATAACGGTTTTTGGTAGAGGAGCTTAATACAAGCATTTTTTCAAAAATTACACTTTAAACCATATTTTTTACTTTTTTTTGCACAAATTTTGACTTTAAAACAATTTTTTTCAAAAACTATGCATAGTTTTGACTTGATTTAAAAACAAGCTAATAGACAAAAGTGTTGGCTTTAAAAAAAGGTATAATACTTAATTGTAAGTATTACCGTTATTTTTTAACTATTTTTTTCCCATTTTGAGTAATAATTTTTTTAAACTGCCCCTCCCCCCTAAACGCAACCACTACCGCCAGCCAGACTGCCCAGACTCTAACCGTAAAAGCAAGTAAGACAACATATCAAAAAATTGGCCGACCTAAAATTCTTGTTTTCCAAACCTTGCTAGCTCCCGGACTAAAAAGTGATAGGATGTTTCTTGCTCTTGCAGGTTACACAAGGAGCAAAATGTTCTCCGGTCGTTAAAGTAAGGTCTATAATTCAAATTGAGTAGCTCCCCTCTAACACGGAAAATATTTGAAATTTCAAACAAGCTCAAATCATCGGTGAAATAATTGAATTCGTTCAAATTATACTCAAGTTTTGGGTATAAAGATCGACACGATGACCCCTTGGCTTCCTCTATTAGATCTGATCGTATTCGAGCATCTGTTAATTCTAGAATGTTTTTTAATTTTTCCTTAAAAGATCCATTAAAAACATCTAAAGATTCCAGAGATATCCCACACAACAA
This sequence comes from Eupeodes luniger, assembly GCA_951509635.1. Taxonomy (NCBI): domain Eukaryota; kingdom Metazoa; phylum Arthropoda; class Insecta; order Diptera; family Syrphidae; genus Eupeodes; species Eupeodes luniger. Next base: position 57,019,709 of record OX608073.1, read on the forward strand.
GAATATATCCTTCCATTTTTTAAACCAGCTGACAGTCCGGTTTCAAGAAGAATCATGTAATTGGGAGTTGTCTGTGGTAAGTAAAAAGTTTTTTTAAGGAAGAACCGTTGCAATTTTTCCACCACATCATACTGTTGATATCCCCATACTTGAAAGCCATAAGTCATTATTGACCTTAAAGCAGCTTCGAATACTTTGAACTTAACGCTATGTGCAACTTTTCTGTTTTTAAACAGGGATTTCCAAGTTGAATTTATAGCAGCCATTGATTGTTTAAATTTAAAATGGAAGTGCTTATTTGGGTTTAGGTTGGGTGTGACTATCATGCCAAGGTAGTTATATTCATCAACAACTTCTAAGTTTTCTCCGTTTAAGACCCATTTCTCATTCCTACAATGCCTACCTCTACTTGGTTTGAAAATCATAACCTTAGACTTTGCCGTATTTATCACCAAATTCCACCTTTCACAATATATACTTAATTTGTTAATCATAAGCTGTAGGCTTTCCGGTGTGTCAGATAACAATAATAATTCGTCGGCATATAACAAACATTTTATTGTTAGTCCTGCAACTCGAATTCCGTTTGGCAAGGCATCGACTATATCATTTATATATAATGCAAATAGCAAAGGAGACAATAAGCATCCTTGCCGGACCCCACTTAAAGTTTGGAACCATCCTGACATTTTCTCTCCATCCCAAACTGCCGACAAAGTATTTTCGTACATATTCTTCAAAACATTTAGAACTTTCGATGAAATTCCTAGCATACTTAATTTATAAAAAAGTGATCTCCGATCGATACTATCAAAAGCCGCTTTAAAATCAATAAATATAGCATACAATTTTTTTCTGTTCTCAAGATAAGAATCAACTATGTTTTGAATAGTAAAGAGGTGATCAATCGTTGAATAACCTGCACGAAAGCCTGCTTGAAATTCGTTAAGTAATCTGTTTTCCGCTACCCAATCTTCAAGCCTATGTAAGAGGATTCTGGTAAATATTTTAGCAATATTATTCATAAAAGAAATGCCTCTATAATTCTCGACCCTATTTATGTATATCACCTTTCTTATGTATTGGAAAGACTATTGATTTTTTAAAACTTTCAGGTACTTCTCCCATATATAGTATTTGAGAATATGACTTCGCTAATTTCTCTATGAAATTATGAGGTGCATTTTTGAAAAACTCGTAAGGAACCCTATCATACCCTGGAGCCTTATTGTCCTTCGCTTCGAGATTTTCAGCGTACTGCACAGGATTTGAAGTGAAAATAGGGTTAAGTAGAGTCTTAAAATAATGAGCTAGTATATTGGCATTTAAAATTTTACCAATCTTAAACTTTGTTCCATTAAGTTCCTTAACAATTTTCCAAAAATTGGTGGAATCTCTTACATTATTTAAATCCGTTGCAATTTTCGAAAAGTATTCTTGTTTTTTACTTTTACAAAGTTCTTTGTAGTAACTGTTCGCTCGAACATAAGATTTACGGAATAAATCTCCGTTTCGAGTTTTTGCAAGCTTTAGGAATTTGAAAGACTTAACTCTAGCTTTCTCGCAATCTAAATCGAACCATTTTTGTTTTCCTCTGACAACACACATTTTATCAGTTGACGTAACCGAATATTTAATAGCATTGGTGAAAAGATCAATTTGCTCACTAAGACTAACTGAGCTAAAATCGGTTTGTTGAATAATTTCATCCAGTCTCGCATGATAATTGAGCTTATCCCGTTCATTCCATAAGAGTTTAGGCAGAAGAATGATATCGGTTTCTGGTCTTACTTTTTTTGTAGTAATGGTTACTGTTAAAGGCATATGGTCCGAAAAACTTAATGTACCCACATTAAAATCAAATATCTTTTGAAACCAATTGCCACTTATTCCGCAATAGTCAGCAACCGAGGAACCTGGCCCTCCTATAAATGTCAATTCTCCTGCCATGTCACCGTTAATTGAACCATTTAAGGGCATGTGGCATGTAAAAAAATTGATTGGTGCTTTGCGCTTAGCTTTGTAGCGTTCACATTTTTTTAAATATTTAAACGAAATAAACGGGTTTTGATTGAAAATATATTGGGCTAAATATTTATAAAGGAATCCAAAATTAAAAAAATTTTTTTGTTCCTTAACAGCACTAGAATCACTAAAAAATCATTAAATTCAGGTAGTTACTTGGGAAAATCAATGGGGCAGTGTGTTAAATATAATTTTTTATTTTTTTTATATTTTTTTCCAAAAAACAATACATTTTTATACATAGCATCGATCTTTTTTTTTTTTAATTTATTTATTTATTCCAAGAAAAATTCTAGAAAACTATGAAAAATAGGGCAAATTTGCACTGTGGCATAGGTGCAATAATTGATAGAACTTCCCAAGTATAACAGCCAGCTAAGTCAATTCAACTTTTTTTCAAATTCTAAAGATATGTGCAGATATTTGCTTTTTAATTTTTTTTTTTTAAATAGTTATAGTAACTTTTTTAGACAAAAAATCCAAAATGCTTTCTTTTTTTCCCAATTTTTTTTGGTAATTCATGGGGCAAACTGATTTTTTTTTTTAGTTTTAACTTTTTTTTTAAAAAAAAGGTCCATATATATTACACCTAGTGTGGATTTTGAAAAAAAAAAAATTTTGTCGCAACATAATTAAAAATGCATTTCAAAATAACAACATTTGTGGTGCAATTGTGAGGGATTGGGAGCTTATATAATTCCAAAATATTTTTTTTATTTTTTTTTGGCATTTTGTTTATTCTATTTAAAAAAGTAAAAAGTTCTTGCGCCCACTATTTATTTAATTTAATTTTTATAAAAGAGGTCTATTTTGCATTTTTTAATAACAAATTTCTTTGTAAACGCACACAATGAAGTTTCCAGTTCCCAAGAATGCCGCTGCAATACACAGCGCTTAGGAAGAGAATTCTTTGCAAAAGAATTTCGCCCGCCCATTCTCTCTCAGATTTTTTTTGTTGTTGTTGGTCTAATGGCTCATTTAGTTTTGTATTCTTTGTTTTGTAGGCTTGCGGTACACAATAACAGAAAATATCAAAAAAAAACTTTTCTTAGACATATTTTTTTATTTCTAGTATGTGCTATGATGTAAGGTCATGGACAGCGTTGCCGCGAAGATAAAAATTTTAAGGGCCATTTTGAGGGCCATTTCCAAAATATGCGGGCCAATAGCCCACTAACCTAGAAAAAATTTGTTTAAGAAAATAATAACAATTTATCTTTTCTAAATAATTTATTTATTTCGAACTAAATTAATTAAATTAAATTTTCGAATAAGTCATCAAATCCGTAGCCAAAATATATTGCATTTAAGGGTTTCAAAGAGAACTGTTCGAATTTAACTTCAAATATATTGTCTAGGCTTTCTAAGTACTCAGCTTTAACAATTTTTTTTAAAATAACATTAAATTTTTTGTTTGCGTTGCAACAACTTTCTTTATTTTGGTGTTCTTCAAATCAAGGTACTCTTGAAAAACTTTAAGTTCTTGCCTTTTTGGGCTGTGTTTTAAGAAATTGTAGATATGACAAAACAAACAGACGAGATACGTACTAGGTAGGTGAACAAAAATAAAGTGGCGATTGGCGAAAACAATTTAATGAAAAGCAAACGTCATGTCAGCCTGAATGAATGATTTCAATATGGGAAGTTGTATATGGAGGAAACACATTGATAATTTTGTTGATGGAAAAAAAAAAGAAAATATATGATATGCGGGCCATTTCATGTTGGCCCCGGGCCACGGGCCAAAATAAAAAACTTAGTGCCAAATGGCCCGATCGGGCACATTTTGGCAACGCTGGTCATGGAATCGTTTGAATTTGATTTTTGGTTCAACTTTCGGCAAGTTTTGTTGTTGCACATTGTAGTGTAGGTATAAAAAAGGGTAAATAGGTATTGTAGGTATCGTGAATTCGCTGTCATATATTTTGTTTTCTTGATTTTTTTGCGTACAATCACTCCTGGATATTGCATTTTTTTGTGATTTTGTTCATGCTCAGCTGCTTTCCTTAGATAAAGGAAAAAGGCAGAAGTCATATAAAAAAGGAAGGCAGCTAAGTAGGTATGTACATATGTCCTTTTTTTCCAACGCGTATTTTTATTTTTAATTTTTGAAAAGCTATTTGAGTCGAAAGTATATTTTTACCAAGCTTTAGTATTAATGTTTTTTTAGGTTTTAATTTTTTGTAAGAAAACTGTCAATTCGATTTTTCTCAAAATTTTATCGAATGTTGAAAACAATATTTCTTATAAGATAAAAGTAGTTTTAAGCCAATATCTCCAAGTTTTGAATAGATATTTGAGTCGAAAATCAATTTTTAACAACTTTTATTAATTTTTTTTTAAGTTTTTATTTTTTGTAAAGAAACTGTCAATTAGATTTTTCTCAAAATTTCATCAGATGTCAAAAACATTATTCTTCGTTGCACAAAATTATTTTGGAGGTGAAATCATATTTTAGTCGTAAAATTTTCGAGTGGACAAATTTTTTTTTCAGTTTTTTTGATTTATAAAAAAACTGTTAATGGTATTTTTTCCAAAAATATACGTATTTTGTATCACTTTACAATATATAATATAAAATTTAATTCAAGTCTCTAGCGTCATTGGTTCATGAGATATTTAGGTTTAACCAAAATGTTCAGCTGTTTTTTAAACTGCTATGGTAAAAAAACTACCCACGCAATTTTCTTGAGAGCCCTTTCTGCATCTTTCTGTCTTATTATCTATATAACAAAATTTATTTGAAGTCGATATCTCTTCTGGTTCTTGAGCTATGGACGACGAAAAAAACGTCGCGAACGTACGGACGTACGAACGCACGCACAGACATCTTTCTAAAAATCTTTTATTTCGACTCTAGGGACCTTGAAACGTCGAGAAATGTCAAAATTTTCAATTTGACAAATCGGACCCATTACAATAACTTCCTATGGGAAGTTAAAAATATTAAAACAAAATAAGTATTTTCAATAATTAAAAAATGTCGACCAACAAAAGAAATTCAAGAAAAAAACATCTCCGTCGATAACAAAATACCCACTTGCTAAGATTCGAACCATATGCAAAACACAACGACAAAATATCTAGGTAGAAAGCAAGAACCTATTTACAAACAAATTCAAGAAAAAACATTTCCATATGGACAGCAGAAATACCTACCCATTTGCTTTATAAAATTCGAACCATATGCAAAAGACAACAAATCTACCTAACTAGAAATACAAAAAAAAAACCGGTTTATCATGCAACGTTGTTCATCCATTATATCTTGTTGTGTGAATGTGGATATCTATTTCTTATTTCTTTGATTGGCTGCTTGAGTGCTTGTGCGGAAATTATATCCCTAGCTCTGAGAGACAAAAAAGATCAAGAGGCAAATATGGAGTAATTGGAAATTCGAATTTTGAATTTGATAATGAAGAGAGTAATTGTTCTTTCACTAATACATTCAAATACATTTACATGAGTTCTGAGTTCGCTTCTGCGGGAGACATGCCCTTAATATAAAAATATCGAAACTTTGAAAAAGATCTAATAATTTTTTTCCGTTTCCGTTCACTATTTTGTCTTTTGAATGTCTGGTCAATTTAAAGTGCTCATCAAAAACCATCGGCAAGAGTACGATAACTTAGGCGACAAGATGAATTTTTTAGAACAGTTAAAAATAAGCATTTTTTACTATGGGAGGGGGGGGTCTATCTCCCCCCGTTTAGGCAGGAGGGGCAATTTAAAAAAATTATTACTTAAAATGGAAAAAAAATCTTACAAAATAACGGTAATACTTACAATTAAGTATTATACATTTTTTTGAAGCCAACATTCTGTCCTATAAGTAAGTTTTTAAATCAAGTCAAAACTATGCGTAGTTTTTGAAAAGTTTAATTTTAAACTCAAAATTTGAGTAAAAAAAGTTAAAAAAAGGTTTAAAGTGTAACTTTTTCAATACTTCAAGATTATCTACCATTGTTTTTATTTCAAAATGTATTGCTCTTATTTGTTTTTGATCAAAAACTGAAAATTAGATGATTTTATGTCTTTTAGTTTTTGAGAAAATTGAAAATAACCACAACTACTATTTTAATTTAATTATTTTTTTTTGCTTGAGTGGTCTTATTTTGATAGTAATAATGGTATTTGCTTATGCGTAATGCGTGTTTGGGTGTATGCAACAGTAAGGTGTGCGCGAGTTTGGGTGTATGCAACAGTGGCATCTGTGCCCCTGCTTGGGCACACTATTAGGATTTGGGGTGAGTGCGAGGTGGAGTCGGTGCAAGGTGGGGAGGGTGAAAAGTGCGGTGGGTGCAAGATGGGGTGCATGCAAAGTTTCTTTTGCATTTAAATAAGCTGGATTTAAGAAAAATTAATTTATCCTTGGTATATCTTAATCCATATTCGATTATTACTATCAAAACAAGACTACGTAAATGCTCAAGCATGGAAAAAATATATTAATTAAAACATTTTTTTTTTGCTAATTTTCAATTTTCTCAAGAACTAGAAGACATAAAATCATCTAGTTTTCAGTTTTAGATCAAAAACAAATAAGAGCAATGAATTCTAAGAAAAACAGTAGTAGAAAATCTTAAGGTTTTGAAAAATTACACTTTAAACCTTTTTTTTAATTTTTTTTTGTCCAAATTTTGAGTTTAAAACTATTTTTTTCAAAAACTATGCATAGTTTTGACTTGATTTAAAAACAGGCTAATAGACAAAAGTGTTGGCTTTAAAAAAAGGTATAATACTTAATTGTAAGTGTTACCGTTATTTTTTAATTATTTTTTTCCATTTAATGTACATATTTTTTTAAATTGCTCCTACCGCCTAAACGAGGGGAGATAGATAGTAAAAAATGCTTGTTTTTAACTTTTCTATACAAATCCGTCATTAAAATTTTTCGCCTAAGTTATCGTACTCTCCCCAAACCATCGTATCACTTTCAATGTGTTCCTCTCCTAACCGCGCAATAAAATCACCAATAAAATAAAAAAATGTGTCTATCAGTGGCGATGGCACCATATAAGTCGATTCCCATCGACTTACCTTTTGTAAATCTCAATATCAACAAACAAACTTCACGCAACATGTATATAAACAAATCATACAACAGCAACGCTTGTGACATCGACATTACTTTACAATAATTCAATCAACATGTATTTTCTTCTTTAAAGGTATGCCGGGTTATTATTTTATCCCTGAATAGAACAAAATTTGTTTTCTCTCCCGTTTTCTCTTCTACTTCTCGCTAGGCGCGTGCTTCTTTATTCAACCAACGCTTTCTTAAGCATAGAAATAACCCGATGTTCACCGACTTTCATCCGATGAATTTGTATGTATCTGAAAATTCACTTGCTTGTGCAAAAAACAAACAAGAGTGTTGGAAATGGAGAAATACGCATTGCGCAATGCGCATGTCAGGTCAGGTAGAGCCTAGCAAAGCAAAGCAATACGTTGACGCACTACACTTGTTATTCATTTTCATAGAGTAAACACAAATTCAACCATTCTGTATAGGAAAAAAGACAAACTTAACCCGTCTCTTATGGACTTATTTGATATTTTCCTTCATTCTCGGCGGATAAAGTTTATGAAGTTGGGGTTGCCACTTAAAGAAAATTGCGCAGTGGAATAATTTTTGGCAGAAAGTTACTGTAATTTTAGTTAAGTGGCACAAGTAGCCAAAATTAACTAGGCAAATTTTTTGTTGCACTCAATTGTTTTGGAGATATAATCATTTTTTATTCGTAAAATTTTTGAGATGACAACATTTTTCTCGATTTTGCGGCTTTGTATACAACTCCATCTCTTCGTCACCTTAAAGTTGTAGCACTCTATAATCATTTTAAGAATGATATGTTACGTGACACATTTCCACAAATTTTTTATGTATAAGTAGATTGTTTTTAACAACTCCGATAAGTGTTGCTTCAGTTGAGAGATCTTTTTCAGCAAGTACATTTAAGTACATTTCTGATATTTTTTCTAGTCGCTCATTTTTCTCCGACTTACCTTTAGAAATAAGTCACGCCTCGCCACTGGTGTCTATGGATATTTACACACGCATACCTATAGATGTATGAGAACATTAAAAACACAAATTTGTTTTTTTTTTACCGCAAACTATATTTTTCGGTTGCCAAAAAAACTTTTCTATAGGTATGAATAAAAGAAAGAAAAGAAGAAAATAGACAAAAATTTAATACTAATATTCAAAAAATGTTCGTGGTTACAATTTGCGAAGCAACGCGAGCACGGGTCGGATAGTTATTAATAATTTAGAAATGTACAAACGTTGTTACGTTCGTTATGCCTAGGGATAGGGATTGATTAATTGACATCATTAAGTTAAAACTGTCGTTTAGAAGTTAGACACAGGGTTCGGTTGAAAATAACACTTAGGTTCTTTGCAGTTTCGACGAACTCAATAGGAAAAGAGTTTAAAATGATAGGAGGGAAATATGAAAGGTCTAATTTACCCTTCAATATAACAACACATTTTGATTATTTATATTTGGGTTGAGCATTAAACCATTTTCGTTCGACTAGCGCATAATTTCTTCCAGATCTTCAAGGACGATGAAGTATGTTCGATAAGCCCCAACAAACAACTAATGTACAACTGAACATCAGCGTACAAAAGGATTCAACAGCTCATTGAAAAAGATTAAAAAAAGCAAAGGACCAAGAATAGATTGATTTGATGTTTATAAATGTTGGTTTCTAAGAAAACTATTTATTTGTTTTTAAATGATGTTTTCAAATACCTTAAAGTCCTAAGCTCAGATAAAATGTTCGCCTAGTTTTCAGTGTTTTTTTTTTAAACAGCAATTTAAAAAATTGTTGACCACAACTATCTCACTAAGCAATTACATTTTATTTCACACAATTAAGAATAAGGAACTGGTAGCTTTTTATACAAAATACTTTATACATATGTATATGTATGTATATAATTATATATATTGTATATTTACACATATTTATTTGGTTTCTACTGGAAATTTATTATAAAAATGCCAAAAGTTTACCATGAAACTTGTTTTATTTTACAAAATGAAAAAGATTTTATTTTGTAAGTGATGCTTTTTTTTTACCAATCCTTAAACTGTCAGCTGTCAAATTTAATTTTGTTTGGGAAGCTTTGATTCAATTACATACATTTGTATGTACATACTTACATACGTACATTTGTAAATGTCAGAATATTCAAATTTCGGAACTTAAAGTGTGCGTTAGTTCAGAACTTAAGTACAATAACGTGTTTTTTTTAGAAGTATGGTTTTTCAATCTGGCAATACTTTTTTGGAAGTTAGTTTTTTTGGAAGCTATCACTTCATTTATGTTCAGTTTGGTTTGCAATTAATGGATCGGTCCCAACGAACGCATCACCGCCGAACTATTTCTTATGTTGCTTTGGTTATTCGGCCATTCACTGCGGCAGCCTCTTGCCCGAAAATTTTTTTAAAACAGAATCGCAAACCCTTATCTTTATAATAAAGGTAGATTCCTGGCCATGACATTAAATTATAGACGCTTTATTACTCGTCTTAAAAACACACTCTTTTCATACTTTATTTTATTTAATGGCATTCCTGACTGCAGAGATGGATCTGATGAAACTCGTAAGTTGTGTGGTGAGAAAACTTATCCCACATCACCCACAAAAACACCAACTACCATTCCTGGACCTACAAGGCCGACAGAGAGGTAAAAATAAATATTTCTATGTGTAATTAATTCAATAATTATAATTAATTTGTTTTCCATTTAGACCTATTCAAGGCTGTAAGGCTCCAAATATTCCTAATTCTATACTTAAATACGAAACGGAACCAACAAAGATCATGAGACCTGGAGAACAAATACCTGATGGTACATCGATGATTTATGAATGTGTGGCTGGTTACTATCGTGAGGGACCTCAGTATAATTTATGTTTTGACTCAAAATGGTATTCAGTATTGAATGCAAGCTGTGTCAGTAAGTTTTAATGAATTTTTATGCAGTGCATTTTGAATTTCATCTATGTTTTGCTTTTACTCTTAGAATACTGTCCTTATAATAAGCTGAAGGGTGTTACATTCAAAGCTGTGTGTGAGAAAGATGGTATTCCTGTTGAATGTGATGAACGTATTAGACCTGGTACATCTGCAAGACTTTTCTGTAAACATAACTACCGTAAACCAGATCGAAATCTTCCTGATACATTTGTTTGCCAAGAGGATGGGCAATGGGATTATGAACCATTCCATTGCGAGCCTGTGTGTGGCAAAGAACTTTTGAAATGGACACCAATTTCTGTAAATGGAATTGAAAAAAATATAAGTTATGTGCCATGGCATGCAGGAATTTATCAAAATTTTGCTGGAAATAGATTTAAGCACATTTGTGGAGCTACCATAGTTAGTGCCAAGGTCTTAGTAACAGGTAAGAAACTATAAATATAAAGCTTCTTTTTTCTATTTTGGGATTTAAAGCACAAAATTGACTTTAAAACTTAATAGACGACAGAGAAAACTAGGTTTATAAGCTTTATAAGATCAGATTTATATTGGTTTCAACAACATACAGCTCTTATTTTTTGGTTAGGTTAAGAAGCCTGTTGACCAAAAAAGCCAACACACTTAACAATTGGTCCAATGTGATACCACATGGATCTGAAGGTGTACCTAAATCGTCAAAACTAACTATGAACCGTTTGAGACAGTAAATGTCGGAATTGTTAAAGATCAAACTACTTGATTATAAAACACTATGTTAAATTAAATTAAGTTAGCTTTTGTTCAAGTGTTCATATTTTAAGTTTTTTTCTAAATCACATATTTTCATTCAATAAACTCTACTCAACAAGTTCGGAGCTATAGTTGTTTGTATTATTTCCACTGCAATAGGTTATGGGCCCAGAGCAGGATGGATTTTCTGAAAACATCTCTTACCAAGCTAAATGCAGAAAACTACCAATTGTGGAAATATAAGCTTGAACTGATATTGAGGAGGCAAGGAGCATGGGAATGTGTTTCTAAGCCTGTACCGGAAACCCCAGACGATGCCTGGAAGAAGCTTGACGATGAGGCGATTGTGATCATTGGATTGTCCGTGGAAGATAGTCAACTCATGCTGATCAAGAAGTCCAAAACAGCACATGAGTCATGGGATGCTTTACGCAGTCACCATGAGAAGAATACTTTGGGAAGTAGCGTACGTCTTATGAGGAGTATCTGTGGAATGAAATTTTCCATGGATCGCAGCATTGCAGAGCATATTATGGAAATGAAACTATTGTTCGAGAAGTTGGAAGCTATAGGTGAGGAATTTTCTGAGCGTTGGCTCGTGGCTATGTTACTAAGCAGTCTTCCCTCCTCCTTCGATACGTTGGTGACGGCCTTGGAAGCTCGTAAGATGGAAGAATTGACACTTAAGGTTGTCGAAGCTAGCCTAATCGATGAATACCAGCGTCAATCACACCAATTTTCAGAAAATAATTCAGCTTTGAAGTCATCTGCAAGTCCAGAAGAACGCAACAGAAAGGTTTGTCATCATTGCAAGGCTAAAGGACATATCAAGAAGGATTGCTGGAAGCTGAAGAAGTTGAGGCAAAACAACCAAGTTAAACAAGCTCAAGAAAACAATGTAGTCAAAATTGGTAACTATTGCTTTTCTTCGGCTAACGATAAGAACTTTTGGGTTGTTGATTCCGGAGCCACCTGTCACATCAGCGCACGAGAATCCGATTTTGCCATCATAGATAAGTCCGTTTGTGAAAAAGTGACCGTGGCGAATGGACAATCTGTTGTTTCCAGCGGCAAAGGACTTTGTCGTTTTACTATTTGCAACAGCAAAGGTGAAGAGGTGATCGTCGACGTGAAGGATGTACTATTCATTCCTTCGTTTCATGGAAATCTTCTTTCTGTCATAAAAATGCTAAGGATGGGATTCAAACTACTATTTTCTGACGCAAGTTGCAGTATCCAGACATTGACCGGAAAAGAAATTGGGGTAGCTGATTCATTTAATGGGCTGTTCCGACTACGTCAACCTTCCAATGCAAAGGCCCTGTTTGTGGAATGTATGTCACAGAATTGTCAGCACTATTGGCACAAAATCTTTGGTCATCGGGATATCGATGCAGTGAAAATGATGCAACATGGAAAGACGGTAAGCGATTTTCATATAACTGATTGTGGTGTAAGAAAAAATTGCGAGATTTGCATTCAATGTAAAATGAGTAGGAAGCCGTTTAACAGACAGTCTGAATCAAAATCCAAGCGTGTGTTAGATTTAGTTCACACGGATATTTGCGGTCCTATGCAAACGATGACACCAGGTAAAAAACGATATTTTCTTACCTTCATAGACGATTATAGCCGCTTCACAGTAGTGTATCTACTTCACGATAAATCCGAAGTTTTCGACAAACTCAAAATTTATCTCGAGCTAGTCAAAGTTGGAGTTGCAAAAAGCAAACATGTGTGTCACTTTCCTCCACAGAAGCCTAGTTTATTGCATTATCCGATGCATGCAAGGAAGCTATCTGGATTCGTGAGCTACTCGATGATATGAAATTTCGACAAACTTCACCAACCGTCATATTTGAAGATAACCAGAGTTGTCTACGTTTAATAAAAGAGCAGAAACTAAGTAACAGGACCAAGCATATCGACACTAAAATTAATTTCGTCAAGGACCACGTTGATAAAAACCATATTATATGCACTTACTGTCCCAGTGAAGAAATGATAGCCGATATGTTTACCAAACCACTGTCTTCTTCAAAAATCGAGAAATTCAGAAAAAAAGCTGGAGTACAATGCGTTTGAGGAAGGGTGTCAAAGATCAAACTACTTGATTATAAAACACTATGTTAAATTAAATTAAGTTAGCTTTTGTTCAAGTGTTCATATTTTAAGTTTTTTTCTAAATCACATATTTTCATTCAATAAACTCTACTCAACAAGTTCGGAGCTATAGTTGTTTGTATTATTTCCACTGCAATAGGAATTTCCTTTCCCACTGCTCTCGAAAAACTTTATTAATTTGAATAATGAAATTTCAGACAATTTGTATTCATTTAATTTAAAAAAGACTGATTTTATTAAACTATTCATTCTATCACTATCCATTTTATCACAAGTAGATTGGTCTCGTTTGAATAATTGCTTAAATTTTAACTCTATGGTCTTTGAATTTAATTGTATTATTATTGATTGGGAATTTTTAAGTAAAATAGTGAAAGAAAATACCAAAGGGTATTTTTGGAAGTTTATAAATAATAAAATAAAATCTAGTCCTTACCCGTCTGTTCTAAACCTCAACGTCCGTAATTGAGTCTTTCAAAATGCCTTCAATAGTGGTACTTTTAACTGTGGTACTTTAAGCTGTGATACCATAAATTGTGATGCTTTAATTTGTGATAAATCTGTCAGACTTTGATCAATTGAAATCTTTCAGATACTTTGACTGATATAAACTTTGATATTATGCTGACACCATTGCAAAGCTTATATCTAATCTTGACGATACTTGTATACCAGGTCCTGATGGTATACCATCTTCTATTTTGAAAAACCTGTAAGTCATCTGTTGTTTTTAATTTTTTAATTTTTCAAAGCTTCATTTCAAAGCATTTGATGGAGTTTGGCACCAAGCTCTCTTATCGAAAATGTGTGCTTCTGGTATTGATGAATCTGCTTCAAAAACTCAATGCTGTTTCCTGTCGTTAAAGCGTAACCCACATCGGCATCGGGGGATGCCACTATCCATGAGTGGCACTTTCATCGAGGAAACTAATCATAACTTCCAGTGCTCGGTATGTGTGTAAAAGATCACCTCTTATGGAATGATCACATATTTGATATTGCCAAAATGGTGCTAGGTGCTAAAGAGTTCTCCAAATCTTGAATAAATTTGGACAGGTGCCCCCAAAACAAGTTAAAGTCTTTTGGATTGGATCCAAAAACGAGCTTTGAAAATGATAGGCGATAGAAATATAACCGAAACATTTACATTACTCGAACACAGTCGCAATGTTTCATGCCTTTCGTTATTTTACCGATATTTGTACAAACAATATTCTGTTGAATTAGCAAGTTGTATTCCCGTACTCAAACAATTCTGCCGTAATATTCGCACTTCCAGGTATGCTCATCAGTTTATCCTTGAGCTGAATTTCTTTAACCACTTATCAAGAATTTGATATAGATAGATATATAATTTATGATACATACAAATCAGAATGGTTCTTAATGGAACCGGCTAAAAACTATATTGACTCATTTGAAAGCAAAAAACAATTGGACTGTATTTTTACAGCCTTCAGTAAGGCGTTTGACAAACTCTCACATCCGGTCTTGCTTGTCAATTTAAGGCAGCTGGTGGTACTTTTCAATGGTTGTGAATCAAACAAGTTCAAAGTTAACTCTGGAATTCCACAAGGTAGTCATTAAGGCCATTTTTAAAACTGTTTCAAGCTCTAGAAGAGTTGCAATGTAATCTTAACCCGTTTGTTGATAGGTGTGTTACTGTGTTAGTAACTATCTGCTTCTAAACGTTGATAAATGTAAAACTATGAGCTTTACGAGGAAGCTTTCTGCGAATTCTTTTAATCATATGTTTGCCGGACCATCATTATTTTGTGTTAATGAAATGTCAGTCGTTGGTGTGTTATTGAATGGAAAATTGAAATTTTCGGCACCCATTAACTCAATAACTAATAAGGCTAACTCAATCCTTATTTGGATTAAGAGGTAATCGAAAAAATTATAAAGCAGCTTGTAATAACATTTGTTCACCCGATTCTCGAATGTGCTTGTCAGGTCTGTTCACCAAATTATACTTGTGATGAATCTAGACTAGAGCTGGTGGAAAAAAGGTTCCTGAGTTTTACGATCTTTCGCTGACGATTCTTGAGAGTAAACTTTTTTATATATGTTTTGTGTTTATTGTTTAATTAATAAATGGAAATATTGACTCTTTGCATCTTATGTCTTGTATCAACTTTAATATTTCCCAAAGAAACCTGAGGAAAGTCTCCTTTGAACAGCATTTTAAAATTATTTATTTACTTTAATTTTAAATATATCAACTTGTTTGGCCATATCAAGTAAACTTGAACCAACTATTTTTGACAATTACTCGTGTACATAAAAAGCAAACAAACTCTGTAAAGCTAGTACTTATGTAGATGATTTAAATAAATAAACTTATATAAATAAATGTAATAATTACAACAACTGTAGTGTTTGTGATTTAAATCGCTTTATTTTATTATATTTATAACTTAAATCTTTTTTTTTACTTAATTAATTATATTGCATTAATTTATATTGAATTAAAACATCTTACTCTAATTATCAAACATTGTAAACTTTACCCTATGAAGTGTTTCTTATTGTTTTTTTGCTACTCGGATTAGGAGATAATCCCTTTCTACAATTGTTTTTAACTTATGTATATTTGAAATCAATGCTAAATGATATCATAAAACGGTTTTGCCATCTGCAATGCACCAAAATTGTATGTACTTGTACATAATGTACAATGTATATAATGTTAGATTTTGTTTCTCGCATTTATGTAAATCGATTATGATTGTAAGAAAACTTGAATTGTTCTCTTTTGAATTCGATCACCAAGCTGGTAAGATCTCTAAAGATCTTGGTAAGAAAAATAAAATTTGTAATATTGATTGATTGTGTTCTTCACTATTTAGTTATTTATTTTATTAAAATCAAAATCATGTAGGATACATCTAAATTTGTGTATTATTTTCTAACTTCTAGCTGCACATTGCTTCTGGGATTTTGCGAATCAAAAGGCTTTTGACAAATCATATTTCACTGTTGGAGCTGGAAAGTATTTTCGTGATTATCATGCCAATGAAACCAATGCTGAATTCAAAAACATATCCGAAATTGCTATTCCCCCAGAGTAAGTTATTTTTATTTCTTTGGTATTTTTGAATTCTTGAAATAATTGATTTGTCGTTTTACAGTTTTAGTGGCGATATCGAGAACTTCAAGGGTGACATTGCTGTAATTGTTTTGACGAATTTTCTTACATTAAGTCCCTTCATTGCACCTGCTTGCATAGATTGGCAACAAACTAAAGCAATTAAAAGTAATATCTATGGACAAGTTCCAGGCTGGGGAATTGATAATAGCGGAGATTTTAGTAAAGTTCTAAGAACTATTGATGTCCCATCGACTAGCTATGCCGATTGCTTAGATAAAGTTGGTAAATATTTGGCCAGCGCTGTGTCCAATGATACATTTTGTGTTATCAATACTTCGGGATTAGCTGTATGCGATGGGGATAGTGGAGGAGGTTTTATAGTGAAAACTCCCGTGAATGGAGAATATATAAATTATTTGTGGGGTGTTGTTAATGGGGGTCTACCACAAGGTAATAAGTGTTCAGAATTCATATTTGTAAGTTACACGAATATTCAATATTTTGAGTCGCTTATTATGTCACGAATGAACTCAAATCGACCGAAATAAAACCAAATTTGACTTTTCTAAAGTAGAACTGGTTGATATTTTAGGTATTAAGTAAGTGTGCCTAGGTTATATTCGATTAAGTGATAAAATAAAATATTGACTTTTAAACAGATTTGTAACGTTTCAATTTAATAATTTCCGTTTGACGTAATTTTTCAATTTAATACCATTTATAATTTGAAAATGTTTTAATTTTTCGACATATCTAAATCTAAGGTTTTATGTTCGTACAATCGTTCGTCAATGCACTTTATTTTTTTTGGTAATAACATCATGATGTGCATAAGGATTTCAGGATTTCAACATACATATGTACATACATAATGTATGTAACTCAGTAGGTGTTTTTTTTTATGCTTTCAAACTAAAATGAAATTTTATTTCAGAGATTAAAACGAAAAATAGAATTGATTTGATTTTGAAAAAGACTATAACTCGAAAAAAATTGGGAAAGAATGTTTTCCAAATAAATAATTTGAACAACAAAAAGTGACGCAAAAATTTGTTTCTTCGCTCCTTTTTTTTTCAATATTAAATAAAGAAAAATACTGCTAAAAATTTGTTTCTAACATCTGTTAAAATTTTAAGAAAAACTAATTAAAAAACCTTGGTACTAAAAATATACACTTATTTTAACTGTAACAAATTATTTTTCGACTTAAATATGTTGAGAACGAACAATAATACTAACTGAATTAGGGAATATGAATTTATCAAACGTTTCAGATAACTGGATAGAAGAAACTTAAGTTATTGAATGCGAAACAAAATAAAAGACGGTGATTTTTAAAGAAACTAATAAGAAGCAACCAGCATGGGTCGCAACCCAACCTCTTCTTTCAAGTGGAAAATCTTTAACTAAAACTTCTTTGGAATTCAATAAACAAAAAAGTGTACGTAAAACCACGTCGTCCTCGGTTCAAACGCTAGTTCACAATGACACTCCTTATGTAAGCTCGATTAATAAAGCCAATTTGCTACCAGCAAATTTTGCTGTTAACTCAACACTGTCAGAGAATGTCGATAACGATTTTATGGGACACATTTTCTTTCGCAACCGTGCAATTGCAATTGAAATACACAAATCCGCCGGCCTGGACAATATAAAGTGTTCTTCAACACTTCAACGCTGGTAAAAACACTGCGTAAGCTTTTCCATCTTTTCTACTCGACAGGTCTCTTTCCTTGCCATGAAAAACAGAATTTGTCTAGCCTGCCCCTTAAAAAGGCGATTCGCCCCCCGCTGTCTAATTGCACTCACATCCCTTTTTTCCAAGGTCATGGAAACGCTGACTAATTATCAGCCTTAGAAATATCTCCAAAAACAAAAGCTTTTTAATGACAATGAAAGTATCGCTACAATAGTACCTACCGACCTAAGTTTTGAATATAAAGCCACGTTAAGTTAAAGATGATTATACATTTTTTGATAACTATTACCTATCCTATACTTGTTTTTATACACAATTTGTCAATTCCTTATTAGTATAGGAAAAGAGATAAACAAATTTCGTAAAACTTTCTAAGTGAAGCAATAAATTACTCCGAAAATATAAAAATTTTCTTTGAACACATTTAAGCTGATTTATAGATTTTTTCAATTTAAGGTTTCATTTCGATATTGAAAGAACCAATACGAATGCAACAGCATATCCTTACCATGAGCAATTTACACATTTGTTACTGTACGTCCATGATAAATTAACGAATTTATCTTTAAGGTCTTGAATTGAAAAATTTGTCACAGAGGAAAGTGTCTAAAAGTATTAAGTCAAAAGATCAAGGAAGCAAATTGCTTTTTCTTCGTAAAACTGCTAACTTAACCTGTAAAATGTTGACTTCTTTATAATTGAATTTGTTTTGTAAGCATTTATCATTCTATTTTCAAAAATGGCGTAGTTTTTACTTGTAAACTGTCCAATGATGACATTCTCAAAAGTGAAAGCTGTGGGAGGCTATTTAAAATGAAACCTCTGATTGGAAAAACCCATTATATAAAACAAAAGTTGCCAAAGACCATGGGTAAAGTATTTTTTTTTAATATATTTTATTAAGAAACCAAGGAAGCACTTCCATATTAAAAAAAAAAAAACATTATTTCTTTTTTTCATTGTGTTTAATATATTTTTTTTTAAATAATTACGCCCTCGCTGTACATAAAATAGTTCTTAGGTTGTTATAGCTCTCCAAAGTAATTCTTTTCATCAATTTGAAGGTTTGAACCTGTTTTTGTTTGGTTAATGCCAAGACTTTTCATGAATATCAGGCAAACTTCCAGATCTATTAACCATCACAAAACTTTTCGAGATTCTGTAGTTTTTAAGAATTGATTAATATTGTTCGGATTTGGGTGTTCTCACTCGCCCCCTTTTAACTAATTTTTTTCCACTTCAAATCAATGATAATTTTTAGTGTTCCAGAACGTAAAAATAAAACACTGCTCGAAATTCAGCTGTATTGTAATATTATTGAATAACTATAGGCTGAGAAAGATAGGATTTAAAATCCAAATAGGAAGCGGTCCTAAAATCCCAATATAAACTTTTTGAAAAAGGTTTTTTTTTCAAGCACTAAACAATTGAACATTAAAATCAATTTTCCTGAAAAAAAACACCTTTTAATCTTCAATACCTACATGAATCAATTTGATTGTAGCGAATAATCAAATCAGAGGGGAAGGTTTCTAGTAGAAGTTTAACAACTTTCCCTACCGTTCATAAAAAACACCCTTTTACATCAGATATTTTTATGAACTCTCTTGATTCTTATTAACTTCCCATAGGAAGGTATTGTAATGGGTCCGATTTGTCGAATTGAAAATTTTGACATTTCCCGACGTTTCAAGGTCCATAGAGTCGAAATAAAAGATTTTTAGAGAGATGTCTGTGCGTGCGTGTGTACGTACGTTTGTACGTCCGTACGTCCGTACGTTCGCGACGTTTTTTTCGTCGTTCATAGCTCAAGAACCAGGAGATATATCGACTTCAAATAAATTTTATTATACAGATAATAATACAGAAAGAAGCAGAAAGGACTCTCAACAAAATTGCGCTGGTGATTTTTTTACCATAGCGATTTCAAAAAAAGTTGAACATTTTAGTTAACCCAAATATCTCACGAACTAATAACGACTTGAATTAAATTATATATTATATATTGTAACGTGATTATGAACAAGTATATTTTTGGAAAAAAAAACAATTAACGGGTTTTTATAAACCAAAAAACTGAAACAAAATAATTGTCATTCGAATATTTTACGAACAAAAAATGATTTTATCTCCAAAATAATTTTATTCAACAAAAAATAACGTTTTTGACAGTTTTTTTATACAAAAAAATGAAAACCTAAAAATAATTACTAAAAGTTCGTAAGAATTTTCGACTAAAATATCTTTTCAAAAATTGAGATATTGGCTTCAAATTAATTTTGTCTTACAAAATTATTGTTTTCAACATTCGGTAAAATTTTGAGAAAAATCGAAATGAGAGTTTTTTTTACAAAACATAAAAACCTAAAAAAAACATTGGTAAAAGTTGGTAAAAATTGATTTTCGACTCAAATATCTTTTCAAAAACTTGAGATTATGGCTTTAACCTAATTGTGTCTTATACGGAATATCGTTTTCAACATTTTGTAAAATTTTGAGAAAAATCAAATTGACAGTTTTTTTTTACAAAAAATAAAAACTTAAAAAATGGTTATCTTTTCAAAAATTAAAAATATTGGCTTCAAACTAATTTTATCTCACAGAAAATATTGTTTTCGACATTCAGTACTTTTTTTTTAAATCCAACAGTCCGTTTTTTCATAAGAAAATAAAATCTACAAAAAATAGTACGGAAATTTGGTAAAAATTGATGTTCGGTTCTCGATATCTCGTGAATAATAAAAGATATTGACTAATTTCATTCATCCAATTTGAATTTGTTTTTATAAGAAATAAAAACTTTCAAGAAATACTACTAAAATTAGTAAAAATTGGTTTTCAACTAAAAAAAATGAAATCAAACTATTTCATAATATGCAAAATATTGCTGGTAATTTTGATTTTTTTTGAAAACCTTCATACCATTTAAGCAATATAAATCGACAAACGGAATGGGAAGTTATCAGTGTGGGTCGCCTGCCTCTTTTTTTGACCTTATAGTGGTTATTTTATCTATTATTCCCAAACTAAAAATGTTCCCTGGCTATATTTTAAAATGTCATATTCAGGTTGGGAGAATTTGTAAATTCTATTATTGTTAATTAACAAGCTATTTCATTTCATCTACATTTTAAATAATAAAACCACAAGATATAAAATTCAATTCTCCATTACATCAAAATGTCACCCATGTTCTTATAAATGACAGATGTCATGACTCCATTAAGTACCGTATTCTCGTATATACAAGACATTTGGGATTTATTCGATCAATCATTGACTTTTATTTTATTTTCAAAAGAACATAAATCAAAACATTCTTTATTCATCAGAATGCAATATACTCGTATGTACCTACATTGACTTAATTTGCGTCTTCGAAGGTCCTTGAAATAAGACTTTTTCTTAGTGTTTTTTACTCCTTTTTTTTATTTCGCTTCAAATAAAAGCTTTAAATAAATAAATAAAATTTTTTTCAAAGTTCTGTTTCTCCTTTTAAAAGGTCTATAACGGGTGGTTTTTTATAAGAGCTTAAGAACTAAATAAAACTATTTTAAGACAAAAATGTTGTTGAAATTATTTTTTTAACTTCGCATAGGAAGTTATTGTACTCGGTCCAATTTGTCGAATTGAAAATTTTGACATTTCTCCACGTCCCAAGATTCTAAATAAAAATTTTTTGGAGGGAGTTTGAGAAAAATCGAATTGATAATTTTTTTTTATTAAAAATAATAATCTACAAAAAAAACATTTAAAAAAGTTGTTAAAAATTGATTTTTGACTCAAATATCTTTTCAAAAAATTGAGATTATGGCTTCAAATTAATTGTATCTTATAAGAAGTATTGTTTTTAACATTCGAAAAAGATTTGAGAAAAATCGAATTGAAAATTTTTTTGCAAAAAATAAAAACCTAAAAAAAACATTACTAAAAGTCGGTAAAAATTTACTTTCGACTCAAACATCTTTTCAAAAACTTAAAATATTGGCAAGAGTACGATAACTTAGGCGACAAGATATAATAACGGTTTTTGGTAGAGGGGCTTAATACAAGCATTTTTTACTATGGGAGGGGGGGTCTATCTCCCCCCGTTTAGGCGGTAGGGGCAATTTAAAAAAATTGTTATTTAAAATGAAAAAAATTAATTAAAAAATAACGGTAATACTTACAATTAAGTATCATACCTTTTTTTAAAGCCAATATTCTGTTTTATTAGCCAGTTTTTAATTCAAGTCAAAACTATGCGTAGTTTTTGAAAAATTTAATTTTAAACTCAAAATTTGAGTAAAAAAAGTTAAAAAAAGGTTTAAAGTGTAACTTTTTCAATACTTCAAGATTATCTACCATTGTTTTTATTTCAAAATTTATTGCTCTTATTTGTTTTTGATCAAAAACTGAAAACTAGATGATTTTATGTCTTTTAGTTTTTGAGAAAATTGAAAATAAAAATTTAATTTTAAACTCAAAATTTGAGTAAAAAAAGTTAAAAAAAGGTTTAAAGTTTAACTTTTTCAATACTTCAAGATTATCTACCATTGTTTTTATTTCAGAATTTATTGCTGTTATTTGTTTTTGATCAAAAACTGAAAACTAGATGATTTTATGTCTTCTAGTTTTTGAGAAAATTGAAAATAACCACAACTACTATTTTAATTTACTTCTTTTTTTTTGCTTGAGTGGTCTTATTTTGATAGTAACAATGGTAGGTGCGAGTTTGGGTGTATGAAACAGTAAAGTGTGTGCGAGTTTGGGTGTATGCCCCCCTGCTTGGGCACACTATAGGATTTGGGGTGGGTGCGAGGTGGAGTGGGTGCAAGGTTGGGTGGGTGAAAGGTGCGGTGGGTGCAAGATGGGGTGCATGCAAAGTTTCTTTTGCATTTAAATAAGCTGGATTTAAGAAAAATTAATTTATCCTTGGTATATCTTAATCCATATTCGATTATTACTATCAAAATAAGACTACGTAAATACTCAAGCAAGGAAAAAATAATTTAATTAAAAGATTTTTTTTTTTGCTAATTTTCAATTTTCTCAAGAACTAGAAGACATAAAATCATCTAGTTTTCAGTTTTAATTCAAAAACAAATAAGAGCAATGAATTCTAAAAAAAACAGTAGTAGATAATCTTAAGGTTTTGAAAAATTACACTTTAAACCTTATTTTTAACTTTTTTTTGTCCAAATTTTGAGTTTAAAACTATTTTTTTCAAAAACTATGCATAGTTTTGACTTGATTTAAAAACAGGCTAATAGACAAAAGTGTTGGCTTTAAAAAAAGGTATAATACTTAATTGTAAGTATTACCGTTATTTTTTAATTATTTTTTTTCCATTTAATGTACATATTTTTTAAATTGCCCCTACCGCCTAAACGGGGGCAGATAGACCCCCCCTCCCATAGTAAAAAACTGTAACTGTTCTATACAAATCCGTCATTAAACTTTGTCGCCTAAGTTATCGTACTCTCCCCAAAATATTGCCTTCAAACTAATTTCATCTCACAAAAAATATTGTTTTCAACATTCATTAAATTTTTTACAAAAATCCAACAGCCAATTTTTTCATAAAAAAATAAAATCTACTAGAAATAGTACGCAGAAGCTACTAAAATGGAAAGTTATCAGTGTGGGTCGGAACCCAGTCTTTTTTTTATTAATACAATCTGACAGATTATTTTTTTTTATGTCTTCCAGCATATGTCCCCTGTGGATTCAAGTCCATTCGATCTGTCAAACTTATCATTACTCTGTTTATGGTTGATGTCATTTAACCATAAATGAGCTTCTTTGCTAAAAACATTGATAAAGTGTAAAATAGATGAAGTGCCCTATGAACATATTTGTTTTTAAAGTACATTTCCACAATTTGGAAGCATTGTTCTGTCATCAAACGATTCAAGATGAATTATTAAACCTTGCTCAACAGAAATGTCAACACAGTTCTCAACTGTCAAACATCAGAACTTCTCCTGCAGCTGTAAAAACACCCTGTATGTTTATTTATTCATCTAGTATTACTTTTTCTAACAAAAATACATAAATAAACATTAAATTAACCTTAAATGATATTTAATGTCACCTTCCACACCAATTATTCTATAATTATTTGTTCTGTATTTAATGAAATCTTTCAACTGGATATATCATTATTTTTTCCTGATTTATCCATTTGTCACAAATTAAAATTCCCATATCGCCATAATATAATTTTCTTGTACACATTTTTGTTGTTCTTGTTCACATTAAGCGATACCCTATGTATGTATATGTACATAAAGATACATATAACGTACAATTTTATGTCATAAATTCTTTGAGTTCATGTACAGTACATAGCTATAGTGTGTTTTTTTTGAAATTCCGTTGTTATATAAAATGTCCTTATTTTTTTGCAATTTACCTTCGGTTGAGTTGTTTTAAATTCTTTGTTGAACTCTTACTCCCGTGGAAAATCTGCAAGGTTTCATATACTTTTTATGACAAACTTTTTACTCACGAAGTGAAATAATGTGAAATGTTGGTTTTAGTGTTCTTTTTTATTTTATTTTGCAATTTACTCAAGCAAACCGGAAACCAATAAAACAAAGAACGATTATTTTTTGAATTTATGGTTGGTGGAATTCTTAAAGGTAAAACGAAAGGTTATTAATTTTGTAGCTGTTGTAAATATCTTCAAATCGAAATTCTCAGTTGAGTGTAACAACAAAAAATTAATATAAGCAATTAATATAAGTATAAAATTATAATTTTTACTGAAGAACTTTTTATGTAAGCGCAGTCAAAGTAGGTAAATAACCGATATCTAATATAGTTAAGAGAACATTATTTGCAAAAACACCTCAATTCAATCATCCACATCAAAACCACGAGCAATGTGAGGACATTTCAAGGACATTTTTATGGATTCAGGTGACTAATTACTCACTCTTTGTCACGCAACTGGAAAGTAGTACAATAATATTTTAATTTTTTGTTGCTCTTAATATTTTGGTAGCAAACATGAGTTGAATGTTTTATGACTGACTTTTCATGTTTTTGGATAGCGATGACGCTTTGGAAATGTTTTAATTCTTTTCTAGTGAAATGTGTTTTTTTTAGAGGTATTTATATATGTACATACATTTAAAATGGAAATACGCAATAATGTTTTTTTTTTAATTTCCAATTTGTCCAATTTGTAATCACTTTTTCCAACATTTTCGGCAATTGTCAATAACGCGGCAAATATTATCCTCCAAGTTGTCAATCGTTTCAGCATTATAATATAGGCGTAGTGACAGTTGAGAAGCGTTTCCTTCAATAAATCAATAGTTGTAGCACGAGCTGTGTGACATGTTGCGTACTCGTCTTGTTGAAACTACAGCTCCTGCACACCAAAGGTGTTCAGTTGATGAACGAAAAAGTCAGTAATCATGGCTCTATAGCGGTCACCATTGATTGTAACGTTCTGGCCAGCATTGTTTTTAAAGAAGTACGCACCAATTACTACGCGAATCCAGAAAGCACTCCAAATACTCAGTTTTTGTGGATGTAACGGTGTCTTAACATACACTTGAGGATTACCATCACTCCAAATACGGGAGTTTTGTTTATTTACGTATCCATTCAACCAAAAGTGAGCTCCATCGCTAAACAAAATTTGATTATAAAAATTGGGACCAAGGGCATTCTTGTTTTGGGACCATTCACCGAATTTTGGAAGCGTTTTGTGCAGGCGTCAATCTATTTTTGCCAAAACAAACTAAAAATAAATCACTTGACAGCGCACAAAATGGCTGCTAGTTAAAATAGTGTGACCAACTTAATGTTCTATATACTTCTAGAAAAACACCCGTTGTAAATATAATAATTTATATCGTATCACGGCTTTATAAGTTAAAAAAAAAAACATTACCATTTATTACACTTGTCGGCAAGTTGTTTCTCCTGGAAATCAAATTTAACTTTACCGACGTTTGTTGATGGACTTAATTTAAATTTGAATCTTAAATCAGACTATCACGTTAGGTTTTTAACATATAACTTAATACTAGCCTCGAAAAGTTATCTATCCTATTCTTAAAAGAAATAGGCTAAATTGTTTGAAAGTAATTTATCTTTTCACATTAACTTTTTGAAATAAGTTTATTGAAAAAATATGTATAAAGTATGTTGAAAGCGTTTTTTTTTTTTAATTTAAAGATGATTGTTAAAATCAGAACTTGGAATCAGCACAGAAAATTTACTCCAAAACGTAATTTTTAAAACTGTGAACTCATTGGATTTAAAGTTTCTCAAAACTTTACATAGATATAAATTAGAATTTCGGGAAAACTAAGTGAAATAATATAATGATGTGTAAACTGTATCTAAAAGACAAAGATTTTTACCATGAATAATCATTATACAATTTGTTATTAAGAACCATGTTCTGTTTTACAAGCCTTAAAAACACCTTTTTTGGTTTTCTTTGACATATTTCAAAAACCTTATGTGATAGAAAAATTATAAGGTAAGATTTGAATTTTGGACAACTCAATCCTTTAAAAAGTTTTGTTTTATTTGTTGGACGAGAAAAGAAACTTAATTTTGCCGACAAGTGAACAAGTAGCTCCTGTGGCTGACTTTTCAAAACCGCATTCTGTCACTCCGATTTTCCAATATCTTTTTGATGGTTTGCTTATTGTAGTAAGCATAACATCGGCCCTTCTCGGTTTCCTACAAAAAAAAGTAAAAAGGGGTCAAATCACTGCTCCAAGGTGGTCAATAGTCATCGCCAAGACGTCTGATAAAAGGATTGGGGATTTTTGGTGCCCCAAAGATCGATTGTGATATCGTTTAAATCCATATCTTCTATCGGGTGATTTTTTAAGAGCTTGAGAACTTTTAAAAAAAAAAAAACGCCTTAAATTTTTCAAAATCTCATCGATTCTTTATTTGAAACGTTAGATTGGTCCATGACATTTACTTTTTGAAGATAATTTCATTTAAATGTTGACCGCGGCTGCGTCTTAGGTGGTCCATTCGGAAAGTCCAATTTTGGGTAACTTTTTCGAGCATTTCGGCCGGAATAGCCCGAATTTCTTCGGAAATGTTGTCTTCCAAAGCTGGAATAGTTGCTGGCTTATTTGTGTAGACTTTAGACTTGACGTAGCCCCACAAAAAATAGTCTAAAGGCGTCAAATCGCATGATCTTGGTGGCCAACTTACCGGTCCATTCCTTGAGATGAATTGTTCTCCGAAGTTTTCCCTCAAAATGGCATTGAACGATAGCGATCGCCATTCACCGTAACGTTGCGTCCAACAGCATCTTTGAAAAAATACGGTCCAATGATTCCACCAGCGTACAAATCACACCAAACAGTGCATTTTTCGGGATGCATGGGCAGTTCTTGAACGGCTTCTGGTTGCTCTTCACACCAAATGCGGCAATTTTGCTTATTTACGTAGCCATTCAACCAGAAATGAGCCTCATCGCTGAACAAAATTTGTCGATAAACACATTTCGAACCGAACACTGATTTTGGTAATAAAATTCAATAATTTGCAAGCGTTGCTCGTTAGTAAGTCTATTCATGATGAAATGTCAAAGCATACTGAGCATCTTTCTCTTTGACACCATGTCTGAAATCCCGCGTGATCTGTCAAATACTAATGCCATATTACTCTAGTGTTTTATTTGTGAAATAATAAAACACTAGAGTAATATGGCTCCGTACCACCAAACGTTGACCGAAGCTTTTGTTCTCATTCTCATTTTCGAAAAAAAAAATATTCCAATTGTTTCAATACTCCACAATCCCCACCGAAAATAAATAAAAGTAATGTTTTTAAAGTCTTATTCAATTTTATTTTTCCTTAAAAAATGAATATTCAATGTTTTACAGAAAAAAAAAATTAAAAATGAAAAAAATTGCAGCTGACGTGGAAAACAGTATAGTTTCTCTACTTGAAGAAGGGATATCTTCAAGAAAAATTGCTGAGAGAATGAAAGTCTGTCAACGCACTGTTCTTTTGGTAAAAAAAAAATGAAAAATGTGCATTGCAGATGCAATCCCCCAGGCCGACCGCGAATGCTTAGTGATGGTGATGCGCAGTGAATAGAACGCTTAATACAGAAAAAAGACTGCAAGACGCCAAAATCAGCAGCCAAAATGATTAAGAAGGACGTCAGTGAATGGACAGCTGGAAGAGCCCTAAACAGGATTGGTTTAGTAGCAGCTGTTAAACAGAAAAAAACCAGCACTGTCTAATAAATATGTGAAAGCACGACTTAAATTCTGCAAATCCCACAAAAACTTGAGTGTTGAAGATTGAAAACGGGTGGTTTGGTCAGACGAGACTAAAACTAATCGATTCCAGTCAGATGGTAAAGAATATTTTTGGCATCGGCAGAATGAAACTCTCCAGAAGCATCAGGTGAACGAAACCATGAAGCATGCGGAGTGGCAGCTTAATGGTGTGGGGATGTTTTACATGGTGAAACGTCGGTCCGCTGCGCTGATCAGAATCGAAGGTTTAATGAAGAAGGAACAATACCTTTCTATTCTGCGTAACAACTTACCAGATTTTGTTCAGCAATGCACATACCCCAATGAGGAGATCATTTTTCAACAAGATGGGGATCCAAAGCACACTGCAAGAATTGTCCAGAGCTGGCTTGGGGAACAGTTATTTCAAACCATGAAGTGGCCAGCGCAAAGTCCGGATTTAAACCCGATCGAGAACTTGTTGGCGATTCTTAAAAGACGCTTGGCATCTTATGATAATCCTCCACGAAACTTGAACGACTTATGGGAACGAGTACAGGAGCAGTGGTCACACATGCTCATAGTGAAAATTTGGTTGAGAGTATACCAAGAAGAGTCAGAGGTGTCATAAAAAAAAGGCTTGTGGACCAAATACTAAAAAGGCACTGGACAAAAAATATTAAGAATTGGGCAAAAATTGAGTAAATGGGAGTTGCCATTAATAATGATTTTTTTAACGGTTATAATTGAAGCAATGTTTAAGTTTTTTTGTTAAGTTGTCAATTAAGAACCAAGCTTTATAATAAAATTAATTTGATTAAGTTTTTTTGTAAAACGCATAAAATTCTTTCCTTTTGTTTCATTTTACTAAAACATGTACTAATTTTGGTCGCCACTGTATGTACATACATATGTATGTATATTATATTATTTTCAAATATTTCACGCTATTTTCTAAAATCTTTTGATTTTTCGTCTAGCAACGAGCAACACAATTGCGATGTTTGACATTTGAGGTTGGATTCGAAAAATGTAGGTCTGTTTGGTTACTCAAACTTAGTACAACGTCGTACGTCACGTCGCACAACGGTTCACAAATTCCTGTTTGTTAACTCAAGAAATTTGCAACAATAGAGCACAACGAGAAAGTAAAAATTGTCCCCTCCATTAAAAAACTTGCAAATTTCTTCTGATTCAAGAATTTCTGAGTGCAAGGAGTTTTACAACTGTCAAAATCAGCAATTGCCATCTCTGTCATTGTAACTTTGATTGTTTGGAAAATTAAAAATGGATAAAGTATTTAATTTCAAATATACTCCCAGAATATTTCAGAATGCTATGCAGAACTTCCTCGAGATAGTTTTTGATACAATTTCTTTTTGTACTTCTTCTTTCACTGCAAATGCGTCTGAATCATCTATCATTTCCAAAATTTGCTCAGTTATTATTGAATTATTCACTTGATGTCGACGAATCTCAACTTTACAATACCACAATTAAAATATCTTCAAAAGACATTTCGGTTTTACAAATAAATTAAAATTTCACAAAAAAGATCCTGTCACACTGATGTTCATGCACAAGCTGAAGCAAAAGCGTTTGTTTACTTTGTTGCAAATTGTAGTCTCTATGAGATAATTTGACAGGTTTTACACTTCGTCCTGCAAAAGTAACCAATGAGATATAATATTCATTCATTTTCCAAATTGGCTGTCACTTTCTCACTCTGTGCCAAATCAGCATGGAAGGGTATAACATTCAAGAATACAAGACTCTGCACGACTATCAGAGTCACTCAGAGAAGCAGTGGCGGACATTTAAACTGTGTTAAATGCTTTGCGCATGAGAGACGAACTGCGGAATGCGGATTGTGAATAGTCGACGCTGTAACTTGTCACAATAATATGTCTTTAGTGGCTGATAAATTTGATAATTTGACTGAAAGCAAAAGAAACAATATGGCCGCCACGATCTGTCAAAATCAATCTGTTCTTATTGGAAAACCCTTAACATAATATAGTGATGGTATAAGTCACTCTTTGTTTTATTTTAAATAGGAATTGCTTTTTGAAGAAATCTGTTTGACTAGTTCGAAAATGTAACCTCGAAATTCACTACAGTTTGACATAATTGACTTGCATGAAGCATTTAAGCTGAAAATTGATAATTTTGTCATTACTTGAAACAAAAAGTTAAACAGGTCAAGTTTTAAAGTTCATATAATTTTCACTCATAAAATTTGTCTCTTTAAGTTTTAAATTTTAAACTCAGTTTGGCCCTATATGCCCAAATATTTAATCCTTTTAAAGAGCCTCAATTTAAAGCTCCCATAATCTTATAACAACCTAGAATAGAAAACCAAGGTGGGTAGCTAAATTCTCTAAAGATTAAAATATTCCTAATGATGACATAACAATCAAGGTACAACCTTTCACCAGGACAGCCATCAGGTAAAGTAATTATACAAAAATGTCCCTTTTCAAAAAGAAGAACTAATTACACACAATTAAAAACCATGCAAAGGGGAGTTGTTACATATTTATACCTAACATATACAATACATATTTCTGTATAGAAAAGTTTCATCATGAATTTACATTAGTTGATTCTTTTAAATAATTAAATTTACGAGTAAATACAATTTATCTTGCTGCTACATTAACACAATAATGTAGGTTAGGTTAGGTATTAGGTAAGGTACAAGGCCTAAAACAACCAAAGCAACTCGAAATACTTTGCTCAAAGGAAGATGACCCTTCCTTCAAAAATTGTTTTGTCTGTTTATTTGTTTTCGGAAAAACAAGGGTCACAAACGGTCGGGTTTTTTTTTTGTTACTGTCGTTTAAGGTTAACCAAAAATCTCTCAATTTGTTTTTGGTTGGTTACATCTCAGGAAAAGTTCACCTAACCTATATTTGGTGCTTTGTCCTAATTCTTAAACAGGATGAAAGTTTAAGAGATTAATACGCTTCACTCCTGTTGTGGAAAAGAACCTTAATTAAGCGCAAATGAGTTTTGTGCAATACATGAAGGTTTAGCAATAAAAAAATCATAAAACACCATGTGTATCGTTAACCCCCAAAAAATAAACAAACAAAAAGAAACGATTAATTTTATCAATGCTGGAGAGTGTTTTGGCCCGAAGATTAATCTTGATTTAGAAGTTAACCCTCCATTTGAAATAAGGACTTTTACTACACCATACATTATTTGTGCGTGGTGTGTTTAATGGTTAAGGATTGAAGATTTATGTTTTTCTATATATACACGAAGGTAGTTATGGGGTTCAGGTTTAAGGACATACATAAACTTCGTGGATCCCTTTAAGCAAACGCTAAACACATATTTACACGCTAAAACTTTTTAATCAACTTGTTTTATCGTCATATTTTGTTTTGACGTCTTCCTTATGTATTTCCTTATTATATTCTTTTTTGTGACGTTTCCATACACCAATCCAACCCAAAGCTCAAACTTTGTTAAATCCGATGGCACACTAACTTAATTAGACAAAGTTTACCTTTTCGATGCGTTCGTTGCCCAACGACAATCCCGCATCCTTTCCTTCCTTTTCGTCTGCCTCAGAAAATATATTAAGTGATTGCTTAATTTTACATTTCCTTTGAAATTATTCTTTCTTAAGTTAATGATAAAAAATAACTCGGTTAATTTTTAAAGCAAAGTTTATTTGGAAAAGAATTTGAATTTCGTACAAGAGTTATGCTATGTGAACTGCTGTGGTGGGTTCGATGGAAAACTCATTATGAAAATGATTAAGGATAAAAATTATGCGAACACTCTATGAACTCCTTTGATGTTTGATCTTTACATTTTTGAGAAAAGATTTACTTTAGTGTTTTTTAACTTATACGGGAATTTGAGAAGTGCATTTGGAGATAAATATTATAAAAGTTTTATTCGTAATAACATTTTACATATAAAATGGATTGAATCAAGACGAATAATACATAACAATTTTATTTATGAAAACTTGTTTTTATTTTCTTTAGCCTGAAACGCAAAAGGTTCGTTCATTTTTATTGAACATGTTACCGAAAATGTCTTTCATTAGAGACTTCATAACGTTGACAGTTGATAGCGGCCATTGCCATATTGGTGAAGCACCATCTTTAAAATTGAATGTCATTTATTCAAATTGTTTTTCTAAAACGTGTTATCCATTGTAAGTAAACTATTAACCAACACCCGTTTATCGTGAAAAGCAAGATAGTTTTTTCATACCATCTGGGCCAAGGCCAAGAGTACCCGTCTTAAAACACCACTTTTATCCGTGAGAGTATACATTAGAATCCGAAGTTGTTGTTTTACGTCGCTTATAAAAACTCAGTATTTAGCAGACCAAAACTCTTGATGAAAGGAAAGGAGAACTGACGTGTTGAGCTAATATGTTTATAAATGCTGTCAGAAATTGGAGCGAACTTTAATAGATGTTGAGGTATTGTTTAACAGTTGAAACACGTTTGCTCACTCATGTATAGTGCTCCATTTTAACTTACCCTTAACTGTCAGCTGTCAAATTGTGAATTTTTCAATTCTTAGGGTTGCCAACACTTTTTTCACACAAATGGATTAAAATTATATGTAAACGAATTTGAAACTTTGAATCGAACCATAAACGTGTAATCACACTTCACAAAAATGTGGAATTATTTCTCGAGCACACTCAAAACTATTGCTATCTTCGTTTAACTCCTAATTCCGCTTCCCTAAAGGTTCGCCGTGGTGTTTCAACTATATGCATCTCAATTAATTCAAATTGAACAACATATTATTGTTGCTAATTTGTGAGAATCCTAAAAGTAACTAACTTCTTAAAACCCATTTATTAAACTAAGGGATAAACTTAAAACCCATTATTTAGTTTAGTTTGGTTGGTAATCTCATTTGTTCTACACCATCATCCATCACCATGCCAATGGCACTATTTTACATCCATAAAGAAAATCTCTATCTCTGTCTCTAAAGTGTTAAGAAAGGAGCAGTCCTTATTCCTAACCTAACCATACATGCATGTGCACCATATAACGGTATATGTATAAACTTGAACGTGTTTAATGTCATTTAAATCTTCATAGTTAGTTGCATGGTAAAGATGGTCGTTGTTGTTGTTGTTATTGCATTTTCGTGTAGCATATTCTTTAGATGACGCTGCATCATTCAGCCACTATACACTATACATTTTTAACCCAAAGGCAACACCACGGTTGTGCATTTTCCGTTTAACTTAAAGAACTTTCGAATGAGAGAATAATATTCGCGCAACTCGCAAAGCGCTCGTTTCAACTTTACACGCTCTGATGGTTGCATTTATTCAAAAAGTGTATATATCTTGGCAAATTCCTTTGGAGACTTGATATATGTACTATACTTTCACTTCTACAAGAAAATGACAAAGGTTCTTACATACCAACCTACATACATATGTTAGACTAACAACAACAAGAAGAAAAAGACTCATATCCGTTCTTGAAAGACACAGCATGAGTGCGGGAAATCTGATGGTGGAAGACTTAACAAGCTATATGCTATGCATTCCCTATGGTAGTAGAACGGGTGGATTTATTTAAAGATTAAGATTTTTTCTTACTTTTGAAGAGAACTTTTTCATGTTCATAAGGGAATCGTGTTCACTTTAATTTGTGTCAATTAGAGCACTTCACACATTCAATTTCTGTGACTCATGTCAATATCATACATCCAATAGCGCTTTTTTGATTTTGACAGTTCATGTGTCTATATTGATTTGACAATAGCCAAATTTTCAGTTTAGCTACATATATATAAATAAAAAAGTATAATTTCAATCTACATTATGTTATAACACAAAAAAAGATGGCGTCAAATGTCAAATATATAGGATAAAATTTTACAGTACGCATAAGATAATACGCCGAAAATATCATAACAGCTTTATAACTTTTGTTCAATTCAGCATATTTTAAATAAATACCAGACTTAATGACAATCCATTTGTCAAAATTCAATATTTTGTTGTTCTATTTTTAGCTGTCAATTTTTCAAAGCTTGAGACTAGAGACTGCCAAAGTTGGCCATATTCAATTAAGACTTTTGTCCATTGAGCATTAAGCAACTTTGAGTGACTTATTTTTGGATATTTTATATTTTGTAAATTGTAAGTTGACTTATTTCAAAAATGAACGAAAGAATCGAAGATCTATGATATATGTATGTATAAAATATTTCATAATATTTAGTGGAAAAGTTATTTTGACATCTTCATAAGCCAGAGCAAACATAAATGTTATATTGTCATCTCTTGTCTTTTTTTCGTCTTTGAATATTTCCGATAGAAAAATTAATTAGTGGGCGAGTTGAAAAAACTAATAGTTCAAACTATGTAATAATAATAAGTATAAGCAAACAGACTAAATGTTCCAAACGTCACATTGTAAAGATTGAAAAGCAGACACAATGTTCCAAACGTCACATTGAAAAGTTATGACAGATGTCAAACCAATTGTAGAAATATGTTTAATGTTGCTTGTATTTTTTTTAAATTTCAAAGAATAAAGTATGTAACTCTCGAAAAGTTTCCGAAATTAATTGTTTTTATTTGGTGGCTCAATAATAGTGGTTTTCACAAAAAGAATTTATTAATTTGACACCTCGGAGTTCAATTTAATTACCATCATGATTAAAATTAATAACTAATTGTTGTTCAAAGTTATACTGTCACCAAAGTTTCGCTAAAAACTCCCACCAAATAAATGGCGTAGTGTGCACTCGCCCATATACCATTCATGAAACTAAAATGATTCATATTTTATTTCGTTGCACATGCAACAAGAATCTAACTGAAGCTCTTAGGCGCCAATTATAGCTATCATTGGTTTTTATCATTGAAAACAAACATTGGAATTTTTTGACAGGTCGTTTATAGCTATCATTAAAAATTTCTGTCATTGAAAATTTTTTCCTGATTGAAAGCCACCGACAAATTTGTACTGACAGAAATCTGTCATTGGAATTGTGTGAAATTGGAACACAAATCAGTGGAACGATTCGTTTCACTTTTGAACATAAAAGTATCAGCTGTTCAGGAAAATGAGTTTCAGTCCGGAAAATAGAAAAATACATTTTTAGAGAAAAATATATGCACAATCACACTTTTTTTTTCTCAAAAAAAATCTTTGTGTGATTTCCGATCGATCTGTATATAATTTTCATTTCTAATCAAAGGGAACAACCGTCAAATATCGATTCAAAAAATTTTCCGAATCGATTTCAATGATAGCTATAATTGGCGCATTAGTGATGATAATGATAATAATTCTTGTACAGTTTTTAAATTTCCCATAATGAATAACAAATCTGTGTTGGCAGTCATTTTTGAGAAAACCTTAAAAGTGTCATCTTTGCATATAAAATCTGTAGTATTATCATCGAACTATTATCATCGAATAGTTATTTTCCACGTAGCCACAAGGTGGCGTGGGAAGTTTTGTACACAAAAGGTGAAGTAAAACACTGAAATAGCTAATGTCGCCGGCCGTAGCCACAAGGTGACACCCTAACATAACAGCACTATGATAGTACTATAGATTTTATATACGAAGGTGTCATGCAAATATTGTTAATAAATGAAATAGGGCTTTAAAAATGTCAAATGTCAAACCCGTGACTTTGAAGAAATATCTCTGTGATAGCTGTCACTTTTGGTTGACAGTTCCGTGAATTTTTCAATTAATCTATATCAAGACTATCGAAAAAACTAGTTGTACAAAGTAAAGAGTGAAAATCATTATTTCATCTAAGAAATAAAGAAATTAAATCCGCACGTAAAACTCTCATGTAGGTACTAGAAATTTTAAGAACTCAATTACCTACTTCATATAAATAGCACATACATATTTTTTTATTTTTGAATAACTTTCGATTCACTTACTATAAACAAAAACAAAAACAACCTTCGAACTCACCCAACATCAACATCACTTTGAATATTTTCCTACAAGGTTTACTTTTCACTTTCAAAGAACTCATATTTCCTTCCACCTCCGCCGACGCACCGCGCCGCGCCGCCGCGGCGTTGGAACTGCCAATAAATCAAGCCATGAAGCTCAATTTGGATATAATTTCCATTAAAAAATTAAACCTTCTCAAAGTACGTAATGTAAGTAAAGTATATACCCTCGTTCGTTAATTGAACGAACTCATGTCCTTCATTTTACGAAACAATAATTTCACATTGCACGAAAAAGTCGTAAATAAACAAAAAACCACTCCCTTACGGCTCAGTGTTTTCATTCTCACTCTGCCTTCACTCTTAACTCACCCAACATTTTCATCAGAAAACGTTTTTTTTTTTTAATTTTGTTGTTTCAAAACAAACCAAGAGTTGGAAAGAAACTCGAAAGAAATAAATTTCAGTAACTGAACCGAAGTATAATAAGGATATGGACGCAAAGGCGAACCATACCGTAAGCAATGCGACGCGACGGACGGAAAACGGAATGCATAAATAAAAGGTCAGGTTTTATGATACTCCCAGCTTTTGCCTTATTTTCCAACTGAAAATATAAGCAAAAACACCATACTATACATAATGAACATGAAAAATTGCTCCCTTGTTCCTTGGAGGACAAAGTTTTAATATCATGACGAATGGCTGTCAAAAATGGAAATAAACATTCAATGAAGGTGGAATGCGGAAATGCGAAATATACATATACGGTGAGGGTTAATGTGCATTAATAAATCTTTAATTAATAAAATATTTCAAAAAAAAGTTTGAAGGTTAAGTAAAATTTTGAAAACAAAGCAGTGGGAAAAATAGCATTGGTAGGATTAAACTGCACCAACTCCTATACAAAATCCGTCGATTACGTTACGGCTATGCATACAATTACGTTGACGTTAAGGGGTGATCAAATGACGGATGGATTTACGTTATCACCGAACATTTGCTTTCGAACTTCAAACGATAGAAAAACAACCTAAAAAAAACTTATTTTTTGACAGTTGAAATGTCAAGGACTATACCGCGAAAAGAAATGCTGAAATTTCAGCTTTTTCCGTATTTCAAATTATGTATGTGTGTTCATTGTAAGAGGCTCATCCATTTTTCGATTTCGAAAGTGAAGCTAAATAAATCACACGGCGATACATTTCGATAAAGATTGTTTTTCATAATGAGGTTTGGACTTTGCTATTAAAAATTAAATATTATTCTAATGGACGAATTACAGCACACAAATCTTTTGAAGTAATTATTAATAACTTTTTTCATATTTTGGGTGGTATTTCAGACATCTATCTTTCAAGTCATGATGATCTTCAATTGGCGGTCCAAAAGAAAGCGTGCATTTCGATGCATGATATCTAAACCACAACCACTCTTTCGGTCGCTCCGACTTTGACAAATCGAATAATTCTTATGATGCAATCTGAAATGTTACCTCAGGCCTTGCCTCCGCTTCAAATCCTAAATAGTTGACAGCTGACAACTGAGTTGTCATTGCCATTTTGGTTGTTTTATTTCAGAATCTATGTGGAGCAGCAGTATCTTCCTTTCTGTTGTTAAAAATAAATAAATAAATAAATTAGGTGGTGCAACAGTTCATGAAGAACCAGGGCCTAGAGACTTACAACTCTCAACCATTCCTGTGTGCGAGTAATGTTGTCAGAGATGGAAGGACCTACAGTTTATATGCCGAATCCGAACGGCTAATTTGAGAAAGCACTTTTCATGACAAGAATTACTCTTGGAGGATTTGTCAATTCCTCGCAAGAGGCAGTACCCGTGAAAAAAGTTAGGTGGCAGCACAGTCCTTCATTCGAATGAACAGAAAAACAGAAAAGGAAATAAATTGGTTTGGTGTTCAACTTCTATGAGCGCATGCGCACCATTCTCTATTTCAATATGGCATCGAGAGAGAGAGAGAGAGTGAACTCTGAACGAAGACGACACTTAAGAGCATATAAGTGTACCACACACAAGGCTGGGGAAGAGTTAAGTCTGACTCTGAATTGAAATTTATTATTTTATTCTCATTACTCATTCTCATTCTGGACTTTAGAATGAAAAGATCGTTTTGCGAGGATAAAATGAATGATAATTTAATGAATTGCAGGTGCATCATTGAAAAATTAATGGAAAAGCCATTTTCGCAGCTAACGCCCATGCATGGAAAAAACAGAGGCGATAAATGTTGGAAGGCCAATACCACCTCTTCCAAATTTAATTTCCATAAATGCAACAAAAAATAAAACATTTAATAGATACTTCCAGGTAAAACAGTACGAGTCCAAGTTATGGTTGTGTGGTTGCCCCACTTTAAATAAATTGTTTTGCTGGCCTTGCTTGCTTTTTGCAAGTAACCAAGAAAGGGGTGTGTGGTCTACGGGTTACTCCGATCTAAATCATTTGACCGTAGCAGCAAACAAACATATAATTTCTCAAACCCATATCAATTCTAGTGTAGCGTTGAAAACTTTTGGCAACACCCGTATAGACTTGTTGCTTGATGGACAAAAAAATATATCGGTATCTCGTCATAACGAACAAGTGTCCGAAAACCGGCAAGTTTTGGAGCGACTTATTGATGCGGTGTGCTTTTTGGGCTCTCAAGAGCTAGCGTTCAGGGGTAATGATGAACGCGAAGAGTCGGATAACAAGGGAAACTATGTTGAGCTTTTAAATCTATTAGCCAAATATGACTCTAAACTAGAAAATCATTTAAAATCGGCAACGGTTTTTAAAGGAACATCCAACAACATTCAAAATGATTTGATCAATGCAATATCAAACACAATCATTGATAATATCAAAAAAGAGATTGATGCTGCAAATTTTCTTTCTGTTATGTTGGATGAAACCACAGGATGTAGACTCAAATGGTGCCCCAAAAGAACGATTTTACCAATTTTGGGACGTCAGTGAAGATCGTACAGCCAATGGAATATCGAAAAAAATAATTGATTTGATAAAATCTGAAAATTGGGGTGCCAAATTGGTGGCTCAGACATACGATGGTGCCGCTGTTATGTCTGGTGAGCTAAATGGAACCCAAGCTCAAGTAAGAAATGAGTTTCAGCATGCTATATTTATCCATTCCAATGCTCATGTTCTGAATTTAGTTTTGTCACAATCTGTGAACTTTCTTCGGGAAGTGAAAATTTCCTTTTAAAGTTGTTTCCGGTCTGTAAGCTTTTTTCTCCCAGTCCACAAAAAGGACTTATTTTTTGGACCAAATAATTAAAAGAAGACTACCCATACCCACCGTTGCCCCAACTAGATGGAATTATTCATCTCGCTTGGTAAATGCTGTACATACACATTTTAATGACTTGGTCATTTTATTTGATGAAATTATTGATATTCCAGATACTTGGGGGGGGGGGGGAGGACGCAATCCAAGCGAGAGGTTTTCTTCAATTTTTAAAAAGCTTTAATTCAGTTTTTATGCTAAATACTTTTAACGGTGTATTTTCCCACATGGATATTTTGTTTAATGTCTTACAAAACAAAATATTCGACATAAATTATTGTTGTGAGCAAATTGAATCAGTTAAGATAGAAATCAATACATTACGAACAAAATTTCAAAACATTTTTGAAACTGCCGAAAATATAATTGTACCTGTTCTAAAACGTGGCGAAAGTCTGGATACATTTAAACTTAGGTATCGGCAATTATTTTTTGAAATAATCGACACTTTGTCGTTACAAATGGAAAGCAGGTTCGAGTCATTAAAAAAATTTAAATTTTTAGAATTACTTTCTGTAAAAAAATTTGCTGAAAATGAAAAAAAATTCCCAACTGAAGCCTTCGAATGCCTTAAAAGTTCATATGGTCCGTTTTTTGATTTTGTGAAGCTTAAAAATGAACTTACTGTGTTTTTTAAATTTGCACAGTCACAATTCAAAAATATTTCCGTTAAGGATATTCCAAAACTCCTCGATAATATGAAACTTAAGGACACTTTTTCTGAAATTTTTAAATTAAGCTCTTTAATTTTCACTATTCCAGTGTCAAGTAGCTCTGTCGAGCGATCTTTTTCTGCACTTAAACTTAAACGAAATAAAATGCTGGAGAACAGGTTGTCAGAACTGGTAATTATTTCAAAAATAATTGAAAATCATTTTTTAAGGAAATAAAAGCAAAAAATATTTTTTATGATGACGTTCTACAAGTTTTTTTGAAGAAATCCAGTCGAATCGAACTTATCTACAAGTAAATGTTTATTGGGCTCCGTTTATTTAACTAT
The DNA here is from genome assembly GCA_951509635.1 of Eupeodes luniger. NCBI lineage: Eukaryota > Metazoa > Arthropoda > Insecta > Diptera > Syrphidae > Eupeodes > Eupeodes luniger. Next base: position 57,059,861 of record OX608073.1, read on the forward strand.
ACTACTAAATAAATATGACTTATTCTACTATTAAAATAAATACTTAAAATAAAAGCAAAAAAAATATAAAAAAAAAAAAATGGGATCTTGTTTATTACGTCCCCGTCGTGATCCTGGATTAAAACTAAAAATAGGCAAATTATTTGTACAAAAAATTATAGTGAACACCTTACTAAAATCACCACGGCACGTCACTGGCATCCAATGGACTTTGACATCCTATTTTTAAAGCACTTGGATTACGCGGACGATGTTTGCTTACTCTCTCATAGGATCATGGATCTCCATCAAATGACAACAAGTTTGGAGAGAGAAGCAGAAGTTGTGGGGTTGAAAATTAATTCCGGCAAAAGAAAAATGATCAGCCTCGGAACCAGACCATCCTCTCAAATATTTCCTCGCAACCGGTGGAAAAAGTGGAGAGCTTTCAATACCTTGGAAGTATCGTCTCCATCGAAGGCGGAACCTGCCACATCGGCAAAGCAAAAGCGGCGTTCGGTATGTTGTCGAAAATTTGGAGGAATCATTATAAGAACAAAGCTATGACTGTTTCGCACAAATGTCGAATCTGTGCTTCTTTATGGGTGCAGCACTTGGAAGGTTACTTCAGCCATTACAAGAAAGCTGCAAACCGTCGTGAATAGATGTCTTCGTAACATCCTAAGGATTTTCTGGCCAAACCGTATATCAAATGAGGTCCTTCATTGAATGACAGGCCAGGAATCTATAGACACTATAGTACGAAGGCGTAAGTGGCAATGGATTGGGCATACGCTTCGAAAAGGTAACGACTGCAAAGGTAAGAGCTGGACGACCGAGAAGCACATGGCGCAGGACAGTCGAGGCGGAATCAGCGTCACTAGGCAAAAGTTGGAGGGAGCTGAAACACATCTCCGGAAACCGTACCCGATGGCGCGTAGGCGTAGTAGAGGCCCTATGCCCCTTAAGGGGTTCCCAACGGACCTAACAGGGGTGGAATCGGCTAACGTGATTGTTGATAAATTACAGCCAATATAATCGAATTTGATCTACATACATATGTAAAGTGATAGTCAAATTGATACCTAAAAAGCTGTCCCAACAAAAATGTAATAGTCATTTTCCTACAAATATGTCGTTTATGAATAGAGCTACCAGACGCTTACAAAAAAAGGAAGGAATTTTTTTTCAGTTACCTTTTTTAGGTACAAAAACAAAAAACACATTCTTGTGACGGACAAAGCTTACGACATTCGAATAATTTTTTGATAGTAGTTAATTGATTTCCACATTCGTTTGACATATTGTGGAACTGCTGGTTCTTTGCTGAATTCATCTTCGATGACATTTCCTTCCATATCGCATGCTGGTTTGCCCAATTCGTATACACCCCAAACAGCCAATGATATAGCCGAAGCACCGAAAGCTGCAAATCCAAACTTCATTTGTTTCCATGCAATCGCATTTTCTTTGGCTTCTTCTTCTTCCTCCTTTCGCTTGCGCTCACGAATAGTTTCTTCATCGTCTGTGGCAGCAGTTTGGGGAAATAGGGGTAAGTTCATTAATGTAAAAATGCAGCAGTAATGCAAGATTTGCGTTCATAAATGTAAATACACTGCATTACTGCAGTCGGTAACTATGTTCAAAAAAACAGTCTGACAGCTGAAATACGATCAAACCTGCAGTCATTTTATTTATGTTACCGCTCTGCAGGAAAATGTTAGAACAAGATGAGTAGGTAAAATAATTGAATATTTATTAAATTTTTGGCAAAAAATAAAATGATTTGTTATTAATAAGTTGAAATATAATATTTATAATTAATAGAAATGAATGAATGAATGAATTTGTTCCATTCAAAACATTTAAAATAAGTCCTAATAGAACATTTTTATTAGACATTTTGAAAGAATTTTGTTAAGACACTAAAAAACTAAAACCCGCGTAACTCAAAGAAAAAACTTAATTATTTCTGTCATACTTTTTTATAGGCGCCTACTTTGATGACATTTATGAACTGGTTTTTTATTGTATATCTGCCGCATTCTTGCAGTAGTTTTTCTGTTCATAAATGCATTGCAAGTATTTTGTCGGCATGGCTTGTGCAACTAGTTGCATTTTTGAACTCAGCCTAGCTTTGATAGAATTTGTGAAGCCTTACTAGTTTCCTTTTCGGCTGCACAAGATTCATTTTGAGTTCTGAACATACGGCGCTGATTTATAAATTGGTTATCACAAGCAAAAGCAGCAAAGCGATGTACTGCGCACAGCTTTGTCAGGTAGCGGAGGGATCCTACAGTGACGTTTATTCGAAGGTACGCAGGTGTTCACCGCACATCCTACCAAAATCGTCACATTCCATTTATTTGATTTTTTAAATCTTGGTGTTCTCCTTCATCAAGCGCACCATGGCAATTGATACCATTCATTCATTCTCAAACAAATATAAATACTCTAGGCTCTAGGGTGTTCTCCTCATGTCAACGCACCGACCGACCACCAAAGCTAAGGTAAAGCAAATCCACATCCACACAAAAAATGCAAAGAAGAGACAAAATGTGTATAGACAGTTTCTATATGGCTAGGTGTTCACCTTCATCGAGTGCACCACCGCAACCGCACACGGCGAGCGCACGGTGGCACAGGCAGGGATTAAACCCAAGACCCCTTGCATGACAGTCCAACGCACTAACCATCAAGCTACGGGTACTTGCGGGTTCTGTTGTTAAATTTATAAAAATAATAAAATAAATAAAGAAATATGCAAATCAAAAAAGTGTGAGTAAACTTTCTTCTTAACGCCTTAGGTTTGACGCTACATTACAGTTTGCATATTCTTAAGTTGCCCTTTATGACACATTATATCGTAAAACATTGCAACGTCGCGCGTCGGTAAGAAGCCTGCCAAAAGTACGAACGACCTAACTCGTGGTTGTGGAGTTTAATGTTGAAGCTTATTTCGAACCCGAACTTCTACACAGACACACTTTTTTAACATTATTTTCATATTTTTCAAAATATATTTCAAAAACTTGATGTGCTTGCCTTGTTTAGGCGATGAATTCATTACAAAAACAAAAATTAATTTCAACCAGTTTTGCCTCTTTCTGTTAAAATCGGTTTCAGCACAAATTCTTCAGAGTTTCTTTAGAATCTTTGTAAGAATTTAATGAAAATTTAAAATTAATTTTTTATATAGAGATTATAGATTTCAAAAACCATCACAAATTTAATCGAAAAAATTACTCTTTGAATTCAGATAGCCCCAAAAAGCTGGTTTCTCGACAACTTTGAATTTAATTTGTGAACGCACTCATTTACTAATTAACTGTCATTGTCAATTCAAACTTTACATTTACATATGACTTCAACTGTGAGAGCTTAACTACTTAATAAAGGTGGCACTTCAGTTCTGTGCTGTGCCCTTGGCTCACCAAACCAACTTTTAAATCGAGCCCTTTCCCTACCTAGATGTCGCCAGTTGGGTTAGTTCACTTGCCACTTGTGCGCGTCACCTGATCTGCGGTCTTCCTCTACTGCGGTGTCCTGTCGGCGTGTATTGGAAGTATTGGTTTCCATGCGCTCTACGTGACACAGCCTTCTCAAGCGCTGGACTCTTATCCTTCTGCCTAAGTCTAGAGCCTTGTAAATCTCGTACAGCTCGGTTTTTCATCTTCTCCTTTACTCACCTTCCATGCATACGGGACCGTAGATCACGTGAAGCACTTTTCTCTCAAAACCAAGGATCTTATACAACGACGGTTGTTCTAGAGATGGCTTTAATACTTAATTGCTTTCTTAGTCCAAATTTGAAGGCGATATTGGTGAACAAGCAAAATATTCCATTTTGCTTTATGAATCGTGTTGACTCAACCACAAAAAATATGTAACTGTTTAGTGGAGTTTACACACCGTGCGTCGCGTCGCGGTGGCGGCCATATTTTTTCTCGTCGATAACGATCGTCTGTGATTTTCCAGCGTTATAACTGATTAGTTTTGGTCCCAAACGGAAGGTATGGTCTTGGACGGTATGTGGTTTTAATAAAATGGTGCCACAAGCCACGCAGCACACCTAACAATCGATTTATTGAAGAGTAATGGCTGAATCACAAACACGCTTCAGCTTCGGCTTCGCCTGACGTTTACGAGTTCAGCCATAGGAATTCAATGCATGCTATCACAATGGAGCTTCGACCTCACGTTTCGTTTGACAATCGTAAAGTAAAAGAACGCAATGTAACGTAATGTGACTCCAAACGGAAGCTCTAGTTCAATTATCTGAACATTTGCTTTGTCTGACAGCTCAACAACTGTAAAAAAAATGTCAACAAACAAAATATTTGATCTTTGGAGGGATGAAATATAGGAAATGTCATTCAAAGCAACCTCGAAGCAGGCCCACCGTAACGCAGACGAAGCCGAAGCTGAAACGTGTTTGTGATTCAGCCATAAGTTTGATGATCGTGTTAACGCAAAAATTAGGTCAGTCAATTGGCCGCCTCCTTCGTACGAATTAAACGCCTCTAGGATGTTTTCTTTTGGTAAACGTTAAGTCATAAGAAGAGCCCAAAACCAAAATTAAACGCTAAATGTGTGGCTTAGTCAACGACAACTGGGTGCAACGATTCAACCGCTGCAAACGTGTCCAGAGCGGCCATACGAACGATGTCGAATTCGATTCAAAAACATTTTGGTTGTACTTCAAAGCGGTAATAAAGCTTTTAAATATCTCAAATGATTTTATTTTTATTTAAGAAAAAGTGATTGTTAAGAGATCGATAATCGTTCAACTAACATTTCGACACTTTAAAGGACAACTTAGTTTGACGGATGTCAAATTTCAGCGCTACTAACTTAAAAACACGAAATGAATGACCCTAAATTATGTTGTATTACTTTTTAGAAGCCCTAATTTTTGAATTTGAAACTTTCCATAAATTTAGGTGCTCTTATATAGCCTTTCTATAAAATGCATAATCAAAAATATTTTTGCTCCCACCAAACTTTAACCTTTGACCTTTATAATACTTAACCTATAGACCATGAATTCCAAATTCATATAAACATCATCAGGATCAATCGTGGCGTTTAGTTTGCTTAGAATGACTCTATCATCAAAGTCAAAGTAATATACCCGGTTTATTATTTCATTATACAACACGTGCCACAGAGAGTCAGGGCAGGCAGGGCTATAGCCATTATTGCCAAAGGTTAAAAGTAATAACAACAACAACAAAAACAACACTGACACTCTCAAGCTCAAGTTCCAGGCGATATTGGTTCATTTAATGATTTATGGCTCCAGGCTATGAGTTAGTTGCGAGCTCTCGTCATTCGGTCTCTGGTAGAGAAATATGGACACTTGAAAGTTCAATAAGGTTTATGGTTATTTTTCTTTCTTTATTGGATTGTAAATCGGTAAATTGGTATATTCAAAGTTGGGTTTTGTATATGTATTTTGTTGTTTATTCAAAGTTGTTTTTTGAAATGGTTTCAAGTAAATTGAGTTTTTATTTTCTTTGGAATTATGATGATTGTGAAGAGGATTAGAATATTGATGAAATAATGTTCAATCGGATTTGCAAAATAAATGACAAGGAGCATTATTATTACGTTTATTTTTTGAGTGGGCTGAAAATTGAATTTCGTTTTCGTTTCATAAGTTGAACTTTGTCGTTGCTACCGTCATACGTTCAATTTGAATTATATGGCATTTGAAAATATGTATGTACATATGTAGGTTCGATAATAAATTGATTTTCACAGAATTATCCCTGAATATTACAGGATATATTGTAGGGAAGGAAGTTTTTTTGAGCTTAAAATTTTCTTTTATTTAATCCGCTAATCATAAATCATATGGGTTGTACATTTCTAATACAAAATATTTTGAATTTTTTCCCACGCTTTAATTCTCTGCTTTGGTGTTTTAGCCATGGTAATTCTTGCATAAGGACCCATTGTTTTGTAGCCATTTTCGATATATCGCAAATATCCCAAACCTTGAAGACTTCTAATTGCCGTTTCTATTTGAGATTCAAGGTCACCATTTGCAAAATATCTTTAATATTAAAATAGGATTTAAAGATTGTTGCTTTTTTCTCAAAAACTTAATAGACTTACTCTTGTTTTAAAATATCAACAAGATCATGAAGTTTTAATCCATTTTTATATTTCGGATGATCTTGAAACATTCTGACAACATCCAAAACAAAAAGAGGTATATGAATGTGGTAAGTGTTCTTTAAAATTGTTCCATTCGATGAATTCATAATTTTGAAAGTTCTTTAAATAATAATCTGTGTAGATTTGTTTGTTAGAAGAAAAAAAATAGAAAAATAAAACACGATATTCACGCTTTTAGAAAGAAAAATATTTTTTGACAACAATTATAAAATATAAAACAGAATACTTAAGATAGAAAAAAATTAAAATTGAAATATAAGTAAAAACAGTTATGCAAATAATTTGACCAGTTTCAACTCATCTTTTAATCTAATAAAACTATATATATTGGAAGATCTGAAACATTGAAGGATTTTTCGCAAAAATGTTTCAACAATTTTCTATCAACCATGTAAACATCTAATTTTTCAGTTAAAAGTGACAGCACAAAGTGGCAGCCCAATCGAATAAACTCGTCTAAACTAAACACAATTGTTCGTATTTTTAAATTATAGAACCATCCAATTTTTAATTGGCAGATTAATTTTGTATGCTGAAGGAGGAAACAACAAAATTAATTTATTCGTTTCATACACCTGTCACCTGTCAAGAAAATTGAATTCCAATGTCTTTACCAATTTTTTGTTCTCTAAAGTATCCAAACCGGATAAAAAGTCAATATTTGATTGGAATTGAAAAAATTGTTGGCAATTGTCAGCCAATTTTCTACCAACGATTTGTCTAATTTTTGGATAAAATCAACCAACCATATAAGCAGACAATTTTCACTTAATATGAAATATGCAACTGGGCAGGTTCAGACAACAAAAGGAACTTCATTTGCAGTCAACTAAATTCCTTGAAAGCAAAATTTGTATGGTAAAGATACTTATTCCTTTTCTAAGAGTAATAAAGTTCAGCTTTCAGTTGAACGGCCAAACATAATCAGCTGACATTTTGACATAAATATACATGACTTGAATGTAAGGGAGTTTTTTCTTCCAGTCAACTTTTCAATAAAAATGCCTTAATTGGAAAGCAATTTTTTGGCAGCTGCACAGTCAGATAATAAGAACCTGCCTTACTTGCAAGTCTCTTATGTCGCCTAAACCTGCCCATTGTCACCTATTTGGATGATATTGGAAGACTTTTGACAGTCTGGCCAATATTTTGTATAATTTTAGCTGAAGGTCTTAATAAAAGATAAACAATAGGATTTTTTCGAAAACATCCTTTTGCGTAACGAAATACAATAAGACGATATTTTTAAAAAAGTGAACTATTTCAACACAAAACGGAGTTTTTCTAAAGTTGTCTGATAGTATTAAAAATTGAGATGACGATAAATTAATCAATTAAATCTCAAGCCGCAGCATCACATCTAAGACTTTAGTAATCGGTGAGACTCTAGGGGCTAGTTTCTTCATAACACTTAATCCATTGTGGAAAAAACTAATTCTTAAATTTATAACTAAACTATGAAGAAAGGCATTTTCGTTATGAACCAAGATTAAATTAAGTATTTTAATAAATTTAAAATCAATAGTTGATCCATGGCTCATGACTCATTGCAATGTCGGTGATTTGAAATTATATACATACTTGATGAAAAATTAATTCCATGAAAAAATAAACTAAGCAATTAAAATATTCAATCTGTCAATTCAAATGCAAGTGACGAACTTAGGTGTCAAACGGAATTATTGAATTTGCAGTTTACTTAAGCAGTTAAATTTGTTTGTTTTTAACCACAAAAATCGGTTTCTTTAAAAGATTTGGATTCCGGATCTGTTTTATTTTTTTTTTTAAACACAAAAATATAAAGCTCATATGGTTGGGAATCTTAACCTCAAATATTGATTGTCATAGGTTTTCGAATGAAAATCGATATTGACAAAAAGGAACCAACAGAAGGTCTGTCGATTACAAAGCATCTTAAGTTACTTCTGGATCTGTTTGGAGGATAAATTTCGACTTATTGCTCATATACGGCCACAAAATTTGGAAAAAGTCATGGAAAATTTGACCTACATTTCGTCTGAAAACCAGGGGTGGAATCGCGTAAGCTGATTTTTGATAGTTGACTATTAAAATCATGAAAATACGACCGTGTAAGGTGATACTCATAGTTGACTATCAAATTTTAGTTGATATTTTTAAGTGACACCTATTTAGGTGTCAATTTGATTAAATTCTGTATTGTTTATTTCGTTTCCTTTGTGTGTTTAGCTTTTCGGTTGAGATGAATATTATTCAAAACTATTTGGAGATGGAGATGTATTTTGGAGGAAAGAAAGCTGCGGTATACGGCGCAAATAATAAATGTTTGTGATGCTTTACACAACATTTGCGTAGACAGTAGAGAACCATACCCAGAAAATATATTTTAGGAAAAAAGTGAAGTAGATTGAGAAAAATGGAAGTAGATTTCAAAAATTAACTTTTTCATATTATTCCACATATTTTTAAATTACATTGTTTCAATAAAAAAATTAAAAAAAAAACTAGAATTATGAAAGCCTTCATATCATATAAGTCAATATGTTAATGTAACATTTCTTAAATTAATTCTTGGTTGTTCGCAACGAAAACGCAAACATTGGGCTCGTGTTGGTCAAATGAAATGACTTTAGGATGTTTTAATTGCAAAGGACGAGTTCTACAGGAAATAGTTATTGTAATCGTAATACAATTTCAGTACATCAACAAATCTTTTATCTTTGTTTCTGGACAACTTGAAAATATCTCTTATGTATCCAAAAAAATCTGTTTAAAACTATTTCCTGTATTTTAAGAATTAAAATGTGCCTGCAAAAAAGTCTGTTTTCAAAAATGAAAATGCCATTTGATTTCTCAAGAAAACCTTAATTTTTTAAAATTTGTATTTGAAAATCGTTTTTAAATTTTAGTTTACAAATATTTTTGGTATATAAATAGTTTTGAACTTATTATTAGACGTCTTGTATTTCAATTTTGTAAAAAATGATGACCCATTTTCAAGATATCAAATTTCGAAAAAAAATAATATTTGTTTTTAAATTAAAAATAAAAACAATGACATTTTTGGCAGAAAAAAAAATAGTTCTATCTGAGGTACCCTTCTGGAGCAATACAAACATATATTTTTATATTGAAAGAAGCCAAACTAAGACCACAAATCTTAGCAAGAATTTAAAAAAAATCTATCGGTTTGTTTTTGAAAAAATTCGAATTATCGATTTTTGACCGTACAAATTTGTATTGGGACTACTGTTATTTCTAGTTTGAAAAAAAACAGGAAAGACATACATACATACAAACCAACAAAATCGGGGGACCCACTTTTTTCGACTTCTCTACCATCGTAATGTCATGTTTGATTAAAATCTCGAATTCGAATTTGTTTACGAATGCAAAACTTGCCATACAGGTCCTATATATGTCGAAAGTTAAAATGACAAAAGGGTTAAGCTAGAATACATTAGATAAAACGGAACCTCACCGCAAATGCAAATACTCAAGCTACGAGTATTTTTAATTTTCTAGAAAGTTTTAAGACTACATTCAAAAGTGATAAGGAGAAAAAAGGAGTAGATTCAGTCTATTTTTATTAAAATTGAAGTAGGTAGAAACACAGATCTTAAAAATGAAGTAGATTTCAATATTTTGATGATGGTGCGAAGTAGGAAGTAGATTTTAAATTTATTTGAAAAAAAGAAGTAGATCTACTTCAATTGAAGTAAAGTGGTAACGCTGGCTATAACTGCCATTATTTGCAATGACCGTGCAAAGGGCTTTCAAGGTTTCATTAACACCATCAATTGACTTCTTCATGGAGTTAAGTACAGCATGTATGTCCGTTTGCAAAGTCAGGAACTTCTCCTGTAGCTCCACCTGTTTTCGCGCAAGAAGGACAGACTCCTATCGATTTGAGGCTCGTTTATACTTTTTAATGTCGACCTTTCATGTTTTTTCATGCTTGGAGTGTCTACTGAATTAGTTTGAGTTGTTGCAGTTGCATTTGTGGAATTACGAGTAGGTTGTTGGGCTATTATTTTATCCGAGTCAGATAAAAGGGTCTTTATTTCTTCATCGAAATCTAAAAATGTTCAAAATAAATTTAAAGGACTATTTTATTTAAACTAAAACTAACTTATGTACTTTCGTCTTCACCACCATAGCTTGAAGGTTTTACAATAGTTTCTTCATTTGTGTCCAACGGTAACTCCATAATCGGGCCTCCTCCGGTTTGTTTTAAGGAATTTTGGTTCTGTAAAAGTTTTTTTTTTACGAAATACTTTCGCGTTGTCCAAATCTTTGTAAATTTATACGACTTAGAAATATTTTTTTTGGTGACTAAATAAATTACAATTACTTACCCTTTTCCACTCTCGTGTGGATTTAGTTGGTGGTCCGTTTGCATTTAAGGTCTTTGAAAGATTTTCCCTCAGCATTTTGTGGCATTCCTTATAGTTATTTCCCTTTGGAGAGAAGGATTTGGCCAAGTCTGTATGCTGTTCCATGATGAAAGCCGTCAACGTTTTCATTTGTGCCTTACTTGTGTGCGCCCTGTATATTAATTAATGCATTAAAATTCTTGTTTTTTAGAATTTTAAACAATGTTTACTTACATTTTTGTCCGACTTTTTTGTAATATTCAAATTCTTCCGTTGTTTATTATTAAATAAATAAGAATTTGACACAAAATTCAAGTTTGAAGTATATATTTTTTTAAGTGATACCAAGCTTTGAGAAAAAAATTTGATTTCAAAACAATCATCTTACACAGACGGAAATGTATAAACGATCAAATATGATAGTCAACTATCAGCTTAGCCGATTTCACCCCAGACAAGGTGATCATATCATATTTAAAATGCCAAAAGATTGTCTTTCAAATAAATTAAATTGTATGTCAATTTAAAAAGATCATCTTTGATTTATTCCATTTCAAAGTTCTGTATGTTATATCACTAGGCCCACAAAGCAAACAACTAAAGTTGCCAGCAACTTAAAAGTGACAGGACTATCGGTCTGTCATCAGATAATCCAATAGAGACCAACAATCCAGCATCCAGTCCATGATCCGGTCATCGCAGTTTGGATTTTTCGAGCGGATCAAAATCCTGTCAACAATTGAAACACAAATTTTGAGTGGGCCGAAGAAAGCGCTCTTGAGAGAGTAAAATAATTTTAAGACATCGTCCCATAGTTTTTTGGAGTTTTCCTTTATCTGAGAAAATTTCCACACTCATCCCCACTCTTCAAAACATGAAAGACCAACAATTTCTGCCCAAAAATCCTGAGAACAAACCATTTATATTTCGAAAGACATTGACAATGAAAATGTCAAAATAGTTTTCCCACATATTACTTATACATAGATTTCATTTTGCCGAAAATTACAACCGAGTCAAATTAACAGCAGTGACAGGATCTTATTAAGTGATTGGATGCCTTCAATCACAGACAGATAGTTATCTGGATACCTTTTTGTTAGTGTTTTACGCGTTGAAGAGCAGCTGATCCAAAACAGCTGAGATGTCAAAAAAGGAATTCAAAGGTATCCAAGAATTTCTGTATATGTGGGTATCTGACAGAACAGCTAATCAACATGTGGTTGAATTTTAAGAAGCCTGAAAATTGATTACAAATGTTTGTATGTTTCTTGGTAAAAATTTAGTGAATTATTAAAATTTTTCATTAAAAACCTTGTTTTATAATTATTACAGAACTCTAAATCTAAATATTTGCCTGCTTTTGTATAAACAGCTGAAAGTTGTTATAAATTTTTACCACCTATCTCACTTTAGGTATCTAACTCACGTATGTATGCAGGACACCCTATCCAACACAAGATGGAATGTAGCAATTCGTTAATATTTGGATTTTGGAATTCTTGTAAGTCCAATTAATTGAGATGTCCTTAATTTAGATTTTAAAAAGATAAGAACTCCCCTATCAAAATATATTAATTCTATAGATTGCAAATTATCTTCACGGTTTTCAAATTCAAACAACTCTACATTTATACCTCGAATTAAGTTGTCGGAAACTAAGTTGCTTATTGGGTGTTAGTCACATTTCATCCCTCAAATGGCTTTGTATATGAAACCTTTAGTACTATCATCGAGGGTTTTTATGGTGGCGCCACCTAGTACCTACGAGGACATTTCCTATTGCAGTTTTTTACTTAACTTTGTATATAAAACTTCCAATGCCACCTTGACGCTATGGCGTACATACGTCTCAAAAACCAGCTTCATGCTATAAATTTTATATATAAAGATATCAGTCCATATTTAATATTAAAAGATAATTGTGTCCTTCAATAAGAGTTTTCATTTAGAATAGACTACTTTTTGAGCAGCTATTAGTTTAAAAGCTATCAAATTTTGAAATTTCACAAGTTAAAACTTAGCCATTAATAAAAATGAAAGAAATTGTTAAACTGTTACTACAGAAATAGTAATTATTTTATTTCTCGTGAATTGTAATCAATTCAATTTAAATAAACAAAATGAAACCTCTTATCAATAAACCCAATTCATCTTAATTTCAAAACTAACTCATTTATGTTGTCCACGTTCTACGAAATGAAACAAAAAGTATTAATGTTATTTTTTATCTGTTTCAATTAGAAGAGTTATTCATATTTATGTAGTTTTGTTACGTATTTCTCAATTCCAATACAATTTAATGTGAAGATAATTATATTTATTTGCAAAAAAAGTTTTTCAATTTTCTTAAAGTTTCCGTATAAAAATAAAGTTTTAAACTTTTAAACAGCTTTACACTTTATTGCTGAGATATGCAACTAAATAGAGGTTTTATAAACTTTTCCCATCTGCAACAATTTTACAAGATTTGTCAAAAAATGAAGAATTTATAAAAAAAGAAAGAAAATTGAATACAAATAATACGTTTATATTTCTGGGATCTCTTTTAAAAAATTTTATTGTTTTTGCTCGGAAAATGGAATTTGTATGATTCGATGTCTCAATTATTCTCTATCGTGCGATTCAAATTTAAAAAAGAGAAAAATAAATGTATTTAACTTCTGGGTGGTGAATTCAATTATATTTAATACTCCTGCTTGTTGTCAAGTCTACTACGAAAATTTCCCAAAATCTAGTAAACATAAACTTTCAAATTATATTCAAACATCTGTAAAAAAAAAACACTCTATTTTAAATCTAATTTCTTGAAACTTGTTATATTAATTACAAATCTACTTCATTACTAAATTATAAAAATAAAATAGTTCAATCTCACCATGTAACTTCCATGAATAATTTCGAACATAAATGCCATTTTTATTTTTCCATACCCCATCGAAATGTCAAATTGACTAAACTGAAAAAAGATGGCGAACACGGGTGTACTGCCGTTCGTCCGCGGTGTTGATTTTACAACAAATGACTTTAGTGTAAGTGTTTTAAATAATAAAATAATCATATTTTCAATATTTAATATTTTCCCAACAAATAAAATCATAAATTGAACTTGTGAAATATGTTAAAAGTCCAATAAGTTGTGTTTAAAAGTTCACCTTGCAAATTGGATGTGTCACCATTTTCATTTCGCCCCAATGTCATCATGACAATGGCATTCGAAAATAGAAACAACCGAAGAAACGCAAATATAGAGCCATCTCTTTTCTTTTCGAAATGCTAAATTTTTGTTTACAAACATTAAAATTCTTGTATTTTTGTTTTTGTTTACTTTCTACCTAATTGCAAAGTTGTTTTATTTTATTTTGTTTATTAATTCAGGGTGATAAATTTCCAAATGCCCTGCGCTTAATGACCCGAGTGCAATGGCTCAAACTCGACCGCACACATCTCAAAGAGATTCCCGAGGAAATGGGAAATCTGCACAAATTGGAGCATCTCTCGATGAAGAACAACGAACTTGAGAAGCTTTTTGGCGAGCTCACCGAGCTGGGATGTCTGAGGTCATTGAACCTCCGTCACAACAACATCAAGAGCAGTGGAATTCCGCCGGAACTATTTCGTTTGGACGAATTGACGACCCTCGATTTATCGCACAACAAACTCAAAGAAGTTCCCGAAGGCCTGGAACGCGCCAAGAACTTATTGGTTCTGAATTTAAGCCACAACCAAATCGAAACCATTCCTACAGCATTATTTATTCATCTCACAGATCTGTTGCTCCTCGACCTGTCGCACAATAAGCTCGAGACACTGCCTCCTCAGACGAGACGTCTGGCGAATCTTCAAACCTTGATCCTTGCAGATAACCCTCTGGAGCTGTTTCAACTGAGACAATTACCCTCGCTGCAGAATCTGGAAGTCCTCAATATGAGGAACACACAGAGGACGCTCCTGAATTTCCCCACAACTCTAGACAGCCTTTCGAATCTGGCCGAGTTGGATCTGTCACAAAACTGCCTGCCCAAGGTTCCTGACTGCCTCTATAATCTGCCCAATTTGAAGCGCCTTAACCTGAGTGACAACGAAATCACTGAACTATCATCGGGTGTTGAGTTCTGGCAGAAGCTGGAGACTCTGAATCTGTCCCGGAACCAGCTGACAGCCTTACCATCGGCCATTTGCAAGCTGATGAACTTGAGGCGCTTGTATTTGAATGACAATAAGTTAGACTTTGAAGGAATACCCTCGGGAGTGGGCAAACTCTGCAGCATGGAGGTCTTCTCGGCCTCAAATAACCGTTTGGAGATGGTCCCCGAGGGCCTGTGTCGTTGTGGGTCACTCAAGAAGCTGAATCTGAGTTCGAATCGATTGATTACTCTTCCCGACGCCATCCATTTGCTATCAGACCTCGACCAGCTGGACTTACGCAACAACCCAGACTTGATAATGCCTCCCAAGCCGACGGAGATCATCAAAGGATCTGGCATCGAATTCTACAACATCGACTTCTCCCTGCAGACTCAGCTGCGTTTGGCTGGAGCCAGTGTCCCTCCCTCGATTCCGGCAAATGGCACCGGAAAGGATCCCATTGCCAGGAAGATTCGTCTGCGCCGTGGGCTCCGCAACGATGGACCCGACCAGGACTCCGCCAAGATCCTCAAAGGCATGAAAGACATTGCCAAGGAGAAGGACGATGCCACCAACAACACCTCCTCCTGGAATGGCGACGATGGCAAACCCGAGAGTTTGAAGCCCAAGCGATGGGATGAATCCCTGGAAAAACCCCCACTGGACTATTCGAAGTTCTTCGAGAAGGACGATGGCCAATTACCAGGCATCACTATTTGGGAGATCGAGAACTTCTTGCCCAATAAAATCGAGGAAGTGGCTCATGGCAAGTTCTACGAGGGAGATTGTTACATCGTGTTGAAGACGAGCCTTGACGATTTGGGTCAGTTGACTTGGGAGATATTCTTTTGGATTGGCAACAACGCGACTCTGGATAAGCGAGCTTGTGCGGCTATTCATGCCGTGAATTTGAGGAACTTTTTAGGTGCCCGCTGTCGGACAATTCGTGAAGAACAAAGTAAGCATAAGACGACTTTTACACCTCTGATATTGATTTAGCTTTTGTGACTTTTTCAGATGACGAATCGGAGGAGTTCCTGGCACTTTTTGACACGGATGTGACGTACATCGAAGGCGGACGCACTGCCACTGGCTTCTACACAATCGAGGACATGCTCTACACCATCCGATTGTATCGTGTCCATGCAGCAGGGGCCTCAATCCATCTGGAACCCGTGGCTGTTGATTTCAACTCCCTCGATCCACGATACGCATTTGTCTTGGATTGTGGACAGAAGATGTTCCTGTGGTATGGACGCTGTTCGAAGAACACCCTCAATTCAAAGTCACGTCTGATGGCGGAGAAGATCAACAAGACCGAGCGCAAGAACAAGTGTGATATCATCGTTGAGATGCAAGGTAAGCCGAGAGGGAATCCTCTTCCAAAAGAGGTCATGTTTTATGTAGTTCCTTTCTTGTGCCTTTTTAGGAGATGAAAGTACAGAATTCTGGGACCAACTCGGAGCTGATCCTGAAATTGCGGCCGCCGCCAAGATTCCCCAGCATGTGTCGGAGAATTTCGTGCCACCAATTCCGCGTTTGTACCAAGTTCAACTGGGCATGGGCTACTTGGAGCTGCCTCAGGTTGAAATTCCCGAACAGAAGCTTGTCCACACGTTGCTTAGCAGCAAGAATGTCTATATCCTTGACTGCTATGCCGATTTGTTTGTGTGGTTCGGCAAGAAGTCGACGCGTTTGGTGCGCGCAGCTGCCGTCAAACTCTCCCGAGAGCTCTTCAACATGATCAACAGGCCAGAGTATGCTCTGGTCACCCGAGTTCAGGAGGGAACTGAGATTCAGATCTTCAAGTCGAAGTTCATCGGATGGGACGAGGTTATGGCGGTGGACTTCACCCGCACAGCAACCTCAGTGGCTAAGACCGGAGCCGATTTGACGATCTGGGCGAGGAAGCAGGAAACTAAATCCGATTTGGCTGCTCTCTTTATGCCGCGCCAGAATCCCATGGCTCTGAGTGAGGCCGAACAGCTAGAGGAGGAGTGGAACTACGACTTGGAGGCTATGGAAGCGTTTGTCTTGGAGGGTAAGAAGTTCGTCCGCCTGCCGGAGGAGGAACTGGGCCACTTCTACACTGGCGAGTGTTATGTGTTCCTCTGTCGATATTGTATCCCGTTGGAGGACGAGGGCGACGATGCCCCTGAAGATGACAATCGAGCTCCTCCCGATGAGGAAATCCAGTGTGTAGTTTACTTCTGGCAGGGACGAAATGCCGGCAACATGGGATGGTTGACATTCACCTTCACGTTGCAGAAGAAATTCAAGGCGATGTTTGGCGAGGAACTCGAGGTGATTCGCATCCATCAACAGCAAGAGAATCTGAAATTTATGGCCCACTTTAAGAGGACCTTCATAATACACACGGGCAAGCGAAAGGATAAGCAAAAGACACCCGATGGTAAAGCGGCAGTGGAATTCTTCCATCTGCGTTCGAATGGTGGGGCATTGTGCACAAGATTGATACAAATTCAACCGGATGCAGTCAATTTGAATTCAGCTTTTTGGTGAGGTGTTTAGTTTGACTCCTTGTGACTTTTGTTTTATGAAGTTTTGTATTTTTTCAGTTATATTTTGTATGTTCCATTTGAAACAGAAGATGAATCACAATCGGGAATTGTTTATGTTTGGATTGGTTCGAAAGCAGCTCCCGAAGAAGCTAAACTTATTCAAGATATCGCTGAGAATATGTTTAACAATCCCTGGGTTAGCTTACAGGTGAGTCTTATTTTTGAATATAAGATTAAAGGATACAACAGTGAAGTTATGCGTCATTCTTTTGATAAGTCTTTTATGCTGATGTCAGAAGGAGTAGTAATCGCTGGCGAACTACTAAGACGCTTGTACGCTTTTTTTTGTAAAAAAAAAACAGTTCTGCCGCGAGTAAATAAAGAAGTTTAAGGATTATTTAATGAATAAGTTAAAAAAAAAAATCCGTTAGTGGACATTTTGCGACAACAAAATTAATTGTTTTTAATCTCAACGTCATGATCGTAATATCTAACTGATTTTGGTGCAGAGCGTACACACTTACACACAAATTGTTCAAATGGTAGACATGTGCATTCAAGAGAACCCAAGCGTCCACAGGTTTTTCTTAAAACCCACCTCTGTCTATCAATTCATACTCTCACACAATACTTAAAACAATATTCCATTTTTATGGAAACCATT
This sequence comes from Eupeodes luniger, assembly GCA_951509635.1. NCBI lineage: Eukaryota > Metazoa > Arthropoda > Insecta > Diptera > Syrphidae > Eupeodes > Eupeodes luniger. The sequence continues at coordinate 57,077,695 of OX608073.1, forward strand.
AGAATTGTTGATCGAAAATAATGGCTATTTTCAAAAAATGATGATGCGAGCGATACTATAAAATACCAATTTGTTTTGGTAGAAGAGATCCTAAGTTCATATTTAATTTATTTATTAAATTAATCAAATTAATTTTAAGGAAACCTTTCTGTCAAAGCTTAGGAAGTGTTCTAAAAAAATTGCAATGATTCCCAGGCTAAACGGTTTAAGATTCCCAGGCTAAACGGTTTCGTTTTGCTTTTGTAACGAATTCGAATTCTAAACAAGGCTTTCACATCAAGTTTTTGAAATATGTACATAATGTACATATGTACATTGTACATATATTGAAAATTTTTAAATTTAAGCTGAAAGTTCAAATGTATGTTCGTATTCGAAATCAGCACTAAAAAGTTAACTCCAAAACGTATTTTTCTATTTTTCAAAACTATGAAAGTATTAAATTCGAGTTTCCTCAAAACTTAATATAGAATAAAATGAAGACTCATGTCCAATGGCAATTTCCAGAACTACTATTTAAATTGAATCTAGAAGACTAACAATTGAATTTTGCAAAATAATCAAACATACAATTCATTGTTAAGGACTGTTATTTGTTTTTAACATTTAAAAAAAAGGATATTTTACAAAAAACTTTATGTGATAGAAAAATTATAAGGCGAAATTTGAATTCAGGAAAACTTAATGCTTCGAGTATTGTTTTATGCGTGCGGCATAAAAACAGTCTAAATTTGCGGACGAGGGTAAAGACTGTAACCATTATAATAATTTGTTTAATCTAAATCCTAATAAACATTTTATTAAAATAACATAGATCAAGCATTTAAACTCTTAAAGTTAAGATGTATCTAAACCTTTTTCATGTATACAAAAATACTGTATTTGGCTTTTCCAAAATCTACCGATGTTTCCTGGTTTCTTTTACATTGATTTATTTTATAAAATACGAGCTTACTCCATGAACGTTGTCCCGTCCTACATATGAGCATGAATCTATAAAAATGGCCGTGTTTAAAGTATTATATTTTACAGAATTATGTCGCAAACTTTCTGCGACATGAGCTCAATAGCTTTGTCTTTTTTTTCGTTAATTGTTTATTTGTGTTCCCTTAAAGCCTAACAATTTGTATCTTAGTTAAATAAACTTAAAAACTATTACTTTATTTTTTTCTTTTAAATTATTAGTACGTGACATAGAGTTCTCAGTACCTACTTATTTATCGATTTCTCGTATACATACTAATTAATATTTAATTTTTAGTACAATTAATTATTATTTACATTCGTATTGTTGTTAACTATGTCTATGTTTTTTTTTCATGTTAAAGGAAAATGGGATTTAAAAAAACCTTTTGAAATCTTTATTTTTTTCTTAAAACTAATTCTTAAAAATACTTAAAAAAACTAACTAGCCTAGAAGGTGTCCTGGTATATGACCTTTAACCTTTCGAGATATAAGCACGATCGACACTTGTTTCCAATTATCTAGCTTGCTTTCTCGACTGATGAAAAAATATATATCAGAACTGATAAATACGTAGTTGGAAGCTAAAGCGGGAAAATTAAACACCTCGTGTCTTTGAATGTTCGTCGAGAAGTGACGTCTTTTATTTCATAAAGTGTCAAATTGTATATGACATAAGGGCCATTACATACGATTCGGATAGTTCAGGTTATGAGTAATTACTGCCACATAAGGTTCAGTATATAACAGTCTTCCCCACTATTTAAAGTTTATGTTGATATGGAACAACTGGACGTCGGATCCTGGTTGATCTTCTTGCTTCAACAACTTGGTCTGAGTCCTTTGGTTGGTCTGGTAGCCCTGCAAGTTTGCTGGACCCTGCTATTGATCCTGATGGGAGTGGTGATAACCCAGCTTCCATGTTAGAAGTATCATTCATGTTCTGAGGAATTCCTGTTGTTTTGTCATTAGATGTCACTGTATTCTCTGAGGGCAGATTTAACTTTTCAGGGATTTCTTTATTTATGACTGTGGGATGTTGTGTATCTGTAGGAAGAAATTTTGAAATTATTTCAGAACTAGAATTACCTTCGACATTAGTGCATCTTATTTGATCTATATGTCTACGGTATGAAACACCATCAATATCAACAATGTAATGTAAATAACCATCTCTTTTTACAACTCTACCGAATTTCCATTTACATTCTTTATTTTGATAAAATCTCACTTGAACACGATCCCCCACGCCTACACTTCTTTTACAATCGCCTAAGTCTCGTGTATGATCAGTGTTGGCTTCTCGCATTAAGTCCAATCTCGTACGAAGGTTAAATTTGAGCATCATCTCTGCTGGGCTTTTACCGGTCGTTGAGCTCTGTGTCTTTCGATACTGCATTAGAAGCCTGTGTAGTTTAGTATGCATGTCCCCCGAATCGTTAACAGCTGACCGTAACCCATTTTTTAGTGTTTGGACGAACCGCTCTGCTTGTCCGTTTGTAGATGGGTGTGCAGGGGATGTAAGTTTGTGTCGAATTTTGTTGCTATCTAAGAATTGTTGGAACTCTCTAGATGTAAAATTGGTCCCATTGTCAGAGACAATTGTTTGTGGAATGCCGAATCTTGAAAATAGCTCTCTCAATGCTCGAATCGTATTGAAACTAGTAATTCTATTCATTGGCATGACCTCAAGCCACTTAGTCTTCGCATCAACAACTACAAAGAAGTATTTTTCCATGAATGGTCCGGCAAAATCAATGTGCAATCGTTGCCAGGGGTGCGCGGGTATCTCCCAATGATGGTTTGCAGTCTTTGCTGGTTCTTTTAATACTTTTGCGCAGTCCCTGCAACCTTTTACAAGCTCTTCGATGTCACGATCGATTCCGGGCCAAAAGCAATAACTTCTTGCCAAAGACTTCATTTTTGTTATGCCTACGTGTGCTGAATGTAGCTCAGTTAGGACCCGAGATCGTAGGGAGAGTGGAATTATTAATCGGATACCCCGATAAATACATCTTTCATTCAACATCAGCTCGCTTTCCATATTATTGTATGGGGTATTCTTCAAGCTGGCACCCGTTTGTAACAAGAGCCAAAGTGAAGAAAGTTCCTTGTCACACTTGGTTTCTCTGGCCACTTCTTCATTTGTAATGGGTAAAGCTTCGTCCCAAATTTGATGTACTTCAAAGCTTTCAACTCCGATTTTGGCTAAGGGATTCCTAGAAAAGAAATCTACGTTAATGTGCTCCTTTGTATTTTTATATTGAATTGTGTAATCGAAACCACTAAAAAATTGAGCATAATGAAGCAGCCTCTGCGCTGTCAGTAGTGGTAAACTCTTATTTGGGTTGAAAATGGATATGAGAGGCTTGTTGTCTGTAATCAGCGTAAACTTCCTTCCGTAACAATGGTTGAAAAATTTGTGAAGCCCCCAAAATATGGCTGTTGCCTCTTTATCCAGCTGGCTATAGTTGGCTTCTGCTTTTGTCAGACTCCTTGACGCAAATGCAATCGGTCTTTCCCCTTTATTGGTTGTATGTGACAATATAGCTGATAAACCGAATGGCGAGGCATCCGTGGCCAAAATGAGAGGTAAATTTGAGTCAAACGGAACTAGTACATTATCACTCATCATTTCCTTCTTTATTATGTCAAAAGCATGCTGACATTCTGAAGACCAAAAATATTTTGTCTCTTTCCTTAGGAGCTGGTACAGAGGGTGTAATTTAGTAGACAGGTCAGGTATGAATTTATGATAATAATTGACCATACCCAGAAATGAACGCAGCTGATTTAAATTTGTAGGTGGTCCCATTTTCGTGATTGCCTCAACCTTTTCTGTCGTTTTGTGTAGGCCTTCTTTATCAATTTTATGCCCGAGGTATGTAACACTCTTTTCAAAAAGCTTGCATTTTGATTGATTGAGATGAAGGTTAAATTTCTTTAATTTTTCCAATAAAAGCATGCACCTATGAAAAGCTTCATCTAAAGTCCTGCCCATTACAATAAGGTCATCGAAAAAAACATGCAGTGCCCTCAAGGTCATTAACTATGTTATCATCCATAAACCGCTGCCATAAATTTGGTGCCGTTTTAACACCAAACATTAATTTCCGTACCCTATAAAGTCCTTTTAAAGTGCTAACAGTCTGATACATCGAACTTTCATCAGACATGTTCAGATGAAGGTATGCCTGATAGATATCGAAAACGCAGTAATATTCGCCGTATTTAAGCTGTTGGTATAGCTCATCAATATTTGGAATCGGATGTCCATCGTTAACAACACAATTATTTAGTGTCACCTTGTAGTCGGCACACAAGCGAACTGACTTATCAGCCTTAATAACGGGTACAATTGGGGTTCCCCAGTCAGAATGTGCAACCTTCTCAAAAACTCCGATTTGTTCTAATCTTTCTATCTCATTCTCAACCAAGGATCGAATAGCGTATGGAATAGGCCTGGGTTTCATATAAACTGGTGTAGCTCCTTCCCTGAGTTTAATAACGCCTTTAATGTTTGGAATACTGCCTACACAAGGTTCGAATACATCCGCAAATTTTTTAAAAATTTGTTGCTTAAGGCGACCAATATCTGCATCAGTATGAATCTGAACTGAGTTAACTTCTAATAATTTTAAGGCATGCATCCACTCGCGTCCCATTAATGAATCAAAGCTACCTTCGACTAAATATATATCGCATGAGCTACCTTTATTTTTATATTGGACTTCAACTTTTGATTTCCCAACAGCGGGAACGATTTCGTTACTGTATGTTTTAAGCATTATATTGGTAGGGGTTATATGGGCATAAGGCCAGTAATTTGTAAATGTACGCTGGTTCATTACAGAAATCGCAGCTCCCGTATCAAACTCCATATCCATGGATTTTCCATTTATTTTTAAAGAAATAAAGTACTTACCCCTACCAAATGTGTCATCTGTTTTTTTGTGTAACCTCACCGCATGCACCTCTTCCTGCTTCTCCACCAGACCCAGCATATTTATTTCGTACATATCATCATGCATGTTTTCTTCATCATCTTCATCATTGACATCAACCTCTAAAGTATTGCCAGCTCTTTGGGAATTCTTCGCTTTGATGCAGACCGAAGCTAAGTGGCCTCTCCTTCGACAAAGAGAACAATGGAGATTTTTAGCTTGACACTTGTTTGCCACATGTCCCGGCTTTCCGCATCTGTAACATATGATTTTAGAAGTTGTATTAATATTTGATCGAGATGAGTTCAAATTTGGAGTAATTGATTTGGTTTTTGAGGTGCTCCCTTTAAGCTGAACTTGGTGTAAGTTTTGCATTGCGCGGCTTTCGGACTTCGATGCCTCCATTGCAACTGCATAGTGAATAGTCTTCTCTAGTGTAATGTTAGCTGACTCTTGCAGTAATTTTTCCTTTATGTCCGAATCCCTCAGCCCCCGAATAAATTGCGATCTCAAATGTGTATCCAATGTTGACTTCTTACAAGCAGAACATGTAAAGTTGCAATGAGTACTCAATTTTTTTAACTCTGCCAGGTAATTCGAGATTGGTTCTCCTCCATGCTGCATTCTTAACAGAAACTTGTGTTGCTCCGTAACCTCGTTGGGTTTTGGGCTGAGATGATCCTTTAGTGTCTTGATTAATTCCTCGTATGTTTTTGATCCGGGTTCATCTGGTGCTGTTAGGTTGGATAATAGCTGGTAGTATTTTGCTCCAATACAATTAATTAATACTTGCCTTTTTTTTGTGTTATCGGTGATATTTTTCAGGTCAAGGTAATTTTCTAACCTCTTTATATAATTTGGGAATGGTTCCTCGTTTTCATTAAATTGTTCGAAGTGTAAATTTGGAGTGTTAGAAGATGTTTGTAGATTTTGTAAGGCCAAAGTTAGAGCTTGTATTAACTGCTGTGCGTCTTGGGCCATCTTAAGATTTTTCTTAATCTTTGAAACCTCGTCGCCACTGATAAATACGTAGTTGGAAGCTAAAGCGGGAAAATTAAACACCTCGTGTCTTTGAATGTTCGTCGAGAAGTGACGTCTTTTATTTCATAAAGTGTCAAATTGTATATGACATAAGGGCCATTACATACGATTCGGATAGTTCAGGTTATGAGTAATTACTGCCACATAAGGTTCAGTATATAACAAGAACGTTATGGTAAAAGGGACTACGCGTCTGCAACGACCCAGTCAAGCCACCAATATCTTTCGCGATTATAACGATCGAAATTTTGTTCATCTCTTTGAGGTATGCTTACTCAGTATCTTAGGTCCGTATTTCCACTTACTAATTCAGAAGGTTCATATAATATTCTTTTATCTGTAGCTCTTCTTGCTATATGGTATATTATCGGTACGTTCATTGAGTCGGAAAAATTGCCATGTGCATCCAGAAACAAGAAATCCTCGGGAGGTATAAATCCACTTGTGTGTGTTTGAAGTATTCGGGGTTTAAATAGAATAACCCAGAAACAAGATCGTTCTCAATAACGTTTGCCGACCACTCAAAATGATTCCTCACAAGGTTCAGAATGACATTGTCAATTCTGGACACACCGGAAGCATCCAAAAGTTTATTGTTCGAAACGTAATGCCGAAAGTCAGAATGTGAGCTTCTGTACATTTGCATGCAAGTTCTAAGACATTTTCTCTCGAATATGCGAAGCTTTTCCATATACGACGGATTAATATTCCACCATACTGCACTCGCGTAAGTCAGAATTAGACGTATAAATGCTTGATAGCAAATAATCTTCACATCGGATCTCAGATAGTTGGAGAAGAAAAGGCGTTTAAGCGACATAAATGCCGCTCTTGCCTTTTGCAATTGATTGTTTATGTGATCGTGATAGTATAAAAATTTGTCCAAATGAACACCCAGGTACTTCACAACAGTCTTTGATTCGAAAGGGAGACCCTCCGGGTTTATTATATTTAGGTTTTTCCAATTTCGTCTCAAATCTGAATTTCCGCGTCTTATTGGGCTGTGGAACAGTATGGTTTCACACTTAGTGTTGTTTATTTAAAGCTTCCACTCCGAGCAGAATGATTGCAGCTTATCAAATTTTCTTTGCGGTTCTGTTTGAATATCCGCAATTCTTAATTCACTTGCATACAAAGTCGTCAGCAAACGCTATCGAGTCATCGATTTCACTTAATATGTCAGAAACATATAAACTGAAGAAGTGAGGTGCCGACACAGTGCCCTGTGGCAAACCATTGGTGATACTAAAAACCTTGGTTGTAGTGTTTTGTCTATCGGTTACAATAAAATGTCTTGTTTCACCATAGATGAAATTACTTTAACAAGATGGGGTGAAAATTCGTACCGTATGATTTTAAATAAAAGCCCGTTGATCCAAACCGTGTCGAAGGCTTTTTCGATATCTACTAAGCAGGCAGCTGTACATCTCTGCGTTCAGATTCCAGTTTACATCTGAAATCAGTTTTGTAACTGCGTGCACTGCTGAGTGATTTCTCTTCAACCCAAATTGGTTTCGCGGTACTAACTCCTTTTCTTCGCACACGAACTGGTTGAAATTGTGAAAACCTTAAACTGTTCCAAGAAAAAAGTATTTAAAGCTCTATACTCAAGCCCAAAATGAGGAACAAAATGAAGAAAAAGATTAACTTCTTCGCATTTTGATACACTATTGGTAAGAATATGTAAGAAGAAACCATTTCTTTCTTTAAGAGAACTCAAACATGAATTAAACGGATCAGTGCAAGCTAGAACAATAAGAAACCAACTTATAGAAGCAAACCTTCCTGGTAGAAGTCCACAAAAAGTGCCATTTTTTAACCAAGAAAAGCATTACACAAAGGCTTGCCTTTGCAAACAAACACTTGCATTGTTATTATTGGAATAACGTGTTGTGGTCGGATGAAAAGAAGATCAATTTGTTTAGTTCCGATGGAAAAATGTATTGTGAGAAGGCTAAAGAACAAGGAATTTAACGCAAAAGAACAAAAAGAAGACAGTGAAACACTGTGGTGGAATATAATGATTTGGGGATGCTTTTCATCGTCAGGTGTAGATCCAATATTTTGGATCACAGATAAGATTTGCTCTGTGGATTATGTCCACATCTTAAATTCAGTCATGCTACCATTAACTGAAGAAGAGGTGCCAATTAAATGGGAGTTCATGCAGGATAATGACCCGAAGCGTTACTCTAAATTGGCTAAAAAATACTTACAACAAAACAAAATCAATGTTTTGAAACGGCTATCACAATCTCCCGGCCTAAACCCGATTCAGCACTTATGGGGTATCCTAAAGCAAAGGATCGAAGATTGTAAATCCAAAACTAAAGACGAGTTGTGGTCAACAATTTAAAGTGAATGATACTCCATACCCGTGGAGACATGTGCCAAATTGGCGAATTCAAGAGGGTGAATAGTGGAAGTTATTAAAAATAAGGGTACCACTAGAAATAACTTAAAGAATTTGAAATACTTTTACCGTTAAGTTACTTTCTCGCTACAAAAAGACTACCATTCTAATTTTGTTTCTATTATTTTGTCCAGGACGAAACAACTTAATAATCATAATTCTACTTTTTATCATTATTTCTCATTATTATATTTAAAAAAAAATTGTTGCATATTAAAATTAAATCTATCTGCGTAGTTTTTATTTTTCAACTCTTCACAAATATCTTTTTAAGTTTTAAAAAGAATGAAGACAAAGTCTGTTTCTATTATTTTTTCCAACACTATGTAAGTAACGTTTGGAATGAAATAATTTTAATTATTTATTATTTTTTGAAATTATTGTAAAATTTTCCGTTTGATCTTCTTGGAAACATAATCCGTCCAATATCTTACAACTAAGAATATTCAATTTTATTGCAAAGAGGTTTGTAATTATTTTAATATTTCAAATGTTTATAGTAGGCTTTATGAGAATTGATTAAACAACTTTTTATCAACTTCACAATTTATTTTACTTATTGTCTACAAAACACTCCTCAGGCAAGCTACAAGTCCATCACGATTTGTATTTTGTATTGTAAAGAACTATTACTTATTTTTTTTCGAAATTGACAAGGAACCCTTTTACAGAAAGCATTAAATTAAGTTGTGCAGAAAATAAATAAATCATAGAGTAATAAAGTTCAGCTTTCAGTTGAATGAAAAAACATGATCAACTGTCATTTAGATAGAAGTAGACTTGACTTAATGGCTGCGTTCAATCTCGTGTTGGATAGGGTATCTTGGATAGGTGGATTTTTAGATACCTTGTTGAACGAGTTTGATAGCTGTATTGAGATAGCTGTCAAAAAATAAAAACAACTTTCAGCTGTTCACAAAAAGCAGAGAAACATTTAAGCTTCGAAGTCAAAATTGTTGTAAGATAAAACATTTAATGGATAATTCAACTGATTCGTCGGACGATGATGAATTGATAGGTGCGTAACAATTTAATAAATAAAAGATAACCTTAATCTGTAATCTATATTAAATTTCCTCTTAGCTCAATTGGAATTCTATACGATTAATAATTTATAACTTCAACTAACATTTTGTATCTTTTTGTTTACCAACAAATACAAAAAGCTGAAATCAATTGTCAAGTTTCTTGAAATTCAACCATGAGTTGAATCAGCTGTTCTGTCAGATACCTACATACCCCAGAAATTCTTGGATACCTTTGGATTCCTTTTTTGACATCTCAGCTGTTTTTGATCAGCTAGTAATTTTACACGTATAACACTAACAAAAAGGTATCCGGATACCCTATCTGTCTGAGATTAAACGCAGCCAATAGGCAGGTTCAGTCGACATAAGGGACTTGAAAGTAAGGCAAGTTTCTTGCATCTGATTGGCCAGCTGCCAAAAAATTGCCTTCCAATTAAGGCAACTTTATTGGAAAGTTGACTGGAAAGTTAGGCAAGAAAAATCTCCCTTACTATCAAGTCAAGTCAACTTATGTCAAAATGACAATTGATCATGTTTTTTAATTCAACTACAAGCTGAACTTTATTACTCAATGATTTATTTATTTTCTGCACAACTTCATTTAAGGCTTTCTGTAAAAAGGTTCCTTGTAAATTTGGAAAAGAAATAAGTAATATTTCTTTAAAATACAAAATACAAATCATGATAGACTTGTAGCTTGCCTGAGGAGTGTTTTGTAGAAAATAATGATTTTGGTAATGTTTGTACTATGAACTTGAAGTAGAGGTTTGTGAAGTAAAGTTCTGAATTTTAATTTCATGACACTTGAAAAACTATCTAGTTGCCTTGGTCAAAATTTACGTTCAAAGAATGAAGTTGACTGCAAATGAAGTCCCTTATGTTGTCTGAACCTGCCCAATAGTTAGGGAGATTTTTCTTGACTAACTTTCCATTGAAGTTGCCTTAATTGGAAGGTAATTTTTTGACAGCCAATCAGATACTAGAAACTTGCCTAACTTTCAAGTCCCTTATGTCATCTGAACCTGCCCAATGACAAGTTTGATCATGCTTATTTTTTAAAGGTGATATTGGCTCGTAATTGGGAAGGTGCAGATTTATTAAAGGAGGCTAGGACCGCTTTTCCAGTTCTCGAGCCGATGGTGATAAGGAAATTAAATTACTGTTTTAATTCTTGTATGTCAGAGTCTTGGAGATTATTTTGAAAAAAAGAGACAATGGTGTTTATTTTTGCACATAAGGATTTAAGAGAAACCTGCAAACAGAGTACTCAAGGTGTGTTATTTCAAACATCAATGAGCTCTATATCATGACATCGGGCAAAGTATCATTTAATTATTGAACCGCAAAAAAGTAGAGGAGATTAGAAAGATCTGAGATTTGCACTTTACGGTTTGTCCCGTATTCATGATAATGTAGAACTACATGAGCTACAATGTTGTAAGTGAAAACAAATAAGCTATACATTTCATACAATTGAAAAACTAAAAGTATAATCTTAGCTTTGCTTAGGTTTCGTTTCGCGATTTTAACATAAATATGTGTGTAAAACTAAATTCAAACTACTTGGAACATCCTACTAAAACTAAACTGACCAAAAAAAGTCATGACTATTCAAAGCATCAATTAACTGATTTACAAAATCACTAGAATGTCGGTATACTAATATACTATGAATTATGACAAGAAAAAAACCAACTAAGCACCTGCTTTCCAGCTTTTTTCAAGAAAATAAAAATTGAAATTCTCAAGAATCAAGAAATTTAAAAAAATGTTGGTGTTCAAAATTCAAAACACTTTAATTCCATGATTTCATTACCAAGATAAATAAAGTATGCAAAAACTCAACAACTTTATCATTGAAACTTTTCTGAATTGTGAAGATTTTCCAAATTCCCTCCATACTGCAGAAAAGCATCGTCATTAATTTTTAAGAGTCAACAAGTACGAAGAAGAATTAAAAACTTATACTTCCTCAAGATTTCATTCATTTAAAATTAATCTTTCATCCGGCTGCCATTAAAGTAAATTTAAGTTTGCGTACAAGATTTTGTGGTGGTGAAGAATTTAAAAATAAACTAGAAACATAAAATTCTCATCAATTTAATTTGCAGATTCTAAACGAAGGCGAAGAACCCGAGAACTTCTTCTGGGTAGCTTTGGGTGGCCGTAAACCCTACGACAAAGATGCCGATTACATGAATTTCACTCGCCTCTTCCGTTGTTCCAATGAGAAAGGTTACTTCACCGTCGCTGAAAAATGTTCCGATTTCTGTCAAGATGATCTCGCCGATGATGATATAATGATTTTGGATAATGGCGAACAAGTATTCCTATGGCCTGGTTCAAGATGCAGTGAAGTTGAAATAAAACTTGCTTATAAATCTGCACAAGTAAAAAAAAAAAAAACAGAAAATTTAATATTTATACATTTAATGATTTTATTTTAATTTGTTATTATTAACATTTACTCCAGGTATACATTCAACATATGAGGATCAAACAACCAGAAAGACCGCGCAAACTCTTCCTCACCCTCAAGAACAAAGAATCAAAACGTTTTACGAAATGTTTCCATGGCTGGGGTGCCCATAAGGCTCCGCCTGAATAAATCAGCCAAGTTCTAGCAGCGAACAGCTATGCATCATAATATATTATTTTACTATATTTATATTTTCGTTCTTTTTAAATGTTTATACAATAATTATATTAACAATGTACTGATACACTTTTACAATGTAACTTATTTAAAATTTATTATAATATACACAGAATATATATCATAATAATAAAATGCTAATAATTAGTTTTTCTTTTTTCTTTTGCTGAATTTTTTGCTGTATATATTATATACACCTATGTATGTCATGATTTTTGTTTTTCTTTTTGTGTTCACAGATTCGTACATAATACATTAATATATTTATTTATATATATATTTAATTAAAATGTATATTTTATTTAGATTTTAAATTTAATTTAGAATTGTTCTACAATTTTTTACTTTTTGTTTTATAATAATATATATATATCACTTCTTTTCTCGGCGTTCAGCGTTTGGCGTTAGGCATTCGTAGTCGGCGTTAGCGTCGCTCTTCGTCATCGCTTTCGTCTTGCTTAAAAATCTGTCGACTAGAGTCGATATTGACCAATCTCTATTTACAAACATGCGACTTACATTCTACTAAATAGATGATTTTGTTTCTTCTTCAAAAAAAAACATTTAATGTAACAATTTTATTTTTTGGCTAGAATATAAAACTTTCTGGCTCTGATTTTAAGTTGTTGTTGTTTTTTTGGTTTTTATCTCAAATTACATTCGTTGCTAAAGTTTTAGATTTTTTTGTTTCTTATTTTTGAAAATAGAAATGTGTATCTTTTTGTGTGTAAATAACGGGTGAAGTTTTTGTTTGTTTGTAAAAATTAAATATACATACATAAAATGTTTTATGATAATTGTTTTGTTTAAATACATATTAACAATGTAATAAATTCCTCTCCCCCTTCCTCCCTTCGAGAGACAATGAGAGAGAGAGAGATAAGATAAAAATGATAATTTTTGTTTTGATTAATAGAAAGAAAATATTATGTTTGTATTTTCTAAATGTTAAAACAGCATTAGCTCTGATGATGATGATGATTCTTAGAATATTTAACGAAAATTATACAATTGAAAATAATATAAAATAAATACAACGAAAATTGCGGCGAAATATCAGTAATCTAATCGTTTTTTCAACCGAAATATATCTCCGTTGTCCATTGTTGCTGAATGATCCATATTTAAAATTCGCACCGAGGACATATTGATAAGACGTTCCTCGATGTCCGAATACATTCGTCGACATCTAAATACTGATAAAGTCTGCAAAATAGATTTCAAATTCAATTTATTTATTTTTTTTTATTATTTGTTTTGAAAAAGAGAAAAACTCACATGTAAAACTTTACAATTAACAACAATCGAATCCAAACTATGATCGGTTAGTTGGGTGCATCCGCTTATGTGTAAAGATCGAAGTCTTTTTAGATTTTTTGTAACAACTTCAATAGTCTTATCGTTGATATTATAACAGTCGGAGAGATCTAACTCTTCAATAGATGGACAATTTTGTACCAAAGCCTCCATACCGACTACAGAAATTTGTTGGCAGTTCGAAAGTAATAGATTGCGTAATTCTAAAAATATGAATCCGTATTTCAGTGAGACATCGGATATTTTATTACATCCTCGTAAATTTAATTTGCGTAAGCCTTTGAGATTTTTTATTGGTACACCATTGATTTTTGATTCGTCTAAATTCAGCTCATAAACGGCTAACATTGCTTTTTTACGTTCGGCATCACGGACAATTTCCTCTTCGGCTTTGCTGCGTAGGGAGATTTTCAAAGAACCACCTTCGGAGACGTTATCTTGTGGCGAATGATGGAAGAATTCCATTGATAGGGAACGTGGACGTTCGGAGGGTTGGGTTTCTTCGACACTGATTCCGGTTAGGGCAGCATCTGTTATCTGAAATTAAATTTTTACAATAAGGGGTATATTAACAGTGGAAGTATTTGTTTTGTTTGCATAATTTGCCACGTAATGAAGGGTCTATCACTTCTCCCATCAGTGCGAGCGTAAGGAATGTAAGGAAGGATTTAAAAGGAGATGCCGACGCAAATTATACTTAAAGTTTAGAATATCAAGATGGGAAGGAAAACAGGGTTGAGTTAAAGCGTTCCACATTCATGATGTCCGGTTAAAAAAGATCGAAGCTCGGCCGGTTTCTATCCCCGTCAAGTGCGAGAACCTTCTATACGCCGATGATTCCTTGACCTACTGCTCATCAATGTCACCACATATAGCCGTGAAGAAAGTAGAAGCAGACATCCACCGTCTCTTTGATTTTAACCATAAATGGGGTATTAAATTCAACGCAGCAAAGTCGGAACTCATCTGCTACAGAAGGCCGTCAAATGTCGTCCGTAGAGGATCGCAAAAAGCGACAATATGCAGAAACTTGAAGTTGAAACTCCCAGATGGATCGTCACTTTCAGCCAAGAGGACCGTCCAGGACCTGGGAATTTATTTCCACGAGCTATTAAAGTTTAACCCTCCCACATGCCCAGAAAGTTCTTAGGAAAGCCAGCTGGGCCTTTCATCGTGTCCATCCATTGATGAAGAAGAGCAATGGACTACGTCAACAGACCAAGATCCTGATGTACAAACAACTGCTGAGACCAGTCATTATGGATACAGCTTTCCCGTACACCATCTCCAAAACGGCCATGAAGCAGCTAAAAGCCTTCGAAAGGAAGATCCTGAGAATCTGCACTGGGCTTGTCTTTGACAGGGAGCGTCAAAAATACTTCAAAAATGACCGCATCTATTCTGAAGCGAGAATAAATACATTGGACAACTACCTACTACTCATCTTGGCTAAAAAGCTAGTAGGTAACCACCCGAACCAACTTATAAGAAGGATGAAAACCCAATAGCGACTGCCAGAGCCCAGGTACCCCACCTATCACAATACTTGACAATATGTCCAAAATCGAGCTACAGTGGAAACTGATGGGTCTTCCTATATTGTTTGAACTAGTTTCGATTTTCCTCAGTGAGAATGGCTTTATAACATCGGAAACTTACATCTCTGGTTCTAATAACGTCTTTACAGCTGGAATCAAACCATGAGTTTTCTTTGGGTTTGATAGATTTTTCTTTGTTCAATATAAAATTTGTCATTCCACAAAGAAAGTTTTTAGTAATATCTTGAGTTAATGTCACTATTGAGGAAACATAGTGACCAGTTTCATTTTCTGAAGAACTCGACATTTGGCTTTTTTAAATTGCCAAACGGTTCTCGTAGGAGTTTTTTCTTTAACTGGATTTTTATGTTAATATGAAGAAGTTGCAGGATTGCCTAACCTAGAGGCGGTAATACACGATCTCATATTTATTAAGATTAGAAGTAAGAAAAAATCCTAGGGTTTTTAAAACGTCAGGAATTCGAGTTAGCTTTTCGACAAGCGGTGTTAAATGATTTAACTTTTACTTAATTTAACTTGACTAGTGTCGATTTTGTCAAACTTTTAATTCGAATTTTGGTTTCAGTTCGGGTAGACACATTTTAACTGTTTCTTGTTTTACACTTCGGGGCCTATCTATTGCTATTGTCACGCCAAAGTTAGGTGAGGTTTAAAGGATTGAAGTATCAGTATCGGCCGGAAAACATCTGTTTTCCAAGATAAGTGGAGATTTATGTAGGTTGCTGGTGAATCCTCAAATCCTGATTTTTTTTTTTTAAATACATTTAATTGATGAAAGGTCGTAGAGGTTATCAAAAAAGCATTTTTAAGAGTCGTTTTTCAATTTATAGTTAAACTGGAATAATAAAAAAAAGTGAAAAGTGCCTTTCCCCGTCTCCACAAATAATTGAAAATAAATTGAGGCGCGATTAGTTATAGCAGCTTTTCTATTTTCACCGTGAGAATATTTTACAAAACATTTGTTAATATCTGTTGCTTGGAGTTATAAGGAAACTTTGGTAAATTTTGCTCATCATTTGTTCTTTTGGAGTTTATCAAGGCTCGAATTGGGTAATGTTTCAATTTAACTTCTTCTTTCTCTTCTTCTTTCTCTTCATTCCCGTCGATAATAATACGTTCTCTAGCCCAATGTTGGGTTAACGTATGGGGCATTTCACGTGAAGCGGACAGGGAAAAAAAAGTGACATCTTGGATTTCGCTCATATTTAGGTCAATTACAGTATTTGAGAATATAAAAAAGTAATTTCATTTTTTTTATTCTACGGCACTTAGTTTAGGAATTACGGACTACCAAAAAATTGACCCACTATGAAAAGCCATTATTTTAAATCAGTGCTGTAGGTATTAGATATAAAGTAAAAATATATTGTAGGTATGTTTTAACAAGAAAAAATGTGTATTATTTTTGTGATAAAGTCGGTGCAAAAAAAAATTTTTTTTTCTTGCTCAAAACCGGAAGTAAAGTTTTCAAAGTAAAATTTCAGTAACTTCGACCATTTTTTTTTTAATTTCTATTTCTGCAAAATAAAGATAAAACTATGTAGATATTACATAAAAAGTTTAAAAATGGAGACTTAAGTCGTTTTTAAGATAGAGTTCATTGAATAGAATATTACGCGCCTAGCATTACATACATATGCGCTAAGCATAGCATACATATGCGCTAAGTACAATGCTAGGCGCGTAATATTCTATTCAATGAACTCTATCTTAAAAACGACTTAAGTCTCCATTTTTAAACTTTTTATGTAATATCTACATAGTTTTATCTTTATTTTGCAGGAATAGAAATTAAAAAAAAAATGGTCGAAGTTACTGAAATTTTACTTTGAAAACTTTACTTCCGGTTTTGAGCAAGAAAAAAAAATTTTTTTTTGCACCGACTTTATCACAAAAATAATACACATTTTTTCTTGTTAAAACATACCTACAATATATTTTTACTTTATATCTAATACCTACAGCACTGATTTAAAATAATGGCTTTTCATAGTGGGTCAATTTTTTGGTAGTCCGTAATTCCTAAACTAAGTGCCGTAGAATAAAAAAAATGAAATTACTTTTTTATATTCTCAAATACTGTAATTGACCTAAATATGAGCGAAATCCAAGATGTCACTTTTTTTTCCCTGTCCGCTTCACGTGAAATGCCCCGTATGTTCGTTTCGTTAAATAAAAGAACTCTTTGGCGATGTTTTTCAATTTGTGACAATTGAGGAAATTGCTTGCTTTGCATGCCAACTAGCTGTTGAAAAGGCGATGGAAAAATCTCTAGCATTCAATATTCCAACTTATCATCTGTCAATATACTTCAAGGCCGCCTACAATAGCATCGCCAGGGTAGAACTTTACAAAGTCATGAGAGAATTCGGAATTCCAAATAAATTGAAACGACTAGCTATGTAGGTTGACCTTAACCAATACAACAAGCCAAGTTAAAATAGGCGGATTGCTATCCAGGCCAATCAACATCTACAATGGACCTCGACAAGGGGATGGTTTGGCCTGTTTCTTCTTCAATTTGGCTTTTCAGAAAGCAATTTGTGTCTCTGGCACTCCAAAAAGAGACCATTGTCAACAGGTCCAGCCAAATATTGGCCTACGAAGACGACATCGACATTCATCGGGAAAACCGAACAAGCTGTACACGATTCCTTTCCCCAGATCGGACAGGCGGCACAAAATCTGAAGCTGCACGTTATTGAGGGAAATATAAATTATATGGTGATATCATCAACTGCGACAAGAACAGAACAGGAGGCAACGGAGGATGAATTTGAAGTGAATAGAAATAAATTAAGTGGCACAACATTCCGTAGAGAACCAGGGCCTAGTGACTTAGAACTCTCCACCATTCCTGTGTGCAAGTTATTTCAGAGATGGAGAGGACCTACAGCTTTTAAGCTGAACGGCTAATAGGAGAAGGATCTTTTCATTACAAGAATTACTCTTGGCAGATTTGTCAATTCCTCGCCAGAGGCAGTACTCGTGAAAGAAATTATAGATGGCACAGGCAGAGATTGAACCCATGACATGACAGTCTTAAGCTCTTTTAAATATCTCAGGTCAATAAGGGGCCGGTTATAGCTATCAGTAAAATCCATCAGTAAAATTTGAAAAAGGAGGAATCTGAAATGTTTTACTGATGAGCGTTTATAGCAATCAGTAAATTTACGTCATTAAATTAAATGTCACTTTGGGGCTTTGCGCCTCATACAATTTTTTTACTGTTGCTTTCATCAGTAAAATTTTTAATGATGTGATCGGAACAGTAAAAAATTGGAACACAAACAGTAAAACGATATGGAATTTTTGTTGGCTTTTGGCAGTCAGCTGTTCAGTAAAATGAAATTTCGTCATTAAAAAAATTAAAATGGATTTATAAATTAAATAAAACTTTAAATGCATTGTTTCTTTTTGAAAAAAATACTTGAATATAGGATTCATCTCATCATAGGATTCATTGCATCAATCTTTTGTTAGAAATAAATCTTTAACATGTTCAAAAACTAAAAACAACAATTTTACTGATGGATTTTACTGATAGCTATAACCAGCCCCTTATATCAACATTGAAGAAGAAAAACGCTGGCGACTGCTCCAAACTAACAGTGCCTGCTATAATAGTTCGTCAAATCTTTTTAAATCCAGAAGCCTTACCATAACAGTCCACTGGATACTTTTGCCTTTTACGATTTCTTCAGATGAAAAGCAAAGAATGAAAAACGTAACGACTTATGAAAAAGAATTAAAGAAATCCCATACAATTCATTTCGGTCATTTTGTGTGATTGAAAAAAGAGCGCATACAAATATTCTCCGAAGAAGATTTTTGGTCAAATGCGAAAGAAGAAAAATCCATTACAAACTCTACGCCTTGAAAACAAATGAACAAGATTGCTGGCCAAAGTTGAACGCATCTTGGACTACGCAGAAAGAAAAACTCCACCCTAGGAGCATCGCCACAAGTGGATATTTTCTTGTTTTGTTGCCGACTTGGATATCTTTCCCACCTAAAATTTTGACAGAAGTCAATATTATACTTTCGTTAACGCAATGACTCCCTCAATGCTTCAAAGACGTCGGGAACTATTAAAGACTTATTTCTTAAGTGAGTGAACCCAACAAAAATACGCGGTGAGCACGAAAATATGAAATTCAGTTCTCAAATATCAACTTGACATCGATCTAAAAAGATCTATTATTTCAACCACTAAACTATAAAGAATTGTGAACTAAGATTTCGGATTATTCGCTTAATACAGTTAACTCAGAAATGATCGCTTAGCGGTTGGATCCTAGAACAACTTGAATTGGATAACAATTTTGATCACAAAATCATGTCTTCTCAGGAGGAGTATTTTCATCTCGTCGGCTACGTTAACAAACAAATTTGTCTCATCTGGGACAAGGAAACCCACTCGTGGTAAAAGAGAATGCAAATGCATTTACAAATGAGGCTAGAAACAACTTTTCATCAACGGTCCGCATTACAGAGCCATGTTACCCGACATTATTTTAACTCAAATTAAATATATGGATTTAGACGAGCGACGACGTCTCATTCTTAAGTAGGATAGCGCACTATGCGATATGCAGCTGATGCCACAATCGATCTTCTGCACAAAAAACTCCCAAACCGTGTTATCAGCAGAAGGCGTTGTCAATTGTCCGACTTGGAGTAGCGATTTGACGCCTTTTGACTTTTTTTTTGTGGGGAACTGTGAAGCACCGATATCATCCTCACTATCGGGAAACAATTCAAGCTCTTGAAGCAAATATTATCCAAGCAATTCTTGAACTAAAGACCGAAACTATCGAAAATATCTTGAAAAAGTGCAGTGACAGAACACCCTATTCCGTAGCTAGCCCAAGTAGCCACTTAAACGAAGTGCTAGTTCCATAAATATTGAGAACATTTGCTTTTACTTACAAAGCTTTTAATAACTTTTATTAACTTGTATTTGCCTAATCGCTCAAGGACGTGGAGCAACGATGCAAATGTCAAAAAGTGCTACACTGGGAAGTCGAGGACAACGGAAGTACCTGATGTTGGAAACTATTGACCTAGAACTAGATTTTTCTTACCAATGAGAAAATCGACTACCATTTTTAATGAAGAAGTAGATGTCAATGCGAAAAAAGAAAAGAAAGAAGAAATAAGACTCAAAAACCAAAGACATAATTTCAGGCAGCCTGACACCATTAGCTCGGAACTTGTGTCTGTCCTAAATGAACAAGCGAGGCAAGAAAACAAAGTCAAACTCTATTGACACTGCACCACTTTGTTGTCTAGGATCATGAATGAATAAATGATAATGAGACACATTCCTTATCTACAATAAAGAGATCCACATTCCTAATAGGACCAGAGTCCAATCACGATTAGAAGACAATGTGATTAAGATTTAAACCAAAACAAAAGACTAAGTCAATAAAATGATAACAGCAATCGAACTTCCATACAAATTTTCAAACAAAAATCCAACTCACCCGAAAGCACTCCTCCATGTTCAGCTCCCTCAGCAGCACCAAATTCTTCAGCAGCACCTGGACGGATTGATCAGTGACTCCATTAATGCAATTACTAATATCCAGCACCCTTAAATTATACAAATTCACACCACACTTCGTAACACAATCTTCACAGATATTCAAATGTGACATGTATAATTTTTCCAACATCGGATTTGGCTGGCTAGCTATGCCCTCACCAATAGCATCTCCCGATATCCCATCACAATGAGATATATTCAATGATTTCAGACTTCCACAGAGCTTGGACAACAATAAGGCTCCTTTCTTTGTGACTTTTGTACAACCTTTGATATTAAGTACTTCAATTTGTTGCAAATTATTAACAATCGTCTCGAGACACTCGTCCGTGACACAAAGTGTGTCGGATAGGTCCAAAGTACGAAGATTTGTTTGTGCTGCAATGAAACCACGAATACCTGAGGTATTCAATTGGCGGCAGGAGTGTAGCAATAGTTTTTCCAGATTCAAAAATGGAATTTCACACAGTGCTGTCATAGCACCACCTCCGATCAGTGTGTTGCTGAAGTTGAGTTCCTTCAATGAGTTCTGATGGGCCCGGATCACATGCAGTATGAATTTAAATGTCAAAATCGATTCACTTGGATGATTGGCCAGTTCCTCAGGATAAAATCGCCGCTGTATGGCGCAGTGGTAGGCTATGTGGCATCCGGACATATCGAGCATCTCAAGACTGGATATCAGTTGGGTTATCCTCAAGAGAATCGCATCGGACAGGTATTGGTTGAATTTGAGGGAGAGAAAGCGAACTCGAGACATGGTATCAGCGATGGTCTTGCGGTCAGTTGGAGATTCCAGGAACTGCCCAGTCATGAACAACGACGTGCATCTGACTATCGAGAGAGTGTTGATGCCACAGAGATCCGCAAGCACAGCGCAGAATTGTTTCTCTGTAAGGTCGGTGGACTCGAAGGTCACTGACTGAGCAGTCTTGCCCATGTGTGCGAAGAAATGATCCAGTGTCCCAAAGGTAGCCTCGTCCATGTAGATGTGGGGAAAGGGTCGATCACTGTTAAGGAACACCTTGCCTGGAGGCAGCTTATCCGACACACAGAGCTTTGTTATCCTAATCATCACATTCGATTGGAATTCACTGTACTTGGAGGCTTCCAGCCAACGACGACACACCAGGGAACATGATTGGATGTCCGTGTAGTTCAAATATCGGAATATACTCACAATGATCTAACAACAGCGAGAGAGAAAGACAGAGAAAAAAACAATTATTACAATTATCTATGGATAGTTATCTCGTAGTAAACATTCAGCAGTTAATTCCACAATGACTCAGGGCTAAAGCTAATCAATCAGATCACATGGGCTATTGTTTTAATTGACGTCGCGTCGCAACTTTCTAGAAAAATTTGCAACGAAACTAAATAGAAACAACCCGAGTCATTGTAAAGTCAACTTTCAAGAAAAATTTGCAACGAAACTAAATAGAAACAACCCGAGTCATTGTAAAGTCAATTTAAATGGGAATTCATTATTTTTGCACTTACCTCCATTGGAAGGTCAGCGTAGCTAGGTTCCAAGTCATTAAATACATACGAAGAGTCCATTTTGGTGCTGAGCTGAGTTGAGCTAAGTTGTTGCGTTGCCCAGGGTCAGGAGAGCTCCTCTTCAATGCGTGGGGGGTTTCTTTTCTTTTTTCTATCCAATTAATAAAATATCCTACCTAGGTACTTGTCCTTCGACCTATTTATGTGACGTTTGTGAGTGTGTGGGATCGAAAGAACACTTGATTCCCGACTTCGGGATGCTTATAGTGGTTTTTGTCCAACAAAGTTCAAAGGATTTGGAATTTTTGTGTGAATGTGAATGAAAGTGAAGAAAACTAATTTGATTACGTGATGTTTTGTATTTGGCAATGGCAAAGCAGCTGATTTGGAATTCCTATTCCACTCTCTGTGTCTCTGTGATTTCGACTCGGGACTATGACAATGAATGTGCTGAGTGCTCTGATGGTGTTTGCTCGCTTCAATAGAACTTCTATACCCAGACTGAGACGAAATGTTGGAGGAGCAGGAAAATTTACTCCACAATATATAATATGGAATTGTCAGTCAACTGATGCGAATGCGAGAACTACAACTTATTGGTTTGGTATATTCCACCACTGCGCATAATCTTGAAATCTATTTTCATTTTCTATCTTTTGTGTCAAAAATTATTGTCATTTCTGTGAGATTACGATATCAAAGAAGAAAACAATAACAATACGAATGAAAACAAACAAACAAATCGGGGCACATAAGTAGACGATAAAAAACAACCTTTTTCCTGTTTTTCTTTCTGGTTTCTGTTCTGTCTTTCTTTCTTTCTGTTTGTTTGTCTGTCTGTCTTCTCTTGATTTGACAGTTTGGAATTAGACGTTTCTTGTTGGAAGTTCCAATTCCAAGTTCCACAAGAACATGTTTCCATTATCATAGGGTGTGTCTGCGATTAATTCGTAATTTGAATTTTGTATGTAAATCGAAGACTTTATTGACAATTTTTTAGAATTGCGATATAACATAATCGATTCAATCATTTTCAATTAATGTGAATATTTTTAAATACATGTATGCAACAAATGCTTGTTCTTTAAACGGAAAAATAAAATTATCAGAACTATTGAGATTCAACTGGGCGTATACGTATTTTTTAAAAATTAAATTCGGAAAAGTGCTTACATTTTCATCAAAAGTTATTTGTGGACATTAAACTGCCTTATTTTAAAATTGTTTTTATAGTTAATGGGCCTTACCAATAATATTTAACTGGGTTTTAAATATTTTGCCATACCAATAAACATTTTAATAGTTAGGTTAAGGGCTAACGCTCAGTTAAATTTTATTGTTGGAAACTCAACTATAAACGGACAGTTAAATTAAATTCCATGGTTTGCACTGTCATTTTGACAGCACACGCAACAAATACTTTTCACAAGAGTTGAGATTTGTTGTGATTCTTGTCTGCTGATTGTTCGTGGCAATATTTTTTAAAAAAGTAAGTCGAATCATACTTGTTTTAATATATAATTGTGATTATGTTCCAATAAATATCCTGGATTTTGTTGAAGATACCGCAGAATTTGATTGCGATGCAATATGGCTTGATGATTATGATCACAAGTAGAATATTTTCTCGATATGATTTGCAATTGTTTTTAAAATATTTTTTTTTTCCATGCACTTCAGAAAGGTGTTTTAAAAAAGAAGCTAGAAGTGCAAGAACGGAAGCTCCACTTAGTAAATTTGAAAAATAAAGGCTGAAGAGGAGAAACTGGTGTAGAAGAAAATAATTCTTAGTGTGATTCTGTTAGATTTAACGGATAATTTATCTACCAATGGACGAGAATTGTGCCTTTAAATGAATTTGGCTTCATTTCCTTCACTGGAAGTTGATTGGTAGATAGATTGTCTGTAAAATCCAACTGAATCATACTAAAAATCATTTAACATTTGGTTTTAACATTTAACATTTGGTTTTAAGACTTAACCCAAATTTCAAAACAACAAAAATGTTTACGAGTGTTAAACTGAGCCAAACATACCTGAACATTGATTGAATACAAATTTTTTCGACATCTGTCGTGCTCCAAATTCTTGACCAGGATTCTTAACTTTGATATGAGTGCAATCAATAGCAACCACACATTGTGGAAAGCCAGCAACATCAAAAAACTTTCTTCTCACTGACCGAATTTCCGAGGGCTCACTGGGGAATTTGATGAAGCCCCTTACTTTAGAGGCCAAGGCTCTAACAAATTTCTTAACAAAATTACTAATAGATTGTTGAGAAATATTGTGGCAATCACTTTAGGAAGAACAACTTTTTAAAACATTGAATATGTATTTCATAATTTTAACTTACCAACATCCTTCTGGTAAGATCCTGCGGCAAGATATCTCAGCCCCGTCAATACAATTAGTTCAATTGAAATTGCACCACCTCTGTTGGTAGCCCGCAAAAGATCAATAATGAATCCGGCAGTTATCTTATGAAACCTTGAATTTATTTGTTTTATTTTTTCAAGTTTATGCCGGAAAACAAAAATGTTTACCTGTACTGCCAATAAAACTGTATCGTCATATTTTGAAAATGGTTCAATTTTGTCTTTATATACTTTTTGCCTCCTTGCTTCGGACACATCTTCCAAGATATTTATATCTTCTATTATTGAATTGTCCGAAATTTAATTTTAATCAGATATTTTTGTTTTGTTTATGTTTGCAAATTTTTCTAATGTCAATTCAATGCTGTCTTTTTGACAAAGAATGTAGTAGATATTTTAATAAAAGGCTAATTAGTAAAAGACGTGTTTATTTTGGTTATTAGTATACACGCAAATAAACTCGCTGTTAAAATTTAACTCAACGATACCTAAACGTGTGTTTAGCGATTTATTATTGGTAAGGCCCAATGTCATTAGTTCTTGACAATATTTGATTTAAAGACAAATTATTATTGGCCAGTTTAAATTTTTAAGATAGTGATAGCAGCACAATGAAATGCAGAATAGTTCAAAAGTAACTTTATAAAGTGATAATAACTTATAGATTCAATGTATGTTAATAATTAATTTTAGAATTACAAAGTATGATTTATGGGGATTTTTTAAGGTTAAGTACCAAATATTATGTCCCTCAAATGAGCTTTAGCTTCATGCTAACAGATATATGTATATGCCATTTCTAGAGGGTTTTCCCAAAAACTTAGGGCAACATGTTGGAAAATGGTAACCCCATAGTAAAAGTTGGCAACTGACCCAGGCATTAAGGATTTATTTCTGTGAATTTTTGTATGAGTCGGACTGAGAAAGTTAGATAGTTGTTAGGTGGAGAGATAAGATTTTGTAAATAGACTAAACTACGTGCATCTTTGATTCCCCCCACACATGGCAAAGCCGAGATAAAATTATTTGACAGTTGAAGGCATTAATTTTTTAAATTAACTTTGAAATTATGTCGTATGTGTTTCTAGAAGAAATGAAACGCATATAATTTAACTTAATGGCCAAGAATTTAGTTTTATTATAAAGGCAATAGTTTTCCATTATGTTGGCTCGAATAACTTGTAGTCGAGAGTTGGATTTTCTTCCATAAAGTCCATGGGCACAATTCTAATTGTTACATGCGATGGCAGATGGAATCATTTCTGGCTGACTGGGCTTCGAATAGTTTGGAAGAGGACCCTAATTTTGGCCGATAATCATCTTTAGTGACGAGGCGCGGGATTTTGGGCCGGCGGCGGGGTGATTGGTCCGTACTTTTTTAAATACGATGTTAGTGAGACGGTCACCGTTAACAGCGATGATAAATAGTTTTGTATGGCCCAAATTGAACCATATGGACCTAGACGACATGTGGTTCCAGCAGGACGGCGGCGGCGCGGCGCTACGTGCCACACAGCAAACGCCACGATTGACCTTTTGCATGAACGATTTGAGGGTAAGGTTATCTTTCGCAGGGATGATGTGAATTGGCCACCAAGGTCATGCAATTTGACCCCGCTAGACTTTTTCATGTGGGATTTGTTGAAGTCGCCGGTCTATGCAAATAAACCACAACCGACCGATGCCCTACAGGTGAACATAACACAGGCCATCGCTCAAATTCAGCCGGATCTATGCGGAAGAGTCATTGAAAATTGAACCACTCGGATCCGTGGCACCGTTTGAATGATGTCATTTTCCACACTTACTGGCACACTTGCGCCTTTCAAATAAAAAAATTATTTTGTTAGTATCTCACACACAGCTTGTTTTATTCCATTTCAACATCTACTCGCCCTTATTGAAAAACCCTTTTTAAAATGCTGGTACGAATCTGCAGAATATATTTAGGTGTAGTTTCCTTTTAATTGAACTGTTGTAACAAGCTTACCTTTTTTCACATATTTCTTTGTCGATTATGATTTTTAATTGCACTAATTAAAGATTAAAAGGAAAACGTGGAAATTTTCAGTGTGAACGATTTTCGGGTATTCAAAAACTTCTTTTGATGAAAATTCAGTTTTGGTTTATTTTATTGTGAAAGCGCTATAAGAAGCTCAAAAGATTCCGCAAATATTCATTAATATTTGGTCAGTTAAATTTGACGAGCGCCACGTGTTGAACTATAATTTTACTTTTGATCAACAGTTCAAAACTCAATCTCGAATTATACGTATATGTATTTGCCTATATTTTAACCCATTTATTACCAAAGACATTTAAAATTAAAATTTCAAAATTTTGATATCATAACTTTAACAAATAGTGTCAAAGGAATACAAAAATATTTTTTTTAAAAAGTAGGGCGTGTGGTTTTTAAGATGTACCCAAGCAGGTACAATGGGAACATATGGTTGCTAATTATTATGTGTATGAAATTTCGTAAAGCATTCCTTTTTAATACACAGAACTATGTATGTCGCAGAACTCGAAAACCCATCTGATTCGCATGTGGCATACTCTGCATCAAAGAGACTTTTCAATTTTTTTTGGAAAAGGGTGACTTTCAGATAAAGCAACACTCGTAGATATGAAGCGTTTTGATGTCGAAGGTTGTTTCGAAGATAATATCATTCCTAATAAAAGATCTTTATCCAAATTTTCTGCGTCTATTTCATCCTCGTCTGTATTGAAATGAAATTGGTGGTATAAATGCAATGTCAAACACAGCGTTTCGATCATTTTCTTCGATTACATTTATTGCATTTTGAAGATTATCGAATCTCCTTCCATAAAATGAGGATGTTGAGAATGCTTTGAATTCCATTCTATAAAAAAAAAGTTGTCACTTTTTCCCATTGTACCCAAGCGGGTACACCTATTTTTACGCGTACTTACTTTGCGTTAAAATAAATGAACACTTGATTTTTCACTTTTATCAGATTTTATTATAACTTTTTCAACTATTTCCAAAAAAATAAAAAGGAAATTGATAAAACGAATATTTTTTCTATTGCAAAATACGGGCCAACCTCTGAAAAACCAAGAATATCGCAATCGCACCTGAAGCAGTGTAATAAAAAAGACTACCTTCTTAGTTTGTTTACAATAAACTGCACTTCTACTGATTGAAAACATGTCAACGAACAAAAAACAATTGAATTTCATCAAAAACCAAATTTGAAGAAGGACAACGGTAGGTTAATGGTCTGAGCAAAATTGGATCTAAAAAGAATGTTTTTATCTAATAACAAATCCTCTATTTTATTCTACTTCATAAGACTGTTTTTTTTTTAACAGGGGCATGATTATGAGGTTCGCGGCGGATCGTTTTTAGTTCAACCTTTCAAATTCGACTCGCGTCGTACTTCCTTATTAACGAATTCGCGGCGAAGCGAAAATAGTTCTTCCTATATTCCAGTGATTTGACACTTTTGGTTTGACTTTTTCTTTCTATATTCCAGTGATTTGACAGCTTTCCACAAAATTTGTTTTTTTTTTTTGTTTTGATTGAATTGTTGAAATTTGCGGTGATTTATTCAAAATTTTATGTTTTATTGTGGATAAATTATAAAAAAATAAAATAAAGCTAACTCACATTTTTATATAATTACAATCAAGAAAAAATCCACGAAATCGAACAATGAACACTCTTTCGCCTGTGAATCCGCCAAAAAAAAGCTGTCGGATTTCAACTCGCCAACAAACATTATGACATTTCAATTTCAGAAGTATTTTAGAGGCCTTGTCTGCCCCGTGGCAAAGTCCGCCCTTGATTTTTTGTTTGGCACAACTTTCAGAGATCTTTTCTAGACGTTAAGTGCAATGCAATTCGCCGATGTGCATTAAAAAATATCAGAGACAAATTCCGAACAGAATTTTGAAAGAATACCTCGAATGAAAAATCCCAAAGATCGTTTAATAAATTCGGATAAGACTTAAAATCATGATAAAAGACTTATTTTAAAGGTTGTTAAGAGTATCTACTTTAAAAAGATCGAGATCAATATTAAAAAAAAAAAAACACTAAAGGAATTTGAGATTGCATAGAAAAAGTCTTAAGGCCCAACTATAATAGACTTAACCGAGCTTAAGCCAGCTTAAGGGAACAAACCAATACGCAGCCTTATATGTCACTAACCATAATAGACGTTCTGCTCAGTTTCGTTAAATTTCGCTAACTTTCGCGCAATTACGCAAGAGCCATTTAAATGGCTCGAGCTTATGCAAATGTCAAATTTGATTACTTTCGGTTAAGTCTATTATAGTTGGGCCTTAAGTTACTTGAATCCATTATGGTTACTTTTTGTTTTGACGATAACTTCTGATAAATTTTCGTTCGGTCTTGACATTAGCTTACTTTCGGTTGTATTTTAGTTGGGCCTTTAGTGATACCACACGAATCTTGACGAAAAATTGAATTTTCAAGATGCCTGGATTTCCCTTGTCGTACATCTTTGAAACATAATTCGCGTGTTCAAAATGCTTAAAAAAAAACTACAATTTTCGAGTAACTTACAAAAAGTGTAATTGACCCCTCCCGCCCTCTTAAAATGATGCAGTCCAAAATATGAGGATTTTTGAAGGACTGTTTAGGTCGTATGAAGCTCTTTACTTTTAACTGAGTATACTGCGGAAATATTTCGGAAGTAACGCAATTTCTTTAATTTCTTTCCTGGAAATAATATTGAAAATTGTCAAACTTTAATTTTATTACATTAATTTCAATTGGCAAATTGTACCTTACGAAATTTGAGGTACATCACCAAAAATAAAAAAAAACCTAGTTTTAATTACCAAGAACCAACCCAATTCTGAAGAAATTGTTTCAAACACAGTCAAAACAAAAGAGCATCAAATAAACAACCTTTAATTTATAAAGACACGTTTTTTTATACGAAAATTATTATTCTATACTTGACACCCTTAAGGTGTCACATCTCACAAGTAATAAACTCAGTCGCAACTCTCAACAAATCTATTTCTAACACCAATCATCATATAAAAAGTAGTTAAAACGTCTTTTCGTTCTTCTTCTTCTCCTTAATCACATCGTTATATCTTCATGGACATAAGGCCTTGCCTATACCCAAGTTCTATATCAAGTACTCTAAAATTGTTTTATCATCGCATTTTTATTGTCAATGATTTACAAGAAAACCCATTTTTGTTCCTTTGCTTTGATTTTCTGTTAGTTAAAAAAATGATTTTATTAGATTGATCTTCACCACCAGATTAGGGATTTCTCCTTAAAGTATGACAAATAAGTACGGTGACGGTAATGAACGCTGCCGCTGTGATGGTGAATTCAGGTGAAAAATAACTATTTTTATAAGTGAGTACATCACCAAAAGTATACATACGTTCAGAACATCAGTGACTTTAGCTTAGAGCTCTAGCAAAGCAATATGGGTAGTAAATATATAGAACTGGCGGAAGCTTTTATGTTTAATGTTTCTTTTTGAACTCGACAATCAGAGAACGTGGGGTTTATTTCATCAGCAAACTCGAGGCACATTTTTAATTTGCGGGTTTACTTGAATTGAATTAAAATTACTAGACACGTCTCTTGTGTGTTTAGTTTAGGACCGCCACACCATACATCCATTGCCATATCGCCACGCCATTTGTTCCTCCTCGTTGTTGTCTACCTCCCACGTTGGGGCACTCGCGTCAAAGTCATCCGCCATCATCGCCATCTCCATATGCCCGAGGGTACGAAAGCGTGCGAGTATTTAGTTGTTTTTTTAATTTGGTTATAATTTGATTCTAAAAGCTCCCCCACAAAAAAGGGGGGAAATAGGAAGATGGGAGGGTATTCAATTAAAGTCGCTTTAAAGGTACATTATGTACAGCAATAGAGAGAACTTCTTAGTAATTTTCCTGCATTTGAGCCATAAAGTAGCCGAAACCAGATTTTTTAACTGCCACTCGGAAATGCAATAAAACCTTAACTTGACCAGATAATGTCTGACGAGTCTTGCCAAATCGCTCCAGGTCAAGTAGGCAAGAAGGCATCCGTTTTGCAAAAGGTTCATCATCAGCAAAGATTTCTCGTTGATGTAAAACATTAACCATTATAACTGTGATGAGCGATGATGGTAAAGAAGAGGTTTTTTGAAGTTCATTAGCCTGTTCTTTGAATGACAAAATTTTACTTTTTCTCTTTGCCGAAGAAATGGTCCGATGTAATTTATTTTAAGACCTATAACATTATGTCCAGTTTATTTTTAATCGGATAAAAATCTGTAACAAAATATCAAACGGTAATGTGATGTGTCCATGTTCATCATGTCCACATAAATTAATTCTCTTTGTTTCCTCACATCGTGGTATAATATTTTCTTTATGCCTTGAATTAATTATTAATTAGTTACACAGCAAAAATAAAATCTAAACCTTTTATAATAAAATGTCTGAAAATGTGAAAAAAGCTTATTACATATTTTTGTTTGTTTTGTTCTCTGAAACTCTCAATTTCATGTTACATTTTACCTATACAAAGTCGGTTTTTCTGATTTCTATTTTTACATACTTTAGAATAAGGATACAGAGATGTAAAGTGTAGGTAGTCGGGTTTTTTGGAGGATTTAAGAAAGAGAACACCTTTTTTTATTATTCATAAAAAATTAGGAGGAAGTAATATTCAAAAACTATGAAGATACCTACAAGTCTGAAGGCTCTTTTTATGAGGAAAAGCAATATTATTTTTAACAAAGAAATTGGATGTTCTAGACGAAAAAGTGTAAAGTCCTCATTTATGAATTCAGAACGAAAAACTGGAAGTGTTCTGATATGAATATGGAAACAAATCAGGGACTGCATAGCATATTCTCTAAAAAAAATTATTGTAGGAACTTGGTCTTCTGAAAGGCTGGTCACAAGACAAGGAAACTATATAGTTTCGTCTATCTTCAAAGCGTCTAATACGAGAACTATATTTCATTAAAGGGTTAGTTCACCCTTGAGGCCGAAAAAATGAGCTTATTCGATTTTTTTTTTGAGAAATATTACCTATGCATTATATGTATGTATATCGAGATTAAAAAAGTGTGAAGCAATTTATTTCAAAATTGCGGTTGCTCAGAGTTTTTGAGATGAAGTCTTTTTTTAAGAGTTCACTGCCGGATTAATAGATCCCTTTTACTAAACATGAGGCAGTGATTTTTTGGTTATTATTCGAGCCCTTTCCGCCAATTTATCGTATATTTGCCAAAATAAATTGTATCGTAAACGACAAATCAAAAGCTTTCTGCTGGTCCCTGAAACTACTTATACCCTAAGTCAGTATTGAATATTATTAATTATGCTAAAGCGTAAACATGACAATAGCCTTCAAGGTTTCATGTATTATCTACTAGCAAATTTTAATAATTAAGTTTTCTTTTTTTTTTAAATATGACTTACGATAAAATGGCGGAAACTGCTATAGCAATTTGTAAGCAGGATTTCTACGATTTATTGATTTTTGTCCAAACGGCCTACTTTTAAAATAGAAAGTGATAAACGTTCCTAAAAAATCATCATATTATTGTTAATAACAAATGAACTTAGCAATATAAAAAATGAGTCGTACTTTTAAAAGGAATGTTCTAGTATTTAACATTTCAAGTCAATCGGTTGAAAAACGTGTAAGAGTATTGGCAAATGAAGAGTAATTTTGCAATACCTTTAATAATTAGGAAACCTCAAAAATTGTAATAACTGGCGTGGTATCACAGTTCTGTCCGTTTTTCCGAAGTTAATGGCAACTATTATTCTCGAGAGGATTAAGTCCAGGATCGAGTCTACTCTCAATAGGCACCAAGCGGGGTTTCGTAGTGGTCGATCGTGCGTCGATCCCATTAACACCTTGCGAATCATACTCGAACAATCATCTGAGTACCAATCACCGCTGTACCTAATGTTTGTAGATTTTGAGAAGGCGTTTGATCGGGTCAATCGTGAATGCATCTGGAGATCGCTTATTGCGCGAGGAATCCCTGAGAAAATTGTTGCTGTTATTAAAGAATCGTACAACAACGCAAGGTGTTTTGTTTTGCACAATGGACAGCTTACCGACTCCTTCGATGTGCGTCAAGGAGTGAGACAAGGAGATGTCTTGTCACCAATTCTGTTTTTGCTGGCGATTGACGATGTGATGACTGCCACGGTGGGTACAAATGAATGACACGGTATCCAATGGAGTCAAGCTTAGCCACATAGATTATGCTGACTATATATGTCTCATGGCAAACAACACGGTAGGCTTAAATCAGATGTGTCATTCGCTGCAATTGAATGGAGAGGTGGCTGGCTTAAGGATTAACACAAATAAGACCAAAGTAATGACCACGGGCCAAAGCACACAAGTTATTCTAAGGCATGGGACCATAGAGGAGGTCGAGCAGTTTAATTATCTGGGAAGTTTTATAGCTCTCGATGGCGGAACGGACCTGGATGTTAACAGTAGAATAAACAAAGCCCGTAGTGCATTTGGAATCCTTTCTCCTGTGTGGAACTCTAGCAAAATATCGCTACGCACCAAGTTGAAACTTTTCGAATCCAACGTCAAATCAGTGCTGTTATATGCTTCTGAAACATGGAAATGCTCTGCCAACATCTCGAGCAGACTATAAGCTTTCGTTAACCGTTGTCTGCGCTCTATTCTGAAGATCCGATGGCCGCAAACCATATCAAACGTTGAGCTGTGGAATAGGACCGGACAGAAAAAATTGGACGTAGACATCATGCAACGGAAGTGGCGTTTTATAGGCCATACACTGAGGAAACCTGACGACAATATAGCAAAACAATCCGTCCAATGTAATCCCCAGGGTAATAGACGCGTTGGAAGACCAAAAACAACTTGGAGGTCATCAGTTTTGAAAGAAGCTCGGTCTCAAGGAATTCAATCGTGGCCACAGCTGAGGTCAGTTGCGGTGAATCGGGATAGATGGAAGGATCTTGTTGCTGCCCTATGCTCCAGCAGGAGTTAAAGCGCTGCTTAACTTGCAGCCGGACAACATATATATTTAATAATTAAATTCTAAAACCGAGTACTTATGTACCTATAAATGTTTTTAACGAACATATAACATTTAGAACACTATTTTTGGAGTACTAAGAAATTTGTTACAATTTAAAAAAAAAAAAGTACAATTCCTTGATCTTTTTAACATTTAAGTAGCTTGGGTACTTGTAAAGGGTGAGCCAAATGCAAGTTTCTTTTTACAAATAAAATTAATTAAACAAAATAAATTGTTTTCATTGTGCAGGGTTATCCATTTTGCGACTTCAAAAGTAAACGTATTTGTATATTTGTATATTATATTTCTTTTTTATTATAAAGTTTGAACGTTGACATTATGTGTGAAACACTGCATCATTTAAATGACCACCACGCGAATTGTTGCAAGCACCGATTCTTTTGAGTTATTTCGGCACATAAACACGGTCTTTCGCGTAGCTTCACATAAAAAGTCCAGCGGTGTCAAATCGCATGATCTTGGTGGCCAGTTGATATCGCCACCACATGTGTGTGGCATGTGGCACCGTCTTGTTGAAACCACATATTCTTCAAGTCGTATTCTTCAATAGCAGGTAAAACAAAGTCGGTTGTCATATGACTATAACGCTCCGAACTGACGGTGACAGTCGTTCCATCGTCGTTTTCGAAGAAGTAAAGTCCAATCATACCCCCGGACCTAAGGGCGCACCAAACAGTGACTTTTAGAGGATGTAATGACCTCTCTTCAATTACTTGAGGATTCTCAAAACCCCAAGACAATTTTGTTTATTAACATACCCACCGAGTGAGAAATGTGCTTCATAGCTGAAAAAAATTTTGTTCGAAAAATCGCCGTCCACCGCCTGTTATTCACGCACCCATTCGACTTATGTATCTACGACGTTTTGAATGGTCAGCTGGCTTCAGTTGTTGTGTGAGCTGGACTTTATATGGATGTAGGTGTATATCCAAATGCAAAATAAGCCATAATGTGCCGTAAGACAGTCCTAATTCCTGAGAACTACAAGGAATCGACACATTCGGGTCTTTGGCAACATTTTCACTTACAGCGAAACAATGATGCGCTGGTCTTACAAAATCTGTAACCAATCAAGTCTCTTCAAATTTTTTCAAAATTTTGCCAATTGCTTGCGTAGTTGGTTGTAAACCATAATCTCCTCTTAAAGCACGATATGTGGCTGTGGCAGAATCATCATTTTTGTAGTAGGTTTTAACAATTTGTATGCGTTGTGCAATAGTTAAGCGATCCATTTTTGTAAAGTCAGACTTTCAACTGAAAAAAAGAATTGGCTCAACAAATTAGTTTGACAGATGTCGAATTCCAGCCCTATATACTGCTGAAAACTAAAAATGGATACTCGGTTATTTTCTAGTACTCAAAATTACAAATCAATCGGTTCAAAAAATCCGATATCCTGCATGAGAGTTCGTTCAAATCCATGTCTTCAATTTCAATAAAAAAAAAGAGGCTGGGATGCGAACCACATTAATAACTTCCCATCCCGTCTGTCGATTTGCCGTGCTTAAAAGTTTGTCTATATGTATCAATATTTACCAAATTTGCGTACTATTTTTTGTAGGTTTTATTTTATTGAATATCGAAAATAATATTTTCTTTGAAATGAAATAAGTTTGAAGCCAATATTTTTAATTTTTGAAAAGCTATTTGAGTTGAAAGTAAATTTTACCAAGTTTAAGTATTGTTTTTTTTTAGTTTTTTTATTTTTTGTAAAAAAACTGTCAATTCGATTTTTCTCAAAATCTAATTAGTTTGAAGCCAATGTCTCAAATTTTTGAAAAGATATTTACGTCGAAAAATAATTTTTACCAATTTTTTTTTTTTCAAACTGTCAATTCGATTTTTCTCGAAATTTGTCCTATTGTTGAAAAAAATATTTCTTATAAGTTAAAATTAGTTAGAAGCCATTATCTCTAATTTTTGAAAAGATATTTGAGTCGAAAATCAATTTTTCCCAACTTTTATTAATTTTTTGTTTAGGTTTTTATTTTTTATAAAAAAAACTGTCAATTAGATTTTTCTCAAAATTTTATCATATGTCAAAAACATTATTCTTCGTTGCACAAAATTGTTTTGGAGATAAAATCATATTTTAGTCGTAAAATTTTTGAGGTGACAAATTTTTTTTTTCAGTTTTTTTGATTTATAAAAAAACCGTTAATTGGATATTTTTCCAAAAATACATTTGTTTTGTATCACGTTACAGTATATAATATAAAATTTAATTCAAGTCTCTAGCGTCAGTGGTTCATGAGATATTTAGGGTAAACCAAAATTTTGACCTTTTTTTTAAACTGCTATGGTTAAAAACCCACCCACGCAATTTTCTTGAGAGCCCTTTCTGCATCTTTCTGCCTTATTATCTGTATAACAAAATTTATTTGAAGTCGATATCTCTTCTGGTTCTTGAGCTATGGAAGACGAAAAAAACGTCGCGAACGTACGGACGTACGGACATACGGACGTACGAACATACGTACACACGCACGCGCAGACATCTTTCTAAAAATCTTTTATTTCGACTCTAGGGACCTTGAAACGTCGAGAAATGTCAAAATTTTCAATTTGACAAATCGGACCCATTACAATAACTTCCTATGGGAAGTTAATAAAGTCGGTTAACATGTTGTTCTCTGCCCTATTTTTGAAGAAAATTGGTCCAATGTTGCCGCCACAATCCCCACCAAAATGTAATTGCCTGTGGATTCATTTGGCTTCTCTTTTCTTTGCCAAGTTGAAAATGCATCTCGTCAGGAAGTATTGTTTTTTCGTTCAAAGCGGTTGTCCAATTTTGATTGTTTTCAAAAGCGCACTATTTTACATCCAACCTTGTTTAAGCTTATAGCGTTCCCAGAATCCAAGGTCACAATGGTAACCCAATGGCTCCCATGTGAATCATTGTTTGGCACGGTTACGATAACTACGGGAGAGCGGCCGGCGGCGGCGCGCGTCCGGCGCTGCAAATAAATAAAGCTCCTTTGAAGAGGTGTTTAGTACAATATCAATTTACAATAAGAAAAGGTTCATCTCCCTTAGCCGGGATAACAAATAAAATCATTGCGATTGATATTTCAAAAGCAATTGATAGAGTTTGGCCAAAATCTCTCATAAATAAAATGCGTGCCTTTGCTCTAGAAGAATCTGTTATCCGTTAAATTAAAAATTACCTTTCGGAACGTTCAAGTGAAGTCAAGTCAAGTTAAGTTTGAAAATCACAAAAAATATTGTGGTGTGCCGCAGGACTCTGTTCAGTTACCGACACTCTTATTAATTTGTTTAAATGAGTTTTCTTTCTGAAATTTTGATTCCATTTAACTGCTTCCCTGACGACAATTTCCTTATCTTTTCATATTTGATTTAAGATTTCCAACCTAGCTCTACGGTTATGGACCTTCAATGGTAATGTATGATAAGTTCATTCAATTCTAACCT
Organism: Eupeodes luniger; assembly: GCA_951509635.1. Lineage (NCBI taxonomy): Eukaryota > Metazoa > Arthropoda > Insecta > Diptera > Syrphidae > Eupeodes > Eupeodes luniger. The sequence continues at coordinate 57,114,552 of OX608073.1, forward strand.
TGACAGTATTGTCAAATTTTAGTGTCATTAAAGCAAAATTTACAACCTTGGCCACTATCCAGTAGCTACACTTCCATCAAGAAAACTGAACATGTCGAAGTTTTCCGTCCATCTTTTGTGGAATAATCACATACGCGATGTCGCCAGAAATTCCGCAAGATGTTAAGGTTTCCTGATGTGATGCAAGAAGTTTTTTATGTTTCTCTGATCTGTCTGTTATCTATAACACTGATTAAGGATAGTTCCTATCTCTGAGCTCGTGCTCCTACAACTTACTTAAGTTTCTTGGACAGAATTGAACGAAGTGCATTTTGTTTGTGAAAGAATTAATATTGTAAACAAAAATTATTGTAAAAACAAAACAAATTACGATATTATTATATGTACATATTATATTAGTTTTATTTGTAATTATTATATATTAGTTAAGTAATGTAACATTGAAAATTTTTACTCCTATTGTTATTCAGTTTAATGGACGTATTTTGTAAAAAAAAAAACGGGATTGTCGGGATTCGATGGGATTTTAAAAAGCGGGATTGTAATTGATCGGGATTTTGAATAAGCGGGATTTTAAAAGACGGGATTTCAAAAAAATCGGTATTTTAATAGACGGTATTATAAAACTTTTTTTTCGGGATTTTTTAAAAACGGGATTTTAAAAAGAGGGATTCCGACACGCTCCCTATTTTTTTTGTACGGATTCAGCTTTAGAGAAATAACCAGTTGCATTCCTCCCCTCAAACAATTCAACCGCAATAATGATGACCCCAAGAATGTTCATCAGTATACCCCTGAGCTGTACTTTAGTCGTATTGTCAGGTACGAGATTCGTCATTTAGCCGCATTACGGAAATATGTAATGCTTCAAGTTCTTCCCAGTCATTGCAAAATTTAGAAATTCAAGACCGATGTGCATCGCAACCTCCTTTGTCAAACCCTTTCTCCTATTCTAAATGCTCGCACTTTGTCTTTATCATGAAAGATAGAACCTAAAACTACTTGAGTAAACTCCTTTTATAACAACAACAACGCTAAAATTACAAAAAATATAGGTTTTCTGAAAGCCAAGCTTCTTCTTTTACCATTTATTTCAACCTAGTTATTTGGGCTTACAAAATAACTTTCAATCTAAAAATGTATCAACCGTAGTTGTCATAATCTTCCCCCATTTACTCTAGTCTCAAAATCAATAGTCCATAGTTATTTTTGCTAAATGAATTTTTAATCAATTTATTAGACTCAGCTCACTACATAATGTACCTTTGCTTATCCCTGAAATATATGTCTTTGTTATAAATGTGGTTATGAGATGACATACACACTGCAAGTATGACCTTTACCACACAACTAAAATGTCAAATTGAAATAACCTACATTTTACGACATAAAAACCATAGTACGATATTTTATCGTATATAGTTATTAATTATTAAAATCAGTCATCAACAAAAATATATCTAAAATAACTATTATGTGCCTACTTTTCTACTTGAAGATATAAAAGTATCTAATAAACAAACTACCCTAATGAAAAAACAATAAAATTTCGCTCTCGATGTAAGACTCACCAGATCCATGTATCGTACTGGGATAGAATTATATACGGTATTCCCATGTCATTTATATATTTACATACATACATAAATGAAACATATTTTTATGTAAGAGCTGCAAACAAAAAAATCACATTGTGCCCATGGGCACGTACAAAATAAATGCGCACCACGCGCACTGGTCTTAATTTTGTAAAAGTGAACCTTCGCAATTGGACTGACGACACACGGCGGCGGACTACGGGCCAGGCTGGGCGTGGGGTTACCTTACAAAATATGAACATAAGAGTTGAGTACCGCAAATTATGATATAGTTACGCACTTCTTTTTACGACTGGGACTTATAACTGATGCACATATAGCAAGCGCTAGCCTAGCCTGGCCTGTCCATGTCCGTCCATATAATCCGACTACCGACACGATACATATTGCGATACAATTTATGATAGGACAAGTTTTTAGTAATGTTGGCCTAAATATTATGTGTTTTTCGCAAATGTCAACACACAGCGTACAAAGTATCACACTAAAAAATATCTCAAACTTAACACCATGCGACCTCAACCACCACCGCACCGTGCCGCCTAGATTGTCGTACTTTGAGGCCGCGCACGTTCACTCTAAAAGGTCAGCTCTTGCCTTGACGAATAATCATATGTACTCGTACCTTTTATAGAGATGGTGATACTTTATCGTTCATTACCATCACCAACTACAGGGAATTGTAATAAAGAAAAAAAAAATATTCGTGAAACAAGTTGCCTTCTTCCGTCAACGCGCTACCGTTTCGACTTAACGACACAACGACCGCGACGACGACAACGACAAAGACAAAAGACGGACGGGTTGCGCTCTAATTTTGTTACGTTCTTTTCTAGTGTACCTATTACTTGACTCGTAGGAATATGCATACTTTTCCCAAGGGCCATAACATTGTGTTTGGGAAAAAAATATTTTAGTGGATTTTTCTTTTCTGAAATATATAAAAATAATAAAATTTAGAAAAAAATAATCCTAATAAACATCCTTGAACCCCTTTAAATTAAATAAAAGATTGTGTTAGCAAATGGAAAATAGTCGTTTAATTGTGTTAAGAATTATTCCCGAAAATATCAAGCCCTACACCAAATTTGCTCAATAACTGAACAGTAAAACGTCATTAATATGCACTTCATCAACGCTCTAATACGCCAACATACCGGCTAAAATGATTAGAGATAGTGTTGCCAAGAGAAGTATGTTACATTTGTCATTTGTTTAAGGCGCCTAACAATTTGGCGAAGGGGGGCTTGAATAAGAAAACTTAGAGAACATTTAGTTACATTTAATTTGCATTTGTATTCACGTTGTTCTAGAATACAGCCAAGCATCGTAACTCCGGACGTTTTTGTCCGAGCTAAAGACAAACAATCATCACTATATTACCGGAGATGATTGATATTGTAATAAGGTAAACTCGTAAAAAAGGGTGAATATTAAGAGCTCCTCTTGATTAAAAAAAAAGTGACAGTCTACAGTCTAAATTCAAAAACTTCTTTCTTCCTTTTTAATTTAATACATAAGCTTAAAATTATTATAATATATACATATACATATATTAACATTAGTTTGCGTAAAATTTTAAGTTTAACTATCTACATATCTCTGCTTCAAACTTAAGACTATCTTTTTCAATAATATCCTAGAGGAGAATATTATAAGATCGTGCCATACGGCTGTTATGAAAAACGTTATGTATCTACATATCTCAAAAACGATTTTAATGTAAAACAAAGAGGCTGGGATGTGACCCACACTGATAACTTCCCATCGCGTCTGTCGATTTGTCTTGCTTAAAAGTTTGTAGGGTTTCGTGTTTTGTTTCTTAAAAATTTAAAAATTACCAACAATATTTTGTATACAATGAAATAGAAATTTCAAAATCTATTTTTGTTAACGAGATTTTTAGTCGAAAACCAATTTTTACCAATTTTAGTAGCATTTCTTAAAAGTTTTTATTTCTTAAATAAACAAATACAAATTGGATGAATGAAATTAATTTAAAGTCAATACCTTCTATTGTTCACGAGATATCGAGAACCGAACATAATTTTTTACGAAATTTGCGTACTACTTTTTGTAGATTTTATTTTTTTTATGAAAATAAAATTACTGTTGGATTTTAATAAAAAATTTACTGTATATCGAAAATTATATTTTCTGTGAGTAAATTAGTTTGAAGCTATCTAATATTTTTAATTTTAAAAAAGATATTTGAGTCGAAAATCTATTTTTACGAACTTTTATTATTTTTTTTTAAGTTTTTATTTTTTGTAAAAAAATTGTCAATTCGATTTTTCTCAAAATTTTACCAGATGTTGAAATTCGTTGTACAAAATTGTTTTGGAGATAAAATCATTTTTTATTCGTAAAATTTTCGAGGTGACAAATATTTTTCTATTAGTTTTTTGATTTGTAAAAAAACCGTTAATTGGATTTTTTTCCAAAAATATACTTGTTTGGTAACACGTTACAATATATAATATACAATTTAATTCAAGTCTCTAGCGTTATTGGTTCGTGAGATATTTAGGGTTAACCAAAATGTTCACCTTTTTTTACTTGCGACATATAGGAACTATATGGCAAGTTTTGCATTCGTGCAGAATTTTGTCTGTCTGTCCACGCTTCTACAGCCTATACCATTGGGTCGATTGAGTTCAAACTTGGAAGTTAAGGTTTTGAGCAGATTCGCGTTAGGCGTTTTTTTCATTTTTTTTTTAAGATCAAAACTAACAGTGGCCCCCATACAATTTTTTTGGTCAAAAAACGATAATTCGAATTTTCTCAAAAACAAACCGATAGATTTTTTTAAAATTTTCTTCAAAATTTTCTTTTTTAACTTTGCTTCTTTTAATAAGAAAAACATATTTTTGTATTGCTCAGGAAAGGTACCGGTCATAGAACCGTTTTTTTGTTTTTTAATTTTCTCAGTAACTTATGAACCGATTTCAATAATTTTTTTTTTGAACGAGCTCTTATACTGCCTTAACAATATTTGATTATCAAAAGTGCATTTTTTTTTTGATTGGATTTTTAAAAAAATATTGAATATTTTTTTTTCAAAATTCTATATCTCAAAAACGGGTCAGCATTTTTTTACGAAATTCAAATGTAGAGTGTATATTTATAATCACTAAACAACTGCATATCAAAAATATTTTTAGAACAAAATTGAAAAATTTTATATATAAAAAATTAATTTAAAAAAAAACCGCTCTAACGATTTTCGAAAAAAAAAATTTAAAAATCAAGGGTTTTTCGATTTCTAAAATGGCATTTAAATTTTTGAAGGCAAGCTTATTTTTCAGGTAAAATTTTGAATCTTAAATTAGTTTTTTTTAAATTATTTTAACTGTATTAAATGTAACCCCCTCCCAAAAAAATTGAAAAATGGAGGTTTTTTCGACAAATCAAATGTCATTTATATCTTTGAAGACAAACTTATTTTACAGGTATATTTTTAAATCTTATAAACATAGGTACTTTTTTAAACAGACTCTTTGAATACAGGAGCAAGTTCGTGCGACCCAGTCGTGCATTTTATTTAAACTGCTATGCTAAAAAAAAACACCCACGCAATTTTTTTGAGAGCCCTTTCTGCATCTTTCTGCATTATTACCTATATAACAAAATTTATTTGAAGTCGATATCTCTTCTGGTTCTTGAGCTTTGGATGACGAAAAAACGTCGCGAACGTACGGACGTACGAACGTAAGTACACACGCACGCCCAGACATCTTTCCAAAAATCTTTTATTTCGATTCTAGGGGCCTTGAAACGTCGAGAAATGTCAAAATTTTCAATTTGACAAATCGGACCCATTACAATAACTTCCTATGGGAAGTTAAAAATCAGTATTCTGTTTCGAATATGGTTTCTTTATAACAGTCAAACATTTTATCAAAATCAGAAATCAGCGACAAATTTTTTTGCGCATTTTTTTTAATGATGATTTTGTCATAAAAATCGAAATATTTTTTTAACATTTTGAATTCCGTTGAATTTTGAAGTAATTTTAATTAAAAAAATCGGATAAAAAACGTTTGGCATTTGGCAAAAAAATATAATTTATTTAATGATTTTTATTTTAAAAATTCGATGTTTTGAAAAGAGAAATATTCATTTGATTAATATTAGCAAATATTAAACATATAACTTATTTTGTAATTTTAAAAAAGTGTGTTAAAAAAACATCGTACCAAAAATCTACTTCTCTGAATCCGAATCTGGACTCAATTTCGTTCCATCACGTGGAATTTCTAAGACACATTTTAAAAGTTTCAAAAATATTATTTTTCATACAAATTTTTAAGCGAGAGTAAAACATTTTAGAAATACATACTACTTTTCATCAGTCCATTTATTTATTTGACTTTAATTTATTAATTTTAAATTAAATTTTTGGCGTGAAAGGAAAACAAGTGATTTTAGAGTTGTAGGTAGTACTAGTTAAAGTGATACCAGAAACATTCGTCTGCCGGCACGTAGTGGCCGCGTTTCTGAGAAAAAGTACATAAAAGGACAACTTTTCTGAAAATTGAAATAAGGAGGGAAACTAATTCAAATGCATTACATGTTGACACCTACGACTCGCTTATCACAAATATGTTTTCGACAATCTTTTAGGTAGTCGCATTTGTCCAGCAGAGGTCAACGAAAACTCGTTTTTTTTTGGCGTTTTTAGACTTTTGGGAAACCACTTAAAATTGGTTTCATCCGGAAGCCTTCGCTCGACTCCCTGATTGCAAATATGTACATGACAGACGTTGGCCGAATTTTCCCGGCAGATGTCGCCGAAAATGTGTTTTTGTAATTATTTCGTTCTATTCTTATAATCGATTTTACTACTAAAATATTTGTTTTCAACATAAATCTCTTAACTTAAAAATATTACAATTTGGGAGTGAACATTGTTTTGTCATTCCTCATATAGTCATTTAGACTATATATAGTAAATGACCAAGTTATGCCTCCTTAGAATAATGCAGTTGAATTAATGTTATCAAATTTAGTCAGTTAGGAAAATTCTGTGGGTATTTTTTCCACGATATCCCACAACAAACCAACTTAAAAAACTTTTGGAGCTATGTTAATAGTAAGAGAAATACTGACAGGTATCCAAACTGCATGTCTTTCAACAACGAACTTAGCCATGACTCTGAAAAAACTTAAAATATGTTTGCAAATTTTTCAAAGATACTTTCGAAGTAACGAACACCTGTCAAACGCCTGAGTTATTGGCCCTCTCACAAAATTTCCCTCATTTGAATTCAATTATTCTTTGGATCTCTGAAGATGAAATCGTTCGCAAAGCTTCAGAACTTGACGTTTGTTATAGCCCTGGTCCAGATGGTGTACCTTCTTATATTTTGAAAAAATATTCTTATTCTTTTTAATGAATCGCTCAAATCTTCAATTTTTCCTGAAATTTGGAAGAGTTCGTACATTACACCGATACGTAAAAGGGTACTAAAAACGAAATAAAAAATGATCGTCCCATTGCAAAACTGTCCGTCATCCCTAAGTTATTTGAGTCCATTATTTGTAAAGTCATATCGTTTAATTGTAAGTCTATAATTTGTGACAGTCGACATGGTTTTGTTACTAACCTCTTTCATTTAAGTTCTTTTTGTTTAGATTCGTTTGAAAAACGGAAACAAGTTTACTGTGTTTTCACAGACTTCAGTAATGCCTTTGATAAATTGTGCCATAAAACATTAACTTCCAAACTTAAATCCCAAGGCTTTAACGATAAATTTGTTAGTTGGGTTTCGTCGTAATTATATAATTGATCATACAGTGTAGTTTTTAGGAATGAGCGGTCATCATATTTTTATACCAACTCTGGCGTACCACAAGGTACCCACTTAGGAACTTTACTGTTTATTTTGTATGTTAACGACTTACCTTCTATTATAAAACACTCATCTGTTTTAATTTACGCTGATGAAATTAAAATTTTTAACCGTATTGACTCACTTGACTACTGTTTACTCCTACAAGATGATCTTAATAGTTTTCGCGAATGGTGTTTTATAAATAGTAAGCTTTTACTAAACATAGACAAATGTAAATCATTGTGTTTTACACGTAAACAAAATGTTTTGCATTTCAATTAGACTCTTCTTATTTGACTAAACTCTACTTTCTCTGACCTAGGTATTATTCTTGACTCAAAATTAACTTTTACAAATCATTATGACTATATTATTAAAAAAGCAAATAAAACACTCGGATTTATAAAACGGTTTTCACATGATTTTCGCGACCCTTATATTCTTAAACTTCTTTATATATCATTCGTTAGACCAATATTGGAATATGGCTGCATAATATGGGCTCCCTTTTATTTATTCCATATAAACAGAATAGAAGGAGTACAAAGAAGATTCATGCGCTTCTGCCTCCGTTTCTTACCATGGTCCAATAGGCTCGAACTTCCACCGTACAATCATAGGCTCACGCTCATAAATCTTCCATCGCTTTCTTAACACAGAGAGTACATTCAGGTGTTATAAAATTAATCAATGGGTCAGTCATATCACCATCAATTTTGGAACAATTAAACTTTATTTATAGCCGTACAAGCATTAGAAGACAAGTTCCTTTACGTCCTATAGCAAGCAGATCGAACTATGGTAAAAACCGTCGCCTCAACCGAGGCGATGATTTTAAAAGTAAAACATTTAAAGTACATTTTTTCAATACTTCAGTTTAGCTTGTTTTTTTTTTTTTGCAAATTGCTTAAAGCATTGTGAATCTATAAATCTAAGAATAAATGTAATATTTGTCTTAAGTTCTAACGTTAGTTTGTTTAACGAATTCAATAAATCAAACAAACCTAATTTTATATACTTGTTGAATCCACTTTTTGCATTTCAGTTTTTTTTTAATTCTCTATAAGTTTAGGAGAAAGAGAGCTTACGTTAAATATTAACATTATTCGAAGTATTTTTTTTAAGTGTCGACGATGCAGACGAATTGGTAATGTTTTTAATTATAAAATAATCTCAAACTATACCAAAATTTAATCTTATTACTTTAAGAGATCTTCTTTAAGGTAAAATTCAGCAACTTTAGCTTACTGATGAAATTATGACTAAAAATTAAATTTCTTGAAGTGTGACATTTTCAACAAAAAAATCATGAAATGGGAAAAAAAACGTATGTCATTTGATATTGGAATAAAGCATTTTCAGATTGAAATCAAGCATTTTAGGTTAGAATTAATCATTGAAAGTAAAACTGACAGATAGGAATACAAAGAATATAGAACGCTTTCAGTGTAACCATTTTGTTCCGAAATGTGAAATCAATAACAACACAACATAAAAAAGAACTAGAAGAAAAGTTCTAGGTTAAATATTGTATTTTTTTTTTTGTAGAAAAAATCTACAATTGATAAGTTTTATTCCGACACTAAACATAACAAATTTGATTTGTTTACTGGCTTTTAAATTTCTAAACTAAATTTTCAATGATAAAAACCAATGATATTTTTAGAATACTGACTGATTTGAAAATGTTGTAAGATTGGACTATCGTCTGTAATTAGCTAAGACTCCACTGACAAAAAAAACTGTTTAATATGGTATTAAATTATTGTTTTCCTTACATAAAGGAGAGATAAATATTTGCATAATGTTTGTTATTTCAACTTTTTGGTAATCCATAAAAATGACCCGATTCATCAAACTCTATAAATTTAGAGGCCATTTTGATTCCAAAAAACAACTTTATACAACTTATTCAAAGATTCAAGGACCCCAGCTTCTATTGAAGACACAGACTCTTAAAGAAAATAAATTACAATGGTTGATCACTTATAAGCCATTGTCTGCGACAACTTGTCGCTTTAAAGTTTTGAAACTATGTTTTCATTCTGTAATAATCAAGACATTACGTGTATGTTATCTCATTACATAGTGTTGACTGTTCTTTTTTTAGTTTTGAAAATTTTAGTAACAACCAAAAAGCATGAAATGTAATTGCGGGCCATTGACACTCTTGCTCTCCCTCTTGTTAGTTGAATGAGGAACAATTTGCATTACGATGGACGAGATGGACGCATTCATGGGTTAAGGTTGGTTGGTAACTATGGTACTCTCTATAGGAATGATAGATGTCGTCAGTTCCTGTTATGGTGTTCCATAACATCATGGCCGTCCCATGTATCACCTCAATGTAAGATCCCCTGCCAGCATTTTTTAGTTTTGTTTTGTGATTTTAAATTAAAGGCAAATTGTGGTGTATATGCGCGAAGATCTTTTTTCTTGCACTACAATATGAAATATGATCTTTTATCCAAGATAAGGTGAAGCCATTGTGTAATGTTCCAAAAAGGAGAAGCTTGACATAGGTAATATTATTGCTGTTCCCTGATGTTGATATAATAATAATATGATGATGTCGATGTGCTATGCTGGCTGATGCTGCTCCTGCTCCTGCTGCTGCGAAAATACAAGGAGAAGATTGTTGCTTGCTCTCATTGAAGCTGGTGGTTGGTGGCGAAGGCGATGGCGATGTGATGTGATGCTATGGGATATGCGAGATGGCTTCACTAATAAAAAGAGGATGTTAATTGTTGTGCGATGTATGATGATGATGATGTTTAGTGATGGTGTACAGAAATTCCATAACATAAGGTTTGGGATACGTTCGAGCCAAGCCGAGTTGAGCCGCCTTCGCCGCCGAATAATGCCACTCGGAGGTTTATTTTTTAGGGTCCTACATAACTTCTTTATTGTTTTGCTCTTGATTGATGAAAAAAGATATACACTACTCATGATTATACGACAACGACGAGCGACGTTGAAGCGAAGTAGGAGGACAGCTTGAGGAACTTTAAAGATTGCTTGATTGTTCGGAATAAACAACAGACCGCCTTGTCTTCATGCCGATTTAATGAATTGACGCGTATTTTTATAGTCTCACGTCTCATATATAGGGGCAACGGGACCAAGACTGGGATCACATTTTATGTGAGATTCTATCATATCAGTTTACAAAAATCTATTAAAACAAATTTCAATTCAAAGAAAATAAATCAGGACCTCTTTTTTATTTTGAGAAAATAAAGTTGTTCCTTGAAGACGCAGAAGGAATACAATAATATGGGCTACGCGCAGTTATTATACTCGTTTATGCATTATGGGTTCTCTTAAATCTGATATAATTCATGAGGGAGTTCTTGAAGTTTTTTGTTTTTGGTTTCAATTCTTTTCACCGGAAATCCAGACTCTATACATCATATTCTAAACCGATACGAATTCCTTTCCTATGTTTGGTTGAAAAGGGTTGCAAATGTCACTCGCTTGACCAAGGTCCATAAATGGGTACATGAATAATTTGCTAGCTTTGGTTACTTTCCGTGAAGGCAAATCCCTTGTGTGTTTCACCAGTTAAGCACTCACTCTTGACACATTAAAATCATCCCATTTTTCTTATTTCACTGTCACCAATTTTTGTCGACGACGACGACGTTTTCAAATGTCCAAAACTTTGATATCATATTAATTGACGAAGCAGATACAATGTCACTAAAAGTGCATATTGGTTGATTTCTATTTGTATCTATATCTCGTGCTTATATCTTGCTGTATCCCACAGATATACTTTATTTGTGTGCTCATTCACTTCATATATTGAAGGGAAGTATATTACGGTATATGGTGTATATCGCATTATGTACATGCGTGTTAAGACCCCACCCTTCCAATAAAGCGAATAGCCAATCTAATGTGGGAATTTTTGGTGTAAAAAAAAAGAGAGATTGTGTGGGTGAAGTGGTTTTTGAGTATATAAGCTCTGATAAAAGGCTGAACAAAAAAAGATAGATATATTGGTGGTCGTTGAATAGGAATGTTTTGTAAAGAAAAAAATAGGATTTCGTGAGACTTTTATTTGCACCGAAAATATTAGCTAAAAAATTATATTTCCAAATCTGTTTTATAAATTAGGTGTATGCACTAAGCGAAAGTGAATTTGAGTGTTCCTAATTTTTGTATTGTCAACTAGAATTATAAAAACGGATGTTCTGTATATCGATTCAGGGTGTTTAGTTTCTTTTAGTAAAATTGATACAAAATGTAAGAATTTAACTTTTTGTATCCGAATTTTCGTTTGTATTTTAAAGTATCCAAAAAATGAAACTATGAAAACTATCATGGTAAAATTTTTGTGTTTTTGTTTTTACTATTGAATCTATTAGGATTAGATTTTCTCTATCTTTTCCAGTGAATAAAACAATGTATTCAAAAAGCATCTTAAACGAGTTATAGTTGCCATTAAATCTATTACATTTCTATAATTTTTAACTTCCAATAGGAAGTTATTCTAATCTGTCCGATTTGTCAAATTGAAAATTTTGACGTTTCTCGACGTTTCAAGTTCCCTAGAGTCTAAATAAAAGATAAAAGATTTTTAGAGAGATGTCTGTGCGTGCGTGTGTACGTACGTTCGTACGTTCGTGAAGCTTTTGCTGTCGTCCATATCTCAAGAACCAGCGACTTCAAATAAATTTTGTTATACAGATAATAATTCAGAAAGATGCAGAAAAGACTCTCAAAAAAATGTTGGTTAACCCAAAATACCTCACGAACTAATAATGCTAGCGACTTGAATTAAATTTTATATTAAATACTGTGACGTGATACCAAACTGATATAATTTTTCCACTGATATAATAATGCCACCTCGAATATTTTAAGAACAAAAAATTAATTTATTTCCAAAATAATTTTAGGCAACGAAGAATAACGTTTTCGACATCTGGTAAAATTTTGAGAAAAAACGAATTGACGTTTTTTTTATCAAAAATAAAAACCTAAAAAAAAATAATAAAAGTACCTACTATCTTTGAGATATGAGATATTGGCTTAAAACTTATTTTATCTTATAAGAAATATTGTTGTCAACATTCAGTAAAATTTTGGAATCGGCAATTTAGAAAAAAAAAGAAAAAGTTAACATAACATTACTAAAAGTTAGTAAAAATTGATTTTCGACTCAAATATCTTTTCATAAATTTGAGATTATGGTTTGAAACTAATGTTATTTTATAAGAAATATTGTTTTAAACATTCGGTAAAATTTTGAAAAAAATTGAATTGACAGTTTTTTTTACAAAAAAAAAAATAAAAAACCTAAAAAAACTATACTAAAACTTGGTAAAAATGTACTTTCGACTCAAATATCTTTTTAAAAATTTAAAAATGTTGGCTTCAAACTATTTTTATCTCACATAAAATATTGTTTTCGACTTTCAGTAAATTTTTTATAAAAACCAAACTTTTCCTTTCCTTCTTTTCGTAAAAAAATAAAATCTACAAAAAATAGCACGCAAAATTGGTAAAAATTGATGTTCGGTTCTCGATATCTCGTGAATAATAGAAGATATTGACTTCAACTTAATTTCAATCATCAAATTTGTATTTGTTTATATAAAAAATAAAAACTTAAGAAATGCTACTAAACTTACAAAATTTTTAAGCAAGACAAATAGACAGACGGGATGGGAAGTTATCAGTGTAGGTTGCATCCCAGCCTCTTTTTTTTTTTTTTAATGGGCTGTAAACCATGGGGCTTAGGTTTTTTGCGGCCAAAAAAATTACAGTATTGGTCACTTTCACAGTTTGAAACTTCAACTTTTTTCAATTCGATTTAGTGAATGAAATGAATGCGAATAATTGCATCAATTTTCCACAATTAAGATATGCATCGTTGGAAAGCTTGGTTCAAAAGCATCACTTTTTAATATGGATACAGACATTTAAACTATATGATTTATACTGAATTTTATAGAACCGATTCTTCTTTTTGACTGTATAAAATTCTACTTGAAGCTTAGGGAAGTGTTTTTTGTTTTGTGGGTAGTTTACTTTCTTTAGCCATCTTAAAGTGTATTAAATAAAACAAACTGTCCATATACCATGCATTTTATAGTACCTATTAACAACTTTTAAAAAGACGATGTTGGTGTTAAGTTGCTACAAGATGTCGTTGTAAGAAATACGATAGCTTTTAATTATTTTATCAACAATAAGATCAAAAAGATCCATGTTATGTTGTAAGACATGCTAATACCATGTTTATACCCCCAGCTCTAAATAAGAACAATTTAATTCTTGACGAAACATTCATACCCTATTATAATATACAAAACATTTGTTTATTTGAATTTGCAAATTGTTTTTATTAATTTTTGGTCGCTGATTTTAGCCAACTACATTTGTTAAGAACATATAAGAAACTCGTGAATTAGAAAACTCCATAGTAGGTAATTATATTTCTGGGTACTATGTAGACCAGGTCCCGTATATTTTGACCAATCTCTTTTCATTGTTTGAATTTCTAGGACAAAGTAATATTATTTTTAAAAAACAATTTTGAATAATCAGCCAGCAGCAATTCAAATAAAATCTTTTTTTCTTAAAAATGTATACCAATATTTTTGTTAAGAATACGGACATGACAAAATTTGCCGTTTGCCGGATATGACATTTCATAAAAAGAAAATATAATTAAATATAAAGTATAAATAACTTAATAAGTTGCTTATTTACAATTTTGATTATTTGCAACATAAAATGTTATAATTTAAGATAATTGAAAAAATAAAGGCTATCAATTTTAAATTATCGTGTTAATTCACAAAAGCATCACTGCAGAGATGATTTGCGATCATCCCTGTAGCACGTTCATAAACGCAAATAATTGGCATCACCTAAAATGTCAATTGCTCATTATTGCAAAGTTCGATAAACTGATGCGCAAATATAAAGAAAAAAAGCATCAAGAATTTTCTTGATAAGTTGTTGAGCAACGATCAGCATCGCAAAAAAGCAGTGATGCCTAATCACTACCAAAAAATTGTACGTTTGTGAATTTACCCATCGAAAAATATCTGATAACTATTACGAATGAATTTTATGCAACGAAGAATAAAATTTTTGACATCTGGTCAAATTTTGAGTAAAATTGAAGTAAAGGTTGTTTTACAAAAAATAAAAATTAAAAAAGAGGCTGGAATGCGACCCACACTTCCCATCCCGTCTGTCGATTTTGTAACAAAACCGAGGTGTTGTCGGCTGGATTCCTTGATTGGAGGTCAGGGCTTACCACTTCGAGGGTATAAATAAACCCCTTTGTCCCCTAGTCCAATCTCAGAATCCGACCTCTCCTCCCTATACCACCGTTACAACCCCATGTCTACAGGAAACGTGAGGCTGATCCGGGCAGCAAGGAGGAGAGGGTGTTCAGGCTACGATAGCGTGGCATGCTTGCATATGCACACACTAGCTCGTCGGCGGGGGGGGTTCTTGCTACCGCAGCACTGAACTGTCGTTACGACTTCATGCCGGAGAAAGATTAAAAAAAAAATATCGTTGGTTCATTATAAAATAATGAGACCCGAATCCGTTCCGTTAGAAGGGTGTAATTCCTATAGGGGGAGAGAGAGACCATGATGTTGTTGGCCCTTCAGAGGATTTAACCCACCCAATGTATCCACAGATACC
Source organism: Eupeodes luniger (assembly GCA_951509635.1). Lineage (NCBI taxonomy): Eukaryota > Metazoa > Arthropoda > Insecta > Diptera > Syrphidae > Eupeodes > Eupeodes luniger. The sequence continues at coordinate 57,129,667 of OX608073.1, forward strand.
ACCATGGTTACTGCTTCCTCCCATATTATGCAGTAACCCCAGACCTAAGTTATACCAGCTTCAGCTTACCACTTCATCATATCCTCGACACCTACCTCAGTTGCGCGTCACCCTCCACCTCAAGCCTTAGGTTTAAGACTCCATCTTAAATCAACCCAGTGCTAAAATTAATGAAATAAATCGAAATATCTTCCCTACTATAAAAACCACTCGTCAGTCATTCAAAAGGTAAATCCACAGGTTAAAATCCATAAAAGAAAATACCAATGTCATTTCGATTATAATAAGAAATACAATTCCTAGTTTTATTGAAATTGGCCAAGTTTTGATTTTAACAAAAGTGGTTATAAAACATAACAAAAAAAATAACAACGATAATAATAATAATAATAATGATAATAATGATATGTATTACCTAATGAAAGAAATTATGAAATTCAATATAAAATTTCAAATATTTATTATATATTTTTTTTTTTTTTTATGTAGTGTAGTTTCTATTTAAAACTTACTTTATTTTTATTTAAATTTTTTTTTTTTCTTTAATTAATCTTTATTTGTACAGTATTTTTTTTTTGTTCAGTGTAGCGTAGTTATTTATTTAATTTTATTTGTTGTTGTATGAACAATTACAAATTCCTAACTTTATTTCAGTTAATTTTGGTTTTCTTTGATTAATTTTAATTTTTATAGTTAATTTTTTTTTTTCAGTGTAGTAAAGTTGTCAATTTCAATTTAATTGTTGTTGTATGAACATTTACAAATTCCTAACTTTATTTCAGTTAATTTTTGTTTTCTTTGATTAATTTTAATTTTTATAGTTAATTTTTTTCTTTTTTTTTCAGTGTAGTAAAGTTGTCAATTTCAATTTAATTGTTGTTGTATGAACATTTACAAATTCTTAACTTTATTTCAGTTAATTTTTGTTTTCTTTGATTAATTTTAATTTTTATAGTTAATTTTTTTTTTCAGTGTAGTATATGTACCATTTAATAATTGCGGAAAGAAAAAATATAGGTATGTATTTATGTAACCAAAATAAATCAAAAAATGAAAATGCTTTAAGGGTAAGTATAGTGTTTGAGAAAAAAATATATAAACTTACTTTGCCATCCGAATGTCGTTCTGCCAAGGAGGTGCACCACTTTGGAGTCCTTATCCTATAGATGACTTGCTGTAATTATGTTAAGAGTATTTTGTTTTGTTTTGTTTCGATTTGTAATTTAAATATTTTTTCTTTCTTTTTCTTATCAAAATCTTTGTTCTCTATTTTTAAAATTTTTTTTTTTTCTAATTTGAAAAGAAATTATTTATCTACCTATTCATTTATTTCATTATTAATTACACTTGGCCACTTTATATTTATTCCTATAATTAGTTTTATTTTGCTTTACTCTTATAAAATTAAGACACTAACGTCACACTAGACACAAGAGGAAGGAAGTAAGGGGGGGTAAACACAAAGTTGAAGAAGGTAGGTATTTATGTAGGTATACGTTAAGAACACTTAGGACACATTTTTTTTCCACAAGGTAAGTAATTTGGTTTTTAGGGTGCTGCTCCGTCGTAGGGTGCTGCTCTGGTAAGTAATTTCCTTTTGCTATTCTCCAGGTCCAGGTTTAGTCGGTATTCCAGGTAATTAAGTATTTCAGGACTCCAGGTAAGTAACTTCGGGTAGAGTGATGATTCGGTAACAGGTATGTATAAGGTAGGTTGGTTCTTTTATATTAAAATGATTCGTTTGATTTTCTTTTTTCTAGGTAATTTTCCGTGGTAAGTTTTGTTTTACTTTTTATAAGTTTTCTTATTTTTTTCTCAGGTATTAAAAATGGTTTTCTCTTTTTTTTTTGTAGGTTAAGGCAATAAGGTAAGTAGAGTAAATTAGAGTTCACCCCTTTTTTTTTTTTTCTTTCGTCTAGCAGGGGGGTTTAGGATAGCACTTTTATATATATATATTTTTGTTTTTTTATATTTTTTTTTGTTTCTTTTTATTTATTGAACTTTCAGATTTATTAAAATTGTACACCGACACTTTCAGGAAGGTATAGGTATAGAATTATTTCAAAGGGGTAACTTAATTTATTTTATAGCCCCGGTTTCAATTTTATTTAATTTGATGTTTAAAATGTATTTGATATTTTCCTTTTTTTTTTATTGTTTTAGGGCTTTATTGCACGAGTAAAATCTTTTTTGCACAACTATAACCGTCGCGATGACTTTATTCTTTGTTTTAATTTTTCTTGTCCTTTTGTTTTATTGTCAAACTCTTTCGATATCGAGATTTTAGTGCTTCCGACCGCGCTGCTTCGAGACAAAATTCCAACTGATTTGGCTAGAAACAGTAGTTATCCTACCCAAATCGAACTTAGTTAGACTCCGCCTTATTTCTAGCAGTTTTAGCGTTTAGCGGTCCTTGCTAGAGAAGAGGTTACTGACAGAAGGTTAAACTGTTAAACTGTCAGGCGATATGTTTGAAACCTAGAGGTACTCCATGTGGAGTCGATGTACAAAAACCCCAAAAAAAAAACTGTTACTATCGTTGACACTGAAATCAATTGTATTAAGATTTATTTTATTATTGGTATCATCTATCATAATAGTCTGGGTTATAATGTTGACTTATTGGGTTATACATATTTCCTGGAGTATTATGAAGATTTGGTATTATTAATATTATTTATTATTATTATTATTATTATTATTATTATTATTATTATTATTATTATTATTATTATTATTATTATTATTATTATTATTATTATTATTATTATTGTTATTATTATTCAAATTATTATTATTATTATTATTATTATTATTATTATTATTATTATTATTATTATTATTATTATTATTCAAATTATCTATTTATATTATTATTTGAATTCTATGAGCCGTTTCCCACAATTTGTCTTGCTTAAAAATTACCAACAATATTTTGCATATTGTAATGAAATAGTTTGATTTCTAAATCAGTTTTTGTTAACGAGATTTTTAGTCGAAAACCAATTTCTACCAATTTTAGTAGCATTTTGTTCAAAGTTTTTATTTCTTATATAAACAAATACAAATTGGATGAATGAAATGAATTTGAAGTCAATACCTTCTATTGTTCACGAGATATCGAGAACCGAACATCATTTTTTAAGAAATTTGCGTACTATTTTTTGTTGATTTTATTTTTTTATGAAAAAAACTGACTGTTGGATTTTATTAAAAAATTTACTGAATGTCGAAAATTATATTTTCTGTGAGTAAAATTAATTTGAAGCCAATATTTTTAATTTTAAAAAAGATTTTTAAGTCGAAAATCAATTTTTACGAACTTTTAGTAATGCTTTTTTAAAGTACTTATTTTTTGTTGAAAAACTGTCAGTTTGATTTTTCTCGAAATTGAATCGAATGTTCAAAACAATATTTCTTATAAGATAAATTAGTAAAGCCAATATCTCAAAGTTTTGAAAAGATATTTAAGTCGAAAATCAATTTTTACCAACTTTTGTTAATTTTTTTTTTTTTTAGGTTTTTAATTTTTTGTAAAAAAAACTGTCAATTCGATTTTTCTCAAAATGTTACTGAATATTTTTTAAAAAATAAAATTAGTTTAAGGCCAATGTCTCAAATTTTTGAACAGTTATTTGAGTCGAAAATCAATTTTTAACAACTTTTATTAATTTTTTGTTTTAGGTTTTTATTTTTTGTAAAAAAAACTGTCAATTCGATTTTTCTCAAAATTTTACCAGATGTTGAAAACGTTTTTCTTCGTTGCACAAAATTGTTTTGGAGATAAAATCATTTTTTATTACTAAAATTGTCGAGGTGACAAATATTTTTTTTTTCAGTTTTTTTGATTTATCATTAGATTTTTAAAATTTTGTTTGGTTTAGAAAGTCTCCAAAAATTTCAATTTTGCGACTCAATTTAGGGGGTAAGGGGTGGAGATACTAATTTGGAGTTTCGATAACTTAGGAGCCCAAAAAGAGCCCTAAATTCTCTCATCATCAGTTTTTTGAAATCATGAACCTAAAGGTGTGGTGTTTCCAGCTTGACGTCAAGCTGGGAACACCACAAGTTTGAGGGGGAAGGGTGTTTTGAACCAAGTGGGGATTAGAGAAATAAATTAGCACAAAAAGAGCCCTAAATTTCTGCATCATTAGAATTTCGAAATTCGATTGTGGTGTTTCCAGCTTTACGGACCTGAAAAAAGAGAGTTTTTGAAACTTTGAGCGTGTGTCGGCACCATTTAGCGTTATCCAATCGAGCTGAAATTTTGGCTAGCTAAAAATCTGCAAAGGCTGATCATTTTATGGGGTTCCCCCGACCCAATTTCGAAAATCGATTTATTGCGGTCACTCTAGTACACACGCACGCACAGACATCTTTCTAAAAATCTTTTATTTCGACTCTAGGGGCCTTGAAACGTCGAGAAATGTCAAAATTTTCAATTTGACAAATCGGACCCATTACAATAACTTCCTATGGGAAGTAAAAAATAAACTATTATAAGTTTAATTAATTATAACTAAACTATTTGTGTAGAATAAAAATTATTGTGATGGTAAAATTTTTAGAAAAAGACAATTGTTAGTTTTTGTTTTTTTTAATCTGCTGCTAAAATTAATAAAAACTGATATTCGATTCCAATATTTCGAAAATAAATGCAGGTATTGACATCAAAATTATTTCATTATTTTCAAAATTCTGTTGCTAAAATAGAATAATGTTCTTATATATCTAAATCTAATCAATTTTTTTTTATAAAAAAATAAGAACTTTCAAAAAACGCTACCAAAATTGATAAAAATTGGTTTTCGACTAAAAATGTTGGGGGCAAAAACAGATATCGAAATCAAGTTTATGTTTTTATGTTGAAAATATTGTTGCTTACTTTTAGTTTAAGTTTTAGAAAAATTCAATTAAATTTTTTTTTACAAAACACGAAAACCTACAAAAACAACTAAAAACTGAAAAGAAATATTTTTCCAGTCAAGTATTATAAGCAGAAAAGAATTGACTTACATTTTTTTATCTCACACAAAATATTAATATCAATATTAGGTAATATTTTGTTAAAATTTTGGAAAAATCGACAGACGGGCACGGGTGAAATTATCAGTGTGTTCGCATCCCCAGCCTCTTATAGTATAGTAGTTGATGAAATAACTCATACATTCCTACCATCCTTAGGGCTTAAACGAAATATTTGGAAATCATTAAAATATTTTAATCACATTATCTTGTCATGCTTTCATTTGATATTAAATTCTTAAGTCTTCACATTGAAAATCTAAATAAAACAAAATAAAGCTCTTGCACTTAACTTTTATAATTATTTGATTTTTAACTAATTAGGGTTCCACAAGAAAAGTACATAAATAGCCTTTTGCCATTCTTAAGTTCGAAATAATTCATACTCTCTGCCACCTATTTTTAATGGCACCCTCTTACAAAAACGTTGTAAGCTGATTAACTCCCCGCCTTCTTCAAAGTAATGCTCATACCTAAAACTCGTGCTTGGCCTATTAGAGCCCCCGCAGACTGCAGACTTTTTATCGGCCGATAGTTTAGTCGACAGATTAGTTTGAATGTAATCGGGTAGCCCATCAAACTTTTTTATCGGCCGATACTGAATCTGTAGTGTGCGCATATGCATTCCTCTCCATACTGATTAAGAAGCCGACCAAACTATCGGCCGATAAAAAGTCTGCAGTCTGCGGGGGCTCTTAAGTAGCATTTTCTTAAATCTCCCCATCACCTTCAGAAACCGAAACAATTTTTCTGGGTTACCTTATTCCCCACCTTTTAACATATTTGAAAATAATAATAAAAAGCTTCTTCATCCATTTGTTGACTGCTCACGTGTGAAAAAGTTGTTTGTACACTCGCATATTTCTATTAAATTGAATTAAATGTGATAATAATGTAATTTGAGTGGGAGTTTGGAAAATGGGTGTTATATGTCATTCAATATACAAAATTTATCAATCATCAATTTAAGAGTCCTTATAAATTAGGTACAGGTATATTTTTCCTATAAAATAAATGTTGAAAAATGTTCATACGATATCATTTTTTGGCATTACGTAACCCTCATCATAAATTTTCATTACCATTTTTGCAAAAGTATAAAAACAAAAATAAATAGAATTTTATAAAAATGGCAAATATTCCATCTCGTGTCACGTGTATAAGAAGTGTTGAAAAATAACATCTACAAACCTACTTGTATACCTATAAAATTTGTGTGCACCATTTCCGTTGATCATCAATCTAAAAATCGTATCCCTAATAAGACACAATGGCATAAGAAAATGAGCTGGAAAATCCTTTTTATTGAGTTCACCATCATCTCATCACCACGAAAACAAAAACAGCACAAATCTCAAACCGGATAACCTACCCTCATTTGTCTTCTTGTGAACTTGAAGGCACTCTCTCTCTCTCCTACCTATTATTCTGGTCCTGGTCCTGTTTGTGGCTATGGCTTTGTTTGTTGATTTACTTTCCGTTGCCGTTGCCATTGCTACTACGTGTGTGTCCTTGAGTGGCATATCACCATTAACGAAGTACTTTCAATATTTGTTGTGAAACATCATGCCATTGAGGTAATAACTCCTAAGTGAATATCATCAAAAGGGGGTTGTAAATAAATTGTGTGCACGCATTTTTCCTTACCTCAACCTCAACCCCAACCTTAACCTCACCTCTCATCACACCACACATATCAAAAGAAACGAAATGCTTTTGCAAAATAATTTGTATTAATTTGCGTATAACTAAAAACGTATAAATAAAAAAAGGAAGGGAAGTGTTGAATATTACTCGTATCTTGTTTTCCTCGGAACCCATTTTATTTTTAAAAAGACGATGCGATGGTTACAAGTTAAAGTACAAGACATAACTACGTGTACGAAGGCGGCTTGACGTAAATGCGGGTGCTTCTGACGGTGACGATGCACAAATGCCTGGCGGTATGTTTTTAAATTTATAAAAATCGAGTAAATCGATCGGCTTCTTCATAAGTTGTCAATACTCACAGTAGCAAGCGTTTCTACACCTATTGATGGGGATTATTTTTCTTGGAACTTGGGAACTTGGAACCGAGCTACGACGACGACGCGGACGGGACGGGACGGGATGAGATACCGGGATATCGCGGGATACCTGTGTCAGATCAGTAGTTGTTTTCCCACATCACCCTAGTCGTGGAAAAATTTCGCGCTGGAAAATCGACGTAATTAAGACCGCATTTGCGCCTATTATCGCCAATTTTTTGGATTCCTTCTAAGTATCTGATGGTCGTAACCGCAACTTTATTTTTTTGTATTTCTCCCTACTACGTAACATATAGAAAAATATACATACATGTGTATGTATTTATATATCTTACTTATCTAGGTTCATAGATATATATTTATCTTTCATATAAGCTTGTGGCAAGAAGATACATTATCGGTATCTTTAGTTGAATTGGTTGCATTTCAATCGATCGGCTTCAATTAAACCATCGTCATTGGTTTATGTTATATTAGCTATGAGTGAGTGTATCTATAAAGTCATATTGTATATGTCACGTAATTGACCACTGCCTAGTGAGGGTGTTTTACGCGTCAATTTAACATGGAAGAAGTCTATGAAATGCGTTAAAAGCAATATCAATCTTTTTATTGTTTAAGTAAAACGAACAACGAAAAATTGTTGATCTTTGGATTCGGATTCATCAATATGAAGAATTGTCTGGTAAAAAAAAATAACATTTTATAAGATTTAAAATTTTACTTACTCTTAGTTAATGTAATAATTAATGAATTAAAAAAAATATTGGTTTGCAATATTATCATCTTTTAAAAACTATTATACAAGGTGTCCTGTATAAGTAAAAGTGCAAAGTGAATATGAATATGGTAAAAGGTCAATTCATGTCCTAACAAAATGTGGTAGCTTGTCCGTACTACATCCTAAGCTTTTCTGAGTAATGGTTGCATTAATGCAATTTTGAAAAACATCTAATTTTAGTCATTTTTTTAGTTACCATATTTAATTTTGACAGTTGCTATTTTGACACCCTGTTTAAAATAATTGTATTTTAATTCGAAATCGACTGTTTAGAAAACGTAAACCAAACTTTAAATAATATTCTAAATTTTAGGATAATTTTCTAGATAATTTAATTTATAGTCTAAGAGACAAATTTTGGTTTGGAATATGGAATGTAAACCATCCTATTTTTAGTTACGATAAAATTTTTGTTTAGAAGAGTAAAATTTTCTTTAGAAAAATAAATTTGGTGTAATGGTGTTGTTGAAAATTAAATATCTTATTAATTAGATGTTTTTTTGGTTATTAATGTTTTTATTTTAAATGCTGAAATATCATTTGCCCTTGTAGAATAGAGTTCTTAAAGAAAATTTGTACAGTTTTTAACTTCCCATAGGAAGTTATTGTAATCAGTCCGATTTGTCGAATTGAAAATTTTGACATTTCTCGACGTTTCACGGTCCCTAGAGTCGAAATAAATGATTTTTAGAGAGATGTCTGTGCGTGCGTGTACGTCCGTACTTTCGCGACGTTTTTTTCGTCGTCCATAGCTCAAGAACCAGTAGAGATATCGACTTCAAATAAATTTTGTTATACAGATAATAATGCAGAAAGATGCAGAAATGGCTCTCAAGAAAATTGCGTGGGTGGTTTTTTTTAGCAAAGCAGCTTAAAAAAAAGGTGAAAATTTTGGTTAACCCAAAATATCTCACGAACCAATAACGCTAGAGATTTGAATTAAATTTTATATCATATATTTTAACGTGATACCAAACACGTATATTTTTGGAAAAAAATTTAACTAACGGTTTTTTTTATAAATCAAAAAAAACTGAAACAAAATATTTATCACCTCGAAAATTTTACGACCAAAAAATAATTTTGTCTCCAGAACAATTTTGTGCAACGAAAAATAACGTTTTCAACACCTGGTAAAATTTTGAGAAAAATCGAATTGACAGTTTTTTCACAAAAAAATAAAAACCTAAACAAAAATTAACAAAAGTTGGTAAAAATTGATTTTCGACTTAAATATATCTTTTCAAAACTTTGAGATATTGGCTTGACACTAATTTTATCTTTTAAAAATATTGTTTCCAACATTCCAGTGTAGTTGTAATGGCATTTTGCTCATTGTCTCAATTGCAAAATATCACTTGAATCTAACTTGTATCTTTAGGGACATTTTTTGAGACATAAATCAAAAGACATGTATTCTAATTACAATTCAAACAAATTTTTCTTAACTTTTTATTGTATTCAAAAGTTCTAAATTTGACTTCATTAACGTGTTTAAATAAAATTTACACAAAAACTGAAAAATTATACAAAAATGGTATGTCATTTAACAATATACACGGCCTTGCTTCATCAATAATTTAATACGGTCGAAAACTTTCGAATAACCAACTGTTTTTTCTGTGGCTCACAATCAGCCCTATTGTGAGTTCCATGGGAACAAGATTCCACATGGAAAAATTCCCATTTCCCTTTTCCCTAATTGTGAGTTTCGGACGAAAAAATTTCCCATGTTCGAAAAAATCCCCTTATTGTAAGCATTTTTTCCGTGTGAAATGTTACGTACGTTTTGTGGGGAACGAGAGAAAAACAAAGCGGAAAATGTAAGTTGTTTGTTGTTTTTTTTTTTTTGTGACCAAAAATAAAAGTAAATTTTTCCAATATTTCAGGAGCAAAACTTTAAATAAAGCCTACAGAACAAGACTGAAAGAGCTTTGCGCCAAACCAATTTCATAGTCTTTACCTACTCCTTTTTGATACGCACCCTCTGCAAAAAATCGCAAACAAGCGGACAATTTGACGATGGGTGATATCGCAAACTTTTGTTTCGTTTGCGGCAAAGCATTTGTTAGCACATCGAGGAGGAATTTAAATGTTGGTTTGTTGATTTTGTAGTATTGCTGAAATCTGAAAACTTTGTTTTAATAAACAAAAATGTAGATAAGAATTTTATACTTACAAGGAATCGCGCAACTCCAAGGGATTGGAATCATCCCGTAAAGATCTTCGAACAGCTCGTTCTTCGCGATTTCCTTCTTCATCCAATAAAATTCGAATTCCAATGCTAAACATAATTATTTCACTTTCTTTTTTATCAATATACAACTTAAATTTATTTTGTTTCGCACTTGTCTTCATAAAAAAAAATAAACATGCAATAGGATCTGTTCATTTTAAAAACATCAGTGCACATACATATGTTTTAAAACGTAGAGAGAAATTTTGTATACGTGGTCGTTAAGTTACTTTTTTTGCATATAAGTCGATGAGGGTTGAATTTAAAGAATGTTTTTGCACTCAGTGGGCACAGTTTTAGAAAGTAATTGGAGCACCACATTAATTTCTTGAATTTTTTTCAGAAGAAATGATTTAGATTTCAGTCTCTGTTTCCATCATAGAGAAGGGAAATTTATTTAGGTCTCAGTTTTTTGAACATGTCTATTTTTCGAACTGTCATTTCCGATTCGATGTGAAATTTTATTCGAGTGAAACTCCCAATAGCTTTTGAAAGTCCGTGGGAACGAAAATTTTCCCTGTGAATGGTTTTCCGTGTGAAACTCACAATAAGGCTGATTATAAATTAAAAAAGAGGCTGGGATGCGACCCACACTGATAACTTCCCATCGATTTGTCTCAATTAAAAGTTTGTCTATATGTTTAAATTTTTACCAAATTTGCGTACTATTTTTTGTAGATTTTATTTTTTTTATGAAAAAACGGACTCTTGGATTTTTATAAAAACATTACTGAATATCGCTAACAATATTTTCTGTGAAATAAAATGAGTTTGAAGCCAATATTTTAAATTTTTAAAAAGATATTTGAGTCGAAAGTAAATTTTTACCAAGTTTTAGTTTTGTTTTTTTTTAATGTTTTTAATTTTTGTAAGAAAACTGTCGATTTGATTTTTCTCAAAATTTTACCGAATGTTGAAAACATTTTTTTTATAAAAAAAATTAATTTGAAGCCATTATGTTAAATTTTTGAAAAGATATTTGAGTCAAAAATCAATTACACCAACTTTTAGTAATGTTTTTTTAGTACTCGTATTTTATTTTTTATAAAAAACTATCAATTCGATTTTCTCAAAATTTTACCAGATGTCAAAAGCTTTATTCTTTGTTGCATAAAATTATTTTTTGTTCGTAAAATATTCGAGGTGACAAATTTTTTTTTCAGGTTTTTTGATTTATAAAAAAACCGTTAATTGGATTTTTTTCCAAAAATATACTTGTTTGGTATCACGTTACATTATATAATATAAAATTTAATTCAAGTCTCTAGTATCATTGGTTCGTGAGATATTTAGGGTTAACCAAAATTTTCAGCTTTTTTTTTAAACTGATATGGTAAAAAAAAACCAACCACGCAATTTTCTTGAAAGCCCTTTCTACATCTTTCTGCATTATTATCTGTATAATAAAATTTATTTGAAGTCGATATCTCTACTGGTTCTTCAGCTATGGACGACGAAAAAAAACTTCGCTAACGTACGTACACACGCACGCACAGACATCACTCTAAAAATGTTTTATTTCGACCTTGAAACGTCGAGAAATGTCAACATTTTTAATTCGACAAATTTACAATAATTTCCTATGGGAATTTAAAAATGTACCACAATGAAATATTTTTTTTTTCAAATTTCAAATAAAACAACATTTTTTGACTTTCGATTTTCTGGAAATTCTTCGATTTCTATCCAATTTAAAATACATTAAAACAAAATGTTTTTTGAAAATTCAATAATTGGAAAAAACTTTGTATTGTTTTTAATCCGACCATCGAGCTGTTATTTTATGTTTAAATTTAAGACAAAACTGAGTCTAGGAATTTAAAAAACAGTTAACTCCAAGACAGTAATCAGAAAACCGTTTAAACACTCTTCTTTCTTCCCAGAAGAGTTTTAATTATGTGTTTTTAAATCAGACCGCTTTACCACATTTTATAGACGTTATTAACAGCATTTCATTTTGTATGCTTAGCTTTTGAACTTAAAAACAAAGTACAGCTCAGATATAGACCTTTTAAGACCGCACAATTCTCCAATCGCCCAGTTGCAATCGAATAAATCGAATAAATTCAATATAATGACAATGATGACGACGATGACGATGACGATAAACGACGCGCGTTGGATCAGCTTGTGCCGATTGCTACAAGGTAATTCGCACTTTATCCTCCCATAGCGGCATCGCGCAATTCAATGGAGAGGGATAAAAGTCAAAGAATAAAAAACCAACCATAACTATTGAGACTGGACACAATTTGAGCCGATATCTGCTGCCTCTGATGTGCTTCCAGATTTAATGCATTTCTAAAATACTTTTGATTTATATTTACACAACAATATTGTAGATAATCTGTTTGGACTTATAAGTTATAATGGGCAATTGGTTTTGATCGTATCGGATCGGATCGGATCGATGAGCGATGCGATGATGGCGGTCTCGGTCCGTTCTGGTCTGGTCGGTTTAGACGGTGACGACGACGACGCACAGTGGGGAAACTCGATAGGCGGTATTCAATGGTTTGGTGCAAACCGCAGTTCCAGCCACACCGACGACGACGACGTACGAAAACCTGGTCGATAGTTGATTGCCTAGTTGACAGTTGAGGAATGTTTTGTATTTATTTTTCTTCTCAGTTATTGAAAAAAAGGTTCCAAGAAATATTCTATGGCGTAGGATTCATTTAGTTGAATTATATTAAGCTTTGAGACAATTGCGCGCTAATTGACAACTACCGGTCTAAATGGTGCACAGGTGCAGATCGATTAAGTTATGTCTGTCTTCTGTCATATAAAATTGACAGCTCAAAAAAACAGACTGCTAAAAGTAAAATTAAAATTAAAATAAAACTAAAACTGAAAACCTCAAAACCTTTTTTGTTATCTGACTTAAAGAATCACAAGAGCTTCTCATAATTTCTGCACCGAAATGTCGTGTTCTTTAGGAGATCACTGAGGTGCTGATGTTGTTTGCAATTCCAAGAACATAAACATTCCCCATCACCGCAGTCACCAAAAACAAATAACATCACATCACCATCACGTGAGCGAAATAAAACTTAAATAAATCACCTTGATGGGGCATCCATGGGGCTCCCGAAAAACGAACCGCCCGCCGCGGCCGCTCCGCCTGGCCCAACTTGGCCGACAATATTATGGCGCGCGAAAAATATGTAACAATCCAAAAACCCAATGAAATTAACGACTACCGGTCTTGTGAGTTAAGATAAAATCCTGGAATGTCTTCAGTGTTTTGGTTTTTAGTGGGATCTTCTTTTTGTTTATATGAAACATTATATGGGTAACTTCGGTGTGTGTCATTATACAGAAGCTTGAATTTGTGAAATTAAACATAACAAAGATTCGATGAGTTATTTGTTATGTTTGATGAGATGATGTTGACAAAGCTTAATCGTTTAAGAGGTGTTTGTTTTTTGAATGTGAACATATCTAAATTTCTGATGAATCCTCTTGGTTTTGAGACTATGCAATCTTTGAGATGAGAAACTATAGGAATATTATCATAAATAAGTTTGGGATAAAAGTGAGAGGTTAGGAAGACAATTGAAGCAAGTATTGAAAATATAAATATATGTCTTGCTCGAAATGTTATGGAGAAAACACTTGGCGTGTTGAAAAATAATTTTAAGTGCTTAATATGTTTCCTAAAATACGAAGTAGAAGCTGCAACCTCTCACGAAACAAATGCATTACATAGAAATTTAAGGTTTATTCGATTTAAAGAAAACTACTGGCTGTTTAAAATAAAAAAAAAACTCGAATTCAAATCACTTTAAATTGCAAAAATAAAAATGTAAAACATGGAAATTCACTTCGTTTTACGTTAAAAAAATATTAAATCGATTTCGATCAAAAGGAATTCCAAATTGACTATTTTGGTAGTCAAATAGAACATTAAATAGTCAATTTTCAGCAAACGACCGCGGTAGTCAAAAGAACAATTTTCGGTTGTCAATTCTGGGATCCGAAATTATATTACAACGCGGTAGTCAATGTGACAACTGCGGTAGCGAAAAATACAACTTGGTTGAAAGAATTGGAAACTCGTTGTCATATTGACTAGCGTGGTATAGTCAATACGAAAACTTTTCTGAAAAGAAATTGAAACTCCCGCTGTCAATGCGACAACTGCGGTAATCAATATGATAACTACGGTTGTCAATCGGACAACTGCAGTGGTCACTATGACAATTTTTTTTGGAAAACCGAAACCTAATTTGACTACCAGATAGTCAATATAACAATATACATATATTGCCTATCAAATTTGTTGTATTGACTAGTTTTGGTGTTATATTAAATATCGCTTAAACTACGTGCCACGCTAGCAACGATAAAATCGATATTTCGTAAGAAAATTTTCCTGAACAGACCCTGTTATTTCTTGACGAAATGATGACAATTGGCATCGAAACTCGAAGCTACAGCATTAAAGACAAAATTTCACAACAAGAAAATACTAACGCTTTTCCAAAACTATGAGTTAGTATAAAAGAATAAAAACAGAAAAGATATTTAAAGGGGTTATGAATACCCTTATACCGATTAGATACAGTGCGAGCAATAAGGAAAGGAGGATAGGATTAGAAAGGAGAAACCTATGCGCATTGGTTTTGAATGTCTGCACATTGTAATGAGTGGGAAATATTGAGCCTGGTAAAGCATTTCACATTCGTGTAGTGCGGCTAAAGAAAGAATCCATGTACTTAACAATACGTCCGAAATTGGGCTCAAGGGTAAACTGATGGGCATTCCTAGCAGTACGGGTATTACGGTTGAATTGTTTAAGGGGAGGAATGCAACTGGATATTTCACTAGAGCATTATTTATAAAAAATAACGATAAAAACAATGACAGGCATGAGACCTTGCGGCGGTGTTCGAGAGAAGCAAATAACTTGTTAAGAGAACGATCTCCTATCATTTTTTGAGGTCTTTTGTTCAATTTTATCCAGAAGACTCAAGTATGTTATTGGGGCACCAGCCCAAATATGAGAATTATACTAGAGTTTTGGACGAATAAAAGCTTTGTAAATTATAGCCAGATCAGAAGGGGGTAAGAAACTTCTTGCATCGTCGGCGAAAACCTAAACACCTATCAGCATTTTTGGCGATGTCAAATATGTGATCACTCCACAACAAGTGGTTTGTGATGCACTTACCTAGGACTGATAGTTGTTCAATCTCCTCGATGGAAGTACCACCCATGGATAGTGGCATTGGGGGAGGGTTACGCTTTTGCGACAGTAGACAGTATTGAGTTTTCGAAGCATTCAATTCTACACGGTAATTGTTTCCCCATTGGACAATGCTGTCAAGATCAGAATTTAATGAGCTTATCATACGCTGCCCTTGGTAGTCCATATCCGAAGAACAAGGATGAGAATCTAAAAACGAATATTAAAAGCTGAGGGTACTGTCATCCGCGAAACAATTTAGTGGGTTAGAACAAGTTTAAGACAAAAGATCATTTATAAAAATAAAGAAGAGCGTTCGTAAACAAAACGAAGTCCTGGGGCACACCAGCGTTTATTTTGTGGATATCAGATTTGAACCCGTCCAATACTACTTGAATTGAACGGTCCGAAAGGTAATTTCTAACCCAACGAAGAAGGAATTCGTCAATACCAAATGCACGCATTTTCGATAAAAGAGCTTGATTGCCAAACTCTATCAAATGCCTTAGAAATATCAACTGCAATGATCTTACTTTCTCCAAACCGATGTAAAGATTTGTTTCACTGTTCGGTGAGATAAACCTCTTCAGTACAATAGCGGGGCATACTATCCGGGCCAGCGGATTTGAGAATGTCAAGATCTTTAAGTACTCTAGCAACTGTACGAGTGCGAAAGAAGATTTGTCCCATAGAATCATTTACGCTTTCAAGGACAGGAGGAATCATGTCACTCATTGGTAGCATCGAATTACATAATAGGAAACTGTGGTGCAAGCAAATTGGCTTTATCAATCGAGCTTACAAAAGGAGTGAAACGAGCGTAGGATCTGACGATGACGTAATGTTGCGCACATTTTTTACAAATATGTATAAATATAGATAAACCTTAATGTCAAACTGACATCTATCAATAAGTAACTCCACGTAATTGGTACACGTCAAAAGTGAAAGATGGCACAAATAATGCGATCAAGTTTCCCGACATTGCTTTACAACAGATTTTTTAAAGAAATAATAGCATTTTGTCTGTTGCCTTCACTAAAATAAATATTACTTAAATATGAAAATTTGCTAACATTTTTTCGGGATTCTAAGTTTTCAAGATTTTGAGTTTTCTGGATTCTGGGTTTTTTGAATTTTCAAGACTTTTGGATTTCGTTTTCTAGACGACTTCAACCCATTTTTCTTTGATTTTTCCCCAATAGTGACATCGATCTCAACGAAGAAATAAAATTAACGTAGGTATACGAAATGTCACACAAATGTTTGGCTTTTTTGTCAACTTCTATTGTCCGTTAAATATTTTCTAAACAAATCTTAAACTTGTTCATTCTTCATTTAAAATAAAACAATTAGCTACTACTACCTTTACTTACTTACCACACCGTAAAAACTATTCACACATCATTCTATATTCTAAATACCACCAGCCCCGCCACCGCAACCGCCTCCATTGTTTTCAAGTTCCAACAGCTCAGTAGCTGTTATAGAGCTGATGCGGCTGTAAAGAGAAGAACTTCTGAAATGTGTTTAAAATGCTTCAAGATCATCCATCCAAAAAGACACTTGAAAGCAACATTTGCCAACCATATATCAAAAGATTTTGTGCACCTTTTTATTGCTGCTACGTGACTTTTCGCCGCGTCGACTACGACGACATCGTCGGTCGGTTATTTGCGGTGCAACCTTAACTTGACTCAAATCTCTTAAAGCAGTGAAAAATTTTGCCGCATATACCTACAACGTTCTTCTTTTTGCCTCTGATATTCGCCCCTACTCCTGAGTGTGAGGGAACTTCTTCGAGTACAAATGTAGACCTCAAAATGCATTTAGTCCACCCGCCCGACGACAACCTGACAAGATAAACTGTCTTGATCGTTGGCTGTTGATGATGGAAATGCTTACACCCGCCGCCGACTTCGTTGCTTTCGTTGTCGTCGTCGTTGTTGTCAACTGTCAGTCGGCTGCCACTTGTGTCGCGTCTCGCCTTGAAGCTGTGTGTAAGCACACACCTATTACCATCAGTCTAGGTTTTAGACGTTTCAAGCCACAGGAGATCCCCGAAATCCGATAGGGTAGCCAGTTTTAAACATCAATTCAGCTGGCAAAGTACTAGTAATTGCGCTTGATCTCTGTGCATCATACCGTCGCTCGTCGTTCGTCGTTGTCGACATTGCGTCTCTGCCGCTTCGTGCCACCGCCGCCGCAAAATGTGTATGGTGAACTCTGTCCCCCTTGATGGTTGCTTATGGAACCTAGTTCAACTTATGTTTTATCCAAGAAAAAATTAACATTCCTCGGAGTAGGAAACCCCACGCTAGTTTAGACTCCTACTTGATATGCAAACTGCGTCTTAAGAGCTTGGCATCAATATTGATGATCTCTCTCTCTCTTTCTGTCTTTCACTTAACAAACTTGGGCGCAGACTTTCAAGTCTCTTCAAGGACAACACGTTTTATTGTTTGGTAATTGGTATTATTTTATTTCTTTTATTATTTTTGCTAAAATTCATTACAATTGGTGCAAGCTTAATCACTACATAACTAATTGGATATAATAATAACATTGTTCTTTTTGTTGTGAAATAAATTAATGATACAAATCTGGAAAGAGTTTAACATAGAAACGAAAAGAACAGAAACAAATAATAAGCAAAAGATCTCTTGGCTATCACAAGGAATACTGGTGCTGGTTGGTTTTGCTTGATGAGGTATATCTAACCCATAGTGGTCTAGTCATCCTTGTCGTGCGAAGGGCGTGACGGTTTCTCCTGCGATATGAGAGTCTCGGGAACTTTCTCAACTTCGATGTATTCGTCGTCGTCCTCCTCGGCTGGCTTCTCGTCAAGGACTTCATTTTTAAGCTCGAGCTTCTTGGATTCTACTTCTGGCGCTGGGGTCAGCAGTTCGCCACCACCGGTGAATGCTGCCTTGTTGTCATCGGTCACAGGGCTTGCATCTCTGGGATGGGAGGTCTTTGATCGATCTCGGGTCTCATGATCGACCAAATGGTGATCCAGTTCGGCGCGGAAGTAGAACTTGTCACTGCAAAGATTGCAGTCGTAGGGACGTGAATTCGCTCCGTGCTCGGTCATGTGGGTGAGGAGACCAGCTGGAGCTGTGAAGACTGCCGAGCAGATGTAGCATGAGAAACCTCTGTCCTCGCAGCCGGCAAAAGTGTGCTCGACCAAGTGCTCTTGGAGTTTCTGGGAGTGGGGCATGATGACGTTGCAAAGATTACAACGGTTCTCCACGTAACTTGGTTGTCCCGAATTGCCATCGAAGCTGTTGCGCTGGTTGGAATACTTGTTGTTGAGGTTGTGCTTGCGACAGCATTTGTCGCAGACCTTGGCGTCCATAGTGTTGGGTATTGTTTCCAAGCACAGGGCACAAACGCTCTCGGCAACCGACGATGACTTAGTGTGGAATCTGTAAAGAGAAAAGGTTATAAGATCTTATCCTCCACTGGATGTGGTTTCTGGCAAAACTCACTTGGCATGAAGACCGATCTCAAAATCTGAGTGCAGAGTTTGGCGACAGCAAATGCACTGAACTGGCATCTGCCCCTCGGTGTTGTGGTCCAGTAGATGTCCCTTAAAAGCCATGACATCGGGCAGGGCCTTGGCACAGTGGGAACATTTTCCCGACTGCCCAACCTTTGAGTGTTGTAACTTGTGCTCGGCGAGTATTGCTGGCGATGGGAAGATCTCATCGCAGATCAAACACTTGTGCTTGCCGGTTGAGTTGTGACACGTCTTCATGTGGTGTTCGAGCTCACTGCGTGACTTAAAGTTTCCACTGCAGTAAGCACAGCGAAGACTCACCCCGGTCTTGAGGTTATGCACGATCTTGCGATGTGAGTGAATTTCGGCTTCAGTGCGGAAATCGTTGCGTTCACACATTCCACAGCTGAACCCACCTCCGGCAGCAATTCCTCGATCTGACGGCTTGTTGGACTCTTGTGGGAGTTTTGGTGCGATTCTGTTGTTGTTGTTGTTGCTGGGACTAGTGAACATGCTAGCGACCGGTCCAGCTGCGAGTTTGTCCTGCTGATGTTGGTTGTACATCTCAAGAATAGTTCGATTGGTGTCAAAGTAGCGTTGATTCAAGCTTGCATATACAAGTGATGGATGCTTCATGGCCGACCCAGTGTCGACTTGAAGAGGATTGTAAAATTTGTTCCCTGAGGCGTTGCCGAAGAGGTTCTTGCCCATGGCAAAGGCGTTGTAGTCCAGAATACTGTTATTGTTGTTTTGGTTTGATGGAGGAGGTTTGTTGAAGAGAGCACTCATATATAGTGGATTGATCGAGTTCACTGGTGATGGATTGACCGTCTGAGGAGGAGGAGGGGTGGATTCAACTTCCTTCTGTCCATGATGGTGTGTTTGCATATGTCGATCGAGAAGGAATTCAACGTGGAAAGTCTCCGGACACGATGGACAACGAAACTGGCGGGCATGGGCAGCAAGATGAAAGTGCATCTCAAGCTCGGTGGAACAAACAGCTCGGCAGAACATGCACTGTATCGGTGATCCAACTATTGTCTGGTGACGGGTTTTCACGTGAATATGAAACTCCTGTTCACCGTGGAAGGTGTCCATGCAGGCTGAACAGCGGTAAATCTTCTTCTCCGGTGAGTGAATGCATGCGAAGTGAACTTGTACCGCAACCTTAGTTTCGAAGAGGTCCGAACACAACAAACACTTGAACAACGTCTGAATATGATTGTCAAAGAGATGCTTTTGGAGCTCATCCGGCTTAGAGAAAGTCTTACTACAGTTCTTCTCGGTGCAGGCGTATTCAGAACAAGTGATAAGAAAATGCGAAACAATGTGCCTCTCGTACTCTGGCTGATCCCTCAGAGTCTGACCACAGTGATGACACACCAAACTGAGCCCCTGGACGATGTGCGATTTAAGATGATTGCGGAAACTGTCGAAATCGGGAAAACCATCGCTACACTGGTTGCAAAAGAACACCCCCGGTCGATCGTTAGCTTCGACAGACTCTTGCGACGGAGTCTGAACAGATCGCCTATTTTGGCTCAAATCAGTTGGTTCATCGTCGGTTTTCTCCTCAGCCTTAGGACTTGGCTCCTCAACTTTCACCTTTGTCTCATTTGACTTGGGCGTCGGCAGTCGTGGACTGAAAGTTCCCGTTGCAGCCAGCCGATTGAAATGCTCAAAATAGCTACTCGGACTCGATAGCCGATCAATGTGTGTCGTCCGCATGTGCTGGAACATTGCCGGAACACTGGGAAACTTCATGGTGCAGTACTCGCAGGACATTTGAAAACCACTCGATGCAACAGATTGATTAGCCAATGCCTCCTTCTCGTGCATTGCTTGAATATGACTACTCAGCTGTTCCATTGATGCAAAGTCGGACTTGGCGCAATACATGCACGTGACGTAGGAACTCCTCATACGCTTGGCATATTCCAATGTACTGGGAGATGGACTCTTAGTGTTGGCAATCGATGTGTAACGACGTTTTTGCAAACTTCCATTACTCGAACCGGAACCAGTGGAACGAGGGCTGTAGTTGAGGGCAGCGGGATTACCTCCAGCAGCCAAAATCGCTGCTTGTTTCTTGTGATTCTGCATGTGCGATGTCAGGGCTGCAGCTGTGTTATAGCCTCGATTGCAGATGGTGCATTGGAAGGGCTTCTGGTTGTCATGGGTTTTCATGTGGATCTTCAGATGATCACTGAAAAATATAAAAATAAAACAATTAGTTTTTATTTGATGAGCTAGCTTTAAAAAGGGTTTTAAGTACCCTTTAAATGCCCAAGACACAGTGACATGAAAGAGAAGTTTTGAAAGGAGATTTTGGTAAATTTTAATTAATTTCTTAAAATTAGAAGACAGGGACAAGGGAAGACAGACTGTGGTAAACTAATCCACATTCGGCTAGTACAGCTTAAAAACGAATCTCTGTACTTGGTATAACGGTTTTTGTTAAAATTATTGGTCTTTAGTTAATTTTAAAAGAAAATTAAGAACTGAGATAAGTAGAACAAATAATCAAAAATCTATACAAAATTCTCCACTTATATAGGGTGTTTCTTTTTGTCAGAGAAAGCTTTCAAATACATGCAATCCGTCTTCGGAATCTCAATGTCAAATATTTTAACAAACCAACTAAGGTTCTGATTTCACTAAACATTTTTTTTTTTTTTGTTAAATGTCATCTGTCAACTGTCAAACTCACCTCCTTGAAAATGCCGCCTCACAATGTGGACACCTGTATCGTCTATCTCCAGTATGCAACTTTGTGTGTCGGTCACGAGACCGTTTGTGTTTGAAAAGTCTTGCACAGTAGTCGCATTTGAATGGAAGGTGCTCGGCATGACTCTGTAAAGAACAACAACAAAATAATTCAACATTAATTCAAACAAAGCAAAAATAAAAAGATTAGTAGCTTAAGATAGAAAAATATGCGGATATTCGAGAGATGCATCATTCAGACCCCAAAAGACATGATATTTTTGCAAATGATGGACTTAACTTAAAAAGTCTTTAACAAAAAATAGCAAAAATACCAAAAAAAAAGTCATAGAAAACATCTGTGAGACGGCTGAGGTGCTCTTTCACCCCTCAATCTCCCCAAGTACATGATTTGTTTTTATATAAATAAATATACTCGTATCTTGTAAGAATGATGATAAAATATTCATACACTTTATTTGAGATCGCCAAGCCGACCAAGCGACGACCGTACGCCTTGAGCATGCCAAATATAACATAATCAAGACATCTAGACTGTATAAGACCGACCGACCGACCAACTGCGACGACTATAACTATCTTCATTTAACATAGGGGAAGGGTCGTGCTGGAGCACTCTTGTGATGGTTGGCTCTGTGCAAAAGTGTGGATGATCGCTACGCATGTTAATTGCTACCGCCGTGCACATAAACCCAAATGGACACAAAAACTTCTCTCTGATCATGATGACTGAGAGGTAGGGTATAGGTGAAGGTATATCTAGAAACATGCCAACTGTCCTGTCAGAGTCATATTATGTAGCTGCTGCTGCTGCTGCAGTTGCACTTTGGGTCCAAAATGTCAACTCGCGCAAAATAAAAACACAAAAATTATCATTCCACTTTATTTGGAGCTCAAAGAAGATGGAGGAGAAGGCTGCTGACAGAGACTGCATAGCCAAGTCGTAAAGTCACCGCGATATGCATATGAGATGTACATATAACTCTCATCATACACAACACAGTTCAGGAGACTCTGAAGACCTCCAGAAGATGTTATCCACCATCCAATTTCCATTCAGCCATAAATGTACCTATATAGAGGTGGTTCGGTCGGTCGGTGGTTGAGATTATAGTTTACACGAAGCATTTGCAAAGAGCAAACTATTTAATTGGAGCTGCTCTCGAAACTTGCCCAAAACCAGCACTGCTTAGTGCTACCGTGGTGTGCCTTCTGTGTGTCTTGTTATCGTCATCGTCGCATTAATGTCGTCAAAACTCTCAAAATATGTGCCCTTCATTCCGGGAAATCACATTTATGTCTTTGGACGGTCGTTGGAGCATTTAACGACTTGTAACTCCTCGAAGTCATAGCTTCTTTTCATTCAACCTCAAACCCCTTTCCCCCCACCCTCCTCCATAGGTAGGTATAAGTATAATTGAGATATTTTCTATCGGCTAGGTGACGAAACTCTCAAACCAGTGTATCACCAACCAATTTGACTGCCTCTTTGCTTCTGGTCTCTTAAACCTCTGCCTCGTCGTCGTCGTTCGTTGTCGTCATCCGTCTTAAGTTGGCGGCGTTTAACTTTTGAAGTCTTTTTTTCAAAAAAAAAAGAGAAGCACATGAAAAAAAAGCCAACTCACAACCAGAACAGATTCCATATCTCTCGCTTTTTTGACGCTGTCGCTGTTGCTGTTGCTGGCACTCACTTGAAATCACAGCCAAAATTAGTCAATTTGTATTCCAGTGAGCTGGCTTGAGTTTATTGCACAATATGAACAACTGATTGTGCTGGTTATTGTTTTTTAACTGCCCATTGCAAATCATCATCTCTCTCGGCACATACGAAATAACTTTTTTTTTTATTTTTAAAAATAAAAAAGTCGCACTCTGACAGGGACAAAGACGAACGAGGAAAAGATACGATCTTCATCCTTCATGCCTGGAACTTCTATATACTTCGACTTCGACCCCTTTTCTTGACAGCAAATTCCTCAAAAAGTTACCTTCACTAACAAAAAAAAAAAGTCAGTAAAACAAAAAAACGTTTCGAGGCGCTGCGCAAGATGCCCAAAAATTTCATGTTTTATGTGAGTGGTGCCTGCGCTTGCTGCACTGCATTTGTCAGTGAGAATAAGATTTATATTTATTGCCATCCACAAAGTGCAATACTTCACCCTTAAAGAGTGCTCCTTGAATTCATGAGATTTATTTAAAAAAAAAAAAAGAAGAAAAGAAAAATTACGACAAAGACAACACACAAATTCCCCCAGATCAAGAGATATGAACTTTATTAGAGAAAGAGACCGGTCTAGCTGGTGGGTCGGTCGGTCGGTCAATGTTGGAATTTCTTAGAACCCTGCAAAAGTTTCTCTCTGCACATTGCTCCTCATGGATTGGATATGTGTACTTCTCTCATACTGTTGATGGCTAAAGTATCAGCCGAGAAATTGCTGAAATTGTAAGCAGTGTACGTGAGTCCAGGGTCAACGCAAAATCAATATAGTCAAGAGTTGATGGTCCAGAGAAATATGTATTTATTGATCTTCCCGCAAGTATAGGTATTGGCATAACCGCTGCTGCCGCTCCGCGCCATTGGTTTTTTTTTTTTAAAGTAGTCAGGCAGTGCGAAAATATTCTTGCAATTCACCTCTAATAAGCGCAAACACTGTTAATTACCCCCCTCATTCTCGGTGCGAAAAAAAAAACATGAAGGAAGGAATATCCTTTTAGGGAAAATATCAACAAGGAACACAAAAACCATGAGCGGGTATAGAATTAAGCTTCGAGAGGGGTTAAAAAATTAAATTGTTTGAAGCTTTGATTTGGGATTTAATATAATTTTAAAATTATGACTTCTTAATTCAAAGTATATTTTCTGAAAACTTTATTACTTCATTTCTGTTATTTAATGTACAAAAAAATAATTATTTAAATATATTATTAGTTTATAAAATTTTAGTTAGACTTTTTGGTGTAAATGTCCGCTTAAATAAGACAGATTTGAACATATGAAAAAGATTAGATTTTTTTGAAGTTATAAATATAAAAAGTTTCAAATATGAAAATTATTTGACTAACTCCGAAAATTATAATTTTGGTCAATTTGACGAAAAAAACTTAATGAACAATTTGTTTTTGTTCAAACGTAACAAAAAAAGCAGAACCCACTGTTTTGCGATAAGAGGTTTTTATTTTGAATAGGCCGCTATTCGGGCATCTGTCACTTTTGAAGCTGTCATCTTTTGACATTACGATCTTCAACAAAGCATTTAAATTGTTCAGATGCATTTTAAAAATGCCTTCAAATTAGTGAGTTTTTTTGTCAATACTGGCTTATAAGAGTTTTCGAAGCGCATTAAAACAAAATTTGGTACGTTCGCATTTTAAGAGTATTTTTGTCATGCATTTTAGTCAAAACTTAGTAACCTTAAAGGACAAGCGCAAGGAAGCAAACCTTTTTTTTGATTGATTTTATTTCTTCCAAGTTCTGTTATTAGAAAAATGTATACATAGCTTTGTAAAATAAATCAATTTATTGTTGCTTTGTGGAAATTCAAAAAATTAAAAAAGGACAAAAAGGGAATAAGAATTCAAATTCAGAAACTAGTGCATATAAATTTTAACATATTCATGAACACATGTTTTTTAAACAAATTTTAACGAAAAAATATCGTCAATTTCTTCGTTAAACTAAAAATGATAGAAGATATAACGGGTGATTTTTAAGCTATTATCTGTTTGGCAACTCTGATTTAAACAGCTGACGCACGTTTCGTGTTTTGTTTCACTGTCAAACATCTTCAGTTTGGTCTATAATTTAACCATGAATCGTCTTACAAACGAACAACGCTTGCAAATTATTGAATTTTATTATCAAAATGCGTGCTGTGTTAAGAAAGTTCATCGCGCGCTTCTTCTATTTTATGGTCAGTTTAATCGATCCACTTAAGCGGATATTCGGGTTATTGTGACTAAATTTCGCACCAAATTTACATTGTTGGACATTAAACCACCAACACGCTTACGTAGAGTGCGAATTGAAGAAAATATCGCAGCTGTATCGGCCCAGTGTTAATGATAACCATCAATTATCGATTCGTCGCCGTTCGCAGCAATTGGGCCTCCGCCTCCGTTACTCAAACTCAACAACGTGGAAAATCTTGTGGAAGGATTAAGGTGTGATGCCTTTCAAAATACAGCTGTTGCAAGAATTGAAGCCATAAGACCTACTGCAATGTAAAATTTTTGGTGAATGGGCTCTTGGAAAGTTGGCCGAAGATCCACTTTTTTACCGCGACGAAGCTCATTTTTGGCTCAATGGGTACGTAAATAAGCAGAATTGTCGATTTTGGAGTGAATATCAGCTAGAAGCATCGCAAGAGCTACCAATGCATCCAGAAAAAGTCACAGTTTGGTGCGGTTTATGGGCTGGTGGCATCATTGGACCGTATTTTTTCAAAGATAATGCGAATCGTAACGTAACTGTGAATGATGAGCGCTACCGTGATATGATATCCAATTTTTTGTTTGCCCAAAATGCAAGAGCTTGACTTGGATGACATGTGGTTTCAACAAGACGCTGCCACAAGTCACACAGCAAGCGCAACAATGGACTTATTGAGAGTCGAGTTCGGTGAACATTTTATTTCACGTTCGGGACCGGTCAATTGGCCGCCTAGATCGTGCGATTTAACGCCTCTAGATTATTTTTTGTGGGACTATGTTAAAGCTCATTTCTAAACAGACAAGCCCGCTTCAATTGACGCATTGGAAGACAATATCATTGAAGCATTTATTCGTGAGATATCGGCCAAAATGTTGGAAAGAGTATGCCAAAATTGGACTAAGCGGATGGACCATTTGAGGCGCAGTCAAGGTCAACATTTGCATGAAATAATCTTCAAACATTATATTATATGGACCGTACTATCGATTCAAATAAAGATTTCATGCATTTTTCTGAATTTTATGTGTTTTTTTTTTTTTTGAAAAACTTTCTTATAGCTTTTAAAAAACCACCCTTTAGAAGACAGGTTGAGTGATTCAATATATAAAGAGTTTTCTAATTGGGACGTGTTGATTTTGACAGCTCGTGGGGGCAATATTGTTTCTTTTACTTTCTGTCAAAAAACATATCTTCTTTTAATCAGTCACTAAAGACAAATCATCATGACAAGTGACAGCGTCGAGCAACACGTGCTAATTATAAAACTTTATTATCACTTTATTCTCGCAGTAAGTCTTTTTAATGATAGGGTACTTGGTCTTTCTTCCAAGTCGACTATTCAAAGTTTTATGGTAAAATTCGACTCCACCGGTTAAATTCGTACTTGAACAAGGCGCATAGATCTGTCGAAAACATTGGCGTTTTTCGAAAAATTGTGCATCAGAATCGGGGGCAGTCAATTCCGCGTATAGCTCACAAGAACTTGGCCTGTTGCAGACCACAAGATGGCGAAATTTGCGTCATGATTTGGGCCTGCACTATACAAAATCGATCCAGGAGCTGAAACCAAACGACCATACGAGGAGTCTTGTGTTTTCTAATTGGATTTTGGAGTAGTTGGAAGTTGATCCCAATTTTATTCAAAAAATCATCTTTAGCGATGAGGTCCATTTTAAGATAAATGGGTACGTGAATGAGCAAAACTTCCGAATTTTTGACGAAAAAGATTTTAAGTTTTGAAATCTTGAATTTTGAATATTAACACAAAATATATGTTCAAGTTGAAGATTTTAAAAACCTGTGACAAAAAAACAAAACCTTTAAATAATAAAATCCAAAAGCCAAATCCATGATGTTAGATTGAGAAGCATTTCTTCACTTGATAAGATTTGGAATCACGACACAAACACGAAAAACTTCTTGTTTTTCTTATTTTTCGTTTGTCGAGGAAAAGATTTTTTCAAATGAAACCTTAGTGAACATTTAAAAAAAGCCACGCCACATAGAAAAATCTTGTGTTTTAAATTGAAGAATTTATGTTATAATTTATAATTATACATTTATTTCATTTCGGTTCCTTTGAACATTATCTTCTTTGATTTGCTCTAACTTTGTTTCTCCATTTTTAATATTAAATCTATTTTTTGGACATTAAAGGTTGTCTTTTCGTGTCTTACATTATTTTTTTTTAAAGAAAACACGTTTTTGAGTGCTTATTATTACTTAAAAAGTATTACTTAAAAAATTCTTAATATTTATCCAAACAAATATAATTTATGAAAAAAATTTTAAAAATATGTAAATGCAGGTAAATTATTGAGAAGTGAAACTGATGCAAGGTATCCCAAAAAAGAGTATTTAAAGTGCAAGAAAGTTTTAAATGCAGTTGAAACCCTTTACTTTGGCTGACACTTTGTGGCAAAATCAAATAATTCTTAATCTTAGAAATTATAGCTAATCTTTTGCGCAAACTGAAAATTTGTAGCTTGCATGGTTTTTGAGTAATTGAATTTTCCGGAATTTAGCGGACAAAATCTAAATTAAAAATAATCCCAATTTGTAGATTTTTAAATGCCTTTGAGTTGCAAACATTTCGTTTTTCTAGCTACAATCATTAAATTTGCTATTCAAAATTCCGCTAAAATAAGTCAGCTGATGAACATACAAAAGTAATTGATTTCCAAAATTGCAGCGTTTAAAATAAGTGCGTTTTTTCGTATTCCATATATAGTACAGTGAGAAATTGCCAAAAAAAAAGAACCGCAGTAGTCTGGTTTTTATATTTGAAAGTTGATACAACTGAATATTTGCCAGAATAATTTATCAAAAAATTGCAAACAAAAAAAAACGAAATTCAGACCAGGGGTGAAATCGTGTAAGCTGATTTTTGATAGTTGACTATCAAAATCAAGAAAATATGTCTATGTAATGTGATAGTCGATTTCAAAGTTTTAACCAAACAATTTGACATAAAATAAAAACTTCAAGAAGGGGGTTTGTTCGTATACTACTACATTAATATGTGGTGTTGAAGCGAGCTTGAAGCTCGCCTAAATTCTTTATATACCTGAATCGAGTTGAAATGAGCTTGATTCGCCTCGATTCCGGTCGGAGATCGGAGTCGAGTCAAAATTTGTAAAGAAAAACCTGTGTGGAGGAGTTGGTTTTACAGATAATGCGTTATGGTTTGTTTGTTTGCATGTTTGTGTACAAAAAATATAGTTTTGTTTTAATCAAATTAAAAAAAAAATGCACATGGAGTAAGTAGAATATTCTTATATGGTGCTGAACTATTCAGTTTCTCATTATTTAACACGAATCAAACTTGCAACTCATAAGAAACATCGAAACACCATTTGCATTTTAGAAAGTGCTGTCAAACTTAATCATTTTTAAGTCTTCTTGTGCGGTGGAAACACCAAAAAGATGTATCTAATCTAAACTGAGATAAACCTTTGGTGGAAAGAGTCTATTTTCACTAACAAAACTAAATAATATCAACAGTAATAGATTGATTTTTTCCAGAATGGAAAACACACATGATTCCAAATGCACAACTACTCAACGAACACAGCCATCGAGATACAAATGCAATATCAATCGTACCAACATTTGAGAACGAAATCACATAAGATCCATTCGAGACTCTTATAAATGTCAAAAACCCATCCATAGTAAGATTCTACTCTAATTTTTATCGGTAGTATTCATTCTATGGATATTGTTTTTGTTATTCGAGATACAAATGCAATATCAATCGTACCAACATTTGAGAACGAAATCACATAAGATCCATTCGAGACTCTTATAAATGTCAAAAACCCATCCATAGTAAGATTCTACTCTAATTTTTATCGGTAGTATTCATTCTATGGATATTGTTTTTGTTATTCATGTAAAATCCGACTAAAACACGGGTAATACTAATTTGCTGGTCAATTGATTTACTACCTTTTAAGAGCTATTTTGTATTTATTTAAAAGTTTCAAAAGTGTACTTTTGGATCCCAAATAGGAAGAATTTGTAAATTTTAAAAGTAAAATTTTGTAGCTCGAATGGCTTTTTAAAATATTTAGGTATTTTGGCAAGAAAGTTAGCTCGAAAATGAGCTTCGAACATCAAACAAAAAACGGGAAGTTAAAAAAAAGTATTTGCTGGAATTTTTTCACAATTTTTTTAAATTTCTATTATAAACAAAATACCGGACGGCTTTTTCTAAAACTTCTTTCTGCACATCTCGATATCAGTTAAAAAAATCCGTTTGACATAGAAGATATTCCTCCAAAAAACTTTGGTTTAAAATTTTGATTAGGAACCTTAAAAAGTCAAATTTTAAGATTTTTAATTCAAAAAATTAGACAAGTTACAATAGCTTCAAATGCCAAGTTAATGAAGTCAAAAAGACTAGGTTTGATATTTAATTACGGAAAAAACATTCAAATTCCATGCGCACAAGTTGAAGGTGTATTGAAAACCACTTATGATATGGTTTTCTCCTATGACAAGTCCTAACCGTTTAGCTTTGATGCTTACATAATTTGAATAAAAACCATTAAACACCGAAAAGAGAAACTTTAATGTGAAAATGTTGTTCCAAAAAGCAATTTTGTTGTGTGTTAAAAATATCGAATTTAGTTAAAAAATTGTGATATCTTAATACAATTTGTTTAAATCAGTAAAACATAGAATCTGAAAGTTCAACGATTGTTTTGTTTGATTTTAATAAATTGATAATATCTGCGCCCAACATCAGTAACATAGTTTTCATAAATTCAAAGGGGACACTGAGGCGTATACTTGTCTTTATTTTGCAAATTAATTTAGCTCTGCAAAAAAAGAAATATGATTTGACAGAACCTGAATCGCTTCCTTTATTTTTCTTTATTTGCAAAACTAGAGATTTGGAGTTTTAACATACTCGAAGTAAAAGGGGCACAAGAAATAAGACTTTTTTGACCGTAAGTTAACTGAAAAGTTTTTGGTCTATTTGCATGAATTGTTACCTAAAATAACCAAATTGTATCAAAATAAGAATATTTTTTTTGACATACAAAGTTTTGATCAAAAGTTAACTGGGTGTTATTTTCTAAACTGTCTATTTCTTCACTATCCTTCTAACTTACATCATCGAGAAAAGTATCAGAGATTATGTATTTCCCAAAATGTTTATTGGGGAATTGTACTTTTCACAATAGCATATTTATGTTACTACTTTATTTTCATTTTGTTACAATTTCAAGATCAACTTAAACCCTTTGTTCATATCTCAAAAATCAAATCAAGACTAAACAAAGAACCCATTGCACACCCATTCCCCCATATTTTACTCCGCTCTTGAACTTCAACTTTCTATATAAAACTTTGCAAGTATAAGTATAAAAAAAATAAGAAAGAAAGAAAATAAACTCCACTCACCTGTTCATGCTTCTTGAGATACCCAAGGCGCGGAAATGATTTATCACAGAACTGACACTGATAGGATCCATCGCGGTCGGTCGCGCTCTTAATGCCATCACTTGTCAACTTATCCAACAACTTTGCCGAATCCCTATCGATTTTCCGCAATTTCGTTGGTATTTTCACGGAATGTTTGTCACCGCCACCGCTACCGCTACCGCCGCCGCCGCTGTTACCATTAAAATTGCCATTGCCGCTATTTGAGCCACTGATGCTGTTCGAGGTGGTGGAATTAATGTTGGTGGTGGTGGTGGTGGTTGTGGTGTTTGTTCCAACAGCATCATTGGCACCACCACCACCATTTGACGTAAGGAAAACCCTTTCCTCGCTAGAATTTGCGGCGTCGTCATCTTCGTCTGCATCCCCGTCACGAGCCTCATCGTCGTCTTCATCATTCTCATCGTCGTCCTCACCGCCGCCAGTGACACCACCAGTAGCAGTTGCTCCATTTAAGGCTGAAACACGTCGATTGTGATGCCTGTCGCGGTTGTGACCATTGCCGTTGCCGCTGTTCTGTTGCTGCTGTTCGCATTGGTATTGCTGCTGCTGCAAGTGATGATGCAGCCTTTGCTGTTGATGATGATGATGGTGATGATGAAGATGATGATGATGCAGCGAGTTCGGTGTAATTGTCCCATCCGACATGGAGGGCGAGTAACTGGACGAGGTGTGCGTCGAGTACAGATCTGGAAAATTAAGACGTTTTCGATTAATTTAAATTCATTTAAATGACATCAACTTCAACAACCACCAGACTGATGCTGATTCTGATGTTGTCTTAATTAAAGCACCCTCTTTCGTAGGTGTCATATCATATCGAAGTCGAAGTCGCGCAGTACAGATCGCAGCTTCTGCTCCTGCTCCTGCATATAAGATGTTAACAAGTATAGCAAACCCCTAATTAATTAAGTGGCATTATAATCTGGTGTGGTGACTAAAGAGGAAGTGATGGTTCCAAAACAATGAAGGCAGAAAAATCTTTGGATTCAGTTTGCGGTCTATAATTGAATTAACGCGCGTGGCGGACTTATAGCTTATTATCAAGAGAAGGGGCCGACGCGACGTACGACTCGACGTCGAAGCTACCACTAATACCCTTGCCGTCGCTGTCGCTCGTCACCGCACCGCTACTGTTTCGTGTTGTAGGGATAACATGTATTTGCTGATGAGACTAACTTGGATTAATTGGAAGGGGAGGTGTAATTATTATCTGGCGACATAAAACTAAACACAACATTGCGCTGCGCCATCGCCATGATAACGATAAGTTAGTCGCTGCTGTTTTGCGTTTTGTGTATATATAAATTGAAATTCTCCCCGATCAAGTGGCGTTACATGACAATTAGACGGAAGGGAAACTTCAATTAAAAGCATTGTCCGTCGTCGTCGCTCGTCCAGAGTCTTGTCTTTTATAGAGTCCAGAGTCTTGTGATACTTGGGGCTTTATGAAAATTTTAAGCGCGGGCGGTCTTATTAAAAAAAAAAAGTATCATGCATCGCGGCTTAGTTTTGAAAAAAAAAAAGAAGAAGACCACCACTTTCCGGTGGATTTGAAAAACAAAAGGAAAAAATGGAAGAAGAAGCAAATGTTTTGTCTTTCGTTCCTCGCATTTCCGTGCTTAGATCATCATCATCATCACATCAAAGTGTGAGATTTCAAATAGATTTTAATAAAGCATGAATCACGAGATATGATAACTTGGCCTTTTAAATTGGAAAGACCGACTCGACCCGACACAGACATTGTGGTTGTTTGGGGGCACAAGAAGCTTGTTTTGATTTCATTGAGCTTCTAGTATAGATGCAAGAGGATTAGTTTTTTTTTTTCTTTATTTGTCATTGCAAGATATCAATTAAATAAGGCTTTAGTCATAGTTGATAGATGTATATAACGGTTTTTTAAGGCTTTTCTTGTTTTAATTCTAAATTAACTATAACACATCGAAAAGAACACCAGTTTTAATTTGAACTAATTACTAATGATTTAGAAACTGAGGGAGGAAATTGTAATGTTATTGTGATAAAAGCAACATAGTTCCCACGATTTTCAAGACTGCTATATTATGTGTGTTTCCCGTCGGAAGAAGAAGTTTGATTAGAAGTTTTATTATTATTACCCAATAAAACAGTACTTTATTTGACATACTATTTGACAAGTTATGTTTCTATTTTTTGTATATAAATTTATTTGGGGAACATTTTTTACCCAGAGGAAGCACGTTAATTTTTGTGTTTATTAAATTTATGAAAAGTAACTTAAAAATAAATAAATTAGTTGGCCCAACGGTCCATAGAGAACCAGGGCGTAGTCACTTACAACTCTCAACCGTTCCTGTGTGCGATGGAGGGGACATACAGTTCATATGCCGAATTCAAACGGCTAATTTGAGAAAGCACCTTTCATGACAAGAATTACTCTTGAAGGATTTTTCAATTCTTCGCCAAAGGCAGTCTCCGTGAAAAAAAAAACTTTTTTCCCGGAATGTATTCAATATCAAACTTGAAAAGTTAATTTTCTTAAAATTAAAAAAAACAACAAGACTCTAATTGCCGCCCTTTAAAATGATAATTTTTGCAACAATTCAAAATGCCAAATTTAGGAATTAAGAAGAGTATAAATCAATTATTAAAATGTATACTATTTTTCCAGATATTGAGAACTTTAAACGAGCTGTTTTTGGAAGAATCTCAATTTTCTTTTTTAATTCTTAAAAACAATATTTAGTATAAGATGACGTGAGTTGAAGTCAATACCTTTATTTTTTTAAGATATTCAAATAGAAAATCAAATTGTAAGAATCTTAGAAATATTTCGAATTTTCCAAAAATTGTAGCAGATTTCAGAAACGTCATTTTTCGTTCAACACAATTATTCGGGAGATAATACAATTTTTGTTCGTCAAATATTCGAGATGACAAAATCCACCATTTTATGTTTTATGATAATAAAATGGTTCTTTATGAATTGAAGCGTTGAGAGAAAGAAAAGGTTTAGTGACAATTGTAAAGTTTCGAGATACAATATTTCAAAGTTAATCAATTATAACGTTTTTCTGATTAGGAGCTAAAGACTTTCTGATAATATTATTGAGTAAAGCACAAAACAGACTTTCTTAAAATTAAATCTTTAATTCATTAATAATTTAGAGGAATTTTTATTTTGACATAATCGCCCAAAAATGTACTTAACTCCTTTTTAAAAACAAAAAATAAAATTTCCAAGAAAAACTAAGAGGTTAAGTGACAATTTGTATCAATTATTTTTTTATTTTCCTTTATAATATATTTTGGGAAGAATCTGAAAATGCTTTTTTATAAAGCCTTTAAATTTTTAATGTTTTCAGTTTTAAGTTCTTGTTTTTTTTTTTTTTCTCGGGGAAAAGAATCTTGGGTTTTGACGGGAATCAGTTTGATTAATTTGAAATCAATACATCTGAAAATGGAGATTTTGCATTGAAGCATTCTTTATAAGAGCAGGGCATATTTTGTCTATTCATACGAGTATCTATTTAACGTTGTCACGAATTCTAATTTTTCATTTAAAATGTGTTTAGTTGTGTTCCTGATATCAAGTTTGTCTTGAAAATTGGATAAATTCCAATCTTCCGTAATTAATTCTCTATCCTTCTGAAATCTTCATTAGTATCCAGATATGTGTAGCCGACTTCTGAAAATTTGTTTTCAATCACTGAGAAATACTCGAGTAAAATATGTACTTGATAAAGAAATATCAAAACAAAATTATTTCGTCCAGGGCAAGAACCTTTTTGTTTTCGTAAACTCGCACTTCTGTAAAAATGTAGGTCCTTGTCATCATATAAGACATTTCAACATTCGAAGAAATGATATGCATTCCCAAATTACAAAACCAAATCTACCTCATGTAGAACGCATTTGGTGTTGTTAGGGACCGGTTAAAGCTACCAGTAAAATTTTTGTTTCACATATTTTTATTTTATTTGCAACAAGACGAATTCTAATTTCAAATACTTTATTTTTGAAATGAACAAGACATTTAACTGATGGTGTTCCAATTGTCTAATGATACGGATACCATGGCATTAGTAAGGGTGCGAAGTTTCATATTTCTAATTTAATGACATTTTGCTGTTCTTCAAACGCAGGCTTATAGCTTATTCGATATTTTTTAAGTTTTGAGTCACAGGTGCCAGTTTTTATTTTTTTGGTTGCAAAAAGGAATGAAATGATTTCAACACCTTCTTCCACTTTTTAAAACAAAAAAAATTGTTTCGTTTAGTCAGAAAATTAATTTTTAACCAACTAGACTGCATTCTTCATTTAGGGAGTTAAATCGATTTTTAAATTTTTTTCATTAGAAGAGATACAGGAATGTTCCAATATTTATTATTTTTGGAACTCCTCATGCAGAAACAGGGTCTATTGATTTACAAATTTCAACTTTTCCTGTATGCGAGTAATTTAAGGGATGGAGATGGCCTACAGATTTCAATTATTTGAATTTTAGAAAAAAACTTTTCATGACAAGAATCACTCTTTTAAGAATTTTTAATTCCTCGCAAAAGATATCAGTGCCCGTGAAAAAAAGACTTTTATAGATCAGTCAGATATTTTCTAAAAAAAAACTCAATCAGTTTTTATATGATCACTTCTATTTATACTAACTGCATTCAAATGTTGCCATCAGTTATTTTTCTAGGTATTAGATATATTTTGCATGTAAACATTTTCTCAAATAAAATTCTGTTCATCATTAATTAAATTAAAAAGAGATTATTTCTTTGTTTAAATTTGTATAACTCTACAAAATCTTGTTTTCAAGACTGCAATACCGGGGCACATTATAGACTTAACTTTCGGAAGCAAGTTGGTTTAGGTTAGGTTAGGTTTAAGTTAGGTTTATCAAAAGAGTAGTCACCCAGATGAAGTTTGCGTCTTAGTGAAAGAGCAGGGCAAGTGCAGAGAAGGTGAGAGTTTGTTTCCTCTTCTTCCTCGTCCATACAGCTCCTGCAGAAGTCATTTGAGGCTACACCAAGTCGTATTGCGTGTCTGCCTATAAGACAGTGTCCCGTAAGGACACCTATTAGGGAGCTAATATGAAGTCTGCTTTGAGATAACAAGTCTTTAGAGCGCTTTAGGTCCAGTGAAGGCCATATGAGTTTTGTGGCAGCGCATGTTGGTAAATTGTGCCACCTAGAGTTTGTTTTCGCAAAAGCTGTTTCTTTTAGCAGAAGTTTACATGTAGCTATCGGTGTACCTATATTATCCCTTTCAGGTGAAATAGTTATGACGGTTCAATTTTTAGCGAGTTCATCTGCTCTACAATTTCCTGTGATGTCTCTGTGGCCCGGCACCCAACAAAGGTGAATGTTAAATTGCTGCGCCATCTCCATAAGAGACGATCGACAATCGAGGGCCGTGTGAGATTTGGTTGAGACACCGTCAAGAGATTTAATAGCAGCCTGACTGTCAGAGAAGATGCGGATATCAGAAGATAATGTCACGTTTTCTCTTAGCCAGGAAAGAACCTCTTTGATCGCTAAAATTTCCGCTTGGAAGACGCTACAATGATTAGGGAGGCGGAACAAGATGCTTATAGATTAAGCTATTCTGAGTACACACCACTACCAACTCCCTCATTTGTCTTGGATCCATCTGTATAAAAATCAAGTTGGCAAGTTAGGTTAGGTTAGGTTAGGTAATAAGGGGTGTGCACAGCAAGAAGCTGTTGCGTACACGGGGGCCTGCTGGTCCATTGTGATCCCCTGTAAGATTAAAAGTAAGCATCGATGCTCCTCAATCATTGCCTATTAGCGTAGACTGGCTCGTTAACGAACCAGCCTGTGCTATCTATAAATTTCCTCATGTTTGCCATTGAGACCTGTGCTAGATCATCCAGTTCTCCAACAAACCTGTTTCCGAAATGCCGGAGTCGGTTGGTTTGGAGGTTTGGACAGTCACAGAGCAGGTGTTTAATGGTTTCTATTTCCTCCTCATCCTGACAGCTCCTGCAAAAATCGGGTGCAAATGCCCCTATCCTATTAGCCATTACGCCAATGGCGCAATGACCTGTTAGTACACCTATCAAGATTTGAATGTTCTTTTTACTCAGCGATAGAATGTACCGAGTTTCCTTTTCATTTATGTTAGGCCATGAACTTCTAGAGATTACGCAATCGTCTCTGGATTTCCAGGAGTTATTGATTTTCTCTCTTAGTTTAAGGTCTATCTTTCTCTTGAGTACCCCAATCGGGACGAGTGGTCCCCTACCCGAATGGTCGCTACTACTTATGTCTGCTTCTGACCCTTTCCTGGCTAGTTCATCTACTATATCATTCCCTTCTATATTGCTATGTCCGGGAACCCAGCAGAGCTTTACCTGGTTAGTGTGGCAGATTTTGTTTAATTCCTTCCTACAGTTTAAAACTGCTTTTGATCTTATGGTCTCACTGGCTAAGGCTTTGATAGCAGCCTGGCTGTCCACGAAAAAAGTAATCTCCGAAGAGCTTAGATTTTCTTGGTGTGCCAATTCAGCTGCTTTTCCAATGGCAAAGATCTCGGCCTGAAAGACACTACAGTCAGCTGGGAGTTTATACGACGCTCTGATGTTGAGAGATTGGCAAAACACTCCAGCGCCTGTTCCTGATTCCATTTTTGAACCGTCAGTGTAGAAAGGGATACCCTGTTTACTTATAAGTGAATTAGGATCCCAACCCTGTCTTTCTGGTATGAAAATGGAAAATTTTCTATCGAAATCTAGTAAAGGGGCAAAAGTTGGCAAGTTGGTATACAATTTAATTAAATTTGGAAACAAGTTGATTTGTAACTATTAACTATTTGTTTTATTTATTGTTTCCAAAAATAGATTATGTTGATATAACTTTCTACATTTGTATACAGCCATTTTCTAAAGATTTACTATTTATGCAATTATTTAACAATTTGTTGCCTTCAAATAACTTATCACTTA
Source organism: Eupeodes luniger (assembly GCA_951509635.1). Taxonomy (NCBI): domain Eukaryota; kingdom Metazoa; phylum Arthropoda; class Insecta; order Diptera; family Syrphidae; genus Eupeodes; species Eupeodes luniger. The sequence goes on from OX608073.1 coordinate 57,167,493, forward strand.
AAAATAAAAACATTTATTGTCAATTTAGTGACAAAAATTTACTATCGATTTCAAACATGGTCCGGGAACTCTCCGTTCATTTATGCATATGATTTTTGTTTCATATTAAAAGCATTTAAAAGACTTTGTTTCATAAATTGTTATTATTTTCACTGATCTCGATCTATACTAAACTCAGTTTTGAATTTCAATAACTTAAGAACTTGTTATTTGATTCTATATATTTCAAGCAGTTAGTAGCTTAAATGTACGGAAGTTTCTGACTTTTGATTCATGTAATTAATTAAGGACAATGTATTAATTCAATTTAAATTCCGTCCGTTTTGTGTTTGGGAAATGTACCTACAGTGAATTGTGGACGTTGTTACCTAAAATTAAAGTCGAAAGCTCTTGAGAAAAAAGACTATTTACAGTGTTTATTTAAATAAATTAGGTGGCGCAACAGTCCGTAGAGAACCAGGGCCTAGTGACTTACAACTCTCAACCATTCCTGTGTGCAAGTAATTACAGGGATGGAGGGGACCTACAGTTTATATGCCGAATCCGAACGGATAATTTGAGAAAGCACTTTTTCATGACAAGAATTACTCTTGGAGAATTTGTCAATTACTCGCAAGAGGCAGTACCCGTGAAAAAAACTTTAGGTGGCACAGGCAGGGATTGAACCCAAGACCTCTCACATGACAGTGTTTATTTAAAGAATAAAAAAATAGCATCAAATGAATTTATTTTTGTGAAAGAAAACGTTCAAAACATTAAACTAAAATTCCAACAGATGAAGGAATGCAAAAAAATGCACTTTAACATTTCATTCTTTAAATGATAAACAAATGTACACTATGGCGTATACTCATTTTTCTTTTATTGAAATTTTAATATATGTTTTTCCATATTTGTTTGTCCTCACTATTTTGTAAAAATATTGTCTGTACCAGATAAGATAAAGTTAGTTCTCTTTTATCATAAATCTTATAATGAAGATGCTCGCAAGTAATCAGCCCTATCGTAATCGGAAATTTTTACGAATCCCGAAAAACTGTATCATGAAATCCGTTCGTAGTGGAAAATCTCATACAATTTTGCATTACGAACGGATTTCATGATACAATTTTTCGGGATTAGTAAAAATTTCCGATTACGATGGAATTCATGATAGGGCTGAATATAATTTCACTCACAGTTTTAATCAGTTTTTTAAATCATTTATATGAAACCTAAACATGATAAATATCCATCCAAGATAGGGATCTGATTGGTAATTTTTTGAATATATCTGTAGTAAAAAATGAAACTGAATTTGAAAATGTAATTATTAAAATCTAGGATTTAACTTTTCATAGAAATTGATTGTAATCGGTCTGATTCGTCGAATTGAAATTTTTGACATTTCTCAACGTTTCAGGTCCCTAGAATTTAAATTAAAGATTTTTAGATAGATGTATGTATGTGCGTGTGTACGTACATACATACGTCCATAGCTCCGTACGTTTATTAAGCTATTTTCGTTGTCCATTTCTCGAGAACCAGTAGAGATATCGACTTAAAATAAATTGTGTGCACAGATAATTACATCTAAAGATGCAGAAAGAAATTTTAAAACAATTAAGTAGGTGTTTTTTTTACAATACCAATTTTTGTATGTTTATAGTTTTGAAAAAAAAAAATAAAATAAATAAAGAGTTGTTTGTACAAATCAAAAAACTGACAAAAAATATTTGACATCTCGAATATTCTTCGAAGAAAAAATAATATTACCTCCAGAATAATTTGTTAAATTTAATAAAAGTTGGTAAAAATTGATTTTTGGCACGAATATCTTGGCAGTAATTTAAGATATTAAATATTTAAACTAGTTTTATATTATTAAAAAATATTGTTTTTAATATTTATTAGATTTTTTTTAGAAAATTCGAAAAATACTACGTAAAATTGGTAAAAATGGATGTTTGATTCAAATATCTCGGTAATAGATAAAGGTAATTAGGTATTTAAATTATTTTCTTGTGTGCAAAATTTTATTATGAGCGTAAGATTATGTTCATAGAAAAATCCAATCGGTATTTTTTATAAAAAAATTAAACTTTCAAAAAATTCAACTAAAATTGATAAAAATTCGTTTCCGAATATAAACATCGGGAATAAAAACAGATATTGAAATCAAACTTATTTTATCATATGCAATATGTTGGTCCTAACTTTTAGTTATTTTTTTAGAAAAATTCAATTGACAACTTTTTTTACAAAATACAAAAACCTAAAAAAAGACAAAAATACTGATAAGAAATGGTTTTCGACACAAGTATTATCTCTCACGAAATATTGTTTTTAACATTTTGTTAAAGTTTTAGACAAATCGACAGACAGGGGATAGGAAGTTATCAGTGTGGGTCATATTCCAGCCTCTTTTTTTTTTATCTGCTTAGTTGTGGAAAAGAGTATAAATTTAGATTCTACAGATATCAGTTAAAACTCCTTAAAATTTCCAATTCGACTAATCAAACCAATTAAATATAAGTTCTAGTAGTACTTGTTTGCTAAGTCATACTAATCTACATCAATAATACAATTTTACCATTAAATTATCTATTAATCCACAACAATCTCATAAGCCGTCGGTATTTCAATTCAAAAAACTTAAAATTAACAAGAGCTTGTAAACAATGCAAGTGATGGGAAAGTCCTTACAAAAAAGTGAAATTTTAAATTGTCTAACCTTACTACAGTTATTATTGAATTATATTTATGAAGTATGAGTTATCTTAATACTTGGCTGATTGATATCCTTTATTAAATTCTTACTTTTTCGTAAGTTACTTGTCTATGTAAAAACATGAGGGATCGTTAACCCACTTAGTTTTGTATAGATAGGGTGTTTGAAACTTGATATTCAAGATGACCTAAGTTGGGAAGATATCCTGTGGTGGAGACTTTCATTCAAATTCTAATTTCTAATCTAATTTTCCAATTTTATTTGATTGTGAATAAAGGTTGTTAAGATTAATGTATTTAGTTTTCCTGATAAACTCTTGCTTTAAGGTTGTATTCTTACTATTGTATCGCGCTGGTGAATTACTAAAGATAATCATTGGGAATTAACCTGTCAAAAAGTGATAAGTTCTAATAGCCTTAAAATCTAATTAAACATTGTTTTTTTTTTTGTGAGAACATTATTTTAAATGCATAGGTACCTGGATTTCCATCTTTGGTAGCTTGAATCTTTTCAATTAAATTTTCCAATCTTGAACTTGGACCGCGATAAAGCATTTTTAATGCCATCATCATTAGAAACAAATCAAAAATAACTTTGAACTTTTGTTTGTTAATTCTTTTTCTAAATTTCAAAAACAAATAAACGTAACAATTTTTAACACTATATAATAACTTTCTATAATTGTTATTTCCACTATCTAAAACAAGTTCACTTTAAGTAAACCTTAAGTTGTATAAATGTAACTTTATTTAAAGGTTTATTTATCACCCATTGTATTTTTTTTTAAATTCTTTATAATATTGTGTATTTATTTTATTCACAAAAGCACAATCACTTTACAATCCTTTATTCATATTTCGAAAAAGAACAAACAAATCCTTTTTAAATGTCACCTTTCAAACTTGATCATCCTCCAAAAAAACATTTAAAATATTAATAAATAATCCAACCGAAAAAAAGGACCCTTAGGATCGCGCTTATGCAATTGGTAATTGTTTTATATTCGATTGTGCGTGATGGTCTCCCCCAAACAGGAAACACGTCTAAATTTCTCGAGCACCAAAGAATAACTACTCTGCTATCACCGAATCCGAATCCGAACCGAACGAAAAATAATAAAACCTTTAACTGATGCCAGTAGCAGCGTACTCCAGTCCCAGTGTACAACACTCATTCACTGATGTACTGTGTTGTGCTTGGGATGTGCTGTGCACAGAGCACAGAGACACAAGTCGAATGGAAAATGAGCCACAGCAGCAGCAGCGCTAGTTACCCGCCTTCTTATTGCATTAGGTACACTCGTGTCGGTATAGATCCATCCACAACTCACCAAAAACAAAACAGTGCGAGAGGCGCCTTAACCAGTTTTACTCTGTCTGTGAGCTTCAACTGCTTCAACTGCACAACTGAACTGACGGATTGGGATTCAACCATGCGGAATTGGGTCCGCAATGGAGCGTAAGCTGGGCGTTAGAGAAAAAAAGAAAACAGTTGAGTCTCTCTACCTATATACTTTGTGCCACTACCGCTGAGAGGCAGCCACTATAATCTCGACGAGTTCATCCCAAGACACTTGAGCGCTTGAGAGACTTTCGATTTGCTCTGGGGGAATGGGTAACATAGATGTATATGTACTGTACGTGGTCCCCATCAACGCCATCTATATTATGTTGTGCGCCTTCATTTCGTTTTTCTCCATCTCCACTTTACCTACCCACAACAACGACACGATGACGATACCGACTCCGTGAGTCGGTAAGTTGGTGTTATTTATGCAAACAATGTGAATTTTTGGGCGGGGCGTATTAAGTTTTGAATAAAAAGGCGCTTATGTACCGTTAGATTGAGACTTTTGGGAGTTGTCAAAAAACACCCTCTCAATGAAGATTTGTTTTTCTTTTTTAGTTTGTATTTTTCAATTGAAATATACATATAACACCACCTCCACCACCACCACCACTGATTTGAAAGCTAAAAAGTGTAAGCTGTCAATTTAAATAAACGCGATATGTCCTCCACTCCACTGTGGTGACATTTATAAGCTGTGGTTTTTTTGTTGCTTATATTATTTGCTGAATGTTTTGCGCTGAATTGACAAAGTGTCAATAAAAATGACCTACCCTATACTATTGACGCAAGAATTGTCAGAAAATTGTTTTAACCTAATTTCTTTTATAGGATTTTAAATATTTAATAAGCCACAAGAGCTCTTTTGCTAATCAATTATGCACACCAAAGGTTCGTCATTCTTCTCGTATTCAACCCTTTTTCTATCTTTTTGATGTTAGCCTTTTTCCAGCCTTTCAGAGAAAAGGGAGTGTGGGAGAAGTGAGGTGAGTTGGAAGAGAATGGACCTATGATTTGACAGGTAAAAAGCATTAACTTTTATTATTTGGCCACCCGCAACACTCTCACCAAAAAGTTTGCTTTTCCATTAACCACCCACCACTGCACTGACTGACGATGGAAGGACTCACTGACATGGAGTGTTACAGTTTAAACAACTTTACGTTTTTCCTGACCAAGCGAATCATCCACCATCCAAAAGAGCCACCACCTCGTGTCTTCCTGCGTCATCCCTTTTACTTTAACCCCCGCCGCCGGATGGCAGATAACATGCATCGATGCTAATGGATCAGAAATTAAATCAAAAGAACAACACAACGGTCTTCGTTCGTTGGTCGTTGGTCGTTCGGTCGATGGTCAGGAATTCAAAAAGTGTCTCCATTATTCCGGGTTCGTTCATTACTTATGCATGCATCGTGTCGTCGTTGCCGTCGTCGTTCGTCGACAATTCGCCCGTTCATGTCCAAAAAATATAGAGTTCCATTCCAGGTAGAGGTACTCTCGTTACACCCAACTCGTCCTACATTTCCTATCTTTTCTATAATAGTCAAGGACGATGACGACTACGATTACGAGGACGACAACGACGACGACTATGATGATGATGGTTATACACGGAAAGAGCTTTATGGAAATTTTGTACTATAACAAAACTCCAAAGTCCACTTACAAAAAACAAAAATATCCACAATCCAAGTCCAAGAGTAACTTTTCACATTGTTTCCAAAGACAACTAACATATCCGGTGGCCGAGGGTTGAGGTAGTTTTACTTTTACCGTTACCGTTACCAACCACCTTTTTTTTGAGTAACTTTTTTGTTAGCCTGCAGCGAGCGGCTATTTTTGGAAAAAGAGTTAAGTTATAAACAATGTTTCGGTTGTCAACGTTGAAAATTCACCAAGTCATATAAATTCGTATATGGACATGTTTTATGAACACGCCCCCCCATTAACAAACACTCAGGTATAAAAAGGTGGGACTTAGAGTTCAGTCATGCGTTCTGCCAGGTATATAAAAGAGATAGGGTGCTTTATATACTTGAATTTATATACTGCCGAATGAACGAATCAAAATCGTTTACAAAAATATTTACACGCAGGGTTTTGAATTGGTATTGGTTTTGAGAGAAGAGAGGAGAGAGAGTCAGTTTTTACTCTCTTTGATTTAAATCAAAATGTTTTGATTTCTTTTAGGAAACAATAGTATTGTAGGTGGGAAGAAGGAGTGTGGCTGTGGATTTTTCTTGTTTTGTATGAAATCAAAAATGAAGGATTGATTGAAATCCCAATGGAAATCGAAACATCCCTTGAGGCATTATTATAGATGCTTATTTACATAAACAAAAATTCGAATATGGTTTTTGATTAACCTACATTTATGTAAATAGGAACATTATGTTTTTCGAAACAGAAAAATCATTTTGGGATTATTGAACAGTGATTGGCAGTAATTTGGAAATGTTTGAAGAATTATGTCAGTGATTTATGAAGGATATTTTAGGCCTTGAGTGCATTAGTGTTCTAGTTGGAATTTTATCGAAATTGATTGAACAATATTTCTGCATTAAAATTTGTTCTTCATGTCGTTGTTATAAACCTTTTGTTCTTAGATCAAACATATCGTCGCTGGAAAAGCAAAGTGACATTAGTCAAAATTTAATTATTGTTTTTATAAAATTCACACCAACTCAAAAAATTCTTAAATTTCTTGCAGGCAAAAATAATTGATTTTAAAATCAATATTTGATACCTTAAAAAATATTTACATATAAAGATTTAAGATTTAATAAAAAAGAATCCGATTTTAGAATTATAATAATATTTTGACTTATGTTTGTCACTTTACTTTTCCAGCGACCAATGTAGGTAAACTAAAAATGAGAGTGCAAGAATGGAAATGGAAATGAATTTTACCTTAATTAACAAAAAATATAAAAAATAGCATCCTGAGGAAAATATGGGTTTCTGAACTTATATACAATACCGATTATACCTATTCCTAAACCTGAAAAACCGTCAAAGCTTCCAACAAGCTATCGACCAATAGCTTAGTTATATGTATAAGCAAAGTTTTCGAAAAAAATTTGAATGTAAAATATTACGCATCGTTGATGATCTTCAGATGTTTCTAAATGAACAATTTGGATTCAGAAGGCATCACAGTACTACTTAACAGGTATTTAGAGGCTGTGTCGCTGTGAACAGATTAAGAAAAATCGATCTCTTGGCAAATCGACTGGGCTTATTCTATACTTGATATAGAAAAGGTATTTGGCTCACTTTCCTGTGTGCGAGTAATGTTGTCAGAAATGGAAGGGACCTACAGCTTATATGCCGAATCCGAACGGCTAATTTGAGAAAGCACTTTTCATGACAAGAATTACTCTTGGAGGATTTGTCAATTCCTCGCAAGAGGCAGTACCCGTGAAAAAAGTTAGGTGGTACAGGCAGGGATTGAACCCAAGACCCCTTGCATGACAGTCCAACGCACTAACCATCACGCTACGGGTACTACTAGTTAGCACTTCATACCACCTTTTTTAAAAAAATGAAAGTAAAAAAAATTTTGGAATCTTTTTTTTTCCACAACTATAATTTACAACAAATAATTGTCAACTAATTGCGTACTTTGTTTTAACATAATCAAAAAGTGTAGTGCTAGGTTGATATCAACCTAGCACTACATACCACTTTTTTAAAAAATCGTCGAGCTACAAATTTTTGTTTCCACAACTAATTTACAACAAAAAAGCTTTGATTAACTGCATACTCAGTTTTTTAAATTTCGAAAAATGTAGTGCTAACTTGACAGTCGTCAATAGTGGCCTATCTAACCTTAAAGTTAGTTATAGGTTACAATCGTTTTTGAAAGATGATGAATTCAAAATCAGAACCTTGCTATTTTTAGAGCAATTAGAAAAAAAAACAAGGCTACAATCCTTTGTTTTAAAACTACAAGTGTTCCCAAAAGCTTATATAGCCTTTGGACCTTATAAGTGGGTGGTGAAATAATAGAGATATCTTAGTAAGGTTACAAACAAAATTGTTATTAATTTCATTGGAAACGCATTTTTTTTGCGAATTTTCTTTGGAGTTGGTTGATTTCAGTGTTTCAAGTCTATAGAGATTCTCACAAACCTATCTGGCAAAAGGAACAAGAATTTGACGTTTAAAAAAACATATGTTTTATTTCATATAATATCTAAATAAAAGATAATCTACGGATTTGAAGGAAGAATCACATTGAGACCGGAAACTTGCTGAGGGAGTTTCAGGCTGGATTTAGACCAGAATATTCAGCAATAGATATTATTTTTATATTCAGGAGCTTGGTAGAGAATTTCTTGAAGCAAAGGAAAAAGCTGTGTGTATTTTTTATCGATTTTAAAGCAGCTTTTGAAACAATCGATCGAGTTGCACTATTCTATAAGCTGTATTTTCTTGGGATATCATTGAAGTTTGGTCGCGTTCTTGAGCACCTATATACCTATATAGAGGACCAAGGGCGGCGGTATGGACAGGTGAAGAACAGACTGGTTTGAAACCTCATCGAGAGTAAGACAAGGTTGTACATTAAGACCTACTTTGTTTGCACTATTCCTAGATGACCTTTTAGACTTCCTGCCGGGTGGAGTAGATTTCGCAGGGATGCGGATTAAGGCACTTCTGTTCGCAGATGATATAGTCATGTTTGCTCATTCACCCGAAACTCTGCAGCTCATGAAAAACAGGGTTTAACAGTATTGTCAGCTATGGAATTTAATAGTAAATATAGATAAATCGAAGGTTATGGTTATTAAAAATGGTGGTGGACGTAATGCATCAAATGAAAAATGGAGCTATAATCGCGAAAATATTGAATTTGTGTGAGACTACAAATACCTTGGCATTACTGTTACAAATAATTTAAATATGGAAAAGCACTTGAAGGAGACATTGGTTAAGGCGAAAACTGCTATTAATGTGACCTGGAAACAATGCTTCATGAATAAGTGTATAGCACATAGTAGCAAGTTTAAAGTATTTGAAGCAGTAGCTGAGAGCATACTTTTAATAAAAAATACAATTCAGTTGAAAAACTCTTAACGCACTTTATAAAAAGAATATTTCATTTGCCGAAAAATACGCCAAACTACGTTATAAGGCTGAAACGTGTCTCTTTCCTTTATTTATAAAAACATTGAAGTTGCAAGCGGACTTCTTGCTTAAAGTTTTTAAAATGAATGATTCACGGGTCGTGAAAAAAGTGGCCATAAAAGCCATACACGATCAAAATAGTTGGTATCGAGAGTGGCAAGATCTTGCTGAGGAATGTCAAATTAATTTTAGTTTACCCATCGAGGATTTAACAACCGGGTCTAATTCTTTGTACAGAACAACTTACAGCAGATTAAATCATAACCTTGCAGAGAACAACTATTTTAAGGATTCCAATAATTTTCGTGTGATTTCTATGATGGTCAGACTACGTAGTGAACTAATAGATTTAAATTTCATTCCACACAGACCTGATTAACCCCTATCAGAAAGAGAGGATACTGTCCACTTCTTGAGAAAATGCCCCATTCTCAGATACATAGATCAGAAGGAATGTATTCAGAAAAGACTTTTTATCGGAATATCAAGTGATAAGTTTATTGAATGAAATGAATGTTGTCAATCTTTACGACTTTTGCAAAACTGCGCTTAGATATAGAACTGCTATAATGAACGAACATTTCTGATTGTGTTTCTATTCACTGTTTTTAAACTATTTTTAATCTTTTATGAACAGTACATTGTTAAAAAATTATAAATACCTTTTTTAATATTAAAAAGTAATTATATTGAGGGCTTTTTACATTCATTGTGTTTTGTTGTCAATCTGGCAGACGGCAATCGCCATGCTTTAATGATTTTTGTAAACATGTTTGGTGTGTAATGTAAATTTTACTTTAATTTCATAAAATCTGTATCTATCTATATATCTATCTAATTTAATAATACAAATAGACTTTTTTCCGTCAAACGAAATAGATTTTGAAAAATGTGTGAAGTGTTCCAATTTTTCAAAAATTATTAGTTAGGATTATTTTAGGATAAACAAAACAAAAGTATATTGTTGGTGATGCATTCTGAATGTTTTGAACTTTAGAGTATATCATAGCAATTTAATTGCAAATTTCAAACAATACATTTGAACTGAGAATTCAAAAAGCATTCATTGAAACTGTTAACGTTCATAATTATTTCTTAGAGTTGAACATTTTTTTGTAATGGTATTTAATTAACATTCGTTGGTTTTTGGTTTTTAAACATTTTTTAATAGTATTTTTAAATTGTTCAAATATCTTCCATTCAATTTATAATATTGTAAATTAATGTTTATGTTAGTGTTAATGTAAATGTTAAATTAGTAAAATTTAAAAAAAATTCAAAATATTTTAATCAACTGATAAATTATTATTTTTGTCAATATTTTTTTACGGTATCATATTTCTATTTAGTATAATCGACCTATGATTTTAAAATAGATACATTCTAAGAAGTGTAAGTCCGATATTGGGGAATCAACTTAGAAACCTTTAAGCTATGTATGAGAGTTCCATTTTAACATGTCGCATGATACAACTAAAAATATGGAGAAATAAAAAAGGCAACTTAAAGAAGCAGTGCGTTTACGCCATTGTGTAATATTGTTATATCGTTGTTTTTTTTTAACGTAAAATTCGTTTTGGCATACTTGAGTACCAACATGAGATTATGGCCCTACGAGAAGGAATGGAACGTTTGACTTGAAGCGAACATTTGAGAAATCCAATATATAGCAAAATTGAATCGTCAGTTGTGAGAACGGAATAAGTCCACTTTTTTCTCGAAATTCACTTTTTGATGCAGATGTTATCTTTAGACGTAGACAAGACACATCTTCTAAGTCGAAAAAAACAAAAAAAATTATTTTGGTTGTCGAAGTTACAGGGGGAGAAAAACTTCATTCTTATGGAATTTCGTGTACATTTTTAAGTTGTAGATTTCTTCAAGATTTTCTCGGAATCATTTCTTGTAAGGGAAAAATAAATTTTTTTTTAATTCAGCTTTGACAGGTCACTAGGAAAACGTTTTGGAATTTCCCAAGTTCTGTTAATGAAATGTAAGATTTTACCTCTTTAAGATGGGTGAATTTCGACATTCAACTGGGTCAAGATCTCTTTTTCCAAAAAAGTTGGCTTTTGTAGTGAATATTGAAATGGGATTCACGAAATGAGTGGTTTCAAAAACGTTCGCTTTGAGTCGAACGTTCGATTTGCTTCCAGTAGATAATAATTGCCTATTATAAGTACGAATAAGAATATTTTAAATATTTTAAAATTTAACATTTAGTACATTCTAAATATTTTGTGAAATTGTTTTATACGCCTAAAAAAATACTTGATTTTCGTACTATTCGAACACCTGCTTTATTTAAATATCCTTCTTGTCTTTTAACTCAAATATTTGACCCGAGTACAATTTATTAAATCTTTATCCAAAATGCAATTGAAAAAAATCAAAAAATTAGTACACCTAACTTTAGACAATCGCCTAATTAGAAATCGTATAAAAATCGAATGCCTAACAAAAACACTGGAATTGGTCCTTCAAAAATAGAGTGGAAATATTAAGCGTTAAAATTAAGGTACGCTATTCCATTCGTTGAACGTACACGAATTTACTCAATTGCATGAACCTATATAATATGGCCCACACTAAAACTTCAAATTGGCGTAGGTACGTGAAAACTTGAGAATAGAGTTTCTATAGTTTTATTTTTTGAAAAAGATTTACAATAGAAACTAACAACAATTGTGTATAGAATGGAATAAGTTTAGAGTTAATATTCTTTTTATTAATATAAATTTATGTTCGAAAAAAAAATTTGTTAATATTACCCGTGTTTTGTTGGAAAATCTATCCATAGTATAGTAGGATTTTACACGAATAACAAAAACAATATTCATAGTATGAACAACACCGATAAAAGTTAGAGTAGAATCTTACTATGGATGGGTTTTTGACATTTATACGAGTCTCGAATGCATCTGATGTGATTTCGTTCTCAAATGTTGGTACGATTGATATTGCATTTGTATCTCGATGGCTGTGTTCGTTGAGTAGTTGTGCATTTGAAATCATGTGTGTTTTCCATTGGGGAAAAAAATCAATCTAATATTGTTGATATTATTTAGTTTTGTTAGTGAAAATGGACTGTTGCCACCAAAGGTTTATCTCAGTTTAGATTAGATAAATCTTTTTGGTGTTTCCACCGCACAAGAAGATTTAAAAATGATTAAGTTTGACAGCACTTTCTAAAATGCAAATGGTGTTTCGATGTTTCTTATGAAGTGCAAGTAAGATATATTGATTCGTAATAAACAATGAAAAACTGAATAGTTCAGCACCATAAAAGAATATGCTACCTACTCCATGTGCAATTTTTTTTTTTTTTTAATTTGATTAAAACAAAACAAACAAGTAAATAAACAGACCATAACGCATTATCTGTAAAACCAACTCTACCACACAGGTTTTTCTTCACAAATTTTGTCTCGACTCCGATCCCCGACCGGAATCGAGTCGAATTAAGCTCATTTCAACACGATTCAGGTATATGAAGAATTGAGGCGAGCTTCAAGCTCGCTTCAACACCACATGTTAATGTAGTAGTCTACGAACAAACCCCCTTCTTGAAGTTTTTATTTTATGTCAAATTGTTTGGTTAAAACTTTGAAATCGACTATCATATTACACAGACGTATTTTCTTGATTTTGGTAGTCAACTATCAAAAATCAGCTTACACGGTTTCACCCCTGGTCTGAATTTCGCTATTTTTTTTTGGATTTTTTGATAAATTATTCTGGCAAATATTCAGTTGTATCAACTTTAAAATAAAAAACCGGACTACTGCGGATCGTTTTTTTGGCAATTTCTTACTGTACTATATATGAAATACGAAAAAAACGCACTTATTATTAATCGGATGACTTTGAAAAAGTCACCAGAGGTCGAAAAAGTCATTCTTGGTGATATAAAATTATTCTGAAAGTAATATCACTTTTTGTTTTTAAAATATTCAAGCGGAAAAATATAGGTAACATTGTTCTTTTTTAAAAAAATAAAATTCGACACATCCATTTCAATTGAATTAATAACTTCAAATTGTGTGCTTTAATCTGTAAAAATGTGTACCAAGTAAGAAATTTAATAAATGTTAATAATTAACTACCAGACAAAAATTAACAATTAAATACATAATAAAAAAAATATTTGATGTCATGACAGAAAATTTAGGTTTCCTTACATTTTTTCCATAAAAATATGCTTATTTATTTTTTTGTAAAATAAAGCAGCTTTTTTTTTGGTATCACCTGAAGCTATTTAACCCTTTTTCCTTATTTTATGATTATTTTATTTTCATTTCCAAACACTTTCACAAATACACAGCCTAAAGGTATGTGTAAGATTATTTCTTCTTCTTTTCAAACATTTTAAAGTTGCAATATCAGCAACAAACATTTATTGGTTAGTAAAGAAAAATCTATTATTTTAATATCCCAAGAGAAAACCCAAGTCCTCCAAGTATAACTTGTAAAGATTCACCCTTCTTCTTTATAAATACTAAAGACTCCCGAACCCAAGAAACACCCTTTATTTTGTATTCAAAGAGAAAATATCAATAAAATTGTACCTTGACAAAAGTGTGTTCTATATAAGGAAACGAGAATTGACCATATTAAAAAAGGGTGAATAAATAAAATTTTTACAATTTTCGATTTTTAAAACTTATTAGAGGTAGTGAAAGTAAGTATTCTAATAATCGATTTTCCATTAAAATGTATCGATAAAATTTACATCGTTAATACATTTTAGAGAGTGATGGGTGGTAATTGTCAAATTGTGAATATGCCATAATTTTTGCAAATGGCGTCAAATGTCATTGTGTTTTGACACTTATTCTGTTATTATATTTATTTTTTCATTGATTGATTTAAAAATACGTTTTAATTTCAAGAAACAAGAATGTTGACCTCCTAGAAAGTACGGAATTGCTGTTTGTCAACTTTTGTCCAACTTTTTATAGGAAAGCAAATAAAAAAAAATATCGACTTCAGAATATCCTGAAAATTTAATCGTTGGCCTTTGGCGTAAGGTTTTACAAATTACAAACTATGTCACCTTTCGCTTTCGACATAGAAAAACTTTTCTCTCTTCTCATTATTTTGTCATGAATTTTTAAAGAAATCAATTAGCTACGCGTTTTCATTGAAATTACATCTTCAAAAACACTTTCCAAAAGTGTATCATAATTATACCTACTTCTAGTTTACTCTTAACTGTCACCTTGAGAACCCTTGCCACTGATTGCCACCTTCATCCTCCGCAGCATTCCACTATAACAAGACACGACAATTAGCCCACCCTTAAAAAACAAAAACTTACTAAATAGAGGTTAGCATCAGCAATATTATAGCACAGTTTAAAACTCCAACCGCTATAATAATTATAATAATTAGCCTTGATGTATTTTTGCACTAACTTATTTAGAATCGTTTTCAAATTCAATATAAAACCGAATCAAAAAGTGAGGATGAATTTCTAATTTCTTTGTTTTGTTTCTTTTCTTCGAAAACATTTTGATTGAGGTGCGCTGTGCTGTGCTGTGCTGTGCTCTGCTCCGGTGTCACTCATTCACTTTTACCCTCTGACCTTTTTTTTGTTTGTAAGCACTGAGAGCCCCTGTGCTTACCTGTGATGATGTGATGCCATGTCAAAACAAAGATTAGAAAAGGGAGATTTTATATAGATAAACCATTATCTCAAATGAGTCATTTTCAAGGGTGGATTTTGTATCTTCTGTATTTTTGTGTTCTTTTATACAGAATAATAATTGTCAACACGTCTGAATTTTTGAGGGAGGATTTAATAGAAACAACAGAACACAAAAAAATCGTTGAATGAATGAACATGATTATAATTTTTTGGTCCTTCCTAAATCAAGGTAAAGAATACACATTTTAAACGTTATTCTATGCGAATTAACAGTTTAATTAACTTTTGACTGACAGATGGCGCGATGTTGATTGACAATCACACATAATATCACGGTCGAAAATGGCGCCCAATTTAAAGTGCTTCTGTTTATTTTTTCTATATGAACTGACAGCTCTCGACTCGACTCATATGAAGAGGTTGCTATAAGGTGATATAGGATACGTAAAAATAAGAAGGAGAAAGGGTTGGTTGGTTGGTTAAAAACCTCCCTGACGATGTTAAATTATTAATTCACCCACAAAGTTAAGCTTCATTTCAGGGTGAGGCTGTTTTATCAAAAGGACCAATTTGTGTCATAGATATACAAAGAAAATATATCTCCATATGTCTATCTGATGTGCAACCCATATGCTGTCCTATGGATTAACCTTTTCTTCTTCTAAAGTTAAACCTTCCAAAAACCCAACGAAAGACAAGAGATGGTTTTAGCTCTCCCATCAAACAAAATAAAAATCTTTGCTTTATTCGTATACCTATAATCATGAGTGGCTACTGTCCTCGCATATATATCCTTGTCAACGTCAACATCAACATTTCATACCTTGAGTCGTTGCTGTCGGAGTCGGAATCGGAATCGTTGTCATTGTCGCCATCGTCTTTTTCGTCGTCGTCAACTACGAAGGACCATCATCGACCACCGACCGTCACCATCATGTCAAGCGCCAGCAGCGAAAAAGAATTTAGACGAATGATAAAGGAGACTATATCTACCTTAAATTTTTAAATCACTTAAAGAATAATTGTCCTTAAAAAGTTCTTTTAAAAAAAAAAGAAAAAAAATAAGAATGACATTTCTTTCTTATAGCCTTTTAAACAATTAATTATGTTTCACCTTAATTGTAGATTCTATATTTGTAAGTGAATAAGGAACCCATCAGGACTTTCTTTTTTTGTTTTGGTTGACAAGTGTCTAGCAATATTGAAGAAGTCAATTAATCTTCATCAGGTGGGTAGAGAATAGTACAATTACGACACTATGGCACCTTAAAGGAAAATTTATACAGATAGACAAAAGACCGACCCCTTTGCATCATTTATTTGTCTTCATTCATTTCAACATCAATAAAAACGTTTTATTGGTTTACAATAATCTTATACAATTATTTTGCTTTAAGGGCAAGTTATGACATTCTAAAAAAAAAAAACTTTATTTTTTGACCATAAGGATGACTTAAAGCTTGTTTTTCATGTTGGGGAATTCACTTTAAAACGCACAGTAATTTTGTAATTTCTTAATTGTGAAGATAAAAAGTCTTCTAATAGAAACTTCAGAATTTTGACAGGTGTAGATGTCATTTTTTTAGTAATTCCATCTGTCAAATTGTCTGTGATCAACAAAACTTTGAAATTAATATTGTTCTGTTAATAATGTTCTGTTCGTAAAACGTTTAGCACGCTCGCCCATTTTAAAATAGTGAAGAGCTTATTTGAGTCCACTGATTTGTGAAGAGTTTAACTAAAAACCGAACGTCAATTAAACGATCAGCTGGAAACATCGCCTCTATCTTCAAGTCTGGGTTTCAGAAAAATATTTGGGCGGTGATTACGGGTCGCATTTACAAGATTAACAAGAACTTACGTGTAGCCTTTCGCAGACCAAAACGTGTAGAACTTTAATTCTTGACTTGAGCCTTCAGTTAAAAGAGATAAGGTAAACGACCAATGACACAAAAGATTCGAATGATGTGTGCGCCGGATAAGCTTTGCTGCAGTTGGAAAGTGGCCTTAATTTTTATCGAAAAATCATCCTCAGAGTTGAGAGCCGTTTCCGTCGCTTGAGAGCCGAATTCCATAGTATTTAATGAAAGTTTTTTGAGATTCGTAAAATTTTCCGATTACTATTCGATAATTCGTGAATTCATCACCGGTCCATATTTTTTCGACGGAAGCTTAAGACCTATCATAACGAACTTCTGAAGGCACTGAAAGCAGACGCAACCTAAATGACGCCGGCGCTACTTTCCACACAGCTCATGCAACATTTTGTACATAATCAATCCGAGCGCATGGTCAGGTCATATCAAAAGGAGGTGATGTGAATTGTTCACTAAGATTGTGCAGTTAAAAGTCACAGGTCTGTGGGATAAAGACCCTTAAATCAAAGTTAATTTGTGGCATTTTTCAATTTCAGTCCGATTTAGGAGTCTTGAAAAAAAATTGGACATTTTTGAAGAGCTCTACCCAGAGAGTAGTCGATGTTTTTGAGGACAACCCCAACTGTTGGCCTAGAAACATTATTTTCGTTACATCTAATTAAATTTTGAAACTGAAAGAAGAAGTCTTTCGGTCCTGGAAACATAAGGACCACTATTGACATAGGCCTTCAACAGACTATTTTCAGCCGGGTATAAATTTTAAGCCAGTAGCAATAAAAGAAATGAATGGATGAAAAACAGGGTCATAATATCAGATCATGTATCGTTCTTTACATACAGTTCCAATATGGAAGAGGAAATATTCTCTGATATCAGACTACTTGGCACCAGGGACCTTCTTCAAAGACCAATAAATCTTCCAGGCTATTGAAGTGTCTTCCAAGCCGAGGTTCGTACAGTTTCTGAAGCTGCTAAGAGCATGTGGCGATCCTTTAATCTTTTTGCTCACTTAGGTTAGGTTAGGTTGGAGTGGCTGTCCAGATGTCATTGACTCACCTAGACATCAAGGGTCCGTTGTGATACCACTAATGAGGTTACTCATGGGAGAGTAATGAACTTAAACAAACCATTTTGTACTTTTAATAAAGTTAGAGAGACATTTTGTGTCAATCGTTGCCAGTTCACTGGTATTATCGAAGAAGGGATTATCGAGGAAGTTATTCCTTCTAATGGAGAGTGCTGGACATGTACATAGGAGGTGTTGGACTGTTTCCTCTTCCTCCTCGTCCATGCAGCTTCTACAGAAGTCATTTGTGTAGACCCCCAGCCTCAGAGCATGTCTTCCTATGTATGAGGCAGTGTCCTGTTATTACTCGTCTGCTCAGGGATATCAAGCCTTTTGACCGTTTTAAGTCTATGCTTGGCCATATTTGCTTGGTTGCTAGGCAGGACCATCATCTAGCATTTGTTGATTCTAGAGCATATTGTTTTAGAAGATATTTGCATGTAGCAAGTGGTGTTCCTATGTTATGTTTTTGTCTAACATTAGGCAGAAGTGTTCGGTTTTTGGCGAGCTCATCGGCTTTGAAATTTCCCGGAATGTCTCTGTGGCCCGGCACCCAAATGAGGGGAATATTAAACTGTTCCGTCATCTCATTCAGAGATGATTGACAGTCGTGGACTATTTGAGAGTTTGTGGAGACAGACGCGAGAGATTTAAGAGCGGCTTGGCTGTCCGAGAAGATTCGTATATCCTTGCAGGATATAACGTTTTCTTTGAGCCATGATAATGCCTCTTTAATCGCCATTACTTCTGCCTGGAATACACTACATTGATTTTGAAGTCTGTATGATAGTTTGATTCAGTTGTTCCGAATAGATACCACTTCCAACTCCGTAATCGGTCTTTGAACCGTCTGTATAGAAGTGTAGCGCATTGTCTTCCAGGGGTCCCTCTTCTTCCCAGGAGGATCTTGAAGGGATGGACACATGGAAGATTTTACCGAATACCATTTTTGGGGTGGTATAGTCAAGCGATCTGGGATAGATCTGAAATTGTCTAGAACAGTAGTATGTCCAGTATTGTTACTGTTCCATTGAGAGGTGGCTCTAAGCCTCACACATAAGTTGGCTGCCACCATTTTGGAGAAGATGTCAAGAGGTGTTAGGTTTAAAAGCACTTCCAGTGCTGCGGTTGGTGTTGAGCGAAGTGCTCCTGTGATGCACATACCTGCTGACCGCTGGACTTTGATGAGCTTATTTAGATTTACCATCTTGTCCAGTGCGGTCCACCATACGACAACTCCATAGATGAGTATCGGTCTGATTACCGAGGTGTAAAGCCGGTGGGCTATTTTTGTGGAGAAGCCCCATTTTGATCCTATGGCCTTTTAACAAGTAAAAAGCGCTACAGTAGCCTTTTTTACTCTTTCATCAATATTTGCCTTCCAATTTAGTTGTTTGTCTAAATTAAGGCCTAAATATTTAGCTTGGTCGGAAAAGCTTAATGGTATTCCTTTAATCTTGAGTGGGCTAATCTGAGGAATTTTGTACCTTCTCGAAAAGAGTACTAGTTCAGTTTTATGTGGATTGACGTCCAAGCCACATTGCTTAGCCCATTTTGTTAGCCTATTAAAGGCATTTTGTAGGAGTTCCGAGAGAACTTGGGGGTGTTTCCCAGATACAGATATTGCAACATCGTCAGCATAGGCAATCACCCTGAGACCCTCTGCTTTCAATGATGTTAGTAGGTCGTTTACCACCATGTTCCATAAAAGAGGCGAAAGGACCCCACCTTGGGGGGTACCTCGATTCACCGATCTGGTGGTAGTAAAACTTCTCATGCTAGAAGTTATTGTCCAGCTTTTGAGCATGATACTTATAAGATCTATGAGTGATTTCTCTAATTTCAGCTTATCCATTGCTGTTGTGATCGCCTGGTAACTGACGTTGTTGAAAGCTACTGTGTAGGACGTGTAGGAAAGCTACTAGGTTATATTCTTTGTATTCGAGGGAATATTCAATACTACGTACCAGCGATTGAAGTGCTGTTTCTACTGATTTTCCCTTAGAGTAAGCATGTTGAGCTGTGGAAATGAGACATGGTTTTAAGTTATGTCTGATGTAAATTTCAATCAATCTTTCCAAGGTTTTAAGAAGGAAGGATGATAGGCTGATTGGTCGTAGATCTTTAGGGTTAACGTGGGAGGGTTTCCCTGCTTTAGGAATGAAGAGTACTTTTGCCATTCTCCAGGCTTTGGGAATATATCTCAACCTTAAACAGCTTGTCAGAATGATTTTCAATGGTGTAATGATCATGTCTGAGCATTTTTGTAGTTCGGCCGGAAGGATTCCGTCTGGTCCTGGAGATTTATATGGTTCATTTTTGCTCACTTAGTTTTTAAATAATAACTTTTCACTTAGTTAGTCCATATAACATTATAATTTATTAATTTTGTTTATCAAATGTAAACAAACTTTTACTAGATATAAATAACGTTTCAAAATTCAATAAAAATCAATTCTGTTTTAGAATTCAAAAAGTTGACTTCTTATTTCATAGAAGTAACTAAATTGGTGACTCCGAGTTAAAACACTGTCCAGGTATCACAAGATACCACATCATCATTGTTCATATGGTATCCCCCGACCCACGGTAAGGTGCAATTATTAAACTATACGAAATAGACTTCTAACACCAACGCTGATACAGAAGAGAAAATCCCAGAAGAAGTAATTGCTAAAGTTACTATAGTTCCATCATTTTGGAAACAGAGTTCTTTCAGCTTAAGGTCCAGTTGTACACCAATGAAATCATTTCAGATACCACAAATTATTACACTTTGATGGGAAACTTGGGAACAGATGTGCTAACTGAAATGCGAGTTATTCTAACCAGCCATCCTCCCACTTAAAAAAATAATGGTCTGAAGACACGAGTTCTGTCAGTATTTCAAGAGTCGGAACAAAAAAGACCCACACCCATTTTCATTGGCATCACATTCTATGGAAAACGGCCATCTCAGCTGATTACAAAAGTAAAAGAGTTTGCTTCGCCTACAATTTCGAAAGATACCCTCAAGACCTTGTGACTGAAACAACTGCCAAGAACAATCCAGTCCAGTCTAGCGTGGAATGAAAATACAGACCTTAAAAATTTGGTAAATAAGGCAGATGAAATCTCTGATTACTCCAATTACTTATGTCTCAACACCGCACGCCCCTGGCATCATTCAGTTTTCCTGAAATTTCTGAATTACAAAAACAGCTTGCTGATCTCCAAAAACAAATTTAACAGCTTCAAGTTTCTAGAAGCTGAAGTTGTTCGCGTTCAAAGTATGCCTTCAAGAAGAGAGCAATATCAAAAAATTCAAATGTTTTCTTCTACCACCAAAAATATGGAAAGGAAATGTCAACAACCTTGTCAGTTTAAGATCGAAAACTAATTTGCGAATCTTGGTAAACAAAAATATGGTAATTTTTATAAAATCCATAACCGCCATTGTCACAAAGTCGAAGCTAGAGAAACGTCAACAAGGTGATCCCCTTCGTTAGTTCAGCGCAAAAAACGGATTCCATCAGAGCCAAATTGTAAAATGTTTTTATTTTTCGCTAATGTAATAATGTTTCTTGCCTCATCCGCTTTTACTGTTACTTTAACGGACTATGCTTCAGTGACATGCTAATGTGAAGTACAGAGATTCGTTCTTTAGCCGTACTTTACGAATGTGGAATTTAAAGCATATTTGAGTATATGTCAAGTATAAAAAAGTAAACGATTTAACAATTAAATTTACAAAAGTTCTTTCAAAGCTATTGAAACAAATTATTAACTCTTGATACTTATTGAGTCTTGAAAAATCTTCAGCCGGATATTTCCAAGAACAAAATAATTACCTATTGCAACTAAGCGGACCTCAAATATCTTTATTTGATAACATTTCCTATGCGAATGTCTTAAGTCTAGCTAAAAGCAGGAAAAAAAACTGACAAAACACTTTTTTGACGAACTGTGTGACCTCTTGTTTTGGCACCTGAAGGATATCCTGAAAATCTCTTGAAAATGAGAATTGTTAAAGGAAGCACTCAAACATACAACTCCACATATCATTTCCCTACATTACAATTTCCCAAATCTTGAAGAACACAAAAGATTCACAGAGATCCGAGTAATCCGATTTCAGTCATTGCTGATCAATAGCCTCTTTCCATAAAACCTAGGCTAAATTTTTCATATTCCCAAAAATTGTTTAAAAAAAACCAATATTTTGCCCAATATTTTTTGGCAACATTTAAATTTCTTGGCATGCGACTCCCTACGACTCCTGCTGTGTCTTTTATTAACTCTTCAATCTAAAATATGACAGGTGGATTGTGGTCAAAAAACAATAAACCCACTCAAGGATTAAAGTAGCGATGCGATAAGCTACTCGTGCTTACACTTTATTTCGTGCTTTATTTGTTTAATAATCTCAAAATCACTTTGGTGGAACAGGCACCTGCTCTGAAATGCAACTGCCAACTCGCTGACTGAATGCCTCTCTAATAAACCACGCGCAATCAGTTGATCGCTTCTCTTTCCAATCATCAATTTACTGATATAATCAATTTGGAAAGAAAAAAAAAAAAAGAAGACGAAAAAGGAATGAAAGAAATCCAGTGGTCAGAACTGACGACTTCGAAGACGACCATCATAACTAATGAGTATGACCCTTTTCTTTTTTTTGTTGCTTTGGGGTCTAGATTGTTCCTTAAATCCCTCAAGACACACACAAGACACAAAGTCCTATAAGTGTTTTTAGGGTGACTTTCATTGAAGTGAAAGAACGAACAACAAACTGAGGTATTACATTTGTCTTAAGGATTCGATTCCGCCCCTAGATAAAATGCACTGTGAGCCTGCCTGACCCAAACCCAGACGCTGTCAATCTTCAGCTTCTAGTTTCAAAAAAATTGATTGTCTATATACTTCTGTTGATGCTACTCTAAACATGCGTTTGGTGTGTGTTTTGTTTTATTGAAGTCTCGTTTCATCGTTCAAATCCATAAGCCTTCCATTTCTCTAATTGAGCCCATATATTCATAGCCATGTCATCCCTTACTTATAGGTAAAGTTGCGTACCGCATAATCTCATCAAAATGCTATAAAACAAAAAGTCGGCAGTATTTCAGTTTAAGTCGCAGCCAAAATCGTCCAGCGGCCGTCCGTCGTCGTCTTCGTGGCGTGTTGTCTTCAATGACCAAAGCGTTTAGATACATTTTTGGCAAAATAAAAAGACAAGAAGATAAAATATATGAGGTTGAGAGTGAGCTGAAGACAGAGCAAAGAGGCAGAGGCAGAGGTGGTGGTGGTGGTTATGTGGAATTAAAAGAATAAAAGAAGTTGCCGCTGTAGCACGTTCCGGCCAAGTTGTTTTTATTTTTGTTCTTTTAGTATCTTTTTCCGGTCAAATCAGAGATTTGCCATAAAAACTTTGGCCAGCCACACGTTAAGTACACAAGACTCGTGTTATAAAAACTCCGGTATGAATGAACTTTTATTTTCCGCCCTCATGTAGACTTGTGTTGGTTTTATGACCATTTTTTTTTTTTGACTTCTTAATGTGACGAAAGGACAATTTGACCTAAAACAAAAATATGTTTTATTAAAGTATATACAGAAGCTATGTCGAATGTTATACGAGTTTGTATACCTAGATAAGTATCACCCTCGTGCGGATTGCGATGCGACTTATAGAAAAGAAAATTGTCTTGAACTCGATTGTAAGTTGTATGTTTGTAATTATGGAACAATTTATAGTGAGTACTTATATGATTTCACAATATAGAGATTGTTGCTTTTAAGTATTTAGAGTGTTTTTCATACCTACTTGAAGAAGACTTTCACAAATTAAATTAAACTAATTAAGAACACACTTGAGAAAAGTTGCTCATGACATCATATTTGAGTCGATTTTTATGAGCATTCTATGACACCAGTTAGGATTGCTAAAGAGTCACCAGAAAAGAGGTCGTTGTGTTTTATACTCCTAGAAAGACCAAAGGTAGTTATGAGCTCTGCATTCAGTGGAAGAAGATAAATAAGCGTCTTTTCAGAAGTATAAAGAAGAATTGTTATAAAGGATCCTTTTTAAAGGAATTTTGAAATGTAATAAAACACAAATGATTTTTTTAAATTGACATGAAATTTACTTTATTCGAAATATAATCTTCTGACATTTTAATTCAAATACGATTTCTTTGAATGGCCGCCACGGTTAGCTTGGATGTAGTTTAATCTGGAGGTTCAATTTTCGATGACTTATGCCAACAATTGCAACCTTATATCGTTAATAACGTGGCGAATGTTGTCCTCTTAGTTGTTAATGGTTTTGGGCTTGCATAGAAATTAGTCAAGCTGTGTTAAATCGCACGACCAATTCACCAATTCGACCAAGTCCGTAACGAGAAACGGTTGTTACCAAACGTTTTCTTCAATAAATCAATTTTGGTACGAGCTGAGTGATATATTTTGCTGTCTTGTTGAAACCAGAGCAAACGCACATCATAGTTGTTCAATTGATGAATGAAAAAGTTAATCATCATGCATCTAAAGTGGTTAAAATTGATTGTTACGTTCTTGCCAGTATCGTTCTTAAAGAAGTTCGGACCGATTATTTCACCAACTCATAAAGCACAACCAACAGTCAGTTTTCACGGATGTAATGGCGTCTCAATATTCACTTAATGACTGTCATCACTCCAAATACGGTAGTTTTTTTTATTGACGTATTCATTTAATTGAATTCAAAGTGAGTTTCATCGCAAAACAAAATTCGCATAATAAGTATTTTGAACAAAACCATAATTTTCAAATTAAATTTGCACAATTTTGAAACGTTGTTTAACGTTGTGAAATGTTGTTGATGTCTGTTTTATATTGAAATGTCAAACAAAACTAAAAATAAATCAATTGACAGCTGGCAAAATGGCCGCCCGTTAAAAAAGTGTTGCCACTCTTACATTTCTATATATATTATAGACACTCTCCTCCATCTGACACCCCTCGACATCTTCAGTAAACAAGTGGCAGCGAGTACAGCTATAAGAGTCAACGCCTCATCTCAATGGACCAACAACAATGTTGGGCACTCCATCATTTTGAACCTCTTCGGTTCTATACCAAAGTACATAGACTACACTATTCCAAAACCCCAATTTGGCAAAAACTTCCAGGTATCCAATCCATCCAGAGATGAATGGGAAGACAAAAGACTCCTGGATGACAAAAGCATTCATTTTTGTACAGATGGATCCAAAACAAATGAGGGAGTTGGTAGTGGTGTGTACTCAGAAAAGCTTAATCTAAGCATCTCATTCCGCCTCCCTAATCATTGTAGCGTCTTCCAAGCGGAAATTTTAGCGATCAAAGATTTTCTCTCCTGGCTAAAAGAAAACGTGATATCAACTTCTGATATCCGCATCTTCTCTGACAGTCAGGCTGCTATTAAATCTCTTGACGGTGTCTCAACCAAATCTCAAACGGCCCTCGATTGTCGATCGTCTCTTATGGAGATGGCGCAGCAATTTAACATTCACCTTTGTTGGGTGCCGGGCCACAGAGACATAACAGGAAATTGTAGAGCCGATGAACTCGCTAAAAATGGAACCGTCATACCTATTTCACCTGAAAGGGAGAAGATAGGTATACCGATAGCTACATGTAAACTTCTGTTAAAAGAAACAGCTTTTGCGATAGCAAACTCTAGGTGGCACAAATTACCAACATGCGCAGCCACAAAACTCACATGGCCTTCGCTGGACCTAAAGCGCTCTAAAGACTTGTTATCTCAAAGCAGACTTCACATTAGCTCCCTAATAGGTGTCCTTACGGGACACTGTCTTATAGGCAGACACGCAATACGACTTGGTGTAGCCTCAAATGACTTCTGGAGGAGCTGTATGGACGAGGAAGAAGAGGAAACAATCTCTCACCTTCTCTGCACTTGCCCTGCTCTTTCACTAAGACGCAAACTTTATCTGGGAGACTACTCTTTATTTGATAATCCCAGTGAACTAACTAAAAAGGATATCAAATGTCTTCTTCGCTTTATAAAAAGCTCAAAATGGTTCGACTAGCAAGAAGCAATTCTCTAGATTCATGTAGTATCACAATGGGCCTTTTCTTTTGCCCTAAGTGTGTGGATTCTAAATCCGCAGCCACGTTAACCTAACCTAACCTACATTTCTATACCTCTAAAAAACGACCGTTATAAAGAAGTATTAAAGAAATATAAGTAGTTGAGAGGTGTTATACTTGTAACAGAAATGCGGTTTAGAAATTTTGCCAAGAGATAGGTATACTCAGAGTCTAAAAAACAACCAAGAAATCATCGGTTCCAAAAAGTTTTTTTCTTTTAAATGTGAATAGAACTGCATAGTGAAAAATCTGTCAATAATAGTAACAAAAAGTTCAACATCGGTCATATCGTGCGTTGCCGGTTCCAAGGTAAAGCTCCCTAACTAAGAAATATGCAATTTTTCAATTAATTAAATTAAAACAAACACATAAAAACTTAATTTTTGTAATTTCGACATTTTTGAGATATGATGCCCAGAGATATACATGTGGAAACACCCTAATCGAAATGCTTTAATTCCGGTTATGTACGAAAATCCCTTAACTCTCAAATTGGGGGGTTTTCCAGCTTGACGTAAATTACTGAAAACGATGAGTTTAAGGGGTTAAGGCTAAAGAAGTCAATGTGAAGTTCACTCATTATTTATTTTGAACCTTAAGGTATGGTGTTTCCAGCTTGACGTGAAGTTAAATTCCTGTATCTTTGGAATTTCAAAATTTTAATTGTGATGTTTCCAATGACCTTAACCTTCAAAGAAGCAAGTCAACCTATAAACACTGAACTAAAGTCACAATCAAATTGTAAATCCGGCATGAGTCGAAATAATCTAAAATCCTTTGTGGACTTTGAAGAGGGTTAGTTAGTAAATAATTGATTAGAGGACTATTTCTATGAGAGCGACCAACAAATTGAGTGTAAAATGGAATTATTCTTTCAATTTTAATTTGCACACAATATTTGTACTTAACTATAGAAACAATTAAAAACTGAAAAAGACTACAAACAAACTTGGTAAGTTTGTACACATGGTTATCAAAAACAAAACCTTGAACTGACAATATTTAGTCAATAATAAGTTTTGGTGAAAGTCCTGAAGCAATAACATTATACTTTTTGAAACTTTAAGCAAACTTTGCTTATTTTTTAAATAAATATAATGCCATTTGACATATGTTTTTCTTTGTAGCCAACACTTTATTTCACAAATGGCATGAGTTTAAATCTTTTCAAGAATTTTCGAGATTAAGAAAAAAATTCAAAATCAATATTGCAAAAACCGTAATTGGCTGACGATCATCATATGACCTTGAAATTTCGAAAAAGGTAGGTGTGGTGGTGCAAAAGAACAAATCGTATAATTGCTATTTTTGAATTAAGGGGCGTGGTGTCAACCCACTTTTCATGTATTTGTTATCATTTATGTATTATTCTTGTGAATTATGTAAAATGACGAAAATTGAAATACAGACAAGCAAAAACATCAAAAACTTAGTACATATTTACATTTCAAGAGGCTTAATTTCTTTTGTAAAAAGAACAACAACAAACAAATCATTCAAAAAACCATAAATGTAAAATAAGAAAACTAAGTTCAGCTCTATACAAAAAATCTGAATAGTAACTCACCAGTTTAATAGGAAATATTTCCGATAGTCCTAATATAGGGCTAATTTCAATGGTTGTTTTAAGGCCAGTAAAAAAAGATTATGAGATACCACAAAAAAGCTCATGTTTTCCTATCCTCATAATTTTCAAAGTAAACTGGCTGAGGCAAAGAGGACTGTTTTTTCAGTGTAGAACCTCTGCGTTGATAATAAATATGTATATTGAGCATAGATCGAAGAAAAGCATTTTCCGTGCGACTGCTACCACTGTATTGCTCCATGGGGCACAAGTTTGGGGTTATGTTGAATTCGAAGAGGTTGGAAAGTTTCTGAGGTATTTTATAATATAATTAAATTACATGCTGAATTTAGAAACATCCGTTACATCATTATATTTCGAGCCTTAAGTTACACTTTGAGTAAATAATTACAATTTTAGAAATAGATGAAGGAAGGTTAAAAAGACAAGTACTGAAGTATATTCTAACTGCTAGAGAAAATCTAGTCATGAAGAGGGAGGAGCTGATAACTGCTCTTGGAGAAAACTCAAGAATTTCGTCCGAGATAAGCACTTGGACTTAAGAAACATATTCAATGGAGGAACCCCTGAAAAAATAAGACACACATATTATGAAAAATTCAAATCAGAAGCAAGATCCTCGCAATACACAATGATCTACAGTAGACGAAACTTTAACCTTATGGAACTGACATACTTTCATATTTTGAATAAGAATGGGACATAGGGTTGGATCTTTAGTATGGATATATAAAAAAAGCGATTAGTTACAGAAAATGTATAATAGAAGGAGATTTCGAATAAAGTCAAAATGTATTATCTAGATGGCTTGCTGGCTAAACCATATCAAACTTAAAATCAAATTGTTAATCTATTACTTTCATTTTTTTTCAACTTCCCATAGGAAGTTATTGATATCGGTCCGATCTGTCGAATTGAAAATGTTGACATTTCTTGACGTTTCAAGGTCCCTAGAGTTGAAATAAAAGATTTTTAGAGAGATGTCTGTGCGTGGGTGTGAACGTACTTTCGAACATTCGTACGTCCGTACTTTCGTGACGTTTTTTTTCGTCGTCCATAGCTCAAGAACCAGAAGAGATATCGACTTCAAATAAATTTTGTTATACAGATAATAATGCAGAAAAATGCAGAAAGGGCTCTCAAGAAAATTGCGTGGGTGGTTTTTTTACCATAGCAGTTTAAAAAAAGGTGAACATTTTTCTTAACACTAAATATCTCCCCAACCAATAATGCTAGAGATTTGAATTGAATTTTACATTATGTATTGTAACGCGATAGTAAACAAATATATTTTTTTGAAAAAAATCCAATTAACTGAAAAAAAATATTTGTCCCCTCGAAAATTGTATGAACAAAAAATGATTTTATCTCAAAAACAATTTTATGGACAAAGAATAACGTTTTTTAACATCTGGTAAAATTTTGAGAAAAATCGAATTGACATTTTTTTTATAAAACTTAATATCTTTTCAAAAATTAAAAATACTAGCTTCAAACCTATTTTATCTCACAGAAAATATTGTTTTCAACATTCAGTACATTTTTTATAAAAATTCAACGGTCTGTTTTTTCATAAAAAATAAAATCTAAGAGCAATAGTACTCAAATTTTTGTAAAAATTGTTCTGTGGTTCTCGGTATATCGTGAATAATATAAGACATTGACTTCAAAGTAATTTCATTTATCCAATTTGTATTTGTTTATATAGTATTCACTTAAATTTGTTTTTGACTACAAATCTCGTTAACAAAAATAGAATTCGAAATCAAACAAAATATGCAAAATATTGTTAAGAATTTTAAAATTTTTAAGAATAATTCAACTGACAACTTTTTTAACAAAACACGAAAACCTACAAACTTTTAAGCAAGACAAATCGACAGACAGGATGGGAAGTTATCAGTGTGGGTCGCATCCCAGCCTCTTTTTAACAAAGTTTTCATATATGTTTTCCACCCCTTTTCTTTAAACTTATCTAACTAACTGTACCGACAAAAAGTATAATTCTAATGTTTTGTTTTTATATAAAGTCACAACGAGCTACAATGTGTACGTACAACTTTTTTCAAAAAAGAAACCTACAACCTCTTTAAACTTCCTTAAGTGCTAATGAAGTTCTCCGCCAAAACTCAGCTTTGCTGGAATTTTTTTGAAGTAGTTGTAAAATTTTCTTGAACTTATAATAAATCTACCTAGTTTTAAAAGAAAAATTATCACGTTATAGATCAATATTGCCTGTATTTTAATTGTCTATCTCAAATAGTAAGCCTATTTAAAAAGGAGCACATATTGTAAGTGTATTGTCATTGAGACTTCCTATAAAAGTGAGTTTGACTGTAAAGTTTTTAATTAATAATTCAAAATTAAATAGACTTTTTCTTTATATAAATCTTAGTTATAATCTCCAAAGGGTTAATTCAAGGTGCATATGAATATGATAATAATAATAAAATTAAATAATAACGCATAAACATAAAACTTCCTTCCACTAAAATCTAAACATATACACCAACAACAACACCAAATGACCTATTTCTAAAATAAGACGCATCAAAACAAAAAAAAAACCGAACCAAAGTAACTACAATCATTTTTATAAATTATTCATTTAAGTAAGAATATTTATTTCTGATGTTGTACGACCCTCGAATAATATGTTCGTTCGTTGTTAAGGTGGTAAATATACTCCTTCCATCATCACATACTCCTTGCTTGTGTATATGAGAGTAAATTTTGTTCTGCAAAATATTTTCAACATGCGAAAAGTCCTGCAGGATATACTCGTATGTATGTACATATATGTTTAATATCACATAGGTACGGTTGGTTTTTTGTTGTTGTTGGTGGTGTGTTGTGTCGTTTTTATTTTTAGTTGTCTGTGTGTAGTAGGTACAAGTATAGTCACAAAGTCTCACGGGACCGAATGGAATTGTTCCTTCGAGTACCATAATGCTTCAAAATGCCCCAAAAGGATACATCCAATTGGAATTTGTTGTACACACTTTTCCCCATTTATATATTTCATAGTGGTGGCAGTGGCAGTGGCAGTGGCACTGGCACTGGCACTGGGTACTGCTGGGCTGGTATATGCTGGCATCAGTATAGCAGTGGCAGCACACACCGGAATGGAATCCCATCACACAAGCCTCTGAGCAAAACAAACACACAAATGTGTGTGCTTTTCACTTTTAATATGTGTGAAATGGCACTAAGGAGAATAACCCCACAATCCAGGAGCCAGGAGCAAGAAACAAGGAGCCAAAGCCAGAGCCAAAGCATCGTCGTCATTTTCGTTCTCGTCCTCCTCGGTGTCGTCGTCGTCGTGTGTCCTTGTCGTCCTATAGTCGTTCTTGTTGTCGTTGTAGTCTTCTTCTTCGTCGTTGTCGTCCTTGTTGATCCGAAACACTAAGGAATCCCAACAATGTTCCTATCCTACTTACAACTGATAATGTTCTTTGCGTCTCATCTATATCTTTCGTTTTTCTTCTTCTTCTTCTGCTTCTCCACACATATGTGATGTGCGATATAGTATAGCTCTAACTCTAACTCCTGGCGCTATACTGCACAGAGAAGCTCTCAAGTCCCATAGTACCCACTGAGGAATTTCATATCCTTGTGACGACCAAAGTGACTTTCTTCGATTCATGGCCTGTGTGCCTGGCAATATACGAGCACGGTAGTTATACCCATTCACACACCGACCTCCTTCCATCCCTCATTTCTTGAAAGGATTAACTACACACATTTGGTTTGGATTTGAAATCCCTTTCCATTTCCACCCACAAATGATACACCCACTCTCGACTTTTATGTCCTTCTATGCACGTTGAGGGGCTTCTTTTACTTAGATGAAATTCCATCAAAATTAAGGGTTCGGCTAATTAGAAATCCCGTCCCGACCGTCACGGCATCATTTGGTAACGGTAACAGCAAAAGCAACGATTTATGTGGTTTAAGAGCCTGCAAGTCCTGTACGGAGAAATTACCCAGACTTCCTTTTTCTCAAGCCCTCTGATCGGAAATTCCGATTGTCTGTTTGGATGGAAGGAGGAAAATTTAACTACAAAATGACACGCACTTCAAGGATCCAATATTTTTGTTTTTTGAGAAAGAAAAACAAATTTCAAACCAAGATTCAGAAACAAAAACGGTAATAAATCATTTGCCAAAAAAGAAAGGTGTCATAACTTTTATAAACAGAACTGTAAAAAAAAAATAAAACAGAAAAAGAAAATAAAGAGCGAGGATAAACTTTTGAAAATCCTTTCGCATTCGTTTCGGTTTCGTTTCTTATGCCGCCGCCGCGCCGCATGAATAAATGACTCTCACCCCCAGTGCACTTAACTTACCTTAGACTTAACCTCCTTTGGGAATAAGAAGACCAAAAGCCCGAGAACCAAACCAAGTATTCGACCCCCAAAGGGAACACAAAAGCTGCTGATGTATTTTTCTTATACAGAAGAGGTACAGCGAGAAAAAACCCTTTCCTTCTTTCCAACCGCTGCTGGAGCTGGCTGCCACCTTAAGTTTCTATTCTCACTTTCGTTGACAGAAAAGGACTTCCTATTTTCTGTATAGTGTTTCCTTGTGTCAGCATCGTTTTCCACACTAGAATTCAAAGTTTTGAATGCGAAAGTCGTCGAGCGCAAACTATGGAAGGTCTCTGGATGGACGGACTATAGGACGGTCGGAAATAGTACGTAGTTATGGCGAGAAGTTTATTTTACCATATATACCCAACCCCTTCTTCTTCCATCAGCCACAGACTTGGTCAGCGTGGCTGTGGCATTGTTCTTTCGCTGATGTCTCCTGTTTCTATGATCCTGGTTCTGTTCCTGAAGGAGGCATTGTGCATTACACCTGATAGTGGTATGGTATGGAATAAGGTAAGGTTTTGCATTACACTTTGGTAAAGAAAATATTATTTATGAGGTTGTCTGGGGGATGTAAAGTTGTCATGACTTAT
Source organism: Eupeodes luniger (assembly GCA_951509635.1). Lineage (NCBI taxonomy): Eukaryota > Metazoa > Arthropoda > Insecta > Diptera > Syrphidae > Eupeodes > Eupeodes luniger. The sequence continues at coordinate 57,199,942 of OX608073.1, forward strand.
ACCGCGCCACCTTAAATGTCCACTCTACACAATGCACATTCAGCCAAAGGAATAAAGGAGGTATAAGGGAAGAAAAAAAGGAGTGAAGTTAAGAGGGAGAGAAAGAGAAAGAGTTTTAATGACTTACGGGATGAGTTTGTTCCCAGTTGTTGAAAGTTGCACTCCTTATCCTTAAAACACAAAACACAATCCTTCTCATCATCTTAAACCTCCCCTTACCCCACTCAACAACTCTGTAGCTTTGACATTTTTTTGGAGGCAGGCTACAGCAACAGCAAAACCATGATCAACTTTGGAATTTGTTCTTTAAGCGATTATTATTGTCAAAACCCAAATATCTTGTGATGGTCTCGTTTCCATCTTCAACTCTAGCCATCAGAGAAGCCATCAATATGAGGCAGAGAAAAGGGGTCATTCTTTAACCAGCTGCAGCGTTGGAGCATGTTTCTTTTAGATCACATGTTTTTTAATGAAATATCCATTTAAAAAAAAAAGTCCGAAACAAGTTTAACACAGGTCGTGTGTCGAGTGTCGCTGTTGTCGTAGGCTGACTTGAGAATCTTTCGGTGATGTTTGATGGCAGATAAATGAGGACAACCGCTAAGTTGGATATGATATTGCGCTAAAGCAGCTTAAGGTACATACACATCATTTCATATTCAAATGACAAGTAAATTGGGCAAAAGATTGTGAAGCAAGATGATGACAATTTTATAAGACCATAAAGATATAGATATCGTTGGAAGTGAACATTTTTGGAAGCATATAAATGTCAAAACTAAATGACACAAAACAGCTACCAGTGTTACCATTGTTACCCACACAATTTGTTGGTAAATGTTACACGCATATATCTTAAGTCTCAATTTAAAAGTGGGTAATAATAAATTCATAAAAAAAAAGACACAGTTTATGACTTTTTGTTGGAAATCTTGGGATCTTCTTTTGCAGAACTTCATTGAGGAATTCTTCTTGTTCTTTTTATTTGTTGTTGGTAAAGAAAGTTTAATAGAGAACATTTTGAGTTTTAAGTGTAATTTAGGTAGGCACATAGTTTAATGTTTAAAAAGCTGTATTTTATATGAGTTTGCTCGTATACCTATGATGATGATTATGATTGAGAGGCGAGATTGTGCAATTATATATTTTGGGGTTTATTGTTTTTAATTGGGAAAGGGTTTATAATCTTGATTAAATGTGGTCATTGAATTTTAAATTTGCTTAAGAGTTTTTTTTATTATTATTATAAAGTTTGACAGAATTTGTGTTGTTTCAGGTCAAACGTTTTGAATGTTTAATTTTATCCCAAAAAGTGATAAGATCATGTAAATATAACAGAAATAATGAAGAAATTAACGTCTTAATAAAAGAATATCAAATTTTAGCTAAACATCAATAAAAAATTCAGATTTTAATACAAAATTATTAAATTCAATACCGGCTTAGTCATTTTTTGATTTTTAAATATTGGCTCACTAGAAGAAATACAAATATTTTGGGCGCAATTAAAAACACACCATGCTACTTTGATGCATTTTGTGGTTTAACAAACATTTATACGGGTTTGAATAATTAACGGTATTTGAATTCTAGATTTACCAATATCTAAAAAGAACAAAATGTATTTAATGGTAGAATTTTTACATAATTTGCTTTTTAAATAAAAACAACTTTCAGCAAAAATGTTTAAGTCTATAGTTCATACGTGTTGTGGTGACGCTGCAACATCGCGCGACATTCTTAGTGGAAAAAAGATTTGCAGGTTTCAGCGAAATCGCACTGCGTCACCGGAAACGCGATTGTGTCTTTTAATAAATTGTTTTTTAATGAGCTGTGGACATTTAAAAGATTTTTCCGCGAATTGAATTTACAGGAAATATATAAGAGATGGAAGAGATAAAAAAGTATAGAGGTACACGTCATAGTCCAAAAAGTCTCCTTACAGTAGCTTTTTTTTTTTGATTCTGAGATAAAATCTTTATTATTAATTATTATTAAACAAGTATTTTGAAAATCACAATCACAATTTTTTAAAATTTGATAAAAAGGTAAAGGTGGGAACTAAGTTTTTTTCAATGTTACCACTTTTGTTTTTACATTAATTTCTAGTACTTTTTTTCAAAAAACACTAAAATTAGGCTGCTTTACGGAGACTTTTTGGACTAAGTGTACCTATGTGTATCCTGAGATTTAATTATTGGTGAAACTTTAACTGCCAACTCATGAAAAGGTCTTATACTTAGTCCAAAATGGTTAAAAACAAATTCTTCACAATTTTCTGTTATATTTATGTATAAATAATGTATAAAATATTCCCACTGTTAGGCGGTGTTCAAAAATAAAGTGTGTAGCCAATACCTCCGTTTTCTTTTAGGAACAGAGTTTTTATTTTCAATGCACGCGAAAATGCAATGCTAGCCAAGTGCGAACTGTGGATTGATTCCTGCGAGAATAAATATGAGCACTGAACTATTGCGACATCGCAGCGTCCACGCGCATCAAAATAAATGACGCTTGTGTCCGCCTTGGCTAAGTATGCAACACTATTTTAACCGGCGCGGCGGTGGCGGCTATATCGCCAGGTGTCGAGTGATTTACTTTTAGTTTGGTTTGGCATTTCAACATGATTAGACGTCTTAACAAAGCTTCTAAATTGTGCAAATTAATTTTGAAAATCATGCTTGCTTCTGGTTAAATAGATACGCCGATAAACAAAATTGACTTAATCCTCATGTGTATGTTAAGACATTCACAAAAAATAACAGTTTAATATTTTGTGTGGGTTAGTGGAATAATAGGTCTATACTTGACAAATCGTTACAGTCAAAGGTGACCGCTGTAAAACCATAATTCTTTGACTTTTATTCATTGATTGATTAACCATGATGTGCAGAAGCTGTTATTTCGACAAGGCATTGCAAAATATCACACAGCTCGTGCCAACATATATTTTTTGAATGAAACGTTTGGTAACCGAATAGTTTCACCTTACTGACACTTGAGTTGGCCTCCAAGATCATGTGATTTAAAGCCGCTCGCTTGACTATTTTCTGTGGAGATATGTGAAGTTGCTAATGTACTCCGAAACGATTGAACACTTGAAGGACAACAATCACCGCGTTTTTGCCGATATATGACCACAAATTTTATAGAAAGTTATCAAAAATTGAACCTCAATATTGAACTATCCAGAGTGGTGGTCATATGTTAGAAATCCTATTTAAATTATATTGCCAAAAGATTATGTTTCAAATAAAGTAAGTTTCATGTTAATTTAAAAAAATCATCTTTGTTTTATTCCATTTCAAAATTTTATACCTCTAAAAAAATATCCCTTGTAAAATGTAATGTAATGTAAGTATTGTGTTAAAGTTCTTAGGATCTAAAAAAAAAAAATTCTTAAAATTAAATGCATTTTTTGAATAACATATGTATCATAAAGTGATAGACCTAGTTTTTGAGTGTTATCTTACTTGAAATAACGCCCAAATTTTACTTTGTGTGATAGGATAACTTCGTCTACGTAGAAAATATATTTAGTGATGAAAGTGAGTACAGTTTGGTATTAAAATGAATGTTTGCTTACTTAAAGTAAGTACACTTTAACCGTGTCATTACTTGGACATTTTCATAAATCAGATTTCTACTCAACTATTGAGTCCTTAAAGTTTTACTCGGATTTTAAAAAGCGGGATTCCGATACGCTTCTTAATTTAACATTCAAACCTTTGACTCCTACTGTTATTTACTTTAATGCACGTATTTTGTAAAAATAAATACGCGATGTCGGTAATTGACGGGATTTTACATAGCGGGATTCTAATTGATCAGGATTTTGAATAAGGGGGATTTTAAAAGACGGGACTTTAAAAAATCGGTGTTTTAGAAGGTGGGATTTTGAAGCTTTTTTTGGGATTTTTTAAAAAAGGGATTTTAAGAACGGGATTCCGGAAAATCGGAAAGGAAATAGTACTAAAAGCATAGATTTCTATCTATGTAGTCAATAAATATAGCAACTATTGTTACCCAGATAAGTTTATCCTGATATGTTAAAATAATGATAGACTATACAAAGTTATGCTTAGTGCAGTTTATTATTTTTTTTGAAAATTAAACGAAGGTAAAGGTGGTATACTCTGGCGTATACGTACTTTTTTCTAGGATAATTTAATTTTCTATACCTTAATTTTGGTTTTGTGCAATTATGAACATACATAAATGTTCGTATATCTCAAAGGACTAGATTCATTTTATTTACTTTATTAGGGAGCGTATCTGAATACCGCTTTTTTAAATCACGTTTTTAAAAAATCCCGAAAAAATGGTTGCCTGTAAAGTCGGTTTTACGGGCGAAGATTTTACGTGACAACGTCTTTTTCTAGGTAGAATATTTATTGTTAAACTAATAATTTACTTAACACTATCAACATTTATCAATAGTATGACATAACCTATAAACTCAGTTTCTCAACTTTTGTGTCAATCTAACAATTAATCAATCAATCATAGTTTACGATAATGAAATATCAGTGTACAATTATTTACCTTTATTGTTGTAGTTGTTGTAAATGACGAATCTAAGCACTCCACATTTTCACTACAGACACAGCTGACGATACTTTAACCACACGTGTGAACTTGTATTATGACGCTTTCTTGTTTTTCCAACGCCAAGAACGTTCGAGAAAGACAAAGACAGACACACAAGCATGCGCCGATTCAATGCGCCTAATTCTCTAGTGCTGCGCGCGCGGCAGACCAATCATAGTTGAGTGGGAGAGAGACGCAAGGCATTCGGCGGGCCTCTCTCTCGTTCGGAGGCATTCGGCGGGCCTCTCTCTCGTTCGGAGGCATTCGGCGGGCCTCTCTCTCGTTCGGAGGCATTCGGCGGGCCTCTCTCTCGTTCGGTGACTCATCGTAACGTTACCGGGCGTTACACTTTTTCATAAGTGACTCCCTAATAAACCTAATTTAAGACGTTGTCACGTCAAAAAAAGTTTTATAATCCCGTCTTCTATAATACCGATTTTTTTAAATCCCGTCTTTTAAAATCCCGCTTACTCAAAATCCCGATCAATTACAATCCCGCTTTTTAAAATCCCGTCAAATCCCGAAAATCCCGAGTCAAAGGTTTAAATGTTAAATATAATAATTTCAAATAAAACTAATATATGTATGCATAATAATATCATAATTTCTTTTGTTTTTACTGTACAAAAACAATAATTTTTGTTTACAATATTAATTCTTGCACAATCAAAATGCATCCTACAGCAAATCTACCTCTCGATAACGGTCTTACCACTATCGTTGACTTTTAAAAGAATAATACTTTACTTTATATTTTTATTTTTTGATATGTTATATTTGTTAAAGTTTACAATAAAATGAATCAAGAAAAATACCTCATTTTTGAATTTGTTTTAATTTTTTATAATTTCGATTTTGCAATCAAAACTAGTTGTTTAGTTTTAAAAAATCGCGCGATTTTTTAAAAATTAAACAACTAGTTTTGATTGCAAAATCGGGGTAGTAAAAAACGGTATTATAAGAAACGGGATTACAAAAAGCGGGATTATAAAAAATCGGGATTATAAAAAGCAGGATTATATAAAAGACGGGATTTTAAAATCGGGATTTTAAGAAACAGGAATATAAAAACCGGGATATCGAACCCAACCCAAAGTATATATTATTATATATAAACATATTTGTTTGAAAATGACTATCACATTTTTACTGTGACAGCTTTTTAGGTATCAATTTAACTATGACCTTACACAGATCAAATTCGATTATCTTTTTTGTCATTTATCAACAATCGCCTTAGTCTACTTCACCCCTGGTTTTAAGTAGAGCTGACAACTGGACAAGTAAAGTTTCGTTCTCGTCTCGTGAAACCGAACTACTAACATAAAGGCTTTGGAAACAATTCGATCAAATAAGCTTTTGAAATTAATGCACGTAAAATGCTCTTTGTTTTGTATTAAATGTTTTGATTAACTATCTTATAATTTAAAATTTCTTGAAAATACATTTTTAAACTCAATTAATGTTTTGCAACGTATTAGATGAAAAAGCAAAATTTTTCAGATACATGTTTTAATCTGGAAAGGAATCTGTATTTATTGTCTATATTCCAAACAATAAACTGTTTGCATTTTATTGCAAAATAGCTACCTTACAATAACAATTCCGTACCTACAAATATATGAAAAAACATAAGGCTTTGTTAAGTTTAAACTTTAAACCTTAAAACAAATTTAAAAAATTAAACCTAGAACACACCAAATTAAACTATTCACCAGAAAAAAACTCAGTTATACGACACCACTCAACTTTGAATAAGACGTTACCGTTTCGAAACCAAGACTAGCAAAAGTATCGTCGGGCCTCGTCTTTTGACAAGCCTCAGTGTGAAATTTAAAAATATCAAAATTCAGAAACATACTTAGTGGTTATATTCGTAATAAAGTTAACCTATCATAACCGTTACAATTTAAAAATTTACATTTTGAATTAAAAAGTTTAAACTTAAAAATTTGAATATTTAAAACATTCAATCGCACAGAAATTCAGAGAACTAAAGAAACTAAAGATGGTTTTGGGATGCAAAAAAAAAAAGAATTACAAAAAGATCGACTTATACACAGTCTGATATTTCACTTGAGAAAATAATCAAATTTTGAAATTCCAATGTTTCAAAAATAACTTCTTTATGCTTAAATCATAGGTCTTTGAATTAATTCAAAAAAGGTTGTATCTCTACACCTCAAATGTTCACAGGGTGCGAAAGCCTTACAGTTATACTGCTCGTATGTTATATGTCATGTATGTCATACAAAATTTCCTTTGACATTAAGGATTTCAAAATAAATTTTTAAATAACCCAATTTATTACCATCACATCTTTTCATTGAACATACTTGGGTGAAGGATTAGATTCTCACCAAATCCATTGTTCTCGCACATTACCACAACAAAACTTGAAAATGTTCCGAGATATAGCAAGCGTTATAACCAGCGTCGATTCACCATATGCCATATACGAGTATATTTAAAACATCAAATACAATAGTTCAAAATTTCAACGATTGATTGTGAAAATGTTGACTTAATTTGCACTGTAATAATTTTATTCCACCTGTCTTTTCATTGTTTTTTTTTTTTCAAATTTCAATGTAGATTTATTAAAAGTGTCTTAGAATTTTTCTTATAAGCTTTTTTAATTAATTCAAACGGAGTCAAAATATTTTTATACAAAAAAAAAACTGCAAACTGTCTTCTTAATAAATCTTTTAAACCCAATTTCAACTTCTGGGTACATATAAGTAGTTTATACCTATTTCAAAACTTAAACAAAAGCTCTTTTAAAGTGATTTTCTAAAATAGTTTCCGAGTTTGTGCATAATTAATGGTCGCATCCGTCCGACATGATGCTGTCTCTTTGTATACAAAAGTCTCCTTTTAAGACAAATAAAATTAATTGTAGTTTAACAATGTATCTAATGTATATGAACTCTTTTGGTCACATATGCAATGATATAGATACATCTACTAAAGTCATATACCTATCTACCTAGCAACGACTCCCGGCCAATTTCTCGCACTTCCTTAAAGGTACATCCGCATATGCATAGGACATGACATATATGTATGTAAAAGACGAATACGAAAAGAAGAAGAAGAAGAAGAAGAACAAATCTTAACTTCATTTGTTTTGATGTCATTTGAATGTGATTAAGGATTCCTTTAGAGTATAAGTACAAATTCCCTTTTTAATCTATCCTTTTTCTCCTAAGCTTATAAGGAACTATCTATAAGGACACTCTCAAACTACCTCTGCATAAAAACCCACCCCTTCTTCCTTTTTATGAACATACAACAATATTCTGGTTAAGAAATAATAGCTTCAAGGGTCTTGGTCTTGTTCTTGGAGCAGGTTTAACTATATGCGAGGATGTCCTATAGATGTCCGCTTGCCGTTTCCTAACCCTTACCACAATATAACTCCCACTCTCTCTCTTGGCTTCGGCGTCGGCGGCGGTGGATATGTTTGTTTTGTTTTCACATCAGAGTTGTTGCAAAACTGAAATCAACAAAAAACGTCCCTCAAAACTGCCGGATTCGAATAAAGCTACATACTCGTATAAAGGAGGAGGAGGAGGAGGAAGAAACCTCCCTTGGTTTGATTCCTTATTTTTCTTTATTCTGGTTGCTGGGTCGGTCGGTTCTCTATCCTGTTTCGTATGTTTCATATCAAAGAAATGTGTGCTATGGTGTTGATTGCTGTGCTGGGTTTTTAAAGGCCAGTTAGGCAGTGTGGCAATGGCTCCCCCGACTCAGGTGTAGGACACCCAGGAGTGTCGTGGCCAGTTGAATATAACACCCCGAACACCAATTGTTAGATTCTACGTTTGTGCGCTTATTGCTATTCATCGTGGTGCTCTCTTTGTTTTTTATTCCTCGCCTGGTCTGGCCATAAGAGTGGTGTGAGCTCCAGCCAGCCAGCTAGCGCCAGCGGCACTAGAAACAGCAGTGGTGGATGAGGGTGTTGTTTTTAATGGAGCAATTGAATTTGGAAAACATATAAGTATGTTTGTTTTTTCTGTGAAGAAATTTCATTGACCCATCAAGAGAGAGAGAGAGAGAGTTGAGTTCAGATTGAAATTACCACGAAAATCAATTCTTTGAAATTTTATTTCATTTTATTTTTGTTGATATTTCAAGACAGACATCAGAGAGGTTGTTTCAATTATGTATTAAATTTTGTTTTGAGGTGGGGGATTTTGTTTAAGACTTACCTGAATAAAAACTGTCAGAGCTCTGCTCGTCGTCGTCTTCGATGCCAATATTTTCAGAATACAATTCTGTCTTTTTAATGTCATCCAGGCAAGAAAAATCCTCCTCCAATAATGGTGTTGGTTGTGGTTTGTCAATCAGTGTCGCGTGTTGATTGTCATTAGCAGCAGCAGCGGTCGCGATGTTGTCTTCGTCGTAGATACCATTTTTGTGAAAGTCATCTGAAAGAGTTGTTTTGAAAAAGAAGAAATTGAGAAATTTAATTGATGGAAAAATTAATTTATTAATCAGAAAGCTGATGTATTTTTCTTCTAATTTATTCATTTGTTTTTCGATCGATGTTTTACCATCAAACAATTAAGAAGCAAAGAATATAAAGTCCTTGAGTAGGTAATTTATTTTAAAAGGGTTATAATGTTCATTGAGCTTTTAAATAATAAATTCAAATATTTTACCATTTATTTCAAAAAATAAAATTGATTTTTTGATTTATAGAACCTTGAGCCGAATTTAAATTACAAAAATCAAAGTCTGAAATTTAAGAGGATAATTCCAAAAATTCACAAGTCTCATCAAGTCAAGTCTTTTAAAATGTTTTTTTTTTTGAGTTTTTTTTTCGTCTGGTTTATTGCAGGTTGTTCTGTTTTGTTCCACGTAACAGATTTTATCTAGTAGATCTGTGAATATTATTCCAAATTCTTTTTGCACTTATATTCAAAAACCAATAGAATTATTCCAAAATTAAAAATTTTGAAATTGTGTTTGAAACTTCGTAACAGTTTGAATCAGGTTTTCAAAATATTGAAAATAGTCATATATGTACATGTGGTACATTTTTAAATTATTAAAAAATGAAACATTAAAAAAACAGGATTATTTTAAAAATATTTCCTTTGAATTTTGGAACATAGAGCTAAAAAAAAACTTGCAAAAATTTTCAAAATAATTGCAAAATTAATTCTTCCTCACCCTCTAATTACCGACCGATTGCACTTAATTACGTCCCTTCTTTCCAAGGTCATGGAAACGCTGATTAATTATCAGCTCAAGAAATATCTTGAAGATCGAAAGCTTCTTATTGAACGACAATACGGCTTTCGTAGCAATAGGTCCACTGGTGATCTCATGGTTCATCTCACCGAACAGTGGAGCAAATCTTTACATCGTTTTGGAGAAAGTAAGATTATTGCGCTTGATATTTCAAAAGCATTTGATAGAGTTTAGCATCAGGCTCTTTTATCGAAAATGCGTCCTTTCGGTTTTCACGAATCCCTGCTTCGTTGGATTAGTAATTACCTTTCGGATCGTTCAATACAAGTAGTATTGGATGGGTTCAAGTCTGAAAACCACAAAATAAATGCTGGTGTGCCCCAGGGCTCTGTTCTATCTCCAACACTCTTTCTCATTTTTATTAATGATCTCCTGTCTGCAACTTCTAATCCAATACATTGTTTCGCTGACGATAGTACTCTTAGCTTTTCATATTCGTTTTCAGAATCACATCCCTCTTCTTCGGATGTGAAACTGCAACGACAAAATATGATAAGTTTATTAAATTCCGACCTAAACAGCATTGTACAATGGGGATTAAAAAACCCCGTGGAATTTAATGCTTCGAAAACACAATGCTGTCTTGTATCGTTAAAGCGAGATACACCCCCTTGCCATTATCCATGGATGGCACTTGCATCGAGGAGACTGAACATCTCGATATTCTCGGTATGTGTATCACCAACCACCTTTTGTGGAACGACAACATACGCGTTGTCGCCAAAAATGCCGCAAGATGTTTGGGTTTTCTAAGGCGATGCAAGAAGTTTTTCTCCCCCTCTGATCTGGCTGTTATTTACAAGACTTATATACGTCCAAAGCTTGAGTATAACTCCCATATCTGGGCTGGTGCTCCTGCAACTTACTTAAGCCTCTTGGACAGTATTGAACGTAGAGCATTTAGATTGATTGGTGATAATACCATAATAGGATCATTTACGTCGCTCGAACATCGTCGTAAAGTTTCCTGTCTCACCCTCTTTTAGTTTAGTTTAGTTTAGTTTCGGTCGTACCGTCAAGTACAGAGATTCGTTCTTTAGCCGTACTACGCGAATGTGGAATTCCTTACCTCACTCTGTCTTTCCCAGCCATTGCAATATTCAGGAATTCAAAACCAATATCCACCGACAACTCCTTTCAACCTCTCTCTCCTCTTCCTAGTGCTCACACTGTGTCTTTACATAATAAGGGTAGTAATATCCCCTTAAGTGGGCGCTTATTATATATATAAAAAAAAAAATATAATATCTTGTTCTTAAATCTTAAAAGATATTTAATAATAATTTGTTATATTGTTTATTGGATTGCATATTTGACGGGTATTTTGAAGAAGAAAGTTGTGTTACTATATAAGCTTTTCCAATGTTTTCTTAATATATTCAAGTTCATGATGTTGGGTGTTAACTAAGTAGATTAGCTTTAAAATCTACAAAACTCTCTTGAAGCAAAAACAAAGGGAGATAGAGAAATCATAGTTCACACAAAAAAAAATTTGTTTAAATATTGGCGGCTATCGGGAATGATATTTGGATTTTTTTCCATCGACGAAGTCTAGAAATGTCCTTAACTTTCTACTTTTTTGTAGCCTCAAATACAACATATTGAAAAAAGAGTCTAGGTTTCCCAGAAACGGATTTTTTGTAATTTTTTGTAATAACCTTCAAGCGATAGAAGAGTACTAATGATAGGACAAAAAATGTTTTCTAATTTAGTGATTCATGGTCGTTTTAATTAGCATGCTTATAACTTGAATATCTGTACCTATTTATGTCTACCCGTGCGAAGGGGAGACGGGCCGCTAGTTATGCGATAATTTGATTTTTCTAAGATCACAAATGCACAACTTAGTTGGAAATGAAAAAAAAAGAACATTGAATAGGATATTTGAGTATATTTCTCCGTTCTCACTAGGATTTTAAGACTTTTTAATATTCTTTTTACTGTAACAGAATATGCTTTAAGAGTTTTCGATTAACTCCTCTGAAGAATATTCACAGGGAGTTTTTGTGTTCCCGATTTGAAATAATCACTGCTGAACCGATCCAAGTCATTAAAATGGAATGTGAAGATAATAAGAGGTTTAGTAATTATAAAGTAAATACGAAAATTAATATTTTATTCTTGATAAGGACAATTTTAATGTATATTCTTTAAATTGTTGTCCTTATTTAAACTTTAATCTACTCTTATTTAAATTGAAACTAGTGTCTCAAAAAAAATATAATGTTTTTTTTTTCTTGGTAGACGGTAGAATAAATAATAGAATAGTTTTAGTCGTTTTTTGGAAATCTATACTAATATTATAAATGGCAAAATCAGTTTGTTTGTTTGTCCATCCTTCACGTAGCCAAGAAGCAATTTTATGACTTAAATTTTTGTGTCAAGGTAGCTACGAAGCTGGAAAATGTTTTAAGGTACTTTTTACCGCGGTAAAATATCTCATTCACAGCTCTTTCGAGGAGATCCGCCAGTAACACTTATAATTAAATATGTAATGTATTCTTGTTTTTAGAACACTTATTGGTAGCATATCATTAGGTGCTGCTTTTAGACCTATCATCGTTGCCTATCATTAGAAGTTTCTTATAATAATATTCTGAAACACTATTACAAATAGGAGGTGTGTGTCTGGAAACCAATGCCGATGGCTGTGTGATACTAAGGAAGATTTTTGAAATTTAGTAAAGAATTATTCTAAACTTATTGCAATTGTTTAACGTGATTTACAAAATAACATACATGATAATTAATTTTACTGTGAAATACTAGCAACAAGAAACGATGTTTTTAAAACAAATTGGAAAATATTGGATGAAGTAGCAGGAGATATTAGGAGATATTTATCGATACACACTGTCATGGACTCAGAACAAAGTACTTCTTACACAGTAGAGGGTCTTGACCCATTTGAGCTGTCCGATGTACCCTCACTTAAGCTGCATTTGAAATAAGGCGTGCCAGTAATGAAAAAAGATGCCCCTCGGTTTAGTAACGGTTAAAGACTTTGTATCACACAACTTAATCGAAACATTTTTATGCTTATACCTTTACAGGAGTTGGAAAGGGTTAAATTTTAATAATTAGTATAGATCTACTATTCCAATTTTAAAGGTTTCAATTCCCTATTATAATTAGTTTCGCTATGACAATTAATGAGGAGCAAGGCCTCAGGATAGATTGGCAGTTCCGCTAATCTACCAAGTCAGAAGAGCGACGTACCGTGGAGGGGCGACTCCTGTACAATCGGGACGTCATGGCACAAGGCGGAGCAGAGCTCCTTCGGTTCAGAAGGGGTGTGTCCGAACGGGACCGAACTGATAGGGTGAAGCAGGAGAACCAGTTTTGGTGGCTTCAATCGGAACTTGATAGTGGGTAGTCACTAGTCGGGATGGGGTTTAAAGCCTTGGCCGGCTTACATAGATACTTGTTTTATAGTTTTAGGGTTTAGTTTTAAGTAGAATAGGCATGGTGGCACAAAAAAAATACAAAAAAAATACAAAAAAGAAAAATACAAAAAATACAAAAAAAAACATTTAAAAAAAAACAACGAGTACAGGAACGTCTCGTAATTTTTACTCCCTCGTTAATTTCATCATCCATTTTTTTTTTTTTTTATAATAAGCACACACTCAAGGGGATATTACTACCCTTATTATGTAAAGACAAAGTGTGAGCACTAGGAAGAGGAGAGAGAGGTTAAAAGGAGGTGTCGGTGCACATTGGTTTTGAATTCCTGAATATTGCAATGGCTGGGAAAAACAGAGTGTGGTAAGGCATTCCACATTCGCGTAGTACGGCTAAAGAACGAATCTCTGTACTTAACAGTACGACCGAAGTTGGGCTCGAGGATATACTGATGAGCATTCCTAGAAGCGCGAGTATTACGGTTGAACTGTTTAAGGGGAGGAATGCAGCTGGCTATTTCTCTTGAGCATTAACCGTTAACATAAGGGTGAAAAAACGTGAGACAAGAAGCTTTACGACGATGTTCAAGCGACGTAAATGATCCTATGATGGTGTTTTCACCAATTAATTTAAATTCTCTACGTTCAATGCTGTCCAAGAGGCGTAAGTTGCAGGAGCACCAGCCCAGATATGGGAGTTATACTCAAGCTTTGGACGTATATAAGTCTTGTAAATAACAGCCAGATCAGAGGGGGAGAAAAACTTCTTGCATCGCCTTAGAAAACCCAAACATCTTGCGGCATTTTTGGCGACACCGCGTATGTGTTCGTTCCACAAAAGGTGGTTGGTGATACAGATACCGAGAAAATCGAGATGTTTAGTCTCCTCGATGCAAGTGCCATCCATGGATAATGGCAAGAGGCGTGTATCTCGCTTTAACGATAGCAGCATTGGGTTATAGAAGCATTTAATTCCACGCGGTTTTTCATTCCCCATTGTACAATGCTGTTTAGGTCGGAATTTAATGAACTTATCATATTTTGTCGTTGCAGTTCCACATCCGAAGAAGAGGGATGTGAGTCTAAAAAGCGGCTCGGGACAGATAACGTAGTCCCAACCGTTTATTCCGTGCTAACCTTCTTCTAAGGGAGCCACGGGCATAGCTTGTCACCGCGAGCCAAAGTACCGATTATCTTTCTGGTTTGCTGCCAGGGACACAAAGGGAATCTAGCCTTGTTTCATTCCGCCGTCCACTTCTTCTAAGTGTACTACGGACAAGGCTCGGGTCGACCGATTATTCTGTATATGAAATACCTTATTATAGGTTACAAATCGGAGTTTGAAAACTCTAAACCCAAATTTTTTGCTTTATTTTGGGAAAAAAGTTCAAAAATGCATCACACCATTTTTGGACATCATCACGATTAAATAAAACCCAAGCCATTTCTAAAATACTTTTTTTTGATCCACTAAGTTCTTAAAAAATATACATATTTAAAGGATGTTAAATTCATTTAAAAATTTTAACATACGTCATAATATAGTAATATACATATGTTAAGTTTGGATTTGTATAGGTGTTGATAACTTTTTATAAAGGCTATCTTCTACACCTACAAAAGCTTTTTATAGGAAAGCTATCAGCACCATTTTTTTCGAAAACATCTTTCTTACAAAAAATAAATAATTTTTTTAAATATTCTTATGAACTTTTACTTAAAATATTGTAAAAGTTGGAATATTTAATTTTTATATAGTAAATCTTTCTGGAAAAAGCTCAGTAGCAAGCAAATAACCCTTGCCTAACATACCTGCACATCTAAAATAAAAACATTTGCAATGTAGTCAAATACCGAGAGCCTCAATTTGTTTATTCTAATATACACACATCTAGAAATTTGCCTAAATTTTATTACAAAATTTTATTAGCTTTAAAAAAAAAATATATTACTTTCTGCATAATATATGCAATGTGCCTTGAAACCGTCTTCTTTACACAATTAAACCCTAACCCCTTTCAAAACAAATCCCATCATAAATATAAAGCCGGGCCGGTTTGATGTGGGTATAGTGGTGTTTTGCGTTTTGAAATTTCAAAATGCAAGGTATACTACTTTTATAGACACTAAGCCGATTGTCTTTTGTTAAAATTTATCGACACTTCTATCAACAGCAGTAGAAGCAGCAGAAGTATCGCAACGTGGTATCAAAAAACAAAAAAAAACTCCTCATCGTCGCCTCGTGCTTTCGAAAACATATCACTTTAGTGCCACTATGGCGGCGGAGCATATTTTTATTTTTATTTTATTTCATTTTTATTTTGTTTGTATTCCTCTTCTATAAGACAAAACCCTTCTAAATGGCCAAGGAACCTTTCAAAAAGACAAAAACAACAACAAAAACAGAAATAAAAATAACACACACTCTAGAGTTTGCCAAAAGATTGCTTCTCGTCTTTATGTCGAGGACACTCTATATCTATGTATAAAGGTAGCTTCATATATAGAAGCCTTGAGAAAGAAGAAAAAAAAAAACAGAAGAAAATCAATACGTTCACACAAAGGCTTCAGCAACAGTACAGCAGTAGCAGCAGAAGCAGAAGAACACTACCGAACCGACTACCATCAGAAGCAGCAGCAGTAGCAGCAGTAGTACCAGCAGCAGTGGTCCCAGGTGAAACGAATTTTGATTAGTTGATTCCCATGAGTCCCATATTTCCCCAAATGAAAGATATTTCTATGCACTGCCTTCTGTTTGGTTCTTATGGTTGGTTTTTCTGGTGCCATGCCGTGCGACTATAACATCCAAAACTGTTCTATATCCAACTTCTATAGAGATATACCTTCAATATAGAAACTTTCTCAATAATACTCCAAAAAATATATTCGGGCTTTCTCCTCCCTTATACGAGTATAGTGTTGTAGGAATCATATGGAGTCAGGACTTCAGGAGCATAGGACTCGGGAGATACAACCAAAATAAAAAGAGAACAAAACTGCGATGAGAAACTCTTTAGATCAATGCGCATGTAATCCTAGAGAAACGAAGAGATATCGAAGCCACGTGACTCTGATTCTGACTCTGAATGTGACTCTGACTCCACATCACACAACTGAGGATATACACTCCAAAAATTATGTTCGGGCTTAAGAGACGCAACACAACATCGCCTTCGACGATGACGGAAAAGACGACTGCAGGGAAGAAGACGAGGCCATACAAGCCATACAAAAACAAAGGAATACTATTCGTACAATATGTCACCCGTGGGACCACCATGTGCTCATTGACTCCCTCCCATTCCCTTCTGTTCTTCTGAACACCAAATTCACACAACCCCATTCTTGCCTTCCTCCTCATATATAGCCCTGTGCCACGCCGCGCTGCCGGCCGCACCGTGCCGTGCCAATCGACCCCCTTTTAGCTTTTGGAAATCTTTCGGGATGATTTCCTATCAATTCTAAAAGCTTATACCCACATGCACGGAGTACGACCGACAACCGACCGACGACGACGAGTATGCTGCGACCAGAGGCACCTTGCTTACCGTTTGCCGATTGCCACTTGCCGCTTGTCGTGCTGTAGGACTCTTATTCTCCGTATACATGTAGATTCGAGCAGAGGTGAGCCTGACTGGCTTTAGTTTCAGGTTCAGCTTCAGCTCGGCTCCGTCCGATTCACAACGCTCCGTCTTTGCTGCATCGTACCAGGCGTTCAGCTGTCTGAGGTAAGGGTTTTTGGCTGGCTGAAGTTGAAGCTGAAGCTAAAGCTAAACCTGATGATGGTTGGTATGGTCGTGCTCATGCTCATGCTCATGCTCGTGTGTTATTCTTCATGCAACGGAAGAGGTTGCCATCGTTTGACGTAGTGTCGTGTATATTGTGGATGTAGACTTCCAACTCATCAACATCATCTCTGCGCGACTATAATCCTTGTCCTCTGGCTAGGGAATTCCTTTTCGAAATTTGAATATACGTAGTTGTGGGTTCACGTGTTCGCATAGAGTAGAGGTACCTTCTCTCGTTGTTTCTGTTTCAGTTTCAGTTTGTAGGTATAAAGTCGATTGATCAGGTATACAGAGGAAGAGGCGGTAGGAATAGGAAGCTGGAGGTTGATACTCAAATTGGGTATCGGTCGGTTTGGTAATGTGTTCGGATGTTCGGAGTAGGTATGAGGATGTGGTTGCTTTAGGTTGGGATTGGGAGCTGGGAGTAGGGAGTTGGGAGTTAAAAAGAAAATTTTAGAAAGGGGATAGCGCGCGATGATTATTCAACACGTCCTTGCGGGACACAATGGATGTTCAGTTTTGTGTCTTATTTGGTTGGTTCTTCATCATCAAATGAATGCTGAAGCTGAAGCATATTATTTTGGTGAATGTGAATTCTACTCAATATTAGCTCTGCGCTTTATAACCACCTATAACCAGCTATATCCATAACCACATCCATCGCCACCGTGCGTTCTATACGTCGGTCGTCGTCGTCGTAGTCGTTGGTCTTCGTTGTGCTTACCTTTATCAGTTAGCTTTGGGATTTTCACTTTGCTCTACGAAACCACAAGCCATTTAAATTCGCATATTTGGGGACTATATAGATAGATTTGTAGATAGGTAGGAAGGTAGATTAGATACTCTTCTATCTGTAGCAGGAGCAGTCCAAATCAGATGGTGGTGGTGAGAAGAATTAATATTTTCGCCTTCGCAAAGGACGTCATAGCTCACATAACCTTAACCATCATATAATTTTATAGTTGATGGTTTTCTAGATAGAGTTTCGCGGCATTCTGATGCTCGAATGGAATGAAATTATAACATAGCGCACATATTCTTCCGCATCTTGTTATAGGTTTATTTAGAGGAACTATGGGTACACAGGTTTAGCGTTCGTTTGGGTATAGTTGCGCTATATTAAAATGCCTTTGGTTTTTGCGAAGCAGCAGCAGCAGCAACGCGAATTTTCAACGAATTTACGAAATCATTTGTGATGGCGATGCGGTGCGATGAAATATGGCGAGAGTTGAATCATCATCTTTTGTGGAAATTTAATTATGATAGGATTCTGGCATAATACGTTCTTTTGTTTTAATTCCAAATCAAAAGTGAATTATTGACCTACCTTTTGCAATACTTACTCGTATCTGTAAATTTATTTACTCTCAATTATGCATTAGAACTGTAGTACCCGTGACATGATGGTAAGTGCGTTGGACTGTCATGCCAGAGGTATTGGGTTCGATCCCTGCCTATGCCATCTCAAGTTTTTTTTCACGGGTACTGCCTCTTGCGAGGAATTGACAAATCCTCCAAGAGTTATTCTTGTCATGCAAAGTGTTTTCTCAAATAAGTCATTCGGATTCGGCTAAAAAATGTAGGTCCCCTCCATCCCTGACAATAGTACTCGCACACAGGAATGGGTGAGAGTTGTAAGTCACTAGGCCCTAGTTCTCAACGGACTCTTGCCCTCATTAACCGTTAAACCCATTTTTGCCGCCTCTGCCTCAATACTCACAAAAGCCCCATTGACATCACGCTGAGTTCTTCCGATTATGTCAATGTCATCAGCATATGCTAGTAATTGGACAGACTTTTAAAAGATAGTGCCTCTAGTGTTGACGTGAGAGCTCTGCACTATTCTTTCAAGAACGATGTTAAACAAATCGAATGACAGCGCATCACCTTGTCTAAAACCTTTTTTGACATCGAAAGGTTATGTTAAGTTGTTTCTAACCTTTATGGAGCAGCGCGAATTTTCCATGGTCATCCTGCACAAACGGATGAGTTTGGCAAGGATGCCAAAACTAGACATGGCTCTATACAGCTCGTCCTTGTAGATGCTGTCATATGCGGCCTTGAAATTGATGAAGAGATGGTGGGTGTCGATTTGAGGTTTTTTCCAGGATCTGCCGTAATGTGAATATTTGATCGACTGTGGACTTTCCTGGTCTAAAACCACACTGATAAGGACCTATCAGGTTGTTGACGATGGGTAGTAGACCGATTCCTCTATAGTTCGTGCAGTTTAGAGGGTCTCCGTTTTTCAGAATCGTGCAAACAATATTGAGGTTCCATTCATGGGGCATGCTTTTTTCCGACCATATCTTACAGATAAGTTGGTGCATGCCCCTAACCAAATTATCTCCAGCTGCTTTAAAGAGCTCGGCATTCAAGCCATCTGCTCCAGCGGCTTTATTAGACTTCAGCTTAGATATGGCAATCTTTACTTCGTCTAAGTCGGGAAGACGTGATTGTTGGCTTTCGTCGTCTATGTTGAATGGATCATCCTGCCAGACAGCGGAATTCGGTTCGTCGTCGCCGTTATACAGTCTGCAGAAGTGGTCCTTCCATATTCTCAGCATTGACTGCGGTTCTGCATTGATGTTTGCACTTTCGTCTTTTCGAAGTTTATGTACTTGTGAATTTCGTTTCATAAAAATTTCAAACTTCAGTCCTGCTTTTGAACCTCTCAACATTTTTGACCGCACGGTTCTCATGCTCTCTCTTTTTCCTTCTGAGAAATCGGTGTTCCACTCGCCTCTTCTGCTCATAGAGCTCATGAGCAGCTCTCATCCTTCTATGCAGCGCCGCTTTGCGTGGGTGTTGTTTGGCTGCATTTTCCTGCCGACATTACTCATCAAACCAGGGGTTCCTTAAAGGTGGCTGCTTGAAACCCAGAACGTCGGGTTACTTAGGTCATTATTATTAACAAATGACAAAAATTCTCCAAAAATCTCATTAAAAGTTAGCAAAGTTTTTTGTCAAAGATGTCCGTTTTCAAGTTGTAACTTTTGAACAGTTAATGCTACAAAAAAGTGTTTTAACTAGACTTTGTAGTTCATACAAATTATTACAAAACAGCATGAATAACTTTTGTGTACGACCAAGTGCTTAAAAGTTACAGCGGTTTCAAAGAATTTCAGATGTCGAAAATATCGATTTTTGTATTACTGCCTGTAATACAATCATGTATAGATTTAGTGTTTTTTTCTATCAGAAAACATTCATTTAATTTGTCTTACATTATTTTTTTTAAGTTGTATTTTATAAATAAATTACATTCGATGATTTCTACCAAGATCTTATCAAAGTTGTCAAAATGTAATAAGAACGAAACACAATCCAGAAACCATATAAACCCATTTACTAACACTGTACCCGCTTGGGTACAGAAAATTGAACAACATTATTGATTTACCGTTGTCCTTTTTCAAATTTGTTTGGATGAAATTAATGTTTTTTTGTTCGTTGACATGTTTTCAACAAGTTAGAGTGCAGTTTATTGGAAACAAACTAAAACGGTAGTCTTTTTTATTACTCCGCGCAAGATGGGATTGCGATATTCTCGGTTTTTCAGAGGTTGGCCCGTATTTTGAAATAGAAAAAATATTCGTTTTATCAATTTTCTTAGTATTTTTTTGGAAATAGTTTAAACATTTATAATAAAAGTGAAAAGTCAAGTGTGCGTTTATTTTTACGTTAGGTAAGTACGCGTAAAGTTATGTGTACTCGCTTGGGTACAATGGGAAAAAGTGACAAAGTGCAATCGAAGAAAATGATCGAAACGCTGTGTTTGACATTGCATTTATACCGCCAGATGCAGATTTCAATACAGACGAGAATAAAATAGACACATAAAAGATCACATACCCAATGATGTCCTGGTAACATTGAACTTCTATTAGGAATAAGTATTTTAATAGCAAGATTGAAGTTTCTTTATCAGTGATAAGAGCCTCAATATCTGGGCAATCTCATAGCCAAAAACGCGCGCTGGTCTAAAAGAGGTCCTGATATGTCGATGAGCCGTTCTAATAATTTGTTGATAAACAAGATGTATATGAAATGTGCTTTGGCCAACAAATCTTCAGTCGAAAAATTGGTGGTGTTGCCTTAAACGATCAGTGTGTCAATGTGTATAAAATCAAAATTTGAGCCAAAAAGTGGTGGTGGCCGCTTTTTACGTCTTCTTTGGTGAACGCTTGGAAACTATATAAAGCCGCAGATTATTCCGAAAATGACTTGCTATCGTTTCAAATATATATCGCTCGATATTATCTTAGAAGGTATAAAACTCTCCAACCTTCGACATCAAAACGCTCCATATCTACGAGTGTTGCTTTATCTGAAAGTCACCCTTTTCCAAAGAGAATTGAAAAGTCTCTTAGATGCAGAGTATGCCACATGCGAATCAGATGGGTTTTCGAGTTCTACGACATAGTTCTGTGTGTTGAAAAGGAATGCTTTATGAAATTAGCAACCATATGTTCCCATTGTACCTGCTTGGGTACAGCTTAAAAATCAAACTTCCTACTTTAAAAAAAAAAATATTTTTGTATTCCTTTGAAACCTTTAATAAAGTTATAATATCAAAATTTTGAAATTTTAATATTAAATGTCTTTGGTAATAAATGGGTTTTAAAATGTTGACTAAATCAAAAATTGTGTCACTTAAAATAAAAACAAGAGAAAGCCTTTTTTTAGGTGTATATGCCAAATTTGTTGACACTAATATTTTTTTGAATCAGTTCCAAAATATGAATAATGAACGTAGTTTTTTACAAATTAAAACGGTCTAAAACAACTGCCTATAGATTAAATTTTCTTTAAAAGGTACAGTTAAGGAGTTGTATTCGAAAATACGAAATTTGGAAAATTTCGACAATTTCTTATCGCAATATTTTGTAATTTGTGTTGTTTGTTTGGAAAAAAATATATATGCTCTTTTTGAAGGCAAAAGAGAATTACATAGTTAAGAAACAAGGTATAAAATGTTTTTCAACAGCATTGACATTTGAAAGTTAAGATTTAAAATATGGATTTTTTGACTTTTCCCATTTTATGGAAAACTTAGCCCAAGAAAAATAAAATGTATACAAAACGTTAGTTATGTCCTGATGTCATGAATGAAAATTTTGTTGTTATACGATTTGAGCAATATAATCGAACCGTCGGGTGTTAAAATTTTGTCGGGTTTTATAAAATTTCAAATAAAAAGAAGCATTTTGTCATATTGCCCAAAAAATAATGCCAAACACCCAGCATTATGGTGTATAAACAGTTAAATATGTGTGCAACCCCCTGCTTCGGCTCACCATGCTCCTTACAATAGTACATACCTCACTGTTTATGTCTCAAAGCCCAACCAAACCACCCAAACTATTTGCTAAAAAAAAAGGCTGGGATGCGACCCAACAACATTTTGCATATGATGAAATAGTTTGATTTCAAAATTTATTTTTGTTAACGAGATTTTTAGTTGAAATCCAATTTTTACCAATTTTAGTAGTTTTTCTTAAAAGTTTTTATTTCTTATATAAACAAATAAAAATTGGATGAAAGAAATTAATTTAAAGTCAATATCATCTATTGTTCACGAGATATCGGGAACCAAACATCAATTTTTATCAAATTTGCGTACTATATTGTGTAGATTTTATTTTTCATGAAAAAACGGACCGTTGAATTTTTATAAAAAAAATTACTGAATGTCGAAAGTAATATTTTCTGAGAGATAAAACAAGTTTGAAGCCAATATCTTAAATATTTGAAAAGATATTTGAGTCGAAAGTCAATTTTTTACCAACTTTTATTAATTTTTTTGTATCTTTTTTATTTTTCGTAAAAAACAACTGTACATTCCATTTTTCTCAAAATTTTACCAGATGTCAAAAACGTTATTTCTCGTTGTATAAAATTATTTTGGAAATAAAATCTTTTTTTCTTCTTAAAATATTCGAGGTGACAAATATTTTTTTCAGTTCTTTCGATTTATACAAAAAACCGTTAGTTGAAATTTTTTCCAAAAATATACTAGTTTGGTATCACGTTGCAATAAATAATATAAAATTTAACTCAATTCGCTAGCGTTATTGGTTCGTAAGGTATTTGGGGTTAACCAAAATGTTCACCTTTTTTTTAAATTGCTATGGTAAAAAAACCACCCACTCAATTTTCTTGAGAGTCCTTTCTGCATCTTTCTGCATTATTATCTGTATAACAAAATTTATTTGAAGTCGATATCTCGACTGGTTCTTGAGCTATGGACGACGAAAAACGTCACGAACGTATGTACGTACACAAGAACGCACAGGCATATTGCTTATTTACATAAAGCCCGTCGTACAATTCAATTCCAGACCGTATTCTCGCATTAATTTCATGGCGATATCTAGCTTACTGTTTGCTAAAATGTTAAGGCTGAATTTTATTTATGTCAGTTCATATTAAAAGTATTTTGTTTCTTAATATTGATCCATTAAACAAAATAAAATTAAAATACACTGTGGCGTATGTGGAACATTTTTTTTAGAAAAGGAAAGTGTACTTTAAAAATTTAAAAAGGGATTAAACTTGTATTTCTACTTAAATTAGTAAAATACGTACACGAGTTAAAAAAACTCATAGTTACTTGAAAAAAAACTCATAATTTTTTTAAAAAATAAATAACTAACTTTCTATCAACATTTTTAAAATACTTTTGACTATCTTAAGCTATCATGTAAAAGGTTTCTATCATTTGAATTGCAATATTTTAAAACAAAAAAAGTACCACAGAACCCTTTTTGAATCATTTTCAAAAAGAAACGTAGAAAACTATTCCGTAATTACTGGACTTGTAAAAGAGTTTACAGTCATGAAAATGATATCATATAGTTACTTGTCCTTAGTCCTTAAAAAAGTTATAACCGAAATATTTGTTTTAGTTTTTAAATTCCGTCTAAGTGTCATAATTTGTTAAAATACACACATTTTTACTGAACATTTTATTAGATATTCTTTTACTTCTCACTAAAACAGGTTTTTCAAACACAGGTGCTCAAAAAATGTGTCCTCATTCTTTCATTGTCTCAGTTCAAAACTAAAATCAATACCTACATACGTAAATACATACATATACATATACATAAATACAAAAATATTTCATAGGAAAATATCAGCTGGCAACCCTATTTTATTGGGAATTCCCTAGAGACGTCATGCGACTCAATAAACCCAAAATGAATAAACACTTTGAGTGAAAGACATTACTGCCAAAAATAATCCCGGCTCTCATGAAATTTCTTGAAATATACATATACATATACACATACACACATATCTCCTTTAATACTTTCCACGAAACAGTATTTTGATTCCCAAAAAACGAGCACTCTTTTCAAAAACAAAAAATCTGCTTAAAAAACCACAAACACATTTTGTTCTCTCTCTTAGTAGATTTTTCGTCAAAAGAAGACACTCAAAATAAAATTAAAAACAAAAATCTCGAGTGCCAACCAAAATGAAAGAAAAACCGAAAACGAAAATAAAAATAAAAATAAAAAACAATTCTGTTATCATTTTGAATCCAAAACAAAAACCATCATTGACGTTGTCGTTGTCGTCGTCGTCATCGTCGTCGTTACGAACACAAGCGAACCAACGCAGCAGCAGCAGAAGGAATAACAACAACAACATCAACTCAACCCTCTGCTCCATTCCAGCCATCGAAGCCATAACATCCTCTGCATCAGTTTATCCCAAAAGTCCTCAAGTGGGGCCATGGAAATGGAAAAACTCGTTATTCTCGGGTTCTGCTCCCGAGGGAATTCCCTGCTGTACTCTTAATTCGATTCGTCTCCTTGGTTACCGCGTCTCCTGAGAATAGCAGTCTCATTTCTTTATAGATATTCTCCCGTATAGATTTTATATGCCACCATCATATACACACTTTATACCAAAAAACCTGACTCCAAGGTTGTGCGCCCCAATCTCACTACGATGACAACGACGAACGTCTCCCTGCCGCCAGTTGCCCGACCGCGCGCCACCTCCTGTCCTTCCATGTG
This sequence comes from Eupeodes luniger, assembly GCA_951509635.1. NCBI lineage: Eukaryota > Metazoa > Arthropoda > Insecta > Diptera > Syrphidae > Eupeodes > Eupeodes luniger. The sequence continues at coordinate 57,225,019 of OX608073.1, forward strand.
ACATTATAACTGCGAGTGAATGATTCGCATCCTTCTACAACTTTTTTGGCAGAATGAAGAACCGGAAAAGGTGGCGATGGGCGAGGGTAGGGTAGACGACGCTCTGGTGGAAGGGAGAATGCAGAGATACTAGTATACACAGACTTTTGGGAGCTTCTACGCCACCTCACTCTCGCACTCGCACTCGCCATTCTTTCTCGACCGACCCTTAACAAAAACCAGCAACCCGGCTAGCATGCACATGGAAAACACTGATGTCTATAAAAGCAACCGAAATGTTACTCTCTTGTGGTTTCTGAGAAATTCCCTGAATGTCGTCGTTGTCATCGTCGTCGCTCGTCGTCGCCGCTGCCGCAGCCGCATACAGGACGAAAATGAAAACGAAATCATCATCATCGAGCACAAAGGACGAAATGTTTTGTTTTACCATACCACACTCCACCACATCACACCACACCACACCATATTCCTCACTTTCAGAATTCAGGATTCGGAAGCGGTGCATGATTAAGAGTTAAGACACCAAATAGCTGGTATAATGGTCGTATTCGTTTTCGTGTTCGTATTTCCGCCTATAATAATTTCTATGGACTCTTTCTCTCAGTCAGTCAAAAAGATAAAACACATAAAATTATTTTAAGATAAGAGAAATTAAAAGCACAAAGAATGGCTCCGAAAATGGCTGAAGGACTAAAGAACTGAAGGACCGAAGGACGTTGTCGGACGAAAATGAGAGGTCAACCTAATTAAAGATATGAGTAGGCAGGCAGATGTATGAAATCCTTTGGCGTATGCAAAAGCAGATGATGTGGTAGTCATGTGCTTTATATACGGATCTGGAGACATAGGTTCACAGTAGCCCGAAACAAGGTTTTTCTGTTCTGTTGTTGTGGGTGTTGTTTTTAAATATAATTTTGAGGAATACAATCGAAGTAACGCAAAGAAGAAAATTTCGGTGTTGAAAAGTGCAGAGATTTTCCTTAAGATGTTATTCGCTGAGATGTAAATAGAAGGCAGATAAAAATTAAGGGCTGGGCTAAGTCTCACATATTGGCTCCTGTATCCAAAGAGTATGTTTAAAAATATTTTAACTAGCGGCCATTTTACTCTGTTAAGAAATTTATTTTAAGTTTGGTTTCTCATTTCAACATGAATACACTATTTGTTCAGAAAATTTTCAAATCGGTTATTGAGAAAATGTATGCGACCCACATTTTGTTTAAATATTTTTTTACTTTCCAACGAAGAAATCTGGTAAAATCGAATTGATAGTTTTTTTTTACAAAAAAACAAAACCTAAAATAAAAAAATTTATAAATGTTGGTAAAAATTGATTTTAGACTCAAATAACTTTTGAAATTTTTTAAAGATATTGTCTTCAAACTAATTTCAACTTACAAAAAATTGATAAAAATTGCTGTTCGATTCTCGATACCTCGTGAATAAATATACCTTCATTTTAAGTTTCGTAGGAATTTCATTGAATTCAAAACTTATCGTATTGCGTTAATGGATATAAACAGCCTTATATTTTTAATTATTTCTTTTTTATATATAAAAATAAAATTTGTATTTTACTGCTTTGAACTTTATTGCTAAAAGTACTACTTTTAACTGATAAATGGACCAAGAACACATTATGAATCAGAAATCGAGCCTTATTCCAATCGCGCAGCACAAATTCATAAACTTTTGACCAATGGACGATCTGGGGGGGGGGTTCATGTGAACCATAAAGCTTAAACAGTTTAGTTGAATGAGTAAATATTCCATCCCAAGATTTCTTAGTAATTTAACGATATTCACCAAAAAATGGTTTGATGTCTAAAACAGCTAAAATATTTGTTTTCACACAATTTAGAATTTGGAAAATCTTTAGAAATGCTTTACATTATTATCATAAGATCTTTTCAGAGAAAAAGAGCAAATATTCAGCTTCTTAAGATAAAACCTTGAATAAGAGATCACCAATTTGATATTAAGTTGCCTTAAAATTCCTGAAACTCGTCTTCAATTCCATCATATTACTTGCGACCTATAGGAACTAAATGGCAAGTTTTGCATCCGTAAAAGAAATGGAACTCGATATTTTAATCAAACATGGCATTACGATAGCGGAGAAGTCGAAAAAGTAAGGTATTTTTGTATATTTATAAAACTTAAAATAAGAGTTAGTAGTCCCCATAAAAATTTTGTTGTCAAAAGTCGAAATATCGAATTTTCTCAAAAACAAACCGATAGATTTTTTTTGTAATATTCGCTAAAATTTGTTTTCTATTAATAAGACTTCTTTTAATATAAAAACAATATTTTTGTATTGCTCCAGAAGTGTATCCCCCATAGAACCGTTATTTTGTTTTTAAGTTTTCTAATGAACCGATTTTAATATTTTTTTCTACACAAGCTCTTATACAATCGCAATAATATTTGATGATCAAAAATGTCATTTAAATAGACCTTAGTCAATTTTTATTTTTTTCGAAATTCGATATCTGGTAAATTTGTCATCATATTTTTACAAAATCGAAATGTCAAACGTGTGTTAATGCTCTAAATAACTGCATACCAAAAATATTTGTAAACTAAAATTGAAAAATTTTATATATAAAAATTAATTTAAAAAAAACGCTCTAACGATTTTCAAATAAAAAAATTGAAAAATCTAGGTTTTTTTGAGATATCAAATGGCGTTTAAATTTTTGAAAACATACTATTTTTGCAGGTACATTTTAGAGTCTTAAAATTCATGAAATATTTTTAAACAGACTTCGCATACAATGAGCAAGTTCGTACGAACTAGCCGTGCATTTCATTTGTTTTTACTCACATACATTGTGTAAGGCTTTCTTAAAGTGTTTTTTTTTTCTTAAAAAAATAATTCTCTATTAAAAAAAAAAGATCTGAAAAAATTTAAAGAAATCTACTTTTGAAGTGCATTTGCTTTGGATGATCCAGAACTGAGATTTAAACACGAATTGCAGGAATATACATAAATGTCCCAAAAAGGACAAAGTGACACTCTCGTATATCATCATATACATCTATAGAAATGCCAACAAGAAAAGAATATGTTATTTTTGGGAAAAAGGTACTTTTCAACTTAATTTCTAATATTTCTGCATGAAATGCACCCAAACCCCCTCTAGACTATTGTTTTTTGACTCTTAAATAGAACGTATTTAGAAAACTGTTGAAATCTTGGAATGCTTTTATATGTATGTAGAGGGTCTTCCAAAATAGTTAGTACCATGCCTTAATGGACAACAGTGTTCTCAATAAATCTAGTAACTAAAATTTTGAATTTAGCCCTTGAAATAGTAAATATAAAGTTAAGATGTATTAACATTAAGGTTAAAAGTCTGGGTCGCATCCCAGCCTCTTTTTAACTTCCCATAGGAAGTTATTGTAATGGGTCCGATTTGTCAAATTGAAAATGTTGACATTTCTCGGCGTTTCAAGGTCCCTAGAGTCGAAATAAAAGATGTTTAGAAAGATGTCTGTACGTTCGTACGTTCGCGACGTTTTTTTCGTTGTCCATAGCTCAAGAACCAGAAGACATATCGACTTCAAATAAATTTTGTTATACAGATAATAGGCAGAAAGATGCAGAAAGGGCTCTCAAGAAAATTGCGTGGGTGGTTTTTTTACCATAGCAGTTTAAAAAAAAGGTGAAAATTTTGGTTAACCCTAAATATCTTACGAACCAAAAACGCTACAGACTTGAATTAAATTTTATATAATATATTGTAACGTGATACCAAACAAGTATATTTTTTGAAAAATAAATCCAATTAACGGTTTTTTTATAAATCAAAAAAACTGAAAAAAAAAATTTGTCACCTCGAAAATTTTACGAATACAAAATGATTTTATCGCCAAAACAATTTTGTGCAAAGAAAAATAACGTTTTCAACATCTGGTAAAATTTTGAGAAAAATCGAATTGACAGTTTTTTTTTATAATAAATAAAAACCTAAAAAAACTTTACTCAAAGTTGGTAAAAATTGAATTTCGACTCAAATATCTTTTCAAAAACTTGAGATTATGGCTTCCAACTTATTTTAACTTATAAGAAATACTGTTTTCAACATTCTGAAAAATATTGAGAAAAACCGAATTGACAGTTTTTTTACAAAAAATAAAAACCTAAACAAAAAAATTAATAAAAGTTGGTAAAAATTTATTTTCGACTCAAATATCTTTTCAAAACTTTGAGATATTGGCTTTAAGCTAATTGTAGCTTTTAAAAAATATTGTTGTCAACATTTTGTAAGATTTTGAGAAAAATCAAATTGTTAGTTTTTTTACAAAAAATAAAAACCTAAAAAAAAAAACAATACTAAAACTTGGTAAAAATTTACTTTCGGCTCAAGTATCTTTTCCAAAAATTTAAAATATTGGCTTCAAACTAATTTTATCTCACAGAAAGTATTGTTTTCGACATTCAGTAAATTTTTTATAAAAATCCAACAGTCCGTTTTTTTCATAAACGAATAAAATCTACAAAAAATAGTACGAAAATTTGGTAAAAATTGATGTTTGGTTCTCGATATCTTGTGAACAATACAAGATATTGACTTGAAATTAATTTAATTCATCCGATTTGTATTTGTTAATACTCGTATAAGAAATAAAAACTTTTAAGAAATGCTACTAAAATTGGTAAACATTTGTTTTCGACTAAAAATCTATTTAATAAAACAAGATTTTTAAACTAAACTATGTATTTCTTTATATGAAAAATATTGTTGGTAATTTTAAAATTTTTAAGAATAATTCAACTGAAAAGTTTTTTAACACAACACGAAAACCTACAAACTTTTAAGCAAGACAAATCGACAGACGGGATGGGAAGTTATCAGTGTGGGTCGCATCCCAGCCTCTTTTTTTTATTATAATTAATTTAAATTTCTTCAAGAGTTTTATTTCTTTGACACATGATTAGATTTGTTAAAATGGTTGGCACGTGCCAATGCTGCAATTACTTCTACAATTTCACCTCGAAAATTTTAATTTAATTTTGTTTATGTTTTTGATCAATCCCTTCTAGAGGCTTTGGGTGTAAATTCATTAAATTTCTTTGTCTTGATATTATTTTCTTTTTTAATATTATATTTTATTTTCCGAAATCAAATTTTAAAAAAATTTGTCTTGATTTTCAGGTGTTTAGATTTTTAGTTTTTTCGGGATTTTCGATTTTTGAAATTTTCAGCTTTCTAAACTTTTACATATGTTCGATATTCTGACTCCAACTCACGTAACAAATCAAGGACGTTATTAGAATGTAACTTGTTAAAAAAGAATAGTTTTAAGTTTTCGAAAGCGAATTTAAAATCACATTTCCATTTTTTTTCCTACAGTTTTTTACTTGAGGATTGGTGAACCAACAATCAAAGCAAGAAAGACCAAGAGAAGAAGAAACACATATAAATATTTATGCCTAGGGTTGAACACAATATTATTTCTTAACAAAAATTGATAACGAGTTAAAATCTTTTTTAAATTTCAGTTATTTTTCGAAAATTCTTATTCTTATTCTTATGGCTTAGAAGTCTTCATTTGACTCTATATAAAGTTTTGAAAAATCTTTAATATTATACTTTTATGGTTTTGAAAAATACGTACCGATAAATTTTAAAAGAAATATCGAAAATAGCGATCAGAAATAGATTTGAAGCTTCATCACGAATTGTATTGAAAATAAAGTGCCCGACTGGGTCGCGCGAACTTGATCCTATATCCAAAGTCTATGACGTTTTTAAAAAGTAAGTTAAAATTTGAACATCTTAATATATATAATTCTTCTGTGAGTGTGTATGTCACTGAACTTCTCTTAAACGACTGGACCGATTTTGATGAAATTTTTTGTGTGTGTTCAAGGGGATCTGAAAATGGTTTAGATTCACAATTTTGTCCGCTAGGTACACCTGTAATGCTTTTAAGAAATTTAAGCCCTCCCAATATGTGTAATGGTACAAGACTATTGATCAAAGAATTAAGAGATAATGTGATTGTAGCAACTATCATTACAGGTCCCGTGGCTGGTCAGCTCGCACATGTTCTGCAGATTCCAATGATACTAACTGATTTGCCCATATCTTTTAAAAGGTTACAGATCACTTTAAAAATATCCTTTGCCCTAAAAATAAATAAATCCCAGGGACAAACTTTTTCCATAGTTGGTATCGACTTCAGGAAAGAGTGCTTTTCCTACGGGAAATTGTATGTGGCACTTTCTCGAGTAGGATCTCCTGAAAATTAATACATTTTGTTGCCACCTAGAAATACCACAGCCAACTTAGGGTACAGGGAGGCTTTAAGATAAGCATACAATTTTTTCTAATTTAGTGATTCGTGGTCGTTTTAATTAGCATGCTTATAACTTAAATATCTGTACCTAATTTTGTCTATCCGTGCGAAGCCGGGACGGGCCGCTAGTATACTTATAAAATAAGTTTGTTTTCAAAAAATTAAATGTCTTTTATTGTTTATTAAGAAAAACATTGATTTTTTAAATTATTTTTTGAAAATCGTTATAGGTATATATTCAATTTTTCAATCTTAAATTACAAATATGCAGTTATGTAGAGCTTATTTATACACGCTTTAGATTTGATTTTCGTAAAAAAAATGATGACCCATTTTCGAGATATAGAATTTTGAAAAAAAAAAATTAATATTTTTTTAAAAATCAAAAAAAACCATGGCAATGACAATTTCTAATCATCTAATACTAATAAGACAGTTTAATAGCTTTTGAAGAAAAACAATTGAGATCTGTACATCAGTTCTTGAGAAAACTTAAAAACAAAACAACGGTTCTATGGGGAGGTACCCTTCTGGAAAAATACAACAACATTTGTTTTTATTGAAAGAAGTTAAGTTAAGAAAATGATTTTAAGAAAAAATTTAATCCGTCCGTTTTAGGGAAAATTCGACTTTTCGATTTTTGACCAAATAATTTGTATGGGGATGGGGACTATTGTTATGTTTAGTCTTAAAATGAAAACGAAACTAAGTTGGTTTGGGCTGTAGGGGCGGGTATAGACAGACAGACAGACGAACGGAATAGGGGGACCCACTTTTTTCGACTTCTTTACCATCGTAATGTCATGTTTGATTAAAATCTCAAATTCGAAATTTTTACGAATGCAATACTTGCTATATAATTAGTTTCTTTATTTCGCAAATAAAAAAACTACGTCATGAATTAACATACACATAGTTCAAAAAGTCTTTGTCAGCAGCTTTTTTTTTTGTTGATTCTGAGATAAAATATTTATTATTAATTATTATTAAACAAGTATTTTGAAAATCACAATCACAATTTTATAACATTTGGAAAAAAGGTAAAGGTGGGAACTACGTTTTTTTTCAATGTTACCACTTTGGTTTTTACATTAACTCTTAGTACTTTTTTTTGAAAAACACTAAAATAAAGCTGCTGTACGGAGACTTTTTGGACTAAGTGTAACTTCAAAACATGTAGGGTCTTTAAGAATTGATGTCATAGATTTATTTTGAAGTCGAAACGAAAATGTTAAAATTGTTTGTGAGTCAGAAAAAAGATATTGAATTATAAACGATTTGCTATTTATCTTCTTATTTATTAACTTCCCATAGGAAGTTATTGTAATGGGTCCGATTTGTCAAATTGAAAATTTTGACATTTCTCGACGTTTCAAGGTCCCTAGAGTCGAAATAAAAGATTTTTAGAAAGATGTCTGTGCGTGCGTGTGTACGTACGTCCGTACGTCCGTACGTCTGTACGTCCGTACGTTCGCGACGTTTTTTTCGTCGTCCATAGCTCAAGAACCAGGAGAGATATCGCCTTCAAATAAATTTTGTTATACAGATAATAAGGCAAAAAGATGCAGAAAGGGGTGGGTGGTTTTTTTACCATAGCAGTTTAAAAAAAAGGTGAAAATTTTGGTTAACCCTAAATATCTCATGAACCAATGACGCTAGAGACTTGAATTAAATTTCATATTATATATTGCAACGCGATACAAAACAAGTATATTTTTGGAAAAAATCCAACTAACGGTTTTTTTTATAAATCAAAAAAACTGAAAAAAAAAATTTGTCACTTCGAAAATTTTACGACTAAAATATGATTTCATCTCAAAAACAATTTTGTGCAACGAAGAATGATGTTTTTGACATCTGATAAAATTTTGAGAAAAATCGAATTGACAGTTTTTTTTACAAAAAATAAAAACCTAAAAAAAACTTAATAAAAGTTGGTAAAAATTGAATTTTGACTCAAATATCTTTTCAAAACTTTGAGATATTGGCTTTAAACTACTTTTATCTTTCAAAAAATATTGTTTTCAACATTCATTAAAATTTTGAAAAAAATCGAATTGACAGTTTTTTTACAAAAAATTAAAAACCGAAAAAGAAATTTAACAAAAGTTGGTAAAAATTGATTTTCGACTCAAACATCTTTTCAAGAATTTGAGATTAAGGCTTCCAACTAATTTTAACTTATAAGAAATATTGTTTTCAGCATTAAGAAAAATTTTGAAAAAAATCGAATTGACAGTTTTTTTACAAAAAATAAAAACCTAAACAAAAAAATTAATAAAAGTTGGTAAAAATTGATTTTCGGCTCAAATATCTTTGCAAAACTTTGAGATATTGGCTTCAAACTAATTTTATCTTATAAATAATATTGTTTTCAACATTCGGTAAAATTTTGATAAATGTTGGATTGACAGTTTTTAAAAAAAAAAATTAAAACCTAAAAAAAAAACAATACTAAAACTTGGTAAAAATTTATTTTCGACTCAAATAGCTTTTCAAAAATTAAAAATATTGGCTTCAAACTTATTTTATTTCACAGAAAATATTTTTTTTAATATTCAGTAATTTTTTATAAAAATACAACAATCCGTTTTTTCATAAAAAAATAAAACTTCCAAAAAATAGAACGCAAATTTGGTAAGAATTGATACATTTAGACAAACTTTTAAGCAAGACAAATCGATAGATGGGATGGGAAGTTATCAGTGTGGGTCGCATCCCAGCCTCTTTTTTTCCTTTTTCTTTTTATACGAGTTTGAGTACTGCAATCGAGACAACAGCATTAAATACTGCAATTTCGACAGAATGTGAATCTTTACTCAGAATTGTTCTACAACGTTCCGTTTTTAAGAAATACTAATTTAACAGCTTAACACTTAGTTCATAACGGCTAGTAATACGATTGACCAAGAAAACATTTAAAAAAAAAGAAACATTTTTGCTTATCAGTATTTTTCTTCAAAAACTTTAAATTTGTGTAGAAAATTTGACTATAAAACCATTTTTTGTACATGAAATTTCTTACCGATTTCGAAACATTGAATACCTTTTGTTTTGTTCAAAACCTTCGAAAATTCAATCAATATTCAATTCAATACTTGGTGCCAGTTCTCAATCTCGTTACAAGAAAACTGCACACATAAAACTTCCTCTTTTTATATGATTCATTCATAAACCATTTTCAATGCTATTTAAGATCCTTAAGTTCGTCTTCATCAAAAACCAAAAACTCCAAATTCGTCTATGGCCATTTGAAGAAAAAAAAAATATTTTTCTCTTCAAGCCTCCATCAAAACACCTTTCTTTCAAAAAATCATAGCACATCAACAAAACAACGCAAATATAACGTAGGTAAGATATACCTATAGGTACCCCATAAAATTCTGTATAGAGTTCCTAAATGTAACTCTATAACATCAGCAGCATATTTGATATAACCTATTGCCTCGACTTCTTATTATTAATGCCCATGCCCGCACCTAATCCGGTGCTGAAAAGGGCAAAACTTTTTATGATGAATATACGTCAAACCGGGAAAAAAGTATACGAGTATATTTGATGTGAACTTGACACACAGCACCAGCAAAAGAAAAACATCGAAACAGGAAAGAGAAAAGAGGACGAGACTTTAGGAGACTTAAAGCACAAAAGTGCGCTCAAGGATGCGGGACATACAAACATAGGTAGGTATGGTATAGGGAAAGTATTCCAAACGTAATATTATGTTCTTTCATTTTCGTCCCCCAACTCCCCATATAACGCTCCCAAGGCGACTAGCTAAAATGTATATATTTATACACCGCCACATGTACCTATACTATACTCCTCGTAGGTTATAGGAATACGTTAGAAGCATCAGAAGGTATACAGAGAGGCAGGATCTAGAACTCTCTTGCTCTTCGTCTCCACATACTCGTATATGAGTAGAGGGAAAAGACAATTTCGGGATCCCCAAACTTATCACGGCCTCATTTCCCATCAGAACATTATACAGTACGCTAGAGAGACTCATATATTATGGGAGAACAAGTGTACCAGTCCTCCTCGTTCTCGTTTTCGTCCTTATGCTCATCAGAGTCCTCTATATTTCGTATACGACGAGTACAGCAGAGTACACCCTTCCTTCGAAGTTGCTTTATGTTTTTGTATGAATCTCCTACACAATCTATATGAACGCTGAACACCCAAACAAACCAACAACAGCAACAACAACAAAACTCCTACATGACTCAAAGGGAGCATCATCTGATTCTGTCCCGTTCTTCGCTGCTGCTGCTACCGCGCGTCACCGAACCGCTGCCACTCGAATACCATGGTGACGCTAAAGGTAGGTATATTATTCCCACAATCTCTATACAGCTTCCAGGAGAAGCTATACGGCTTCGGCTTTAACTACGGCAGCTTTTGCTTTTGCTTTTGCTTTTGCTCTTACTGCTGCTGTTGTTGTTGATGATGATGTTCGGATCGTGGATTTCCCTTGGGACCTCTGTACATGAAAACGGCACCGAGAACTGTACACCCATGTGCCATAATCATCGCACTCTGGAATATTTCGTGTAACGTATGAGTATGGGACTACATGGACACATCAAACTTTATTTGGGGCATAGGGGCGGGCGGTCTATGGCGCCCCATAGTAAATGCCGTTACATACGTAGCTGTTGCTGGGTGTTTATGCGGAATGTGGATTTCGGAGTAGAGCGGCGGTGGAGTATGGAATGAATGTAGCCATGATGTTGGAACTTATTGGCTGCCCCGAGTGTTTGTGTCTGCGATGTGGATGTCTCTTCCAAAAAGGATATAACCCCTATACCGCTGCTGATGCCGATGCCCGTTCCTTCTTATACTCCACTCGCACTATACCTACCTATACTCGACTTGTGTGATGGAGACATTCAGGGTATTACGTGTTGAAGCATACGCATGTATTTGGGAACTGTGAACTGGGAGCTGGTACTGCGGAGCTCCCTCTCGGATTTCCATAATAATGCTGCTGTCGGTGTTGCTTCTTTGGTCGTTTTATCTCACTCTATCAATGCAAAAATATGAGCCTCAAAATTATTATCCTATACCTTCTATACGAGTACCATCGTCGTCGTCGTCATCGTCCTTCGTTCGTTCGTTTGTTGGTTGGTTCGTTCTTGTTGATCTTTAGGGATTTGAGGCTTTGCCGTTTAAGAACTTCAAGGATATGAAGGTTTTTGGTATCGTATAGTTAGTTGGTTGTTATGGTCACACAAATTCCGGAGGGCTTGACTACACCATAAATGCTAATATCTAATGAACTCACCACAATTATTGTCTTCTTCATCGGCAACCCCATCACCGTTACGATTACCACCAACATCACCATCGCCGCCGCCGCCATCATCACTATCAATGTCAGATAGAATTTCCTCTTTTGGATCAATTGCAAGGAGTTGTCCTTCGTTGTCGTCATTGGCAGCTTCATCTTGGTTATCATCTCCAGCTGCAAAAAGATAAACATTTTATGGATATTGTAGACAATTTCTTAAAAACACAAAAATAGGAATTAATATTGAAAATTCATCAAATCATAGTCCACCAACTAAAATGAAACATGACATAATGTTGCATGACACATACGTTAATAGATGTGGAGCTTCCTGTGGGACTTGTCTCTTGTTCTCTTTTTGGGGGTGGACTTTTAGTTTGGTTTGGAGAAGCAGATGTGTTTTCTTTTGCTTTCTCGACTCCCTTACTTATATACCTAGCTTTTTTCGTTAGAAATGTTTCTGTCCGTGATGTTTTTTATGGGGTTTCATTCTCCAGCCCTTGGGGAATAAGCCAAAAGTGACATACGAAATGATAGAATGAATACCTTCCTCCACTTAAAATGATAATCAAGCTCTCGGATACTTTATGATAAAGCTAGACTAATTTTAAGAGGATTTATGTGAAAGTTTGAGTAATAACTAATTCAGGGACGGTAAATTGATATGTAGTTGATTATGTGGGTGGTGCGTTGATATATCAGCTAACGTTTTTGGAAAGGTTATACGTCGAACGTGCTGGTCTTTTAGTTCCTATAGGTGCTATGGAAAGTTTTGTCTTTATACTTAATTTTTAAAGTAGGTAGTAGGCAGGTATAGGTAAGGTAGCATACACATCAAGCTTCTTGAAGCCAAGCTCTCTGAATGTTAATTGGGATCAGAGTTGTAAAAGAATGCAATCCTTTTTGAATACAATCATTAATGACTTCAATAATAGAATTGCATTCATTGACTTCACTTTGAGTCTTCAAACTTCAAATTATGCAATCTCCATTCACTTGTATAGCAAAAAGAATGCAATCATTTTTTCCTTCCAATCATTTTACAACAATTAATCGAACTTATTAATTCATCCATTCATTTTACTGCAATCAATTGAATGCAATTTTTTGAGAATTCATACATTTTGCATTTTGGTCACTCTTTGCATTGTTTTGAATTCTTTGGTGAAATTTTGTCAAAAAACTTGAGTTTTTAGAGGGAAATGGCAAAGCAAAGATCGCAAAGCTTACGAAAGAATACGAAGAATGCAAAGGAACGCAAAGGAATGCAAAGGAATGCAAAGGAAGGCAAAGGAATTCAAAGGAATGCAAATTAATACAAAAGAATTCAGAGAATGCAAAAGAATGCAAGAATTCTTAAAAGATTGCATTGAATTGATTGCTGTAAAATAAATGGATGAATTCTAATTCTAATTGAATTCAATAAACGATTTTTAAAGATTGAATTAACAAAAGACTGCATTCTTTTGTGAGCCTAATTGGGATGCCCTTTTGTCTTGCATGAACCCGCCATTTGCTACCATCTCCTTGGGTAAGATTTAAAGACTTTATTGGCTTGAGTACACTAAAATAGATTGATTTTATTAGAACTTGAGTTAGAATAGCAAAAACTAAAATTCTTGACACGTGTTATTGAAATAAAATCTACAGAATGAGCCAACAAATTCTTCCTTATTTGAAAAATCGTAACTAATGTTTTTGATTATTTTAACCCAAGGAGTTTTTCGGTGTTATTAATTTAAAGTGCGAAATTCACCCTCTGCAAACATAATTACGGCAGTGATTGCACGATTTCTTCAACTAGGAGCTTTAGTTGATCTTCCTCGAGCTGCAATATCTCGCACTGAGCAATAATCAACTCTATAAGTCCCGCAGCTTATTGCGAAGAGTTCTAAGAACAGAATTGCTGGTGTTATTCAAAATCCAATTTGGGTAAGAATTAAATCAGGAGTTTCTCAAGAACGTGTTGTTTATGTTGTTCATTCAGGGAAATTAAAAAGGTAGCAAAACGATGTTATTCATCATCTCATAATGAGTGATAAAGTTCTATTAACTGGATTGATTATTAAACTAAATTGCGCTATATGGGATACTGAGAACCCAATGTTGATCTATACCCGGCCCGGTTATTGGAATCGATAAAGTGTACTGTCTGGTGTGGTGTAGTTTCAGAAAAAAATGTTGCCCATTCTTCTTTGAAGATGATACAGCCAATACTGTAACCAAAAATAGTGAAAGTTATTGGGCTGTAGTCGAACATTTTTTGAGAGCACTGAATACTGACAATCTTAATATTTGGTTCAGCAGGTATGGAGCTTCTGGAGCGCAAACTTCTCATACCACAATAGCTCTATACTAAGGGACATTTTAGGCGACCGAATATTGGCCTCCACGTTCTCTGAATTTGAATGCATCAAACTTTTTCTGGGGGGTTATTTGACGACTATCCCAATGCTGAAATACAGGCCAAGAGCATGAAGCTTGTGCTCATTAAGTGCAAAAAAACTCTCCACAAATTAAAATAACAAAAATAAATTTATAAAAGTTATTGTAACTTTAAGTTAGAAAGTGACTTTTGGCCAGCCCTGTACAATTTCTACATTTGAATTAGGTTTAAAACGGGATCGACATTTTTTTCGAACCGTATAGAAGTGGATATTATTCAATTTGAACGCACTCGGAACAAATTGACAGTTGGCTCCATTTTACGAGCTATTCACATGAGAGCGACCAACGAATGAATGGCTATTCGTCATTATGACATTTCTTGACACATGGCTTGTTTTTAATCGTCATTACATTCGATGCACATGCACAACAAAAGATAGAATGATGTTTTCAGGTTAAGACGCATGCGAACATTTTATTCGTTGAAGTGTGGATCGTACGTGGAACGCGCACACTGTGGATGTTAGCACATTTTGACTTTTCTTTATTTCTATTCGCAGACAGTGACGAATTGTCAACTTTGTTTCCATATTTTCCGAACAATATATTCGTTGCAGTGTGGATGGTATGTGGAACGCGAATAGAGTTTGACAGTTCGTAGCAACCACACAGCAATTCGTTAAGTACTATTCACATGAGCACGACCAACGACCAATGAATGAACGAATATTCGTCGATTTTGACATTTCTTTCACATGAGAGTTTTTAATTCGTCGCGAATGAAGTTTGACAGCCGAACACCATTCACCACCGAAACCAAAACAAGAATGATTTTTTTAGGTTAAGTACGCGCGATTATTTTATTCGTTGCGAGTGTGGATGATGTGGAACGCGAATAAAGTTTGACAGTTCGTATTAACTAGAATTTTTTTCGCGACGAATAAATTTGTTTTCTTAAATTTATTAATATACGACATTAAAAAGTAAAAGTATGCATCATAAATCAAATAGAAACTATATTGCTATCGTTTTGTTAAGAATTTGTGTGGAAATATGTCTTCAAACGTACATAAACTCACATTTTGTAATTCATTCGTCGTTCGTTGGTCGCGCTCATGTGAATGCTGCTTTAAGGGACGCATGCGAACATTTTATTCGTTGAAGTGTGGATCGTATGTGGAATGCGAATTCACAATTAGATTGCAATTCACGATGAGCTATTTATTTTATCCAATTTATCTTATTTTTGCAATGAAAAAGCTAATTTCTTTACTTTATGATAAACAAAACCTATATTTCTACCTTTTTGTTAACAATTTTCACAGAATTTAGGTTTAGAAGTTAAGTTTTAAGGGACCATCGAAAAAAAACACCAATTTACAGACGAAACGTCTAATTTGAAAATGTGACCAACATAATGATTGGTAATTTTTTTTAATGGATTTTGAAATATATTTTGTTGAAGTCCGTCAAGACCTTAAATATAATCCACGTACATTATTCTACAATATTCCTCTGAATGGCCCAGCAGCGCCAAACAAACAAATGTTGAAGTTTTATTCCATTTACAAGAGACGGGATTGACTATTTAAAAGAGTTCTTATTAAGTATGTAGAGACAGAGTCCAATAGATTTTATTAGAATAAGAATACAAAGAAGCTTAATTTTAACATATTTTATGAGTTCATATATTTGAATCAACCCCGTTTTTAGTTTTTTCTTTATCCACCCTTACAAATCAGATCAATTAATCTTCCTATATGAAACCATGTGTTTTCGAAGAAATTTTGACAGTTTCTTTAAACGTAATGGTTTTGGAGAATGTATGCAAATACTAATGATTTCGAAATGCCTATCTCTAGGTTAATCTACTGGGTGTAACCCTTATACACAATTTATCGAGTCAATTGTTGTGGTTGCAATTATATTATTTTTCGAAATGTATTGAAGCTTGAACTTATAAAATTGAATGTCTAGTGTAGTTTACATTTTCAACTTAATTATTCTCTGGGGAAATAAAATCACCAAGTTCTTTTTACAGTGAAAAAAATATTTGATCACTAATCTCCAAAAAAAACAGTAAATTAAACTAACAAACTTGAAAATTCTATAGAATGATGACTAAAAAACTATGTCGAGACAAAGAAAATTAGAACTCTTTATTTTAGATAGATTCAAATATTTTTAAGGCTAGCTTATTCACTATTAACTTCTTAGGTATTTAGTTCCGCACAACTGAATTTTAAAATATTTTTAATCCAAACTGAGGAAGTTTGCTTAAATCAATAGGGCACTTTGTCAAAACTGATAATGCCAAATTTTAATAATATGGGTTCACAAACATCTCTGATACACAATAAGTCTGTTCATGCACCAATCTTAACAGGTGCGTATGTAAGATTTTGGCTAATAATTTCAAAAAACTAGAAGGTAACATTTTTAACAAGATTCTTAAAACAGCTCTAATTCAAGGGCTAAAACAGTACTGATTTTTAAACTTTTAATTGATAGTATTATACTTGTTCGAATTTTCAAACATAAACATTAATGAAACAAGTCTAAAACTGTTTATAAACGAAACTTTTCTGCCATCTATAAATGTCAAAGTATCATATCATACGGTGGGTCATCTAGAGGCTTCTTTTTAAATCATAGGTTATTTCGACAGTGACAGTTGTTTCTTGTCTCCTGCTTGAAGTGTTAACAAAAAGTCTTTATTATCATACCTCTACAGAACGAAATGAGTTGCTTGAGGATTGAACTTAAACGATATTCGGAAACTTTTAAAAATGTTTTTCGAAAGTAAGTACTGTGTACCCCAAGCGGTGTGTGCTTTGGAAAAAAAATGGGCTGTAATGAAGCATCCACGGCATGCACCTGTAATACTAAAGTTTGTGCATGCATCGTTAGTAAAACTGGTATACTAGAGGAGAACTCTTATATAGGTCACTATCATTGTAGGACCACACAGACGTGATTGTGGCTAGACTCAATCCATGAACATCAATTCGCCATCGATTTTGAAAGATAAATATTTAAAGCTCTAGCCTGAAGAGAATTCTGCAAAAGATCTCGGATTATTCGTGTACACGGTCAACTTCACTTAGCAATCGATGACACATAACATATGCTTCGTTATTGCCTTGCAGTTCGAGTCTTAGAGCAGCTTGAAGTGATGCTAAGCGCATGTGCTTCTTGGTGGGGTGGTTTCTTTATTAACCAATGTCAAAATTGAAGCATATTTGGTTCGCATTGCATTGTTGAAAAGTGTGCGGATTATGGAGTGATACAAACATTTTTCTCCAAAATGAGACTGATAACAATATTTTGGGCAACATTGGTTACAGAGCCATAACCGAATTATGAACATTCCATAAGATGTTATTGAAATCGGTCCGATTTGTTGAATTGAAAATTGTAAAATTTCTTGAAGTTTCAAGATCCCGAGAATCTAAATCAAAGATTTTAAGTCCGTATGTACGTGTGTGCGTTCGTACATCCGTACGTTTGGGATACCATTATTTGGCTTCCAAATCTCAAGAAAAACTAGAGACATCGACTTTAAAAAATTTTGTTTTACAGATAATAACATCGAAAGATGCAGAGAGGACCTTCAATTCAATTAATTGAGCGGGTGGTTTTCTTACCATAGAAATTTTATAAAAAAGTGACAAATTTGGTTGACCTCAAATATCTTTTAAACCGTTAACTCTAAAGACTTCAATTAAATCTAATATGTAATATGCATTGTGACTTTTTATTAAATTGATATAAATATAACTGAGAACAAAATATTTGTAACCCTAAATATTTTACGAACAAAAAATGACAGTTTTTCAAAAAATTGTAGTAAAAGTTGGTAAAAATTGGTTTTGATAAAAAAAAAATCTCGAGAACAAAAACAGATAGGTATTGAAAACATATTGGTGTAAATTTTAGTAAATTTTTTTAGAAAAATTTAGGTGACAATTTTTTTTTTACAAAAAACGAAAATTTCAACAAACAACTAAAAACATGTGTTTCGATTTAGATATTTTAAGTACAAAGGAAGATATTGACTTCAAAGTTTTTTTTATCTTACACAAAGTGTTGTTACTAATATTTTGTAAAACGTAAGACACCAAGCGATTAAAATCAAAAGTTTGTAAAGAAATTTCACTTGAGAATGCAAAGACTTCGAATGAATATACATATGAAGTCTCAAATGATTGTAATCAATGGATTGCATTTAAATGAGTGGAGAAAAAATTATGGTAATTTTTTAAGTTCAAATGGTTGATCCAAATTTAGTCTACAGCGACGTAGACTTAGCCAGAAGGGTAAAAGCTCAACGACTAAGATGGCTGGGTCACGTAGAGCGCATGGAAACCAATGCTCCGACCCGGAAAGTCTTCGAATCCACACCCACAGGACAGCTTAGTAGAGGAAGACCGCGAATCAGGTGGCGCGCACAAGTGGAAAGTGACCTCACCCAACTTGGAGCGCGAAACTGAAGACATCTAGCTAGGGACCGGGCTAGATGGAGAAGTTTGTTGGGTGAGGCCCTAGTTCACACAGGACTGTAGCGCCACCTTAAGTAAGTAAGATTAGTCCAAATCTCTAGATGAAATAAATGAATACAATCTTTTATTTAAGTCATACAAAATATCATTCTAAAAAGATTGCGTCCATGAAGGACCGATGTTATTACTGTGCTACTGTGAAGTTAATTATCACCTTCTATTTTAAAGATTAAAATAATTGCGCTCAGGTTGCTAAGAAAAAAAAACACACAAAGCAACAAGTCATACAAATTCAGTTCTAGTACAAAGACCCCAAAAGATCGTCGAGTTCGAATAAATTAATGTTTTCTTACAAAATATTTTGTTTATGACACCAAATACATTCTGAAGATTGTGTCAGTCGTCTCAAAAGAGAGGTAAGAGCAAAATAACTACATATAAGATTCTCAGCTCACAAGTCTTATTCAGGAGCACGTTGTACTTTGTAAATATTTAGGAAAAAGCTTTACTATTTATTTCTACATATATAATTTCTCTTATTACTAAAAAGCAATTCATTATAACCTTTATTTAAAAATAGTAGGTATCTCAGGTGGTATGTTTCTACATCGAAATCCTTAAACAAAATATCATTCTATATTTGCATGTTGGTTGGCATTGGAAAACAAACAATACTTTATTCCTTTTTTTCTGTTATAAGTTTCTAAAAACCCACAATACAATTTTATTGTATCGGAAGGTGGCAGCGGCGGCCGGCGGCGGAAGTATTGTAGTTCCTAGAAAACCCATTGAAAACATCTAAATAGACCCAAGGTGCAAATAAAATCAATGACCCAAACGTGTACCTATAACTCCACTCCTATTGCTTCCAAGCTATAGCTAGCATGCATATCGAAATACGAAATATATAAAACATATATCAAGTTATAAATAAAGTTATAAATTTCTACTATACTAATACAAAAAACAAACCAACAGAGGGAGTCCCTTTCTATAAGCGCATAAATAAGAAGATGATGTTCACTTTAAATATAATTTTTGTCGTTGTTCTTTTTTTTTCTCGTTTGGATTTGAAAGTAAATAACTTGTCCAATTCCAAAATATAAAAACACTTATATCCTCTTGTGTGTCATAAAAAAAAAAACAAAACAACGAACCCACACCCTCTCCCCCTTCCCCTTCCCAAGAATTCTCCCATATATCTATACCTGCGTGAAACAATGAACATGCATATAAAGCAGCATAATGGGAGGAAGGTACACAATATCAAAGATACTAAAATTCCAATTAAATTGAATATTTCATTATGCAGTTATCATCGTTAAAGCCAAAAATGCGCGCGAGTGTGTCATAATAATGGAATAGCAAAAGGTTGATACGTATACGGATACGGATACGTCGACGACGCACGGTAGGTATCCTCTTTTGTTTAATAACCAAAAACCAAACACCTCAAAAATATAACCGCATCCATCTAACAAATAACAAACTAAACCACAGTATACCCAAAACTCAAAACGCAAAACAACAAAATACAAAATAATAACAACAAAAACAACAACAACTAAAACAGCAAACGAAAAAAGAAATAGCAACTCATTGTACCTACATACAAAACGTAAGGACACATTAAAATCACACCTGGAGGATTTAAAATCGTTATCCTTTTGGTATATCGCAACAGCCAAATAATAACACTCGACCGCCACCCACCACCCACAATCCCAACCACCCACTACCCAAAACCCACCACCTCTTCTCAGCACCAATTCTCCAACTCCAACTCTAACTTCATCTCCATCAGCATAACCCCAAAAAACAAGAAAATGACTGGCCGGCTATGCCCCAATGCCACATTTCAAGGAAAGACCAACCGCACTGATATGAAGACTTTTCGGGATATAGGTGGATAAGTGGGTGAGAGGAGGGGGGGTGTTTGTTTGAAAAGGAGTTAGGGGGCAGAGGGCCATACAAATCGCATAAAAATGGTTTACGGTAGGTATACCTTGAAACCAAGCGTCGACGACGACGACAAGAACGAGGAAGGGGTGAAAACACAAATGCCATAAAAAGGACAACCACTTCACTACACATATGTGTGGATGATGGTGCTCCATAACCTCCACTCACCCTTATTCACAAAACAACCCCCACCCCCTCCCATCCAACAAAACAAATATAAATTTAGTTGGAACTCGTCGTAGTCGTCGCTCCTCCGTTCGTCGGTCGTCGCTCATAGCTCGTTGGTTTGTATGATGTCCTGTTTGGTACAACTCTCCTCTATTATACGTGTGAATCGTGATGCGAGAAGGATAACATTGAGTTTATAAGCGCCCATATGTATGCAAGCGATTTTCATTTTTGTTTAAAGCCCCCCCGGGTGCATTTCGCACTCAGTCAGCTCTTCAGGCCAGGATATGTTTGAAGCAAGGTGGTGCTAGTGCTCTGCTGGCTGATGCGGTGCCTCATGGTTCCAATGCCATATATGTATATCCTTTGCATTCAAAAGAAGATGATAATACAGGAGGCGGCTACGTCGACGACGACGATGACGATGACGATGACTATACTCATATACCGCACGACCAACAAGAGACGGTCTGTCGGTGGGTTGGTGGGAGCGATATATTATTTTTCAAAAAAAAATTAAATCCAAAAAGAAAGAACTAACTGACTCCTGCTTATACGAGTACAATACATCACATGGAAGGTACACCATCAGCAGCAAGCAGCAAAGAAATGTTCCCTGGCCACCACCGTACCGCACCGCACCGCACCGCACTGAAAATAATGAAAATGTTCTCAACGGTATAGTTAGTAACAAAGCCATAAATATCCAATAGATGTGGTCTTCTTCTTGCGGCGATATAACCAACAACGACGCGGACATAGCCATCGCCATCTTCAAGTCAAAGAGGTTTATACCTTTATGGTGCCTTGAAAGTTTTTTTATTTTATTTTTTAGGCGGATTAACATGAACAAACACTCAAAACTACTTAAAACTAGTTATTAAAACGACAGGCCCTAAGGATGCACCCTTGTCTTTGACCTTAGTCTAGGTTCAAACCAGAGGGAAGTGGCTGAAACGGAATGTTACGTGCATATTTTGGCGGGTTTCCACAAAGAACTACTAAAAACCGATTGATATTAACGGCAGCCACGATGCACCCTTGCGTTGCACCTTAGTCTTGGTTTAAACCGGCGGGAAGAGGGGGCAAAATGTAACTTGCATCAATCAAACCAAAAAGCTGAACATTTTATATTACAACAGATTAACATGTAGAAACACTCAGAACTATGTAATTTATGATAATTATTAGAGGCCCTAGGATGAACCCTTGTGTTACACCTTAGTCCAGGTTCAAACCAGGGGGAAGGGGGTGAATTGGAAATTTACATGTATCAACAAAAAAAAGGTAAACATTTTATATTTTGGCGGATTGACTTGAAGAATCACTCAAAAGCGATTATTACCAACAGCCCTTAGATGGACCCTTGTGTGACAGTTTAGTCTTGTTTTAAACCTGGGGGAAAGTAGGGGCAACATATTACATGCATCAATCAAAACAAAAATAAAAAAGCCGGAAATTTAATATTTCGGTGGATTAACATAAAGAAAAACTCAAAACCACTCAAAGCTATTTATTAAAACGACAGGCCTTAGGATCCACCCTTGTGTTGCACCTTAGTCTAGGTTCAAACCAGGGGGAAGGGGGTTGAGCGGAATTTCACATATGTATGAACAAAACAAAAAATAAACATTTTATATTTTGGCTGGTTGAAATAAAGAACCACTCAAAACCGATTATTATTAACGGTCCTTGGATGCACCCTTGAGTTGTAACTTAGACCAAGTTTAAACCGGGGGGAAGATGGGGCAAAATGTTACATGCATCAATCAACAAAAAAAAGAAAATTTTATATTATGGCGGGTTAACTTGAAGAACCACTCAAAACCGATTTTTATTAACAGCTCTAGAATGCACCCTTGTGTTTCACTTTTGTCTTGGTTTAAACCGGGGGAAAAGAGGGGTAAGATCTTACATGTATCAATCAAATACAAACACTCAACATTCTATATTTAGACCGACTCACATGAAATATCACTCAAAAGTGAGTAATGTATGTTTATTATTAATGGCCTTAGGATGCACCCTTGAGTTGCACCTTAGTCTAGGTTCAAACCGGCGGCGGCGGCGGGGTTAAGAGAGGCGCAATGATGTTAAATACAAAATAAAAAGGTGCAAACAAAATATAAACAAATTCAAAAAATTAGAAAGGATTTCCCAAACGAATTGTCCTTGTCGAAGCAAGCTCCAAGTGCCATTAGTATTTGCATGCATATAGTCAACAGGATAAACCGACAGATACTACGTGCGTTTTGTTGTGGTACAAGTTCACTGGGATGGAGGAGTATGTAGGTGGTAGGTTTGGGTTCGGTTTGGTTGGGTTGGTTTGGGTTGGGTTGAATTGAGTTTGGTTCTGTTTTGTGTGCACTGCTGCTGGTGTCCTGTCCCCTCTCTTATAAACACTAGGGACATCGTCGACATTATTGACGTTGTGCTGTTGTGTTGTGTTGTGTACATACGGCAACTGGGTATAGAAAGCTTACAACAACAACCCAACAGTCGTAGCAGTAGGAGCAGCAGTTGCAAAAGCATAGGTACATCGGGCGGCGGTGGCGGGCGGTAGCGGTGGCGTACAACAACATTATGGAGCAATGTGTTGTGTTGGGGCAGCAGCAGTAAGAAGCAGTAGCATAGTAGCAATAGCAGAGAAGCAAAAACAGAAGCAGCACAGCACAGCACCAGCACCAGCAGCGCCAGTATACAACACAACACCAGCTCAGGCAAGCAACCAAACGAAGTAATCCTCAGAGGAAACTCCCACGGGATTGTTTATTCCCACGAGAAATACCAACGATGGGTTTTCTATGTTTTCAGGGAAAAACGGTTTGAATGTAATAGTTGTTGCCACAGATAGAACTGATGGAGCCGAAGCAGGAGGTTTCTACATATTTATATAAATGTAGTATATGTTGTGTATAGGTAGGAACGTAGAATATATATATTGTATAAAGTTAGAACCACCTGGGAGGGGATCAGAGATAGACACGCTCCGCTAAGGGGGATGTGGTGCAATTCGAAATTGGATTAAATATGTATGGTTAGCACCATTGCCGTAATTTTGCCCCATTCATCAGTTTTGAGTTGAGCTTGAGAGTCAAATGTGTATAAAGAGTGACAAATTTACCTTTTAGGAAAGCTCGTGGTTTGGCCTGTTTTCGTCGGGACATTATTTTCTTCCTTTCAAAAAGACAGAAAAATCCCTAAACACTCGTTATTTTTCAAAAACACTTCACTTTTTGTAATTCCTTTAAAAAGGATTTAACTTCTTTTTTTTTTTAAATTAATTTAGGCGGGATTTCCGTTTAACAAAAACAAAACTATTCACTGTCACTTTCACGAAACGATTCGATTCGAAAGCAATAAAGAAATGAAAAACTGGAAAAGCGTTTCCGGCAACGTGCGTGCTTATCCTTTCAACATCCTTAACCGAATGTTTTTCTATTTCCAAAACAATGTTGCTCGCTCTTGCTCCTGATGATGATGAACCCAAGAGCCAACCAAACCGAACCGAACTGAACCTCATGAAGCTGAGGCTATAAGGGGTGTTCAATTTCTCTTAAGCTCTTGCGCCATCGAAAAGCTGGTGGTGATGATTATAAAGAGTGTTTTTAAAGTGTTGAAGAGCAAATTTCGTCCTTTGGAAGAATGAAACAAATAAACACACAGAAAGAGAGAGAGAGAGAGAGAGAGAAGGGTGCCGATGCCTAGCCGACTTCGAACTATATGAAAACAATAATAAAAACCTTAAAGGAAACTATGTGCGCGCTGTCAAGTTTCATAACTCCCAAGGGGCTGGATCTTTTGTGAGTGCACCTTATAGCATATCGGGAAAGCATATAGGTAGGTAAGGTACATGTTTATGTTTAATAGAGCACCACATAGGTAACGGTACAAGTATAGTTATGCATCATTCATCAGTGAAGTTCTTCTCTTCCTTCTATATGCGCTTAAGGGATGTGCCTTGCTTATGTGTCACCAAATCAAATCCCAAAAGGGTGACAAAGTCGGTCGGGGTCTTTACATCAGTGTTCCGCATATACATATGGTATATTCTTCATCACCTATGGGAATGAAAGCTTCTACGAATCTATGTACATAAAGTATATCCTCACAGAGTTCACCGCTTCAATTCCATAAGTATATTTAGGGAAGTTGTATAGGCATGCTGAGTCAATATCTCACTGGGGTGCATGCCCACGGGGCAAGCAAAGTAATTATAAAATCAGTCGGTGTTTTCTTGTTGTACTTACTTGTGCCTCTGTGTTTTGGCATTAGGGTGAATTTATGTAATGTCGATTCTTTCTGCAATAACTAACTCTCACCCATGGGGGGTGATGGTACGTAAAATTTTACACTATATTCAGGAACGTGAGAAAACATTTGTTGCGTCAATATTATGTCAAAAAAACAGAGGGACATGGTGTAAGTATTTTCTTTTGTTATGATTTTTGACTGATAAGAAGTTTTAGAAAATATTTTAGGTTTTGTAAGTCAATTTGACAATATGAAGGTCAACCTGTGTTAAGAGAGAAATATAAATTCAATCGAATATTCAATCCTTTTGAATTGATGCAAACCGAAAGCCTATAATTATAGTGTAAATGTGAGAAAATTTTATTCAAAGAAAAACTTTCTGAAAAAAAGAAGAAGACAAATTTATGATTTCTTTAGAAGACGTTTATTATATTTTTTTTTTGTGTTGTTGTTGTTAGAATAGCCTTCAACTTGTTGGAATCTAATGGATGTGACATAATTCCCATCGCTGGAGTTTTGAGTTTTTCTTTTACTTCTATTGATGCCGATTTTGGGTGACAATGTTTTGAACCTTATTCATTTTCTTGCGTAAGGCAAAATGTTGGTATGTTAAAATTCAATTTTACACTAAGGGATCCTATTTTAGTATTAAAATTAAGGGCTTATATTGAGAGTAGTCATTTTAAAGATTCTCATAATACCTTAACATAGACCTAGAGCTTATATGAGGCACAATAATTTCTGTTTCGTTCGTTCTTTATTGAGTTAAACTATACAATACAATAAACTATATAATTTAGTTTAAGTGTTAGACTTCTATCACGTTCATGCAGGCAGGCCCGTAGCCAGGATTTCGGTTCGGGGGGGGGCTTGTTCAATTTCGAAGAAGTAATTCTATATATACAAATTAAAAAAAAACTACATAATGTAAATGTTTTATTTTTGTTTGTATTTTTTTTTTTATTTTATTAAATAAATAGTTTGGATTTTTACAGCAATAAACGCCTTGTCTTTTTTTTAGACATAATGTCGATCACTTCATCTGGATCCACATCAATACCTGAGTGAACAGACAGCATTGCAAGTGCGCTTAGTCTTGAATGGCTAATAACGCTTGGGGATACTGTTTTGATCCTTTTCATCGTTGAAAAGGTTCTTTCAACGCTAGCTGTTGTAACTGGTAGTGTGGCCAAAATTGTAAGCAAGTAGCTTATGCTCCTGAAGTAGGTCTTGTCAATATATCTAGCAGTTTCAGAACATCGGAAGAGGGATCCATCGATGAAATTTTTTCGCACTAGAGTATGTACTCCGCTTTAACAGCTGACAAGGATATTGCGTTATCGAAGTAGGGTGTTAGATTTTCCATTTCATTTACTCGATTGCTGGCAGCAAAACCTGGAAGCAGAGCTTGAAACGATAGTAAAACGATAGAGAATCTAGACAGGGAATAAGTAGAGAAACTCTAAAATAGTCTTCTGGACATGATGTTTCTGGATTAGAGCGCGTTGTTTGTTTCAAAGAAAGCATTGGAATTGTTATGCTGACTTCATATAAATCCCTGGCAAGTTGTGATGCGGATTGAAAAGCGTCTCTGAAAAAGTCTCTGGCAGTTTCTCTTATGTTCTTAAGAGAACTTAAGACTTGTTTCGTGTGATTTATTGCAGACACGAAATTTAAAGATTCATTTTGAAGGAAAATTGATAAGGGTATTAAACTAAAAAGTTTTTCGCATACCATGAGGCTTACCAGAAAATCACTTCTTTGAATTGCTGCTAACAGAGTTGATGCTTTTGAAGACATTGCCCACGTCTTGGTGGATATTTCTTCAAGACTAATAGCAATACATTTGAAGAGCTCTACAAATGAAAGAATGCTGTCATGCCTTTCAATAAACCTTGTTTCACAAAGGCGCAAAAGTCGTTTTTTCTGCTTTCTGGTGCGTATTTTTGGATGGCGATTTGGAAAGTCTTATTTGCATTTGAATAGTTTCGGAAGAAATTAGCTATTTCGCTTACTACTCCAAGACAATTGCGAATCGAGGGTGTTGACATGGCATTAGACAACATGATTTCAGAACAATATACATAAGTAGTGAGGAACTAATAAGAGAATATACAAACTTTTGTTCAAATATTTTTTTAAAAATCATTTTGGGGGGGGGGGGGCTTGAGCCCCTTTAGCCCCCCCTGGCTACGTGCCTGCATGCAGGGTTTGGTTTAAATCGAATACAGGGGTCTAATTTATTTTACGGACATTTTTCACATTTAAAATTTATATTTTTTGTAATAATAAATAAAGTGTCTTAAAAATAACACAAGGTGGTGCCCTGGGTCAAAATTGTAAAAACTAATGTCTTTTAGTGACTGCAGCTAAATCATGACTTTTTTTTAGGTATTTTTGACTTTTTTTTTTAAGTATTTTGAATCCCAAAATAACTTTGCGACTGTCAAGTTAGCACTACATTTTTCGAAATTTAAAAAACTGAGTATGCAGTTAATTGAAGATTTTTTGTTGTAAATTATTTGTGAAAAGAAAAAAATTTTAAAAATTTTTTTTACATTAATTTTTTTAAAAAAGGGGGTGTGCTTACTTGACACCGTGAGTCCAGGCATAAAACAAGGTTATTCAAAAATGCAACGATGCAATTAATTGTAGCTTTTTTGTTTAAAATAAGTTGTGGAAAGAAAAAAATTCCAACAAATTTTTTACTTTCATTTTTTTAAAAAAGGGGGTATGTAGTGAGTGCGTGAAGTTAGCCCCCCTTTTTTGATTTTCCTATTTTGGAAAGTTGTTCCAAGTTGTTCCCGGTTTGTTCCGAATTTTTCCAATGTTTTTTTTTGAAAAACACCCGGGTTTTAGACCCGACAAATTGTTTTTGACCTAGTCCCCTCTTTTTCGAAAATCGATTTTTTCAAAATTGTTCCAGGTTGTTCTAAAAATTGTTCCAAATTTTTGGGCCACTAAAAATCAAAAAAAGTTTAGCTAGCATTGATATTTTATTGATTGGCTCATGGTTGCCACTTGTCAAAATTAATCTTAATATTCAGAAGAGAAGTTTTGAATTTCGGAAAAACTTTTTTCTGTAAAAAAAGGATAACAGGATTTTTCGACTTAAAGTGTTTTTTCGGCTTTAAATCTTCATTTTTGAATTAATCTTTGGAACAATTTGATTTAAGTGATTTTGGATAGGGAATAAGTTTAAGTACACTGGTACACTGTTAAGTGTTATTCGGACTTAATATCTTTATTTTGGAATATACATACATATTTGAATGAATCTTTGGAACAATTTGATCTGAGTGTTTATGCAGATACAAATATTGTTTTAATGTGGGTTTTTGTAAAGGGGGGGACTGGGGAGGTTTTTTTGAATGTAGGCATAATCATTATTTATATCAAAGAGTCGGAACCTTAAAGGCCTTTTGGTCTTTGCTGAAGGAAAACAGCTTTGGCTTAACATTTTAAATTCTTTCAAGGGGAGATTTCTTAAAAAGGGGAGCTAAAAAAATGTTAACAAAATTAAAAAACGTCGAGATTATTTTTGAAAGTTCGATCATCAGCGTAAATAATAGTTTATAAGCCAAGTTTTGGTTCTTGCACATGTGCTTATTCATGTTTTATTAAAATGTAGGCTTAAAAAAAAATGGGGAGACGTATTTTGCATTTTAAAAAAAAAATCGGGGGCAATATCTATTAAAATATACATTTAACGACTCTTAATTTTTGGAACAATGGTAAGAACACTTTTTAGAATCTAAAAAAAAATAAAAAGTTGGAATTTCGAAAAAAGGAGGGCTAGAATTTTTTCAAATTTTGCCTATACCTTTTGAAATTTAGATTATGGAGGTCCAAAAATTTTGACCTGGAGCAATTTTCAAAAAATCGACTTTCGAAAAAGGGGGGCTAGGTCAAAAACAGTTTTTCGGGTCTAAAACCCTAGTGTTTTTCAAAAAAAAACTTTGGAACAATGCGGAACAAACCGGGAACAACCTGGAACAACTTTCCAAAATAGGAAAATCGAAAAAAGGGGGGCTAACTTCACGCACTCACTACATACCTCTTTTAAAAAAAAAATTAAAGTAAAAAAATGTTGAAATTTTTTTTCTTTCCACGACTAATTTTAAACAAAAAAGCTACAATTAATTCCATCGTTACATTTTCGAATATCCTTGTTTTATGAGTGGACTCACGGTGTCAAGTTAGCACTACATACCCCCCTTTTTTAAAAAATTCAAAGTAAAAAAAATGTTTGGAATTTTTTTCTTTCCACAACTAATTTACAACAAATAATTGTCAACTAATTGCGTACTTAGTTTTAACAAAATCAAAAAGTGTAGTGCTAACTCGATATCAACCTAGCACTTCCACCACTTTTTTTTTTAATCGTCGAGCTACAAATTTTGTTTTCCACAACTTATTTACAACAAAAAAGCTACAATTAACTGCATACTCAGTTTTTTAAATTTCGAACAAATTTAGTGCTAACTTGACAGTCGTAATAGCTTTGACGTTTAACTAGTTAAGTCATTTTTAAAAGTCATGATTTGCAGTCAATTGAAAAAGTCAATTAGACTGCAGTGTCTTTGTTTTTATAAAGTTTTTAAGTCATTTAGAATCAATTTTAAATGCAAGTCAAATTTAAAATCATTTGAATGCAGTCTTTAGAATTTTTAAAATCATGAAAATGACTTTTAACTTTTATGTAAAAAGTCAAATCACGAGTTTTTACTTTTAGTTAAAAAAAATTAGTTAATTGACTTTGACTTTATTGACTGCAGTTATTAAAAGAATTTAGTCTTTACATCTTTGTCATATCGGTGATTCAATATAGTATATTCCAGTCAGGTTTTTTATATTTGAAAGTTGATACAAATGTCATTTGTCAGATTAAATTTAAACAAAAATTGATAAAAAATTTGCGAAATTTAATTTGTTTTCATGTTTTCTATTCTGTAAATTGAATTTGAATGAAATAAGAAGTGAAGGGAAGGTGCCCGTTTATAGATTATGGTCAAAGCAAAATTGGTTTTTTACTTGCAACAGATAGCGCTATCGTTGATAAACTGTAATATTTGTTGTTAATACTAATTTTTTGCAAAATAAATAACAATGATACAGCTTATTGTATAACTTAGAAACTTAGTCAAGTCAGCTTTCCAAAATAAAGCTTTATTTTTATTTTTGTTTAGAATTAATAATAGAAAATAACACAAGGTTGATTTTATACTGAGCACAATGTTAAAAACCAGAACAAGACGTTAGACGTATGATTTGAATTTTGTATCAGTATCTTTTTCGTAGAGATTACCAAGATACTTTTTAGGTTTTATTCTGATAGGTATGCAATAGTCCATTAGGAGTCGGTACAAAATTTAGTGTAGGACGAATAATAATTCAAAAACATAAAAATAAATACAGTTTTAAGGAGAATCCGAACGGCTTATTTGAGAAAGCTCTTTTCATGACAAGAATAACTCTTGGGGTATTTGTCGATTCCTCACAAGAGACAGTACCAATGAAAACAAAAATAGGTGAAAGAAGCAGGGATTGAAATAAATCGAAGACATTTTTATCTTAATCAATTCACTTCTTATAGGAAGTTATTGTAAGCATTCGATTTGCCGAGATAGATTTTTTTACATTTCTTAACGTTTCAAGGTCCCTGGAATCTAAATCAAAGATTTTTAGAAAGATGTGTGTACGTTCGTACGTCCGTACGATCGGGATTCCATTTTTCGTAGCTCAGAAGAGATATCATAATGTTTTTACAGATAATAACATCGAAAGAGTAGTACCTTTGGACAGTAAGTAAGTTGTAAGTTATGGTTAATTAGGCTAGTTTTATGAATTTTTGTCTAGCTTTAAGACAGGTTTAAGATTGAATTAATAAAAATTAATTTAAAAAAAAATAAAAAAAATAAAGTGCTATGGACTGTCGTGCCAGAGGTCTTGGGTTCAATCCCTGCCTGTGCCATCCAAAGTTTTTTCACGGGTACTGCCTCTTGCGAGGAATTGAAAAATTCTCCAAGAGTAATTCTTGTCATGAAAAGTGCTTTCTCAAATTAGCCGTTCGGATTGTCCTTAAAACTGTATTTCCCTTCCATCGCTGAGAATATTACTCGCACACAGGAATGGTTGAGAGTTGTAAGTCACTAGGCCCTAGTTCTCAACGGACTGTTGCGCCACATAATTTATTTATTTAACATCGAAAAATATAGAAAATACTTTCATTGAAAATTGAGTTAGTGGGGGGTCTTTCTAAAGCAATTTAAAACAGATTACAATTTTGGTTGAGCTACTTTGACGTTTAGCTTCACTTTATCTCGTTTCGATCTTTGAAAAGAGATAAGTATTTGTGTTTTTTTGTGTAAATGAGTGGGATAGAGATACAAAAATAAAACGTAAAAATGATTTGGCTCGTATTAATTGATTAGTTTTGCCATACATCGCTCCTTATCAAACTATTCAATAGTCTATCAACAATGGGTTAAAAGTTAAGTTGGATGACAAATATGTTGTACTTTAAATCTAAATTGTTCTTACAAGTCTAACATGTTTAGTGGTTATTTTAGTTATGTCATATAGCTGGTCAACTTTTTTATCAAAAAGAACTTCACCTCACCCAATAAATTATTCGAATGTTGAACAAAAAAGAAGCTGAAGTTACTCCTTGCTCTGTTGTCAACTGCTATATACAAGCTTCAATATTCAGTTATCCCAAATTGGAGAACACAGAAAGGAAAGTACTCAAACCACACCTAGCTCTACAAGTGGGAGACGGACACAATCCCGAAAACCAAAATCCCGAAAACTAATAATCCTGGAACACCAAAAGAACGAAAATCCAATATCTCAAAAAATAAATCTATTTTTTTTGTTACGATAGATACTTTTATTTTAAAATAAATTTAATACAAAACTAACACTGACCAATTTTTAATTGTTTATTTGGGACGTAAAGGAACTATGTGCCAAGTATTACATTCGAAAAATTTCGAGCTAGAGGTTTTAATCAAACTTGACATTACGATGGTAGAGAAGTCGGACAAATTGGGTACGGCGATTCCATCCGTATGTCTGGCTTTCTATCCTCGTCCCTACAGCTTCAACCATTGGGTCGATTGAGTTTAAACTTGGATATTAAGGTTTTAAGCAGATTCTCGTTTGGCTTTTTTAACTTCCCATAGGAAGTTATTGTAATTGGTTCGATTTGTCGAATTGAAAATTTTGACATTTCTCGACGTCGAAATAAACGATTTGTAGAAAGATGTCTGTGCGTGAGTGTGTACGTACGTCCGTACGTTCGCGACGTTTTGTCGTTGTCCATAGCTCAAAAACCAGTAGAAATATCGACTTCAAACAAATTTTGTTATACAAATAATAATGCAAAAGGATGCAGAAAGGACTCTCAACAAAATGCAGTGGGTGGTTTTTTTACCATAGCAATTTAAAAAAAGGTGAAAATTTTGGTTAACCCTAAATATCTCACGAACTAAAAACACTAGCGACTTGAATAAAATTTTATATTATACATTAAAATGTGATACCAAAGAAGTATATTTAAAAAAAAAATCGCATTAATCCAATTATAAATAAAAAAAACTGAAAAAAAATATTTGTCACCTCGAAAATTTTACGAACAAAAAATGATTTTATCTTCAAAACAATTTTGTACAACGAAAAATAACGTTTTTAATATCTGGTAAAATTTTGAGAAAAATCGGATCGATAGTTTTTTTACACAACATTAAAAACATAAAAAAAATTTACAAAAGTTGGTAAAAATTGATTTTCGACTCAAATATCTTTTCAAAAATTTGAGATTATGGCTTCCAACAAATTTTCTCTTATAAGAAATATTGTTTGTAACATTCTAAAAAAATTTGAGCAAAATCGAATTGACAGTTTGTTTTACAAAAAATTAAAAACCTAAAAATTAACAAAAGTTGATGAAAATTGATTTTCGACTAAAATATCTTTTCAAAACTTTGAGATATTGGCTTTAAACTAAAATCTTTTAAAAAACATTGTTGTCAACATTCAGTAAAATTTTGAGAAAAATCGAACTGAAAGTTTTTTTTACAAAAAATAAAAACCTAAAAAAATTAATAAAAGCTGGTAAAAATTGATTTTCGACTCAAATATCTATTCAAAAATTAACAATATTGTCTTCAAACTAATTTTATCTTATAAGAAATATTATTTTCAACATTCTGTAAAATTTTGAGAAAAATCGAATCGACAGTTTTATATAAGAAATAATTTTTTTAAGAAATGCTACTAAAATTGGTAAAAATTGGTTTACGACTAAAAATCTCATTAGCAATATTAGATTTCGAAACCAAACTATTTTATTATATGCGAAATATTGTTGAAAATTTTAAAATTTATAAGAATAATTTAACTGACAACTTTTTTAACAAAACACGAAAACCTAGAAACTTTTAAGCAAGGCAAATCGACAGACAGGATGGGACGCTTACAAATTTAAACAAATTAAATAAAACATAAAATATGAAACTAAAAATTGTGTTCAAATAATTAATACAAATTTAAAAACAATGCGTACACGCCCTAGTGGACCATTATTTTATAGTTATTTTTAAAAAGAATATACATATGTAGCTCTTTTGATGAAACCATTAATAGGTTTTGCATTACATGCCTATTTTTATTGCTGAGTCAACATTATTTTATGTTTGTGACTCATTTTTCATTATAAATAAGAATTTTATTGTTTTGTATTAATAATTGTTTATTTCTTTCAAATATTGTTTTATAACCCAAAATATCTTATTTTCAAAAAAATGTTACTACATCACACATGTTCAAACTATCGAGACATACATATGTAGGTATCAGCTTAATCGTTAATAATCAGCGATAAATTAATCTTATACTTGCTAAGCTAGAAAATTTTACCAAGCTATGTCAATTTAGAATCTGAAAATACTGTAATAGCGATTTTGCGTATTCAAAATCACCTTTACCAAATTCCTTTGTTTTTGATCAACTTACTTTTTTATTATGTAGGATTTCTTTTATATTATTATCCTTTCGGTCATCAAACCATACACAAGTTTTAGCTATTGTTCTACAATATTTCAGTCTTACCCCTTTTTTTCAACACCCTATAAAGTTTAAACAACAACGTTAAACATTAACTTATATGTATGTACCTCATTTTGCCTTCAATCCTTCAATTCTACAATTATTATAATCTTTGTAAATCTCCAAGTGTAAATACTTCCGCTCATGCGCACAGCACACCCTATTTTCTGAAATAAAAATGTGAAATTTCCATCAAAGTAGCTCAATTCAAATTCAAGAATTATTATCTTGATTTAAAACAATAAATCAAAACAACCACTTACTTAACCATCTGATTAAAATGCAGTGATTACATTTTTGTTTAAACAATAAACAGGAAAAGGAACTGTTGAACCAAAATATAATTCATTTCCTTCTTGTTTAAGAAACGGAAGTTGTTCCTACTTGTTCAACAACGAAAGGAAGAACGAAGAAAGGATAGAGGGAAAATAAGAATAAGATTTTCACAAAACAGAACACTTTCGAATTATTGAAGATGAAAGGATAACAATTCAAAACCTTTATGAGTATATATACAATTTGTTTTATTTGAAAATTAAATTTCCCTTGTTTTAAAGAGAGCACCTCAAACTGTGAACAAATTGGTTTGAATATGAGATAACAACTGCTGCAAAAAAAACTCCGAATGTGGTGAATGTATTTGATACTCCGAAAACATTTTTTTTCTGAATTGGGTTAATTTTGGAGAGTTTTGATTTGTGGAAAACACACAATATTTTCTGTATAAACAACGCTAGGTCTACAAAATTTTAAATCTTTTTTGGCGCAAAAACTGTTAGACTATAGATAGTTACGTGAGTTTATTTGAAGAGTAAGAATTTGCCTGGGGTCTCCAAAAAGTCAACCACATTCAAGGAAAACACAATAAATATTTTGTTTACATAAAGAATTTACAAGGAGATACCTATGCAAGTTTTAAATATCGAAATGGGAGGGAAAGTAGAGTTAGGAAAAAATGCCTTCAATAGTGAGACTTTCAACTGCGATACTTAAAGATGTGATACCATATAAACGGTAATACTTCAACCTGTGATAAATCTGGCATTTCGAACAATGGCTTCAATCTTATTTCAATTGGATAGATCATACTCTGTACTTTTCAATGGTTGCGATTTGCGAATCAATAAAGTTTAAAGTTAACTCTGGAAATCCAGAATGTTGTAATTTAGACTCTATTCTCTTTACTTTGTTTATAAACGATTTACCGTCTTTGTTGAAACATTCAAATCCATCATTTATGAAGACGATGTTACAATTTTCAAAACTGTTTCAAATTATTGGGATTGTGAAGTATTGCAATGTGATCTACTAAACTCGTTTTTTGATTGCGCTTGTTCGTAACTTTCTGCTTGTTAACGTTGATAAATGTAAAACTATACCGATTGTAACCGTATTCTAAACTGTCGAACTATTTATGAACAATGTTCTGCATTAAACCTCATGTTTAAATTATTTAATTACTTTAATTTCAATATATCAACTTGTTTGACCATACAGTGAATTTATGAAACAAATTAAAATCAACTCTTTTTTGATAATTACCCATAAATATACAATATTACAATTATATAAAAGGTATACGAACTCTGTAAAGCTATTACTTAGCTGATTTCAATAAAATAAGCATTCTACATTCTTAATGCGGGGCTAAAAAAAGAATCAGTATACTTGACAGAATGTCCTAGATTGAACTCAACGCTAAACTTATGGGAATTTTTGATGGTTTGAGTTTTAAAGCAAAGTGTTTTGAGCTAACATTGCTCATAAAAAGATCTTTAAAATAACGAAAAACATAAAATGGCGCATAAGCAACGTATTAAGGGCTGAAGGTTGTAAATGAGCATCCGCTGGAAAATTCGAGGTGTTTGTTTTTAGTTGTAAAGATCTTTGTATTTTTGTCATAAAATCACTAATAGCACTGGTCGGCAAAACTAAGTTTTTTCCTGTCCCACAAACAGAATCCTACTTTTTTAAGTTAGTTCCAATCTCGCCTTATAATTTTTCTATCACATTAGGTTTCAAAATACACAAAATACATACCTATGCCTCTTTAAAAATATTTAAAACAACCAAGAACGGTATTTTTATGCTATAGTATTGATAAATGAAAAAAGTAAATATACAAATCTTTGTTTTTTAGATACAGTTGAAAATATTTCAGTAACGAACTTAGTTCTTGGAAATTGTCATAAGTCTTAATTTTATCTATAGAAAAAGTTTTGAGAAAACTAGAATTGAATGCTTTCATGCCTTTGACATTTGACATTACATTTTGAAGTCAATTTTTAGTGCCTATTTTGAATCCACACTTCGATTTTTTATTATAAAACCCATAGTAAAAACGCAGTTGTCATACGTATTTCACATTCTTGATGCGTGGCTTAAAAAAGAATCTCTATTCTTAACAGTACATCTGCAAGGGTATTCTGATGGGCATTCCTAGAATTCTGAGTATTACGGAACAGTTTCTCGAATTTTTCAACAGAATTATTCAGAATTCAGAATTATCATGGACCGCCGCCTTTTTGTCCTTTCGAGTGTCTATGGGATTCTGAATACATAAGGACTAAGTTTTTTCTGTATACCGATGACTTTTTCTTTATCTCTCTAGATATAATAAAAGTAGAATATCAAAAGTCTATCCTATCCTACTAAAAAGAATATTTGACAAGTATTAGATGCCAAAGCCAATACCTTGGTGATTACTAACAAATAAACTATGGCTTTTAAGGTAAAGAATTTGTTGCTATGAAAATTCAAAAATTTAGTTTTTTTAACTGATTTCATTTTATAAAGGTACAGAATTTTGTATAACAGGTTTATAGGTACCTGAGTTTTTGGAATGCACACCAAAAACCAAATTTTTCGGAATTTAAATATTTAGTGCAAAACAGGATTATGTATCCTTTGGTTCTTATTTTTGGTACCTACATAGATAAGTAGACAGATCATAAAATTTACAATGTGCCCAGGTAAAAAAGTACGCCTTAGTAGATTACACAAAAATTCTTTTGTTATTAGATACAAAAGACAGATACATGGTCAAGTTCACTAGCTCTAAATTGAGTTTCTGGTTTTTAAAAGAAAATCCCGCTCAAAAACCTAATTACCGTAGAAACACAAATTTTTGCTGAATTTAGGTAGGTACCTGCCTGATTACATTTTCTGAAGAAAAAACCAGTACCTTTAAGGTAAAAGATTACTTAACGGTTAGGGAGCAACCTACCTAATTTTGTATGAACAATTTTTGTACTTTTTAAAACAATATAGGTATACCTATTACCTATCTAATATCCGCCTTGCGGTTAACTTAATCGAAACCCTTTTTGAAGAAGGGAAGAACCGTATAGTAGATAGGTATTACTTTGTCTTATGATGCCTAACGACATGCGCGTGTAAACCAATTAATAACGCAATATTGTGTGGTTCCTACTTCCGAATTAGCTCGCCGTAAATTGGAAAGGCATGCGAACAAGTTCATCGAGGAAATACACATGTTCTTTATTATGAACATAATGTATGTCCTCTAGAATAAAAAAGGTAGGTACTCAACTGAAGTCATAAGAATACTGAAATATACAAAAACAGTATGAACAAAAAATACCAACTTTAAAAAGTAAACCCTTCGCCTTGAGTTCAATTCAATTTTACTACACTATACCTACTCTACTATACGAATACGTTAGGTCTGCTATGCGCACCTTTGTTATAAGGTTTGGAGTTTGGTGCCATTTAACACACGAGAGCGAGACCATCTGTCGATTTTTTTTTTGTTGCTGTGTGTTTTCAATTTTGTTTTTGAATGAATTTTTGTTCAGACCCTTCGAAAATAATTTGAGACGGACTTAGGGGAAATGTTTGGAAATATTTTAAAGATAGTTTGTTTAAATTTTTTTTA
The DNA here is from genome assembly GCA_951509635.1 of Eupeodes luniger. Taxonomy (NCBI): domain Eukaryota; kingdom Metazoa; phylum Arthropoda; class Insecta; order Diptera; family Syrphidae; genus Eupeodes; species Eupeodes luniger. Next base: position 57,262,907 of record OX608073.1, read on the forward strand.
ATTTATTCTTTGGGTTATGAATTGAAGGGCATGTTTGTGATTTCTGTGTTTTATTCAGATGTGATTTTTCTAAATATTGCGAAAAAATTGAATTTTGAGTTTCAAAAACAACCCAAAGTATAAAAAAAAGAGTGGTTGTCAGACACTAAATATCTGATATACTACAAGATATACTACAAGAACATCGTTCGTTTTACACTTGGTCATATGGTGAAATAGTAAACCTAAACCGCATTCTAAAACTTGTGTTTCAGTGCTTTAAAAAAAATCTAACGGTACTGGTGACACGCCACTAAAAATGATTTATTCAATATCGTACAGGTGTGTGCAAATTTGAATAGGTTCCTGGAATATTTTGCAGTTAATATTGAAATTCGTGTTTTAGGACAAGTTTAATCTCTTTAAAAATGTCTCTATGGATGATGTCACATGGGGCCTTATAATCTTATAGCTACGAGTGTCAATTTTAAGACTTTTAAGATTTTTGAGTTTAGTCCAAGACCTGTTTGAGTTAAATTACAGTATGAAGCCCGATCGTATTTTTGAAGAAGGGTTCCTACATTCATTATTACTTATAAGACCTTGTACACAATGTTACTTATTGCTCTATAGTTGGCATAAGTTAGGGAGCATTCCTTCTTGAGATTTGATTTATAGAATTCTGAACAAACTGTTGAATTGATTTGACGTAATTTAAATCCCTTTATTTATATTTGTAATCATTTTGAATAGCTCAAAAGGTAAACTATCCAGACCAGCTGATTTATTTGAACTAAAAATGAAAAAATTAATAAGGTTACTTTACGTTAAGAAACAAAAATTATTGATTTATACCAAATACCTGTTTAATATCATTATTTTACTTGAAACACAAAATTAGATTTAATGTTTTAAAATGTTTTCAGACTCTTAATTGTTTAATTTGTGATGTTTCCCAAAATATTGATTTTTTCACTTATTTTAAGGCCTTCTTAAATAAATAAATTATTACAAAAAACGGGATGCGACCCACACTGATAACTTCTCATCCGATTTTTCTAAAACTTTAACAAAAATTTAATAACAATATTTTGTAGGAGATAAGAAAATTTTAAGCCCATATCTTTCTTTTTTCTCATAATACTTAATCCGAAACACATTTCTTATCAGTTTTTTGTTGTTTTTATAGGTTTTAGTGTTTTGTTAAATTAACTTTAAGTTAACAACAATATTTTACATACGATAAAATAAGTTTGATTTCATTATCTGTTTTCGTTGCCGACATTTTTAGTTGCAAAGCAATTTTTATCAATTTTAGCATCATTTTTTAAAAGTATTTATTTCTTGTAAAAGAAATGCTGATTGGATTTTTCTAAAAACATTATCTTACAACAAAACTTTGAATAGAATTAAATAATTTTGAAGTCAATATTCCAAATTCTCGAAATATTCGTAGTATTTTTTGTAAATTGTTATTTTTTTTATAAAAAAAAAACTGTGAGTTGGATTTGTCCACATATTAAACCAAATCTTAAAAAAAAAAAAATTATAAGATTAAAGGCAATATTTCTAATTTTTGCCAAAATTCGAGTCGAAAATCAAATTTTACTTTTAAGTTTTCATTTTTTGTAAGAAAACCTTTACTTTGATTTTTCTCAGAATTTGATCAGATATCAAAAAAGTAATTCTTCCTTTCATAAAATTATTCTAGCGGAAATATTAATTTTTGTCAAAATATTCGAGGTGAAACAATATTTTTAGTTATAAGAAAACCGTTGACTGAATATTTTTTTTTTAATTATAATAATTTTGTATCACAACACATTTTACCAAATACAATTTTATTGAAGTAGCTAGCATTCAAATATTCTTTTTTTTTTTTATTTCTGTAGTGAAGAAACACCCACTAATTTTGTTTTGAAAGTCCTTTCTACGTCTTTCGCAGTTATTATCTGTAAAACAAAGTCTATTTGAAATCAATATTTCTATAGCTTCTTAAGATATAGGCGACGAAAAATGGTATCCGAAAGTATGAAAGTACGAAGGTAAGCACTGATAACAATAACTTTCAATGGGAAGTTAAAAAGAGTCTGAGATGTGAACCAGAACCAAACTAGTGTCCTTTGACGTGAAATCAATTTATTGATATTTTTGGTTAGACTTTAATTTATGTAAGAATCTATCCAATGGATTGTTTATAAGATGAAATAAGTTTGAAGTCAATGTCTTTTTAGTTCTCATGATATGAATTCGAAAATCATTTATGTATTACAAAATTTTAGTAGATATTTTTTAAGTTTGTATTTTTTATAAAAAACTGCCAATTTGATTTATTTGTTTAATTACACTAGATGCCAAAAGCGTTATTCTGCATTGCATAAAATTTCATCTTTTTTTGTTTGTAGAATATTTAAGGTGACAAATAATTTCGCCAGTTGAACTTTTTTAAAGTTCACACCAATTTGACATGACTTCACAATGTATATGATGTTAAATTTAATTAAAGTCGATAGCGTTATTGGTTTTTATAAAAATTTGAATACAAATTTCTAAATGTCCTTTCAACAACTCGTTGTTATTACGTGTAAAACTGAATTTAATTAAAGATATGGTGACTAAAAAACGTATCTTGAAAACACGACCCGTTTGAACTTTAAACGTCGAGAAATTTAAAAATTTGTATCTTCTTAAAAAGTAATAATAACATGAGTTGTTAATTAAGCGTCATCATATTCGTTTGGTTTAGTCTCTGAAATTAACTTATTAGACTCGTCGGCAAAATGTTCTTCATGGCAATAAAATTGCACTTTTATAATGGGTTTTGATATCCTTAATTCAAATCCGACTTCAAAATCAGTTTTCCGAGATATTGCTTTTTTAAAATTCGAAAAACACGGATATTAGGCCTTTTGAGGCTATCTAAATTTATGAAGTCAATTTTTTTTTTACTAAAATCCGTAATAGTATTCCAAATTTATAATCCTTTTCTTCAATGTTCAGTTGAAATATTTATACTATTTCATATTATATTCGAAAAATCTTCATAAGTTGTTAGATTTACCCGTTGTATAAAAATCTAAAAGAAACACTAAATTATTTATGCTAAACCGGTTTTGAACACAAGAAGATAAAAAGTCTCAAACAATATCAAGTTTTTGAAATATGTATATTTAAAAACATACATAATATAATGTTCAAAACGGGTATTTTAAAAACTTGAGCAAATAGTAGTAGATATTAAAATTAAAATTGGGTTTGAAATCAGCACTGAAAACTAGTTCCAAAATGTGTTTTTCAAACAATGAAAGCATTAAATTCCATGTTTTCTCAAAACTTCAGATAGATTCAAATAAAACCTGAATACTAATAAAATAAGAATTTTCAGAAACTAGGTAAGATACTGAAATGATCTAAATTGTACCTAGAAGAGAAAGTATTTTGCTTTGCAAAATCCTCATACACTTTATTCTAAGGAAGTATTTTGAGTTTTAACTTAGCTTTAAAACCCCCTTTTTTGTTGCTTTTAGCATTTTTAAGGGGGCATATTTTAAAAACCTGATGTGATAGAAAAATTTAAAAGTGAGATTCGAATTGAAGAATTTACCATCCTGAAATTCTATCCTCATTTCAAGAAATACAAATTAAATGTGTTCAAACCTCCAAGCCACATCCCTAAGTCTGTGTTGATGTTAAATTGTTGTGTGCAATGTGCACATGTGCGGTTTGAAATTGAGGCGCAAAGAGAATGTTGGTTAGCGGCGCTCAGTTGTGAAAATCTGAACAGTAGATACACAGGCATACAGATACAGTACAGGTACAAGAGGATAACAGACGTTATGCTTATGGAGACGAGACTACAGGACGAAAAACCGAACTATACGAGAGTCGATCCGAGCCGGTCGTCGTCGTAGAGGAATACGAATAAAATAATCATCATTTGAAGTTGAACCTTTCCGTAGATAGGACGTCTCGTACATAATATTAGTCGTGTCGCACGTACATTTATTGATAGAACACCACCGTGTCATCCTTATTATATTCTATTAACTGTTATTTATTTATATTACATTATCCTTTTGTATAATGTTATGTTTCCATAGCAACTGACATTGTGCTTGTTTGATGTTCATTAAATTAAATTTATTTATAAATTGTGTTGTTATCGAGGACGATGGTTCGATGGTATATACTCTGTGCAATAATGTGTAAAGTTTAATTGCTGTGAGAGGAAGGAAAAAAATATACAAGTGTGTTTCGTTAAATATAGAACTTAATATTTTTTTTAAATATCCTACGTCAAGGATAACAATGTCTGATAAGTCATCGGAATACCATAAGAAGACTTGTATCATATGTGGATGCCATACAAACCAAACCATTAATATCTACGAACCCCGCAGTGGACCAAACATCGTTCGGCTCATTCAAGCTAGATTCAAATTTCAGGTAAGGAAGCTTTATATTCTCTCTCTCAATATTACGACATATTTTATTCGAAAAAAATGAAAAGTGTAGAATGTGCAGATACTACCTATGTAGGTACATTTCGTATTGCCAGGATATAATATTAAATTCTAGGAAAAATCAATACTTAAGGCCAAATATAATTATATATGGTTGGGTGGATGAATGGGATGTAGGTATACTACACACAAAAATGACTCATCCACCCCTCGTCATCGTTCAGCCTCGTCGTCGTCGTTGTCGTTTTATGAAATCCTTGCACAAGCGAAGCAATCGCACCGTACACCCTGTCACAGCAAAAAGGATTCACTTTGCGCGATTCTTGAACTCACCAACTATAGAGTTCTTGCTAAAGGTATATTTGAGCATAAGTAGGAAATGTTGAAGAGCGAAACTTTTCGATCTATGTATCCTTATTTGGTGCTTTTTTTTTCTTCGTCTTCTAACAACCCATTAGTCGGTCATATATGTACGTAGGTACTTTCTACATATGGGCGGAAGAGGGTTGGAGTATAGAAGGAGGAGGTAGAGAAAACTTTATAAGCCTCTAGACGTATAGTCTATCGCCATCGTCATCGCCAACGCCAACCTAACCCAGATCCTTCTTCTTCTTATGCTTCGGCTTCTGCTTCTGATTCTAGGTAATCGATGTGTGGGAACCTGCACTTGCGAGTAATCTGATATGGTACCATATAAATCGATAGGCAGGAAATGCATTCATTATACTCGTAGGAACGTAGTAGTAATAGTATAGGGTTTAGGAGGACAAACGATATTATATATGATATAAGTACCTACCAAAAAGATGCGTGTCAATAGAAATTTGAGCTGATGATGGTCAGTAACCTTTAAACTTTCACGAAAAACACACTGGTTCTGATGTTCCTTGCAATCGCAATGTGTCCTCGATGTTCGATGTTGTTATAGTTCTCGATACTGGATGGATGTTGATGCTGGTTGAATTGGAATATAAGGCATTTCCCGCAGCTGTCTGGGGAAGCGATTTTTTTTGTAAAGTAGTGTCTGATCATCTTCTTCACAAGTTGTAAAACCTTCCCGAAAAAAAAAACAAAACAACAGACGGCAAGCAGATGTTTTTGCTTCTTTTTCTTTTCGTATTTTTCTTTTTTTTCTTAACTGAACATCGCATAACCTGGTTATTGCACCTGGTTCCATTCAAGAAAACAGAAAAAAAGAACAGAGACGATGATGATGAGGAATCTGCGTGATCTTCAATCTTATAGAACTAAATGTTTTCTTCAATGTATCAAACTCAACGCACAGAAAATACAAAAAAAAAAACGATTCGAATTCTGAATTGTGCCTTTTGAATTTGCGGTACCACCGACAGCACGCACCGGTCTGTCAGTTGGGACTTGGGAGTTAGGAATCATAATTACTATATCCAAAATTGTGTCCCATTCAAATCAGGTATGGGTACAAAAGGTGTCTTTAGTTTGTTAACATCTGCTGTTATGATTATTTTTGTAGAGCCTCTGTGAATAGGTAGTAAAGGTACTTGACTTAATTTATGTACGGGCTCCAACTATATAAATACTGGTAGAGTGGTCTAAGGTTTTTTTTGTACTTAAGACGTCATCTGTCAAAAATTGTGTAATGACTTTTTTATCTTCCTTAACAGTTCTTACGTTTAACGGAGTTCCAACGCATTCTATACAATCTCTTTAATTTGCAAATTCATAGAGTTTGCAAATGGTAGATAATATACATATATCAAGACATTTTTGATTTGCAGCTGTCAAACCAACAATTTTAGGATGTCACATTAATTCACTTGTAAAAATAAATTGATCTATAAGATCTTCAGAATTTTTTATTGAGAAATAGAAAATTGACTATGTTGTTCGTGTGTCTATTTGTTTGACATTAGCTAACCTGTCAAGCTGTTGTTTGTCTTCATTGGCAGCTAACTGCATGTGTCATAAATTTCAAACTCGGAACTTTACTTTACTTTATTTGTTCAAGTGTCATAAATTTCAAGCTCGAAACTTTACTTAGCTAACATCTACCTTTAGTTGATCCTGTCTACAAAACACTTCTTAGGCAAGCTACAAGTCCATCACAACTTGTATTTTGTATTGTAAAGAAATATTACTTATTTCTTTTCCAATTTGACAATGAATTTAATCTTATTGTGCAGAAAATAAATAATTTACAGAGCAATAAATTTTAGCTATCAGTTGAATGAAAAAACATGATTAGCTGTCAATTTGACGTAAGTGGATTTGACTTGATAGTAAGGGAGATTTGTCTTGTCTAACTTTCCAGTCAACTTTCCAATAAAATTGTAAGGCAAGTTTTTGGCAGCTAACCGATCGGATACTAGAAAATTGCTTTGCCCTTATGTCATCTGAACTTACCCATAAGCTTACCTGTCAAGCTGTTTTTTGTTGTCAATTATTTTGATGTTAGGTTCTGATAATAGGTTTCAACATTACCAAATTTAGTATTTGGATAAATCCGATAGATTTTTGATGGATTTCATTTTTTGAGCCAATACCAATAGAAAAAAAAATGTCCAAACGCATTTCGTACATTTCTGTTACTTCACGAATACCATATGGCTTCCAAACGATTTTAAATCATTAGCATAGATCTTATTTTTGGTGTTCAATGACATAAATGAAACTTTTCATGCAAAACTACGACCTGTGGCTGAAAAATGTTCACAATTTTTTAAGTGAATTTTAACAGTTTTAATGCGTTGTTGATGCGATTTTCCATTATAGAATAGTTTTTATTTGACAAATGTCAAAAGATGAAAGCTTTAAATCTATATATTCTTCAAAATGAATTCACTTATTGAAAAACTCTATACATCTGGTTTTCAAATAGAATCTGAAATAAATTCGTTCGTACTTCTTCTAAAGCGGTCCCTAGACTATCAATATTATTGAACAATATATTGCACAATATTATTGACTGGTACCCCACACTAAACAATATTTCGCACAATAAATCATTTGACAGTTCTTTATTTGTGCTTCACATCATGCTCGATGATATGGATTATTGTTGTGTGGCAATTGCTCTTGCTATTTCATTTTAAAAAAAAAGAAAAAAACAAACGCAGATGGATGAAGGACTGGTACAAAAAACGAAACGTGTTTACTCATCAAAATTTATTAAATGAGCTGGCTTTGAGCGATTCAGGGAGATGTTATCAATATAAAAATTCAACACAAATGACAAAATATTGTGCAAACACAACCACAGACTATACAATAAATTTGGTTGCACAATAAATATCAAAAGGATTTTGATTTTGTACAATATATTGCACAACCCTTCAATATGAGCCCTAGACTCTCAATAATATTGTGCAATATTTGATAATATTGATAGTCTAGGGACCGCTTAAAGTCGATCAAACAAAAAATATTGCATACATTTTGACAGTGGCACTTATTTGTAAAGGTAAATTAACAAAATCTTGTTCAACATAAATTATTCAACTACGTTTTTAATCGGCCTCATAAGAAACCTGATAACTTCAAATCGAAAGCAAAACAAGTGAGAAGATTTGTACGTTTTCCTTCTAAACTTGCAATTTATGAGTACCAAGACTGACGCTAGGCGTTTTCCATTGGTAGTCCAGAAACCGTTTATCAGCGAAATGACAGTTCTTCTATATGGAAGGGAAAATAAATGTTTCTGAATTAGAATAATCAAAAGCACTAAAACAATGACACACTGTCAATTGTAAATGCATAATTCAGAATCGATTAGATATATCTAAAACTTACAATCAGTAGACATTTAACTGATTGTCAAAATGATGGTGCGTCGATGGAGGGCTACAACTGTCAAAATAGACAACTTATATTAGTTTTATTTGGTAATCCAAGAGGCTTACTTAGGGAAAAATCACAATTCTGATTTTTCAAAGATTTAAAATAAAATCGAATAAAATTTGACAGAAATGTCAAACTCAAAAGTTGTCATTTTTTGTTCTAAGTATGGAAACTAAGGATATGTCTCAACTATCTTTTGATATCCTTTTAAATCTGCTTTGCGGATTCTGTAATCAGTGTGATTATTTATGATTTCGAGCTGATACTTATAATTTTCGCAGAAATAACCGCACCACAATTAAATATCTTCAGATCGGAAATAGATTCCAAATTTCTAATCAAAAACGATTATGTCATTACAAACAACTGTCAATATAGTAAATTCATGAGACTAAAAGTACGTACTAAGAAAGAGGTTGCAAGATTAACTCGATATTAACAACTTAAATGATCAAATGACAGCTTGATCTCCACATAAATTAGACAGATCTAAAGAAGTAATGTCATTTCTTTTACTATAGCACATGTTGTCTTTGTATATTTCTGTATAATGTTAAAATAAAACATCTGCTACTTTTTATCACCAATCCAACTGCTGTTCTTTGAAAATGTAAGACTAGGTTAAAATGTGTTATGTTAAACTATTGAAATTCATAATAGACACACCGCATGTGCCATGTGAGATATGTATGTTCCAGAACCTATACCAGCTACCACAACCTATTTTCATACTATACTTTTTAGTAATTAACGTAAATATAGGTAGGTAAGGTACCTAACCTACTCACTCTTTAGGTGTATTTTACATATACCTACTCGACGGACCAAAGCCGCATGTCGAGTCGATTGAATTTTACCCCTAAACTAAAAAAAAAAGAAATACAAAAACCGACCACAATCCAGAACCATGCGAGGTTATAAGGCTACTCGAACACCAAAGTTATTAAGCGCCAGCTGATAAAGTTCCATTTGGAGGCAGGTGGTTTATTATATGCCTATACACCTTTTCTTATACTTCTCATTTTTATGATAATACATAACTACTGACTCCAACGGCTGCTGTTACGAGTATGTTTATACCTACTTTTTTGTTGAGGTATTTTTTGATCTTTTTTTTTAAGGGACAGTTGCATGGTATTAAATTAATTTGAATTGATCGGTTTCCGTTGGGCTAATAAAAGGCAAGGTGTTGAATTGGAACGAATAAAAAATACAAAATATTATGTTTGTAGAGGGAAGAAAGGGAGATCTTTTCGCGTGCCAACACCACGCACCGTTACGTTGCACCACTTAAATATAGGAACATGTAAATATTTACTTTGAATAAAAAGGCGGTTAGAAATAATGAAAGGTGCTTACTTGATTATGCTTTGATATAACCATAACCATAGGATAATAATTTATGAATGAATTTTATACGTTAAATGTTTGGGTATGAAGGGTGTACAGTTTTTCTAAAATACAATGAAAACAGTAGATAACCGCTTAAAATGACTTTTAGAAACATTGAGAATAGTTAAACCCTAAACTTATAAATCTGTTCTTTGGTAACAATGTGTTCAAGTTTTGTTGTGGGTTTAATGTTTTTGAAACCGTCGTGTGTTTTGACATATCGGGTTTTCTAATAGGGACTTTGACAACTTTGAATTTCATTTGTGAACTCACCTTTTCACTAATCATTGAACTGTCATTGTCAATTCAATTAATAAACATTTAAATCATTGTAAAGTACACGAACTAATAACATCTACAAGTTATAAAAATCTTCTACCAAAATTCAGAGTTTATGAGCGCAACCTTCAGAGCGTTAACTCCAATTTTCGATCATAATTCCCGCCGATTATAATTCGATGTTTTCATGTCAGTAAGACAACGGGTTGGTCTAAATGTCGAAAATATCGAGATCAGTCAATACCACGGCGAGGCGTTCTCTTGAGAATTGAGCACCGGTCAGCCCACATTTAACGGCGTATTTTGCGTAAGGATTTTCTTTAACACCCATACAAGATCAAGCTGACTCAAGATTTGAGACCCATGGACTGTTTGGAGCGACACGTACGTTCTCCGATTTGACAAATTGTCAAGTCCTTATTAGAAAACCACTTACTAAAAATTTTGCCAAAACAAAAATGTTAACGAAGCTCTGATTTTAAAGGAACAAACTAGATCTGAATATCATTGAGAACCATTCCATTTAATCGAAAACTAAAGAGAGAAGACACAAAACTTTTTAACAAAACGAATGTTTGCAGAATTTTCATTGAAATGAGGGCACGAGTACGATAACTTTGGCGACAAGATATAATAACGGTTTTTGGTAGAGGGGCTTAATACAAGCATTTTTTACTACGAGAGGGGGGGTCTATCTCCCCCCGTTTAGGCGGTAGGGGCAATTTAAAAAAATTGTTATTTAAAATGAAAAAAATTAATTAAAAAATAACGGTAATACTTACAATTAAGTATCATACCTTTTTTTAAAGCCAACATTCTGTTTTATTAGCCAGTTTTTAATTCAAGTCAAAACTATGCGTAGTTTTTGAAAAATTTAATTTTAAACTCAAAATTTGAGTAAAAAAAGTTAAAAAAAAGGTTTAAAGTGTAATTTTTCAATACTTCAAAAATATCTACCATTGTTTTTATTTCAAAATTTATTTCCCTTATTTGTTTTTGATCAAAAACTGAAAACTAGATGATTTTATGTCTTTTAGTTTTTGAGAAAATTGAAAATAAAAATTTAATTTTAAACTCAAAATTTGAGTAAAAAAAGTTAAAAAAAGGTTTAAAGTGTAACTTTTTCAATACTTCAAGATTATCTACCATTGTTTTTATTTCAGAATTTATTACTGTTATTTGTTTTTGATCAAAAACTGAAAACAAATAGAGCAATGAATTCTCAAAAAAAAAATAGTAGATAATCTAAAAGTTTTGAAAAATTACACTTTAAACCATATTTTTAACTTTTTTTTGACCAAATTTTGAGTTTAAAACAATTTTTTTCAAAAACTATGCATAGTTTTGACTTGATTTAAAAACAAGCTAATAGACAAAATAGTGTTGGCTTTAAAAAAAGGTGTAATACTTAACTGTAAGTATTACCGTTATTTTGTAATTATTTTTTTTCCATTTAATGTACATGTTTTTTTAAATTGCCCCTACCGCCTAAACGGGGGGAGATAGACCCCCCCTCCAATAGTAAAAAATGCTTATTTTTAACTGTTCTATACAAATCCGTCATTAAACTTTGTCGCCAAAGTTATCGTACTCTCCCCGAAATGAGGAATTGAACTATCCATATAGAACTAATTTTATTAAAATAAGAATTTTTCAAGTAAATATCAAATGTAAGCTATCACAAAATAAATTTGATTGACATTTTTTGTGGAAATATATTATTTTTTGAAGTTTTAATTAAGTGTTTTCTTTTTGTTGGCCAGGCTACAGCAAATAGACTGCAAAACTATAAGAGCTAGATAGATTTTTAAATGATTGGTGCCAACAGCATCAGTAAACTATGTTTCTTTCCTTACCCTTTTTTATCGTTACTTTATCAGACTATGGCCAAGTGAAATATCTAGCTTCATTCTCCCTCTTAAAAAGATTAACCGCTTCTATGAATTCCCATCAGTTTGCTTCATAGTTCGGCTAAAATTGCGATTATGAACTTCAGTCGAACTATGAAGTACAGAGAATTGTTCTTAAACCGCACTACGCGAATGTTGAATGCCTTAATACGCTCTTTTTCTTTGTCAATGTTCAAAAAATCAAAATTATGTTAAATACAACAATAGCTGCTTAATTTAGAAATGTTGTTCCTATTATTTTGGCCATAGATGTATGTTCCTTCCATAAAGATACAAAATTAATGTTAAATTTGTCTCGTATCCAAACATTCCATTATTTTAATTCTTTTGATTTATATATCTAATCAAGAAAATGTTTTTTATATTTTCAGCCTCTTAACGAAGACAAATATCTGTGCTACAGCTGCAATAACTGGCTCATCAACTGGCATTCTCTGCAGGCTCTAAACAGTAACGACGCTGACAATCCTTCGGGTACATTTCGTTCATCACAAATGAATAATATGGTTTCCGATAAAGGTTCTCCTTCAGAAGCAACTCGCAACATAACAATGACAAACAACAGCCCAAAACCAATCGCACAAGTTCGACCCCAAATAAAAATGCATCAATCCGAATTAAATAATATTTCCCAAACCCAATCATTGCCAAAGAGAACAACAAGTCAATCGATAAATCCATCAACAAAACGTAGTGAATTTTATTATCTTTCGAAGAGAACTTTTCTAAGTTCCCATCGGATGAAGAAAAATCGCCTCCAAAGAAGGACATTGCATAATTGTTGCGTTTGCGGGCGTTTTTTTACGAGGAGGCTTCTAGCCACCACCTCCAAATCAAAGGCAACAGCAGTGAAGTGTAAAAGATGTCGCGACACCATGCACTGGCGGAATATGTACCTGAAAACTGTGCTGCTTCAAAAGAAACATCATGAATTGCCAAACAAAACAAAATCATCATCGTCATCATCATCTTCATCGTTAGCGGTGAGGCAAAATCTTGGAAATCTAGTCAACTGTCAAACTTCAATGCACAATACAAATTATACTACGTCTCAATTGCCATTGCCATACCAGCCCCGTCAATACCAAAGACCATTGGTGGATGGTAAAGTTGTTTCAATGCTGAGACGACTGGGAACCACATTGTCCAGGGATAGTACATCAACAACAGGAACAACAACAACAACAACCTACCAACCGCCCATAATGAGTCCTGCGAAGAAGAAATCCCAAAAATGGACACGGAATGTTGCTGATAACGAGATTGTTATTAACTTCAATACCGCAATAACGGAAGTCCTTCCGATCAGGCATATCCGAAGAAAGTTGACATATCAAATATCAGACGCCATTCCCACCTCGGATTCTATAGAAATCGATAGCAGTGACGAAGAGGAAGAGGCAGGTGACTGCGACGACGACGACGAGGTCGACGTCAATAAGGATGTGAATGAGAATAAGAAGGATAAAGCAAAATTGAATGAAAAGACATTAAACTGCGGCATTAATCTTCAGCAAGTTTATAACTTGGTTCCGAAAGGGCTTACCGTATCGCTCATTTCTGAAACTGATTCAGGATCACAATCACAACCAATGCTTGTTATTTAGAGATAAATCATATAATATTCAAAAAAGAAGGAAATTTCATTTTTGATATTTTGTTTTCTAATGTAATATTTTTGTTATTTTGTTCATAGTTTTTTTTTTAATATTATTGTAATAATTTAATTTAAATTTATTATTTACTACCATTTTTTGTATAGTTTTAAAATATAGAATAGAAAAATGTGAGATGATAGAAAGTAATATATGAAATAATGGAATAAATAATATACTCTGTACGTATGCTTAAGTAGGGCAGCCATTATTTATTTACATAGTTTATTATAATAATATTATATTATTAAATATTAAAAATAATCAGTATCATTATTATGATTCATGAGACACACAAAACCAGCACTAGGTACCTTTTCTTTAGTTTTTAACATACAAATATAAAATCGCTGCATGCCATATCATCATGTCCAAGAGAGAAATGTACTCAAAACAAAAATTTTATAATAATTTAAATAAACAGTAAGCTGTAAAAATACTTGAAATTTAAATGTTGTTTAATTAAGCTTTTAAATTATTTCGAGAAGTTAAATATTTATGTAGGTATAGTATTTGAATAATGGAAATTATTACTGCATTTTTATCGTTGAAATAAGTTTTAAATTTATTCATTAGTCTTATCTATAGCACCAAGGAAGTTTAAGTTCTCCGTTTCCCATAGCCCTGCTTGGTTTAACCAATGCCAATGGCGGAGATATCCCCCCTGGGAGATAATTTGTTTGCTTTTTCGTAGGAATTCCCTTCAATTCAAAACTAATCGTATTGCGTTAATGCAGTGTTTTTCAAACTGTGGGTCGCGACCCCCTGGGGGGTCGCGAAGAGATTCTTGGGGGGTCGCGGTCGCAAGCCGGTAAGATGAATAAACAAAAGTCCTATGCTAAAAAAAATTAAATAAAACAAAAAAAAAAATTTAGTGCGACATGTGTGCCTGTTTATTTTTTAATAAACGTTGAAATCTTGGATTAATTTTTGACACATTTAAGATTAAATCATTTTCCAAATTCAGTCTCTTTCTTTTTTTAGTTTTAATGTCAAACATTGAAGAGAATGTGACTTCACACAGGTATGAAGTGGCGAATGGCAGCAATAACTTCAAAGCCTCGTTTGCAAGCTCAGGATACTCTCCTCTTCTCAATATCCAGAAATTGTCAATCGTTTTCAAATTGAATTCCATTTTCAGCATGCCATCTGCAGCTAAATCAATAAGATTTTCTTTCATCTTTACCGATGGTAGATCCGCGAGTTTGACTGACATATTCAAAAAAGGATTTAATACCCATCTTTGTCCATCTCCACTTTCAGAATCCAGTTCCGGAAAGTAACTTAATAGTTTCTTCTCTAAATTATGTAAACTCTCTTCCATGAGATGAATATGAGAGTCTAATGATATCGATTCATCTGATGAAATTTCTTCGAGCGTCTTTTGAAAGCAGGGAAAATAATCAAAACTGTTTGTTTGTAAAGACTCTGACCACAAACGAAGTTTTGCGAGGAATCCTCTGATTTTATCTTTTGCAGTTATAATGCTTTCTTCTCTCCCTTGGAGGCTCTTATTCAATATGTTTAAGTGGTTGAAAAGATCAGCAAGAAATGATAATTTTAAGAGCCAGGTGGGATCAGAAAAATGATCCGAATTTCCAGATTTTGAAACTTGTAAGAACATCAATAATTCGGATTTCAATTCCAAAACTCGTGTCAATACCTTTCCTTTTGATAGCCATCTGACCTCTGTGTGAAAAAGGAGATTTTGATGGAGTGAACCCATTTCATCACATATGATCCTAAACAGCCGACTTTGCAAGGCCTTGCCTTTAATAGAGTTCACAACTCTAATCACATCTTTGAGCACATCATTTAATCCAGAAGGTAACACCTTGGATGCCAAAACTTGTCGATGAAGAAAGCAGTGTGTCCATGAAACGTTTGGCATTATCAATTTTAATTTTGCAATGAGCCCACTTTTGTTGCCCGTCAAAGCTTTAGCACCATCGCTACAAATAGCAAAACATTTTGTCCAATCAATCTCGTAGTCGCGAGAGCTTTCTAAAAACATATCGTACAAACACTGGCCAGTAGTATTAGCAGGAAGAGCTTTGCAAAATAAAATTTCTTCTTCAATGTTTTCCTCTGCTTCAAAGCGAACAAATACCACAAACTGTGCACAGTCTGAAACATCAGCATCGAGAAAGAACTAATAGAGAGAACCAACTTCGACGGTTGCTCTCTTTTTGCCTACAAGCTGCGATTTGGCCACCAACTTGCATATGTATTAACTCCATATAAAAAAAATGTGGGGAACCAATACTTATGCAAGTTTGTGCGCAATTCTCACCACGAGAAAGAGTAAACTTTTCTCTCTTTTCTCTCTGCTCACCACCTTTGAAAAATGGCGACCACCTTAGAAACATAAGACTCTGAAAGCACTACAACTATTAATTTTATTATTAGCTTCGTTTATGCGTTAAATTTTCGCTCAGACTGTTCAAAAATGCAAAAAAACTCAGATTTGTTTCAATTTTCAGAGTTTATCGACTTAATTTTGTCGATGCGAGAGTTTCAGGAACATTGAAAACGAGAGTTACAGAATGTAAACATGAAACATTAAAAACATTTCTATATACTCATCTCTTTTCCCATTCCTATTTAATTTATTTGTGTGTATTCGTTGTTTATTTTCTTTACATTACTCACGACATTTCCAAAATGCTGAAAATAAGTGATTTAAGAAGAGACTAAATAAAAAGACTATCAACTTGTTACTTCTGTTGCCAATTTTCTGAAAGTGCATTGTGGCTTATTCATAGATGTTTGCATTTATAAAAAACATGTACTGGTTCATATATACAAATAAAGTCTAGTCTAAAAAACCTAAACCTTGTTACACTCTTAAGCACTTTTCACATGAGCATGACCAACGACCAACGAATGAACGAATATTCGTCGATTTTGACATTTCTTTCACATGAGAGTTCGTCGCGAATAAAGTTTGACATTCAAAACCGAAACCAAAACAAGAATGATCTTTTTCGGTTAAGTACGCGCGATTATTATATTCGTTGCGAGTGTGGAAAATGTGGAACGCGAATAAAGTTTGACAGTTCGTATCAACTAAAATTTTTTCGCGACGAATAAATTTGTTTTCTTAAATTTATTAATACATATATGATATTGAAAAGTAAAAGTATGCATCATAAATCAAATAGAAACTATATTGTTATCGTTTTGTTAAGAATTTGTGTGGAAATATGTCTTCAAACGTATATAAACTCACATTTTGTAATTAATTCGTCGTTCGTTGGTCGCGCTCATGTGAATGCTGCTTTACTGCACACATACTTTCTTGTTTTGGTTGTTAATGCCATCTATCTCTAACTTAGAGAAAAACAAATTCACCACGCCGGTATAACTTCTCCCGTTATTTATTGACAAACAAAAATGTTTTGCTAGAATTAATTTGAATTATAGGAGTATTTTTGTAGATATAAAAACGACAAGATGTTAGTAAAATTAAAGAAAGAAATTCATGAGAATTACAAACATCATAATGAGACTTTAAAAAACATAGTCTTCTTGGCTATCAATAAACAAAAATGAAAAATGTGGGATTTCCCGGAAATCATGTTTTTTTGTGTACTCTTCTTCGCGGTGGAAACATGTATACACCGATACGAATTCAACACGCTATAAAAAATGAGAGTAAGAGGTTTCGAAGGGACGGAGACGAGGAAGTTTGGCTCTCTCATTTAGTTTTTTCTCTCTGACATCAGTAGATTCATCCAGTTGCAAGGCAAAATGTGGACTCTTCTTTAATTTTTCAATTAATTGTTCTTGAATGTCAACGGCCATGTCATTTATTCTCCGCTCAATTGTATTGTCAGAAAGTGGTATATTTTTAAGTTTATCTGCCTCCTGTTTGCCCAAAATAGTTTCAACCATATCAAGGGCCGCGGGCAAAATAAGATTCTCAGCAATTGTGTGAGGTTTCCCTGCTTTGGCGACTCGGTATGCTACTTGATAGCTAGCTAACAACGCTTTCTCATTGGCACTCGATAGCTAAAACAAATTTTAAAACAAAAAGAATATATCAAACGAAACAGTAAATCAAAATTACAATACGTATATGTATGTAGCAAAATAGATCAAACATGGAAAAAAGCGTAGGTATTTTTCCCGAATTTAAGCCGGTCAGTACATGTACCTACAGACCCTTTTACCTATGAACATATGTATATATGTATTTAGGTCGCGATTACGTTCAAACAGAAACAGATATTATTTTTGATCCAAAAATAATAAAGGGCATTAAAATAAGACTTATTTTTCTTACCTGGACCACAGTACTTTGTTGCTGGTTAAGCGATTTCAATTTGCGGTCGAAAAATTCTAACGGCTTATCTGCTTCTTTGGAATGTTTCGTTGAGAGATGTCGCATAAGCTTTGATGGTTTCATGCTTTCGGCAGATAAAACTTCACAACAAAGAACACATTGAGGCTTATTATTTAAAACTGTGAAACCATATTTAAGATATTTTACGTCATAAAGTCTATTTTTTTTTTCGTTGCTTCCTCCGCTTCCACTCGCACCGGATGTGCAAGGCTGCAACGGTCTTTTGAGAAACTTGTCCATAATCACTCGTAAAAAACACAACAAAACACTTAATCTTTAAATAAGTACACTTACTCTCAAGTGAAAAATATTAAATGACAATTCTGATGCGCACTTAGGAATTCAAAAAAATGAAAATTACTGCAAGGCCTGCTACAATTTTAAAATTTTTTTGGCAACACGGGAGAAAATTTCATCGCGAATAAGTAAAATCTTGTGTAATAAGGCCGGGCTTGGAAGGGGTTCAGTGTATGTAACTTTTTAAATAACTGACACATTATAATGGGGGTCGCCAAAATTTTGTTACTACCAAAGGGGTCGCCTATTCAAAAAGTTTGAAAAACACTGCTAATGGATATGACCCCCATTATATTTTGAATTATTAATTTTTTGTATATGAAAACAACATTTGTATTTTACTTCCTTAAACCTAGTAGGCAGCTGAAGTGAAACGATTTTTTTCCGCGGTCTCCAAGTGCAGAGCGAAATGAAAACGAAAACCACAGCAGAAAAAAATTTGTGGAGAGTTCTGTCAGCTGTCAAAAACAATTGACAAGTTCTGACAGTCAGCTGCTATTTATTAACATTTTGTTGAACAGTTAGTACATGGTTTTTTCATTTCTGCAGCTGTATTACTCCAGAGACTCGCAACGGCTGAATTATTTTTGTGAAGCCTATGCTCCTTCTTGCACATCACCAATAACATCTTCAACATCCTGAGTTTCCGATTCAGAAATGTATTGATGGAATACATTAGACAAATCAATTTTTTTTAAATTTTAAATCAAATATAAATCAAAGTCAAAACACCCAAAAGTCACGAGTAAAGCCTAGTACGCTGCTGATGCGAAACGAAAATTCCCATACAAAAATGACATGACGAAATCATAAACGAAAAATTTCGCTGTGCTTTTCATTTTCAGTACGCTGCTGAACGACGAATTGTGACATTTTAGTGGATAGCTGTACTAGATTTCTTAGTACAATTCTCCACTCTTTTCGTTCTCAATTTAATTGCCCAGCACATTAATTGCTTGCGAAATTTTGACGTTTAATTTTTTTATTGAAAAAAAAAAATTGTTTACTCGTGACTTTCGGTGTTTTGACTTTGATTTATATTTGATTTAAAATTTAAAATAAAATGGATTTGTCTAATGTGTTCCAACATTGCATTTCTGAATCGGAAACTCAGGATGTTATTGGTGATGTGCAACAAGTGATGAAGACAAGCAGTGAAATTCAACTTCCAGACAGAACTCTCCACAAATATTTTTCCGCTGTGGTTTTCGTTTTCATTTCGCTCTGCACTTGGAGACCACCGACAAATTTCGTTTCGCATCAGCAGCGTACTAGGCTTAAGCAATTTTTTTTCCATAAAAAAATTAAACGTCAAAATTTCGCAAGCAATTAATATGCCAGGCAATTAAATTGAGAACGAAAAGAGTGGAGAATTGTACTAAGAAATCTAGTACAGCTATCCACTAAAATGACACATTTCGTCGTTCAGCAGCGTACTGAAAAACGAAAAGCACAGCGAAATTTTTCGTTTATAATTTCGTCATGTCATTTTTGTATGGGAATTTTTGTTTCGCATCAGCAGCGTACTAGGCTTTAAACTTTGTTGCTAAAAGTACTACTTTTGACTGAAGATTGGACCAAGAACATAGTATGAATCGGATATTCGGCCCTATTTCAAAAACACAGCACAAATTCATCAACTTTTAACCAATGAACGGTCCAGGGGGGGGGGGTCATATTAGCAAAAAAGCTTATACATTTAAGTTGTATGTATAAGTAAAGATTTCATCTAAAGATTTATTAGTAATTTAACGACATTCACCAAAAAGTGGTTTGCTTTCAAAAACAACTAAAACTTTTGTTTTTACTCAATTTAGAATTTGAAAAAACTTTAGTCATGCTTTAAATTATTTTCATAAAAATTGTTTCTAAGAAAAAAAAAACAAATATTCAGGTTCTTAAGAAGAAACCTTGAATAAGAGATCATCAATTTTATGTTCATATATTAAGTTGCCTTTTAATTCCTTAAACTATCCTTCAATTTTATTATTACATTTTTTTGACACACATAAATAGTGATTATTGAAGTGATTTTTATTGCGATATATAGGAACTTTTTAGCAAGTTTTGCATCAGTAAACAATTTCAAACTAGAGCTTTTAATCAAATATGACATTACGACGGTAGAGAAGTCGAAAAAATTGGGTACCCTGATTCCTTTCGTCTGTCTGTCTTTCCTGGCCCCTACAGCCCGATTATTGTAAGGCTTTTTTTTCATTTTATTAATACGAAAAATAACAGCAGTCCCTACACAAATTTTTTGGTTCAAACATGTGATTTTTCTTAAACTTTCTCTAAATTGTGTGTTCTTAATTTGGCTTCTTTCTACAAGAAAAATATATTTTCGTATTGCTCCAGAAGGGCACCCCTCAAAAAAACTTTATTTTGTTTTTAAGTTTTCTCAAGAACTAATGGACCATTTCAAAATTCTTCTCTTTCTGTGCAAGCTCTTGTCAATGATGATAAAAAATACTAATTTTGTTTACAAAACTCGATATCTCAGAAAGGGGACAACATTTTTTGACGAAATTCAAATGTAAAATGTTCATATATGTAATTATAAGCTCTTTATTTAGTGCTTACCAAAAATATTTTTAAGACAAAATTTAAAATTATTTTCGAAAAAAAAAATAAGTTGATCTAGATTTTTTGACAGATAAAATGGCATTTAAATTTTTGAGAAAAACTTATTTTGCAGGTACATCTTTAAATATAGGAAATATTTTTAAACAGACTTTTTGGATGAAATTATCAAGTTCTAGCGACCCAGTCATGCATTTTATTTCTTTCAAAATTGGTTTTCTGTTGAATACAAAAGATCTTAAAAAGATAAATAAATCTACTTTTTAAGTGAATTTGCTTTGGGTGCTCGAGAACTGAGATTTAAACACTAATTTTAATAATACAAATGTCCCAAAAAAATCAAGTGACACTTTTGTTAAACTAATGGCTAAGTGAAAAACATAATAAACGTTTCATATCTATTGATATAAAAGCTTTGAAACCTGTAATATGTGAGTACTACAAAAACTTTTCTTCCAAACTTATTCGTTTAACTACCTTACTTTGTTGTAATTTAATTTTTTAGAGAAATAATGTACTTAAATGCAACTATTTCTTTAAATTCACGAACGAAACCTTTTTGTCTCTACAATTTTTAAGTTTTGTTGACGCCCTTAAGATAATACGAGTAAAGCAGATTGATAACGACAGTAATATAATAAGAGACTCCCGAAAATTGAGTTCGAAAAAATTACGTCAAAAAAAGTCCGATATTTTTACATATCAGATCCTCTCTCATTTTCTGGATTTTTTAATTTTTGCAGCGTTCTTCGCATTAATAGAAATGAAAACAGGAAAAGTGTATTTTGTTTTTGGAAAAAAGCAACGTTTCAAAACAATTTCCTACATTTCTGCGCGAAATGCACCAAAAACCCTCTATTGTGTTTTAGCTCTTAAATATGGCATATTTAGAAAACTGTTGAAATCTTGGAATGCTTTCATATGAGTCATGCAAGTTAAATAGTTAGACCATACCTTGCTGGACAACAGTGTTCTAAAATAATTTGATAACTAAAGTTGTCATTTTAGCAATTATTAAATTTTGTTAGCCTCCTTTACAAAACATTAAAGAACATTTTTAAGCGGTGAATAAAAACTAAAAATGAATGAATGGTGAGAAAAATTAAAATAAATAATTAATATTTCCCCAGTAAGGCGCAACCTCGTAACCATCATATTTTATGCAAATATTTAATGATATATGTACATAAATATTCATCGAATAGTTATTTTAACTGTCCCAATATGTAGCTAACATTTTTCCCAAGTCCACGTCTTTTCGATAAGTTGAACCTTTTTTTTTAAGAATATTAAATTGGTGAGAAAATTTTAATGATTTCGTTCATACATAGCTGAATAAAGGAAAGAAAATGACTTCTTAGGTTTTTTTTTTCTGTCACAAAATATCAAAACAATCTGACAATTGAAAGGATTAAGTTGTCCCGAATTAAAAAACTCGTCTTAAAGTTTTTCGATCACATAAGCTTTTTAAAATATGCAATTTAAACGGGGTTTCTTAGGCTGAGCACAACATAATACCTTAACAAAAAAAATGATGATTTTGCAAAGTTCAAATTTGTGTCTTCAATGTACAGTCTAAAAGCCGGCAGCAAATTTTGGGAGTCGAGTGATAACCCAAATTCCTTTATATCCATTATGTTAATAAAGTAACTCGTAGAGTAATTTTGATTATAAACTCCACTCCCGGCTCTAGATCTAATACATTTTAAATCATTTTAGTTTCTTACTTAGTTTTTGGAAATTTTTATTAATTATGAATCTTTATTTGACTATATATACATTTTTGAGAAACCTTGAATTCATGGTTTTGAAAAAAAAGTTTGGTAAGGATTTCGAATCCGAACTTCGATTTTAACTACATCTGCTCAAATTTTAAAAACACTTTAAAACATTATTTTTACATTTTTTAATATACATATTTCAAAAACTTGATATACATACTAGATAAGTTCAAATTATGGATTCATTACAAGAACATAATTTTCTTTCAAACCATTTTGCTTTTTGTTTTTTCTATTGAAAACAGTTTTATCAGAAATTGTTAAGCGTTTCTTTCAGATTTTTCTAAGGCATGTGAAACCTAACAACTTTTGTAGATTTTTCGAAAATTGTATAAAACACTTTAAATATTAAAACTGACTATTGAAAAAAGGGAATATAAATTTGGAAACTATCCCGAATTTTAAGAAGTAATTTCTCAAAAACCTTACGTGATAGAGTAAATTTGAAGTCGGATTTGAATTTAGGCAAACAAAACTCACTATCTTCGACCAGTTTTTTTGAATTGCAATCAAATATTTACCCTCACTTGTCGGCTCGATATCCGTAAACGGTATTTAAAAATGACAATACCGCACTTAATTATTGACACACAACAACTCCTTAACTTTTTTTAAACGAAATAAATAGTTGGCCAAATTTTAAGCTAAGACTTGTCATCATTGAATAATTACAATTGTAATTATTCAATGCTTGTCATTCTGTTTAAAAACAGTGGTTAATCTATTTGGCATATGCATAGTATATCAATTTTTTGGTGACTTCGCATACATATTTCCTTTAATGTTTTTTTAAGTTCAGATTTATTGCCAATCGATATACATACATACACGCGTTTTGTGCTTGCGTTAAAAACTTTGTTTCAATATAACATTCATTTTTCAAGATACATATTTCAAAACAAATCCAAGAAAATGTCAAAAAAGAAATCCTTTGAAGCTTGGATAGACGTTCCAAACATTTCTATTCTTATAAAAATTTTATTCGGACGACGTTCATGAGTTTTCTAGCTAGATTAAAATTTGAAAAATTTAAGTTTTAAAACTAAACACATAACTTGAACGTATGTGACATACATACATTTTCAACAGGTTTTATGTTTTTGCAATAATTTATCACAATTTTTCTCAATCATTTTTTACAGGCAGGGTAAACATTATATCTGTAGAAAACATAACTTACTTACTTAAGGCAGCGCTACAGTTCTAAGTGAACTAGGGCCTTACCCAACAAACTTTCCCATCCAGCTCGGTCATTAAATAGATGTTTACAGTTGAGCACTCCAAGTTGGGTGAGCATTGGTTTTCATGTGCTTTACGTGGCCCAGCAATTTCAGCCATTGCAATTTTATCCTTCTGGCCAAGTCAACGTCGCTGTACAGCCTGTGAAGCTCGTCGTTCAATCTTCTCCTCCACTAATATTCTAAACGTAAGGGACCTTTGATCACGCAAAGAACTTTTCTCTCGAAAAAACCCAAGGTGCTTTCGTCTCCATTTGTAATAGTCCATGACTCTGCACTGTACAGCAAGTCGGGGATGATGAGGGTCTTTTATAGCTACACTTTGGACGCTAGAGAGAGGGCTTTGCTACACAATTGCTTTATTAGTCCAAAGAAACAGTGGTCATCGCTTGAGTTATTTTCTGCATGCATAGCGGAGCCCAGGTAGTCAAAGTCCCTAACTACCTCAAAGTTACGTCTATCGTTACGTGACGTTTTGTTTGACCGAGACGCCCGTCAGTGTTGTAGGTCTATTCTTGATGACAGTGTGTACTTTGTTTTGCCCTCATTCAGCCCTGAGAAGACACACAATTTAAAATAAGAATAAAATGAGTAAATAGCTTAATAGACTCTGAAAATGTTGCGCCTTTAGTTAAAAATTCTTAGTAAACTTTGTTTTTATAATTAGTGGACACTAAAAGGGTTTTGTATACCTTTAATATGCCAAAAACACAGTGTGAGCATCAGGAAAAGAGGAAAGGAGGTGTTGGGGTGCATTGATTTTGAATTCCTGAACATTGTAATGACAAGGAAAGATAGAGCGTGGCAATGCATTCTACATTCGCGTAGTATGGCTAAAGAACGAATCACTGTACTTGAAAGTGCGACTGAAGTTACGCCCGAGGGTATTTTCATGAGCATTCCTAGAAGCGCAAGTAGAGCATAAACCGTTAAAATAACAATAAAAAAGGTGTTACAAGAAAGTTTATGATAATGTTCAAACGGCGACGTAAATGAGCCAATGATGATATTATCACAAATCAATTTAATTTTTCTACGTTTAATACTGTCCAAGAGGTTTAAAAAAGGTGCATGAGCACCAGCCCTGATCAGGATCAGGAAACCTAAACAACTTGCGGCATTTTTGGTGACATCGCATATGTTGATCGTTCCACAAGAGTTGGTTGGTAACGCACATACCGAGAATATCGAGATGTTCAGTCTCATTGATGCAAGTGCCACTCGAAAGTGCTTTAACAAAACAAAACAGCATTAGCATTAAATTCCACATGGTTTCTAATTCCACATCGTACAATGCTATGAAGATAGGAATTTAATGAGCTTATCATATTTTGTCGTTGCAGTTCCACCTCCGAAGAGGAGCATTGTGAGTCTGGAAACGAATATTAAAAGCTAAGAGTGATATCGTCAGCGAAACAATTAATTGGATTAGAAGTTGCACAGGTTTATAAAAATTATTAAAAGGTTCAGAGGCAAAACGGAGCCGTGGGACACACCAGTATTTATATTATGAGTTTTAGACTTGAATCCGTCCAAAACAACTTGTATTGAACGGTTCGAAAGGAAATTTCTATATCAACGTAGAAGAGATTTTTCGATACCAAAAACTAATTGTTTTCTTATAGAAACCACATTAACAATTTTCTTAAGATTTCCAGTGTGTCAATTTTAAGCCTCATGGTCAGTGGCGTAGCTACCGCTGTATCAGCCGTATCCATGTAACAGGGCCCCCGAGATATAGGGGCCCCCAAAGATTCAGAGCACAAGACGTGTGTACAAAAATTCACTTAAATATTTAATAAAGTTTTATTACAAAAAAATGTTCCGATGATCATTTTTTACATGCGTCAAATATTTTTTTTCCTTTTTTTCATGTCCTACAAACCAACAATACTACAACTTCAACCTGTAAACACTTTTTTATTCGAGCTTTCAAAATATATCGTCCTGCCTGACACAGCCACCAATTCCAACATCACACAGAAATGCAAACCAGGGACCAGCGGTGGATTAAAAAATACTAAGGTACTTGCATGAACTAACAGCTGAAAAATTCGAATACTCCATTCCGAAAACTGTATGTATCTGCAACCAAAAAAAAGTCCCGTTAATTGTCTGAGTGAACTAGGCAAAACGAATTTCAACACGTTAACATTGTTTTAGAAATTAAAAAAGCTCCTTTTCTATCTATAATTTTGGATACAACACAAGACCTATAAAAAATTGACCAACCGTCTGTTGTTATTAGGTATATTTCTATAGCAGAAACCGATGAAAAAGTAAATAAAGACATACAAATCTGCGAGTCATTTTTAGGGTTTGTACCAATTACTACTGCTAGTGCCGAAGAGCTAAACACAGAAGTTTTTAAAACAATAAGTGAATATGGACTTGATTTATCCAAATGAAGAGGACAAGGTTATGATGGAGCGAATGTTATGTCGAGTGTATATGGTGGATTACAAGCCCTTATAAAAGAGAACACTCCAAATGCCGACTAAATTTGATACTTAATGATACAGAAAAAAATATTTGAAGTGTCAACATTTTTCGATAATTTAGAGAAAATATATACATTTGTTGGTAACAGTATGAAGCGCTGGTCTTTGCTGCACAACGATTCATTAGAAAAATATAAAATTACCCTTAAAAAGGTTTGTCCTACGAGATGGTCGTCACGAAATGATCCACCATGTGGTATAAGATCAAACTATACATTGATAATGAAAACCTTACACCAAATCAATTTGACCTCAACAAAAAAAGACGAACGGGACGAATGTAAACATTTTATAAACATTTTAGAGTCCTACGACTTTATTGTGTTGATGTCATTTTTTTCTTCGCTGTTTGATATTATAAGTCCAGTTTCCAATGCCCTTCAAGATGAGGAAAAAGCTAGTATTTTGCTTCAAAATCTTTAAGGCGGTCTAGAAAAAGAAAGAAATCAAAAGAAATTCAGTGATTTACTTAAAAAGTCCAAGAATTTAGCCAACGATTGTGGAGTGACGCCGGTCTTCAAAAATAAAAGAAGGAAAATAACGAAGCGCTTTTTTGATGAGTTGGCAGAAGATCATAGAATTTCTGATCCCGAAATTTACTTCAAAGTAAATATTTACTATTCCTGCTTGGACATTTTGATTGGACAAATTCAGCAAAGATTTCAAAGCCTTCATAGTCTTAGTAGTATGTTTGAAGTGTTGGAACCGGATAAGCTTTTATCGTTCTCAAATGATGAGATAAATCAAGGATCAAAAAAGCTAGTGGTAAAAAATTGGATACAGGGCCCCCAAAGGTCTAGCTACGCCACTGCTCATGGTCCCATTTTCACATTAAACTCTTGCAATAATCACATTTTAAAAAAATGTTAATGTAGTTTAAAAAGTATGCAACGAGTTTTACAAGTGATCGTGTTCTTCTTAGTTGGTCTTTTTTTATAAAACATTTGCTTACTGATCATGAGTCAGTTAGTTGTTTTTTTTTTCCAAAAACACGACCAACTTATGCATGTCTTTAGAAAGTAAAAATGATTCACACTGATAACGTAGGTGTATTTAAATTACTTCTCAAATAACTTAGTAAAACGTTAACTTCAGTTCGACCTTTTATCTAAATAAATATAAAGGAAACTAGATTCTAGAAATCGATCGAAATCGAATTTTAAAAACAAGTAAGTTTATTTCCAGCTTCGATTAATTTTAAAGTCTCCCCGTAATTATTCAAATAAATAGTATGTTTCTTCAGTCCTTAAAGACTTACCACTATTTTTAATTTCGATTTCATTCCGAATGAAAGTGAAAACAAGCTGAAAGGTACAATTCCATCAATAGTACTCCTATATTAATTTCAGGACTTTGGGTGGGTGGATAAAGTATTTTTGATGTTTTTTTTTCTATTCACCGAAATTAAGAAGCCCCACGGTGCACAACTTTCACAATATTCTCTTTTTTTTTTTAATTAACTTTATTACTTTTTTTTGGTGGTTTACGAAAACAAATGAGGGAATACAATTGATATTGATTTGTTTAAGTAATATGATATACGCAGTAGATTTGTCGTCCCCCATCTTCGAATCTTATTACACGAGTGGTTGTGGTTGGTAAAATAACAAAGTAGTCTAGTTGAAAGAAAGAGACTTGTATCCAAGAAGCGTGGTTTGATATTAAGGATAAAACTAACTGCGTAATATTTTTTTGTTTCTTTAGAGTAATAATTTACAATATTGAGATAATTAATGAAACTTATTGTATAGTGGTGTAATATTCTTTTAAATGGTAAATACTTGCGACAAATGGTTAAATTATGGCCGGGAAAAACTGTTAAGAACACAGTTTTAAATTCAAGTAATTATGGTATTGGTAGTACCCGTGGCGTTATGGTTAGTGCTTTTGATTATCTTCGATTGAATCCCTGCCTGTGCCATCTTAAGTTTTTTGTCCAAGAGTACTTCTTGTCATGAAAAGTGTTTTCTCAAATTAACCGTTCGGATTCGGCATACAATTGCAACCTTACTACTGCTTTGCTACTACTCAAAACTTCACACGCATTTATCTCACTACTGCATTTTTTAACTCAGCCGGACTCTCAAAACTCATGCAATTTTCAATCGAATGAATTGAAATTTTATATATATCTTGGAAAATACATTCGGTCTGCAAGTATTAAGGATTCTACTATATTGCATAGTTCAATCGTTATTAACAATTTATCAGACAAAATTTAGGAAAATTTTCACTTAATAAGTGCGCCAATTGGGCAAAAATCAGGGGGTGGAATCGGCTAAGGTGATTGTTGATAAATGACAACAAATGACAATAAAAACACATTCCTGTGAACGACAAAGCTTACGACATTCGAAAAAAGCAAGAAAAGTAAGAATTTTATTCAAAATCAGCCAATTTGATACTTTTATTTAGATATTTTATAATCAATTTAAAATTTCACCAAGGCAACAATGAATTTTGACAATTTGAATCTGAAATTGTTCAATCGAATTGAATTGAGTTGAATCACCTTACACAGACGGAATGAATGATAGTCAATTTGACTATCAAAAAAATGATAGTCAACTATCACCTTAGCCGATTCCACCCCAGTTCATATATCGAAAAAATCATGAGTACTTCTATAGCCGTTACATTTGTATTTCAAAAAATGTCAGGATAGTTATCATAAACAAAATCACAGGAGCTGTTAGTACGGTCGTAGATTCTTAAAAAAGGAGACGTCTTCTAAAAAACGCTGCACAGATGCCATCCGTTTTGAAATATAAATCGATTAAAAAATTATTTTAAGCAATCACTAATATTTATTATAAAATCCTATTTCCGTAATCTCGGTTTATTTTGTAGTATTTCAAATTTCTTAAGAGAAAAAATCTGGGCCTAAAATACATTTAAAAACTTTAAGTCCACGCAGTAATTTTTGCTTTCAAATCCCTTAGCAAATATATGCAAATAAAATAAATTTTAACAAAAAAATCAAATTTTTTCATGTCGAATGGAACGTGATTAAAATCCAATTTTGGCACTGATATTCCAGTCAATCAGATTTCCTCAAGGTAAATGAAGATTTCACTGTGAATTGATACGTTCAACCGCAATCTAGGCCTGAATTTATAGCTATGTATATGTCATCAAATTTTAAACGGTGATCAAATCCGAATTCTTATCTTAAAATTCAAATGAAACGTTACTAGTATTGTTTTTTTTTGGGCTTCTAGACACTTTTAAAAGTGTTCACTTGGGAAGAAATAACAAATCTAATTCTGAAAAGAAGTGAAATTTGATTGTGAGTTCAAAATTAAAATCGAAACATACTTAAATGTCAAACTTGACAGCTTTTATTGAATTAGGCAGGTTCAAACAACATAAGGGACTTCGTTTGCAGTCATCTGCATTTTTTGAACGTAAATTTTAACCAAATCAACTAGTTAGTTTTTTAAGTGTCAATAATATAAAACTCAGAACTTTACTTCACTGACCTCTACCTTCGGTTCATCGTTCAAAAACTATCAAAAACGTTATTGTCTAGAAAACATTAATCAAGCAAGCTAAAAGTCCATCACAATTTGTATTTTACATTTTATAAAAATATAACTTATTCCTTTTCTAATTGGATAAAGAACTCGTTTACATAAAATATTAAATAGAACTGTGCAGAAAATAAATAATTGGGCAGGTTCAGCCGAAGTAAGGGACTTCAAAGTTAGGGAAGTTTCTATTATCTGATTGGCCAGCTGCCAAAAAAAGACCTTCCAATTAAGGCAACTTTAATGGAAAGTTGACTGGAAAGTTAGTCAAGAAAAATCTCCCTAACTATCAAGTCAAGCCTACTTCTGTCAAAATGACAATTGATAATGGTTTTTTACTTAAGTGAAAGCTGAATTTTATTACTCTTTGGTTTATTTATTTTCTGCACAACTTTATCAATGCTTTCTGTAAAAGGGTTCGTTTTCAATTTGTAAAAGAAATAAGTAATATTTCCTTACAATACAAAATACAAATCGTGATGGACTTGTAGCTTGCCTGAGTAGTGTTTTGTAGACAATAATGTTTTTGGTAATTTGTGTATTGTGAACTTAAAGTAGAGGTTTGTGAAGTAAAGTTCTGAATTTGAAATTCATGACACTTGAAAAACTAACTAGTTGCCTTGGTCAAAATTTACGTTCATAGAATGAAGTTGACTGCAAATGAAGTCCCTTATGTTGCCTGAACCTGCCCATTCATAGAGTTATAAAGTACAGCTTTCTGTTGAATGGGAAAACAATATCTAATGCCATTTTGACATAAGTAGACTTGACTTGATATTTCGGGAGATTTACCTTTACTAACTTTCCAGTCAGCTTTCCAATAAAGTATCCTTACCTGGAAAGCAACTTTTGGCAGCTGGCCAATCAGATACTTGAAACTTGCCTTACTTTCAAATCCCTTATGTCGTCTGAACCTGCCAATTGTATCCTTATTGTTTATATATTTTTTTTTGAGTTTTGGATAGCATTTAAAACATGCTCATAAGTAGTTTAACTTACATAAATGTATCCAATAGATCACAAACAGCTTGACTATTCCCGTTAGAATGAAAGAGATGTATGAAAGAAAAAGAAGGAATTAATAAGCCCGATATGTCAAATCAGTGTATATAAAATCTTTAGTATTTTTATAAAACTTCAAATTTTAGTACATTGACGGTTGGACGGTGGCGCTGGTGATTTTCTCTATTATCAACTCTACCAGAATAAGTTCCTTGATGGCTGCCCAGGTGTCGCTTCAGTCGTTCCTCTAAATGCGATTTCTATAGATTTTTAGATTTTTTGAATTGCAAAGAAAATATGTATGTACATACATATGTACATATATATATATATGTATATAAATGACCAAATGTATTATAACATGTTTGTGACAACTTCAATATTTAAAAAATAATCTTTTTGCGTTCGATTCATCATCATCATCGGCTCGGTAACCAAAATGCGGTCCTGGCCTGATTCAACAATTCTTTCCATTTATCCCGATAGCTAGCTGACACCACCCAGTTGCTCAACCCAAGACTTCCGAAATTTTAATCAAAAATGACATTACGATGGTAGAGAAGTCGAAAAAAGTGGGTCCCCCGATTCCGTCCGTTTGTCTTTCTGTCCTTGCCCCTACAGCCCAAACTTTTGGGTTGATTGACTTCAAGTTAGGAAATTAAGGTTTTAAGCCGATTCGCGTTAGGCGTTTTTTTTTTAAGCCGACAGTAGTCCCCATACATTTTTTTTTTTTTTTTGGCAAAAAATCGAAAATTCGTTTTTTGTTTTTAAGTTTTCTCAAGAACCAACCGATTTCAATAATTTTTTTTCTGCACAAGCTCTTATACTGTCTCATTTTATGTTTGATTTTTTAAAAAATATTAAACATTTTTTTTTCAAAATTCGATATCGCGAAAATGGGTCGTCATTTGTTTACAAAATTGAAACGTTAAAAGTATATTAATAAGCTCTGAATAACTGCATACTATAAATATTTCACTTTGAAAAATTTTCGACAAAGCTGGAGATTTTAATGGCAAGCTTCTTTACTCTGCCTAAAAATTCCTCTTATTTTGAACGGGAGCACAACATTTTAAGGAGTGCGCACATGGTACAAACGGTCAAGTACACTTTTGTTTGTAAATTACTGGAAAACTGAAAGTTTTTTCCAAAAAAGTTGTACACATGAATGTGAGTATAGAAATAATCCGAGCAATTTGCAAAAAAAAAAGTGTAATTGACGCCTTCCCCCGCTACTAAGATGCTTTGCTCCTGTTCAAAATGAGAGGAATTTGATTGTAGTTTTAAGGACGTTTTTATTAAGCTCACCACCAAAATCCAGCTTCATCAAAATTTTTCGAAGGTTATTTTTTCATCTGATTTTCTTGGAAAATATCGTCTAATATCAAAATTTAAAAAATAGGTTGATCTAGGATGAGCGCTTAGTAAGAATCTAGACCTTTATTAGTTCTGTGTTCAGCTTGAAATAAATCTTTGGCCTTATAAAAAATCTTAAAAAAAAGTTTACGTTTGTTTAAAACTATCCTTTCATAATTAAAATGAAAAAATAACCAGATTGTTAGCTTGTGTTATTTTTGAAACCCCAAAAGTAGTGTTTTTAAAATTACTTTGAATGTTAAAAGATAAAAGAAGAACGTGAGAAAATTTCGCCATCCTTTTCTTCTATTCAAAGTTTAACCGATAAACCTTATACAGCT
The DNA here is from genome assembly GCA_951509635.1 of Eupeodes luniger. Lineage (NCBI taxonomy): Eukaryota > Metazoa > Arthropoda > Insecta > Diptera > Syrphidae > Eupeodes > Eupeodes luniger. The sequence continues at coordinate 57,295,378 of OX608073.1, forward strand.
CAAACTGGCTTAACTCAAGCAGTTTTTATTAAATTTTGTTTATAAAAAAAATTATAATTTGTTTGAAACAGACCGCCTTTCGGATGTCGATACCTTTTTTGCCTCTTTTACTTTGCCACCCTATTCAGACTCACCTCAATTTTTCACATAGACTTGCATCTGCGTGTTGGTATCTACTTATCTTTTCTGTAGAGCATAAACTACTATTTTTATACATACAACATACCCCTCTAGTTGTTGTTGTTGGTATATAATTCATAATAAAGTAGACAGAAAAAAAAACCCACCCCATTCAGCAGTTTCACGTTTTCTGCATAAATTAATTAACCACGTTGCGTTGCTCTCAAAGTGACTATGAACTCATAAAATAAATTTGAAGAAGTCTTATTTTTACAACTAAAACAAAACAAGACTGTTGTTGTTTAAATTAATGTTTATTTTATTTACATACTATAATTTATAGATTTCTTCATAGGAATTTGCGATAAGTTTAATCACAAAGAAATTTGGCATTGAACTATGACGACGACGTAGTACAATAACCTCCCTTACAAATTACTTCTCAATAGGTGCGCGGAATGAATAAAGGGGGAAATGAAAAATCATAACAATCTATTAATCTCCACTCTTATTGGCAAAAAGTTGATAAAAAATCATTTAAAATATAAATAATTTTTATGATATCAACGTGTCTACACTTTACTTACCCAATTCGTACCCGCATCCGAACCCGAACAGCCATGCCAAGAAGAAGAGCAAGAGATTTTCTTTGCTATAGGCAAAGGCAACTCGACAGAAAAACGGGTATGTATATAGAAATGCGATTCGATTATCAACCGCGTGTTCTTTATGCTGCTTTGCTTTAGATTTAAAGCTTCACACCGTTCGGTTCGCCCGAATCCGAGTGCCATCGTCATCGTCGCAAATGTCGTTTCTTCTTTTCTTTTTTCGATCTCGATGTCAAGATAATTTTTGGAATGTGTATATTTATTCACTTAAGATAAATTTCAGTTTCAAAATTTGCCATTGAACGAAATTAAAAACATGTTTTATATCAGCTGCTAGCAACTAAACCACCTTTTGTTGGAAGAATGGAAGTGTGGCGCAATAAAAAGGCATTGGCATACAATTCACAGACGACAGACACCGCATATAATAAGAAAACGATGACTGTACTTCCAAATGAAAAAGGATAAATCAGAGATAAAATGGCCATCGTTCTTTTACATCTTTTGTCTTCGTTTTCGAATCTGAAAGAAAACTGAAATTACGCCGCTACAAACCAAAACGCAAAGAAATTAGGACCCAACAACAGAAGCAGAAAAAGAAAAATCTCCCAATGGAAATGTGGGGAAAACCAACCATGCACGATATGAATGAATGCAATGATTTAAAAAAGAAAAGGAAGCTAAATTGCTGAAGGAACAATAAAAACTCAAGTTGGTTTTATATTTTTTCTATCAGCAGCTCCGTCATTTTAATTTGCAATTAAAAAACAATCACAGTGATTTTTTATTTTTTTTTAGTCAGATTTTCTTATTTTTTTTTGTTATTTGTGTTTTGAAATATTGGGGGGGTAGGTAGTACAAGTACAATATTTTATAAAGAAGGCGAAGTTTTACTTCTCGGGGTAAAACGCTCTTGCCAGCCACCGAAAAAACATCGTAAGTCCATCGCTCTGCTTTAGTTGCGTCCTCCCTTCTCGTCACACTCACGCCTCAGATGCCCACTCTTGCCACAGCTGTAGCAAGTCTTTGTTACATCCGGACAATACTTGGAAATGTGACCGGCTCTGTTGCACTTGTAACAGGATAAACTGGAGTTGGACGAGCCACGGCTATCGTTCATCTGTTCGGGACAGTTGCGGGCCCAATGGCCGAGTTTGTTGCATTTGTAGCATGTTGGGTTATCCATTTGGGTGCAGTCTTTGGAAATGTGACCAATTCCGTTGCAACGGTAGCAACGCTCCGATTCCTCGGGGCATGCACGAGCATAATGCCCGGTTTGGTTGCATTTGTAGCATTTCTCCCGGTTACCTCCTCCACCGCCACCACGACGCATGTCTCCGCGACCACCATCTCGACCACCGCCATCGCGTCCGTCGCGTGAATCCCGGAGCCCGGAATTACAATCACGGGCATAATGGCCCGGGCGATTGCATTTGTAGCAAGCTGATGATGATGACATTTTAGATTGATGTTATGTTTTTAAGCGTTTTTTTGGAATAACTTTAAATTTCTGCAACGAATCGCCTGCTTCTCACTGGAACTAATTTAATTAATAGAAATAAAAACTCCCAAAAAAACTGTCTCCACCACCACGGCACAAAATGCAAATCGAAATGGCTGCCGTCCAAATAAAGCCTCCGACTTGTGAGAAAATTTCAATGCCCACAGAAATACCGGCTGCATGCCGAACTCGTGTTGCCTCGTTTATTTTAGGGGTTGTTAATCGAGAAAAGGATTTGGACATCTCATATTTGGCTAACCTGTTTTTATTTTAATGCGTTTGCATCTAGAAGTTCGTAGGATTTATCTATTTTGTCTTCTGATGGAAATTAGATCTCATTTTCTGCTGAGGCACTAATAACATAATTTTTAAACACATTATTTTGTTTATACAATTTAGTGCATGTATTTGATCAGTTTATGCTTAGGAGAAATTTAATTCTTGAATATATGTATGTAAGTTCAGAACTTCTAAGTGCATCTTCCTTTGCTGCCAAATACCTTAAACATACAAATATGTGGCATGTTTATAATCAGAAGTAAACAATTGCTTGTGATGTCAAAGTTGACACAAGATTAATGTTGTCTATTTGCCTCTTAACAAATTTTGACAGCACTCTGACGAAAAATCGGTGATGCCAAATAAAATTTTGTAATTGGAAAGAACCTTAAAAAAGCAATTTTTATTAGATCACAATAAAATTCGAAAACTTGAAAAAAAAACTTTATTTTGAAACAGTACAAAATTTAACACGAGAATGAACACAGTATTGAGTATTTTCATACTGTAATGGATTGTAAATCCACGATTATTCTAGTTTTTATAATCTCAGATGCGTTTGGTTACCAAAATGTTTATAAAGATATTCATGGCTTGAGGTCTTAATTAGGAATCAAGCTTATCAGTGCATTGCAATTGGATGAGAATTTTTGAACGTTTTGTTAAAAACCGGACCCACTAAGAACAAACTATCAGTACAAATTATTAATATGCTTGGCCAAAAGTCAATTTATTGGAAAAATTCTACTTACTTCAAATGCAGTTATTATAAAAATTTAAATAAAAACAGTAGCTGTTAGACCAGCTGTGGACCATAAATAAAAAAATCGCAAAAACGCTTCACTGACGACAATCAGTTCCTGCAATCTGGATTAATTTTCTAGTATTTCCAATAAAATTAAAAAAAAAAACAGTTTTTTTCTACTTTCAGGGCTGCTTAGTCTTAAATATGTTTTATACAACAAAGTACCCGCCGTTTCAAAGAAAAAAAAGTCTTCCACAGTTCAGGTTCTATCTGAAATATGCGGTGATAGCCAGTGGACGACCAAGATAAATGAAGACGATCATCCATTTTCCGTGAATTGCAAGGAACGAGTCGTTTAAACCACTTGCCTTCTTTATTTAAGCAGTTTGTGCCCTTCCTTTATCATGTAATGAAGCCACTAACCAAAAATGAGATATCCTGAAAAGTACATTATTTTCTTATAAAATCCACATTTTTAAAATGACTTGGTGAAATCAGCCATAAGAAAATCAAATTTTTACAAGTTCAAGTTGCTATACACCCTTAAGTGAAATTCAATGTAGCCAACTGTTGTAATCAAAAACAGAAGTATGGCGTGGTTTTCATAGCGCAGCGCGCTTTTTAGGTTTGACCGCGCTCTACAATTCGAACGCTTTATAAAGGTGTGTGATGAGAAAATAATAAGACCCCTTTCAGACAAGGAAACTCGTCGGTGGAGATGTGTATTATGTTTTCAGGTAGCCATTAACAACCAAATGGTTTGCCATCTTTGAATATGAAACCAATAATACTATCATCTTGGGGTCTTACACCTAGTAACTGCGGTGACATTAGCTATTGCAGTTTTTTTTACTTAACTTCGGTATATAAAATTTCCAAAGTCATATTGAGGCTAAGGAATACATAAAAAAACAGCTCCATGATAAGACTATAGATTTTATATAAAAAGTTGATATGTCAAATTGACAGGTTGCACTAGGCTTAGTCTTGTGCGGCTGACTTTATATGTTTCTAATTCGGAAGTACATAGATTCCTTTTAATCTTTGAATAGTGAATTTTATTTTTAATAAATAGGCAATTTTAGTAGCAAAAAGTTGAAACAAATATTTAGAACAACTTCCATGATTATCACTATTTTCTGTTAAATTCTTGAATACACTTAATTCCAAAGTTTTAATCCTAAAGTTGAATTGTTATTTGTAACTTGGATAAATCTTACACAAAAGTTAGTAAAACTAATTATAAATGTGAAGATCATAATTTCATAAAAACTCTTAAATGCTTAAACGCTTTCAATAAATAATTGGGTAAATGTTAGAATATTTATGCTTCAATTTTTAAATGATTTGTATTTGATTAGGTTCCGATGACCCAATCTTAATTAAATCATAAGTGATTAATACAAAACTCACAGCTTAAAATGAACCTAGTTAAACCTTTATTGAAACGCACCACTAATTGTGAATGTCTTTTTCAGGTAAATTTTAGAATCATCTTTTAAATCTATGAGTTACTAACTAATGTTATGCTTATTCGCTTACTGACATTTGTGAACATTGAAAATCAATGAATAAATATAAATAGACCTTGCCTATTACGGACAATAGAAAAACTTCAAACATTATTTAGGATTGCTATGTGCAAACACCTTAAAAAAAGAGTGCTTGCTGTAGCATCTCAAAGTAATAAACAAATAAATGAGTAAAATTCCCTTTTAAATACATGAAGCCCTTAAAATAACCTGAATGATTTTTTTCTATTGTCCATTTCCCAATAATAAAAAATGGCGTCACTGTGGAAGTTTGTGCCCCTTCTATTTGTAATTGAGCATAGCCTGAGCACGTCGAGTTCCCTCTAAGCAATAAGAGCTCTCCGATTTATTTTTTGAAATACACTTGGGAATTCAGCTGTCAAAAGTTTAAGAATATGCCATTTGTCTCTGTCATACTACAAGAAACAAACGATCAAAGAGCCCGATCCGAGCTAATTCTGATTGAAAAAAAAAAACAACAAACCCAAGTGATCTGGCTTAAAAAGAAACACAAACCTTTTTCTGATAGTTCAGTCCTCTGCTTTAGGCTAGGCGCGCACATGCAACTTTTAGTTTCAAAACTGTTTGGTTTCTAAACTGAGCACTATAGACTTATATGAGAGTCCGCGCACATGCAGAAATCATTCTGTCGCCCATTCGAGTAACTTTTTAGTTTGTGTTTTGACACAAACTAGACGATCACCTCGACCCAATTCCTTAGTTTGTGTCACAAGGAATTATAGGTAACAGCGGGGACATTCAACTAAATCGTTGAATAATTTTTTGTAAGTGCAAGAGAGAGAAAAATGTAGTCAAGGTGAATAAATGTTTCCTGTGTATTGGTTTATTTTATTTCGTTGATTACTTTCGGAGTTGCTTATGTGCGCGATGTTTGGGCAATTAACGATCGAACTATTTGGTTTCGAAAAAGTTGCATGTGTGCGCCTAGCCAGGTGAAAAATAATTTAATGTCAAAATCTGCTACTTAAAAGAGTACAATGCGAACGCCGTCTAAAGTTTGCCATGACAGTTGTCTTCTTGGACCCATTTTGACATTTCATTTTTCTCACTCCCACTAATTTCTTTTTAATTTTAAAATTTCTTCCTCACCCACTTTTCTGGTTTTTAACCATCAAGTAGAAAGGAGATACTCAGTGTGTTCCACACCTAGTTTCAGACTGAAAGTTTTAGTCACTGTCAGAAGTCGTTCCACACTTTAAAAGTTGTGCTATTTCTAACAAAAGAGAGCGTGCGCGAGAGAGTAAAACATTTCTGATTTCTGAGCTGGCTGTCAAATTCGATTTGACGTTCATGACAAGTAATGACAGAAGAAAAAAAACTATTCACTGGGTTGCCCAAGTAATTCTTTTATTTTCATTTTAGTTTTGGTAAATGTGAATGTTGTTCATATTTTCTTCATTAAATTAATCAAATAATTTTCATAAAATTTGTATTTTTTTATAAAACTGTTACTGAAGAAGAAATTTGTAGTACACAAAATATATACATATAATTGTCAATATTTATTGAAAATTGTAGTGATTTTTTGGGAAAAAAACTCATTTAAGTTTCATAATTGAAGGAATAATTTTATTTTTATTTAAAATAAGTATAAGTATACTTTTGTTGAAATTTATTTAATTGAATTCATATTCATGTTTAAGTTGATTAAAATTTATCAATGATCGGTAACTCTGTTCGACGAGTATAATTTTTTGACTTTAAAAAAGTAGTCCAAACTCGTGCAAATTGGTGCGAAAACCGTTCCAGATATTTTGACAGTTTGATTTCACTCTGAGAGCATTTCGTCCCCATTCCTCAAATTTGACATTTGATTAACTTTTAGTGAGAGAAATCTCGGGAACAGACTATGAGTTTATTATGAGGTTCCTTACGCCGTGTGTGAATTGCGTTAAAATGTGTGTTAAAATTTAACCAGCGTTAAAATTTGACACTAATGAGGTGAATAAAATGGGTTAAAATTCATTGAGCTGTGGAGCAGGTTAAAGTGTGTTAAAATTTGACGTTTCTATTGATATAGAAATTTGCTCTTGCTTTTGCATTCAATTTTTCAGTGTTACCACACCGAATAAATCAATTAATCAAAATGGGAATTTTGTTTGAATATTTTTGACTGTTGTTTTAAAATATGACATTAGAATCGAGAACAATAAATAAAAAAGATTTTTTTTAGTTTTAGAGACTTTTTATTAACCCTGTTTTCTTAAAAATATGTTTTGTAAGAGAAATTATTTTTCCGCGAAAAAGAAAACCAATTTTTGTTCAGGGAAATTTCTTAAATTATCGAGGGAAATTTTTTTAACCTGCGCAGAAATCTTGGTTAAAATAATTATTTTAACGCAATTCACACAGCAAATGGCTAAATTTGATCCCACCTCAAAGAAGACGTCAAATTTTAATCGTGGTAGAAGATTTAACGCAAATTTTAACGCAATTCACACACGGCCTTAATAGAGTACAGTGTGAACATGGCTTACAAAGGACTTCAACACTGAACGCAGTTTTTTCAAATGTCAAGAGTAATAAAGTCTGTTCAGTGAGGATTTTTCTAGATCAGAACAGCACAGGACAGCACAGTTTCGTGAGAAACGTCAGATCAAGTTAGAACAGTCAGTTAAACGTCAGTTGTCAAAAAAAAAACAACAACAAATTGCAAGTTGTGTGAATTTTTCGTTTATCGCTTATTTTATTCATTTTTTGTGTTTTTACTGTGAAAAATATTATTAAAAATTATTGAAATGGAAAATCAAGTGATTGCTAAGATAATACTAAATGAAAATGTTAGTGGTTCAGACACCGATAGTGATTTTTCGTCGGATTCCTCTTCAGATGATTGGAATGAAAGTGTGACGAATGTTATTACCTTTTCTTTGATGAAATGTAAAAGATTTATTTATGTAAAATGTAAAAAAATGTATTTTATAATTATTTTATTAAACAAATTAAACAAATTGGCAAAATAACTTTATTTTAATTTTTTTAAATCACGAGAAAAAAAAAAACACAAAGCACAACCAAATCAAAACGTAAACAAAAAAAATGACAAATTCGATTTTGACATTTCTCACGATTCTGTTCTAACTTGATCTGACTCAAAAGCAAGAACAGAAAATCCTGTTCTAAACTGTTCTAGGTTTGTCAATGAACAGGAAAGTAGAACAGTTCAGCACAGAAAAAACCTCAATGAACAGCAAAAAGCTGTACTTTTCTGTCTAGAACAGTCCAGCACAGCGTCACTGAACAGACTTATAAACAACAAATCTGTCAACACAAAATCCCACATCAATTCAACTTAAAAATATAGAAATATTTGTTTCTCTGTGCAGTCCCTAAATTAATTCAAGATTCAAGAAATAAAAGTTGTTTAAAACTAAAAAAAAGCTTCAAGATGGGTAAACGACAGCATCAAAAGGACAAAATGTAAAACAAATCAATCCTCAAACAAGTTCGTATTTTCTAAAAATCTCTATTCCAGGTACTTGACCTACACAGAATGGTCGGAGTTGTATGGAGGCAAGAAAACAGAATCCGCTGAGAATGAGCACATAAAATTCAAACGACTCCCATTCGACCACTGCTGCATAACTATGATTCCCTTTGAAATCCCCTACAGCGACAGAGAAGGCAATGTTTTCGAGCTCCAAGCTATCGTCGATTTCCTCAAGATGTTCAAAATGAATCCCATCACTGGCAAACCACAAGATGCCAAGTCTCTGGTTCCATTGAAGTTTCACAAGAACGCTGACGGTGACTATCACTGTCCAGCTCTGTTCAAACCATTCACAAAGAATTCCCATATCGTTGCCGTCGCTGTGACGGGGAACGTCTTCTCATGGGAGGCAATCGAACAATTGAATATCAAAACTAAAAACTGGAAGGATCTAGTTGATGATACACCATTTCTGCGGAAGGACCTGATAACCATCCAAGATCCTCAGCATTTGGAAAAGTTTGATATTTCAAGATTTCATCACATAAAGAAAAATCTACGCGTACTGACCGAGGATGAAATATCAGACAAGTTGTTGGGTTCGAAAGGTCGCATCAAGTCGATGAATTTGGAGACTAAAGAAACTCTAGCTCAATTGGAAAAGGACTACCAACCTGCTGCTGAGGCAGCAGTTGCAGAGAAAAAAGTTACCGATAAATTTAATGCCGCCCATTTCTCCACTGGAGCTGTGGCTGCAAGTTTTACATCGACAGCCATGGTTCCAGTGTCCAATCACGAGGCGGCACGAATTGATGATGATACCGTGAAGTATGAGCGAGTTAAGAAGAAGGGTTACGTTCGTATAACCACGAATTTTGGACCCCTCAACTTTGAGATTCACTGTGACACGGTTCCGATGTCGAGTGAAAACTTTATCAAAAACTGTGCAAATGGTTATTATGACAACACCATTTTCCATCGATCAATTAGGAATTTTATGGTAAGATCAACGGCTCTTTATGAATTTTCACTTCAAGACAATTCTTATTCAAACGTAGATTCAAGGTGGAGATCCTACTGGCACCGGAACAGGTGGAACATCAATCTGGAACAAGAAGTTTGACGATGAATTCCGGCCAAACTTATCCCACACTGGACGAGGTATCCTTTCAATGGCGAATTCTGGTCCCAATACCAACTCCTCTCAGTTGTAAGTGCAACAGAAATACCACTATTATCACTTTGTAAATCTTCACTTTTAATTACTGCTAGTTTCATAACCTACCGTTCATGCCGCCACTTGGATGGAAAACACACAATCTTCGGTAAATTAGTCGGAGGCTTGGACACTCTTAATGAGATGGAAAAAATCGAAGTCGACAACAAAGATCGCCCCATAGCGGATATCATAATTCAAAAGGTTCAAGTATTCGTTGACCCCTTTCAAGAAGCTGAAGAGGAGCTGGCTCGTGAACGGGCAGAAGAAGCTGCCAAAGATGTGAAAATGGTTACCGAAGTTGCCAAAAAGAAGCGAATGAATGAGAAGCTGAAAGTCTACAGAGAAGGTGTAGGAAAATACTTGGACCTCAATAGCGTCAAAGCATCAACTTCGACTTCAACGTCGACTCTGGTGGCTTTGGGTGCGCCACCAAAGAAGCAAAAAAAGAGTAGCTCTCAATTTGGGGATTTCAAATCGTGGTAGGGACAAAGTAGTTAAGTTTTAAAATAAATTTATTCTTAATTTAGAAGTTTAAGTTTTCGGTTTTTATTTATCATCTAAATTCTCCCGTTCTTTTCACTTTTCCTTCATTTCGGCGAGTTTCTTTTGTCGACGATTCTTTTCGGTGGACTTGCGACTATCGATGGCTTTTTGTTGCATTTCAATTGAGTTCTCTCCATTGTAGAGAAGATCCAATTTGTTCAAGAGAATCTTGCGAGCCTCTTGTCTATTCCGGGAAGCAACTCGATGAATGTGACACTTGACAATAATGTTGGTTGGTAAATGCCTGAGCATGACACAGTTCGATGTCTTGTTGGTTGCTTGTCCACCAGGTCCACTGCCCCGAACAAAGGTTTCCTCTAATTCTGATTCGACTAGTTTTGGGTACTTTGAGAAATCTAGGGTTGCCTTAAAACGTTGACTATTTACTAAGATGTTGCGAAGAAATGTGTGGATGATTGAAGTCTTATACAATGCGGCCATTCTTGAGTAAGGTTTCACCTCTCTAAGAAAATACAATCAATATTAATATTTTACAATTCTTATCTTAAATTAAAGAAGCATTTCCTTACCTTGAAACTGAAAACGATGTCAGATTGGTTTGTAAGTTCTCTATTTAAACGAAATTCCCTACGAACTCTTCCGAGGAAATATGATTTGTCAGTCAGGTACAATTGGTTGCCGTATCTTATGAGATGTTTATAGAGGCGCAGTATTTGTTGTTTAGATGGTTGAAACATTTTATTTCATTGATAATGATATTTTAAAAATAAATTACAAAACGTAACCTTTTCAAATGGGAATTGACGAACTAAAATTTGGATCTGTCATATTTTTTGACGTTAGTTTTTAGAATGCGTTTCAGGTTATAATTATCAAAATTGAAAAATGGCGGACTTAAGGCTTGTCACACACAGGTCAGCAAAATGACTCGCTGAAAACTAATTGTTATGATAGACAAGTCACGAGCGAGTCACTTTTAGGTATTTGGGTTTAAAAACTGTTGAATTTCCACTTGATTCCTACGACCACAATCATAAAATATAGGTACTTGATTCAGGATTTTTCCTTGGTTAAATAAATCGATTTATTTTTATTTAAAAATGTTTCTTTTCTTTGCGTCATAAGGCGGAACAAATTGATACACTTGTTTCATATAATAAAGGTGTTCACGTAGTACTTCATGTTTAAGAAACAGCTGATTCAATTGCATAGAGTATAACTCAATGAATAAAAAATGGCGCCCACGCAAACTTTTGTATAAACTTATCATTTTACACAATTTATAAACTTTCCACGTTGTATGAATACCATTTTTATAATAAACTGACTCAGTAAAAAAGAAATCAATTTAAAATCATTTATAATTTGCTACAAAACAAATCGTTATTTTTAAAATATTATTATAAAGACAAACGACATCACAAAATTTTCAGGAGCAGTGTCAAATCTATTAATCTTGGAGGCCACTCCACTGGCCCACGACGTGAGATAATGCGCTCACAAAAAATTCTCTTCAATAAATTGATGCCATTGTATATATATTTCTTATAGTACTCCTATGGAACGAAATTTTTTATTTCATCGCCAAGCCGTTAATGGCGCTGCGTGTATCAAAATATTTGGTAGGGAATTAATAATGAGGAGAAAATTACTAAAGAAAGAATGAGAAAAGGAAATTTGTTTAAATTTCATAAGCATTAATATGTTCGAGGGAGATAGCCAAAATACAAATGTCAAACCAAGAAGAAATAATATTTGTTTACATTTTGTTTGCTTTCACGTGTTACTGTAGAGGAGATGTGCTTGTGCATATGCATACATTTGTTTATAGCTATGTATACTTTAACGTTGTAGGTATTTTGAATTTAAAAATTCTCGTTTGATTTTAAATTTTCAATTTTTGTGATAAATGAAATGTTGGCATATACAAATACATATGTTTGTAGCTATGTATACTCGTTGTAGGTATTTTGAATTTAATAATTCTCGTTTGATTTTAAATTTTCAATTTTTGTGAAAAATGAAATGTTGCCATATTATGATGCATTGAAGATTTTAAATATATTCAATTATTTTGTTGTTGTTATTATTGCGTATTATTTGTTATTTGTACGTATCAAGTACAAACACAATCAAAATTGCATACATTTAAAGGTATTCAAAACTAGGTCGCTTTTTGCTTTTTTAACGGCTTAACAGGGTGTACTGCATTGAATTTTTAATTTTCATATAAAAACATTTAAATAAATAAATGTAATATAGTATAAAACTACGTTGAAAAATTAACCTTACAAGTACAAGTGTCAGTGCCTAAATTGGAAAGGTATAAGCTTAATATATGTATGAGGTATTATGATGACATGTAAGTAATTTGGACAGAATGGAAGTGTTTCTTGTGTGGAGATATCAGTATGATAACATTAATTGCTTCTGTGAGTCTCTTCGATTCATATAGTCCAGAACATTTTACTTTTTTCGGTTTTAATCTTTCAAGGTCTTTTCTTGTAAAAGATTCAAATGGATATCTTATTAGAACATATAACCCATTTGACTCTGGTATATGAGAACTTACTAAGGAATTCGTAGATAGTTTGAGGTTTAGCTGCAAGTACTGACGCAATCAAAATTATTAACGAATAGCTAATCAAGAAAAAAATCTTTTTGAAAACAAAAGAGTCCCTTTTAAAGTAAAGGGTGATTTTTTAGCTATTATCTTTTTGGCAACACTGAAGCTGAACAGCTGAAGCACGTTTCGTGTTTTGTTTCACTGTCAAACATCTTCAGTTTGGTCTACAATTGAACCATGAATCGTCTTACAAACGAACAACGCTTGCATTTATTCGTGAGATACCGGCCGAAATGTTGGAAAGAGTATGCCAATATTTGACTAAGCGCATGGACCATTTGAGGCAAGGTCAACATTTGCATGAAATAATCTTCAAACATTAAATTATATGGACCGTACTATCGATTCAAATAAAGATTTCATGCATTTTTCTGAATTTTATATGTTTTTGTTTTGAAAGACTTTCCTATAGCTTTTAAAAATCCACCCTTTATATACATATACCTACATATAAATATAAAACGGAAAAACTAAAGGAATTATATCACACTAAATTTTTGGTATAAGAGTCATATCAAAAATAAAGACCATTATCAGGAACACCCTATTGAATTGAAAACAAAATATATTAAAAAATATATTTAACTACCAACCGCATATAAAGTACTCTTCCAATACCTACTTTTTTGCTTTGTTATTGTTTTTGTTATACTTTTTCTATTTCTTGCCAAAGCATAACCGTAAAATCATTCCTCTTCAAGTATAATATGCATACACCTTTGTATATAAAACTGAATAGTACTATCATGAACGAGAAAATTGTGTTACGAAAGGCGGAGCATGAGGGCGCGCGCTGTGTGTACGGAAATTTGGTGTGGAATCTAAAAGCGACTGGAAAATAAATTTTTTAAAGCAAGAGTGGGAATGAAAGGAGTATATTATTTTGTCCTAAGTATTAAGATGTGTGAGGGAGTCAGTTGAATCAGGGGTGGAATCGCGTAAGGCGATAGTTGACTATCAAATTTTTGATAATCAAATTGACTATCATTTTCATTCCGTCTGTGTAAGATGATTCAACTCAATTCAATTCGATTGAACAATTTCAGATTCAAATTGTCAAAATTCATGGTTGCCTTGGTGAAATTTTAAATTGATTCCTATAAAATATCTAAATAAAAGTATGAAATTGGCTCTGTTTGAATAAAATTCTTACTTCTCTTGCTTTTTTCGAATTTCATAAGCTTTGTCGGTCACAGGAATGTGTTTTTGTACCTAAAAAAGGTAACTGAAAAAATTTTCCATTCGTTTTTTGTAAGCGTCTGGTAGCTCTACTCAGAAACGACATGTTTGTAGGAAAACGACTATCAAATTTTTCTAGCGACAGCTTTTTAGGTATCAATTTGACTATCACCTTACACAGATCAAATTCGATTATTTTGACTGTCAACAATCAACAATCACCTTAGCCGATTCCACCCCAGCTGTTTATTTAAAAAAAAATGAGAAAATGTGAAAACAAAATACACAAAAACAGTTCGTTGCCATAGTTGCCTTGGATTTTTTTTGTGCCTCTGTCTACCTATCAATGTAAAGGAGTTATGCATATACATATCGTTATAGCTATGAATTGTATGCTTTTAGCAGTAGGTATTTTGCTTGAAGAAAATTATATTCATTTGATTTTAGATTTTCAGTTTTTCAGAAATTTGAAAATTTAAATGCAACGTTTTCAAATTTCATTCTCTGTAGGATTCATTGTTGCCATATTTTGAATATGGGGTATAGAAGTATATACCTATAGGTATACATTTTTTAATATTTATATTTCTACAATGTAGGCACCTATATGTAGGTAGAGGGTGGGTATGTAAGTAGTATCTAAGGAGATTGGCATGTAGTGTTAGGCGGTGGAATAACTTTTTTTTGAATACCTACTGGTTCTAAACAATAAAGCCAAAAATAATAAAATAAATAAATAAAACTTTATTTATTAGTTAGCTTCCCATATAGGAAGTTATTGTAATGGGTCCGATTTGTCGAATTGAAAATTTTGACATTTCTCGACGTTTCAAGGTCACTAGAGTCGAAATAAAAGATTTTTAGAAAGATGTCTGTGTGTGCGTGTGTACGTACGTTGGTACGTCCGTACGTTCGCGACATTTTTTTCGTCGTCCTTTGCTCAAAAAAAAATATAGATATCGACTTCAAATAAATTTTGTAATACAGGTAATAAAGCAGAAAGATGCAGAAAGGACTCAAAAAAATTGAGTGGGTGTTTTTTTACCATAGCAATTTAAAAAACAGGTGAAAATGTTGGTTAGCCCTCAATATCTCATGAACCAATGACGCTAGAGACTTGAATTAAATTTAATATTATATATTGTAACGTAATACAAAACAATTATATTTTTGGAAAAAATCGAATTAACGAATTAAAACAAATTTGTCACCTCGAAAATTTTACGACCAAAATATGATTTCATCTCCAAAATAATTTTGTGCAACGAAGAATAATGTTTTTGACATCTACTAAAATTTTGAGAAAAATAAAATTGACAGTTTTTTATAAAAAAAATAAAAACAAAGTTGGTAAAAATTGAATTTCGACTCAAATATCTTTTCAAAAACTTAAGATTATGGCTTCAAACCTATTTAATCTTATAAGAAATATTGTTTTCAACATTCGATAAATTTTTGAAAAAAACCAAATTGACAGTTTTTTTACAAAAAATAAAAACCTACAAAAAAAAACAATACTAAAACTTGGTAAAAATTTTCTTTCTACTCAAATAGCTTTTCAAAAATTGAAAATATTGGCTTCAAACTTATTTCATTTCACAGAAAATATTGTTTTCGATACTCAATAAAATAAAATCTACAAAAAATAGTACGCAAATTTGGTAAAAATTTTCTTTCCACTCAAATATCTTCTCAAAAATTTGAGATTGTGGCTTCCAACTAATTTTATAAAAAATATTGTTTTCAACATTCGAACAAATTTTGAGAAAAATCGAATTGACAGTTTTCTTACAAAAAATAAAAACCTAACAAAAACCAATACTAACACTTGGTAAAAATTTATTTTAATTTAATTTCATTCATCAAAATTAATTTCATTCATCAAAAAACGCTACAATTTGCATTCGAAAGAAATAGGACAGGGCTGCCACTTTTGAACGTGAATATAATAGAATCATTTACTAGTAATTTAAGATTTGTTTTTCATTTCACCTTATAAATGCGTACCTACCAATAGGTATACGATAATGCATTTACGTGAACTAAAATTTTATTTTAATGTTTCCGTGAACTACAGTAGATTTTAAATTTTAACGTATGAAATTTAAAACCATTTTCAAGGGAATTCAAATTGTTCAAAAATGTTTTATATTACATAAAACATGTTTCACAATTAAAATTAAAGGAATTGCTAATTTTCTTAAGTGAACAAACACTGAAATGTAATTTTAATCTTCACCTGAATTTAATTCTAAATTAACCTGAACAATGTTAACAACTTCATATGGACTTAAATGGATTTTGAAAATAAAATAAATTAATACTATAATTTGTACCTACATGATTGCGTATTTACTATGCTTAAGAAAACATTAATCTACATTTGTTCGTTATATTTCTAAAAATAACCAACACTGTAAAGGTGATATATAATATCTATCTACCTAAATTTATCCTTATAAAAAACAAACAATAAATATCTGACCATTATATTAATTTTCTTATTCATTTCATTCATTCTAATTCATACTTGAAAAAAGGAGTACCTACTTAAAGCTTCAAATTGGGAACCGGAAACAATTTGTACTTATTCAATCCTTTTTTTGCCTTGTTGATATTTTTCAATATTCCTCAATACCTACCAAGCAAAAAAAACACATTATACATATTTGTATAGAATATGCATTGAAAAATAATAACAAAAATACCTTTCGCTCCAACTATCGCTTAATTTGTATACATTCTTTTCTATCTTCTATTTTTCGATTATCTGGAAAATTATTCTTCTATTCTTCGATTATCTGGAAAATTATTTCTTAATATTGCAATTCTCGCTCATTCTCCCCTCACCGCAATACATTCCACACGTCAAACATGTGGAACGGACGTTTGGGAAGTCGGCAAGTAGTTTTCATGCCGACGTTTCACCTTGATGATAGTACTATTCATTTTATATACAAAGGCATACACACATATAATGTCAAAAGGTTGTTTCTATTGGCTCCCTCGATTTTCTTCTACATTTGCATATGTTCTTCTCTATTTTCTATTCTTTAATTATTGTTGAATTTTCCCTCACATTCTCATCTCTTCCCATCTATTGAGGGGTATAAAAAAAGGGATCAAATTCTTTCATCGCCAACCCGCTCAGATGTCGCTTCGATCGTTCCTCTTCATGAGAGTACTATAAGAAATATATATACAATGCTTAAATTAAAACACCATTTTTGTTTGTATATTATTTCATTTATTTCCAGTTCTCTTATTAGAACCAAGTTTGCAATGAAATTTACAAAAAAAAAAAAACAAAAAATACATTTGTTACTACACCTCAAAGCAAATCATTTAGTTTTAAACAATAATTTGCTATTAAAATGCAGTTTTTATTCTCTGTCCAAATCAGCACTTCAATATCCAAGGTAAAAAGATAAAAAAGTGTGCAATATGAATGGACATGAGGACGAATTTAAATTATTTGCCTTTAACAAAGTTCTAAGAACTTATAGGTTAAAAAAAAATTTTAATTTATCAGTTATTTCTAGGTATTTACCAGGTTTTATTTGTTACTACACCTCAAAGCAAATATTTTAAATTTTCAAACAAAAATTCACTATTAAAATGCAGTGGTTTTTCTTTGTCCATTTGAGCGCTTCAATATCCTGAGTAAATGGATAGAAAAGTGTGCAATAAGAATGAACATGGAAAGGTAGACCTAAACATTTTAATTTTTACCATACAAATAATTAAGTTGTGTCACTCGTAGTTGAAGAAAGGAACAAGATCCAACCTCAATGATAAAATGACGATTTAATATTTTCTTAGTCTACGTCCAGTTTAGCACTTCTGAGCTTTAGATAAAATACAACAAAGAAGTGTGCAATTTAAAAGGACGAAATTTTTTATTTTATTATTAAAATTTATATGTACCATCATTTTTATTGATTATAATTATATGCAAAAATTAGAACCAATAAATCAATGGTAAATTTATCTACGTCCAATTAACACTTTTAAAGCTTTGGTTAATACAGCATAAAAGTGTGCAATGGACGAAATGTAAAATAAAATAATAGTAATAAAATAATAATACAACATCTCTATTTTTTTAAAAACGTATCTTTTTTATTCCTGTTTTTGAATGTTTTAAAACGTAATCTTGAAACAAAAATTACAAGTAGTTTTCTGGGAACTCGAAAGTTACATCTCGTCCAGTCAATTTCTTGTACACTGAAGTGAAGGTGTCAACCTGAAAGATAAATCAAAACAAAATGGAATTAATGAATTGTTTTTAAATATTTCTTTTATTTATAATCATTTATTTATTTAATGTATTTCAATATTAATAGCAAAATATTTAGATAAACAAAAATATTTTAATTAAGAACTGAAAACGTTCTTCTTCGTCTGGAAAATCAGTCGAATAATGAATTTTCACTAAACAACCGTAAAGCAATCAGACGATAAAATATGATAGTTAATTGATTTAAAGGTTAAAATGATTCTTTGATTGAGAATAAATTTGTTCCACACTAGAATATTTTAAGCCTCGATAGAGAGGACGAAAAGTTATCTAGAGAGATGTTTTTATACGCTTAATTTAGGAAGACCCTTTTACTAAGTTAACAAATTCGTAAAAGGGGGGCAAAAAAGCGATAGATGGTATGTTGATTAAAAGAAGCATAATTTTAATTTCAATTTAATTGTACACAAATAATAAAAAGAAAATGTTTCTAAAACAATAAAAAATAAATTTTCTTAAAAGAAAAAAACTTAAGTAACCAAATTTTAGAATATTTTTATGTCTGTCCTGTTGGCAATTGCCAACATAATGATTTTTACTGGCAAATAACCTAAGGACATTATTTGAAAACTTTTTAACAATAGGACGACAACTTCCGAGTAACTTGCCTACAAGCTTAGCTTCAACGCTATTGGACTAATTATTGTTAGACAGGTGAGTAGATAACAGTATTTGATGTAGCTCACTTTCTGTGGACTACTATAACGCCTTTAGAGTCGTCTCCAGATAATATAACAAAATGTTTCTTACTTTGACTAAATTATTTCACAAAATAAGTGAAAAGAAATATTTTTTCCCAGTAAGTTCTTTTTTTATTTTTTTCTTCGCTTAATTTGAATGAATTTTTATTATACAGGATTTTGTTTTAATTCAATTAAATACTAAAACTAAGCGAAATGATATTTTAATGTTTCTAAAACTTATATCAAATATTTCCTATTTTTTAAGGAATATTTTTGCAAGAAAATTTTAGATTTTTTTGTTTGTCCTTTTTGACAATTGCCAAATTAATAATAAAAATATCTGACAAATAACACAAGGACAAAAGTTAATTAAAATTATTAAAAAATAAAATGGTCTAAACAAAAATACTTTTTTAAAAATTTTTAATTTTATTTGATGCTTAGAAACATATTGTTAATGAGAAAAAAGTCTTACGGGAATTTAATTCATAGGATTATTAAAGGAAATAAACCAAAAATTGTTCCAAAATGTTTAAAGAAAATATAAATAAATTAGCTTTACTTTGGTTTTGATTACTAAAGAAAAAAACATAGTTAAATTTAATTGTCTCTAAAATATGGAGCAAAATTTTCTCAACAAATTAAAAGAAAACTTTATAACGAGATTTTAGAATTTTAATGTCTGTCCTTTTTGACAATTACCAGTTTAATAAATAAATTACTGGCAAATAACACAAGGACATTATTATTTTTTAACTTATTTAAATACTGTTAAAATACTAGGGACTTTAGTGAACTCAATTTAATTCAGTGAAAACAAGAATAAGTGCAGACTTTAATAATAATAATATTTCTAAGGGAATATAAGCTCTTATTTAAGATTTTTTTTAATTTAACCACCTATCAAAGAAAAGAAGAAAATTATTTGCTTTTTCAAATTTCGTTGATTTTAAGAATTCAAAGCGAAATTTAGTTCCAACTACATACCTTGCAAGCTTAATAATTTAATTAAGCTTAATATTTTATTCAAAAATTGTGTAGCAGTTCACTGCTGTCATAACTTTTGTTGATTCTGGCGAAATATTGATTTTGATTTAAATAAAATAGTTACTTTTTAATTTAAAAATTAGTCAGCAAAACATAAGTTTTATGATATTTTATAGTGTTTTTCCGATAAACAAAAATTTCAGTACGGAGAAAAAAGGGATGCTTAAGTTGCATTAATTTTTGTTTAAGTAATATTCTTAATATTGAAACTTCACTGCGATTCCATTATAAGTACTTTGAAAAGGCAAAATGTTCTCAAGAAAAACCAAGGTACCGAAATAGCTCTTCTATAAAATCTGGACAGAGTTAAGTACTAAATAGTTGTTTTTTTTTAAGTACAGCGCAGGTAAAATACTATTTAAAAACCCTTTGAAATATTAATGAAACTTGGAATATTTATTACATTTTTTGTATGAAAAAAGAACCAAGTCTATAAAAATATCTAAAGTTAAAGAGATTTTTTTTTTTTTTAAATAAAGGGTCCGCCATTTAACGTTTTTTTTTTCAACTAGTGCTTATTTGATATGATAAAACTTAGCTCATGTATGATTAGACAGATAATTAGTTTTATCCTTCCGCTGAACGAATATGGTTGTGTATAAGGTTGAACAACGCTGGGAAATATTGCGACATTACTTTGAAAATCATGGTAATTTTGCAGAATGTGTCCGAAAATTGCGTACGGATTTTTGAAGAAGAGAAGCAACTTCAGCTCCGTATGTTCGTTATCTTGTGAAAAAAGTGAAAGAAACTGGCATCCTCAATGATAAACCAAAGCGTGAAAAGCCAAACACAGTGCGTAGACTTGAGAATATTGCTGCTGTGGCAGAAAGTGTGCGTCAATTCACCATCGTTCTCAACAATTGAACATTTCGGAGACATCATTGAGACGAATTTTGCATAAAGACCTTAGTATGACGCCATACAAAGTCCAATTGGTTTATGAGTTGAAGTCAACTGACCATCCAATGCGTTGTCGTTTCGCTAAGTGGGCCTGCGATCGACTTAGAAAAGATGCCGATTTTGCCAAAAAAAAAAATCATCTTTTCAGATGAAGCTCATTTTAATTTTGGCGGGTATGGTAAACAAGCAAAATTGTCGCATTAGGGGCACAGAAAACCCGCACGCATACATTGAAAAGCCGATACACCCAAAACTAGTCACTGTTTGGTGCGGAAACTAGTCACTGTTTGGTGCGGATTTTGGTCCAGAGGCATAATTGGCAACTAATAAGAAGGATGACAACCCAACAGCGACTGCCAGAGCCCAGGTTCTTCAGCGTCATGGACATTATGGATGAAAACATAATTGAAGTCAACAACGAAGATGCCGTTGCATTCTACGCTGACCCCGTGTCAGCCCACCGACGTGGCTAAACAAGCCAAGAACCCCCTAACTAATCAACAAATCCAACATATGACAACCGGGAAGGAACACCCCGAGGATAACCAAGTCAACCGACTTTTATTTTTAGAACACCACATTATTTAAATTTAATCTTAAGCCATTATATAAAGTTAGGCCCCCTATGTGCCAACAATCTATTTAAATCTAAGACAATGTATCTATTTAATCTTAAGACTATCCAATTGTATGTATATAAAATACCTAGTAAGCATTCTGTTCAATAAACTAAACTTGGCATAATTGGGCCATTTTTCTTCGAAAATGAGCAAGGAGTTGCCGTTACAGTCAATTGCGATCGTTATCGGGTTGAACGAATTTTTGTTCAAAAAAATTGAAGAGGAGGATATTGGCAACATTTCGTTTCAACAGGACGATGCTACGTGCCACACAGCCGAAGCTACACTCGATGTTTTGCGCCCTGTTTTTGAAGATCGAATTATCAGCCGCAGAGCTGATGTCGTTTGGCCACCTCGGTGCTGCGATTGACACCGTTGGACTAATATTTGTGGGGTGCCGTAAAAGACAAGTGTTACGCCAACAAGCTAGAGCAATTGACCTTTAAAGGACAATATGCGTGAAGCCATTTGTGAAATACAGCTGCACACAATCGATAATGTGCTTAAAAATTGGACCCATCGTGTAGGCTTACTGAATGGCCAGGCGAGGTAGCCATTTGAATGAAATTATTTTTCATTATTAACCGGAAGGATTGGACCTTCAAATAAAAAAGAAGTTTGAGAAAATATCGAGTAGTTTTTTTACAGCATTTAAAAAAAAAGAGAAGTTATTTGGCGGACCCTTTATATTGTGCGCGCACTCAAGGATATACGAAAACCCCCATAATGATTAAAAACAGTGCGAGCAAATAGGATATTACCGTGTAGTGCGTCCGATAGATAGTTGGATTTGGGGAAGTTACGTTTTCTCGAAAGTAAACAGCATTGAGTTTTTGAAAGTATAAAATTTTACACGGTTCTTGATTTTTTATTGGACACTGCTATCAAGATCAAAATTTTATGAGCTTATCATACGCTGCCGTTGATAGTCCACATCCTAAAGAAAAGGATGAGAATCTAAAAACGAATATGAAAAGCTGATGGTACAGTCATCAGCGAAACAATTTAGTGGGTTAAAAGTTTCAGACAAAAAAAAATGAGTGTCGGAGACAAAACGGAGCCGTGGGGCACACCAGCGTTTGTTTTGTGGATATCAGACTTGAACCCGTCCGAAATGTAATTTCTAACCCAACAAAGAAGAGATTCATCAATACCAAAAGCACTCATTTTCAATAACAGAGCTTGATGCTAAACTTCATCAAATGCATTTGAATTGTCAAGTACAATAATCTGACTTCCTTTGCACCATGTACAAATTTGTTCCACAGTTCGGTTCACCATCAAATCACCAGTGGACCTATTGATACGAAAGCCACACTCCTGGTCATTAAGAAGCTTTAGATCAAGATATTTCTTCAACTGATAATTGGAAAGAAGAGACGTTAGTGCAATCGGACGTTAGTAAGAGGGCGTGGAGGATTTGCCTTTTTAAGGGACAGGTTGGAAAAATGCTGTTTTCCATCCACTCGGAAAAAGACCTGTAGAGTAGGATAGATGGAGTGGTTTTGCCAGCGCTGAAGAACACCTCTTCAGAACAATTATAGCAGGGATACTATCCAGGCTAGCGTATTTGTGTATGTCGAGGTCCTTAAGTACTCTGGCAATTGAACAAGGGCGATATGGAAAGTTGTTGAACTCATTCCAATCTCTAAAAACTTGTTTATTTTTAAAAATTCGTTGAAATGTTTGATTACTTATGAAAACCAAGAACCAAAAAGTAGTCATACAGATTGGATATTTTTTGTGAAATTTGTTTTATCTGTTAAGTGCAGTTTTTCCAATGAATTCGAAATCTCAATTTTAATTCACATCGACATTTCATTTAGTTGAAACTAATATTAGTTTTTAAGATTCAACGAAAACCAGAATATTTTGGGTACAAAATTTTCCTATTAAAAACCCATAATAAGGTTAAATGATCCTAAGCATTCTCAATGTTTAGCCCGTTTAGAACACGGGCCTAGTGACTTACAACCACTTCTCTGTCCGAGTATTGTGAGGGATGGAAGGGACCTACAGTTTCTATGCCTAATCCGAAGGGCTAATTGGAGAAAGCGCTTTTTACGACTAGAATTACTCTCGGAGAATGTAGTTAATTCCTCGTAAGAGGCAGTGCCCTTGAAAAAAAAAAAAACTTTAGGTAGCACAGGCAGGAAACCAAAGACCCGTGGCATGAGCCCTACACAATAACCATTACGCCAGGGTTACTACCGTGGAATAATTTAAATAAATAAAATTGTGCCTTTATATTAAATAAAAGCACTGGCAATATATTTGATTGTTAAAACCATTTTAGTGAGTTACAAAGCTAAAAGGATTATTTTGTAATTTTTAAACGATTTTACTACATATCTCTAAAAATTTGAAATTTTGAGCCTTTAGACGCAAATGAATGTTTCTTTTAATGTTCTTTAAAAAAATATCTTTCTTTTGGTAGATAATAGCATTTGTGATGAACGTTAAGAAGAATATAGCTCATTAATTTGTTATTTTGCATTAAAAAGTTCGTTACTAGGCAGACGCTATTCACAGTCTCCGCCAGTGTGACACAATTTTTGCATATTTATTTAATAAAAACGTGGCATTTATTCCACCGCTTGAAAACAGATGTTCTTATGGTGTGACCTGCTACAGCAGCGCTTACTAAATGCTATTTGTTAAAATTTCTATTTGAGTAATTTTTAAGTTTAAGTTCAATATTTGAGGTTTTTTTAAAAGCAAGTGGCCTAAAAATTGTCAGAACTGTTCACACTTAAAAATATACCTTTAGCTCTACTAACTGATATTTATATTAAAGTAAAGATGTCGATGCATTTTTTTTTAATAAACTTTCCTTATCAGTGCACGGTGTTAATTCAAATTTCTTTTTTTTGGCGGGGTTTGTTTCAAATTTAGATTAATAATTTTTGTTTATTTACAGAGAACTGCAAGCAGTGATCAAAATAAAAATACGTGTCCCTTGCTATAATGGCGCAAATAAATTTGTTCTCATTAAGAGATCAAACTTTGCCCAGCAAGATGTTAATTTTCGCTAAATGTAGAAGCCCCTTTTATTAGAGAACAAAAATCATAAAAGGGGGGCAAAGCAGCGAACAAAACTTAATTCACAATTTTGATTACAAAAAAAGTTAAAAAAAATGTCTCTAAAATATGGAGCAAAATTTTCTCAACAAAATTCAAGAAAACTTTATAACGAGATTTTAGAATTTTAATGTCTGTCCTTTTTGACAATCACCAGATCATTGAGATTCCACTGGCAAATAACACAAGGACATTCTCTTAATTCAAACTAAATAAATAACAATTCAAAAGTACGCGGCTTCATTTTAATGGACACACTGTGACTTTGAGGTTATTTTCTTCAATCAAAAGAATCATCACTAATTTAAAATAAGGTTAAATGTTTGCGGCATATGGAATATGCTTCTCTTTTGGAAATTCAAGAAAAACAATAACGAGTTGCCTCAATTTTGTTGTCTGTCCTTTTTGACGATTACCAGTTTAATAAGTTTCCACTGGCAAATAACACAAGGACATTAACTTACTCCCTAATTGATATAAACAGCTTCGTGGTGGAATTACTTACTTTGTGTTCAATGGTGGTTTGTTGGTTCTTATCTAAGTGCACCTTAATCAATTGTGTGCCATCGAGCTTGACGCGGATGCGTTTGCCGACAATTTCAGCGGGGAATACCAAATCTTCGAGGATAGCATCGTACACAGCGGTAAGAGTGCGGGAACGTGGCCTCTTTTGTTTCAAAGGGTTCCTCGATGTCCTTGTTGGCTTAGGTAAGATCTTACGCTCGCCAACGAACACAACATGTTTGCCAGAGAATTTCTTCTCCATCTCACGGACCAAACGAATTTGGATTTTCTGGAAAGCCTTCTGCTTTGGAATTGGGACATAGATGATGACAGCCTGTTTTTTACAAAATCAAATGAAAACAATTAACAACTGTGTAATTAGTTTTTATAATATTTTCATACTTTCTTGTTGTTGAACTCGATTTCACGAGCACGGGTAATGTGAAGATCCCTCAATTGAGGTTTCAACTCGGAATTCATCTCGAGCTCCAATAGAGCTTGAGCAATGGATTTCTCGAACTCATCGGGTTCAGCGCCGTTAGGCTTGATAATTTTGTTTCCAATCATCTGAAATTGAGGTAACGAAAATTTGTTTTTTTTTTCTTGCATAGAATTTTTGAGAGAAGCGTCAAAAAAGTATTTTGTAATCCATCAAAATCAGCAACATTCTTAACACATCACATGATAAATTTCACTTAAACCAATGGTTTAATATGTATGCTTTTAATTTCATATTATATTTTTAAAGATATTTAAAGAATTTGATGAATTATTGAACAAAATGTATTAGACGAAAACAAAATGGAACCTACCATAGCCACTGATTTTAAGAAAAAGGAAAGGCAACGAGACACTGAACTGCGAAATTGATGACATTTTGCCGAAACGGTTCGAAGTGAAGTTGGAGTCGGTTGGATCTTCGAATAAAGGTGGAATCACAAGGTTCCACAAGGCGCATTAAAAAAGTTTACAAATTTTTTTAAACGAACATTTCTGTGGTTTTCTTTTTAAACAAGAAATTAAAGATAAATATGTAAAATTTGTTTTGAGATTCCGAATCGAGACCTTAACAGGGACATGACAACAGGTTTAACTACATTAAGTAAAGCAAAAATGGTAACGATCTGTGGTGGCAATCAAGATTTTTGTTGTCTGTTCATACATTGGCCCTACGCCTTGTTCCTTACACGTGGTTTAATTCACTTTAACTAAATGACTAGTCATTAGAAAAGATAAACGCTTCTCGTTTATAATTTAAGTTTCTTCACGTTTATTGGAGCTCCAGTAATATTGGCCTACTAGATCAACTGGACTGCTACAGTAGCCAGCTTCACGTTGATGTCATCTATTCCTTTACGCCACTAGCCATTCTGTGGGTTAAGTGTACATTTTATCAAATTATCAAGAAACTAAGTATTAAAAACAGTAGACTACAAAATCATTTTTTTTGAGCATATTTTTTCGGAGAACCACCAAAATTTGAAGCAAATACCTTTAATCGGTTATGTCGTATGTACAATGCTCGTGACCAGAGATGGCAGAGTAGTACGTCAGGTAATCTACTCGGTAAACTACGTGTAGTTAATTGGATAAACTACACGTTTGATTTGTTTCATTTACTACCCTACATTTGTTACGTGTGCTACCTTCACAAAAAAACGTTAAATTTCAAAAAGAATTTTAAAAAAACGAGTGAAAAGTAACGACTAACGAGTGAAAAACACTGAACTATACATAAGAACCAAAAATGTTGCGTAAATGAACTAAATCAAGGAATTCGAAGTTTTATGAAAGAAAAATGCAAATTTAATAATCATCTGCTTTTTAATAATCTATGCTTCGAGGATTGTTTTGTTCTTAATTTCAGTTTTCAGATTTCACAACACAACAGTAAGCAACGAAACTTGAATGAAAGTGATTAGCTGCGAACTGCGATTCTGCGACCGGCGCCGACGACGAGAGTTAGTTTTTCACACTTTCACAGTTATCTTTTCGATGCAATTTGTCAATTTGGTGGTTGAATGGACATTTCAAACTACGTTTTGACGTCTACCGCTACGTCTGCTACATTTAACTACGTTAACTACATTTAACTACATTAACTACCTCATTTATGTAGCAGACGTAACAAATGTAGTAAATAAAAAAAAATCGCATTTCTGCCATCTCTGCTCGTGACTATAAAAAAACACGTCTCTATTGCATAAGATAAGTTCGATGGGTTGAATAGATTACAAATTAATTTTCAAGAAGAAAACCTCATCTATTTTAGGTATGCGCATCAAACCTCATCCATGTTCTGTTTACGAGTGGTTAATGGAAGGTAAGGCTAGGCGCGCACATGCAACTTTTTCGAAACCAAATAGTTTGATCGTTAGTTGCCCAAACACCGCGCACATAAGCAACTCCAAAAGCAATCAACGAAATAAACCAATACACAGGAAACATTTATTCACTTTTTCTATCTCATATACACGAAACAAAATAGTTTCAAATTTGTCCTATTCTTTCGCTTATGAAAGAAAAGAGTAGATATATTGTTGGAATACAAAATTTTTTGAAAGAGATTTCATAAGTCAATACAAATTTCTGGATATGCATTTTTACGAATTGGCACTGATATGTGCCTTTGAATTAAAAAGACGGAATAAACCTGTAATCAAAAGGCAATATTGGGTTCACCCGTTGAACTCACAACGCCTTGTGAAAGGGCAATTTCAAAAAATTTATCTAGACCTCCGATCCCACCCAAGCAATGAGATTGAAAATGTTGTCGAATCCGATTTAGCTGGTAAGAATACCTATTCAAAAACTTCCCATTACAATCATTTCCTTGTTTCGTTTCCGAGTTCGAGTCGGTTAATGACAGTCTAGATGACCTCAGCACAGCTCTAGATTTTATGAAACAACGAACAGACAACAAAATGGCCCAACTGAAGGAACTTTTGCACTCCAATCGGGAAATCCGATAGTCCTTGGCTGTGGCAAACACCACTGGAACTGGTGTCCAGCCTTCCCAGAGCGAATGAAAATAAAACCAAAATTCATACTTTTTTTCTTGTTATTTAAATGTGTACTTTAACAAAAGAGTATTTTTGTGTTTAACTATTGAGTATATTTTTGGTTGAAATTGAAAATAATTTCCTGTTAATGTTTTTTAGTTTTTTAATTTCCTGTCTCAGTGTCTCTACTTCTTCTGTGTTTGCTCCTGGTGCAGCAGGACCAGCTACAAATGATCGATTTGTTATTTGATGGGTGATGGCAAATTCATCATCGTCGTCGTTCTCTTCGACAAGTACGTCTATTGTATGGGACTCGTCGGCGTCAGCAGAACCCATCATTCGCTTGAGATTGTTGGTGAACATATTCAGGAATGTGTTCTCGAGTCCGAAGGCACTTAGTTTTCTCAGAGAAAGGACCACATTCGATATGGGCCCCCTGTGAGCGAGGGTTCTGATCAGCTGCTTGCTTGGTATATGCCATAAATGCACTTGAGCATCCTCTCCTCCTGAAACAAGTGTCTCACCATCAACAGAGAGTGCTAGGCAAGATACAGTTCCCTTATGTCCCAAGTATTTGTTCACGTTCTCTTTTGTCATATGATATTCCTTAAAACAAATTTTAAACAAGTCAAAGCTTTGCGCGAAAAAAGTAGAATCTTTATTATTACCTTTGTCCTCGGCAGGGAGTTTATGTAGAATTCATAGATTTGACCTTCTGTTGTTCCAACATGAACTGATGTTTCGAGGTTGTTCGATGCCACGCAACTCAGACTCTCCGGTAAAACAATGTTAAGCCTAAAGTCAAGCCGTCTGTTCGGCAATGCTGCTCAGACTGTTCGGCACAGGGACACTTGGCCGCGGCGAATCCCAAGTAGTTGTACGACCTCAGGTTCAGACATCGTGTTTCTGTTCCAGTGAACTCGAATGTCCAACAGTAGTCCTTGGTTATGCGATCCTTGAAGGTTACCTCCGCCCCAGGGAAACAGCAATCTCGAACTCTCCGATAGACATAGCGTGAATAGAAGCTCTAGAAGGCATCGTAAAGCGTAACATAACCCTGAAAACAAATCGAGTTTCAGACTCAGTCAGTCAGTTTGTGGATTTCAAATCGATTCAAATCGTCATCTTACCTCTCAATTGTTTTCTTTAGCTACTTTTGGGGCACACATCAACAGATTCATGTAGCCCAATATCATGAGCCGGTAAAAGCCAAGATATGTTAGGCAGGCTGTGTGTAGAGAAACTTCTTCGAATGACGATTTGCTCCGATTAGGATTATCATAGAATCCTCGGTGACGGCGACAGCGACAGCGTTGTTTTACTCTTAACATTCCCATTTGTGAGAGGCAAATTCTATTTGAAATAAATGATGAAAGCTTAGGCTTTATTCCATTTTAATAATAATAATCTGAAAATAAAAACAAATTAAAATATATATGTTTTGTTTTGAGATACAAATAATACTTACCACCGCCTTTCAGTACATAAATACATTTGACGTTTAAAAAGTAGCAAATTGAATTATGAAAACAAACAGATGAGAAAGATATATTATTCTGCTCGTCTGGAAGTATCCTACTAACCTCGTCACACTTTAAAGAATAATTTGACTGAACTGCACTAATACATGCATACTAAAGAAACTATTTAGTTGAATGTGGGCGCAGTTACGTGTATCACAATAGGATACAGAATTTGTTTTTGGGTTTAAGCAACTAATAAATTTTCGCAATCAATGTATGAAAGAGAAAAATAGTGAAATTGAGATGTTAGGTGGTACTCTTCCCTCAGAATTTTTTGTGAAAGGAAAACATTGACTAAATTTTTTTCTCTCTTGCACTTACAGAAAATTATTCAACGATTTAGTTGAATGTGCGCGCAGTTACCTATAATTCCTTGTGGCACAAACTAAGGAATTGGTTTGAGGTGATCGTTTAGTTTGTGTCAAAACACAAACTAAAAAGTTGCTCGAATGGGCGACCGAATTGTTTCTGCATGTGCGCGGACTCTCGTATAAGTCTATAGTGCTCAGATTAGAAACCAAACAGTTTCGAAACTAAAAGTTGCATGTGCGCGCCTAGCCTAAGATGAAGAAAAGAACATATTTGGAACATTTTTCCAGTCTACGAATAAGTTTTTCCTTAAAGTATTCAAAAAGTGTGTGCTAAAAGTAAAAAATACACATATGTGGTAGCGACATATCTATCTCTGAAAGAGCATTCGAAGATTGTGTTTGGTACTTTAAAATGATTATAATATTATCTGTCAAAAAAAGATCTGTTCACAAAAAATATTAGACCTGAGAGATATCTAATCACTCAATTGTTTCAACTTCTTGATGCAAACAAATTCAACTCCACTATTAAACTTCTTCTTTAGATGTTCAAATGATAGTCATGTGCATTCAAGAGGACACAAGCGTCCACAGGTTTTTCTCAAAACCCACCTCTGTCTATCAACAACTACTCTCAACTTCCCACGGTGTTTCCACTAAGGCACCTCTCCTTATCCGGACGGCAGCAGAGGAATTCCCGAGATGGAATCAACGGTGGCGTCTACAGTACCAGTAAGGTTGAACTACTTAAGGAACACCTTATAGGGCTTCTACGACATATTCCGAGCCCAGGCCTATAAGAAGCAGTTTATCCAGATCCCCATCCTTGGAGTTATACTTAAGATCTGGAAATCCAGGTTGGGGCTGTGCAGTCGGGATGCCTTCCTAACCACGTAAAAATATCCTAGTTGCGAAGCACCAAGAAGCCTCGGATACGGATGTATTTACTGAGGACGATCCAAGCGAACGAAATAAGCAGAACTTTGGATGTGGATCTGAATGTTAGGTCTCTAAATAGACCACGTGCTGCCGAACAATTAGCGGAAGACCTAAACTGCTGCAAGGCAGATACTACCCCATTCCAAGAAGTGCGATGGGATGGATCGGGCAAACGCTTTCTAAAAGACTGCGATGTATACTACGGCGACTGCTACCAAAAACAAAGGCGGTGTCTATTTGGGTGTGGATTTTTTTATTGGAACTAGACTGGGGCAAAAAGTCTTGAGTTGCAACAGTGTGAGCGAGCGCATCACGACAATCCTCATCAAGGCAAGTGCCCTGGCTATGACATTAAAATTGTGTTAGGAGATTTTAACGCCAAGCTAGAAAGAGAAGACATATTTGATGGCACAATCGGGAGATATAGCCTGCGAGACACCAACTCCGACAACGGATTCAGGTTGATCGATTTCGGTGCGGGGAGAAATGTTCTGATAGATACTACGCAGTTCACACATCTTGATATCTACAGAGGGACATGAAATTCTCCCGATTAATCAACTGTCAACCAGATTGACCACATTGCTTTGTAGCCATCAGAGATGCCGCCTCTGAAGCGCTAGGTTTCACACGGCCACCACAGCCAAAGCCCTGGTTTGAAGACGAACGCCGGCAAGCGCACGCAGCTAAGCAACAAGCATACAAATCGGCGCTACACAGAAGGACCAGAGCTGCTCGCGAGCTCTACGAGCAGAAGAGGAGAGAGGAACACCGGCTTCTTAGATGGAAAAATGGAGCATGAGAAGCGCTCGATCGAGCACATAGAGGGATTTCACAACAGGAATGAGGTTCGCATGTGGAATCTCTGCATAGCTTGCCCAATACACAAAAAAGGAGGCCCTTTAAATTGTGCCAACTACAGAGGCATAAGTCTCCTGAACATTGCACATTAGATCCTTTGCAGTATTATGTAAACGTCTGAGGCCGATCATCAACAACTTGATAGGTCCTTATCAGTGTGGCTCCAGACCAGCAAAAGCCCACCATTGAGCAAATATTCACATTACGGCAGATCTTGGAAAAAACCTAGGAACTTCAAATCGATACCCACCATCTCTTTAGCCGTGAGTAATAGTATCTACTAAGAAAGCTCTACAGAGCAATGTCTAGTTTTGGCAATCCTGTCAAACTTATCCGTTTGTGCAGATGTTGATGTCAAAAAAGGTTTTAGACAAGAAGATGCACTGTCATGCGACTTCTTCAACATGGTTCCGGAAATAATAGTGCAAAACTCAATCAACCGTCAACACTAGAGGCACAATCTTTCAAAAACCCATCGAATAACTCGGATACGATGATATTGGCATAATTGGAAGATCAAAGCGTGATGTGAGTGGAGCAAATGTACAAAATTTAACATAGCAATACAATTTAAAAATAAAGAAAAAATGTAAAACTTTTGGTACACTTGCAACATTGTTGCAACACTGATGCAGACGAAGATGCTAAAATAAAGATGAACATTTTTGTCTTCACTATAATCTTGTCTTCTGCATTATAGGTCTATTCTCTCTATGATCTTTTCTCTCTATCTCACAAACATTAGTTTTATACGTACGTCCCTTTTTTAACAGAAATCAGAAAATGCAGTTACATGTAAATCAACCATTATCTTCATATTTAAAACTGCTAACGCCACCTTGAGGCTATGTCGAACGTAAAAAACAGCTCCATGATAATACTATAGATTTAATATACAAAAGTGGCACTTGAACAATTTTTGTTGAAATAACGACAGTTGTTCAAAAGATAACAAACCACTGAATTTCGAAATTTAAATCAAACTTTTAATAAATAAACGCTTTGCATGAAATTAGATGTTTTTTTAAGTGGAACCATTTAGTAAAGTAGATATATTAGATTCATTCTAAATGTATACTAGATTTATAACAGCTTCATCCCTACATCTTGAAAAAGTGGATTTAGACAATAAAATATCCATAATACCTCCTACACCTCAACACAGCAACACTATTTCTATACATACTAACATTCCAAATTATTCCCCTAGATGTCGCCGTTCGTGAGTCTGACAATTTTAGGAAACGTCATCAAAAAGTCAAACAAATGACAGCACTTTTGTTTACATTTTACATCATCTCTCTTCAACACTAGAATATACAAAAATTCTTAATCTCGCTAGCTGACGAACGAAAAGCCGAGTACGTTGCAATAATCATTCATACAAACTTAAGTTGATAAAAAAAAATAATTCTGATAAAATTTTTCATGAGAGTGAAACATGATAACTGAGCTATATAAATACGAGCGTTTCAATTAAAATGATATTTATTTCGTTTAACGATAAGAACAATAACACAAAGAGTGATATAAATTATTTTCTGGTGGGGACGACGACGGCAACGACGACTACGACATCAAAAAAACGTTCTCAATTCCAATTCCAAGCAATAAGTTAATGCTAGCTGTGAGCAATACGTCGTCGTATAATAGTATATTATATTCAAGAGTCAAGACAGTGACTTGTAGTGAGCTAGTTACTGCCACTCTAGAGAGCCTAGACAAGACCGTGCCGTGACAACGTGTATGATAACAGGTCAGTTAGTAGGTAGTTAGTAAGAGAGAGATCTTATTGGTACGCGGTTGTTTCTACGAAATCTATTTCAATCATTTATATTTTTTGCGTGTCCCAGTCCCAGTGAAATTCCAATAAACAAACTATAGAGTGAGTAATATTAAATAATACCCATTTTTAGAATACTTAATTAAGTTCTGTATCACTTTACATTCTTAATTTTTTTTTTCTTGTTGGATTTAACTCAGATATGGCACCAACAGTTTTAATCACTGGTGGGGCGGGGTACATTGGATCGCATACGGCATTGGAGATGCTCAATGCTGGTTACAATGTAATCTGTATAGATAATATGTGCAATGCCTATAGCGAGGGTAAAGATGCAATGCCGGAAGCCCTCAAAAGAGTCCAGAAAATAACCGGGAAAACATTGACATTCCATCAAGTCGACATAACCAACGGAGAGAGTCTTAAAGCTGTTTTTAAAAAAGTAAGTTTGAATTTCTTGATATGAATAACCATATTTTTTTTTTTAATTGTTTGCGCTCATGCAACACAGCACGTCTTATCTGCTGCTTGAAAGCGTAGCAAAAAGTAAAAACTCATTTTATTGATAAGAGAAGAGATATGGATAACAATTGTATGTAGGAGTATGTAGGTAGATAGTTAAAAAGGCGAAGAAGAAAACACTTGAATAAATATTGCATAAAACAAATATACAGAAAAACATACATACTTGATTAAGTTTTTAATTTAAAAAAAACTGAAAACAAAATAACACACATTTGGCATTGCGTTACATAAAACAAAACAATCGTAGATGAGTGCTGGAGCGGTGCGCGCTAGTTGTGTGCTAGAAGCTCATTATTTATTATCATCATCGAATATTATGATCGATTACCCACTAAACAGATAGATAGAGGTCAAAATGTTTGTTTTATTGAATTGTTGTCATTTGTATTGTCAGTGAAAGAAATATGAATAATTATTATAAATGAAAACAAAGTTTAAGCAGAAGGTTGTGCAAAAATTAATCGATAAAAAAAAAGATAATTATAAGGTCAACGACATTAAGGCTTCCAAATATAATTTAAATACAAACTTAAATAGCATGAATGGTGTGTTAGGTTTCAATGTAACACTCTTTTAAATGAATATTTTCTAAATACGTCATTACAAGTCTTAATAGGGTTTTTGAATATTTTAAATTCAAATGTTAGGCTCTGTCTAGCAAATGAATGTTACTTAAACTAATGATGACTAAGATATTTAATGACTATTTTTAACTACATATTTAAGTATTTAGTGTCATAAATTGCAGGTTCCAAGCACTTTAAGAAAATAACACTTTTTTCTAACGCCAAGTTAAGACTAAAGTTATGTTATTTCACGGTTCCAATGCCCATAAGTGGATTTTTTTTAATGGAGCTGTTTGTAGTATTTCTTTTAAGACTGTTTTTTTTTTTAAATACAAACAAATACAAAATATGTCTGGGATGCGGCCGACACTGATAACTTTGCATTGTTGCCCTTTTAAATAATTACACTAGTCGGCAAAATTAAATAAAACAATACATTTGTTTAAAGAATAAGTTTGTCTTGAATTCGAATATAAACTTATATTTGTCTACCACATTCAAATTTGTTTACATTTTTTGTATGTATGTAAGGCAGGTGAAATCCAACAATTTTTGAAGATTATTCGAAAAATACTCCAAATATTTTAACTGAATGTTGAAAATAGTGATTATAGATTTGAAAAACCATTCAAAACAACTTCATTAATTTAAATAATTCAAACAAACCTTATATAAGTTTTCTTTCGGGTTTAAAAAAGTAAAATCTCAAAGCCTGAAGCGCTATAAGGTGGCTTTAAAGTCGGATTTGAATTTAATGGCCAGGTACAAAACTTTGTCGGCCTGTTTTTGTGATATAAATATTTTCAAAAAGTATGCAACAATGGGCAGGTTTAGACAACATAAAGGGCTTGAAGGTAACTAGTAATTTTTTCAAATGTCAAAAATTTCAAATTCAGAACTTTATAACTTCTAAGGTTTCCGCGGTTCTTTTCACGACACATTTTTGAATACTCAGATTAGCCGCGTTATAAATTTAGTACTCACCCCAAACGTTTCGCCCGGTGACCACGCTGATTGCAATTTGAAGCAAAGCGTTCGGGGTTAGTACTAAATTCAACTCGCTTAATATTTCATATTTATAACGCGGCTAATCCGAGTATTCAAAAATGTTCATAGCTTTACTTCACAAACCTCTACTTCTGGTTCTACAAAACACTCTTCAGGCAAGCTATAAGTACATCAAAATTTGTATTACATATTGTAAAGAAATATTATTTTTTTCTTTTCCAATTTGACGAGAAACCCTTTTTATAGAAAACATCAAATGGAATTGTGCAGAAAATTAAATTACAGAGTAATAAAGTTCAGTTCTCATTTGAACAAAAAAAAACATATTTAGCTGTCATTTTGACATAAGTAGACTTGACTTGATAGTAAGGAATATTTTTCTTGGCTAACTTTCATGTCAACACTTCAATTAAGTTGCCTTAATGGCTGCGTTCAATCTCAGACAGATAGGGTATCCGGATACCTTTTTGTTAGTGTTTTACGTGTAAAATAACAACTGGTCAAAAACAGCTGAGATGTCAAAAAAGGAATCCAAAGGTATCCAAGAATTTTTGGGGTATGTAGGTATCTGACAGAACAGCTGATTCAACACATGGTTGAATTTCAAGAAACTTGAAAATTGATTTCAGCTTTTTGTATTTGTTGGTAAACAAAAAGATACAAAATGTTAGTTAAAGTTGTATTTAAGGATGTTCTGTACATAATAGACGATGAAGAAGCTATTTGCCTCCGAATTTTAGAAGCTAATTATGTTTTATCTTACAACAATTTTGACTTCGAAGCTTAAATGTTTCTCTGCTTTTTGTGAACAGCTGAAAGTTGTTTTTATTTTTTGACAGCTATCTCAATACAGCTATCCTACTCGTTCAACAAGGTATCTAAAAATCCACCTATCCAAGATACCCTACCCAACACGAGATTGAACGTAGCCAATAAAGTTGCCTTATTGGAAAACTATTTTTTGGCAGCTGGCCAATCAAATACTAGAAACTTGCCTTACTTTCAAGTCCCTTATGTCGTCTGAACCTGTTCAATAATTGAAGTTAAAGCTCGCGTTTTTATTAATAAATGAAGTATTATTTCAAAATCTTAGTATTTAATTATGGTATTTGAGACTTTAAAAAAGCAGATTTTAACCTACAATATTTTTCATGTTATCATCTTATTTGCCTTCTCTCCGTCTGTGTCTTATGTTAAACATATAAAGAAATAAATCCCAAAAGCAAAACAAAGGCTTAAGGTAATTAATAGCGGTCTATAAAAAGCTTTAAAAAACGGTCTAGTTTTACGTATGTACATATTTCATAATAAAAACCTAAGAATTTTTATCTTAGAAAACAAATAATAAACCTAGCAGATGTTTCGGTAATGACGCAATTGAAACATTTTGATTGTTTAAATCAGTGGTTCTCAACCTTTATATCACAAAAATTATACCTCCCTTTATATGAATAAAAATTATGCCTCATTTTAAATTTTCCATTTAAGAAACAAATTTTAAACGAGGTTAAGAACGGCAAATAAATATGCTTTGTTGAATATTTATACTTATTCGCATTGTCAATTGATGTCGGCACTTGCACAAAAGGTATTTGTTCATCATAGTTCTAAGCGTAGTATTTTCTGTAAACACAGATGTTAGCCTTTTGAACACACTTAGAGTTGTATAAAGGTTTTTCCAGAACTAGCAGACTCATTTTTTTTAACTCTTTTTATTCTAAATGGCTATAAAATGTATTCATACAGGGTGTCCTATGATTTGTTGAAAACACAATATGGTGTAAATAGTCATTATCTAACAATATTTTGAACTTGTCTCTACTGCATCAAAAAAGTGTTTGAGTAACAAATGTGGTCTTAATGGTAATATTTTTCAAATGTCTTATTTACGTTTTCTTTTTTTCAATAATAATAACTGAAAATTAATTTGTACTTATAAAAAATTTTAATATTTGTATTAATTTCAGCATAAAATCGATATGGTAGCTCATTTTGCAGCTTTAAAAGCTGTTGGTGAATCATGTCGCTATCCATTGCAATACTATCAAAACAATATGACTGGAACTAATATGTTGCTAGAAGCAATGGCTGAAAATAAAGTATTTAAATTTGTATACAGTTCGAGTGCGACTGTTTATGGAGAACCGCAATTCTTGCCAATAACTGAAAAACATCCAACGGGTAATTGTACAAGTCCATATGGAAAAACCAAATACTTTACTGAAGAAATTCTAAAGGATCTATGTACATCGGATGATGTAAGTATAAAAATAAAAAAAAAACCTTTATATGCATATGGTTTTCAGGAATGTTATTTTATATAAGTTAAAGTGGCCATACACGTTGTTGTCATTTCGATTTTTATGATTGAACTATGTCGAGGACATAATTGATTTCTGTATTTTTGAACACAAAATACGGACGGCAAGATTTTAATCATAAAAGTGTTTGGCTAAACATTTCTAGGAAATAAAAAAATGTCAAATTGGCTTGGAACGAAATGTCTCATTTGTGTATGGTCAACATTTAGTTAGATTGATTGGTTTGATGAGTAAATTAATAGATTTTTCCCTACTAACTGAATTGGTTTTTTTTTACTACATTTGTAGGTAGATGACTCTTAAAAATAATGATGACCCATAAGAAAAACAATACATTCGAGTCCTAAGATTAGTTTAAGATCAATTATAATATAAATTTATGTTTGACTTTAAAAAGATATTAATTGCAATTCTCTTGTTTTCTTCGTTTTATTAACATAACTCTGAACCCCCATGAAATGTTTTTATTTTATAATCATCGAGTTATTTCTTTCCAAATGCGTTTCAAGAACAATTTAAACATTGTTTCAATTTTTATCAAAACAAACAATGATCACTCCTTGGTCACTGATCTTGCATATGGCTATAAAAATTGTCCGATAAAATATCAAAGTATACTTCTCTCTTTAATTAACTTCAATATTAAAAGATAAGATAATTTTTGAGATACTCGTACTTTTCAAGAGCTCTCAATATCTACAAAGTGTTATTCTCCTTTCAAAGTTGTTGATTTCTGTAGGTTTAATCATTTTAACTGCTTCTTGCTATTTTTATCTTTAGCTGCATTATGTTTGTGCTTCAATTTAATTTCATAAAATGTAAATAATCAACATCTTAAAGTTTTTTTTTTTTTATCATGCAATGGTATCATGGTTTGCTATTGGTATCGTTACAAAAAGAATTTGAAGTGTCTGCGGTGGATTATTTAAAGAAATCATATAACCATGAACAGTACCTGGATAAACTTTTAGTACTCGATAAAAGTGTCACAGATCATCTCTTTTAGAAATGATCACATTTTCGACATTGCTTAAAAGTGAAAGAAATTGTTCAATCCTTCTAATCTGTCTGTAATTTAAGCAGCCTTCATTCATCGAAAATTTCAATATAATTCTCATATTTGGGAAAGTGTCACTAAACCCAGTTTAAGCCTTTTTGACAGAATTCAAAAATTAGCTTTGAAAATGATAGGCGATAGAAATATAACCGAAAAACATCGCTCGAACACTGCCAAAATGTTTCATGTCTTTCGCTGTTATATCGATACTTTTTATTAAAAACATGTTCTCAAACTATTCACCCTTAATACTCGCACTTGTATGAATGCCCATCAGTTAACCCCATAGTTCAATTTCGAACGTCTTGCTAAGTATAGAAATTCTTTTTTTTAACATAAAGAATGTGATGCTTTACCCAGCTCTGTTGTTCCTCCCATTTATGAAAATGGTCAATTTAGACTTTTGACATTTTCGTGTGAACAAACTAAGTTTTGAGAGTTAACTGCGGTAACTGAATAAAATTAAAAACTAAATTTAAATTAGGTGGCGCAACAGTCCGTTGAGAACTAGGGGCTAGTGACTTACAACTCTCAACCATTCCTGTGTGCAAGTACTGTCGTCAGGGATGGAGGGGACCTACAGTTTTAAGCCGAATCCGAACGGTTATTTTGAGAAAGCACGGGTACTACATAAGTCACATCTACCATTACAAATTTTTTTGATAGAATCTTACCTAAGCTGAGCTGTGGTATTTGTTCTAATATGTTTTTTTAAGTTTACAGATTTTCCTTGTGTGCAATTTTCCCATGTCCCAAAAACCCCAACAAAGAAGATGTTAAGCTAAAGGGTATTTTCTCAAGAAGAAAATAAACGCATGTAATTAAATGTTTTGGCCAAGAATTTTGATTTACAAGTATTTGTCATTATGTTTTATAAAATGATTTCGGACTAATGGTCGTCGTTCAAATAAATTACCGCAGAGAGGTCCAATTTTCAAACACTTTTAGCAGCAATTGGGGCTGTATGTCAGTAATCATCTCGGGCTTATTAAATCGCCCGAATAAATTAGCACGTTTTGCAAACGTTGTTCAGGAATAAGTTTATATTTATTGACAGCTGGCAAAAAAATCAACTCCGAAAAAAGTATTGTCAAATTGAAAACCACACGCTTAAAAAAACACCCATTGTATGAGATATTATGAGTAGTTAAGGACGAACGTTAAAAAGACGTGGTTCAGTTAATAAAAGGTAAAGGATTCGAATATAAGATGAAAGAAAAATTTGCAAGCTGAATGTTTGAATTTGCTTGTTTCTTTTAAAGCGGTGAAAATGTGATTATTTACCAAACTTTCGTTATAGCCTTAAAATCAATGTACTCTTCAAACCCCAATTTGTTAGTTGAGGCTTTTTTCCATGAGAAAACGATCCTGAAATCTAAACATGAAAAACAAAATACGTATTCAAACCAAATCAGCGTACATTTTTATTGAATACCATTTTCCCCAATTTGACTTGTCAAGTCTTTTTTTTTTCTTTAATTAAAATATATAATCGTCAAATAATCGTTGGCGTCTCTATGCTATGTAAATTGTTTATTCACCTGAAGGTGCTAAAATAAAATAAATAAGTAAATATAGTAATCTATTTTTGTGTTTATTTATCGCACTCTTAATTAAAAAAAATGAAACCCCTATGATAAGGTTTAATCAGTTAGAAAAAAAAAGTCACAACAGCACGATATGTGAATGTTTTTGTTTGCTTCATTTGCTTCCAACTCCCTTACTAATATGAACATCTCAACAAAGACCCCACCTGTGTGTTTTTTCAAATATCAAATTAAATAAAAAAAAAAAAACAGCTATCAATTCAATTTTGCTTCGCTTATATTTCAGAGACAATAATGACGAGTCTTTTTGTACCATACTTTGCAGTTTTTGAGAAAAAGGCTTAGTAATTTATTTAAAAAAAAAAAAGAAATTTTTGTAAACAAATATGTATTCATATAAAATTTGTTGTAATAAATTAATTTTTATATAAACGTCTTATTCAAGCGATGGGCAGTTGTATCACTACGTTACTTTAATCCAGTTGGAGCCCATCCCAGTGGAAATATCGGAGAAGATCCCAATGGAGAACCGAATAACCTCATGCCATATATTGCTCAGGTAGCAGTTGGTCGCCGTCCATTGCTTAAAGTCTATGGAACTGATTTCCCAACTATCGATGGTACTGGTGTACGTGATTACATTCATATCGTAGATCTTGCCGAAGGCCATGTCAAAGCCTTGGACAAGCTCAAGAATGACAGTGAGACAGGATTCTTTGCATATAATTTGGGAACAGGAGTCGGATGCTCGGTGCTGGAATTGGTGAAAGCATTCGAAGAGGCTTCAGGAAAGCCCATCAATCGTGAACTAGTCCCACGTAGACCAGGAGATGTAGCAACTAGTTTTGCTGATGCTTCATTAGCAACTAAAGCTCTCGGATGGAAGGCAAAATTGGGAATCAAAGAAATGTGCGAAGACACATGGCGTTGGCAGAGCAAAAATCCAAAAGGTTACGCCTCCAAGTAATGTAGTTGCACCAGA
This sequence comes from Eupeodes luniger, assembly GCA_951509635.1. NCBI lineage: Eukaryota > Metazoa > Arthropoda > Insecta > Diptera > Syrphidae > Eupeodes > Eupeodes luniger. The sequence goes on from OX608073.1 coordinate 57,336,705, forward strand.
AAACCTGTATACCTACACAATAATTTCACTTATATATAAATATTTAACTATATCCAAAGAGATACATACAACTTATGTATGGAAATAAAAGCCAGTTATAAAAAAGTAAACTATATAAATTAATAAAAAAGTAACTATTTAATCACCCACAACAAAAAATTATATATATATAAAATATATGTATGTATTTAAACCAAGTGTGTCTATAAAAACAAAATCTATCTTTCTTCTATTTTCTTTTCTTGTGTTATTGTGTTTTATGTATCACAAATTATAATGTATGTAGATCAATGAACTCCAAAATTTAAAATATGTATGTTTGGTAGTAATTAACATAATATTGAAGACATCATCGTAATGATGCAAATTAATGTGATGATTGTTATCATCATGGCACGTTCATTTTGACCTTGAAAGCACATTGTTAAATAATTTTTCCTAATCTTCGATTCGTATAAATTTAGTAAAATTGTATGATGAATATAATACATAATTCCATAATGTGCATTTAATGTTTTATATATTTATGGAGTTTATTATTTAAAAATAAACAAAAATTTACACCTCAATTAGATGATAATTGTGATTACAATCAAATTAAGCTTAAATTTAATAGAAATGTTTGCATTTGTAGTTATTTGTATGTAAAGTAAATTATATATTGCAAATTTTAATGTAAAGAAATAAATCATAAAAAAAAAAAAAATAAAGAAGATCTATGGAGTTATTATTTGATTTGAAGATATTTAAGGAATTTCTTACATGATTTCAACATAAACCACAGAAAATGGAGCAAAAGCGGAGAACGCAAAAATACGAGTACTAAAACTGGTTGTATACTTGTTTTAATTAAGTATATATTAATTTATTGCGTCTACTGGTTCTATTGTTTCTTTTTTTTATTGAAAAACGAAGAAGTGAACAAAACTAAAATAGGTCACAAAAGAGGCCTGTATTTTTAAAATTTAAATATATGCAAATAGAAGAATAGGTATATTCCAGCACAACCTAGGCGGTCTTTTCTTGATGTTTCTAAGATCAAATATGAGAACAACAAAGATAATACGTAGTTCCTTAGGCTTTGTATTGGAAATAATTAATCTTTTAACTTTGGTACAATAGTATCCTTAAGACCTAAATCAAATCAGATACCTATTGTTGAAAATCCAACGAACTAGATTTTTGGGGGAACGGAAACAGTTTTGAATAATGGAATCAAATACATAAGTATTATTATTACTATCTGGGATAAAACCTTATGTTATATTTATGTAAATGAGAAATGGAAACTTTCCATCCTTTTTTCTGCAATGAGTTTTGTACCCATAACTAGAATTATTGACAGGGGTATTTGAATTCCAAAAACTACACAATTAATACTAATTACGTATTTTATATTAAAGGGTGGTCTAACTATAACGCATGACAACAAGATAAACATTTTTTATAAAATTATCTTACAGCCCTATTATGGTTATCAAATATCAACACGATATTTGATAATAGTTGATAATTATCAACAAAATTAATGAATCGGTATTATGGTGATCAATTATCAATATTTTTGATAAATAGTGAATTAAAAGATCTATTGTGAATAGCATTATTGATAAACTCGGTATTACGGCTATCAAACATATTGATACCCATCAAATATTTTATCAGCTACAAAATCTTTGTTGACAAATGTATCAAATATTCGTAAATGGTAAAGAATTGTAATTTAAATACGATTATAAAAGTTTTTTTTGTAGTTTTTATTGAATATACAAATTGAAGAAAGAAATGCCTTCACTAGAATTGTTGTTTGAAGGCAATTGTACTGAGGAACGAAGGTTTATCGTGCAAGCTAAAATAATCAGTATTACGAGATGCTTCAAACCCACGGGACAAATTATAAATTCATGAATTAAAATAAGCAAATTAAACTTGGTATTACGGCTGTCAAAAATTGTGATATCCATCAAATTTTCTATCAGCCACAAATTCTTCGTTGATGGCATGTACCATCAACTGAGCGCTCAGAGATTTATGCACAAATGCCTTTTGCAACATCAGGATTTTCCTCCATTAGTTCCACAAGTCTTTCTATTTGTTTTCTGTTGCTAACTATTCTACTCCTAAATAAACAAAAAGTTATTAAGAAAAAAGAGAAATTTATTTAATGAAAACAACTTACATTATTCCGCCGAAATTATTTATAGACCAAAACACAAGAACTCAACACAAATGACAAACGTCAAACACCAAACAAAACCTATTCACAATCGTATATTGATTAGTATTCACAATGGGTGAAAAATTATCATTTGATACTCATAATACCAAATTATCAATAAATTGATAGAAGTTTTCAGTTATCAAATAATTAATACATAGTTGATAGCCATAATAGGACTGTTAGTTTTATTTTGTTATGATTGCAAGATCTATGAAATATATGTGTGAAACAAAATACCGGCATAATGTTCGCTACGGCTTCAGTGGCATAACTATATCCGATGTTTCATAATTTAAATGATGCAGAGGCATAATTAAGCTTCAATTTCGGTAATGTGCCGAATTATCGTATCCTTTAGCTCTTGAATTGTTCTTGGACAATAATTGAGGTACACCTTTTCTTTTAAATATGCCTAAAGTAGGAAGTGCAAAGGTTTCCAATTACACAAGGTCCCATTGAAATTGCCACAAAGACGTGAGATAAAACGACTATTGAATTTCTCGTGCAAAAGAACCATTGTTTCTTTGGTATCTAGAAATTGGCACCAAACTATTGAAACCACATATCGTCTTGCTTCATATCCTCCATTTTCTTGTCTGTTATCATCTCGCGATATTGAATACCATTTGTAGTTGGACCACCCTTTATATCGGAGAGGATTTTTCTAAGCCATAAAATAAGATGACGAAAATCACTTGACAAAAATACTGTTTTTTGTCAAATATTTCCGTTGCCATTTTTTCACCGTTATTTTATATTTTTTATTTGAAATTGTATCTAAGTAAGCAGAAGGAGTGGTTTTTAATAAAACTAGAACACAATTTAAATTGTTTTGTGGGAAAATATTTCCTGTATTTTAAAATTTAAAAATATGCCTGTAAATAAACATTGGTTTTCAAAAATTAAAATACCATTTCATTTTTCAAAAAAAAAAACTTTATTTTTCCAAATTTTTATTTGAAAAGCGTTGGATCGGTTTTTTTTAAACTATTGTTTTATATACATATACAATTTTTCAATTTGAGTTTAAAAATGCTTTTAGCATGCTATTATTTATACGTTTAACACTTGATTTTCTTAAAAAATTAAGACCACTTTTTGAGATATCGAATTTCAAAAACAAATTTTAATATTTTTTTAAAAATCAATCAAAATCAATAAAAATCAAAAAGGAAGGCATTTTTGATCATCAAATATTATTAAGGCAATATTAAAGCTTGTGCAGAAAAAAAAATAATGAAATCGGTTCATGAGTTCCTGAGAAAATTTTAAACCAAATAACGATATTCTATCGGTTCGTTTTTGAGAAAATTCGGATTTTCAATTTTTGGCCAACAAAATTGTAAGGGATCACTGTTATTTTTAGTCCTACAAAAAATTAAAAAAAAACGCCTAACGCGAATCTGCTTAAAACCTTAATTTGCAAACTTGAACTCATTGGACAAAATGGTTTGGGCTGTAGGGGCGAGGACAGACCCATTTTTTTCTTCGACTATCGAAGTTTTGTGAATGTAAAACTTGCCAAATAGTTTCTGTAGTATCGAGTACCAAATAAAAGATATGTTTATTGTTTGATATCTAATAATTGAATGAGTTTTTATTAAATATTAAACTGACAAATAATTATAAGGTTGTTTATACGACAGTTTCTTTATGTGACAAGTAAAAAGAGGCTGGTTTGCCATCCACATTACTGCCTACATTTTAAGTAGGACTTGAATTTATCCAAAAATTAACAATTGGTTTTTCTTAAAAAAAATTTAATAAATGTCGACAGCAATATTTTGTAGAGAATGAAATAAACATGAAGTCAATAGATTTAACATATATAAGGTCATAATGTTTAAAATTAAATTTAATTGAAGTCGATAGCATTATTGGCTCGGGATATAATTGGGATCAACTATTACTTTTTCACTTTCAGTTTTTATATTCGTATAGTAAAAAATCACAAACTGACAGTTCTTTTTACATCTTTTGATGTTATTATCGGTACAACCAAATTTATTTTAAGTCGATATCTCTACTGTATCTTGAGATTATGCCAGAAATGCCATTCTAACAATTTAATAAATCGGAAGCTATATGTACAATTATTTCCAATGGGATGTTAAAAATCATCTTTTTCCGATGATTTTTTTTTCAAATTTAAATTTTATGATTTTGTCCTCCTTAAAGTATTCAAATGATAAAGTTTGTTGAAGTAATTAAAACAAATGTATGCAGTGTGTTTTTGGTATAATGAAAATTTTGTTTAAGAGCCGAAGTGAAAATCCTGAAAGTATGCAATTAAATAATTCAAACTGGCCATAACGGTAATAATAATAGAGGTAACATAACAGTGTTTCCCTTGGAATTTGTCTCATCTACTAAATCTGGAGATCCTAATATTAGTTGTAAGTTCGATATTTTACACACCCAAATTGTCAAGTTTTTTTTTAAAGCTTAAGAACTTTAAATAATAAATATAAGACACAAATATTGTTAGAATACATTTAGAAGTTAGAAGTCAAATTGAAAATCTTGATATTTCTCGACATTTCAAGATTCTTACTTCTCAGAATCTAGCCAAATGAAACCATGCATAACAACCATTGAATCTTCTCATGGAGTTTTACTATATCAGCCTGTATAACTTTTAAGGTTTCGAGGTTGTTTACAAAAGACATTTTTTTATTTAGCAAACGTTATAAATATTAAATATTTAGCGAGTTCAATGTAGTACTTAAATTGCGTTCAGCGTGGTCATGGGGCAAATAATAGTTATACACCTCTTACAGGATGTTTTTTTTGTCTAATTTTCTACCTTGTTTTTTCTTTGACGAAATTGATTGGCTTCCACGATCTTTGGCCAATGTGACCTGTTTGTGTGTTTGCTCTTTCTGTACACTATGTGTGTTCCAATGTGCCATTTTGATTCCGCATCACTTTCACATACAAAAATGCATTGATATCATCTTTATATTTTTCCATAGTGAACTTACTTTTTGGGTGCTGCAAGTTAATATGCTCAGGCAAATTCAAAATGGCGGAGTTGTTAATCATACAAAAAGTATCATCCACATATCTCAGCCAAACTTTTGGTTTTTCCTACGGAGGTAGTCAGATCTTTTTTTTTCAAAATTATCCATCCAGATATCTGCAGTTAAGAGGACCAATGGTAAGCCCATAGGAACGCCATCTTTTTGCAGATAAAACTTTTGGCTGAAGCTGAAATATTCTGATGAAAGGCAAAACTCCAAAAGTGGCATAATTATAGTCCTCGTTGATGCCAGATCTTGAGAAAAGCCCACGGATGATAATAAGTAGGTACCTCCTGCAGGGGTTATACATTCGTAAAGTCGAGAGACTTAACGTCGAACTCACCGTAGTTTCATCATCTTCAAGGTTTAAACCACTTTAAATAGACACAAAGTGTGAGGAATCTTTTTTGTGATTTTCCGTCAGACCAACCAATTTTTTAAAAACATAAACTAAATACTTCGATATTAGATAACAAGAAGCATTTATTTGACTCACAATTGGTCACATTGGATTCCCTTTTTTGCGGATTTTAAGCAGACCGTACAACTTCGGTGGCTGTGGACACGAAAGTGTGAGTTGCTTAGGTGGTCAAATTTAATTCTCAATAAATACACTTATGGAGAGAGAGAGCTTGAACATCGACAACAATTTACCAACAAAATAACAATTTTTGATTTAGTGGAGTCTAAGCCAAGGGCTGAAAATACAAAAGTTTCATAACAAAAACACTGAAACAAAATGTTACGTACATTAAGTTATGTACATTAAGGACGATATTTAAGAATTTTTAATTTATTAAATTACAAAATTTGGTTGCAATTTATTTTATTACTTAATAACTATTGTAATTTAACTGTTAACTTAAGTTGATTTTAAATATTATTTTTATCAAGAAAAACAACAAAAATAGGTTACTGTAGAAAAATTGCTCTAAAATTAGTATAGATTGTTAGTATGGTTCTAATAGCTTAATATCAGGCTGTTTGGAATGTTGTACCATAATATAATTTCTTAATTTTTTAAATGGCGCCCAATTTAGAAAAACAAACTGATAAAAAGACGTTTTAAATAACGAAAATACTCAAGTGTGTAATTTCCACTTTTAAAAATGTAATTTGTATGTACATCTAAGAGTATACCGGTGCCAGTTAATGATGACGAATTAACTCCTGTCATCCTTATCATACAAATTAGTTATCAATGCAAAAAGGTTAAAATCGTTCCATTTCAATTTACTATTCAAAAATGGACTCTACTTATAATCTCATTATATTGTGGTAATCATGCTTAGAAATAAGATTCGAAAATCTGTGTTTTTCCATTAAAATAATATCAGCGCTCTGCTCTATAACTTATTCCTTGTGTCAATAATTTAGCAAAAGATACAAACAAATCTAAACCTTATCATCGAACGAACGATTAGTGATTAGACGAATAGAGACCCACATGCTATAAGAGCAACAGATAAATAACCAAAAATGGACGTCATGTTGAGTGTTATTATTTGTGTTGTTGTTGTTTTTGTTATTGTCATTTGCTTTCACTTAAATTAAATTAAAGAAGAATATATACATAAATACGAATTCTAGGGAAAAAGAATAGAAAACATAACAAAAACAAATTATATAACGAGGGAGTTGCAGAAGTACGGCGAGTAATTCAGTACCAATTGCTACTTGCATCGACGAAGTACTGTTATTCTGAAAGAACTGCGATTCAAGCAAATATTAACCAATTGAAAGTCGTGTTAATATATTTCATTTTCAAAAAAAAAAAATCACAAGAAATAACGTCTTAAACAACAACAGCAACATCTTTAGCATCGGCAGAATGATATTTGGAAAACTTCAACGGTCCGTTACAGGGTATGTTTTTCTAGTGTTTTGAAAATATTTAAAAAAAATACAAAATATTATTGTTGTGAGATTTAAAAACATATTATTCACCACAAAATATGTGAAAAACAGTTTTAGCTTATCATATGGGAAAGCGTCATTGCACCCAAGCTAAATTTATAGTCCGGGTGGTAAAAATGCAACTTTGGCAGTTCTTTATTTTTAATTAAGTCTTACACGGACTTTTAAACTGTACAAAGCATTAAATTATTATTGTTAATATTAAAATCATACTCACCTATCTAACTATCAAAGACCAAAGAAAAATATAAATGTTAAAGAAAAACCGCTTTAAAGAAATATCTAAGAAAATTCCAATTTATAACAGTTTATATAAAATACGGTGTTTTTTCTTAAGAGCTTTGAATGATAATATAAGGTAGAAATATTTTTGGAATAACTTTTGTATTATTATATTTTGGTCGATAAATATTTGATTGGGTGGCGTAACAGTCTTTTGAGAACTAGGGCCTAGTGACTTACAACTCTCAACTATTCCTGTGTGCGAGTACTGTTGTCTGGGATGGAGGGGACCTACAGTTTATATACCGAATCCGAAACGGCTAATTTGAGAAAGCACTTTTCATGGATCGAACCCAGAACCTCTGGCATGACAGTCCAACGCACAAACCATCATGCCACGGGTACGATAACTTCATTTAAATATGATTTCCGCCATACGTCCGCCTCAGCTACGAGTTACTCAGTCCATTCGATCACTTACATTTTTTTAATTTTTCCAGTAAATTTGCCCATATTGCGCCAATAGTGGCATGAACATTGACTTCCAATCCTTCAAAATGTAGTGATATGACACTAATTACTTAACAAAGTCCCATACAAAGTAACCGAGAGGCGCTAAGTCTCACGAATGACTGGGCTAGCTAACAGGATCACTTCTGGAAATAAAGTTGTCACTAAATTGATAATGCAGTTCTTGGGTTCAATCTCTGCATGTGCCACCTGAAGTTTTTTTTTCACGGGTACTGCCTTTTGCGAGGAATTTACAAATCCTACAAGAGTTATTCTTGTCATGAAAAACTGCTGCTGCAAAAACTGAACCGTCTTGTTGGTATCGAATTTCGTCTATATTTAGCTGATTAATTTTTTGAAGCAAACAATCAGCCATCATGGTTCGTAACTGCAGCACATTTCGAAAGAAATAATTGCCGAACAAAACAGTTTATTTTAATTGATGTAAACGTAATGGCGATTCGTTAATGTATTGAACATTGTCTTTACTCCATATACGACAGTTTTGACGAAGCGGTTTAATCAGAAATGAGCTTTTTTCACTGAAAATTTTTAGTTCATTTATTATTAAAACAAATTCCCACAATTTAAAAGCGTTGTTCGATAAGATAAACTGCCAATCTTAAGGCCAGCCATTAACGACACGAAATAACTACGCAAATTGATATTTTACTGGAGTAAGTTTTTGTCCGCAAAGAATTGGACACACGGTTATGTTAACATGCAAAAGCGTTGAAAAATACCACGACGACGACGGTTCATAAATATCATCCGCTCCGGCACCTGACCTCTTAAGCTCTTACCTGTAGTTTTCCCGGAAATTATTCACATATTTTTTTCACAGCTATCTCACGGTTACCATTGGGATAATTTTCTTTTAATTTTTGAACTAAAACGGTCGTATCGGATTCTGCTTACCAAAGAGGAATTTTGTGTCGTGAATGTCCCGCCTAACTGCAACTAATTTTAACACAGTTTGACATTTTCAACTTCTTTTTCAGCTAAAATTATTATTATTACTTTTAATTAAGAGCCCCCGCAGACTGCAGACTTTTTATCGGCCGATAGTTTGGTCGGCTTCTTAATCAGTATGGAGAGGAATGCATATGCGCACACTACAGCGATTCAGTATCGGCCGATAAAAAAGTTTGATGGGCTACCCGATTACATTCAAACTAATCTGTCGGTCAACTATCGGCCGACTGTTTAATCAGTATTGGCGCATACACGCCTGCGCATACATGACGATTGTTTAGTCGGCCGATAGTTCAGTTCGCTCTGTGATTGTGCGTCGTGTGCGTATATTTTGAATATGACGTCGCCCAAATCACAATTATTGTTGATTCGAGAATAGTCGGCCGACTCTTGGATAGTCTGCGCCCTGTTCACAAACCAAACTGTTTAGTTGGCTCGGTGTGTGCACTTTCAGCCCAACCCAACCAAACTATCGGCCGATAAAAAGTCTGCAGTCTGCGGGGGCTCTAAACAAACTTATAAGTCTCGATTGTCACGTCAATTTATAGGCATTTAGGTTATAAATGGCAGCTGTAGTATCCTCGGTTGTTGGGCGAAGATATATTCTTCTAAAGGAAAAAATATTGGTTAAAACTCAAATAAATTAAGAAGATTTTGGAGTAATAAAATAAATTTAAATAAAAGTTAAGAACTTTAATACATTTCTACAGAGCAGAGTATGTCTTAAGCACAACAATAAATAACCAAATTACTAAAAGACTGGCCATCAAAAACACTCTAGTAAAGATATAAATCCTCGGACCCCATATTGGTTTGCCTACAAGCTAAACCGGAAACTGGCCTCATAAAGTATTTCTTAGTGTGCGTGTAATTTCTCCTCTAATTTATGAAATTTCCCCTAACAACTCAGTAATTGTGTCTATGTATGCTTGAAAACACGTCAATTTTTCTCGTTGAATCCGTCCACATTACAAATACAACAATGTAAACAAATGGGTTTTGAAGGGTGATACGTACGAAGGATTTATATCTTCATATAGAGTGTTTTTGCTGGCCATTTTAAAACAGTTTTGCTTTCAAACATACTATACTGATATACGGCCCTCTGCTGTTAGATATACGAAGCAAACTGACGTTTATCCTGCATGTTATTTTTTCTTGCTACTTTTTTACTTAAAAAATGATTGACGATGATATTAATTCTCAAAAATCACTGGTAAAAATAATTATTATTAATCAGAATTTAAAAATGTCCAATGTTATTAAAATTCGCAACTTTACTTTCAAAACTATTGTTAAGGGCAATCAAAATTAAATAACTTCAACCGTCAGTAGCCGGATAGACGTACTAAATACGCTTGCTGACATCTCATATGGTATGCCTGATGCAATCGAACAACAAATTAAGGCGGTCGTTGCTAGCCGCGCCGCCGATGAAGACGAAAAGAAACTATAAAATAAAAACATGTTATTTTTAAAGATTAAGTTTATTGTTGTTTTGGTTTGAAATACTCTTTGTGTTCTTTTTTCTGGCTTGCTTGAGATGTGTTGTTTTTACATTTTACTTTATCATGTACATATGTATTTTGTTTTTGTAGCAAAATTTTGTGATGTCAGAAAGACACTGTGTATCAGTTTTAATTATAATCAGGGGCGAGCCCCCTAAGATACAGATGTGACCTTTAAATATACAAATATATAAATGTAATCATTTACCAAAGAGATTAACAGGTCAGTTTGGCAAGAGACACTGATGCTCTCTATAAAAAGGGCTCTGACACCCCCCATGGTTGAAATAAAATTATAAGAATCATATTTATTGTTTCTAGAAAATAAAAATAAAATAATCATTTGAGATACTAGACATGCGAGCAATTTAAATCACAACACATAACATAAATGATTATTGGAAATGTACAAATTCCATAAGTCATACGCCTTGACCACAGCCCACACGATTTTATTAATGGCAATTGTTGTTTATTTAGCGGTAAATATGGAAAATAATGTGTCTACTCCAATTTTTACCGGTTTGAATTGATTTGTGGGAGGGACGTGAATTATAAACTTTGTACTCAGTTTTGTAGACAAAGTCTATTATTGTTTAAAGTCTTATTAAAAATTACTTTTGAAATGTCGCATTTGAAAAAAGTCTTATTTAAGTCAAAAAAATACATATATTTATTTGTTTCTTGTGAAGATTTTTGTGTTGTCAGAGAAAAATTCCTTTAAAATTATGTACAAATTTTGTCTTCTGTCATTCCAAAGATATATAAAAGATTTTTGAAGGTTAATGGAAAGGGGTTTGAAATTTCCATAATCACACTTTTTTTAACTTCAAAATTGTCTTTTTTGAATATGTTACTATGTACCAAATTAAAGGTGAATACGTCATTAATATGACATATTCCTTTGGTTTTTATCAAAACTTACCTCACTAGACTTCCATGTGACGTTTGAGTGGCTTGTTTTAGACTTGTCAAAACATAACTGCACAAATGTCGAACAGTCCTTCAAAAATTGTGCAAACGAACAGAATATGTGTGACAGAAATGTTTTCCTAGGTTTGTTTATTTTTCATTGCTTCGTTTGTTTTGTTTTTCTTTACACTTCTTTTGACATTTATAGTTTTTTTTTTCAAGATTTTTGCGCAGAAATTGTTGGTATGTCAAATCTTGAAAAGTGGTAACGATATTCTCCCAGGGAGATAGAAAAATGACAAAAAAAAAAATGGAATGGTTTCTTGGTAAAAATTTAAAAAACGTTTACTTAAGGCGAAGCAAAATCACACATGCTATAACAGTAAATTTTATATCACTATGACATTTGACAGACTAACAATTTCTACCAAAAGAAATGTCTTGGGCAGAATTTGTCAGGAGGGGAGCGTCCTCTTCTGACCAGAACTACCAATATGAAAACAGCATTTGGGCAACAATAGTTGGCAATTGTCAGTTTTGGTGAAGGTTGAGAACAGGCCTAATGTGTGTGACAGAAATTGTTTCCTAGGTTTGTTCATTTTTCACGACTTCTTTTGTTTTGTTTTTCTTTACACTTCCTGTGCCATTTTTAATAAAAAAAAGTTTTATCAAAATAATGATGATTACAATAAATGCTTTGCTCTAATATAAAATAACTAATACTTCTTTAAAAGTAAATGTAAGCGAAGCCTAACAAACATTTAGTTTTAAGTTAAACATTAAAAGTAAAACAAAATATTTGCCGAATATTTTAACCATACTAGAACTTTGTAAACAAAATATGTACATTGTTTTTCAGAATTTCATGTTTCTATGTATAAATAAGTTCTCATTATTAATTTATTAATTGGTGTTTTACAATGTTTAGCTTTAATTGCGCTTCTTATTCATGTGAACAACTGTATAATCTTTTATTGCTTTTTAATATATATTTATTGGTTTATTACCTTTTTCGGCTTGTGGCTATTTTTATCGAATTATTATATTGGTCTTTGGATTTTCTGTTGAATCTTATCTTGAAGTGTGCTAAACAAAAGAAAACCTTTCATAGCAACTATTCGTATACTTCCTAACTTTATTTTTATGAATTAATTTTATTTTTAAAATTTGTTTTGATTTTGACCAATTTAAGTTTCTGCGATAAGCACTATCAGAAATATAATTTAGTGTGATTTGAGCTATAGATTTAATCACAATTTTGTTTTTCAAATTTTTGAGATTTTCTTTGTTTTCTTTTTTCTATAATCATCTAATGAATTTAGCTTTAGGAATAATCATTTTCAAAACAAGAGTGCAATTTGATTTAATCAAAAATACAAATCCTATACTGTCGATGTCTTTCTAAATTTAAATTTTCTCAAAATGATGTTTAAATATTTAAAAAATAGGAATTTCAACTTCCAGTAAGGAATTGAAACTTTTTTTTTAATGACGCGCAAACCATTTGAGATATTTTCTTTCAACAGCGACCGTGATCGATCTGATGAACACAATTTTCGAAGACTCAGTCACACATTTCTATTCCCTTGGAATTCCTTTTTAAAATTATAAGTTCTCACATATTTTATACACGAAACGGTACTTTGCTTTGCCAAACATAATTTTTGTTTTCAAGTCTAGAGACGTCTGCGTGCCGGTGAATTTTAAGAAAAAAGTTAAAGTAAGTGTATTAAATTGATAAAAATGGATGAAAATATTGACGATGTAATCGCGAGTAGAAGTAAAGATGAAATTGTGAGTGGAATAATGACGAAATTGAGAAGACCCAGCAAATTTTTCTCTACTGGGGCCTTAGTGGTTTGGTATCCGCGTTGCTTAAAGTGTATGGAGTAAACTCTATTGACGTTCTCGAAAAAGTGGAGATGGAAGACGTCGACAAACAAGTTCCGGCTACTTTGGTGATCGAATTAAATTTCAAGCTGGACTACGAGAGTGGAGGAAGGAGAGGGTAAGTTGTTTCGATATTCAATAAAATCTTAGTAAGTGGACCACCTGTGCAACAAAGTTGTTAAACCATATTACACAAGCGTCAAGGATAAGTTAAGGATGTATGTACATATATTGAGCTGTGTTCACACAAGCCAATTCCAAATGAAGGAATTGTTATTTGTTGTTTTTCAAGCTGTCCTTGGGTAGATTTCCGATAGCAGCTGTGTTGACGTTGGTGTGAACACAACTTGATAAACAAATTCTTGTTTCTTTTGCAACAAAATGCTCTTATTTTATTTTTAGAATACACCTTTATTGCGTGATCAGGGTACGCTATCACCACCGTCGACCCGAAAGGTTCTGGAATGGCTTGAAAAGATTTCCAACAATTTAAATTCAGCCACATCTTCAAGAGCGTCAACCAATTCACATGTTTCTGAGTTAACAAAAATAGATCTAACTGGTCTTCTTAAGTCATCTGTTAGATTAGAGGCTAACTTCTCTTGGCCTGATGGACCTCCTATCCATTTGAATGATTTAAACAATGGACTTAAGGTAGTTCGCCCGAAAAAATACTGGAAATAAATTAATTTGTTTATTATTACTTTTTACTTATTTACTTTTATGAGAAATCATGTTATTTTTTTTTAAAGAATATAGAATTTATTTATTAACCAATTATTATTACTACTCCTATTTTGTTACCTTTCATTGAAAAAAAAAAATAATAAATTGTTTGAAAAAAGATATTTAGTTTGTGTTGTATTTAAATGAATTTAGCAGAAATTTTGTATTTATTTTTTATATTTTTCAACCATTGTAGGTAAATGAACTTTTAATAAGTTCGTCTCATATCGTTTCTAAGAGAGTTTTACTCTTTTTTAATAAGACCATCTTATTCTTTCAACAAGATTTTCACATGCTTTTAATAAGTTCTTCACATGTATTCAAAGCGTTTTTCATTTTCTTCCAATCACTTCTTCTTATTGTTACTAAAAGATCTTGGTTTACACTTTTTAATACATTTTCTTATTGTTTTAAAAAGCAGTCCTATTAGAAAAATATATCTTCTTAAAAATGTGTGCATATCCTATAAATAGGACATTTAGATTTTAATAATATTTTCTCTATGGTTTTAATAAGACGTTCTTCTTGGATGGAAACTATAGAAAAATCTTATTACTTTTCTTCTATTTTTATTTTATGTGGTACTTTTTTCTCTGTATGGAAAATCGTTTTGCCTATATCTTGAGACTTGAGATAACACTCTCATCAAACCTTCTCATCTTCTTGAGTCAGTTTGATCCATTCTGTGTTTTGAGCGATGCTCAATTCTCGAGAACGCCGCGCCGCCGCCGTGAAATTGACTTGTGTGGATCTATGAGACAATTTATTGCTAAGGACTATGTTGTTGTTAACCTTAGCCTTGAAAATGCCGTTTTTAGTTGTCTGTTTTTAAAGAGGCGTATATTAAAATTATTATGAGACAGAAAAATGTTTAAATGGTAGACATGTGCATTCAAGAGGACACAAGCGTCCACAGGCTTTTCTCAAAACAAACCTCTGTCTATCAACTCCTACTCTCACCTCCCCGTGGTGAATATCGGGTGCCTAGTACCTCAACTGGAGATTGGGTTCCAACTCCATTGGAAAGTTGTTGTGGGTAGCAAACAAGAGAGAGGGGGGGAGAGGTGTTTCCACTAAGGCACCTCTCCTTATTCAGACGGCAGCGGAGTAATTCCCGAGATGGAATCAACGGTGGCGTCTACAATTCCAGTAAGGTTGAACTACATAGTGAAAACCTTATAGGGATCCTACGACTTATTCGGAGCCCAGCCCTATAAGGAGCGGTTTATCCGGCTCCCCGTCCTTGGAGTTATACTAAGGATCTGGCACTCCAGGTTGGGGGTTGTGCCGTCGGGGTGACTTCCTGACCACGTTCAAATCTTCTAATTGCGAACCACCAACAAGCCTCGGATACGGACGGATTTACTGTTGACAACCCACGCAAGCGAATTAAGGACAACGAACTTTGGATATGCACGTGGAATGTAAGGTCCCTTAACAGACCACGAACAGCCGAAGAATTAGCGGGTGCCCTAGACTGCAATAAAGCAGACATCACCGCCATCCAGGAAATACGATGGGATGGGCCGGGCAAAAAGAGGATGATAAACTGCGATATTTACTATGGTGACTGCTACCGAGAAAACCAACGGTGATTATTTGGATGCGGCTTTGTCATTGCAGCCAGACTTAGGCAACAAGTTTTGAGCTATAGGTGCATCAACGAGCGTCTAATGACCATCCGCATCAAGGCTAAATTCGGCAACATTAGCCTGATATGCGCACACGCCCCCACAGAAGAGAAGGGTGACACCACCAAAGATATGTTCTTCGAGCTCTTAGACAAAACATAAGAGCAGTGTCCTAGCTACGATATTAAAATTGTCCTGGGCGATTTTAATGTCAAGCTAGGAAGGGAAGACATCTTTGGTGGAGTAATAGGGAAAAACAGCTTGCACGACAACACTTCCGACAACGGATTCATGCTCATAGATTTTGCTGCGGGGCGAAACGTCATAGTAGCCAATACTCGTTTTCCACTCCTCAACATCCACAAAGGAACTTGGAGTTCTCCAGATCAATCAACCGTCAACCAGATTGCCCACATTGCGATCGACTCTAGACACGCTTCCAGCATCATGGATGTCCGAACTTTCCGAGGAGCTAACATCGACTCGGACCACTACCTCGTTGTAGCCAAGGTAGCACTTCGGGTTTCCAGAAGCAAAACAGGGAGATGCTGGGAGAAGGTAAAACGTCGAACGGCTACAATCGCAAGAGACCGCCAAATGCTTCTCCGACCGAGTTACAAGTAACCTCTCTCGAAGTTCTCTGCCGCAAACACAATGTATCGAAAACTAGTGGCAAAATTGCCAAGATGCAATCAGAGAAGCCGCCTCTGATATGCTGGGTTTCAAGCAGCCACCAACAAGGAATCCTTGGTTTGATGAGGAATGTCGGCAGGCAAATGCAGCTAAACAACAGGCACGCAAAGCGGCGCTGCATAGAAGGACGAGAGCTGCTCATGAGCTTTATGAGCAGAAAAGTTGAGAGGAACACCTACTTCTCAGAAGGAAAAAGAGAGACCATGAGAAGTTTGCTGTCGAAGATGTTGAGGGGTTTAAAAGAAGGAATGAAGTTCGAAAGTCTTATGAACAGGTGAAACGGAATTCACAAGTCCATAAACCTAGAACCGAAGGCTGCAAAGACGAAAGTGGAAACATCATAGCGGAATCGCAGTCAATGCTGAGGATATGGAAGGACCACTTCTGCAGACTGTATAACGGCGACGACGAACCGAATTCCGCTGTCAGGCAGGATGAACTATTCAACATAGACGACGAAAGCCAACAATCCCGTCCTCCCGACTTAGACAAAGTAAAGATTGCCATATCTAAGCTGAAGTTTAACAAAGCCGCTGAAGCGGATGGCTTGAATGCCGAGCTCTTTAAAGCAGCTGGAGATAAGTTGGTTAGGAGCATGCACCAACTTATCTGTAAGATATGGTCGGAAGAAAGCATGCCCGATGAATGGAACCTCAGTATTGTTTTCCCGATTCTGAAAAAAGGAGACCTTCTAAACTGCACCAACTATAGAGGACTCAGTCTACTTAACATCGCTTACAAAATCTTCTCTGCCGTAATATGTGAACGTCTAAAGCCCATCGTAAATAACCTGATAGGTCCTTAACAGTGTGGTTTTAAATCAGGACAAGTCACCCCACCCAACTTGGAGCGCGAAACTGGAGACATCTATGTAGCTAGGGACCGAGCTAGATAAAGAAGTTTGTTGGGTGAGGCCCTAGTTCACACAGGTGACAGGACTGTAGCGCCACCTTAAGTAAGTAAGTAAGAGACAGAAAAATTATACGGCGATATTAAATTTCAGTTGAAGAAACAAATAATTTAAGTCATAAATAAATTTATATGACGCTTCAGCTTGTTTAGAAACATGACTTAGTTACTTACAACTTTCAAACATTTTTCGTGCGAATAATCTAAGGATTGAGGGCAAATATGAGAAGTACTTTTCATGACAAGAATTTCTCTTGAAGGATTTGTAAGAAAATTTGATTACTCTTGTAGAGGCAGTTTCTTTCAAAAAATGTTTATAAGAATTAAACACTAGATTTTTGGCATGAAAGTCTATTTATTTATATAACCATCACTTCACTGGTAATTTAAATATAGTTTAGTCTGCAAGGACTGACAAAAAATCACAGTGCTAGAGTGCTTAGGCTTCTTAAAGAACGCAATCTTTTGGGAATGCAATCAATCTAAAGATTGCATTCATTGAATCCACCTAAAGATTGGGACTTCAGATTTTGCAATCACCGATCATTGGACCTTAAAAAGACTGCAACCATTTTTTCTCCAATCATTTGATTGCAATCATTTGAGAATTAATTCATTCTTTGCATTCTTTTGAAGTGCTTGCAAACTTTTGAAGTCTTTGCATTTGCTTAAAGTCATATACATTTTAAATTTGCTTACCTGTTTAAATAAATATTTGAAATTCTAATGAGATTTCAATTAAATACTTTCATTTACCAAAGCATTAAAAACTAATTAAAATAAGGAGACACAATTCTTGGTATTTATGGTAGGTAAACCTTTTTACTTTCTTAATACAATTGATTTCTTCTTCTCCAGTTATTTAACCCTAATTATGATAATGACTTATAAATGATACAACATTCATTTTATCCTTAAAAAATTATCCTTAATTAGATTTTATTTAAAGAAACGATGACCCCCTGACAGGAAGTAC
The DNA here is from genome assembly GCA_951509635.1 of Eupeodes luniger. Classification (NCBI taxonomy): domain Eukaryota; kingdom Metazoa; phylum Arthropoda; class Insecta; order Diptera; family Syrphidae; genus Eupeodes; species Eupeodes luniger. The sequence goes on from OX608073.1 coordinate 57,354,818, forward strand.
TTAGTTGTCAAGCTATAAAGAGGGAGGAATTTAAAATCGATGGGAAAAAAATTTTTTTTTTTTTTGTTGTACTTAATGAATTTGAAAAGGACAAACCAAAGAATCAATCAAACACAGAAAAAAGAAAATCAAAGTTAATACATTTTGGCAATCTAATAAGGAAACCAATTTTTTGTTAACAGTATTGCCTAACCGAAGCATACAAGAAGATTAACTAAAACTAACTATTTATTTTAATTCAAAATTGTATTAAAATTAATGTGCAAAATTTGTAATGCTTGAGGTTTTTTCCATCTATTAGCGACATTAAAACAATAAACATCACTGTCTTACTATGACTAAAAATAAACTCTTTGTTTACGAGCACTTTAATGTACATAATGAATTTTATTATTTGTTTTCAATTTTGGTAAGATTGTTTACAAATAACACATTTAATAAAAACAAATGTATCACCTTTATTGAATTTATAGGAAATCTTAGAAAACAACATTTACCTTATCTGTAATAAAAACTTTTGTTAATTTTTTTTTAAGATTAACAATAAAAAATTAAAAACGAAACAGTTTTGTATAATAATTTTTAAAATGTATTTAATTAGGCTGCAATAAAGTTTTGGAAGTGACAACTATGTGTATTTTGTCATTGGTTTCGTCAAAGCTTAGTAGAACTATAAAATGACATTTTTGTTTTTTTTTGAATAAACGTATGAACTTTAGATGTTTTAATATACAGTTGAAACAAGACTTGCATCGAGCCTTTGTAAACCTGTGTCGAGTTAAAATGAGCCTGATTTGACTCTCCTGTAAAATTATCTCTTAGTTTTCTAAATAAGTAACTGCACTAAGAAACTTCTTGAAGCCAGAAGATATACGTTAAAAAATCATTTTTAGAGACAGATTATGCCACCCAAAAATCTTTAGCTAGATTTTGGCACTTAAGTCCGTTCTAAAACTGTTATTTGCATCCTGCAGGAAGCTAACCTTAACCTAAAATTCCCAAAACAATCGAATTGACATACCTGGAAGCAGATTTATTTTACAAAAAATATGCTACATAAACCATGTTTACTTTAAGGCTTTAAGGCGCCAGTTATAGCTATCATTGGTTTTAATCATTGAAAACAAACATTGGAATTTTTTTGGCAGGTTGTTTATAGCTTTCATTAAAAATTTCTGTCATTGACAAAAATTTCCTCATTGAAATCCAGCGAAAAATGTTTACTGACAGAAATCTGTCATTGGAATTGTGTGAAATTGGAACACAAATCAGTGGAACGATTCGTTTCACTTTTGAACATAAAAGTATCACCTGTTCAGGAAAACTAATTTCCGTCCGGAAAATAGGAAAATACATTCTTAGAGGAAAATAAATGCGTAAGTAAACTTTTTTTCTCAAAAAAAATTCTTTGTGTGATTTCCAATCGATCAGTATTGTAATTTTTATTTCTAATCAAATGGAAACGTCGTCAAATATCGATTCAAACATTTTTCCGGATCAATTTCAATGAAAGCTATAACTGGCGCCTAAGTATGGAAGGAATCTAATTAAAAGTAAGAATGAGAAGCGTTCTACCACAAGCTAAGAGAACGAAATGTCAAACTTGTAGGTGACAGCATACGAGTAGTACTTAAGGGACCATTTTCAGCTTTCATTGGTTTTCATTATTGAAACCAATATTTGGAATTTTTTTGATAGGTTGGTCATAGCTTTCATTGGACAAAAATTCCTGATTAAAAGCAAGCATTTCAGGTTTAAGTTGATCATTGAAAGTATAACTGACAGGTGGGACGCTTAAAGTGAATTGGTGTTGTTTCGAATTATAAACTTAAGAATCATTTGTTCATTGAAAATAATTTCATCGTTTAAAAGTTAAAAATTATTAACTAAAAGAAAAGTTCTAGATTAAATACAATTTTTAGGTGCGATTTATAGGTTTTATTAGTTTTTATCATTGAAACCAATCATTGGAATTTTTTTGACAGGCCGTTTATAGCGATCATTTCTTCATTGAAATGCAACCGACACATTTTTTTCTGACAGAAATCTGTCATTGGAATTGTGTGAAATTTGAACACAAATTAGTGAAACGATTTGTTTCACTTTTGGACATAAAAGAACCATTTGTTAATTTCCGTCCAGAAAATAGTAAAATTAACTTTAAGCGACAAATAATTGAGTTATGATCATTTTTTTTCTCAAACAAAATGATTTGAGTGATTTCCGATCAATCGGATCAGCTGTTAATTTCATCAGTCATTTTCAAGCCGATGCCATCAGAACAGTTTAAATTTGGAACGCCACAAGTAAAACGAATTAGAATTTTCTTGGCATTTTGCAGTAAGCTGTTTATAAAATAAAATAAATAAGGTGGCGCAACAGCTCTTAGAGAACCGGGAAAAAGTGACTTACAACCCTCAACCATTCCTGTGTGCAAGTATAATGTCAGGAATGGAGAGGGCCTACAGTTTTTATGCCGAATCCGAACGGCTAATTTGAGAAAGCACTTTTCAAACCAAGAAGATTTGTGAATTCATCGCAAGAGATAGTAAATGTGAACAAATTTTTAGGTGGTACAGGCAGGGATTGAACCCAAGAGACCCATTGAGACCCAAGTCGAATTAAATTGCATCAAACAATTTTTTTAAATGTATTTAGGAAATCAATTTAGCTTCAAATGCATCTTTTCTTTGAAAAAAAATTCTTGACATTAGTATTTAGACAAAATGTTTACTGACGGTTTTTTTTCTGATAATTATAACCGGACTCTAACCTCAAATGCTTGATTCCAATCAAGAAATTTGAGTGACCGTGTGTCTAATTTTTGTTATAATAAGATGGAATAATAAGAAAATGTATGTAGTAATGTTGACCTACTTTAGAATGTTGCCTATAAAAATATGCCACATGTGTAGATGGTGTTTTTAGCTGAATAATACTTTAATTTTAACGAAGGTTTAAAATGTCAAATCAAATAATATGTAAGGTGACATATGTCATTTCAACTCAACTTCAATTTAGGCTCTCAACTCAAATAACGAAAATCCGACTACATTTCAACCCAAGCTTTTGATTCTACTTCTCTTATTAAAGTGATACTGGTTAAAAGCGTTGAGTGGACAATTTGAGAAGTTTGCTCTAATTTATCGTTAAGGATTGACAAAGTCTTAATCTTTGTAATTTTAATCTCTTCTCAATATATGTTTGATTTTTTTTTAAAGCTGCAAACATAAGATGATGAAACATTTCATCATACAAATTTTTTTATTCTGTTTAATTTTAAAAATTGTCTTGTCTCGTTTATTATTAGAAATTCAAAACTAAACAAAAATAACTATGGACTTTGTACTCAAATATTTATTACTTTTCCCATATCACCGTTAAACAAAAATTTTAATATTTTAGTATTCAGATATACCAAAAAAAAAAAACATAAGCATATAACCTTAAGCAAGTTTATTTTGCGCATTTGAAATAAATATTTATACAAATACAAAAACCTATATATCGAAGTTAAGGCACGTAAAAAACAACTTATTTCTTTTTAGCTAAAAGGGTAGGTCAGGGTTTACAACTGGGCTGATGCTGATGTTAAATGGGGCATGATTTGGTTTATAAGTTTGTAAATATTTGTTTTCATGCCGGTTAAAAATGGAGGAATATGATCAAGAGGTTAAAACATTAATTCAATGGCTGTAAAAAGAATACACATTTTTTAATTTAAGTTAAAATTAATTCGCAAACAGTTATAACTCTTTAAATTAACTTGTTATACTCTGAATTTCAGGTTAACAAAATAATCTCATAATTCTTTTTGATTCTCATGTGTTGAGGTTATCTAATGAGTTCAAATAAATAAAATAAAATTATCTATACACTAAGAGATATTTTTGAAAGATTTTTTGAATATTTTCAACTATTTCGTTTATAATTTATTTTAATTTTTAGTACTTGATGCTCACTTTTAGAAATATCCCAATGAAACTTCTTATTGGAAAACCTGTGCAAACTTCTATTTTCTTGCGAGAATTGTCAAACATTTTATAAGAATTTTGAGATTGAAAATTTAGAGGCGAGCATCAGATACATCCTTGCAAAATTTCTTTCAAAGCTTTGCTTTGTTTTGAGAAGTTTTAATTTTTCTTTTCTTTTCTTTTTAGGGCTGCAAAAACTCTGCGAGTATGGCAAGTGCATAGGGTTCGCAATCTAACCGCTTACACCGGAACCAGTCTCACCGAACTGCCTCCAAATGCTGCGGCTTTCATCAAAAACTCAGAAGAAATGTGTCAACCCGACAAAGTTCACATTTGTGATGGAAGTAATATTGAAAATCGATGGTTGACAGAAAAATTGGTGGCTCAAGGAACTCTAAGTCCTTTGAAAAAGTACGAAAATTGTTGGTTAGCCAGGACTAATCCAAGTGATGTTGCTAGAGTTGAGTCAAAAACATTTATTTGCACCGAGAACAAAGACGAAGCAGTTGTTGGTTCCCTGGGTAATTGGATTTCTCCAGAAAACATGAAAACTGCAATAAATCAGCGATTTCCATCGTGTATGAAGGGGCGTACGATGTATGTGATACCGTTTTCCATGGGTCCAGTGGGTTCACCTCTTTCGAAAGTCGGAATTGAAATCACCGATTCTCCGTATGTTGTTGAGTCGATGCGTATTATGACAAGAATTGGAATCGATGTCGTTCACCAATTGCAGAAGAATGCTGAATTCGTGAAGTGTCTCCATTCCGTTGGACGTCCTGAAAATGGAATTGTAGAGTTTCCAGCATGGCCATGTGATCCAGCTCGAACAATAATCCTCCACAAACCTGATGAGAATTTCATAGCGTCTTATGGTTCGGGTTATGGTGGAAATTCTCTGTTGGGAAAGAAATGCTTCGCTCTCAGGATTGGGAGCACTATTGCCAAACGTGAGGGCTGGTTGGCTGAGCATATGTTGATTTTGGGTATAACGAATCCTCAAGGCGAGAAAATCTATGTTGCCGCAGCTTTTCCTTCAGCTTGTGGCAAGACAAACCTGGCCATGATGACTCCCACCTTACCTGGTTATAAGATTGAATGTGTGGGGGATGACATAGCATGGATGAGATTCGATGAAAATGGACAGCTTCGAGCCATAAATCCTGAATATGGCTTCTTTGGGGTTGCCCCTGGAACTTCAAAGGAAACAAATCCCATAGCAATGCAAACGATCTTCAAAAACACGATTTTCACAAACGTCGCTTCCACCTCCGACGGTGGAGTATACTGGGAGGGTCTGGAAAAAGAACATTCTGCAGATGTTGCAATAACAGATTGGTTGGGCAAGCCTTGGACAAAGGGAAGCAGTAAGACACCAGCAGCTCATGCAAATTCTCGGTTCTGCACGCCAGCAACCCAGTGTCCCATAATTGACCCAGCATGGGAAGATCCCCGAGGAGTTCCTATTAGCGCAATTCTTTTCGGAGGTCGTCGACCAAAAGGCATTCCCCTGGTGTATGAGGCCCGGTCCTGGGCTCATGGGGTATTTATAGGAGCATCTATGCGCAGTGAGTCGACAGCAGCAGCGGAACATACCAAAAAGGTAATAATGCACGATCCGTTTGCTATGCGGCCATTCTTTGGCTACAATTTTGGAAAATATCTAGAGCACTGGTTAAGTATGGAAAACCGAGGTAAAGTTCCAAAAATCTTCCATGTCAACTGGTTCCTCAAAAACAAAGACGGAAAATTTATGTGGCCCGGTTTTGGAGAAAATTCGAGGGTCCTTGATTGGGTTTTTAGACGTGTGAAGGGTGAAAACTGCGCTAAAGATTCAGCTATTGGATTTGTACCTTCCGAAGGAGCTCTCCGCACCGATGGCCTTGATAATCTTCCCGAAAGCCTCGATAAACTATTTGATCTACCAAAAGATTTCTGGCTACAAGAAGTTAGTGAAATAGAAAAATATTTTGAGACTGAAATAGGCAATCATTTGCCAAAAGCTGTGACCAAAGAATTGACTTATTTGAAAGAACAAATTTCAAAAATGTAATTATAGAAATTTAAGATAAGATTATTATTTTTAAAAGTGTAATATTTTGCATTTCATAACAAATACAAAAATTCTTAATTAAAATAAATGATATGAGGGAGTTTTACAATTTTTTAAACGCAATTCCTTAAAATCAAAGTACAACATTTATTTTCTTTTTTTTTTAAAGGAAAGATAAAAATTATAAGCTAGACCATTTTTACCGGACTTTTGAACCTATTTATTTTCTTGTTTGTCAACAGTTTTATTATTGGCCTTAAAATTGATGTATCTACACATGAATATGTATATATATAGACCAAAGTGCAGTGCGGAGTTTCTGAGAAAAAAGGAACTGATTAGAATATTCTACAATTCGCATTAATTGATCGAATATCATATTTAATTTGTAATATTTTTTTAAAGGGGGTCGTTGCAAAATATACAAAATTGAATAAAACACAAATACAATAGTATATAGTATTTGTATTATTAGGAAGATGGATTCGACAACACTGGAAAGACCAAGTACATAATTTTCCAATGAGAGGTTTTATTTTGATATTGAAAAAAGGGGCATATTTTGTAAGAAAAATATGTAAATGTATGTTCATTTCATTGTAAAGAGAAAGATAAACCTCTAACAAGGCAAGATAATATAAGCCAAATGGTCATTACAGCTAAGTCTGCAGCACTATATACTTCTCACGAAATTTTCCATTACTAATTCGCACATTTGCGACTATATGTCTACATAACTTCATGATTTTCATCCTCAAGGCCTTGAAATAGACCTTTCTTGTAGCCTGAAAAATAAAAGTCTAAAGGTATTAAATCACGAGATCTCGGTGGATGGTTGTAATCAAATATTCGAGAAATAACACTGTCAGGAAAACATTAATCAATGCTCGGATTGGATTATCCATTCACCGTAATAGTTGCAGTCATTTTTGAAAAGGTAAGGTCGAATCACACCGCCATCATTAGCTAAGAAATCACAGCAAACAGTGACGCGTTGAGTAGGGAGAAGTTTTTCAACAATAATTCTTGAACTTTTTGATCTTCAAATGCAAGAAATTCTGTTTATTAAAGTTTCATTCGATGTAAATACGGGTCTCATATAACAAGAATAGGTTTTTCGATGAAAATTTTGATAATTTTATTTTATTTCAAGGACCCAATCAGCAGAAATACGAAGTTGCTGGTGATCGACCCGCTTGAGTTATTAATTTAAGTCAATTTTAAAAGCTACGTCTTTATGCAAAATACGTTATAGTACCGTTTGTAAATTTCAAGTGGCCATCGCGGATGGGTCAAAAACGTTGTTAAGGAGTTAGCTTATTTACTTCAGATAGGAAGTTATTGTAATGGGTCCGATTTGTCAAATTGAAAATTTTGACCTAGAGTCGAAATAAAAGATTTTTAGAAAGATGTCTGTGCGTGCGTGTGTACGCACGTTCGTACGTCCGTAGGTCTGTACGTCCGTACGTCTGAACGTTCGTGACGTTTTTTTCGTGGTCCATAGTTCAAGAACCAGAAAAGATATCGACTTCAAATAAATTTTGTTATACAGATAATAAGGCAGAAAGATGCAGAAAGGGCTCTCAAGAAAATTGCGTGGGTGGTTTTTTTCCCATAGCAGTTTAAAAAAAAGGTGAAAATTTTGGTTAAACCTAAATATCTCATGAATCAATGACGCTAGAGACTTGAATTAAATTTTACATTATATATTGTAACGTAATACAAAACAAATATATTTTTGGAAAAAAATCCAATTAACGGTTTTTTTATAAATCAAAAAAACTGAAAAAAAAATTTGTCACCTCAAAAATTTTACGACTAAAATATGATTTCATCTCCAAACAGTTTTGTGCAACGAAGAATAATGTTTTTGACGTCTGATAAAATTTTGAGAAAAATCTAATTGACAGTTTTTTTGTATAAAAAATAAGGACCTAAAAAAAACATTACAAATAGTTGGTAAAAATTGAATTTCGACTCAAATATCTTTTCAAAAACTTGAGATTAAGGCTTCAAACTTTTTTTTATCTTATAAGAAATATTGTTTTCAACATTCTGAAAAATGTTGAGACAAATTGAATTGACAGTTTAAAAAAAAAAAAAAACCTAAAAAAAAAATTAATAAAAGTTGGTAAAAATTGATTTTCGACTCAAATATCTTTTCAAAACTTTGGGATAATGGCTTCTAACTAATTTTAACTTATAAGAAATATTGTTTTCAACCTAAAACAAATTATAAAAGTTGGTAAAAATTGATTTTCGATTCAAATATCTTTTCAAAACTTGGAGATATTGTCTTTAAACTACTTTAATCTTTCAAAAAATATTGTTGTCAACATTCAGTAAAATTTTGAGCAAAATCGAATTGACAGTTTTTTAAACAAAAAATAAAAACCTAAAAATAAAGCAATACTAAAACTTGGTAAAAATGTACTTTCGACTCAAAAAGCTTTTCAAAAATTACAAATATTAGCTTCAAACTTATTTTATTTCACAGAAAATATTGTTTTCGATACTCATATATCATTCGATATAAAAATCCAACAGTCCGTTTTTTCATAAAAAAATAAAATCTACAAAAAATAGTACGAAAATTTGGTAAAAATTGATACATATAGACAAACTTTAAAGCAAGACAAATCGACAGACGGGATGGGAAGTTATCAGTGTGGGTCGCATCTCAGCGTCTTTTTCATTATGAAATGGAAAACCAAACTAAACATAAATCAAGTGACAGCTGTCAAAAAGAACAACTCCAAAAAAAGTATTGCTAGATTGGAAATTAATAAAAATAAATAAGATGGCGCAATAATCCATTGAGAAATAGGGCCTGGTGACTTACAATTCTCAATCATTCCTCTATGTGCGAGTAATGACAAGTATGGAAGTACTGCGCAAAAACCATCAATGAAAATAACACGTCTAAAAAAACTCTTAAAAAGCCTGACAAACCTGAGTTTTCGTAAACACTATATGAACTTTATGCGCTGTGACTTCAAAACTATTACCATTTTTATATTGAATTATAAAAATTTCAATGGCTTCGTTCAATCTGGTGTTGCATTAATTATCCTGGATGGGTGGGTTTTGAGATATCTTATGTCATTCGATTGGATACCTAAATTAAGATAGCTGATAAAAAATAAAAACAAGTTTCAGCTGTTTTCGAGGTCCAAAACTATTGCAAAAAACAAAATTTTCAACGCATAATATTAATAATTCACCGAATTTTTACCAAAAAAGATACAAATTTGAAATAATTTTTCTCGTTTCTTCAAATTAAATCCATACGTTGAATTAGCTGTTCTGTCAGATGCCCACATGTACCAGAAATTCTTGAATACCTTTCGATTCCTTTTTTGACATCCCAGCTGTTCTTTTACACGTAAAACACTAACAAAAAGTTATCCGTATACCTGCCATATCGGTCTGAGATTGAACGCAGCCAATGAATTTTTAAACCATGAAAAGTTCAATTTTTAGTAATGGCGTAGTTTTTAACTGTCAAACTGACAAAAGATGACAGCTTTAAAAGTGACAGTTGCCCAAATATCGGGCTATTAAAAATAAAAACGCTGATTGGAAAACAATTTGCTTACCATATATATGCTATATTTTTGAGAAAGTAATTTTATATAGAATCTTAAAGTTACCAATTTAATACAATATACTCATAGTAAGTATAAATAGATTATAAAACTATTTCAAAAATAACAATATTGTTTCCTAGTGCCCCCTGACTTGTTACATGCTATACAAAACAAAAAAGATTTTCAAAAAATTTCCGATACACTTTTAATCTGTGCACATGTGTCACGTTTCCTATGAACAATTATTCTTTATTATTTGTGACTAAACAAAAAAAGAAGAATTCTTAATCATACTAATAGTTTCTTCTTTTTAAGATAGGGTTTTCATTAATTAAAGGAAAATTTCAATTTTTGATCTTAACGCAACGACTCATGAAACTCACCCTAATTATGTGACCTTTTTCCTTGAATTTTTGTCAAAACAAAAGAAGACAAAATAAACAAACAAAAAAAATAAAAGAAACTTTTTTTTTGACATTATTGTTTCCCGGAAGGAACCTAAAATTAACCCTGCCAATTTGTATAAAGATAGAGTTTCTGAAGTCTGAAATCTCTTTTTAATTTAGTTGTTTATTTATTTAATTTACTTTCTTGCAAAAAAAAAACCTATGAGTTTTACTTTTTTCTTCAAAATATTTAGTGGCATCCCGATGTTTCATTCTTCTTTTAATAAAAGTATCTAGAAATAGCCTATAAAGGTGTGTTTTTTTGTATAGAAGTTTTAAAAATCTTTTATATCACAAACTAAATTCGTCGCCCATCTTGGAGATATAATAAGTACTTTATATAGTTAAAGAAGTATAATGTAGTAAATAAATGTAAGATAATAAGAAATACCCAGACAGTCAGGGTTCGAAGCTCAGTAAAAAAAATAATAACAATAATAAAAAAAACCCATAAAAAAGTTAAACTTTGAAACCGTCAATATTCTTTCAATCATTATTTTATACATGAAGTCCATTGTATTGATAAGAATTGTAAATAATATAAGAATATTTTGTTGTGCTAATAACAAAATAAATCTAAAAGAATATTTTATTTCAAGTTACTCCTACATACCTAGATTAGATATTGTGTTTTTTTTAATCTATTTCTAGAAAGAATTAGGGGGCCAATAACTGGAACTGATTTGGTATTTCTTTCGTTTCAGCAAAAATGTTTGCTATCGCAAATGTTTTTGTTTTCCTGATGAATTTTTATTTCGAATTCTAATAATGATGACGATAACGCCCTAGTTAGGTTTTAATCAACAAATAATCACATAGCTTTTTATATTAAAAACAAGAATTGAAATGCATCTACTATACCTAAAAGTATGGGAATTATTATCTTTTATACAAAATTTAAAAATGAATATATACAGATAAATGGTAAGGCGTGTCGTCGGTGTCTACCTCTATGGTGTTACCATAAGACACCGGAAATTCCGGTTAATCAACCAAAAGTTTATATCTAGTAGCTACCTACCTACATACTATATGTTTTCAAAAAATCAATAGTTCATCAATCTTTTAAGGCCATTTGGGGACAAAGTCCACTTAAAGTGGGATTGTTTTAAACAATTGACTGATAAATGGTAACTATCTTGTTTTTAAGCAATATTAGATAAAAGAAAAATTAGACACGCGAGTATTGTTCTCACGATCGATTATTTTACAAAATTTCCTTAAATGCTAAATTAATGCGTTTCGATCTAAATTTCAAAAGGCAAACACAGGCACACACCAAAGATAACGATAATTATTGATTTTAGACTCTATAATTTAAATGCAATGAAGGAGTCCCAAGTAACTGCTCTTGTTAATAAAAACAAAAATATTCCTAACGATATTCTTCAAATTTTAGAGTGATCGGTTTTAATCATTCAATCATTCATAAAAAATATTGATTACCTCAAAAACTATTCTAACTATTTTAATAAGAATAGAGTCTGAGATGCGACTCACACTGCATGTTTGTGAGATAATGCAATCTTTTGGGAATGCAATCTTTTATGACATTATTATAAAGAGTGTATTCATTGAATTCCTTTTAAGATTGGGACTTAACATTTTGCAATCTCCAATCGTATGACCTTAAAAAGATTGCAATTTATTTTGTTTATGCGAGTTGTATGGTGTAGTGAAATTTTATTTAAAAACGCAAGGGCATCAATTGAATTGAATGGACTTCGAGTAAATGCAGGGTTTCAGTTAATCAACAAAACTTGGAAAGAATGCAAAGACTTCAAAAGAATGCAAAGACTTCAATTGCAATCAATTGAATGAAGTCAAATGATTGCAAAAAAAAATGATACAAGTCTTTTTAAGGGGGTATTCTAGTGTAGAGACATGAATTTCGCCCGGTTTTTGAAGCGTTGTATAAAGGAAACAAAAAATATTTTTAGTATCAATTTTTTTATTTTTTTATTGATTTGTTTTTCATACATACAAAAATTAATAAAAAAAAAAAATTAAAATTAACAAAGTTACAAGTCAAAGTGGTGGGTCTAAAAAAAGAGGGTGTCCTGGCGTGTATCCTACCAACCCTCCTGGTGATCTGAAAAACAAAAACCAGACGGATTCTTAATTATTATAGATGTCGTTATTGTTTCACTCTTGGATAAGTTAAAAAAAAAACTTTTTAACAAAATGGAAGCAGTTTGAAAAAAAAAATGTTCTTGTTGCATATTTTTCAACAATTCCGAATTTTAAAAAAATACTAAATGAGAAGTAATATTTTTGGGCAAGGATCACACGATAAAAAGATGTATAAAGAACATCGTCTCCAAATTTGAAGTAAATCGGTCTATTAGAACTCGATATATCCTTACCGCCAGCTCGAAAAAAGTAGTTTCGAGAAAAACGCGTTCAGAGTTTTGAGACAAGTTTTCGACAATTTTACTTATAGAATGATACAGAATACGTATACATATTTTAAAACACGTTGTCAGAGCTAGCACTTCCACTCAGTATAAAGGTTGCCACAAAAGTAACTTTAAATGAAACTAAAAGGACAAAACAGTTTCTATGACCTTCAAAACCAGGTTCTTCAATTATCTTGTGAAATAATAGGAATTTTCGAAAATCCTTTTAAACGCATATTCTTGAATGTCTAAACTTTGGAAATGTGAAAAAAAAATGTTTTGATTTTTTCAAAATTCTACACTAGAATACCCCCTTAAGGTCAAATGATTGGTGATTGAAAAATTTTAAGTTCTTATTTTTAGTTTAAATCAATGAATGCGATCTTTATGTTGAATGCAATTATTGATTTATAATGGTTACATTACAAGTCTGCCACACTGATAACTTCCCATTAGAGACATATAAAATAATTACTTTATTGCAATAAGCCAAATTGCAATTTGAAAAACTTCGAAAAGTATTTAATTAATAGTTGAAGTTTAAGCAGATTTTGGTCGAGATATCTGGGACGTTAAATCAATTAAGTGTGCTACTTTTTTGTAGGTATTTTTTTTGTTAAAAAATTGTCCATTAGATTTTTCTTCATCAAATGTTAACAATAATATTTTGAATAAGATGAAATATATATGTCCTTGTTCTCGAGATATTTCAGTCGAAAATCAAATTTTTTGTCAATTGGATTTTTCTAAAAATAAAATTGAGGACATGGATTTGGACTACTAAACCATAATCGATCTTTTGCGCAATTAATTCCCTCGGCGTGGTATTAAAGTCGTCATGGTGATGTCAATTGGCCGCCTTGGAGATGCAATTTGACCCTTTTGGATTTTTTTTTGCATACCAACAATACGGAAAAGGTTTGAACACTTAAGGGTAATATTTTGCAAGCAATACTTGGAAATTTAGTGTGAAAGAATGAGCTACTACTGCTAAATCAGTCGATGTTGTTTGCCATAATTATTGGGAATGCTTGTTCTGATTAATAAAGTGGGAGTAAATGACCAACATTAATTTTGTTCATTTTATTGCATTTTTAAAAAGAACCTTGTATTTAGCACACCACTTATTAGTAAGCATCAAAATTTTCTTCTAATATTTCCTTCATTATAATGGTTTTTAACTCTTTTTTTTAATCAAATTTTTTCAAATCGAATTTAGGAAAAAAAACTATTCTTTTTTCAAAACTTCAAATGCATCCGTTCTGAATTTGTTTCTCAAAACTAATAAGAGACTGGAATGCGCTACAGTCCTGTGTGAACTGAGCACTGCTGAAGTTGTTTTCTGCACAGTAGAGCCCAGGTATACAAATTACTAACTACGTGATGTTTTGACCACGGCCGTCGGTGTTATAGGTCCTTTCTTGATGACAGCATTTATTTGTCTAACTGCTAAAAACATTTTATCGATTCTGTATCAATACTCACAATAAGCCTCATGACATCGCTCTGACTTTTTCCAATTATGTCAATGTCATCAGACATTTGAAAAATAGTGCCTCTAGTGTTGACCTGAGAACTCTGCACTATTTTTTTTTTACATCGATAGGTTCGGTTAAGTTGTTTCCGACCTTTGCGGAGCAGCGCGAATTCTACATGGTCATCCTGCACAAACGAACGAGTTTGGTAGGGATGCCAAAACTATCCATGGCCCTATAGATGTTGTCATTTGGGGCCTTGAAACCGATGAAAAGATGGTGCGTGTCGATTTTTTGTATGAGTTTTTCCAGGATCTGTCGTAATGTGAATATTTGATGACTGTGGACTTTCCTGTTCTAAGGCACGCTGATACGGACCTATCAGGTTGTTGATACACGTTCACATATTACGGCATAGAAGATTTTGTATGCGATGTTAAGGATACCGATTCCTCTATTCAGTTTAGAGGGCCTACTTTTTTCAGTATCCGGCAAAGCATTCTGAGGTTCCATTCATCGGGCATGATTTCTTCCAACCATACTTTACAGATAGCTTGGTGAATGCTCATTAACAAATTATGTCCAGCTGCTTTGGAGAGCGCGACATTTTAAATAAATTCTTTTTTTTCGTTGCCAACTCACTTTAGTCAAAAAAAACTTTTACCAAATTTGAGTAGTAATTTTTAAGGTTTTTATTGTTAGCAACAATGGTTCGAAGCTAATATCCATTTTTTTTCCAAGATATTCGTTATAAATTTGTATTAGCAATTTGTTAAGGTTTTTATGTTTTTTGCAAATAAAACTTTCAAAAACGTTATTCTTCGTTGCATTAAGTTATTCAGTAGGCAATACTATTTTTGTTCGTAAAATTTTTAAGGTGACGAAATGTTTTTATTACGGTACAATGCACAATTCAATTCGCTATTGCTTCATGAAATATTTGCGATCGAAATTCTTGAAATAAATGTGGTTTTACATCCCTTACTCAATTTTTTGAAAGTCTTTTCTGCATCTTTTGACAATATTATCTGCTGACGGAAAAATGTATCCCGGACGTAAGGACACACGTAAAAACTTAATTACACACACACACACATTTATCTAATCTTTGATATACATATTTTCTAGGATCCTTAAAACGTCGAGAAATGTCAATATTTTCAATTCGTCAAATCGGACTGATTACAATAAGTTCCTATAGGAAGCCCTCCAATGTTTTGTTTAAAACTTCAAAATGATAATTTCTCACTGAAAAACAGCATTTTGAAAAATTGACCCAAAAAATTTGTTTCATCTCTAAAAAAAATCTATCGTCTTGTACCTTTTTAACCTTTTAAAAAACGACAAATTATTTGTCATTTACACCAGGTTTTGTCACATTGAACATAGGTAATAAATTTTATCAGCTTCTTAAATAATCTATGAAGCACAAAAAGAACTTTTTCCATTTTACGAGATTCCTATAGTAAACAAACAAACAAAGCAAGGTTTCCGCTGTTTTTTTAATAGATTATTAATGTTTTTATGATTCCATTACTTTGTTCTCACAGTTTCTATAAAGTTTCCTCCATTGCAATAAAGAAAAAAACCAAAAACAAATTGTATCTATAGACTATTTACATATATCTGTATATATATTTTGACAAGTAAACAAGTTCATATTGTCACCCGCCTTCGTTTGGAAATTTCCGTCTTTTTTCCACTTAATTTCAGTTCAAACCATAAACAATCTATACCAAAAACAACAAAACTAAAACAAAAAAGATACAAATTGTTTCAATACACATCTATACGCAAAGTTGTTTCGTCTCTCTTCGCGTTTGTGCTTGTAGACGAAATTCATGATCTTTTTGTTTTATTGTTTTGCCGAACATTTAGACGAGCCTCCAACTTTTGACCAATCAAAAACAACTAAATGTACAGATTGTATAAAACTTATGTGGTAGTGTAAACCATCAGTCAACAACAACATCAGGCTTGCTTCAGGGGTATGCAGCAGGCTTGCCAGATTGGGCTAAATTGGGCAATCCTTTTAAGAAATTGCCGGAAACAAATTTGGGCTATAAGTAGCCCATATCTAATCTTGAGCCAAATCTTTCTTCGCACAAACACATAGTTGATGCAAATAGAAAAACAACAAAGCTATAATATTTTTTTCCGTTGTTTTTTTTTAAATACAAACAAATTTGAATATTGAATCTACCAGTTTTTGCATTGAAATTGAGCTATTTTTTGGGCTACTTTTTCTGATAAAATTTTGGGCTACAAATATTCATGACATGGAAGCACTGTTTCTCCAAACATTTTAATTTTATTAAAATTGGGCTATTTGTTGGCGTCGATTTTGGGCTACAAATATATTTAAATTGGGCTATTGAGGTACTTAATATGACATGGCAACCGTGGTATACCGAAATAATCTTCTATAAAAATCTACCAGATACAATCAAACTCGTCTAGCTCTTTCTGAGTATATACACGCAGTTTTATAACTGTTGACGTCGGGCACTGCACGGCGGCGCGGGCGACAGCGCGGTGCGGATCGGATCGGCCCGTCATCGCAGAGTACACGGCGGCGTATGAATTTTCGCATATAAAAGCATTGGCCAACCGTTTTGGCCACTAGTTACTCGTAGCTTCAGTAAATGGAAAGATCAAGTGATAGAAACAGTGATCTTATAAAAACTTTTGACAAGAAACTTTGGAGGAACATAGAATTTCTAGAAATTATTTGAACTTTTAATAAAAAAGTTAAATTTGAAAGAAAATCAAATTTTTGTGAAAAAATACATAAATTGTGTAAATTGTTTCGTTCAATTAGACAAACAAAAACTAAAATCTCATCATGCCTGAGTTTATGGAAAAATCAAATGCGTAAGTTTTATCTCTCAGAATCATTCCGTATTCAATAAAAACTGCAACTTTTTGTTGTTGTTGTTTTATTGTTATCTGTTGTCTGTCTTCTTGTTTCTGATGTAATTTTTTTGTTTTATTGCGCGTGCATTTTACAGATTGCCAACATATTTGTTGAAGAACAAAGCCCAAACGAACTTCGGACTCTATAACCATATTCGAGGAGTGAATATATCCAATGGTAGCTTGTCCAACTTGACATCGAATGTGAAGGCGTTCGTTGAGCAAGCCGTTTCGCTTTGTCAACCTGATCAAGTGCATATCTGCGATGGATCGGATATGGAGAATAAGTTGCTTTTGAAGCAACTCGTTGAAGCTGGAACTATTGTGGCATTGCCAAAATATGAAAATTGTTGGTTGGCCAGAACAAATCCGGGCGATGTGGCTCGTGTGGAGTCGAAGACGTTTATTTGCACCGAAGAAAAGCAGGAGGCTATTACAAGTCCCTCGGAAGGTGTGAAGGGAACATTGGGAAATTGGATTTCACCCAATGACATGGAGGAGGCTGTGCAGCAGCGCTTCCCTGGATGCATGAAGGGAAGGACTATGTATGTGGTTCCGTTTTCAATGGGACCCGTTGGATCGCCACTCTCCAAAATTGGTATCGAGCTTACCGATTCGGCATACGTGGTGGCATCCATGAGAATTATGACCCGTATGGGAAAATCGGTGCTCGATCAGTTGCAAAAG
Source organism: Eupeodes luniger (assembly GCA_951509635.1). Classification (NCBI taxonomy): domain Eukaryota; kingdom Metazoa; phylum Arthropoda; class Insecta; order Diptera; family Syrphidae; genus Eupeodes; species Eupeodes luniger. The sequence goes on from OX608073.1 coordinate 57,372,358, forward strand.
TGTGAAGAGTTCGTAAAGTGTCTGCATTCGGTTGGAACTCCAGCAAATGGAGTTGTGGAAACCCCCTCTTGGCCGTGTGATCCTGAGAGAACAATAATCCTACACAAACCAGCTGACAACCTAATTGTGTCTTACGGATCGGGATATGGAGGCAACTCGTTGTTGGGTAAGAAGTGTTTCGCTCTAAGAATCGGAAGTACAATCGCCAAACGCGAAGGATGGTTGGCTGAGCATATGCTGATCCTTGGAATTACTAATCCTGCCGGAGAGAAGAAATACATCACTGCAGCATTCCCGTCGGCTTGTGGAAAAACTAATTTGGCTATGTTGAGTCCTTCGCTGGCAAACTACAAGGTCGAGTGTGTGGGAGATGACATCGCTTGGATGAAGTTCGACAGCAATGGGGTGTTGCGTGCCATCAACCCCGAAAATGGATTCTTTGGAGTTGCGCCGGGAACCTCGATGGAAACAAATCCTATTGCCATGAACACAGTCTTCAAGAACACTCTCTTTACAAATGTCGCCTCGACATCAGATGGAGGCGTTTACTGGGAAGGTATGGAAAGCAGTCTGGTACCTGGAGTACAAATAACCGATTGGTTGGGTATGCCCTGGGACAAGAACTCAGGTCGTCCAGCAGCACACCCCAATTCCCGCTTCTGTACACCAGCATCCCAGTGCCCAATTATTGATCCAGCATGGGAAGATCCAGAAGGTGTGCCAATCAGTGCAATTCTTTTCGGTGGACGTCGTCCTGCAGGAGTTCCCCTAGTCTACGAAGCCAATTCCTGGGCTCATGGTGTATTTGTCGGAGCAGCGATGAGAAGTGAAGCAACTGCAGCAGCAGAATTCCGTGGAAAAGTCATCATGCACGACCCGTTCGCTATGCGTCCATTCTTCGGCTATAACTTCGGTGACTATTTGGCGCATTGGCTGAGTATGGAGCAGAGTGGACGTAGCCTTCCAAAAATATTCCACATCAATTGGTTCCGCAAGGCAAGTGATGGGTCATTCTTATGGCCCGGATACGGCGAGAACTCCAGAGTCCTCGAATGGATCCTCAAGCGAGTTGACAATGAACCGTGTTATGTTGACTCACCCATCGGTCGTATGCCCACCAAAGACGGACTGAATCTCAGTGGAATGTCAACACAAATCGATGTCAATCGACTTTTCTCCTTGGAGAAGGACTTCTGGACGGAGGAAGTTAAAGCTATTTCAACTTACTTCAAAACACAAGTGGGAGCCGACCTACCACCTGCCGTCAATGAAGAACTAAAAAGCTTAGAACGGCGTGTGGCTGAAATGTAAATAAGTTTTAATTATAGATACTTTAAAAATAATGTTATATAGCTGTAAGGATACTCGCTACACTTTTAAGGACACTATACACTTCACAACAACTGAAAACCATGTACCATTAATAGCATCTAAGGCATTAGATGTATTTTTATTTAAACATTTTTATATCTACATTAAGATGGTGTAGTTTTTTTTAAGTATTATGGTTATTTTTTCGCTTTAATTTTGTTGCTGTTTAAAACTTGTTGAAACAACAATAAAAAGAAGCAAAAATATGCAAATAAAAAGAATTTATTAAAAATACAAGAAAATCTATAGGAGTTGTTATATTTTTATGCTTTTGACGGAGAAGCGAGGAGGCATGAAAAATGTCTGGAGTGTGGAGTGGGGGAAGGGGAAGAGGATTTTCTTTTAAGTATCTTTTCATCGGCATTATAATCCATCAGAAGATTGAGATTTGAGAATGGGAACCATTGCCATGACAGCTGAGATACATATACCCTACATTAAATAAAAAAGAAAATTAAAAAGGGTTACTAAGGGTTTTCGTTTCGTTTCGTTTCGTTTCTTTTTTTTGCCTTAAATCCGGATTTAAAAAAATGAACAAAAGAGGATTCTGTAGACAGGTGAAACACACGCAACTTGTACTCTTACAATTTTATTTTTATGTCTCACCCTCCATATAAAGATACTTCCAGAGGGTATAATGTATAGGTACATAGTATTATATTTTTATTTATTTTTCTTTTGGAAGGTAAATATGTATGCATAATGTTGAAAGGTTTTTTTTTTGTAAAAAGGGGGAAGGAAACTTCAGTTTTATAACAAGTTAATTCTCACCAAACCCCCAATTTATTCACTGTCTATTTAATTTTAAGTCACCAATTAATAAAATTAAGCAAAGGGTTAAGTGATGGATGACAAGTCCAATTTGCCTACAGTTTCGACTGAAAGTTGGGAATTAGCTTAAACTTCAAATGGAAATTGAATGCAGCAATTTAGTATATTTCAGATAGGATTTTAAGTAGCGAGTATAAAAGCAAAGTAAAAGTAACTTAATAAGATGAACACTGTAAAATTCAAGGAAGGCGATTTTTGTATGCTAAATTGAGTAGTTTTTAACTCTTATACCGAAAGCAACATTAAAAAGAGGATTCGTAACGTATTACTAACTTACCATTGAAAGTTATTGTAATCGGTCCGATTTGTCGAAATTGAAAATTTTGACATTTCTCGACGTTCAATAAACCTATTTCAAACAAATGATTTCATCTAAAAACTTTATATAACGAAGAATAAAGTTTTTGAAGTCTAGTCAAATTTTGAGAAAAATCGAATTGATAGTTTTTTTTTACGAAAAATAAAAAAAAATTAAAAAGAGGATGGGGTGCGACCCACACTGATAACTTCCATCCCTTCTGTTGATTTGCCTTGGTTTGTAGGTTTATTATTCTAAAAAGTTTAAAAATTACCAACAATATTTTGCATATGACGAAATAGTTTGATTTAAAAATTTATTTTTGTTAACGAGATTTTTAATCAAAAACCAATGTATACCAATTTTAGTAGGATTTCTTAAAAGTTTTTATTTCTTATATTAACAAATACAAATTGGATAAATAAAAATAATTTGAAGTCAATGTCTTCTATTATTCACGAGATATCGAGAACCGAACATACATTTTTACCAATTTTGAGTACTAGATAGATTTTAATTTTCTATGAAAAAACTGACTGTTGTATTTTTATAAAAAATTTACTAACTGTCGAAAACAATATTTTCTGTAAGATAAAATTAGTTTTAAGCCACTATTTTTAAATTTTGAAAAGATATATGAGTCGAAAGAAAATTTTTACTAAGTTTTAGTATTGTTTTTTAGCCTTTCTATTTTTATAAAAAAAACTGTCTATTCGATTTTTCTTAAAATTTTTCGGGATGTTGAAAACAGTATTTCTTATAAGACAAAATTAAGTTAAAGCCATAATCTCAAAGTTTTGAAAAGATATTTGAGTCGAATATCAAGTTTTACCAACTTTCATTCATTTTTTTTTAGGTTTTTATTTTTTCTAAAAAAATTGTTAATTCAATTTTTCTCGAAATTGTATTGAATGTTGACAACAATATTTTTTAAAAGAAAACATTTATTTGGAGCCAATATCTTAAGGTCTTGAAAAGATATTTGAGCCGAAAATCAATTTTTACCAACTTTTATTATTTTTTTTAGGTTTTTATTTTTTGTAAAAAAAACTGTCAATTCGATTTTTCTCAAAATTTAACTGAATGTTGACAACAATATTTTTTAAAAGAAAAAATTAATTTGAAACTAATATCTTAAACTCTTGAAAAGATATTTGAGCCGAAAATCAATTTTTACCAACTTTCATTAATTTTTTTTTTAGGTTTTTATTTTTTGTCAAAAAACTGTCGATTCGATTTTTCTCAAAATTTTATCAGATGTTAAAAACATTATTGTTCGTTGTACAAAATTGTTTTGGAAATAAAACCATTCTTTGTACGTAAATTTTTTGAGTTGACACATTTTTTTTTAGTTTTTTTGATTTATAAAAAAACGATTAATTGGAATATTTTCCAAAAATATACTTGTTTTGTATCACGTTACAATATATAATATTAAATTTAATTTAACTTACTAGTGTTATTGGTTCGTGAGATATTAAGGATTAACCAAAATTTTCACGTTTTTTTAAATTGCTATGGTAAAAAAAACCACCCACTGAATTTTATTAAGAGTCCTTTCTACATCTTTCTGCATTATTATCCGTATATCAAAATTTATTTGAAGTCGATATCTCTACTGGTTCTTGAGCTATGGACGATAAAAAAAATGTCACGAACGTACGTACACCACGCATGCACAGACATCTTTCTAAAAATCTTTTATTTTAACTCTAGGGACCTTGAAATGTCGAGAAATGTCAAAATTTTCAATTCGACAAATCGGACCCATTACAATAACTTCCTATGGGAAGTTTCGACACGTTAATCTTGGCAAAAATAAAAAGATATTGGCTTTGAACTTATTGCATCTAATAAAAAATATTCTTTTCAACATTCAGTAACATTTTTATAAAATTAAAATTTTCATACATACTAAAATCTACAAAAAATACAACACAAAATTGGTTTAAATTGATATAAGAAATACAAACTTTCAAAAAATACTTCTAAAAGAATTAGTTTTCGACTAAAAATCTCGTTAACGAAAATTAAATTTGAATGGAGATATAGCTATTTCATGCTTTGCCACTTTTGCACTCATCAGTCTCCTTTTTGTGGTGCTGAGCTTTAATCCAATTTTATTTGAAAATCCAATTTTATTTGAAAATCCAATTTTATTTGAGTGGTAGCACCTTTAAGGTGTTGTTGTTGTTCAAACATTCAAAAAAAGTTGACAGAATAAAGAATGGTCAAGTCTAACAAGCTGACATTCTAGTACGAATAGTACAATAAAAATAACAATATTAAATTTGAAGTTAAACTTATTTTATCATATGCAAAACATATGCAAAATATTGTTTCTTACTTCTTTTTTTTACAAAACCCGAAAACTTACAAAAACAGTAAAAAACTGATGTAAAAGAGTTGTTAAAGCTTTAGAAAAACCGACAAAAAAAAATCAAACATTTTGACATTTCAAGGTCCATAGAATCTTATTCAAAGTTTTTGACGAACAAACAAATGTTTTCACTTTAAAAATAATTTCATGCAACGAAGAATAAAGTTTTTGAAGTCAAGTAAGATTTTGAAAAAAATCGAATTGACAGTTTTTTTTACGAAAAATAAAAAAATTACTAAAAGTTTGTAAAAATTGATTTTCGGCTCGAATATCTTGGAAAAAATTAAAGATATTGCCTTTGAACTAATTGCATCGTATAAATTATATCCTTTTTAATATTCAAAAAAATTTTATAAAAATGCAACAGGATGTTTTTTCATAAAAATTAAAATCTACAAAAAATATAACACAAAATTGGTAAAAAGTGATATAAGGAATACAAACATTCAAAAAATTCTAATGAAATTGGTAAAAATTAGTTTTCGACTAAAAATCTCGTTAACGAAAATTAAATATGAAGTTAAACTTATATTACCGTTTTGCAAAATATTATTTCTAACTTTTTTACAAAACACGCAAACTTACAAAAACAACAAAAAACTGATAATAAATTGTTTTCGACTCAAGTATCAGGAGAAACAAATATATTGACTTAAAATTTTCCATTTCATGGAAAATATTGTTATTAACATTTTATTAAAATTCAATAGAAAAAACCCAGAAAATATGAAAGTTCATTAGAAAAAATTGATCTTTCATTTTTCAAATGTACAAATTTAATCTTTTTCTAAAAAAGAAACTGATTGTATTTCTAACGAAACATAAAAAAAAGAGAATTGTTCGTCTTTTTACTAAGACAAAAATTGCCGTAATTTCTGGAATTCATTTTTAACTGCCACAAGAAGAAAAATGTCCTTACTTGTAATCTCAGCAATGAAAGAAGAAACCCAATATAAACATTCTATTAAGGTTAAGTGAGGAATACGTTTTTTCTCATAATACGAGATATTGAGTATAAGTCAATTTATTGGAAGACATAAAAACTTTATAGGTTAAATCAATAAATCTCCAAAACTCCAAAATACATATATTGAGCTCTTAAAGAGAACGTCATTTGAATCCGGAAAAATAAATTCATGCAAACAAAAAACATTGAAAAACCTTTTAGTTTATTATTTATAAAAAATTATTTGTTTTCAACTAGCTGGTTCAACAGACGTGTGTTTATTTTTTGTATACAGTCCCTACAGGCCATATTATTAGACGCACTTTAGATTTTATGCAAAATCTCAATTTTCATCTATTTTAATCAGGTTTTCGAATATTGTAATGCATTTAAATAATTTTGTATGCAGCATATAAACTATTTCCTACTTTTTTATAAAAATAAAACAACAGATTTATAGAATTTTTTTTATATAATATTTAAAAATATAGTGTTTAACCTAATAGTTATAAAAATTCTGCAGTGCGTCTAATAATATAGCCAGGGACTGTAGAATAAGCTTTTTGATTAATAAACCAATAGAACGCCCAGTAATGAAAATCAAACATAATAGGAGAAAGGATTCAAATTATGGAAAGTGCGTATACGCCACAGTGTGCAAAAAACGAATGGGTATTTGGCATGCATTTTTCAACTCTCGATAAACGATACTCTTCAATTAAACAAGCAACTCGATTTGAGCTATCGCCAAGAATGAAATTTCAAACCCACAATCAGAAGTAATTTTTTAGCGCAATTGAATCGCAAAACTGTAAATCAGCCTTATTTTGACATTCTCTTTCGTTCGAAAGTTATACGAATTCGTATGATACGTATTTTCACTTTCGATTCAAAAGTTCATTTTAATTCGAAACTAAAGCAAACTTTGACTTACTAATCATTCGAAACAAAAGTCATTAATTAAGCGTTCACATCTTGATGAGAGAATTAAAAGAAAAACATGTAAGTTCTGTTTTTTTTTTCCGAAAAATAAAGAAAATTGAATATATTTTTATGAAAATCTATTGATGTGTTTATTAAAGGTCACAGTCACACTCAAATTGGACAACTATAGAACAAAAGGAAGTTCTTATAAAATTAATGGAAGAAAACCATGAAATAGCGAGAGGTTTTCTTACAAATCGATTTGATGCATCCATAATTCTTCTTCTATTTATGCTGCTTTGATTTTTCATAAATAAAACAATTTAAATTTTTGAAAGATAATTTAAACGATTTTATCGACTGTGTTACTTTTTGATTCTCGTTGACAATTGTGAAGTGTGACCAAATAAAGTGTGATTCAAATAAAGAGACTTAAAAGTTACATTTTTTTGGTAATACATGTGGGACAAAAGCAAATCGAATTATAAGTACATTAATTATTGTATTAGATTTAAAGGTGCTGAGTTAGCTGTACCTACAAAATTTGTTAATATATATTTTTTACTTTTCATATCAATAAACTTAAATTTATGTTCAGATATTCAAAGTGTCATTGATGGTTTTTTAAATAATTTACATCACTAGCACTAAGAACTTTATTAATTTAATTTTTCTTAAGTTAAGGTATTTTTTGTATTCCATCCAATTGTTTTAATGAAATTGAAAGTTTGTGAAACAATTTTAAATTTTGTTATTTTGGTCACACTAAATAAGATCGAAACTTCAAACAGCTGACTTCGAATTCGAGTTCATTCCGGTTCATTTAATATATTCATTCAACAATGAACATTATTCGTTAGAATGTGAAAAATACAGAAATTTCATTCTAATGAATAGATCTATTCTACTAACGAATTGGCTATTTATTAGAATGTCAATATAAGCGTGATTGTTTTTTAATTTGAAAGATCTTTTGAAATATTTAAATGCTTCTTTTTTGCGAAAAATATTGAAGAATAATATTGTATTCTCCAAATTTTTGAATTTAGTCTCCAATTTTTTTAATTTAAACTCTTCAAATTTAATTTTACTTTGATATTGAATAACTTAAGAACCTAAAATCCCATCTATAAAATTTGATTAATCCATTTGTGTTTCTGACATTCAAAATTAATAGTTATTTGCATTCTTTAAATGTAGGCTTATTTGCTTTTTTTATTGTCCAAGAACTGTCACCTATTAGACGTTTCACATGCACCTTTTTTTTTACAAAGAAATCAATTATTTTACAAAAAGAAAATTACTAAATGGTAAACTTCTAACCCCTTAAAAATACATTGTTTGGAATTTTACTCCAACGAATTCAGTAGCTACATCAATAGGTACATAGGTTCTTAAGGAAAAAGAAGAAAAGATTTATTTTGGAAGAAAATTATCTTTATGCTAACCAATCAAACCCTTAAATTTATTTAACGCTTACTTCTCGATAGCAAAGTCAAGTCAAGTTACAACCTTTCAACATGTGACAAATAAAAGCTACTCCACAATAAAAATGAAACCAATACAAATATGGTGAAAAAATTGAAGCCACTGATCGCAAAAGTATACCACAGCGTCGTTTTAAGGTACCTACCTTTTCGGCCGGCAAAAAGTGAAACTGTAAAAATTGCTGCTGTTTAAACAAATCCTAGTTTTTCAGTTCCTCGCATTCAACAAACGACAATACAACACACAGGGTTATCCATTTGCGGTTTCAAAAGTAAACATAAATAAACACATATAAAATATTTGTTTTCATGGTATTTCTTCTTTATTATAAAGTTTGAATGTTGAAATTATTTGTGAAACACTTCATAATTTAAACGACCACCACGCGAATTGTTGCAAGCATCGATTCTTTTGAGGTAATTTTCGACCACTTTTTGAAACATATTGTCCGGTATATCAGCCATAACTTGACGAATGTAGCCCCACAAAAAAAGTCCAGCGGTGCCGAATTGCAAGATTTAGGCAGTCACTTGATATGGCCACGACGAGAAATTACGCGGCCACGAAATGTCTCTTGCAATGAAGCCATATTCGGAAAGTACGCCATAATGTGCCGTAAGACAGTTCTAGTTCCTGGGAAATAACGAAGAATCGACACATTCGGGTTTTTGGCAACACTTTTACTTACAGTAGCGATATTTTCAGTGGTACGAGCGAAACGATGATACACAGGCCTTACAATATCTGTAACCAATCGAGTCTCTTCAAATTTCTTCACAATTTTGCCAATTGCTTTCGTAGTTGGACGATAATGTAAACCATAATCTCCTCTTAAAGCACAATTATGTGGCTGTGGCAGAATCACCATTTTTGTAGTAGGTTTTAACAATTTTAATGCGTTGTGCGATAGTTAAGCAATTCGTAAATTTCAGACTTTCAACGAAAAAAAAAATTGGTTTAACAACTTAGTTTGACAGATGTGGAATTCCAGCCCTATACTTTTAAAACCGCGAAATAGATAACCCGTTATTTTGCATTTAGACTAAGGTTTAAGGTTCAGCTAACACAACAACGCAAGCCGGCCGGCCGTATCTCATGGCATGATAAAGCCAATTTTCATTGGGAGTCTAAGTTAATAAACAAAATTGTATCAATTTTCGGAGGCTTGGAAAATTCAGAAATTAATGTTGAAAAGCCTCTCCATCTTCTATAATTTGAGCAATGATTAATGAATTTTTATTGAAATAAATAAATTCTATGTCACTACTCCACTACAATCGATTAAAGTTGTCGAGAACACAAAGCCGAAATTGTGCGAATTGGTCATGGAAATTTTCATGAGAAGGATATTTTCAATATCGAAATGAAACCACTTATCGCAAAATCTTATGTTATCGCAAAATATGTAATGTAGAATTGTATAGAATACCATATCGATTAAAATTCATTTGGAAGACCCAACATGGATAACTACTTATCCTTTCCTAAAAAACTTGACTCTTATGAAAAATACTTATCATTATTTTTAATGGAAAATAAACTTACACGAGTGGGTGGAATAATAGTTTATGGAAAAATCCTTCAACCTCAAAAAAAAAAAAAAAAATACAGAAAACATGTCTGTCTATACAAATAAAATATTGGCAGAAACAATCCTTTTTGGTATCTCTGACGTCCAATTTATTTGTGCAAAACTTTCCATCTAACATACATATACATAGGTATAGAAAAAAAGGTTTAAGCCGATCGATTCTTAGGTCCTTCCGTCGCGTCGTTGTAGTCTACCAACTCGTCTATGCATAGCTTGAGAAAAGTTCCCTTCTGGCTAAATAGAATTTAATCTAAAAGTTTCAAAATAGACACCAAGTGATGTACATAAGATGAAAAGTTCAAACCCTATAATACCTAAGTCAACGAACTTAATGAATTTTGAATCATATTTTTTGATACAATAGGTACCTACCTAAACAAATTTTAAGAAGATATATTTCTTTTATGTATTTATTTATTTGTGGTATAAATATAAAGGAATAAAAGATGAAAAAAGGTTTTATTTACTCATTATGTCCATTTGTTGACATGTCCCAATGTAATATTATTTGTATGTGTCTGAACTTTAACCTTTAGACACTTTTGGGGTAAAATTTAAGTTTACCCTTTTTATGTACATATATCTAGAGATAGATATATACGTACCTTCAGAATACGAGAAATATAATAAATACAACCGCAAAAAGGAAGGTAAGTATACATAATACATAAGCTTATAATATATAGAATACTCAGTACTCACGTCTCTTTCATTTTAAATATAAGAATAATATTTATGTACTTTTATTGGTTGACCTGTTTTGATGTGTACATATTTGCTTTACGAATGCATCCATAAAAGCAATTGAAAGACTGCATTATTCAAAAGTTAAAACAAGAGCTTTCAATTTCAAAATAAAGCAGGGCAATACCCTATATTATACTCTCCAGCTTCCATACATTCCTCCTTCAAGCCATTAAATTTAAGTCTTTAAAAAAGTTAAGTAAAATAAACAAAGTCCTTATAATCTTTAAATTATCTTAAATGTTTATGTCTGTTAAATTTATAAATCAAAACTCTTAATTACCAAAACTTTTCTTCATCATTTTCAAGGTTTTCGTTTTCATTTTGGTTTTTTTCATTTTGTCTTTTCATTAACTTGGACTTAACATTAATCTTTTTATGGTTTATCTTCATTTTCTTAATCTTCATAAAGCCTCATCATAAATCATTAAGCTTAAAGTTACTATGGGTTAAGTAGTCACTAAATAGGTGTTTTATTTTCTCATTAAATTTTATAAAAGGACACAATCATCTACACCTGTAGGTGTACCATTTTTGAGTACCTGTCTCAAAATTTATCACAAATTTATTCATATATTTATTTTACACCTTATTTTTATGACAATAAAAACAAAAATATTCAAAATAACTTGATGGAATTAATTTATTGTTTGGTTTTTGGATAAAGAGCACAAAATTAGTTTATTTCCATTTAGCACCATAGAACATAACCATCATCAAATCGCATGAATGTGAGAGAGAGAAAGAAAGAGATAATAATTAGGGAAATTGTTTTTTATTGCCATTAAGATAATTATCACCTAATGGCCAGAAGTTAGTCTGCACATCTTCAAAAAATATACTTCACTCCGATTCATATTATTCGGCCTCATAAGCTGATGTATAGTAAATTGCTCTTGAATACTTTTATTCTCTCGTTTGATATAAGTATTTCATACGCATACACAGAAACATACACACACAAGCTTATATAGTATAAAAGTTGTAGAAACAGGGTTGCCATATCCTGAAATAGTTCGATAGTAAAATTTAAACATATTCGTAACTCAAACTCGGAACCAAAAAGTAGCCCAAATAATTGTCCAATTTCAATAGGAACAAGCAAGTTGTAGGAACAGAGTAGCTATATTCTTAACTAGCTCTATAGCTCAATTTGTAGCTCAAAATAAGAGCCGATATCAAGAAGCCCAAAAAGTAGTCTAATTTAAAAGAAAAAATCTGGTCGTAGGAACATTTGCTGTGCTCTAAATTAGTTCAAAGATCTATTTTAAAAATGTATGCAGTCCAAAATTAAATAAGGGGCAAAAAAGGAGCCCAAATAATTGCCCAATTTCAATAAAAAAAAATCTGGCTTAAGGGTTGCTTTGTCCTGATTTAGTTTAATAGTCCAAAATCGAAACCAATTTCAATTAAAAAAAAGTAGGTTATAGAAACAGATTTGATACATATATCCTAAACTATTTCGGTAGCTCAATTTATAGCTAAAAATCATAGCCAAAAAAGAAGCCCAAATAATAGCCTAATTTCAATCAAAAATCAGTGTGCAGGAACAAGGCTGCTGAACTAGCTCGATAACTAGATTCAGATTCAAATAGTTCAAAATCAGAGAAGAAAAGAGGAGCCCAAAAAATAGCTCACTTGCGTTAAACAAAATCTGTTTGTAGGAAATTGTCCATGCCCTGAATTAGAGCGATATCCTATTTTTATAATATTTGTAGCCCAAAATTAGAGCCGCAAAAATAGTAGCTCAAATAATAGTTCAATTTCAATAAAAAAGCAGGTTATAGGAACAGAGTTGCTATATTATCCTGAACTAGCACGATAGCCCAATTTGTAGCTCAAAATCAGATCCAAGAAAGTAGCCCAAATATTATCCCAATCTCAATAAGAAAAAATATGGTTATAAGGACAAGACGTTGCCATGTCCTGAACTAACTCAATAGCCGAATCTGAAGATCAAAATTGGAGCCGAGAAAGTAGCTCAAATAATAGCCCAATTTCAAGACTAACAAATATGGTGGTGGCAATTAAATTAATAATTTTATTAAAGTTTTCTTTTATCTGAGCAAAGAAAAATATTGCCCTAACATAAGATTTGGGCTACTTATAGCCCAATTCTGATTAGGCTGTCAAAATTAATTTGCTGTCAGTAATTTTGGATAAATAGCCTAATCTGGCAAGCCTGCTGCAGGAAAACGAATTCAATTTAATCCTCACACCAAAACTATGTGCTGATATACAGAGTCCGTAATGTGACAATTGATACCACAAATGATGGACTATTGAGCAATTTCAAAGTCTATTCAGGATAACGCTGGCTGTTGTAGTGCCATAGAGCAAACAACACTATTTTCCTCCTCCTTTAAGCTGCGAGCTGCTGTGGGCCATTCAGTGCTTGTGTCGTTGTTCGATTCGGTTTTGTGCTCGTCGTGCTCATCGTGTCGTCTACAATACACTACATGCATTGATTGGGATTGGGACAATACACTTGTACATATATCCTTGCGTGATGGAAAAGAGTATTCTGAACACATCAAATTGTATTGTATCTACTAATCACTTCCCATGTTTTTTCTTTAACTTGTATCTTGTTTTTGCTATCAATCTCGTGCGGGAAGAAGTTCGCATGTCTGAGGGTGCTGAGTGCTCATGCTCACCCCTAAAAAAAATATTGCTTTTTGTACTTGAGGTTTTGTAATGTTCTTGTTCTTCTTCCGGACACCCGTTTTCTCGTTTATACGACGCGCGGTGTACTGTGTAGTGTACCCAGTAGTATCTACATTTCGCCTTTTGATTTTCGAAAAGCCAAAGAATAAAAAGTTTGCTGCGAAAGCGCATGGATAGATTTGTATAGATACTCTCGGTATAGAAGAAGAAGAAGAAAATCGAATCACATAAAAGTTTTCCTTCGTAATGGCATGCTATGGAAATATACAAATATAAAATATTTTGTATCTTCAAGTACCCAACTACCCCCATTTTCCGAACGTAAAGATATACATAGTGTTTTACGATGCGGGGGCGCGCGGGGATCTGTTGTGCTTGCAGAAAAGTACCCCCAAAGCAAAAGCAACAGCTGACTCTATGACATTGGTATATGTTTAAGTCTTTTGTAAATGTTTGCATGTGTTTGTTTGTACAGTGATGTGCAATATAAAAGATAACTAATATAAGCCAAAAGAATACTGTGCTTAAAAAACCTACATAATGTAAGTTTCATCAGTTCAATAGAATAAAAGATTCATTAAAGAAAAATTAAATGCCCAAGAGTCTCCATAGATCAAAGCCAGAATAAAAACTCAAAACCACCCATCTTATTGATAATAAAAAGAAGGCGATTAAATTAAATGTACATGTACAGTTTTCCAAGCACCAATTTTGGGAAAACTTTTTTTTGTCAGTCAAAGCGGCTAGATATTTTTTTTCAATCCGATGGAAATCTTTAAAAGACACTAGTATCGGTAACGAGTAGTGTGGGACTCTTACCGCACTAAAACCACCTTTTAATCAGGACCAATCTATGAAAGATCAATAAATCATTTTTCTTGCTTAGTTTAAAATTCACTTTAAGTTAAGTTTATAGTTGTAATACAATGAGGGTCCTAGGAAACTTCCTTGCGGTACACCAGATTCTATTTTTTTTAGTTCCGAGTAATTTTGGTCGTATTGTACTTAGTCCGTAACATAACATTTCAGTGTTTCGTAGTACTGCCTGGGATATGCCGTTTGTACTGAAGTCCTAAGTGACGAACTTTGTCAAAGGCTTGAACAAAATGAACTTGAACTTATTTATGACATGTACTTGGTCTGTTTATTTCTAAATCTAAGGCGAATAAGTTTTCTTTCTTCTATTATTTTATTGAGCCTTTTTAATTGTAGTTTTTCGGAAACTTTCGCCATGATTGGTATAAGCGATATTGCTTTGTAAGATGTTACTTCTGTTGGTGGCTTATCTTGCTTAGGTATAAAAATGACTTTTGTAATAGTGATGGGATAGATTTAGTAAATTGATAGACCAGACAAGTACAGGTTCAATTTTTGTACTTGATTTATTAAAGTACCAGTGCAATTCCTTCATACTATTTTTTTTTAAGTACCAGTATATTTCCTTCAAACTTTTACTTCACAAACATTTAACTAAATGTTCGGGGACTTGTACTCTAATTTCTCAAGTATTATTTTTAGACCCTTCAAAAAATGTTCATTTACAAATTTAATCGAAATTGAATAAGGAATTGTAGGTAAAAGGAAAAATTCAAGTATTTAAGGCATGAAAGGGAGATAAATTACAAAAGAAGTTAAAAATTACAAGTAGGGCATTCAAATAAGAGGATTTTCACTTCAAAAATATAAATGAGGTGGCGCAACAGTCCGTTGAGAACTAGGGTCTAGTGACTTACAACTCTCAACCATTCCTGTGTACGAGTCAGGGATGGAGGGGACCTACAGTTTTAAGCTAAATTCGAACGGCTAATTTGAGAAAGCACTTTTCATGATAAGAATTACTCTTGGGGAATTTGTCAGTTCCTCCCAAAAAGGCAGTATCCGTGAATTTTTTTTTTTATTTTTGGTGACACAGGCAGGGATTGAACCCAAGACTTTTGGCGTGACGGCCCTACGCACTAACAATCACACGAGGGGTTTAGCTTATGGGTTCTTATTTGGGCATTTATCACTTTTAAAGCTGTCATTGCCTCAAATTTGACAAGTAAAAAATATCCCTTTACTAATAATAAAAACTAAACCTTACTCGCTTTAACAACGTATTGACAATTTTTCAAATTCAATACAAAAATGGTGAATATTTTTTCAAGCATTTTTGGGCAGCAATAATGGAATTGTGGACAAATTTTAGTTGTTGGGACAATTAGTACGTCGTCAAGGAACAACTGACAGTAGATATTGCTGCCAGAAATGTTGACAAAAGGCCAGGTTTGTTGATATTTCTAAAGATCAACTTTGAAATAAGTCCATAACCGACATTACACCGTTTTGTCCATACTAAGATATAAGACTTTTGAAATTCAATTAAAATACAATTTTAAGCCGATCTATTATCAAAAAACATCATATCTTCGCTGTTTAGGTCCTTGAAATGCATCAAAAAGATTATCTAAATAATATCATACTGTTCTTTCACCTCGGAGGCTAGGTTAATAAGTACAATTGGCAATATGATTTGGACTTAAGAAATCCAAGTTTAATTGTTAAAAAGCCTCTTTGTCTTCAACGTGCCACTGTTTGGTGTTTTTTTTTAGGTAGGCAATGGCGGTGTGATGGGACCTGACATATGTATGTACATATTCGAAAATGAGACTACTACAACTGTTAAGATAAATTAGTTGATGTTTGAATTCAAAAACACTCTATATGAAGATATAAATCCTTCACCCTCCAAAACCCATTTGTTTACATTGTTTTATTTGTAATGTGGACGAATTCAACAAGAAAAATTGACGTATTTTCACGCATACATAGAATATTCATAAATTGGAGGAGAAATGACACGCATACTTAAATGAGTTTATGAGTCTGATTTCCAGTTTATTTTGTAGGCAAACCAAGATGGCTACCGAGGATTTATATCTTTATTGGAGTGTTTTTGTGTGAATTGGTCACTGATACCATTTTCTGTTGTTAATATCATACTTTTCTCTTTACAATGCAATAAAAACTTGTAGATTTTTCTTGTTTTTGTTAATATCCAAATGAAAACTCTTTATGTAAGCCCGTGTAGTCTAGTTGGCTTTCTTCTCATTCTACTGTCACATTGATTATATCTCTTGAATGATATTAGGCTAGTTAAAAAGTCATATCTTACTTCTATCAAATTTTGTTCAAAAGATTTGTTCCATCTTCACGTCTAAACATACCCTATTTAGATTATAGTTTAATGAGTCAATAATTAACTCGTAAGCATACCCAAGTTCCAATTGACATTTTATCAAATTTTAAACAAGTAAATTAGGATCAGGAAGTACCCGTGGCATGATGGTAAGTGCAGAGGACTGTTATATTAGATGTCTTGGGTTCAATCCCTGCCTGTGCCAACTTAAGTTTTTTCAGGGGTACTGCCTCTTGCGAGAAATTTACAAATCCTCCAAAAGTAATTCTTGTCATGAAAAGCGCTTTCTCAAATAAGCTGTTCGGATTCGGCGTAAAACTGTAGGTCCCCTCTATCTCTGACATGACTCACTATAAGCCCTATAGTTCTCAATGGAGCACCTTATTTATTTATTTATTTATTTATTTTTACATCATAAAATACTTTTGCACAGCACTATACACAAACAAAAAATTTGCAACCCAAATTGTTGAGCTCGTGTGAAGCTGAGATATTGTTGGCTGGCCGGATGGCTGTAGTGCTGGTTGCTGTTGCTGCGTTGCTTTTGCTTTGCTGGTGGTATAGAAAAGTTTACCTTGTTCTCTCCTCATTCTGTGTTTAGCACAGCGCAGTGTAGAGAGTTCTGCTGCTGCTCTATAATCTACCATCATCAGCAGAAGCAGAGTCAAAGCTAAAGGAGTCTTTTTTCCCCAGTACGTACCGAACCAACTAAGCATCCACTCTGGCTCGGGCTGCTAATATATACTTCTGCTGCTTTTGCTGCTGCAAAATTATTACACATAAAGTTCTTCTTTACTCAGTTTTAGTATAATTATACACACAATACAGATTGATTTTATGCTTCTTCTTAATCATTACGTTTTTATATATGTATATGTATATAAAAAAATAATTAAAATATAATTGTAATTAGTTTTTTAAGTGCAAAACTATGTGCGGTAGCCGAATGAAAATTCGCCATAATTTTTCGTTCCTAATTATTATCAGTGAAGTATTTGTATCCTCGTTGTCTTCGTCGTCGTTATCGTCGTCGTCCTGGTCGTTGTCGTTGTCGTCGTCGTCCTGGTCGCGGTCGTGGTTGTCGTCGGGCAGGCAAGGGCAATGGTACGTATATGTAGATACCTAAACTTTTATTTTATATAACCACACTTGTTGCATGTTGAGCATCATAGTAACCTAACCTACCTACTTACTTCTTGTTACTTGATTGTGCCGAAAAGGAGGAAGAAGAAAAAAGTTCGAAGGATAACCTGAGAACCTCTTTGCCAAATTGGTAAAATCAATAGAACACAATTTACTTAATAAAAAAGAAAAGAACCGAACGCGCTGGCATTAGAACTTACTCATAGTACATGCTCGTATTTTTATGAGCATATACTACATAATAATATTTTCACATTTCGCAATCTACTCATGTTTACCTATTATAAGATTGTTATACGGTACGTGTTTTGTATGTGAGTATTTTTCTGTATTATTTTTGTTTTGTGGGAGACAAGAGACACATTCCAGGATATGAAATCCTCGTCCTCGCGTTTATCGTCCGCGTCGTTGTCGTGTGTCGTGTCGGTTTTATCGTTCAGACTCGCTACAGGTACTTTTACAGCAACAATAGATTCCAATTCGAAAAAGTTTATGTAAGCCATCAGATAGAAAAAAAAGCAATTATGAGCAACAATATAGTGTGTGGCATAATATAGTACATCCTTCGTATACCTACATATACATATATAGAAAAGGATAGATACACAGGTGTTTTATACTTATAGTACCTTCACAGATACATATATGTATGTATAGAAGAGTACAATGTACACAAAAGATATACCTACAGAAGAAGAAAGTGACGACGACGACAACAACGGTCTGGTTTGTGTCTCAATTCAACAGTTGGGACACATGAAGGATAATAATACTCATAGTGTGTATTGTGGGAGATTTTGTGATTTCCTTGTTAACAACATTTTGTGTACGGAGAACCCCCTTATTGCGCTAATTATGGTTTTATAGGTGGTTGAAGTGCTTTTTTGGTGTGTACCTAACTATTCTATACCTTTACCGTATATAGAAGCCATCGGGGTAGCTTACGTATCTTTTAGTTATATCAACCTATGCGTTATGCCAGAAGCTGATGTTCCTTCCGCAAGTATAAAGATCCTTTCTTTTGTAGGTGTTTACAGCTATGGTCAAAATAATAGGAACAAAACTTATTTTTTTTCGGTAATTAGGTCTATAGTTTCACTTGTGTAAGGCAACAAGTCTTAAATTTGACGATTTAATTTGAATGGTAAATATTGTGTGATTCTTAATTTATATTTTTTTTTTTAAACCAAAGAAAAGTGTTTGACGTTTTTGAAAATTAAATATTTTTAACACAATATAAGAGCTTGTGCAGAATGAGTTCATGAGTTCCTGAGAAAATTCAAAAACAAAAAAAGAGGCTGGGGTGGTGCGACCCACACTGATAACTTCCCATCCCGTCTGTCGATTTGTCTTGCTTTAAAATTTGTAGGATTTCGTGTTTTGTTTCTTAAAAATTTAAAAATAACCAACAATATTTTGCATATATAATGAAATAGTTTGATTTCAAAATCAGTTTTTGTTAACGAGATTTTTAGTCGAAAACCAATTTTTGCCAATTTCTTAAATAAACAAACATAAATTGGATGAATGAGATGAATTTAAAGTCAATACCTTCTATATTTCACGAGATATCGTGACCAAATTTGCGTACTACTTTTTGTAGGTTTTATTTTTTTTTATGAAAAAAACTGACTGTTGGATTTTTATAAAAAAATTACTGAATTTCGAAAATTATATTTTGTGTGAGTAAAATTAGTTTAAAGTCAATATTTTTAATTGTAAAAAAGATATTTGAGTCGAAAATCAATTTTTACGAACGTTTAGTAATGCTTTTTTAAAAAATAAATAATTTTTTGTTAAAAAACTATCAATATTTCTTATAAGATAAAATTAGTTTAAAGCCAATATCTCAAAGTTTTGAAAAGATATTTAAGTCAAAAATCAATTTTTACCAACTTTTGTTAATTTTTGTTATGTTTTTATTTTTTTGTAAAAAAAAACTGTAAATTCGATTTTTCTCAAAATGTTACTGAAAACTGAAAACAATATTTTTTTATAAGTTTAAGGCCAATGTCTCAAATTTTTGAAAAGTAATTTGAGTCGAAAATTAATTTTTACGAACTTTTATTAATTTTTCGTTTTAGGTTTTTATTTTTTATAAAAAAAATTGTCAATTCGATTTTTCTCAAAATTTTACCGAATGTTGAAAACAATATTTCTTATAAGATAAAATAAGTTGGAAGACATAATCTCAAATTTTCGAAAAGATATATACATAAGTCTAAATTCAATTTTTACCAACTTTGAGTCATGTTTTTTAGGTTTTTTTTTAAAAAAAAAAACTGTCAATTCGATTTTTCTCAAAATTTTACCAGATGTTGAAAACGTTATTCTTCGTTGCACAAAATTTTTTTGGAGATAAAATCATTTTTTATTCGTAAAATTTTCGAGATGACAAATTTTTTTTTTCAGTTTTTTTTCGATGTATAAAAAAACTGTTAATTGAATTTTTTTGAAAAACATATTTGTTTGGTATCACGGTACAATATATATAAAATAAAATTTAATTCAAAACTCTAGCGTTATTGGTTCGTGAGGTATATATTTAGGGTTAACCAAAATTTTCACAATTTTTTTTAAATTGCTATGGTAAAAAAACACCCACTCAATTTTCTTGAAAACCCTTTCTGCATTATTAACTGTGTAAAAAAATTTATTTGAAGTCGATATCTCTTCTAGTTCTTGAGCTATTGACGACGAAAAAACGTCGCGAACGTACGGACGTACGAACGTACGTACACACGCACGCACAGACATCTTTCTAAAAATCTTTTATTTTGACTCTAGGGGCCTTGAAACGTCGAGAAATGTCAAAATTTTCAATTTGACAAATCGGACCCATTACAATAACTTCCTATGGGAAGTTAATAAAAGTTTAACAGTTTATAAATCAAAACACTGAAACAAAATTATTTTTCACCTAGAATACAGCGGAAAATATTGTTTTTAATATCTATAGTACAATTTAAAGAAGTAGTTGTAGTTTTTTTTTTACAAAGGGAAACTTTGTGGGAAAAATTTCTTTTTTTATTTCACCAAAACAAAAATGTAATTGTTATTTATAACAAACCTTTTAAAATACAACTACTTTATAACTTTCTGTTTCAACAATGAAATTAAAATTAAATTTTTTTTCAGTTTTTAAGAATATTCTACAGGCTAAAGTTCATGTGTAAATTCTCTTACACGTTTGTTTCTTCATCTAATTTTATGAAAATGTCCTTGCGAAGAAGCTGAAAAATAGTCTATTAGCCGCGTATCAATCATGTATATTTAATATAAAAGTTATTTAATTTTTATGAAAGATTTCGTCGTAGTCATTGTCAGTAAATTGTTCGAAAATGTTGTACTTAAGAATTGGTTTTTATCAATGAGAAACCCTTGAAATTGAAAAGAATTTAAATTTAGAATGTTTTTCCATTCACTTACTTTGTCTACAATTAATAGGTTTTTTTATATCTTATTAAGAGCTTATCTCGATCATTGATTGTCGTTAATCACAAGTTAATCTTAATCCTGGTGCAACGACAAGTTTCAATACTTGTGATCTATACGATATATTTTTGTAAAATTTTGTCCGCTTGATAGAGATAATACAGACATTGCAATGCTGTCAAATTGGTTCCAAAGTCATCCTCCATTTCCAGTTACAAATGAAATCATGTCAATAGCGAGTGGCATCGTTGGAGATGATAAAGTAACTTGCTACAGTGCTTATTCTCTTGACATGCAGGAAAATCAGCCATATAGTGGGCCAACGAGTTTCAGAAGTAAGAAGGGACATACAAATTGAATACTACAGTTTTTTTTTTGACAATTACAGACACGAAAAAATGCATACCAAATTTTTTAGGAATTTTAATAAACTTTAATTTTTTAGAAGATTAGTTTTTGATACGACAAATAGTTTTCAAGATAAACCCGAAAAACCGAAAAAACCGTATGTTTCTCTTCACTGCCGCTAGAGTTATTTTATAAACTATAAGAGATACGAAAAAATGTATAAGAGCTTTTTTTTATAAAATGTATTGAGCTTTAATTTTGTAAAGCAAAATTTTTTTGATACGACAAATAGTTTTCGAGATAAACGTGAAAAACTGAAACAAACTTCATGTTTCTCTTAACTGCCGCTAGAACTCACGTCGGATTCTTGGGGACTTTTTTTGGGTCATCACCAGACATCCCTTAGTAAGTGTGCCAAGTGTCAAAGCTGTTGGATTTTTTTTGAGGTGAAAACCTTTATTAACTGGACTATACATCAAAAGTTTGTGAATTGAGAATTTGTAGTTGGTGAAATGAATGAACGAAATGAGCCACTGGAAATTAAATTGCACTTTTTCGTTTGGTTTTGATTTTCTTAATGCAAATCCGATTAGAAAATTACTCTACCTCTTCAGGTTTTTGAGATATCTACATCTACACTAATATTATAAAGAGGAAAGATTTGTATTTTTGTATGCAACGAATAAACTTAAGAAGTACTAGACCGATTTTAATAATTCTTTTTTCATTAAAAAGCTACATTATCACTGAGTAACATAGGCTATATTTAGTACTAGATTACTATAGAAATCTTTAGAAATTCCTATTAAAACCAACCGAGGGTGTAAAAAATTAGTCATAAAATGTCTTTCATCGCATACGCTGCGAAGAGTATTAATAATATGACAAAAAAATGTTTTCTAATTTAGTGATTCATGGTCGTTTTAATTAGCATGCTTATAACTTAAATATCTGTACCTGTTTATGTCTACCCGTGCGAAGCCGGGACGGGCCGCTAGTTTGTTATAAAATTCGATCTATCTTGTGTACATTTGAATTACCGAGGCGGAACTCATCAGCTGCGTACATTTGATTTTATACATATTGACTTCCATAGAACTAACTATGGGAAGAATAAAGCATTAAGTCGAATGAGCATTTTATATAACTTAAACTGTTCATCGATAGATTTAAATTTAAATAAGGTGGGATTAAAATCATTGTTTAGAACCAGTGCTCCACTATCGTAAACGTTTTTATTTTATTTTTTTGTACTGTAATAATTCATGTTAAATGTTAATAATTATTATGTTTTGTATTTTGTGCGTGTGTTAGGCTATAATTGTATTATTTTCTTACTAACAACTAACACATGCACTTATGATGAGCTTCTGATCGTAGTTTGACGCTTGCTATAAGCTTACTACTTTCTGAAAATTCTGAAGTGTAAAAAAAAAAAAAAAAAAAAAAAAAGAGAAAGCATTCAGTTAAAATATTAACCATTAATGCTAAAACTGTTTTTAACAAAAAATGTTTTTTAATATATGAACATTGAATAATTATAAAAAAATAATATTTAAAACTCATATTTCTAAATTTGAGTGGATATTTAAAATCGCATTTCGGATGCGAAAACAGCACTTACAATTACCTCTGAAACGTATTTTTCAAAACTATGAAACCATTGAAAAGTAACTAAAACACTAAACTGATTTAAACTGTAACTAAAAGAAAAAGATTTTCCTTTGTCCGTGTTTTTGTTTGGCCGTAGCCTTAAGGACACATTTTTTGTCTTTATTATTTTTAAACAGGTATATATACATACATACATACATATGTACATATTTATGTGATACAAAATTATGAGGCGAGTTTTGAATTCATGACTGCTTGATCCTTTAAAAAAGTATTGTTTTGTTTGTGGGAAAGAAAAAAAAACAAAAACAAATTTTTTGGGATCAGTGTTATTAATTGCATTTTTTCGAAATTCTTTAAATAAAAACGTGGCTTATTACAAAAACTAATCATTTTAAAAAACACAAAAACTCTTTTCTTAACCTAATTTAATTAAATATAATATTCATAGAACCAACATGGTACTGACAGTTTTCTTGATGAGTTGAGCACCACATTTCAGGGACAATTCTCTAAAGATTTGTTTTTTAGAAGACTTATGTCTTCTCTCTTTAATCTTGAGTTCAATGAATATAAATGTTGTGCCTTTTAAATGTAAGCTTCTTTCACATTACAGTATACTTAGGTTCCTTATGTTATTGAAAACACCATCAAGTGTTATCAAGAATTGAAATCACTCGGTAAGAAGTTTGAATGTATATTTAACTGTGTTTCTTTTTGATTACAAATACAAATATGATTGAAAATCCCTCAAAGAATTTAGTGTAAAAACAAACAAAACTAACTACACAGTTATTTTCCAAAAAAGCATTTTTCAACTTTTGTTGACAAGAAATAAGACTAATCATTCCACTGATTTCAATTTCAATTCTATATGATTCCAATGACAGATTTCGTCAAATAAAATTTCCGGTAATGTGCAAGTTGCAGCTATCATTGGGTTAATTCATTGAAACCAATCATTGGTTATAGCTTTCAATGAAAATTTCTGTCATTGAATGCTAATTTCCTGAGTGGAATCAAGCATACGATGTTAAAGTTGATCATCGAAAGGAAAATTGACACGTAGAAATGCAAAGAATATAGACGTTTTCAGTGCAACGAAACGAATGTGTCAACAATCAGTAGTTCATTGAAAACAATTTTATCATTAATAAATTAAAAATAAATTTAAAACAAAGTTATGGGTTAAAAAATATATTTTTTTAGCAGACAAAATCTGCAACTCGTCAGCTTAAAATCGACACCAAACATAACAAACTTGTCATAAAATGTTGCTATGACAGCTACATATATATACTATCCCCAAAACGACACATTTTTATAGGCAGTATTCTTTAATATAAACAGCACGACCTTTTCCAAAATATTTTTTCCATAACAAAAATTGTTCAAAGTCGTTTCAAGAGATGTAACCTCTAATTATTATGCTGACAACTCCAAATTTGAATGTTGGGGGACACGTGACGAACAAACATTTTTTAATCCTTTCCAAATAAACAGATTTTTATTTCAACACCATTTGAGTGCATTTTGCCGCTCGTTTTAAGCCTTGATAGGAAATCATCATTGTTTATGTTTTATAATAAATAAATAAATTAAGTGGCGCAATAGTCCTTTGAGAACTAGAGCCTAGTGACTTACAACTCTCAACCATTTCTGTGTGCGTGTATTGTTGTCAGGGATAGAGGGGACCTACAGTTTTAAGACGATTCCGAACGGTTAATTCGTGAAAGCACTTTTCATGACAAGAATTACTCTCTGAGGATTTGTCAATTCCTCTTGAGAGGCAGTACTCGCAGGGTTTGAACCCAAGACCTTTAGCATGACAGTCCAACGCACTGAACATCACGCCACGGGTACTACGAGTTTATGTTGTATATTTTTGCAAAATGAATCCCGTTTTCATCCTCTACAAAAAATGTGCGTTAAGTTTAGCTTCTTCCTAAACCTGCTATGAAGAAGCTGACTTGCGAGTCAAAATCTCGCTGCAGATTTGTTGATGGCATAAATAGATTACCTTTAGATTTTCTCAATAAAGTTACTCTGTCTTTGGACGTTATTTTCCATTGGTAAGGCATTAAGAAACATTCTTGCAGAACTTCAATTTTCGCGTGTGGCTTCATTATGCAGTGTTAAAATGACCTCAGGATATTTGTTTAGTGCAGTGTTTGGCTGCACCTGTTTCTTTGTGGCTTATTTAAAGGAAATCCTAACAAAACTTTGACTATTTTAACGAAATAAGTAGTATGACATTTTGCTACAAGTGTTGCTATAATTTTGGCCATAGCTGTATATGTAAAGCATATTTACACGTAGTACGAGTACCTGTAATCTTTTTCGTGCGTCGTTTTAGTAATTTCACGGTGGGGCTCGACAACGTCGTCGTCGTCTTCGTCCTCGTAGCTATCGTCTATGTGAGAATGATTGCGTATGGGCCTTTATTTCGGAGTAAAACGCTTTAAGATTATTGTTTCAAATTAAGTTGTATTTAATGATGTCGTGTCGCTTATAGCTTAAGGGAGTGGTTTTATTTAATTGTTACAACAGATTTAAGAAAAAGGACGATTATAGTTTGTTGTTTTTTGTTTTGTGTACGTACACACGATGAGTTAATTAATTCTGTGATATTTATTTTTTTTGAATATTTTAATAATAATATTTACTTTGGCTAGAACAGAATATATAGCCCTTTTGGGGGTTTTTGTTTGTCTGAGATTGTTATTCAAATTTCAAATTTTATCGCCATCAGACAGTGTCATGTCGTTAAATATTGAATTACAAGTATCTACCTACCTACATAACTAATCTTTCAAGTCGTGATCCTTTTACCTGCCTATGTATATTCAAATTATGGTAAATATTATTGTGAAGTTATAATTTATTCAATTGTAGAGTGTTAAGAGATGTTTTGATGGTAAAATGTCCGGATAAGGAAGTGTCGCCGGAAAAAGACGAAGACCTTCATCAATGGTTTACAGAAGGTCAAATAACTTTTAGTATGTCAACGTATTTCAATCTCTGTCGAGACATTTTAGTGAATTCAATGGAAAGGTTATTTGAGGATTTCACTTTTTGTTGAAGTTTTAAGAGGATTTTTAGAAAAGTAAAAAATAGAAAAAAACACAAATTGAAAGACATATTTATTGATTTATTGATGCGGTATTGAAATTAAAATGGAGAATACGAAATATATGGACTTTAATAGTATTTAATATAGGGATGGATGCGTTGTTGATGTTGAAGTCTTAAAATGCCCTTTTTAGCTCATGATAAAATGAATCTTATAGAATTCTTAAGAATACATTATTTTTCAAATCGATTTTGATAAAAATAATCCCGGGCAAATATAGATGAAAATAATGGCTTTACCTTGCAAAAATGTACAAGAGAGGATTGTGGAAGAATTCATAAGGATATGTATATGCACATACATAGGTTCGTACGTCCGTGGGCTTGAAATGTCTTTTTTTGATTTTCATATTTCAAGATCCAACCGAGATATCGACAATAGTCAATATCTTTCTTTGTTTTCATATTACTTGAGTCGAAAACCATTTCTTATAAGTTGTTTGTGTAGGATTTCGTCTTTTATGAACAAAATTATCAATTGAATTTTTCTAAGACATTAACTCAAAGTAAACAACAATATTTCGCATAATGATAAAATAAGTTTGATTTCAATATCTGTTTTTGTTTCCGATATTTATAGTCGAAACCCAATTTTATGAGCATTTTTTGAAAGTTTGTATTTCTTATAAGAAAATACCAATTGGATTTTTCTAAGAACAGTATCTTACCTTAACATCAAAAAGTTCCATAGAATGAAATAATTTTGAAGTTAATAGCCTTACCTGTTCTCGAAATATTTGAATCGAACATAAGTTTTTACCAATTTTGTATTTTTTGAAGACTCTTATTTTTGAAAAATCGAACTGTTTGATTTTTCTAAAAAATTTCAATAAATGTTTAAAACAATATTTTTAACTTCCCATAGAAAGTTATTGTAATGGATCCGATTTGTCGAATTCGTCGTCCATAGCTCAAGAACCAGAAGAGATATCGACTTCAAATAAATTTTGTTATACAGATAATAAGGCAGAAAGATGCAGAAAGGGCTCTCAAGAAAATTGCGTGGGTGGTTTTTTTTACCATAGTAGTTTAAAAAAAGGTGAACATTTAAGTTAAACCTAAATATCTCATGAACCAATAACGCTAGAGAATTGAATTAAATTTTATATTATATATTGTAACGTAATACAAAACAATTATATTTTTGGAAAAAATCCAATTAACGTTTTTTTTTATAAATCAACAAAACTGCAAAAAAAATTTGTCACCTCGAAAATCTTACGACTAAAATATGATTTCATCTCCGAAACGATTTTGTACAACGAAGAATAATGTTTTTGACATCTGATAAAATTTTGAGAAAAATCTAATTGACAGTTTTTATTATAAAAAATAAAAACCTAAAAAACATTACTCAAAGTTGGTAAAAATTGAATTTCGACTCAAATATCTTTTCAAAATTTTGAGATATTTGCTTTAAAGTACTTTTATCTTTCAAAAAATATTGTTGTCAACATTCAGTAAAATTTTGAAAAAAATCGAATTGACAGCTTTTTTACAAAAAATTAAAAACCGAAAAAAAATTTAACAAAAGTTGGTAACAATTGATTTTCGACTCAAATATCTTTTCAAAACTTTGAGATATTGGCTTTAAACTACTTTTATCTTTCAAAAAATATTGTTGCCAACATTCATCCAGATTTTGAAAAAAAAACCAATTGACAGTTTTTTTACAAAAATTAAAAACCTACAAAAAAACAATACTAAAACTTGGTAAAAATTTACTTTCGACTCAAATAGCTTTTTAAAAATTACTAATATTAACTTCAAACTTATTTTATTTAACAGAAAATATTGTTTTCGATATTCAGTAATTTTTTTATAAAAATTCAACAGTCCGTTTTTTCATAAAAAAATAAAACCTACAAAAATTAGTACGCAAATTTGGTAAAAATTGATACATATAGACAAACTTTTAAGCAAGACAAATCGACAGACGGAATGGGAAGTTATCAGTGTGGGTCGCATCCCAGCCTCTTTTTTTTTTATAAAATAAGATAATTTCGAAGGCAATATCCTTATTTGTTGCCAAGATATCAATTTTAACCAACTTTTAGTAGTGTTTTTTTTTTTTAGGTTTTTATATTTTGTAAGAAAAACCCGTTGCATCGATTTTTCTTAAAATTTGTTCCGATGTCAAAAACGTTATTCTTCGTTGCATTAAATTATTCTGGATTTAATTTCGTGTTTTTGTTATAAAATATTGTGAAATATATTTTTTTTTAATTTTCGCTTTTTTTTTTTTTTTTTTTTTTTTTAATAATTCACAAGCACTCAAGGGGTTATTAGTACCCTTTATATGTTTATATTTAAACACAGTGCGAGCGTTAGGAAAATAGGGAAGGATTTAAAAGGAGATACCGGTGCACATTGGTCTTAAAGTTCTGAACATCAAAATGGGAGGGAAAAACAGAGTTGGCCAAAGCATTCCACATTCTCGATGTGCGATTTAAGAAAGAATCTCTATACTTGACAGTACGCCCGAAATTGAGCTCAAGGGTAAACTGATGAGCATTCCTAGAAGTGCGAGTATTACGGCTGAATAGTTTAAGGGGTGGAATGCAACTGGCTAATTCAACAGAACATTGTTTGTAAAAATATCGATAAAACAACGAAAGGCATGAAACATTGCGGCGGTGTTCTAGTGATGTAAATGTTTCGATTATAGTTCTGTCGCCTATCATTTTTAAAGCCCTTTTTTGAATTCTATCCAAGAGATTTAAACTTGTTTTAGGGGCTCCTGCCCAGATATGCGAATTATATTCAAGCTTTGGACGGATGAAGGCTTTGTAAATTACAGCCAGATCAGAAGGGGTGAACAATTTCTTGCATCGTCGGAGAAATCCTAAGCACCTAGCAGCATTTTTGGCGATGTCGAATATGTGATCATTCCATAAAAGGTGATCTGTGATACACATACCGAGTACTGACAGTTGATTAGTTTCCTGGATGCAAGTGCCACTCATAGATAGCGGCATCGGGCGTATGTTACGCTTTAACGACAGGAGACAGCATTGAGTTTTCGAAGCATTAAATTCTACACGGTTTTTGATTCCCCATTGGACAATGCTGTCAAGATCAGAATTTAATGAGCTTATCATACGCTGCCGTTGAAGTTCCACATCCGAAGGACAAGGATGTGAATCTAAAAACCAGTATGAAAAGCTGAGGGTACTGTCGTCGGCGAAACAGTTTAAATTCCACTTTTTGATATTTTGATATTATGTTAAATATTTAAATTATTATTGCAGATGTGCTCTTTGAAATACAATAAATTTGTCAGCTACTTCATTCGGATCTATTTTCAAACATTTACAAAACAAAATTCTATTCAATACTTCATTTTATAGTCCAGTAACTTTGTCATTTGAATAGAAAAAGCTCTTGATTTAAATCCGGCATTAATGGTTTTTTGGTTACTTGTTTATGATGTTGGCTTATTCAATAAAATCAAAGTTTCCCACCTCGTGTGCCGATTGCAAGATGTCGAAAAAAAGACTAACGTCATAAACGCCTAGAAAGAAAATTGGATCTACCGGATCTACGGAAATGGATCTATCTGTCTATAGAAAATACGACTTGACTTAAAAATAGTAAAGTAGATGTAAATGTTTCCAATTAGATTTGGTTTTTTGGTGTGTAATCAATGGGAGCGTATCGGAGTCCCACTTCTTAAAATCCCGTTTTTTTTAAATCCCAAAAAAAAAGTTTTAAAATCCCGTCTCCTAAAATACCGATCTTTTATAATCCCGTATTTTAAAATCCCTCTTATTCAAAATCCCGATCAATTACAACTTTGATTTTTGAAATCCCGACAGTTCCGTTTTCTTACAAAATACGAGCATTAAACCAAATAACAATAATACTCAAAGGTTTGAACTAATCTACACTAATATTATAAAGAGGAAAGATTTGTATTTTTGTATGTAACGAATAAACTCAAAAAGTACTGGACCGATTTTAATAATTCTTTTTTTATTAGAAAGCTACATTATCACTGAGTAACATAGGCTATATTTAGTACTAGATTACTATATAAGTCTTTAGAAATTCCTATTAAAACCAACCGAAGGTGTAAACAAATTTGCCATAAAATGTCTTTCATCGCATACGCTGTGAAGAGTATTAATGATAGGACAAACAAATGTTTCCTAATTTAGTGATTCATAGTCGTTTTAATTAGCATTCTTATAACTTAAATATCTGTACCTATTTATGTCTACCCGTTCGGGCCGCTAGTATATTATAATATCGTAGTTTGTTTTGTTTTTACTACACGTAAACATTTATTTTTGCTTACAATATTAACTCGTGCACAAACAATATATGCATATCTACATCAAATCTACCTCTCGTTAACGGTTTTACCGCTATTTACTTTGTAAATTGATTTGAGTTTGTTTTAAAAGAATATTAAAATTTCTCATTTTTTAAATTTGTTTTAATATATTTATAATTTCGATTTTGCAATCAAAACTATCGCGCAATTTTTTAAAATTAAACAACTAGATTTTATTGCAGAATTGGGATATTAAAAAACGGGATTATAAAAAAAGGGATTTTAACAAACGGGATTAGGAAAAGCGGGATTATAAAAAGCATACCATCCTTAAACCATTTTTCTTTCTTTTGGACCAATCTTCTCGCTCCAGAGTTATGGTCTACCTTTTGGAAAATTGCCAATTTTTTTATTTAGTATTCATTTGTCTATTTTTCGTAAGAAACATATTTTAGCTAATTTTTGAACAACTGTATTCTGAAAATCAATACATCTACAGGTACAATTATTTTAGGCTCGAATTGAAGTTAATTATTGGCCTGAAGATCGTAGAGCATGATTGCATTAAAAAAATCTCCTTCAAGGTTTAAATACAAATAAGCGAAATTTTCGCGGTTTTTCTGATTTTTGGACATCTTACGTTCCGCGCTAAAGATTGGAAGCTTGGATTATTATTCACACCAACAAGTAGGAGAAAAATCAGAACAGACGGATTCAACGCATGGTCTGATGTACATATGTTATTACTCGACTATTTAAAAGAGTGCGGTAAAGAAATTACTCATAAATTTCGGGAAAATACTACAAAAGCTTGCAGTTAAAAATAAATACAAATCGTTTCATGTCTGACACTATTTTGACAAACAACTATTTTCAAAAAGCCAAAATACAATGTTTTACCTAAGTAAAAAAAGAGGCTGGGATGCGACCCACACTGATAACTTCCCATCCCGTCTGTCGATTTGTCTTGCTTAAAAGTTTGTCTATATGTATCAATTTTTACCAAATTTGCGTAATATTTTTTTAAAAAAAAACGGACTGTTGGATTTTTATAAAAAAAATTACTGCTTATCGAAAACAATATTTTATGTGATATAAAATAACTTTGAAGCCAATATTTGTAATTTTTGAAAAGCTATTTGAGACGAAAGTAAATTTTTACCAAGTTTTAGTATTGTTTTTTTTTTTTTTTGTAAAAAAACTGTCAATTCGATTTTTCTCAAAACTTTATCGAATGTTGAAAACAATATTCCTTATATGTTAAAATTAGTAAGAAGCCATTTTCTCAATTTTTTGAAAAGATATTTGAGTTGAAAGTCAATTTTTACCAACTTTTGTTGAATTTTTTTTCGGTTTTTAATTTTTTGTAAAAAAGCTGTCAATTCGATTTTTTTCAAGATTTTACTGAATGTTGACAACAATATTTTTTGAAAGATAAAAGTACTTTAAAGCAAATATCTCAAAATTTTGAAAAGATATTTGAGTCGAAAATCCATTTTACCAACTTTGAGTAATGTTTTTTTTTAGGTTTTTATTTTTTATAAAAATAACTGTCAACTAGATTTTTCTCAAAATTTTATCAGATTTCAAAAACATTATTCTTCGTTGCACAAAATTGTTTTGGAGATGAAATCATATTTTAGTCGTAAAATTTTCGAGGTGACAAATTTTTTTTTCAGTTTTTTTGATTTATAAAAAAAACCGTTAATTGTTTTTTTTTTTTCAAAAATATACTTGTTTTGTATTACGTTACAATATATAATATAAAATTTAATTCAAGTCTCTAGCGTCATTGATTCATGAGATATTTAGGTTTAACCAAAATTTTCACCTTTTTTTTTAAACTGGTATTGTTAAAATACCACCCTCGCAATTTTCTTGAGAGCCCTTTCTGCATCTTTCTGCCTTATTATCTGTATAACAAAATTTATTTTAAGTCTTCTGGTTCTTCAGCAATGGACGACGAAAAAAAATTCCCGAATGTACGGACGTACGGTCATACGGACATACGGACATACGGACATACGGACGTACGAACGTATGTACGTACACACGCACGCACAGACATCTTTCTAAAAATCTTTTATTTTGACTCTAGGGACCTTGAAACGTCGAGAAATGTCAAAATGTTCAATTCGACAAATCGGACCCATTACAATAACCTCCTATGGGAAGTTAAAAATGTATGCGTTACTTTTATTTTAGTATTTCCTTAAACCATAATACAATTTTTTGGTATATTGACTTTCAAATTTTTGTATGGTTTTGAGCGCGTTAAATATTTTGGATACAAGGCAACTTTCAAACATTTCATGTTCAGCTAATGTGATAGTAATTTTTGTCAATTATTAAACAACTAATCTCTGCTCTTAAGACTACCACTAATTCGGACTCTAGAGTTTTAACGACGATGTTATGTATATTATAAAAACGATAGTTAGTGATTCAGAATTGCAGGATTTTTCTGATGTCCAATGTCCTTAATGCAAGTGCCACTTATGGATAGCGGAAGGATGTTAAATAAAGCTTTAACGAATTTAGGCAGCATTGAGTTTTCGACATATTTAATTCTTCTCTAATTTGTATTCCCCAACTAACAATGCTAGCAAGGTAAGAATTTAATAAGCTTATCATACATTGCCATTTAAGATCTTCATCTGAAGAGCTTGGTTGTGAATCTTAAAACGAATACTTAAGTGCATATTATGTAAAATCTGAATTTTGTAATTTTTAAAACCGCGATATCTCACGAATGGTGAGTCTTATGAGAAAAAGTTTCTTGACCATTTTTGTAGAGAATTGTGTGATCTACAAGTTTTGTCTGATCTATTTTCCCGATAAAATTTACCGTTTCCAAGAAAAATGGAAAAAACCGTAATTTTGTATGTTTGACCTTGATAAGAAGTTTTTGCACAAGGACGATCGAAGGGGATTTTGGACATTTCAATTATAATGAGGTATTTAACGTCTCTGCCAATTTTCAGCTCTATGCGAATTTTGGCTAAGTCAAATGTCTATTTTGACTGGACTATGAGGTATACCAGCGTTTGTTTTAAGGGTGTCTCAGACTCGAAACCATCCAACACGTATTGAAAAAGTAATTTTAAATTCAGCGAAGAACGAATTTATCAAAGACACGAAGACATGTATTTTCTATAATAGAGCATGATGCTCAAAATTCTATAAACTGCTTTTAAAATATACTTACATTCTATGGTATCACCAGTGGACCTATTGCTTCAATGCAAATCATTAAGAACGGTTTTGGTCAATCGATCGATAAATTAGAAGGAAGTAGGATTCGTTTTTTTTGGGCATAAGTCAAGATTATGAATTAAATTTAATTTTTTGATTCATGCAAACAAATTTAAGGTCGCTAGAATCTAAAGGAACGTAACGTTTATACGTTTGTACGTCCATATAGCAAAAACCAGTAGAGATATCGACTTCAAATAAATTTTGTCTTACAGAAAATAACACCAAAAGAAAGGACTTTTAAGAAAATGAGTGATTGGTTTTTTTATAATAGCAATTTAACTGTCATGGACTGTCATGCCAGAGGTCTTGGGTTAGATCCCTGCCTGTGCCATCTAAAGTTTTTTTCATGGGTACTGCCTCTTGCGAGGAATAGACAATTCCTCCAAGAGTAATTCTTGTCATGAAAAGTGCTTTCTCAAATTAGCCGCCGCCGCCGTTCGAATTCGGCTTTAAATTGTAGATCCCAACCGTCCCTGGCAACATTACTCGCACACATCGATGGTTGAGAGTTGTAAGTCACTAGGCCGGAGTAGGCCCTAGTTCTCAACGGACTGTTGCGCCACCTAATTTATATATATTTTAATTTAAAAAAAAGTTGAAATTTTGGCTGACCCCAAATATCTCACGAATCAATAATGCTAGCGACTTCAATTAAATTTAATATTATAAAATTTGAAGTAATACAAAATTAATTTAGTTTTGAAAAAAATAAATTAACGGTTTTTTTATTAATTCAAAAAAAAGCTAAACAAAATTAATTGTCACTTCGAATATTTTAGTAACAAAAAATGATAATAAATCCAGAAGAATTAAAACAAAATAAAACCTAAACAAAATACGACTAAAATTCTATAAAAATGTATTTTCTACTCTTGGCAAAAGTTTAAGATATTGTGTTCAAACTAACTTAATTTTATTAAGTAAAATTTTAAGAAAAATCCAAAAACTGATGTTCGATTCCAATATTTTGAAATTCATGAAAGTATGGACTTCAAACTTATTTCAATTTATGGAAAATTTTGTTGTTAACATAAGATAATGTTCTTACAAAAATCCAATGGTTTTTTTTTTATAAGAAATAAGAACTTTTAAAAAATGCTGCTAAAATTGATAAAAATTGGTCTTCGACTAAACATATCAGGAATAAAAAACAGATATTGAAATCAAACTAATTTGATTATAAACAAAATATTGCGCTTACTTTAAGTTAATTTTTTTTTTTACAAAAATTCAATTGACACATTTTTTTAATAAAACTCGAAAACCTTGAAAAACAACAAAAAACTGATAGGAAATGGTTTCAAACTCAAGTATCTTGTATCTTGTAAACAAATGAAAATATAATTTACAAATTTTCTTTACCTTACACAAAATATTGTTATTAATATTTTGTTAAAGTTTTAGAAAAACCGACAGATGGGCTTCAGGGATGGGAAGTTATCCAGTGTGGTCTTATCCCACCCTTTTTTTATTAATCATGTATTTAAAACACCTATAAGTCCATCTTTATACTCCAACAGTATCTAAAGTTATGACTTTATTTCTTGTCGCTAGTTGAAAACTCTTTACGTAGTCCACATATCACAACCACTTTTCTCAATTACGGTTCTAATTCTTATTAAATTATTACCAAAAACACACCCAACTTTGCGAAATTAATCCCCAGATTATAATTTAATAAGGAGCCATCCAAGCACACATCTTTCAGTGTGAAATTAAAGTTATATCCATGTTTAATCTTCAGAATATTGATTAAACACATTTGTCATCTTTTATTATT
Source organism: Eupeodes luniger (assembly GCA_951509635.1). Lineage (NCBI taxonomy): Eukaryota > Metazoa > Arthropoda > Insecta > Diptera > Syrphidae > Eupeodes > Eupeodes luniger. The sequence continues at coordinate 57,407,765 of OX608073.1, forward strand.
TTAATTTTCTTAAGTTAACCTCGCTTATATTAGTTTCTAGAGTTAAATAAATCTGATTGAACCACCCGTCAGATATAAAAATAAATTCCTCTTCCCCTTATTTTCAAGTTTGGTCGAGCCTATGTGAAATTTAGGTGCAAGTTTTTGAAAAATCCCAAATAAGATTAATTATTTGTAATAAAATATCACAAACTTTTTCTTTTCAAGTATTTTGCGGTTTGCATAATATTTTATTCTTCATGTGTTCATGTGGAACTTTAAATAAGTTAAATGAATGCTCATTTTGGTTGTAAACATTTCTTATCTTTTATCACTAGGCTTTAAGAAACTTATCGGTTTATGAAAGTATTATAAAATGATTCAAGTTGTTTTTCTTTTTCTTTTAAATGTCAGATATTAGCTCTTTGACTAAAAATTAAACCTTGAACTTTTAGAGAACCAAATAAAATATACCATATATCATGTCTCTATCTTTTTTCCTGAAAATAACAATTGTTTTTAGTGTCTATTTATATTAACTTTTTATTTTGATAACGTCTAGACCCTCTAGACCAGCGGTTCCCAATCTTTTTTAGTCGCGGAGCACTTTTTGCTTGAGAAATTTCACGCGGAGCACTTCGTTGCGCATATGACATTTTTCGCAGTTACATGTAACAAATTAAATACGTTTTTTTTAATTTCGTTTGTTTTATTGAATTCAGGAAACAGTTTCTACAACGAAAAACACAAGAACAATATTATGTGTATGTTGTTGCAAACGGCAGAAGAATTATTTTAGCTTTCTCTGACAGTAAACTGAACTCGTCTTTCACCAGAATTCTGATAAAGACTTCTTTGTTGCAAAAAGTTCTTTTATCGAAGAATCTGATGTCAGGTCAATCAAGCACTCAAACTGCAGCGATGTCAGGGAAGGTGGGTTTTCCAACGCGGCAGAGTACGGGTTTATTACCCATACGTTTTCCTTAATGTTCAGGTGGAATTCGTCTGGAAATTAGTGGAGGAAGCTATCCAGCAAACATCCTAGGTGGATATGAAACTCATTTAAAATATCATCGGGAATGTCCAAATCAATTTCTTCTTTAAATTCTTTGAGCATTGGGAAGATGTCTAGGTTTCGATTTTGTATACATTCCAAAACTGGATTTTATTTTTAAATGCCTCTATTTTGTCACTGGCATCGAAAACAGTTAACTATGGCCTTTCCCTGAAGTGATACACTCAAATCATTTATTTTTTTAAATATATCTGACAGATACGCCAATTTCAATAACCAACGCTCATTAGTCATTACACAACATGTCCCCAAATACAAAGTTGTCGTCAATGAGAAAGTTTCTAACTTCAGCTCTCATTTCGAAAAGCCGCGTCAGTGTTTTTCCGCGAGAAAGCCACCTTACTTCTGCGTGAAGAAGTAAAGAAGTATGTAGACTACCCATGTCATCACACAATACTTTAAAAGCCTTGTATTGTTTGGCCGTGATTTAAAGTTAATTATTTTCTTGCTTTCGTCCAACACCTCTTTAAGGGAGACCGGCATTTTTTTCATTACTAGGGCATGGCGGTGTAGAATGCAATGGCTACTGGTGCATCCTTTAACAATTTGTGCCCGATTACACGAGATGTTTTTTCGGTTGTTTCCTCTTTCGTCTTTTTGACAGATCGGGTGAGGGGTGTAGAAACGTAGGGGGAAAGAAGTCGTGAAAAGAGTCCTGAAAATTTATGAACTTTTTTTGGTTGAACTTTGACGTTTATGCTTTGACAACCAATAAAAAAAACAAAATGCATAATTTACTGCTAGAAGTTCAGTTTTCCAGAGTACGGTGTAGTAAAGGCAAATATAAACGTGAAATAATGTAAATTTAATTATTTATTTAAACGATTTAAGAAATGTGGACAAAAACTCAAACGGAAGTATTATTAACGCTGTTTCAAAGTTGGCCCAATTTGTATAACAAGCTGAACAAAAATTATAAAAATAGAAATAAAAGAATTGAGGCACTTGAAATTATTCGAAAAGAGCTTTTGAAAATCAAACCGGGTGTTACAATTTCGGATATAAAAAGTAAAATAAAAACAATCCGGTCACAAACGTCAAAAAGAGGAATGACGAAAGGAACGAAAAAAGGAAAGGTGTAATCACGAGGGTAGGTACCTGTCAAAAAGACGAAAGACGAAAACGAACGAAAAAACATCCCGTGTAATCAGGGTCTTTGCTTTATTTTTGCGATGGCACCGGACGTTTTTCCAGTCATGGCCTTGGCACCGTCCGATCTTCTTGAAAGGACTATAGATATTGGTAGCGCACAACCCTGCAACATCCGTAGATTCATCCATTTGCAGCACAAGTTTTGTGACTTTTATTCGTAAAAGTAAAGTAGCTTTCACATTCTCTGCTAAGTCTCCGATTCGTCTTGATATTGTGTTATTTGACGAAGGAATAGAGGCAAGTAATTTGTTGGCCTTTTCACCCAACAAACATTAAACAATGTCTTTAACACATGGCCTTATTAAGTTTTCAGCAATGGTATGGGCTTCGCCAGTTTGCGCTATTCCGAAACTTACAAAGTAGGACGTCATCAACGCATTTTCGTTCACTGTTTTTGAGTGATAAGTAATAATGGTTTGAGATTTAGTAAGTTCAGCATACTTCCTTTTGAAGAAATCAGTCGGTTTGCTTTTGCTATCTGGATGAATCCCTGCAAAGTGACGTCTCAAAATAATATCATTGAAATCATTTTGTGCGGTTAAATGCTTAAAAAGCAGAAGTTATTAACCGGGGATTATTAAATTATGATTTTGTTTGGACATTCCCGTCAGTTGGTGATTCTTCGGCAGCTTCGGGTGCTTTTGCGGAGCATTCACTTGTTTTTTTCAAAGATACAGACTTAAGCCAGCGATCCATTCGAAAATTGTATGTATAAAAACAAAATAAAGTAAAACTCACTCACTAAAAGCAACTGCAAATTAACTTCACCGTATTACGTTTAAAAGTTTGCATGAATTGAACAAAAACTGTTTCTATTTAAATCGTCACTCTCACTAGTCTTCGTGGTATTGTATGAAAATTTATACGAGTGAGATAGAATAAAAATAGAATTTGTCCATGAATGTGTTTTTACTGTTTCAAGTGGATGAAAAAGTGTTCCTTATACAACTACAACATTATACTTCTTTTTGTCTTTTCTCGGTATTCGACTGATTGTGATTGCCTGCAGGTCTACTATGGCTGCCGTTGAAAAAACAAAAAATTATTTGAAATTTGTTTGTAGTTACCTAGCTATGCTCATTTTTTTTTACATATAAATTTCAATTAACTAGTTACTAGTCCTTCTTGGATTTTTTATACTTTTTCAAATATTTCGGCGGAGCACTTGGATATTCTTCGCGGAGCACCAAGTGCTCCGCGGAGCACACTTTGGGAAACCCGGCTCTAGACTTATTTTTTTTAATAGAGATACGTGTATTCAAAGCTGCTTTAGCTTCTTGTTTGTTTTGTGTCAACAAGCTGATACCCTATAAATGCACACAATATAGTTTTGATGTTATTGTACAAAATATTGGGTCATTGGATTGCATTAATTTGTACCTAAGAACTAGACAACAGGGGCTTTGACAATAGCAAAATGCATTTTAGCCTCACATTGGAATTATTAAAAGTCACACCAAACTAATTTTCAAAATGCGAAAGTCACACATTTTCAAATTTAACCTTCATTTAAATCTATTGATACCATTGAAAGAAACAAAAAAAACAACTTATTCTTGTCTGACCCTATTTGCACCCCTAAGCCTTCGTTTATCATCTTATGGGTACACAAGAAACTTATCATATATACATATGTCACTTGTCAATACAAAAACCATAAACATATTCTTTTAGTACTTACTCATTATTATCAACCCATAAAAGAATGCCACTAAAAGACTACCACTGGCACTGTACTGACTATTTTTTCACCACCCTCATCACCACATCAGAGAAGAACAAAGAACAATGATTATACTTTTAACAAACAAAACAAAGCTTCCAAGAAATGACAAAACAAAAATCTGTGTCGAAGTCATAGAAATGCACATGTTTTTAATAATATATATATATACATATATATATATAAAGAAACAATTTAAGATATAATCAATAACTTTTTCGTGTCAAGAGCATCATAGAGTGTATATCTAAGTAGCCGGGTATTTAACAAAAGGAACAAAATAACCTCTGATACTTGTTTAAGCACTTCTAACCCTTGAGTGCAAGTCGTTGAGCACGTCAACAGGTTGTAATTGCTGATTGCTCAGACATATTCCCTCCCATTTTGCACCACTTTAAAATCTAGCTGAAGGAAACTTGTGAGAGATTTTAAGAAAGTTTTCTAAAAGGACTTCATTGTTTTGAAAAATAGACATCTTCTTCTTGGTCTGCTTCTCATGCCAGAAGGAGACTTTACATAAGAAACATAGAAATTTGACTTTCTTAGTTGAGAAAAAAGTTTAGAAGTTAAAAATAACCATTAATTCTTTTGATTCAAGAATACAAATAGCAAAATGTCAAGTTCAAGAAGTTCGCCGGCCAGTCCCAGGTCACCGAAATTCCAGCAGCAGACTTGGGATTCACAAGGTTGCTCGGGCGCCCCGAAATCTCCCAGATCCCCAAAAGTACACCAACAGGCATGGGAATCATCATCATCAGGTGGTTGTTCTACAGCTCCCAAAAGTCCCCACAGAACCATGCCAAATCTACCCCAACAGCAGCCATTTAAAAGCCCAAAATCACCAAGGTAAGTCCTCCATATACATATGTACCATGTACTGTACACAGATCAACCAGAGAACTTATCCGCTTTACGATAAATCACGATAAATAACATGTAAATATATTGCTCTTCCAATTGTTGCTGTTATTGTTGTTTGTAGACATTTCAAAAATCAATCATCCCTTAATTGCTATGAAACACCTAGGAGTCCATCCATAAGCACATACAGCAGCTATAGCTATGACTCTGCCTCTAGTCGCAAATTTGAAAACCCTCCACGTAGTCCAAAGATCACAACCACTTTTGCCAATGACGATTCTGATTCTAATTTAAGTTATTACCAAACACCTTCACCGATCTCACGGAGTCCCAAAGCACTCCCAACTCTGCCAAATGAATCCCCAGAATATTATATGAGCGGCCAAATGTCCCAATCGCCCAGTCGAAGTCCACATCCACACCAACCACGTAAATTTGTTTTTGATACACCCCCATCTTCGTCTGAACTACCATCAGGTAATAAAATATACTCTCAAGACCTTGGATCTATAGTATCGAACTTCTGAGAATTATGATTGCATATTTGGATTTATTTGTAGCCAAAAAATTCGAGTATTACGAACCACAGACGCCAGATGATGACGACGATGAGCATCACATTACCAAAGACTTGATGATGATGGACGATGCCAACTATGGTCATGGTCATTCACAATTTCCACATTCATTACCGATGTCACCATACAAACATAGCCGACACAATTCCTTGAAGGGTTTTGGCAAGCCACGACCCAAGGAGTCGATTTCGGTTCTTCCGGAAATCGACAATGGCTCGGATTTATTTACATATCAAAAGCAGGACCTGCTGCTAGCCGATGATCCCAATCGGCCTGGAAATAATGCATTTCTGAAGCGAGATTCTTGTGTCACCGAATCAACTCAAATATCAATGGATTCATCGGATACCAATAATACGTCTATGACAACGGCAACAACCCTTAGTTCGGATAATTCGGGAAGCCAAGGTCCTGAGTCACGGCGAAATGCCATGCATGGAAATAATATGAGCGATAGTCACTTTGGTGAGCATTATAAGCACGAGAATCAACATAGGCGTTTGGGGCGTCGACATGCCATAAACATCACATCAAATCCAGGATATCAGGTTAGAAATGTGTAGATGGTTGCGTTCATTTTTCTCAAAACTTTCAAAAACAAACTTGACAGAATATTGTGACAGTTAATTGCAAGGAACTGTCAGTTATTTTGACTTCTTATCAGTTTAACTTGGTATTCATTTATTTTCTATTTTTTTGGACAGATATTACACAGTTCCCATTCAACCTTGGACAGAACATGCTCCGATAGTGTAGTTTCCTTACGCTGCAGAAAATCCACAAGCGATTTAACCTACGACAAAGATGACATTAGCAATTCAAATAGCAAACATAATGGAAATTCAAATAATCATGGAAACAATAGTAATGGTGTGTCATCAAATAATCCCAAACCTCGAAGACGTGGCAGTTCCAAAGGAGGTTTGGCCTATTTAGCTTCACGTAGAAATTCACGGGAATCCATGAAGAGCGCTTGTTCGAATACTTCGATTTTTTCGAATGATGATATTGGTCCATTGGCATTTCAGGCATCGACACGTGGTCGTCAGAGGAGAACGTCAAATTTCTTAGAACTTCCTGGTAACTATAACAACTATAACATAAAATATCATTTCATATTAAGGCATAGACGTGACCTTTTTGTTACTTATACAGTTCCAGATCATGTAAGACCAAGAGTGTGTTCCCTTCCGGATCGACCATATAATCCTCGATTGAGTGATGATTTATATCGTTTACGTCATTTTTCAATTAGCAAAGGAAATGTTGTGAATTGTGGAGATTCAATTATATCAAGAAGGTCACGGAGTAATACAAGTGTTAATTCAACAAATAGCAGGTATAATATATTTAATTACTTTGATTTTTAAGTTCTTGATTTTGTTTTTCTTTAGAATTTGTTCGTTATCATTTCTATTGTACAAGTAGAAACATTTTTCATTTTGAAATGGCTACAACTTTAATCTTTGGCCTCCATTTTTAAGCTAAACATTTAAAATTTGTTCGTAAATATTTGTTAAAATAAAAATTATCGCAAATTTCGTCATTGTGTCATTTGCGTAACGAATTGATTTGTTGAATGAGAGTGCTGACAATGTTTCTATGGACAGAAAAACTGTGATTAATACTAGTACAAATTACAATTTAAAACTGTTGTGTCATGTTTGTCACAATTTTTGTGTTAAAAAGGTATCTTTTGTTCATATGGTAATAATAATAATTTCATTCAATTTTCTTATCAAAATGAAAATTTTAAACATTGCAAGATTTTTTGATCTCAAAGTTTGTTTGAGTTTTGTTCCTAAAATATTTGAAAACAAATAACTGCCGCACGGTATTTTATTTATCATGAAATTGTAAAGTTTCATTTTGTAATGCAACTAAAGGGTGATTTTTTAGCTATTATCTTTTTGGCAACACTGGTTTAAACAGCTGACTCACGTTTCGTGTTTTGTTTCACTGTCAAACATCTTCAGTTTGGTCTATAATTTAACCATGAATCGTCATACAAACGAACAACGCTTGCAAATTATTGAATTTTATTATCAAAATGCGTGCTCTGTTAAGAAAGTTCATCGCGCGCTTCTTCCTTTTTATGGACGAAGTTCATTTTTGTCTCAATGGGTACGTAAATAAGCAGAATTGTCGATTTTGAAGTGAATATCAGCCAGAAGCATTGCAAGAGCTACCAATGCATCCAGAAAAAGTCACAGTTTGGTGCGGTTTATGGGCTGGTGGCATCATTGGACCGTACTTTTTCAAAGATGATGCGAATCGTAACGTAACTGTGAATGGTGAGCGCTACCGTGAGATGATATCCAACTTTTTTTTTTGCCCAAAATGCAAGAGCTTGATTTGCATGACATTTGGTTTCAAAAAAACGGTGCCACATGCCACACAGCAAGCGCAACAATGGACTCATTGAGAGGCGAGTTCGGTGAACATTTTATTTCACGTTCGGTACCGGTCAATTAGCCGCCTTGATCGTGCGATTTAACGCCTTTAGAATATTTTGTGTGGGGCTATGTTACAGCTCATGTCTATACAGACAAGTCCGCTTTAATTGACGCATTGGAAGACAACATTGAAGCATTTATTCGTGAGATACCGGCCGAAATGTTGGAAAGAGTATGCCAAAATTGGACTAAGCGGATGGACCACTTGAGGCGCAGTCAAGGTCAATATTTGCATGAAATAATCTTCAAACATTAAATTATATGGACCGTACTATCGATTCAAATAAAGATTATATGCATTTTTCTGAATTTTATGTGTTTTTTTTGAAAAACTTTCCTATAGCTTTTAAAAAATCACCCTTTATTTCATAAAACGGTTTGAAAGTAATTTTTGATTTTGTAATGAATCCGTCATCTAAATTTGAGGAATTCTTCCTCGGTTTCTACGTTTGTTGTCAATGACACTCCATTTGTTAGCTCTTTAGTGCCAATGAGTGTTTTAACTCTGCCTCTGCCTATACTTAAGCGCGTTAGTGAATCTAGGGAACCAATCTTTTTTCGCACTCTTAGGCCTCTTTCACACATGACGATTTTCTTCGTACGGAAAAAAACCGTACACGGCCGAAGTATATCTTAGTCATTGAGACGGCTGTTTTAAATCGACCGTACGAAAAAAAACCGTCTCCGTCCAGTGTGAAAGCTTTAGTTAATTTTATTAGTTTACTATCCATTGCTCACGGATAAAAATCGTACGAATTTTAATCGTACGGACGAAACCGTCTCGTGTGAAAGAGGCCTTACTGTGGCGAGAGTCCGAAGAGATCTCAACAGGCACATAAATCCGATGATCCGGATGTTGTTCCCCGCTAATATTCTGAAGAAGTATTCTTCAGCGCTGGCAAAACCACTCCGTAAGCTTTTTCATATGTCCTACTCCTCAGGTCTCGTTCAGTGTAAATGGAAAACAGCACTTGTCCAGCCTATCCCCAAAAAAGGCGAATCATCCTCATCCTCTTATTATCGACCGATTGCACTAATGTGCCTTTTTTTCGAAGGACATAGAAATGCTGATTATTTACCAGCTCAAGATATATTTCGGAGGTCGAAAGTTTCTTAATGACCAACAGTACGACTTTCGCAGCAATAGGTCCCCTCGTGACTTTTGGTTCACCTCACCTAACAGTGGAGCAAATCTTTACATCGTTTTGTAGAAAGTAAGATTATTGCGTTTTATATTTCAAAAGCATTTGATAAGGTTTGGCATCAGGCCCTCTTATCTAAAATGCGTGCTTCGGTTTTAATGAATCCCTCCTTCATTGGACTAGTAAAGTAATTACCTTTCGGATCGTTCAATATGAGCAGTATTGAATGGTATGCCCCAGGGCTTTGTTCTATCTCCAACACTCTTTCTCATTTTTAGTAATGATCTGTTCCCTGCAACTTCTAATCCAATACATTGTTTCGCTCACGATAGTACTCTTACTCTTAAATTCCGACCCAAACAGTATTGTACAACGGGAAATAAAAAACCGCGTGGAAATGAATGCTTCCAAAGTTTTTAAGACGGAAGAAAACTTAATTTTGCCGACCAGTGTAAATATTATTTAAGTTTTACTCAATTTCGAATAGTTTTTGTAAATCAATTGTTTTTTAATTTATTGTATTTATTATTTTCTTCATTAATGCAGCTTAAATATTTGTAGATTTAGCATATCGAACATTTCATTTTATTTAGGGCTAGTGAGAGGTCACCATTTGACGGTTCATGTTGCGGTGGTGGCTATGCTAATGTAGATTCCATTCCACCGTCCCCAGACACTGATGACAGTGAACCACCACCTCCACCAAGGCAAGTTTTCCTAACGTATTTTTTAAAAATCATTTTTGAGTTTTGTTCCGAGATAAATTTGATTTTTGTGGGCTGTGATAATTTTGTTTATGGAATTTGTTTATTTTTGTTTAAACAAAAACAGATACAGAATTGTTATGTTAGGAGATGCAGGGGTAGGAAAAACTGCACTTGTGTCTCAATTTATGACCTCGGAATATATGCACACTTATGATGCAAGCTTAGGTAAGTTTTCCTAAACTGTAAAAAAAATCATTGTTTTAGTATAATTATTATAAAATATTTAAATCTATCAAAAGAAAAAAACAAGTTTAAAGTAAAATAGCAACCTTAGACTAAGGTTTTGGGGTTTTACTTAATAATTTCAATTTGAGTTTTAGATGACGAATTTGGTGAAAAAACTGTCAGTGTTTTATTGGACGATGAAGAATCTGAATTAGTTTTTATAGATCATCCAAGTGTTGAAATGAGTGTAAGTTTATTATAAATTTTATTAAAAAAATAAATAATTTGAATATCTATTTTTGTTAAAATTTTAGGTGGAAAATTCTTTAACTACATATGAACCTCATGGATGTGTGGTTGTATTTTCTGTGGTAGATAAAACTTCTTTTCGTATTGCAGAGGAAATTATAAATTATTTATGGAAAGAAAATATAACAAAAGATAAGGCAGTGATACTTGTTGGTAATAAAGCTGATTTAGCTAGAGCCAGAGTAATATCAACGCAAGGTAATTTATTTTTTTGTTTATAAATACATACATACAGGGTTTTGCAGTACGAGTTTTTATTTTGATATTAAATGATTTGAGTCATTTTAAAGGGACAAGTCGAACTTATGGAGGGCGAAAAATTAGCTTTTTACAAATTCGTAGGATTTTTGAGATATATATTTTTGGCCAATAGCACACTCCGAAATAGAAAAATTTACAAACAAATTTCCGACAGTTACAATAACAAATAGACTGTGCAATTAAAAAACCCTACTTATTTCTAAGGAGAATGTGTTTTCCAAGGTAAATTCAAAACTTGAAGTCAAGCGGTTGAAAATTGTTTGACTTATGAGTCAACTAGCCAACTACAAAATGTCAGAAAACGTTTTAAGTTTTGAGTAGTAGAAAATCGAAATAATTTTGCTAATTTTCTAATACCAAGAATGAAGTTCTTCAAGGTTGCTTCCAGTCATAAAATTTTAGGACAACATTTTTGAGGTCCTAATCAAATTTTCAAGTTTACTTAACCAATTAAAGAAATCAATAGATAAAAAATGATTTCATTGTAAAGAGAAAGGCATGCCAATTATTTTGAATCATAGGCATATACTTTTTCTTTTTGCAATCACAAGATCTTTTCTTGTAAAATTGCGATTGTTTCGTTGCTTGGGCGGTACAGAACACTGCACCGTCTTGATTGGTAAGAACTGCAGCAGAATAATTTTCAAAGGTCCAATTAAACCTCCAGCCACTCACTTAAGCCTCTTTGACAATATTCAACTAAATGCTTTTAAAATGATTACATCACTCGCACCTCGTCGTAATGTTTTTTGACTAACTTTTTTTGACAGTTATATCTATGGGTGTCGGCGCCACCTAAATTTTTAACTGTTATGCCAAATACTTTATTTTTTATTTATTATTAGTTTTGAAAAATAAGTTTTAGAGCAAATAAAAAAGCTACTAGTACTCATATCTCATGAACCAGAAGTAATGTTATCGAAACGTCATTTGCGCAAGGCTCATTTTCGAATAAGAAATGTGCAATCACCACCAGCCCAAAAACCGCTACAAGCACGTTGAGGATGGAGACGTTGTGGTGCTTTGTTTTTTGTACGAGGCTGAGGTAGACTCTCGGTGTGCAGGGTTTTTCCCAAAGAAAGCAAAAGCTTGGGTTTAGAGTTTTCAAACTCCGATTTGGAACGAACTTTATTTTCTTTGAAACTTGATCGTTAGGTTCTTAAAACTACCATAACAAGGTATTTCATACAGTTTATTTTTCTTATCACTTAAGGGGGTATTCTAGTGTATAGACATGAATTTCGCCCGGTTTTTGAAGCGTTGTATAAAGGAAACAAAAAAAATGTTTAGTATTCATTTTTTTATCATTTGTTTATTGATTTGTTGTTCATACATACAAAAAATTAATTAAAAAAAATTAAAATTAACAAAGTTACAAGCAGTCAAAGTGGGGGGTCTCAATAAAAGAGGGTGTCTTGGCGTGCATCCTACCAACCCTCCTAGTGATCTGAAAAACAAAAACCAGACGGATTCTTAATTATTATAGATGTCGCTATTGTTTCACCCTTGGATAAGTTAAAAAAAAACTTTTTAACAAAATGGCAGCAGTTTGAAAAAAATGTTCTTGCTGCATATTTTTCAACAATTCCGAATTTTTTAAAAATACTAAATGAGAAGTTATATTTTTGGGCAAGGACCACACGATAAATTTGAAGTAAATCGGTTTATTAGAACTCTATATATCCTTACCGCCAACTCGAAAAAAGTAGTTTCGAGAAAAACGCGTTCAGAGTTTTGAGACAAGTTTTCGACAATTTTACTTATAGAATGATACAGAATACGTATGTGCATATTTTTAATCAGCGATTCCTGCTGGCACGTTGTCAGAGCTAGCACTTCCACTCAGTATAAAGGTTGCCACAAAAGTAACTTTAAATGAAACTAAAAGGACAAAACAGTTTCTATGACCTTCAATTAACTTGTGAAATAATATGAATATTAAAAAATCCTTTTAAACGCATATTCTTGAATGTCTAAACTTTGGAAATATGAAAAAAAAAATGTTTGATTTTTTCAAAATTCTACACTAGAATACCCCCTTAACTAACTTTTATTGCAAATAATATACAAAGATAAAACAAAACGTCACTTCATACTTACGGTGGTACGGGTATTGAGACATGTCCCTTACAAAGGTTAGAGAATGGTCAGCGGAGCACTAGCCACACCACAACACTAAGCTTGTCTGAGGTTCTCTTCCACAATAATCGGTTGGAATTGCGGTCCCTATCCCTTGCAGCATAATATAGGGCTGAAATTCCCTTCATGCTCCTGGCAGCAAACCAGAAGATAAACGGTGCTTTGTCTCACGCTACGTATGTCCGTGACTTCCTTAGAAGAAGGTAATCGTGGAATAAACGGTTGGGACTACGTTCCCTGTCCCTAGCAGCAAACTAGGGAATAAAAGGGTTGCCTAAGCCTCTCCGTCATACGCTAAGAAGAAGTTGATGGTGGAATAAACGTGAGGAAGGAGAAGGTATTTCGGGAACCAAAAATTACGAGACGGTCCTGTAATTGAGATAGTAACTGTGCTGGGGAATTTTTTTCTTTAATGTACACAACATTGGTACTCAAACTGGGCAAAGGCATTCTGTGAAAAATCACTGTGAATTGAAGGTTTTTCTTTTTTTGATCTTCCAATCCAATTTCTTTTGGTGAAAATCCGGATCATTTTGATGTATTTCAAGCGAAGTTATGAAGTACGTTGTTGTTGATTGACCGGCTTGAGTTCATGTGTTGTGTAACTGAATTTTGAAAGCCTTAAAGCCTATGATGCAAAATGCGGTCCAATGTCGTTTGCGAAATACCAAATTCGAAATATTGATGATTAATCGACAAATCTAGGTTTTTGTCAACACTACGGGCTACAGGAATAATATTCTAAATGTTCACCAGTTTTGTGTTGAATTTTAAAAATTAAGTATTTTTAGTAATGGTGTCAAATTTATTACTTGTTAAATGTCAAAAGGTGACAACTTCAAAAGTGACATCTACCCAAAAAGCAAGATTTAAAGAAGTACACCTTAAATATTTGTCTTGTCTTATTTTGAATCAATTTAGATGGCAAAGCTTTAGCTGCTTCTCGAGATGCAAAATTTATTGAAACATCTAGTGGAATACAACACAATGTTGATGAGCTACTTGTTGGAACATTGAAACAGGTACAATTAAAATTTAAATAATTTTAACTCAAATGAATCTTTCTTTCATCTTTCTTTTCTCTCCTTCTTCAAGATCCGTCTAAAAGAAAATCGCGAAAAGAAAGCTACCTCATCAAGGATGAAAACTTCTCGAACTCACATATCTTTACACTTAGCTAAAGAAATTTTGCAAAAAATTTGCCTTAGCGATATAACTAAATCTAAGAGCTGTGAAAATCTACATGTGCTGTAGATTATACTTTAATCTTAAGTTTTTAACTGCGATGAAAATGATGAGAAAAATGAAAAACAAACTTCTAAAATTTTAATTTTTAACAAAAATATAAAAAAAATATATTATGAAAAATAAAAACTCTGTTACTTATTCAAAAACAAAAAAAAACAAAAGAATATATTTATACACAAAAAGTTGTTGTTGGGATTTTTAGCCAAAACGTACTATACCTACTCGTGAACTGAAAAATAAATTAAAAACAAAACACAAGGCAAAATATTTGCCTTTAAGACTTTCATTCTGTTAAAAAAAAATAAGAAAATATATAAAATTTAAATAAATAAAACCAAAAAACAAAAAATATTATTGTATGTAGAATGTTATAATTATTAAATTATTGTTGTTTAGACTGTTTATGTAGATCAGAAAATTAAATTTAAAAAAAAAAAAACAAATCAGAGAATAAAAACTGTCAATTTTCTAATGCTATTTTATATATGAATATATTATTATCATGTACTTCAAACAAAAAACAAAAACAAATTATTATGATTATCATAAAAATAAATAACATTATGTCTTTCATGTTATTTAAGACAAAAAAAAAATAAAAATATAAAAAAATTCTTCCATAGTAGATATTAAAAGGGAATGACTGTTATTTGATGTAGACATTTCTAGCGCATATAGCTTATAAAATATGTAACTTATACTCTAATATATATATAAGTTATAGTGAGTCAAATAGGTATACAAGAAAATAAAAACACAATTATTTGGGAACACGAGGGAAGTTTTTTAAAATTTTTGATTTTGACATACAGGGTGTTTCTTCGGAAAACATTGGCCTATAAAATTATCTTTTTTTTTAAAACAACTTTAAACTAATACTCTGGATGTTTAACCAAACATTTGCTTTAAATTCTTTTTGTTTAACACCCTGTAACTCCTTTTTTTAAAAGCTATCATTTAAAAGCTTACCACAAAATGTGGTTTTCTGATTTAATATTTAAAACGACTTTGTACTGAAATTATTTAATTTTTCGAGTTCCTTAAATAAGTATTTAAATTTGACTACACTGAAAGCCTTTTAACAAAAAAAAAAAAAAAAAAACACAAAACCAAATTTAAAAAAACACGCAACTTAAATGTCATTTGTACGTCTTAGCCATTACAGAAAAATACAAAATAATTCTTATTGTTATTTTTTCTTAATTTGTTTCTTTTTTCAATAATTTTCCATCAACTTAAAAATAAAAATCTTTAAAAGCTGACAATCAACAAATAATAGAAAATTTGTTATAAATATATTAAATTGAAAAAACAACAATTGATATATTAATTCATAGAAAAGTTTTCTTCTAATTTTGAACTTGTTTAACCTTTTAATGTATAAACAAATGTACCTACTTAGTATTTGAAGTTTTGCTTGTTGAAAAATAATAATTTAATTTGAAGTAAATTAATAAATTGTATGGTTGATGTTGGTAATGGAGTTTTTTTTTTTTTGTTATTTTAGAGAAAAGAGGTAAGTTGCTATTATTAAAATATTAAATGGTGCCAATTTATTTGGAATTATAAAATTCAAAAAATATAGTTTGAAGTAGGCAAATAGAAAAATATGGGAGCGTATCGAAATGCCGCTTTCAAAAAAATCACGAAAAAAAAGTTGTATAATCCCGTCTTCTAAAATACCGATTTTTTGAAACCCCGTCTTTTAAAATCCCGCTTATTCGCAATCCCGGTCAATTGCAATCCCGCTTTTTAAATTCCCGACAGTCCCGTTTTCTTTATAAAATACGTGCATTAAACTCAATAACAATATAAGTCAAAGGTTTAAATGTTAAATTACTTGACTAATATACAGGGTGTCCCATAAGTAATGGTCCAAACTGTATATGCTGAATGGTCAAGTCATGACCTACCAGAATTTGGTAACTTGTCTATACCGCATCCCAACGGTTTTCGAGTAACGGTTGTTTTAATGAAATTTTCAAAAACACCTACTTTTAGTCGGTTTTTCAATCACCCTGTCCACAAATGATTTTTGTTTTTACTATATGTTAATATTTTACAATTTTGAATAAACATTCAATATTTTTGCATTTAAAAAATTTCAATTTTTGGCACTATTTTTAGTTATTTTCTTAAATTATTTTTTCTTTATGAAATAAATAAAGTACCACACTATTATAGCTTAACAACTTTCATTGGTTTAAAAACGGCGATAATATCGGGTGATTTTTTAAGAGCTTGAGAACTTTAAAAAAAAAAAAACGAATAAAATTTGCAAAATCTCATCGATTCTTTATTTGAAACGTTAGATTGGTCCATGACATTTACTTTTTGAAGATAATTTCATTTAAATGTTGACCGCGGCTGCGTCTTAGGTGGTCCATTCGGAAAGTCCAATTTTGGGTAACTTTTTCGAGCATTTCGGCCGGAATAGCCCGAATTTCTTCGGAAATGTTGTCTTCCAAAGCTGGAATAGTTGCTGGCTTATTTGTGTAGACTTTAGACTTGACGTAGCCCCACAAAAAATAGTCTAAAGGCGTCAAATCGCATGATCTTGGTGGCCAACTTACCGGTCCTTTCCTTGAGATGAATTGTTCTCCGAAGTTTTCCCTCAAAATGGCCATAGAATCGCGAGCTGTGTGGCATGTAGCGCCATCTTGTTGAAACCACATGTCAACCAAGTTCAGTTCTTCCATTTTTGGCAACAAAAAGTTTGTTAGCATTGAACGATAGCGATCGCCATTCACCGTAACGTTGCGTCCAACAGCATCTTTGAAAAAATACGGTCCAATGATTCCACCAGCGTACAAACCACACCAAACAGTGCATTTTTCGGGATGCATGGGCAGTTCTTGAACGGCTTCTGGTTGCTCTTCACTCTAAATGCGGCAATTTTGCTTATTTACGTATTACGATTACGATTTGTATTTTTTATTGTAAAGAAATATTACTTAGGTATTTCTTTTCCAATTTGACAAGAACCCTTTTACACAAAACATCAAATGGAATTGTGCATTAAATAAATAAATCATACAGTAATAAATTCCAACTTTGAATGAAATGATAAAACATGATCAATTGTCATTTTGACATAAGTTGACTTCACTTGATAGTTAGGGAGAACATCTTTTTTAATAATTCAGTTATATTCTTTACTAGCGTTGCTCGACGCCGCGCCGTAGCTTGCCATGATGATCGTCTTAAGTGACTGATTAAAATAAGACATTTACATACAGAAAGTAAAAAATATAAATATGGCCACCTGTCTGTCAAAATCAACGCGTCCCTGGTTGATTTACATTTGATTTGATTCAGTTGACAATTGAGTTGAACTCAATTGTCAATAATCGATATAATATTATTTAATTAAATTTTTGTATTTTTTTTTGTTTTGTTTGAATATTTAACAGAATTCAATCATTTTCAGGACACAAATTTTAATAGAAAATGCAGCGTATCCTCTTAAAAAGTAAGTAAATGTGAGTCCAGTGGGTGTAATAAAAGTCGTTTTTTTTTAAAGTCTACTAGGTGTTTTTGGATGCTGCCTGTTCGTTAGCCATGAAAGAAGTCGGCTGTAGATTTAGAGCTTGGTTGAGCATTTCCGATTAATACAAAAGCCAAAAGTTAGTAATATATAACTCCGGGGACTGTCATTTGCAGGTAATGAAGGGACCTGGCAACAGATGTGATATGACAAATGGATCGAGACTACTTGTCCTTCAATAAATTTGTTACAGGATGCAAATATGTTTGTTTTTTATTTGTTTAAACAAATCTAACCAAAATTAATAAACCTAATATTTATATTTGCATGTGCAATTATACGATGTTAAGTACAGGGTACAACAATACCCAACTTGCTCTATGGTTTTAAAATTGTTTTGAGATGCCTTAAAATCAATCATTCCAATACAACTGTACAAAGAAGGATAGTAAAATACATGACCAGCATTGATGGCATATCGTACTTCACTCATGTTTAGAATGTTAAGGATAGTAATAACCCCTTCAATTTTTACATATTACAAAAAAAAGAGACAAAAATGTGTTGAACTTTAATTTTCTAAGAAATCCTACAAAATAATAACAACAATAGATATTTATATGGGATACAACAACTGTGAAGTCAGCATGTTTCTTTATTCTCAAGAAAATGAAGTCTAAATTCAATTTTTAGAATTCTTAAAAGTTTATCTTTCGTATAGAATAAAATGATTTTTAAGTCAATAACATTTGTTGCTTTTACCCATTTTTTTTTTTTTTTTTTTTTTTTTGATATTTACAATTATATTAAACCTAATATTTTAATCGTTGCCAAGATAATTGAGGGGGGAAATCAGTGTTTACCAACTTTAAATATACTTTTTTTTAAGTTTTCATTTAATAAAAAAAATGGTAATTCTTAGTTGTATAAAATTGTTTCAGAGGTTATTTCATCTTTTGTTCATAAACTATTCGAGTTGTTTTTTCAGTCTTTTTGGTATACAGAAAAAAAGCTAGTTGTTTTTTTAACCTTATATTGATATACAATATAAACGTTAGTTTCAATGGATCGTGAGATATTTGGGGTCAATCAAACTTTTCACTTACTTTTTTAAAATTGATATTCTAAAAAATCCACTCACTCAATTTTTTTGTAAACTCTTTCCTTCATCTTTTGATAATTGATTACCCGTAAAACAAAAATTATTTGCAGTGTAGACACTGGTTCTTGAGATATAACCGATGAGACCGACTAAAAAATTTATCCCGAACATCTCTAATTGTCTATACAAAAATTAGTTGTTTGAATTTTGATATTTAAGGGTACTTCATTATAATTTTATTTTTCTATCATCGATATTACTTAAGAATCTAAATAAACGTTGATCCTTGGGCTGCAGGTGAAAGCAGACCGGTTGGTTTAAAAATTCTTATGCCTTGGATATTTGTGGAACAACCTTTAAATGAACCTTTCAATCAATTAAAATTCGTTTTTGATTTTAAATAAACTTACTTCTGGCGGAGGCAAACTGGCAGAGGTAAACCGGCGGAGGTGAACTGTCCTGCTTCGTTTTTATCTACATTATCTTATTTTCACTCATAAGAGTTATTGAGTACAATAATAAAACGCTTAAATTATTGCCAATAACTTATAATAGGTTATTCTTGAAAAATGAATCGATGTGGATACTATCATATTTCCTACATGATAGTAGATACTATGGTGCCAGTTATAGCTATCATTGGTTTTAATCATTGAAAACAAACATCGGAATTTTTTGACAGGTTGTTTATAGCTATCACTAAAAATGTCTGTCATTGAAAAAAATTTCCTGATTGAAATCCACCGACAACATTTTTACTGACAGAAATCTGCCATTGGAATTGTGTGAAATTGGAACATAAATCAGTGAAACGATTCGTTTCACTTTTGAACATAAAAGTATCAGCTGTTCAGGAAAATGAATTTCCGTCCGGAAAAAAATACATTTTTAGAGAAAAATAAATGCGCAATTACACTTTTTATCCTCAAAATAAATTCTTTGTGTGATTTCCGATCGATCGATATATAATTTTCATTTCTAATCAAAGGGAAACACCGTCAAATATCGATTCAAACATTTTTCCGAATCGATTTCAATGATGGGTATAATTTACCCCTATAGGTTGTTAATTGTTATACAAAGTGGTCATTTAGTTACTCCGATTGACCGCACTGCATGATACTAAGTGTAGACTATACCTTAACATAACATCTGTTCTGTCAATTTTAATGTCGGTAATGTGAATTGCCTCATTCAAACTTTGACAGTTGATAGTTTTTTAAAAAGAACGCCACTTAAAAGTCAAGTCAAGGCATACGCATATCAAAATAGTAAATAATCTAGGAGCTAAAAAATGGGTACACTTTGCAATTCTCAATGTTTAACAGTTAATTCGTCCTGCAGGACATGTCTCAAAAATATAAGTGAAACCGAGACAAATCATAATATATTCGCAACACCAGGTCTTCCAGAGAAAATCTGTGCGTGCTCATCATTGTCCATCTATCCAGGAGATGGTCTTCCAATAAATTTATGTGCATCATGTTTCGAAAAGATTACCGCTTTTTATAACTTTCAACAAGAGTGCATCACCGCCCAGGAAAAGTTCTTAGAGTACGTAAGCAAAGACATAAAACCATGTTTGACTGAAATCGATTTAAACCAAAGTGTGGAGTCTAGGCCGCCGCGGATTGCGGCAATCAAAAAGGAAAACTATGAAAATGATTATTCTCCATCCACTTCATTCTTGGCCCTTCACAAAGTTGAAACTGAACTAAATGACGCAGCCGAAAGCAGACCAATTCAAATTAATACAGATGCCAATGAAATTACCACACACTCCATGAAAAGAGTAAACTTTGTATGCGAAATCTGTAGCGAACCCTTCATGAAAAAGACCACTTTCGATGTGCATATGCGCAAGCATCGAGGACTCAGAGCATTGCCTTGCACATTTTGTGATATGGCATATAATCGCCGAATTGCTCTTAGAAAACACATGGAATCCAAGCATCCAGAACCAATTGATGCAAAATTTGTTTGTACCGAAGCGTATTGCGACAGACTATTTACGAGTAAAAAATTTGTCCTGGACCATTTAAAGGACAAACATGGGATGGACGCTAAAAAGAAAACCAAACAACCCTTCACTTGTAAGGAATGCGGATTAATTCAGTCAAGCATAGGTGTTCTTATACAACATCTCGCCGAGCACAAAGCCCAAAGAGAGATCGAATTGAACGACCCTAACTTTAAAAAAACCTATCCGTGCCAGTTTTGTGATAAGGTTTTTAGTAGAAAGTATAGGCGTGATGTCCACAGCCGATTGATTCATGAGGGTCTGAGTAAATATGAATGCTCTTATTGTCACAAATTGTTTTCCAGAGCCCTTAGTAAAAAACTTCATGAAATGATCCATACTGGAGAAAAACCATATCAGTGCACCGCGTGCCTCAAGAGATTCATCCAAAAAGTTTGTCTTAAAGTACATAAATGTCCACTTCAGACAAAGTTAAGAACTGTTGGGAAAAAAACAAAAAAAAACAAAAAATTAAGCAAATATAATTAATAATGTAGAATGAATAAAATTACTGTTATGAAATACAATGCTTTTAGTCTTTTCTTTTACCTTGGTTAAATAAGTTGCTGAAATTTACTACACTACAAAGTCATTGATTGAATATAGATTCCGTTTGATCACCGAAATCAATCAATCATCAGGGAGCTTCATCCCTAACAACAGTACTCGCGCACAGGAATGATTGAGAGTTTTAAGTCAGTGGGCCCTAGTTCTAAACGGACTGTTGCGTCGCCCAATTTTTTTATTTATTATCAGGGAGCTCAGTTAGTAGAAACCTGCCTTAGCTTATCGTATCACCTGAAAGTCGTATGCAGGCAGCAGTTCTTGGGAATGAAGTGTAAACTAAATTATATACACAATAAGTACCATTGGCCGTATGCATAAACGGTAGTAAATGCTGTTACTAATAAATGTGTATAGTATTTACTACTTTCCATATGCATTAAGGACATAGTCAATGCTGGAAAGGTAGTTTTTACTAGAAGAAAAGTATTTACTAGCTTTGGATTATTTTATATAGTAAATATTTATATTCATATGCATACAAAACTAGTACGAACTTTTCTTTCTAATATTTAATGCAAATTTTTCAAGTTTCTAAATACCAACTTGAACATTTACTAATAAAAACTTTCTCATGTTAAAGGCCAACATCAACAGTCGCAACTTTACTTTCAAAGCAATCGATTTGCAGAGCATTTATGACGAATATAAATATGGCAGCTTTTTTCAATGTTTGATCTGAAAAAGTTTATAGAGAACGAAAAACGCCCGGGAGTAATAATTTTAAAATGCTCTACCGTTCTGAAAAAGATAACGTTGAGTGGCTAAGCGAATATTTTATGGGTAAGATATTTTATTTGCAATTAATTGAAGCTAATCAATTTATAAATCCCTTTTACCATACAAAATCTCAAGGTTCTCAATGTGAAAGAAGGGGAGGAGCAACGTCCGCTGAAGAAAAGGTGAGAATTTTCTGACATATGTTCTCTTGAACCTATTATGAGAAATTTACTGGCAGACGAGGGATATACATAGGATTACACAGCGGTTAATGACTCCATTCAATAATCTAAAGCACATTAACACATTTTATAGTATATTGTAACGGGCAACTGGAGTGGGACCTGAGGATGGGATTCGTTGGGTAGGATGATTAGGGAAGCGGAAATAGCAGGAAATAGATGGGAATAGGTATAGGAAGGGTCCGAATGTCTGATAGACGGGGCCGTGGCATGCTGGCGATGCACGGGCTAGCTCGCCGGATATAGGGGGGGATCTTGCCCCTCTACCAAACCTCACCTCGCTACAAAAAATCTTTTCATGCCAACTGCGATCTTCACTTTTCTCATAAAAAAACAAGTCACACACATCAAATTACCTTATACCACCTTTTTGAAACTACCTTGCAGATGTTGTTGCAGTTGAGCCTTCCCACTCCGCTCCTGGAATCCTGGTGGCTCCAATCGGTTGTCTAGGACTCCCCTGTTGCTATTATCTTCCCAGATCACCACATATCACCTCTTATTCTGCTCCACCCTTCCCACCCCCTGAAAAGTTTAACCCTTAGCAGCTCATATCTGAGCGTCTTCCGCTTTCATCAAATAAATACACTATTCATTGGTGGGGCTTACAATAAAAAAATCTTTAATAACTTCAAATTTAGGGCTTTACAAAAACAATAAAAAGGTATCAAGAAAAATCATTTAGTCTTATTTAGTGGAGCGTCAACGACAATGTTTATGTAATAGGGTAAATATAATTTTTGACAATTAAAATAGGAATATTAAATGATGAGAAAATTCTTTTACATAGCTAATGACGAGGATCTAGATTAAAAAAAGGACTCAATTCGCTGGCAGACCTTTATGCCTGCTCGGTCACGCCGTTCCAGTTTCCTTAGAACCTGGGAAGGTGAAAACCCACTCAACTCGATGCCAATGTCTTTACCAGGCAGGTCCAATTCCACCTACAGTTATACTATTACCAACGGCAAGCCGCCTCTTCCCTACCTCTATAGAGCGCTCTTTAGAAGGGGTCTTAGTACCCTTTTTTTTGGTACCTTCAAAACCTAGAAATTCACTTAGGGGAAACTCGACCTAACCCACCGACTCGGTTGTCGCAACGGTGTTCCTTTCTCTCTCTCTAAATACTCTGATCTCTAATATTAACAATTTCAAGATTATAACTTCCAATTTTCTTTAAAATTTAACTGCCACCACCAAAAATCAAATCGCCTGGGCTTATACTTTATTTGATTGGTTTCACGATGGCCGAATTCCAGCTTCCGCTGAATTGCTTCCTATGGGTTGCGGTATCTGATATTTATATTATTTCGACAATAGGGAAATTTTCGTGTTTTTCGATATGGTTGAAAATAGGGTATCGCGTGAAGAGAGATCGCCTTTTTCTTTTTCTTTTCAATTTTTCGAAAAAATGTTTAAAATTTAATGACCACTTATCTGACTTGTGTCGGTTTCCACTTGAATAATTGGTGACCGTTGTTCCACGGTTCTTCCACCAGATGAATTTTGTCCCGTTTATTTCGGTACCTCCCTTCGACGCACAAAGGCTAAGGGCCGTTATTGCCTACGGTTTCACCCGCGATACCTATTTCAAATTTTATTTTAAATACCTAATTGTAACACACTCAAGTCTTATAAAAAAAATCACTCACCCCTATTAATTTCCTTTCCTAGTTTGGTTCACAAAATCTCCTTAGAAATTTATACTGCATCCAACACTTTATTCTAATCAATAAAAAAACCATAAATAATTTAATTTGTCACTGTCTTTAAACTGAAAAAAAAAATCACCAAAAAAAAACCTTTAGCTCGAGTACTGGTACCACTTAGGTCTTACGTCTGGGAATAATACTTGGGAACTAAAAAACGTACCTCGAATACCTATCTCTAACACCGTACGACCTCTTATTTAGTTCCCTCACACAAACCCCAGTATTCTCTTACTGTGTTGAGGTACATGGGAGCCGTTTTCCTCAGACCCACTACTTTTAAGGGGCTCTCCTCCTCCAATCCCTTCTCGCCGATGAATCCTTGGTCTATAATGCCCCTTAAATGCCCACCGCACTCGTTCATATCCTCGACACGAACCTAAAAACCAATTTCCCTTAGGAAATTATTCATGTCATCCCTGGTCGCATCCATTTTTGTTCCCTTCAATCAGCTGTTTGACATTTAAGATTATTCTTAAACAAAAAAAACAGCCGCCACACTCTAAAGCTGTTTACAGATAATGGGTAACTTAAGAGATGAGGAGGACGATGAATTCACGAGGCTTCAGGTTAGATCAATGTTCCAGCCGAAGTTCCTGTCAAATATGCCGGAACGTGCACTTGATGGGAGTGTGAAACATGAGCAAGCTCGTCAGCGTCATTGGCATAAAGAGGCTGAACGAGAAACTGCAAAGATGGCACTTGAAGAAGCAAAGGTGAGTTCCAACGAAAACATATAAACTATCAGCATCAGCATCCAACATACATACTGTTGTTAAAAGTAGAATACACCTTTAACTCGGTTTAAATAAAATAAACATTTACGATTGAATTAATCCTTTATTTGTTTCAGCGCTTTGCAGATTAATGCCATTAAACATAAAAGAAACATAAAAGCACATCCAAACAAGAAAACGACGCTCAGTAGTTTTGCATATTCTTATATATGGACGTGCAATAATCTCTCTAAGCAGCTTCCTTGGATTTCCTGCCCTTCTTTCCGGTTGCAACTAAAAGGCAGCCACAACAAAACATCGGTTTTGCCATGGTGTTAACTCGGCAGAGACGATGGAAGGATGCCTCATACGTACTAATGTCTTCGAACGCTGGGGACTAACCCACTTACCCACAAGCCGGGCAATACTTTTTCTAGTGGTCTTTTCCCATCCCTCAGGTATATCTATGCTACTTTACTTGAATATTTTAAATCATCAAAATTTTATCGAATGTAGGGGGAAAAACTCACTACTAGTATTATTCAACGCTGACGACTTCTCGATGATTCATGGTTATCAAACTATTCACCCTACACCAAAATTTGGTAAGTGATCTAGACATTACTAAGATTAAGCATCTCCTACATGTACCGTACCCTTTACCTAAGTTATATTCAACCGAATTTTGTTAAAATAGTGTTTTGTGTTCGAAACAATAAAAGAACATTTTTTTAAGATACTGATGGGGAGTAAGTTGCTTGCTTCCTTGAGTTAGTATTTTAGAGGTGGTTTTCTTTTTCTTGGCCTTAGGGATGTTGTCACCTTGCCTGGGGCTTGAAATAGATCTTTTCTTTTTTCGCATTTGGAAGTATTTTGTGCACCCTGATACTGGATCTTGTTTACTACTACATCTTCCACTCCCCCTTAGGTGCTATCTATCAGATCCACTAAGCAGTAAAGTACTGAGATCGCTACACTGATAGAAAATTATGAAAAAACTAAAATCTAACTAGAATAATATGAAATCTAAACTATAAAACAATAAATTAAAAACAACTTATACTAAAAGTGAATTTTTAAATATATGGTTTAGTAAATCTCGAATAATCTGTTTTAAACATAACTAGTAAAATGAATTTTAATAATTTCGAAATAAATTGACAAGAATAGTAAGACAAACTAAATAAATTAACAAGAATACATGAATATTGCAAAATCCTTAAAATCTATAACATTCATATCACAGGGTCTTATGGACTTCACTGTAAACAAACGAAATAAATTAACAAAAATACATGAATATTGCAAAATTCTTAAAATCTATAACATTCATATCACAGAGTCTTATGGACTTCACTGTAAACAAACGAAATAAATTAACAAAAATACATGAATATTGCAAAATTCTTAAAATCTATAACATTCATATCACAGGGTCTTATGGACTTCACTGTAAACAAACGAAATAAATTAACATTCAAATAAAAAAAATCTTCTTTATTCACTACACCAATACTCTAATAAAATGCAAAAATAAATACTTTCCTAAAATCTGATTATAAATAACTCTAAAAAAAAAAATCTGATAATAAATAACTAACTAATTGAAACTATGTATAACTATAATATAAACTACTCTAATAACAAAATAATTAACTATCCTAACATGAATAAATCTAATTCTATATAAAATTAATAAACTATCTAACTCTGAATAGCTCTAGACTTGCAAAACTTTTCTTGGACTATTCTGAACGTTGGACTCTACACTGAAAAAATTTGTTTTAAGATTCTCTATCATGGGTTTTGGTATATCGACCAGGGACTTAGTACGAACATTTATATCACAGGTTTTCTATTGCTTGATATCTTTGGCATGGAATATTCCTATTTTCTTGCCACTTAGGTTTTCTAGTTCATACATATTTTTCCCTACCGCTTTCACCACTCGGCATTTCACAAATTTAGGGCATAGTTTTGAGGCTAAATATTTTGACGTATCACTCAAAACGAAATTTCGCCGAAATACTTCTTGGCCAGGTACATATACTACCTTTCGAGTTCGCAGATTATATGTTTTTGCGCTTTTCTCCTGTGCTTTTAAAATACTTTCCTTAACTTTCTCGCGAATGCATTGAAGTCTATTCTGCCTAGGAATTGTCAACAGTTCCCCATCATCTACCACACTTAATTTTTGAGCCAGTTCGTATCCACTCCCATGAGTCATCATGTTCACCCCAAACAGGACAAAATATGGTGACACCCCAGTCGCCGAGTGAACTGAACTTCTCAACGCGCCAGCGATGTCACTGAGATGAACATCCCAGTCGCGTTGATCATCTTTAAGATAAGAGCGTATAGCTGCTAGTAGAGTTCGGTTGACTCTTTCCGAAGCGTTGGACTGCGGCGAGTAATTAGCCGTTCGAAAATGTCGAATCCCATACTTTTGAAGTAGGTTTTGAAATTCTTTTGATAAAAATTGTTGCCCGTTATCCGAGTGGATGATCTGAGGCACTCCGAAAGCATTAAAAATGTCGTCTTTTAAAAAACGTATTACGCTGCTGGCGTTCGCTGAGCGTAAGGGTTCTAAGAAAACGTATTTCGATAAATGTTCGAGAACGACAAACACGTAAGCGTTTCCCGTTTTGGATCTTGGATAAGGACCCAAAAAATCAATGTAAAGCTTTTGAAATGGACGATTTATACTAAACGTGTTTTCGATAGGTGGACGAAGAATTTGAGAGGACGGTTTACATTGTTTACATATATCACATTTTGACACATATTGCCTTATTTGTACGGTCATGTTGGGCCAATAAAAGAATTGCCGAATGCGATGAAGTGTTTTAGCGATGCCACCGTGAGCCGCCTGCGGAGGGTCATGTGCCTTGGCTATAATTTCTTCGGTTAACCCGGAAGGTACCCACAATCGCCAATTATGCTCTAACAACTCTTCGTCTGCCAGTGCCAATGATCGCTTGTAGACAAAATCTTCTTCGATTTTTAAATCGGGCAACTCACTTTGATGTTGGCGTATGGTCTCAATCAGACTTTTATATTCTTCTGACTCAAACTCCTCAGAATTCAAATCAATCAACGGAGCGATATCTTCTATCTCTATACTTTCTAAATGTGCCCGAGAAAGCGTGTCTGGCACAACATTCAGTGTTCCTTTTCGATGCTCTATGTCGAAGGTATAGCCCTGCAATTCTAAGCTCCATCGGGCTAGCCTTCCACTCAAGTCCTTCATGGACATTAACCATTTGAGACTCGAGTGGTCGGTAATAACCGTAAAATCCATACCCTCGACATAGGGCCTGAACTTCTTAATTGCCATCACCGCTGCCATACATTCTCTCTCGGTCACGGTATAGTTTCGCTGACACCTATTTAATTTTTGTGAAAAGTACGATATCGGAACCTCTTCATTCTCATCGTTCTTCTGAAATAGCACAGCTCCTATTCCAGTGTCGGACGCATCACATTGTATGTAAAATCGTTTCTTGAAATCAGGATGAGACAGAACCGGAGCCGTCGTAAGGGCCCTTTTGAGTTGCTCAAAAGCCACTAATGCCTCATCCGTCATTTTAAACTTACCCTTTTTGACCTTAAGGGTATCTGTGAGAGGTGCGGTTAAGCTGGAAAAATCTTTGATGAATCTCCTATACCACCCTGCTAGACCTAGTAGCCGGCGGACTTGTCTCGAATTTTTCGGCACTGGAAAATCCACCACCGCCTCAACTTTGGCCGGGTCAGTTTTAACCTGCCCGCCGCCTATGATAAATCCCAAGTATTTTAATTCTTTAAAACAAAATTTTGACTTGCCCACGTTGATGGTCAAGTTTGCCTTTCTAAGGCACTCGGCTACTTCGGCTAGCACGGTGATATGTGTCTCAAAATCTGGAGCGATTACTAACAAGTCGTCTAAATACACGAAAACGTTGTCCCTGAGTCGTGCAGGAATAACCTTATCCATTAAACGGCAAAGTCTTTGAGCAGCATTACACAACCCAAATGGCATTACCGTGAACTGGTATAAGGATCTTCCCGGTACCGCAAACGCAGTTTTTTCCCTACTCTCCTTCTCCAGCGGGATCTGCCAAAATGCTTCTTTTAAATCAACGCTGCTTATGAAGTAGGTATTAGGTAAACGGCTGAGGAGCCCTTCAATATGAGGTAGAGGGTTAGCGTCCTTTTTGCTCAACTCGTTGACCTTACGGGAATCCAGACAAAAGCGGTACTTAATAGTCCCGTCGGTTGCTGGTTTCTTTATAAGGACAACAGGCGAGCACCAAGGACTCTCACTCTCCTCTATAACGCCGAGCTCAAGCATTCGGTCCACTTCTTTGTATAATATGGCTTGAACCGCTGGAGAAACAGGGTAGTGTTTCTGCTTAACAGGCTCCGCGCTTCCCGTATCGATGACATGTTCCATTAATGATGTTTTCCCGAGACCATGTCGATCATAATCCAAAAATTTCTGCTTAACCGCCTCTAACTTCGACCGTTGTTCATATGTCAGGTTATGTGCGTTCAATAGATCCGCGTCCGCCTCTGGAACAGAAACTGAGCTGACGACATTTGGTGCTATATTAAACGTCCTCCAGAAATCTATTCCCAAGTATAGTTCTTGTTCTAAGTTTGGAACTAGATAGAAAATATTCTGGTGAATTTGGTCTTTAAACTTGACTTCGGTCTGAACTTTCCCAACTATGGACTGGTTTTTTTCCATCGGCCGTTTTGACACCCGCCTGGTATGGAAAAACTTTTAAATTGGCAGTTTTTACAAATTCCATGCATCCCTTACCTAAAATGCTAATACTAGCCCCACTATCTAGCAGACCTAGAATTATTTTCCCAGCGATTTCGACTTTGGCATAAGGGCGTGGATCAGTTGCCACATCTAAAATTGTCGACGAAATACTTTTCTTAATTTCTTTTCTATTTTTGTAACGAAACCTAGCCTTCAAAACTCGTCTTGATGGTGCTGCACCGTTTACGTTAAAAATTCTATCTCTAGCTAAATTATACTCTCTTAACCTAACATGTAATGGCCTAATTTCATAAAGTTTTTTGTTCTTTTCTTCACAGGTTCGAATACGTGGTAAAATTTTAATTTGTTTTGAATGATCTTCTAATTTTCTTTCGACTGCCCCTGGGGTGTCTGATTGGAACACGACTCCCCCTTCGACGCCGCGTTCCGGTACCTGTTTCCCGAGGCACAATTTGGACATTTCGTGGAAATTACCCCCTCCCGTCCGCAATGATAACAAAATATTTTTGTCGGCGCTACAGGACAGTCCTTAAATTTGTGACCCTTCACGTTACAATTGAAACAACTCAATGTACTTATGTCCCGTCCACTCTTTGGTCGAGCACCGGAGTGCTGAAAAGCTGCAATTTGCTCATCGCCGTACATTGGATCTGGCTCTTCCTTCATGAGGTCATTAACGGCGTACTTATTTAGAGGCTTGTGATGTTGTTTTGTTGCCTCTCGTTCCTTAAGAGGGAACGCGTACTCTGCGTCCTTGCAAGCCCTCCGCAACTGCTCTAGCGTGAAAATTGCTTGAGGGTATACCAGCCGTCCTATCCTCTCATTAAGGTTACGCTTGAGAATGCGCACCAGTTCCGCCTCTGGAATCGGAACCCTGAGTTGTGACTTCACCCTGTTTACCGCTGCAAAATAATCGTCGCAACTCTCCCAACCTCCTTGCCGACGATCCATCAAGTCCCTCATGATTTCGAAATCGGACATTGGATTCCTGAATTGGTTCATTAATGCGGCTCGTAGTGTGGGCCAGTTTGCACCATAATTAGTTCGCTGAAACTGCCAATACCACTCATATGCGGTGCCAGCGAGGAACATGTGAAAATCTCTCAGGATTTCAGACCAGGGACAGGCATGCTGTTGCTGAAGGTATTCAATCCTAAACACGAAATCCTCCACGGTAAGCACCTCCAATCTGCCGTCAAACTTCACTCTCCATTTGTCCACTTTTATCGGATTGCTCATAGGTCGAGTATTTGGTTGATACCCCGTGGAGAAATTCGGCACTTCGCAGTATGGACTCGGTTGAACGTTCGGTTGGTATCCTCCATTTTCGACCCTATCTAACCCCGGAAATGTGCTAAAGGATCCGGGGATAACGTTACTAACCGGCACGAACGCTCTCGAATTCGGGTTTAGTTGAGATTGACCCCCCACTACCTCACAAGGTGACTGGCCGCCTGATGCTTCCAACGCTATTCTCTGAGCATTTGCAGTACCATTCTGGTTAACCTGTGGAGTGGCTCGGTGAGTATTCTGATCGCTTTGATTCACAACTTCTTTCCGCTGATTAAATGTTTGTTCAATGTTTATTTTCAGAAACTCCGCCAGTTCTCCCCTCAAAGCACTAGTATAGCGTTGACAAGCATCGCTGACGGCTCGGTTTATAGCCAAAATTAAATCTCCGGATATAGCTGCATTGACTGGCGTCGGATTGCCATCTTCTGGACGCACAGTTTCATTCCTAACCGACCTGTTCTCTCCCCCATTCCTGCTTTCAGAGTGTTCGGCAGTACCTGTAAAATTTGGAGGAGGTTGAAATTCACACCCTTGGTTTCCCCCTGATACGCCACCCTCTTGCGTTAAAGAGCTGAATGTCGGTGATATTTCAGAAGTGATTGACCCGGAAGGGTGACTATCTGAAGTCGGAAGTGGTGGTGGGGGTACCGAGTACGGGGACGGTAAGCTCACCGACGCACTCTGTTCGTTCTCGCCCGGTGGAGGGGCATCTTGTTTTCTTGGTGAATGGGTTATCGGCATCATGGACGTTTTCTTTATAATTTGTGAGTATTTGGCTCGGGTTAACGCCTGATTATTTTGTAAGGAGATATTAACTATTCGATTTACTTCTTCAGCTACCTCAGCATTCATCCCCTTACCGCAAATCTGAATCCAATCGAGACGTACTCTAAAACACCGAGGAAATTAATGGGTTTGCTTGTCCCAATTTTATTCGTAAAATTGGATTCTAAGCTAAATTATATCTAAAAAAAATCATCAGCAATAAATATTTAAAAATGTAACTTCGAAATTCTCAAATTCTTGCACTTACATATATCTAAATTTGTTTGAGGTGTTATTTGTTTTTGTTTTTTTTTCTAAGTTTTTTTCTTCTAACACTAATTTTACTTTTTCTTCTTTTCTATCTGTATTTTTACTATCCTGTCACGGATCTGTTTTCTTTTAGTAAATTTTCTTAAAATGTTTGTATTCATACACATGCGAGGGTGTTCCGGGTGGTTATAGCAAAAGGTGATAATTCTTTTTTTTTTTCAATTTTGGTGGTCTGTTGGACACGCTCTCTAAAAATGTAGTTCCATCAAGGTGGTACTTGGTAAAAACATCCATACAACATACATTCATACACACACGTTACGGTTGTTGTTACTATTAAATCCGGAAGTCCTCGTCGCGATTGATCAAGCCTTCTTACGAGCAATCTCGATCAAGACTTACGATTCTTTCCGTATGTACTAGCACCAGCAATCGCACACTTGACATACACTAATTTCACTTTCTGGTCAAAATCATCCTCCAGTCGCAATTCGACAGGCTCGTCTGTGACCATTCTGTTGAAGACATACTGGATTTTGAATTCTGACTGCAAGTGAAATTTTACACGTAGCATCTATTTGTTCCCTATGGCAACACTGAAACAGCTAGTCGCATATGATTTGGTATGCGTTCAAGCTTTCCTAATCACGACCTACAAGTTGTTCCAACACTGTCAACGAAAACCTCTAGAAGCTGAAAAAAAACAAAGGACAACTAACACAACATTTCGTACCTAACGTTGGGCGCCATTTGTAACGGGCAACTGGAGTGGGACCTGAGGATGGGATTCGTTGGGTAGGATGATTAGGGAAGCGGAAATAGCAGGAAATAGATGGGAATAGGTATAGGAAGGGTCCGAATGTCTGATAGACGGGGCCGTGGCATGCTGGCGATGCACGGGCTAGCTCGCCGGATATAGGGGGGGATCTTGCCCCTCTACCAAACCTCACCTCGCTACAAAAAATCTTTTCATGCCAACTGCGATCTTCACTTTTCTCATAAAAAAACAAGTCACACACATCAAATTACCTTATACCACCTTTTTGAAACTACCTTGCAGATGTTGTTGCAGTTGAGCCTTCCCACTCCGCTCCTGGAATCCTGGTGGCTCCAATCGGTTGTCTAGGACTCCCCTGTTGCTATTATCTTCCCAGATCACCACATATCACCTCTTATTCTGCTCCACCCTTCCCACCCCCTGAAAAGTTTAACCCTTAGCAGCTCATATCTGAGCGTCTTCCGCTTTCATCAAATAAATACACTATTCATTGGTGGGGCTTACAATAAAAAAATCTTTAATAACTTCAAATTTAGGGCTTTACAAAAACAATAAAAAGGTATCAAGAAAAATCATTTAGTCTTATTTAGTGGAGCGTCAACGACAATGTTTATGTAATAGGGTAAATATAATTTTTGACAATTAAAATAGGAATATTAAATGATGAGAAAATTCTTTTACATAGCTAATGACGAGGATCTAGATTAAAAAAAAGGACTCAATTCGCTGGCAGACCTTTATGCCTGCTCGGTCACGCCGTTCCAGTTTCCTTAGAACCTGGGAAGGTGAAAACCCACTCAACTCGATGCCAATGTCTTTACCAGGCAGGTCCAATTCCACCTACAGTTATACTATTACCAACGGCAAGCCGCCTCTTCCCTACCTCTATAGAGCGCTCTTTAGAAGGGGTCTTAGTACCCTTTTTTTTGGTACCTTCAAAACCTAGAAATTCACTTAGGGGAAACTCGACCTAACCCACCGACTCGGTTGTCGCAACGGTGTTCCTTTCTCTCTCTCTAAATACTCTGATCTCTAATATTAACAATTTCAAGATTATAACTTCCAATTTTCTTTAAAATTTAACTGCCACCACCAAAAATCAAATCGCCTGGGCTTATACTTTATTTGATTGGTTTCACGATGGCCGAATTCCAGCTTCCGCTGAATTGCTTCCTATGGGTTGCGGTATCTGATATTTATATTATTTCGACAATAGGGAAATTTTCGTGTTTTTCGATATGGTTGAAAATAGGGTATCGCGTGAAGAGAGATCGCCTTTTTCTTTTTCTTTTCAATTTTTCGAAAAAATGTTTAAAATTTAATGACCACTTATCTGACTTGTGTCGGTTTCCACTTGAATAATTGGTGACCGTTGTTCCACGGTTCTTCCACCAGATGAATTTTGTCCCGTTTATTTCGGTACCTCCCTTCGACGCACAAAGGCTAAGGGCCGTTATTGCCTACGGTTTCACCCGCGATACCTATTTCAAATTTTATTTTAAATACCTAATTGTAACACACTCAAGTCTTATAAAAAAAATCACTCACCCCTATTAATTTCCTTTCCTAGTTTGGTTCACAAAATCTCCTTAGAAATTTATACTGCATCCAACACTTTATTCTAATCAATAAAAAAACCATAAATAATTTAATTTGTCACTGTCTTTAAACTGAAAAAAAAAATCACCAAAAAAAAACCTTTAGCTCGAGTACTGGTACCACTTAGGTCTTACGTCTGGGAAAAATACTTGGGAACTAAAAAACGTACCTCGAATACCTATCTCTAACACCGTACGACCTCTTATTTAGTTCCCTCACACAAACCCCAGTATTCTCTTACTGTGTTGAGGTACATGGGAGCCGTTTTCCTCAGACCCACTACTTTTAAGGGGCTCTCCTCCTCCAATCCCTTCTCGCCGATGAATCCTTGGTCTATAATGCCCCTTAAATGCCCACCGCACTCGTTCATATCCTCGACACGAACCTAAAAACCAATTTCCCTTAGGAAATTATTCATGTCATCCCTGGTCGCATCCATTTTTGTTCCCTTCAATCAGCTGTTTGACATTTAAGATTATTCTTAAACAAAAAAAACAGCCGCCACACTCTAAAGCTGTTTACAGATAATGGGTAACTTAAGAGATGAGGAGGACGATGAATTCACGAGGCTTCAGGTTAGATCAATGTTCCAGCCGAAGTTCCTGTCAAATATGCCGGAACGTGCACTTGATGGGAGTGTGAAACATGAGCAAGCTCGTCAGCGTCATTGGCATAAAGAGGCTGAACGAGAAACTGCAAAGATGGCACTTGAAGAAGCAAAGGTGAGTTCCAACGAAAACATATAAACTATCAGCATCAGCATCCAACATACATACTGTTGTTAAAAGTAGAATACACCTTTAACTCGGTTTAAATAAAATAAACATTTACGATTGAATTAATCCTTTATTTGTTTCAGCGCTTTGCAGATTAATGCCATTAAACATAAAAGAAACATAAAAGCACATCCAAACAAGAAAACGACGCTCAGTAGTTTTGCATATTCTTATATATGGACGTGCAATAATCTCTCTAAGCAGCTTCCTTGGATTTCCTGCCCTTCTTTCCGGTTGCAACTAAAAGGCAGCCACAACAATATACTGGCGATTTTGAATGAATTTGTAGTATTTACTTGGAAGAATCTAGTATTTACTACTAGTATAAAGTCACCAATATATACTTTTCTATGCATACCAAATAAAGTAATTGATGTAAATCTTCCCTTTTACTAGTAGTACCAGTATTTACTTTTACTTTCTACTAGTAGTAAGTACTTTAGTTTTATGCATATGGGTCATTACATCAAATTCAACTGGTTTTAAAACTAAACCCCTATTCTACAATCAACAATTGTGATTTGGGCGATGCCATATTCAAAATACACGCACACGACGCGAACTGAACTATCGGCCGACTTAACAATCGGCATGTATGCGCAGGCGTGTATGCGCCCATACTGATTAAACAGTCGGCCGATAGTTGGCCGACAGATTAGTTTGAATGTAATCGGGTAGCCCATCAAACTTTTTTATCGGCCGATACTGAATCGCTGTAGTTTTTTTTTTTTTTTTTTTCAATTCATTTTTATTAATTCAATCTTAAATCTATCTTAAAGCTAGACAAAAATTCATAAAACTAGCCTAATTAACCATAACTTACAACTAACTTACTGGTCCCATACGGACACTCTAAGTTAAACAATAATACTTAATGCTAATGCCTTTCGGCCCTAAGATCTATTTTAACTTCAATTCAATTTTATTTATTTTTGTATTCATTAGAAAATTTAAAAAAACTAATGTCAATATCCTTTTTTATTTTTACTTAAAAACTACTTAAAATAAGGTCCTTAATATAAAACTTAAAGCTAACTAAAACTACCTATTCTACCTATAACCTACTTAAAACTAGAACAACCACAGCAGCAAATCTAACTATCTAACGTTTTTTGTTTTTCATATTTTGTCTTTTTTTTTTTATTTTTTTTTTTTATTATTCCATGTTTTTTTATTTATTTGTATTTGTTTGTATTTTTTGTATTATTTTTTTTTTTTTTATTTTTTTTTTGTTTGTTTTTTTTTTGTGCCACCATGCCTATTCTACTTAAAACTAAACCCTAAAACTATAAAACAAGTATGTAAGCCGGCCAAGGCTTAAAACCCCATCACGACTACTCACTATCAAGTGCCGATTGAAGCCACCAAAACTGGTTCTCCTGCTTCACCCTATCAGTTCGGTCCCGTTCGGACACAGCCCTACTGAACCGAAGGAGCTCTGCTCCGCCTTGTGCCATGACGTCCCGATTGTACAGGAGTCGCCTATCCACGGTTCGTCGTCTGACGTGGTAGATTAACGGAACTGCCAATCTATCCTGTATCAGACCGCATCTATCTAAAAAGAGGAATGCCTCTGGTGGAATGAAGCCGCTCAAGCGTGCACTTTCAAAATATTCGTCGTTCGGGTAGAACGCCCCGAAAATTAAATTGTTGGTCGAAGACATAGCTCTTGCAATGTGACCTCGAACGAGTTTTATCACGAAATTGTCAATTCTGTTGATTCGAGCCCCGTTGTATAGGACCTCGTTGGAATAGTAGTGCACGTAAGAAGATTCGGCTGTTCGATATAAGCCGGTACAGCGTCGTAAACACTGCCGCTCGAACACCCGAAACTTCTCCATCTGGGAAGGGGCAACGTTGAACCACACAGGACAACCATAAACGATCATCGGCCGTATGAGGGCCGTGTAGCAAATTACCTTCACTCTGGGGTCAAGCCGACTGCTAAAAAACAGCCGTTTCGTCAGAGCGAAGGCTCCTCTGGCCCTGGTCAGAGCAGCATTTATATGTCTATCGAAATATAAATACTGATCTAACCAGATACCGAGGTACTTCACTACACTTTTGCTCGCTAATTGCTGCCCGTGAAGATCAACGATGACCATCTTGCGCCAATTCTTGTACGTATCCCTCGTGGCCCTAGCCAACGGAGTCCGGAACAGAATTGTCTCCGACTTCTGGACATTTATTTTCAGTTTCCAGTCGTCACAATATCGCTGAATCTTGTCGAAATCACGCTGCAAGAGAATTCTAATAACCTCAACCTTTCGGGCCGTTCTGTACGCAATAAGATCGTCGGCGTACGCAATTGCCTTTGTAAGACTACCTATCAGATCGCTGGTGTAAATGCTGAAGAGAATCGGCGAATTCACCGCTCCCTGTTGAAGACCATTTTTAATTAAGAATGTTGTGGTAGAAGTTACATTGCCACTTTTGACAACAAACTTTCTACCGTTAAGCATATCATAAAGTATATACAACAATGGCTTGCTTATGCCAAGCCTGCTCAGTTTTAGGTAAAGACCCTCTAACCATACGGTGTCAAAGGCCTTTTCCAAATCAACCAGAACAGCACCTGTGCATTGTTGTTTTGTTTTATTCCATTGGATATCAGAAACGAGTTTAGACGCAGCATGGATTGTGTCATGACCCGCCTTGAACCCGAACTGTTTATCCGGAATTATTTTGTTGTCCGCAGCCCACTTAGTCAGAGCCCTATTGATGATCTTTTCGAAAACTTTGCTGATGCTCGGAAGAAGACTTATCGACCGAAGATTTGACGGGTTGGAGTTGTCCTTTCCCTTTTTCGGGAGAGGATGAACCACAGCGGTCTTCCAATGCACTGGATAATATGCATTATTCAGTGCATTATTGAAGAGTGTGGTGTAAATGTCAATTGCCTCCATCGGTAAATGTCTTAGTACAATGTTAGATATACCATCGACACCTGCTGACTTTTTATTTTTTATTGATTTGAAGATGAGCTGAAGCTCAACCTTCGTTACTAACAAGGGACTTGGTCCCGTTTGCTCGGCGATTATGGCATTTGCCAAGGAATCGTCATCGAACCGCATAAAACCGCGGTTCTCAGATCGCCAATGTGCTATATCATTTCGAAGGTAAAAGTGATTAAGTAGGGCTCTGTTTTCCAGGTCATGGTTGGGGCGAATGCTAACATTCACCTTGTACACTTGCTGGAAAGCAGCTCCCACCGCCTCCACTTTTTCCTTCGGGTCTTCAATTATATAAAAGTCATCGTCAAAGATGGCTTCTTCTGGATCTATTTGCGCTGTCCTGAGTACGTTTGTGTTCTCTTCAGTTCTTTGGAGTTTCAGACACGGAAGGTCATTGTCGTTCTTTTTCCTAAATATCTTGTTGATTTTAGGGAACATACCAGGGTCACTGGAATTAACTGACCGGATCTTGCGGTCCCAGTACTTGTTAATTGATAACCTGTAGTTCTCCTTAATCAACAGATTGACATTTTTTATTGACGACTTCAGTGTCCTAACCTCCAAGTCGTGCGGGTCTGTAAATCGTCTGTACAAGTTTTTGAGTCTTGTCAGTAAGCCACTCTTGTGCTTACGTAGTGCGTCAATAGTCGCGTTTCTGTAAGCGTCCATTTGGTCCCGTTCTTTGTACTTTGGTATTGTCCGTTCCATCGTTCTTTTTATTGTTTCGTCCATCTGTTGTAGATGTTGGTCAATTTCTGTATTTGTCAGGTTCCTGTTGTTTGGTGGGGCTATGTCACTCGAACGAAGTTCTCTCGCTAGGGTGTTGGTGAAACGAGGCCAGCGCATCTTACTGTAATTGTAAGAATGCGTTGCAACGTATTCCTCCAACTCCACGCGTTCGTTCGGAATCTGCATTACAGCAGCCAGTCCGCAGTGATCACTGTCGTACTCGATTGTCTGTAAGCAGTTTCGAGGGTGATTACCCACTTTGTCTATAACTGTCAGTCTTGTGTCGTACAGCAAAAGATCCAGAAAGGAGTCGCTTCTTGGATACGATGGCTTTTCAGTAGCCAGCAGGTCGACGCCATATTCAACGCTGTAAAGATCCATCAAATTAAAAAGATGGTTACCTCTGGGATTACTATGTTGATTTCCCCAATCTTCATGTTTTGCGTTCAAATCACCGGCCAAGATGAAATAGTTTTCTTCCAAGCTCAGTTTCAGTTCCCTAAGAAGAATCTCGAGTTCTGAAGCAAAGTAAGTAACCTGCGGAGCTCCAGCCGCATAAGCCGCAATCATATACATCCGCTTCCCTTGAGTGAGAGAGATGCATACAACGCAAACTTCTAGCGTCTTGAGCTTTCGCAATTCATTGTTGTATATGACTTTATAATTAATGCCTTTTCGTATAAAGAGAGCGACACCGCCCCCTTGAGTGGAGTCGGGCCGGTCTCTTCTAACGATATTGTAATTTTTATGAGTCAATTTGTGTTTGTGGTTTAGCTTAGTTTCGCTAGCCATAAACACATCGGGACTGTAGTCTTTCAACAATTGGAACATATTGGCTCTTCGTTCAATCCTAATCAGTGAATTTACATTCACAGCTAGGACTTTTAGGCGCGTCTCCGGCAGCGCGCCCATTATGGTCTTAACTGCGCCAGGCCAGGCAACAAAGAGTAGAGATGATCTACCCTTTTGCCTTGCTCCTTTATCTGACTTTGCAGCCCTGTAAGTTGACCTTGAATGCTCAACAACAAGGCTACAATGTCAGGCTGCACCTCTGGTGCCTTAGGCGCGGGGGGCCTTTGGGACAACCGTTGGTGGAGCCTGTCTCGTATTCCCATTCCCTGACACCATTTGGGCGTAAGAGAATTTGGGATCCACGAATTTTTGTGTTGGAGCCTGTCGAACTGTTCGACTTCTTTCGGCTTTTTGACTGGCCTGTTTCTGTTTCATTTCTTGGACCTTAGGGCAACCCCTATAGCTAGCCGGGTGCCCTTGGTTTCCACAAAGGACACACTTGAGCTGGGTTAAATCCTCAACCCGCTCATTCCCCAGCTTGCATTCTCCTTCATTGTGGGTTTCTGAGCACCTGACGCAGCGCAACTTCATATTGCAGTTGGCTCCGGCATGGCCGAACCTCTGGCACTTCGTACATTGTAAAATGTCGTCGTGCCTGAATCGCTGTAGTTTGCGCATATGCATTCCTCTCCATACTGATTAAGAAGCCGACCAAACTATCGGACGATAAAAAGTCTGCAGTCTGCGGGGGCTCTTATATTAATAAATATGAAACGTTTATTATGTGTTTCAATTAGCCATTAGTTTAACAAAAGTGTCACTTTTGCTGTTTTTGGGACATTTATATTCTTGGAATTCGTGTTTGAATCTCAGGTCTAGAACATCTAAATCAAATTCACTTCAAAAGTAGATTTTTTTTTTAGAACTTTTGTATTCAACAGAAAATCAATTTTCAAAGAAATAAAATGCACGACTGGTCGCTAGAACTCGCTAATGTCTTCCAAAAAGTCTGTTAAATATTTAATATATTTTAAGATTTAAATATGTAACTTATTTTTTTCGAAAATCATTTAAAATTTAAAATTTTGTCTTAAAAATATTTATGGTAAGCACTAAATAAAGTGCTTATAGATATACATTTTAGATTTAAATTTCGTTATCGAGTTTTGTAAACATAATTAATATTTTTTAAAAATAAAAAAAAATGACATTTTTGATCATCAAAAATCGTCATCAACTTTATCATTTGATCATCGACAAGAGCTTGCACAGAAAAAGAAGATTATTGAAATCGGTCCATTAGTTCTTGAGAAACCTTAAAAAAAATTAAGGTTTTATAAGGGGTACCCTTCTAGAGCAATATCAAAATATGTTTTTCTTGTAGAAAAAAGCCAAATTAAGAATACAAAATTTAGAGAAAGTTTAAAAAAAAAATTACATATTTTTAAACTGACGATTTCTTTCAAGGTTTCTACTGAAGAAATATTTGCTCTTTTTCTTAGGAACAAATTTTATGAAAATAATTTAAAGCATGACTAAAGTTGTTTCAAATTCTAAATTGAGTGAAAAGAAAAATGTGAATTGTTTTTTGACAGCAAACCGCTTTTTGGTGAATGTCGTTAAATTACTGACAAATCTTTAAATAAAATCTTTACTTATACAACTTGACTGCATAAGCTTTATGGCTCCCCCCTGGATCGCCCGTTGGTCAAAAGTTGATGAATTTGTGCTGTGTTTTTGGAATAGGGCTAAATATCCGATTCATATTATGTTCTTGGTGCAGTCTTCAGTTAAGAGTAGTACTTTTAGCAACAAAATTTAAGGAAGTAAAATACAAATTTTGTTTTCATATACAAAAAATTAATAATTTAAAGTATAATGGGGGTCATGTCCATTAACGCAATACGATTAGTTTTGAATTAAAGGGAGTTCCTTCGAATAAAAAACAAACAAAAAATTATCTCCCAGGGGGGGTCATGACCCCAACGGATTTGAATGAGTATTTAAAATAACATTCCTTTGTACAAATTTAGATTCATCTGATGCCATCCATAACTGCTTTGAAATTGCACCACTTCACTCATGTTTAAAATGTTAAGGATAGTAATAACCCCTTCAATTTTTACATATTACAAAAAAAGAGACTAGGAGTGACCCACACTGATAACTTCCTATTAATGCCTGGTAAAAAAAGGTTTTGAACTTTAATTTTCTAAGAAATCCTACAAAATAATAACAACAATATTTATTTTATTTTATTCTAAAGAAAATAAAGTCAAAACTCAATTTTTAGAATTCTTAAAAGTTTATCTTTTGTATAGAATAAAATGATTTTTAAGTCAATAACATTTTTTTTTGTATCCATTTTTAGTATTTTTTTTTTTGATATTTATACAAATTTTACCAAATGTTAAGAACAATGTAGTTTTTTTAAGATACAATTATATTAGCCCTGATATTTTAATCGTTACCAAGATGATTGAGGCGAGAATCAGTGTTTACCAACTTTAAATATACTTTTTTTAGGTTTGTATTTCATAAATAGAATGGTAATTCTTAGTTGCATACAATTTTTTGAGGTGATTTCATGTTTTGTTCATAAATTATTCGAGTTGTTTTTTTTCAGTTTTTTTGGCATACACAAAAAACCGCTAGTTGATTTTTGTTTTCAAACTTATATTGATATCGTGTTGCGTCGCAATATATAATATAAAATTTAATTGAAGACGTTAGTTTCAATGGATCGTGAGATATTTGGGGTCAATCAAACTTTTCACTTGCTTTTTTTAAATTGCTAATCTTAAAAATCCACCCACTAAATTTTTTTTGTAAACTCTTCCCTTCATCTTCTCATGATTGATTATCCGTAAAACAAAAATTATTTGCAGTCGATATCTACACTGGTTCTTGAGATATGATCGACTAAAAAAGGTATCCCGAACATCTCTAATTTTCTATAATAAAATTAGTTGTTAGAAT
Source organism: Eupeodes luniger (assembly GCA_951509635.1). NCBI lineage: Eukaryota > Metazoa > Arthropoda > Insecta > Diptera > Syrphidae > Eupeodes > Eupeodes luniger. The sequence goes on from OX608073.1 coordinate 57,449,889, forward strand.
TTTGATATGTAAGGGAAATTCATTATAATTTTATTTTTCTATCATCGATACTACATAAGAATCTAAGTCAACGTTGATTGATAACGTTGGTCCTCGGGCCAATCGCTCTGCAAGTGAAAGCAGTTGGTTTGAAAATGCGTATGCCTTGGATATTGTATAACAACCTTTAGTTGAGTAAATCAATCAATTAATTTTTTTTGATTTTAAATAAACTTACCTCTGGTGGAAGTAAACTTGCAGAGGTAAACCGGCGGCGGTGGTAAACTGGCCCAGGTAAACCGGTGGAGGTGAACTGTACTGCTTCGCTTTTATCTACAAACTTAATAATAAGTTATTCTTGAAAAGTGAATCGATGTGGATTTAAAAAAAGAATGTGATGTTGCCATTATGTGAGTTTAGTTTTTCAAACAGAACTTTTATAGATATCGTATATTATTATCATTTTTCCTACATGACTATGGCGCCAGTTATAGCTATCATTGGTTTTCATCATTGAAAACAAACATCGGAATTTTTTTGACAGGTAGTTTATAGCTATCACTAAAAATGGGAGCGGCCCTTAATCTCAAAAAAATAAAATCACAATTGGACATAATCTCCAAAAAAAAATTGACCAAAAAGAGGAAATTCCCATGAGTAAAAACGTCAATGCACAAAATCTCCAAGAAAAAATCTTTAATTTCATTATCTCCAAAAATACCAAAAAATACCCAAAAATCTCTTCGTTTACCTAATACACTTTGTATTATGTTAAGAACATGTAAAGTTTCTTAAAAAACTTATTTGCTGAGTTATGTTCATACTATACAGCGATGAACAAGCAAAGAGCACGTTCTTAAAACCAACTCATGGCTGTTAGACATCAGTTATTATTGTATTAGAAGTACCGTTATGAATTGAGTTTTATTGTATATTCTTAATTATGAGAGAACGATTACCATCAGTCTGTGTCGGCATTTCGAACTTTAAAGTGAAGGTTAAAAAATAAAAAAAAAAATAAAAAAACAATGCAAATTTTTCTTTCAAATAAAGGTGGCAAAAAACTTTTTTTGGATGGCTATGGCTATCATTTTCACTCAAGAAATAAAAAAAAAAATGTAAGATGGTGCTGTGACTCTTTACGTAACGCATTTATTGTAACAGTTGAAGAAAACAATGAGCAACAAATTATTAGATCAAATTGTAATCATAACCATCAACCAAATTCGCATAAAAAAGAGTTATGCCGAATAAATAATGAATTGAAAGACTCCGCGGGAGTAAGCGGCTTTTTTCCTTCGCAAATAATAAGGGACGCTGTTGTAAACTGTGAGCCTGATTGCAGACCGTATCTGCCTTCAAAAGATGCCCAAAAAAAGAAAATAAGTCGTATTCGTCGTGTTAATAAATTAAATGAACCAAAAACTTTAGTTGAAATTAGTATTCCAGAGTCGCTGAAGTATGTGGAAAATGAACTTTTTGTTTTAAGTAAACATGATTTTAACGGAGAAGTTAATATAATCCTCGGAACAAAGACAACACTACAAAGTCTCAGTGAGTCGAGATGCTGGCTCATAGATGGAACTTTTTATATCGTTCCAACTGTGATGCGACAGCTATTTAGTATACATGGACAGATCAACGGTAAAATTGTGTCTCTCATTTTTTGCTTAATGAGCAAAAAATGCAGAGAGTCATATGATCAATTCTTTAAGACTTTGATTGAAATTTCATGCCAAGAAAATATAAATTTATGTCCTACACGAATTATTTCCGATTTCGAACCCACGCTTTTGCCTACGGTCAGAAAACATTTTCCTAACGCCGATCACAGGGGATGTTTATTCCATTTTAGTCAGATTTTGTGGAGAAGAGTTCAAAAAGAACATTTATCTAAGAAATATGGGAATGTCGAGTCCTTCAACATGCAGGTTAGAATGTTAAAAAGTCTTTCATTCGTTCCGCCGGAAGAAATCCCACAATATTTTCTTGCTATTGAAGCAGATAATTCAGACGCAGATTTTAAAAAAATTCTTAAATGGTTTAAAAGCAATTATGTGTCCACCAAAAACCCTTCTAATCAGATAAAATATGCTCCTCAGTTCTGGTCGGTCCATGATGCAGTCGAGAAAAATATCCCAAGAACACAAAATTGTGTAGAAGCCTGGCATAGGCGTATGAAGACAATTGTAGTCAAAAAGAATCAAGGTCTTTATAAACTTTTGGAAGATTTAAAAAAAGAAGTTATCGTTGTTAAAACAACATTAAATACGGGCACAAATAATAGTAAAAAAAAGAATGAGGAAATAAGACATAATAAAATTAAAAACCTATTGAAGCAAAGAAAATGTCTTCAGAAGCTTTCCTTTTTGAAGAGATTAGCCTATGTATTACCTCTTGATTAAAATAAAAAATATATTTTTTGATATTGTGTTTTTATATTTATGAACATATTATACTGAACTTATAAAGCTTAATTTTGAATACATAGTATTTATATTTTTGTTTTCTTTAAAATTTTTTGTTACTATAATAAATGAAGTTATAAATTAAAGAAAAAATGTATTTTCTTTTTAAGTAAACAAGCTGTTTAAATCTTATGAAACGAAACATCCAACATTATTTTCAAAAACAAGATATGTGAGTTCTGAATCAAGCAATAAAATCGCGCGATTTTATTGCTTGATTCAGAACTCACATATCTTGTTTTTGAAATTTTCTCCTGGGAGATTTTGTCTTTTGGAGATTTTCTCCTGGATATTTTGTCTTTTGAAGAAACATCTTTGGGGATTTTGTCCTTGGGAATTTTCTCTTTGGGATTTCGGGTTTTGGTCATTCATCCCCAACCCACTAAAAATGTCTGTCATTGAAAAAAATTTCCTAATTGAAATCCGCCGACAAAATTTTTACTGACAGAAATCTGTCATTGGATTTATGTGAAATTGGAACACAAATTAGTGAAACTATTCGTTTTACTTTTGATTGAACATAAAAGTATCAGCTGTTCTGGAAAACGAATTTCCGTCCGGAAAATAGAAAAATACATTTTTAGAGGAAAATAAATGCGCAATTACACTTTTTATCCTCAAAATAACTTCTTTGTGTGATTTAAGATCGATCAGTATATAATTTTCATTTCTAATCAAAGGGAAACACCGTCAAATATCGATTCAAAAATTTTTCCGAATCGATTTCAATGATAGCTATAATTTACCCCTATAGGTTGTTATACATGATACAACTAAAACAAATAGCGCATTTGCGTTTCTATTTTTGTTTCGTTCTGCGCATCTACGTCACAAACACTCAGTATGTGAAATCAAAACAAAACAATGGCACTAATTTGTTTAGATATTTTGTTATTATAACAAAATGTTATTTCTAATATTTTTCTTTAAGATAAATGGTTTTAAATGGTTAATATTTGTGTTTATTCGAGAGTTAAAGAAAATTTGTATGTTTGAGTTAAAGAAATTAATAAAAAATCGAAGTGAATGAAGAATATGGTTTATTTTTTTTTCATTTTTATTCGGATGCATTTTTCTCCATAGAATTACCTGGAAGATTGATTAATAAGTGATAAATGGTTAAATAAAAGATATGATGGTCTTTTTAAATCAGTGGTTTTTCAACCTTTTATTTAATTAGTAATTGTTTTGTATTTTCTTTTTCTGGACAGTTTGTTTTCAGTGATTTGTCTGTTTAGTTTTCGCATTGGGCAGTACATACGACAACGAAAGAAAAGCCTTATAACCTTCTCATCGCATTCGATCTTTGCTTTCTCGGCAACTTCAAGTAAATGCTGGATGTAGTTTGGGCAGATGTAAATGCCTTACCCTTCTCCATTTAGTGCATTTAAAATATTTTCTATTGCAGCGAAGTGAGCCATCATTGTGGGATTTGCTTTAGACAAATGATTTACCCAAGAGCTTTCGTCTGGTTCAATTTGTTCCGAGTTTGGTATGGTGTTTTTAAAACGATGGCAAATTTAGCCAGCCAAGTTTTCCAAACCATCGTAAGTAAATGGGAGATTTTCTTCTGGCTCAGAAGCAATAGGCATGCTATTGTCGACTTTGACAACGACAAAAACCTTCCTGAAAAAGCGAATATTGTTAAGATGAATCGATTAATAGATTGTGAGATCAAACCTGTCAAAGAAGTTTATTCCAAACATAAGTCTGGTGTATTATCCACAGCAACATTTCCGTTGTCAGAAAGTGCACCTTCATTGTGCCCAAGGATGTATGACCTCATCCTGTACTTAGATTTTGTTCCTATCATAAATGCCTACAAATATTATAATGTACTTACAATTGTTCAGTTAACACATCAAATTGAGCTTGTTCTAATTGTGGATGTGAAATATTTTCCATCAAGCTATCATTTTTGCATTGTCGTTCAGTCACATTTTCATGCTCGAGGTCAATGGGAACTTCCAGCAATCCACTCACTACTTCTTGCTTTTTCAGCTCCATTCTCTTTGTTGTGTCAGGCTCAGACGCTACAGGCAGTTGCTTTGGGTAAAACGTAGGGACTGCATCTGGTTTCAAAATCCGATACCGTGTAAATCCCATTGATATAAATCTATTTCTGATTCTTATTCTGAACAACTTTTTTTTATTAAAGCACTTTTCACATGAGCACGACCAACGACCAACGAATGAACGAATATTCGTCGATTTTGACATTTCTTTCAAATGAGAGCTTTTAATTCGTCGCGAATGAAGTTTGACTTTTAGGTTATGTAGCGCGCGAACAATTTATTCGTTGCAGTGTGGATGGTATGTGGAACGCGATCAATTTATTCGTTGCAGTGTGGATGGTATGTGGGACGCGAATAAAGTTTGACAGTTCGTATCAACAAGAATTTTGTTCGCGACGAATAAATTTGTTTTCTTAAATTTATTAATATAATGATATTGAAAAGTAAAAGTTTGCATCATAAATCAAATAGAAACTATATTGCTATCGTTTTGTTAAGATTTTGTGATCAAATATGTCTTTAAACGTATATAAAATCACATTTTGTAATTCATTCGTCGTTCGTTGGTCGCGCTCATGTGAATGCTACTTAACTTACCCATTTCATACTTTGTATTGTTTATGAAATCTTCTTTTAAAAAGTGGAGACTACAAATTCTTGCAGTCAGAACATTAATTGTATCCTTGCGTTTAGTGAACAAGACCCACTGCTTCGAGAGATTTATATTTCATTTTGGAAATTTATGAAAGCTGGAATCTATCGTTATCTTATTTCTTTCGTTGTTGTTGCAGTCAAAAACAGAACAAACACCCATGTTTATTAATAAATGTTTTTTTTTGTATAGATTATGAACAATACCACTTTAAATAACTTTATTGATTTAAAATTTTTTAAAATTCACTTCCGTTAACATTCACAACAGAAAATAGATTGAAATTGCGCCAAATATACTAGCTCTTTTCAATTGATTGAGTGTTCGTGACGTCACGATAGTTTGACAACCAAAACCTCACATGCGCAATGCGCTATCTTTATTAGTTGTATCATGGTTGTTATACAAAGTGGTCATTTAGTTTTTCCGATTGACCGCACTGCATGATACTAAGTGTAGACTATACCTTAACATAACATCTGTTCTGTCAATTATAATGTCGGTAATGTGAATTGCCTCCAAAAACACTCCATTACCAAGACCGGAATCTTTCGTACGTTTCACTCTCCAAAACCCGTTTGTTTACATTGTTGTATTTGTAATTTTGACAATTAGTCCATGAATAGATGTGAGCAAAAACAAAAAAAAACAATGCCGTGGGCTAGCGGCACTTTGCAAAGCAAAAACAAAATGGAGGGGTTAATAAGTTTTTTTCAGGTTTTTCTTTTTACTTTTTTCGATGAAAAAGTCAGTTTTAAGCTTTAATTTTGCAGGCATTTTGTGGATAGTGAACCAATGTACCTTTTTGTCTTGAAAAAAGCATGTTCAACATCAATTTATTATAAATAATTCACTAATTTACAGTAATCACTACGAAATTCTTTAAATTTCATAACAAACCTCGGATTTTTGTATCAAAGATGCGTTCGAAGAACCATCAAGTTAAGGGTGCGAGCGCAATTTTTGTATTGAATTCTAATAAATTTTCGTTAACGAACGGCCCAAATATTTTGTTTGCAAGTAATTAAAATCTGTATCAATTTTACTAATCCAAGTATATTTATAGTTTGTTTTTAATGATTTAAGCTTGCAACTATTTTTCAATGCCATTTTGATTAATAAATAATAAATTTAAGATAAGTTATAATCGAAAAATACCTTATCCATAACATTCTTGATTGATGGAAGCATACATATATTTTCTATCAAAAAAACTATGCATCAAAGAAGCAGCAATGTTTTAAAGAAATAATCAGAACGATTATAGCGAACCTGTTGAATAAATGCAGAGCAAATAAAATGCAAATTTTGACATATATCATAAAATGAAAACTTCTCAAAATCGTTCTGAATTCATGCACAACTCATTCAATAGATCATGAAAACGACATGAATGTTTATTGTTGCGTACAGAAGTTTTTTTTAGTGAATTCCCACACAAAATATAATTTTCATTCATTTCTTCAAAATGTTTAGTTACCAAAGTTGAAGTTTACTTATTATTAATTGAAGGGTATGTTTAGTAAAAGTGCTGCTAATAATGAAAAAAATTAATGAGTTTTACGAACATGTTTTTGTTTTTCTTAATATAATAAATACTTCCATATATTACATTTTATAAATGCAGAAAAAAAAAGAAAATATACATAAACAATAGTTTTCAGATATAAAGCAGACGTTAGTGTAGACAAATATTTTGAGAAAGCCAATATTTTAGGTATTTTCATTAAAGAAATTTCGGCTTCAGCTGACCTTCATCAACTTTTTAGAAAAAAAAAATTAGCTTAATAGCAGCCAATTATTTCATAGCATATTTAATTGTTCACATTGTAAAATGTCTAGAAATGTTCATATGTTACAAAAAATCGTAGTTTTATGCGTAAACATAGAAGATAACATTATTTAGTCAAGAAGTATGGATTTTGGCGCGTTTACCGTTTTTTTTCTATTGGGTGTTCGGTTTCCTAATACTGGAATAAAAAAAGTTGCTTAAATCTATTTATTGCACTCATTTAGTTGGTATTGTGTGTAACCATATTGCCTATTTCTAGCAAAGCAACTTATTTTTAAGACATGGTTCCCTCAAATTTGTATTCCAAAATCTAACTACAAAAAAATTCTAACTCTAACATAGTCCCTCAAAAAGCAATTTTCAGGAATATTTCTGCAACAAACAAAACTTAAATTTGGTCTTGCAATTACCGAACTGCTTAAATGATGAAAATACTAATCTAATTGAGGAATGTGAACTAGCTAAAGTTGGCAATGGAACTTCACAAGTATGCTACTCGTAGCATTGTCTGTACAAAAAAAAACGGAGGCACCCGCCTATTGTTTCAACCTGAACTTCTAACGTCGCAAAAAAAATGCTCTAAGGAAACTACAGCTGAAAAAATTGTCTGTTTTGTTGTTTTACAAAGTATTGAGTTACACTTTTGTCCATTTCCAATAATTATACTTAACCAGTTGCAGCGCATGTTGCGTTCGCAAATAATTTAAGTAAACAAAATAAATAATAATAAACTAATAAATCATTAAATAATATGTATTTGGTCAATTTTATTTTATTTAATATACATTTACAACATTTATTTGGATGGAAATTAAAAAGCTATACAAATCTTCCAATTTAAGACCATGTCAGCACTTCAGATTCTGTTGGTTAGGATTGTTTAGTTTTTGAACGAGGCCATGAAACATTTAAAATGAAGCATTTAGATGGGACTGATTACTATAATGAAGCATTTTGATGGGCTTGAGGACTAAATGTGAGAACGTGTTTGGTTTTTTGCATAATTTCACGCACACTTTCTCACATTTAGTCCGACATAGCTTGTAGACCGAAATGTCAGTCTGAGATTCCGGTCTTGGGAATGGAGTGTTTTTGATTGCCTCATTCAAACTTTGACAGTTGACAGTGTTATTTTGTTTTGTTTGTACATTTATTTAAAAGAACGCTACTTAAAAGTCGAACCAAGGCAATAGGCATACGCATATCAAAAGAATAAATAATCTAGGACCTGAAAAATGGGTACACTTTGCAATTCTCAATGTTTAACAGTTAATTCGTCCTGCAGGACATGTCTCAAAAATATAAGTGAAACCGAGACAAATCATAATATATTCGCAACACCAGGTCTTCCAGAGAAAATCTGTGCGTGTTCATCATTGTCCATCCATCCAGGAGATGGTCTTCCAATAAGTGTATGTGCATCATGTTTCAAGAAGATTGACGAGTTTTATAACTTTCAAAAAGAGTGCATCACCGCCCAGGAAAAGTTTTTAGAGTACGTAAGCAAAGACATAAAACCATGTTTGACCGAAATCGATTTAAACGAAAGTGTGGAGTCTAGGCCGCCGCCGCCGTTTGCGGCAATCAAAAAGGAAAACTATGAAAATGATAACTCTCCATCCACTTCATTCTTGGCCCTTCACAAAGTTGAAAATGAACTAAATGACGCAGCCGAAAGCAGACCAATTCAAATTAATACAGATGCCAATGAAATTACCACACACTCCATGAAAAGAGTAAACTTTGTATGCGAAATCTGTAGCGAACCCTTCATGAAAAAGACCACTTTCGTCGTGCATATGCGCAAGCATCGAGGACTCAAAGCAATGCCTTGCCAGTTTTGTGATATGGCATATAAACACCGAGTTTCTCTCAAAAAACACATGCAATCCAATCATCCAAAACCGATTAATGCAAAATTTGTTTGTACCGAAGCGTATTGCGATAGACTATTTACGAGTAAAAAATTTGTGCTGGACCATTTAAACGACAAACATGGGATGGACGCCAACAAAAAAACCAAACAACCCTTCACTTGTAAGGAATGCGGATTAATTCAGGCAAGCATAGGTGTTCTTATACAACATCTCGCCGAGCACAAAGCCCAAAGAGAGATCGAATTGAACGACCCTAACTTTAAAAAAACCTATCCGTGCCAGTTTTGTGATAGGGTTTTCAGTAAACAACATATCCGTAATGTCCACAGCGAATTGATTCATGAGGGTCTGAACAAATTTGAATGCTCTTATTGTCACAAATTGTTTTCCAGAGCCCTTAATAAAACACGTCATGAAATGATCCATACTGGAGAAAAACCATATCAGTGCACCGCGTGTCACAAGAGATTCATCCAAAAAGTTTGTCTTAAAGTACATAAATGTCCACTTCAGACAAAGTTAAGAACTGTTGGGAAAAAAACAAAAAAAAACAAAAAATGAAGCAAATATAATTAATAATGTAGAATAAATAAAATTACTGTTATGAAATACAATGCTTTTAGTCTTTTCTTTTACCTTGGAATTCACTTAAATAAGTTGCTGAAATTTACTACACTACAAAGTCATTGATTTAATATAGAATCCGTTTGATCACCGAAATCAATCAATCATCAGGGAGCTTCATCCCTAACAACAGTACTCGCGCACAGGAATGATTGAGAGTTTTAAGTCAGTAGGCCCTAGTTCTCAACGGACTGTTGCGTCGCCCAATTTTTTTATTTATTATCAGGGAGCTCAGTTAGTAGAAACCTGCCATAGCTTATCGTATCACCTGAAAGTCGTATGCAGGCAGCAGTTCTTGGGAATGAAGGGTAAACTAAATTATATACACAATATGTACCATTGGCCGTATGCATAAACGGTAGTAAATGCTGTCACTAGTAAATTTGTATAGTATTTACTACTTTCCATATGCATTAAGGACATAGTCAATGCTGGAAAGGTAGTTTTTGCTAGAAGAAAAGTATTTACTAGCTTTGGATTATTTTATATAGTAAATATTTATATTCATATGCATACAAAACTAGTACGAACTTTTCTTTCTAATATTTAATGCAAATTTTTCAAGTTTCTAAATACCAACTTGAACATTTACTAATAAAAACTTTCTCATGTTAAATGCCAACATCAACAGTCGCAACTTTACTAAGCAATCGGTTTGCAGAGCATTTATGACGAGAATAAATATGGCAGCTTTTTTCAATGTTAGATCTGAAAAAGTTTATAGAGAACGAAAAACGCCCGGGAGTAATAATTTTAAAATGCTCTACCGTTCTGAAAAAGATAACGTTGAGTGGCTAAGCGAATATTTTATGGGTAAGATATTTTATTTGCAATTAATTGAAGCTAATCAATTTATAAATCCCTTTTACCATACAAAATCTCAAGGTTCTCAATGTGAAAGAAGGGGAGGAGCAACGTCCGCTGAAGAAAAGGTGAGAATTTTCTGACATATGTTCTCTTGAACCTATTATGAGAAATTCAACAGATACCATTTTACTGGCAGACGAGGGATATACATAGGATTACACAGCGGTTAATGACTCCATTCAATAATCTAAAGCACATTAACACATTTTTATAGTATATACTGGCGATTTTGAATTAATTTGTAGTATTTACTTGGAAGAATCTAGTATTTACTACTAGTATAAAGTCACCAATATATACTTTTCTATGCATACCAAATAAAGTAATTGATGTAAATCTTCCCTTTTACTAGTAGTACCAGTATTTACTTTTACTTTCTACTAGTAGTAAGTACTTTAGTTTTATGCATATGGGTCATTACATCAAATTCAACTGGTTTTAAAACTAAACCCCTATTCTACAATCAACAATTGTGATTTGGGCGATGCCATATTCAAAATACACGCACACGACGCGAACTGAACTATCGGCCGACTTAACAATCGGCATGTATGCGCCAATACTGATTAAACAGTCGGCCGATAGTTGGCCGACAGATTAGTTTGAATGTAATCGGGTAGCCCATCAAACTTTTTTATCGGCCGATACTGAATCGCTGTAGTGTGCGCATATGCATTCCTCTCCATACTGATTAAGAAGCCGACCAAACTATCGGACGATAAAAAGTCTGCAGTCTTCGGGGGCTCTTAGAGCCCCCGCAGACTGCGGACTTTTTATCGGCCGATAGTTTATTCGGGTTGGGCTGAAAGTGCGCACACCGAGCCAACTAAACAGTTTGGTTGATGAACAGGGCGCAGACTATCCAACAGTCGGCCGACTATTCTCGAACTAGTTTGTAACTGACAACAACAACAACTGTGATTTGGGCGACGATATATTCAAAATTACTCGCACACGACGCCAAATCACAGAGTGAACTGAACTATCGGCCGACTAAACAATCATCATGTATGCGCAGGCAGAGAGAAAAAACTAAATGAGAGAGCCAAACTTCCTCGTCTCCGTCCCTTCGAAACCTCTTACTCTCATTTTTTATAGCGTGTTGAATTCGTATCGGTGTATACATGTTTCCACCGCGAAGAAGAGTACACAAAAAAACATGATTTCCGGGAAATCCCACATTTTTCATTTTTGTTTATTGATAGCCAAGAAGACTATGTTTTTTAAAGTCTCATTATAATGTTTGTAATTCTCATGAATTTCTTTCTTTAATTTTACTAACATCTTGTCGTTTTTATATCTACAAAAATACTCCTATAATTCAAATTAATTCTAGCAAAACATTTTTGTTTGTCAATAAATAACGGGAGAAGTTATACCGGTAGTTCGTGGTGAATTTGTTTTTCTCTAAGTTAGAGATAGATGGCATTAACAACCAAAACAAGAAAGTATGTGTGCAGTAAAGCAGCATTCACATGAGCGCGACCAACGAACGACGAATGAATTACAAAATGTGAGTTTATATACGTTTGAAGACATATTTCCACACAAATTCTTAACAAAACGATAACAATATAGTTTCTATTTGATTTATGATGCATACTTTTACTTTTCAATATCATATATGTATTAATAAATTTAAGAAAACAAATTTATTCGTCGCGAAAAAATTTTAGTTGATACGAACTGTCAAACTTTATTCGCGTTCCACATTATCCATACTCGCAACGAATATAATAATCGCGCGTACTTAACCTAAAAAAATCATTCTTGTTTTGGTTTCGGTTTTGAATGTCAAACTTTATTCGCGACGAACTCTCATGTGAAAGAAATGTCAAAATCGACGAATATTCGTTCATTCGTTGGTCGTTGGTCGTGCTCATGTGAAAAGTGCTTAAGAGTGTAACAAGGTTTAGGTTTTTTAGCCTAGACTTTATTTGTATATATGAACGACTACATGTTTTTTATAAATGCAAACATCTATGAATAAGCCACAATGCACTTTCAGAAAATTGGCAACAGAAGTAACAAGTTGATAGTCTTTTTATTTAGTCTCTTCTTAAATCACTTATTTTCAGCATTTTGGAAATGTCGTGAGTAATGTTAAGAAAATAAACAACGAGTATACACACATAAATTAAATAGGAATGGGAAAAGAGATGAGTATATAGAAATGTTTTTAATGTTCCATGTTTACATTCTGTAACTCTCGTTTCCAATGTTCCTGAAACTCTCGCATCGACAAAATTAAGTCGATAAACTCTGAAAATTGAAACAAATCTGAGTTTTTTTTGCATTTTTCAACAGTCTGAGCGAAAATTAAACGCATAAACGAAGCTAATAATAAAAATAATAGTTGTAGTGCTTTCAGAGTCTTATGTTTGGCCGCAAATTCACGACACAAAATAACTGCGCAAACTGAAATTTTACTCAAGTCGGTTTGTGCAAAACACGATACAAGTGAACTGCACAGTTCTCAGTTTAAAAAAGTTTTCGTTCGTTGAACATGAGTTCAAAATTAGCTCTTTATATATTGCTTGCTATTGCAATAAAAAAAAAAAATGAAAACTCAGTGCAAAAAAAGAAAACGTGTGTGGTCTAAGAATTTGTATTTAAAAAGACAAAAATTAGGTCAAACTGAATTATTAAAAGAACTGGAATATACTTCTCAAGTTGATTTTAAAAATTATGTGCGCATGGAGAAACATCTGTTTGATGAACTCTTATCTAAAGTGACACCCTTAATCGAAAAAGAAGACACTTTAATGCGAAAAGCAATTCCTGCCTATCATCGCTTATCACTGACATTAAGGTTTTTGGCCAGCGGAAATAGTTTCGAAGATTTAAAATTCTTGACAGCTATTTCTCCGCAAAGAATTGGACACATAGTCATGGAAACATGCGAAGCCATCATCAAAGTTTTGAAGGAATACATCAAGGTATAAAAAACAAACACTACATTAAATACTTTTTCTTTATACGTACATAGTACATGTACTTAATGTGTTTATTTTTTGTTTTGCAGTTACCTGAATGTGAAAGCGAATGGAAGATGTTGGCTGAATCTTTCAATCAACGCTGGAACTTTCCTCATTGTATTGGTGCTATCGATGGCAAGCATGTGTCTATAACGAAACCACCAGGAACTGGTTCTCAGTTTTTCAATTATAAGAAGCATTTTTCAATTATTTTGATGGCTATTGTTAATTCCAATTGTGAATTTATTATGGTAGAAGTTGGAGCAAATGGACGCTGTTCAGATGCGGGAATGTTTGGCGAAACGAAATTCTTTTCAAAACTAAAACAGAATAGCTTGAACATTCCAGCGCCCGAATTGATCTCTAACTTCAGTATAGAAATGCCTTATGTGTTTGTTGCAGACGATGCTTTTCCACTGATGACAAATATCATGAAACCCTTCAGCCACAAATCAATGGACAAAAAAGAAATGATATATAACTATCGACTTTCTCGCGCACGAGGCAATGTGGAAATGACTTTTGGCCAGTTAACATCGAAATTTAGAGTTTTATTGAAGCCCATAAATTTAGCACCAGAAAAAGCAACAACAATAACTTTAGCTTGCTGTTATTTACATAACTATCTGCGAAGAAAGAAAGATACAGTATATGCAAGTAATGAAAGTACAGAAAATCTTAATACGGATCCATTAACTCCTTTGAGATCGACAACTGCAAAAAATGTTTGCAACAACATCAAGAGTATAAGGCAAAACTTCTGCGAATATTTCAATACTATTGGAGAAGTTTCATGGAAAAACAATGTTTACGAAAAATTAATTAATCCAAACACACAAAAATGATATTAAAGTTATCTTTATTTTACATTAAAAAAAGAATTTTTTATTTGTTTTCACTGTTCAAAATTTTGGTAAAATTCTCTGATTGTGAAAGTTTCGAATTGTTGTGGTGAAAGGTGTATTATTTGTTCTGGCACTGGAGAGGATGTGTTTTCATTATATGGAGATGCAGCGGACGACGTTGTGGAGGCAAAGCTAGTACTTTCTTGCGCTATTATTTGATCTGGCATTATAGATGATGTGTTTTCATTATATTCATTATATTCATTCATTATTCTTGCAGCAATTTTGGAACCTCAACTGCGTGGAATGTCGATAAATTTCCCACAGATCCATAAAATAGAACATCGGCAATTAATTTCCTGGCAATCACTTTCTGATCTGCTGCCATTTCTTTTAATTGGAATGCCCATCCTTGAGCAATCGCATCATCCCCGCTGAACGATGTGCGCTCCTGTTGAAGATGTTGACATGCTAATTTAATCAGCTTATCTTCTTCAGACACCTTTTTTTTCTTTGAAAGTGGAGGCACCTGTAATGGGAAACATACATTTCAATTCAATTAAAAAAAAAAACATATTGTAAAATACTTTACCATTTCTTCATCATCCATTGAAGATCTTCCTGGAGTACTTGTTTCTTGATCTTCCAGAAAAGATAGCATAGAATAATACCATAAAGATGGTTCATATATTTCATCGGCTCCGGCACCAGACTTTTCGCTGCATTTGACTTTTTTTAGCTCTTTTCTATAATTTGTCCGAAAATTATTAATTTTTTTTACAACAGTGTCTCGGTCAGCTTCTGGATATTTTTCTTTAAGTTTAAGAACCAAGAGCTCATAGGCTTTATTTTTAATGATTCTATTACTATATTCCGGGCTTTTTACTTTCCATAGAGCCGGATGCTCTTTATAAAGTTCGAGGAACTCGCTCCAGAACTTTTGTTCACTAGCCATTATAAAAAAAAACAATGTAACCGGCGTAAATAAAATTTTTAAACTGAGCGGTTGCACAGTTTTTGACATTCACGACACAAATAACTGCACAAATTTAAGACTTGAGCAAAAATATCAAAATTGTTTTAATTTTTACACAGTTAACTGCACAAACCGCTCAAACAACCCCATTCACAACACAACTAAACTGCGCAAACTCCAGTTTGCGCAGTTATTTTGTGTCGTGAATTGGCGGCCTTTCAAAGGTGGTCGCCATTTTTCAAAGGTGGTGAGCAGAGAGAAAAGAGAGAAAAGTTTACTCTTTCTCGTGGTGAGAATTGCGCACAAACTTGCATAAGTATTGGTTCCCCACATTTTTTTTATATGGAGTTAATACATATCCAAGTTGGTGGCCAAATCGCAGCTTGTAGGCAAAAAGAGAGCAACCGTCGAAGTTGGTTCTCTCTATTAGTTCTTTCTCGATGGCGCAGGCGTGTATGCGCCAATACTGATTAAACAGTGGCCGATAGTTGGCCGACAGATTAGTTTGAATGTAATCGGGTAGCCCATCAAACTTTTTTATCGGCCGATACTGAATCGCTGTAGTGTGCGCATATGCATTCTACTCCATACTGATTAAGAAGCCGACCAAACTATCGGCCGATGAAAAGTCTGCAGTCTGCGGGGGCTCTTATATTAATAAATATGAAACGTTTATTATGTTTTTCAATTAGCCATTAGTTTAACAAAAGTGTCACTTTTGCTGTTTTTGGGACATTTATATTCTTGGAATTCGTGTTTGAATCTCAAGTCTAGAACATCTAAATCAAATTCACTTCTAAAGTAGATTTTTTTTTAGAACTTTTGTATTCAACAGAAAATCAATTTTCAAAGAAGTAAAATGCACGACTGGTCGCTAGAACTCGCTAATGCCTTCCAAAAAGTCTGTTAAATATTTAATATATTTTAAGATTTAAATATGTAACTTATTTTTTTCGAAAATCATTTAAAATTTAAAATTTTGTCTTAAAAATATTTATGGTAGGCACTAAACAAAGTGCTTATAGATATACATTTTACATTTAAATTTCGTTATCGAGTTTTGTAAACATAATTAATATTTTTTAAAAATAAAAAAAAATGACATTTTTGATCATCAACAATCATCATCAATTTTATCATTTGATCATCGACAACAGCTTGCACAGAAAAAGAAGATTATTGAAATCGGTCCATTAGTTCTTGAGAAACCTTAAAAAAAATGAAGGTTTTATGAGGGGTACACTTCTAGAGCAATATCAAAATAGGTTTTTCTTGTAGAAAAAAGCCAAATTAAGAATACAAAATTTAGAGAAAGTTTAAAAAAAATCACATATTTTTAAACTGATGATTTCTTATTCAAGGTTTCTACTGAAGAATCTAAATATTTGCTCTTTTTCTTAGGAACAAATTTTATGAAAATAATTTAAAGCATGACTAAAGTTGTTTCAAATTCTAAATTGAGTGAAAAGAAAAATTTGAGTTGTTTTTTGACAGCAAACCGCTTTTTGGTGAATGTCGTTAAATTACTAACAAATCAAATCTTTACTTATACAACTTGACTGTATAAGCTTTATGGCTCCACCTGGATCGTCCGTTGGTCAAAAGTTGATGAATTTGTGCTGTGTTTTTGGAATAGAGCTAAATATCCGATTCATATTATGTTCTTGGTGCAGTCTTCAGTTAAGAGTAGTACTTTTAGCAACAAGGTTTAAGGAAGTAAAATACAAATTTTGTTTTCATATACAAACAATTAATAATTCAAAGTATAATGGGGGTCATGTCCATTAACGCAATACGATTAGTTTTGAATCAAAGGGAGTTCCTTCGAAAAAAAATGATCCCCCAGGGGGGGTCATGACCCCAACGGATTTGAATGAGTATTTAAAATAACATTCCTTTGTACAAATTTAGATTCATCTGATGCCATAACTGCTTTGAAATTGCACCACTTCACTTTAAAATGTTAACGATAGTAATAACCCCTTCAATTTTTACATAGTACAAAAAAAGCGACTAGGAGTGACCAACACTGATAACTTCCTATTAATGCCTGGTAAAAAAAGGTTTTGAACTTTAATTTTCTAAGAAATCCTACAAAATATTAACAACAATATTTATATGGGATACAACAACTCTGAAGTCAGCATGTTTCTTTATTCTCAAGAAAATAAAGTCAAAATTCAATTTTTAGAATTCTTAAAAGTTTATACATATATTTTGTATAGAATAAAATGATTTTTAAGTCAATAATATTTTTTGATTTTACCCATTTTTAGTATTTTTTTCTTATATTTATAAAAATTTTACAAAATATTAAGAACAATGTAGTTTTTTTAAGATACATTGTATATATATATTAGCCCTAATATTTTAATCGTTACCAAGATAATTGAGGCGAAAATCAGTGTTTACCAACTTTAAATATACTTTTTTTAGGTTTTTATTTCATAAAAAAATGGTAATTCTTAGTTGCATAAAATTGTTTGAGGTACATAATTTCATGCTTTGTTCATAAACTATTCGAGTTGTTTTTTCAGTTTTTTCGGCATACACAAAAACTGCTAGTTGATTTTTGTTTTCAACCTTATATTGATCTCGTGTTGACTCGCAATATATAATATAAAATTTAATTGAAGACGTTAGGTTCAATGGTTCGTGAGATATTTGTTGTCAATCAAATTTTTCACTTGCTTTTTTAAAATTGATATTCTTAAAAATCCACCCATTCAATTTTTTTGTAAACTCTTCCCTCCATCTTTTGATGATTGATTATCCGTAAAACAAAAATTGTTTGCAGTTGAAATCTACACTGGTTCTTGAGATATGACCGATATAAAAAAGGGATCCCGAACATCTCTAATTTTCTATAATAAAATTAGTTGTTAGAATTTTGATATGTAAGGGAAATTCATTATAATTTTATTTTTCTATCATCGATACTACATAAGAATCTAAGTCAACGTTGATTGATAACGTTGGTCCTCGGGCCAATCGCTCTGCAAGTGAAAGCAGTTGGTTTGAAAATGCGTATGCCTTGGATATTGTATAACAACCTTTAGTTGAGTAAATCAATCAATTAATTTTTTTTGATTTTAAATAAACTTACCTCTGGTGGAAGTAAACTTGCAGAGGTAAACCGGCGGCGGTGGTAAACTGGCCCAGGTAAACCGGTGGAGGTGAACTGTACTGCTTCGCTTTTATCTACAAACTTAATAATAAGTTATTCTTGAAAAGTGAATCGATGTGGATTTAAAAAAAGAATAGTGATGTTACCATTATGTGAGTTTAGTTTTTCAAACAGAACTTTTATAGATATCGTATATTATTATCATTTTTCCTACATGACTATGGCGCCAGTTATAGCTATCATTGGTTTTCATCATTGAAAACAAACATCGGAATTTTTTTGACAGGTAATTTACAGCTATCACTAAAAATGTCTGTCATTGAAAAAAATTTCCTAATTGAAATCCGCCGACAAAATTTTTACTGACAGAAATCTGTCATTGGAATTATGTGAAATTGGAACACAAATTAGTGAAACTATTCGTTTTACTTTTGATTGAACATAAAAGTATCAGCTGTTCTGGAAAATGAATTTCCGTCCGGAAAATAGAAAAATACATTTTTAGAGGAAAATAAATGCGCAATTACACTTTTTATCCTCAAAATAACTTCTTTGTGTGATTTAAGATCGATCAGTATATAATTTTCATTTCTAATCAAAGGGAAACACCTACAAATATCGATTCAAAAATTTTTCCGAATCGATTTCAATGATAGCTATAATTTACCCCTATAGGTTGTTATACATGATACAACTAAAACAAATAGCGCATTTGCGTTTCTATTTTTGTTTCGTTCTGCGCATCTACGTCACGAACACTCAGTATGTGAAATCAAAACAAAACAATGCCACTAATTTGTTTAGATATTTTGTTATTATAACAAAATGTTATTTCTAATATTTTTCCTTAAGATAAATGGTTTTAAATGGTTAATATTTGTGTTTATTCGAGAGTTAAAGAAAATTTGTATGTTTGAGTTAAAGAAATTAATAAAAAATCGAAGTGAATGAAGAATATGGTTTATTTTTTTTTCATTTTTATTCGGATGCATTTTTCTCCATAGAATTACCTGGAAGATTGTTTAATAAGTGATAAATGGTTAAATAAAAGATATGATGGCCTTTTTAAATCAGTGGTTTTTCAACCTTTTATTTAATTAATAATTTGTTTGTATTTTCTTTTTCTGGACAGTTTATTTTCAGTGATTTGTCTGTTTAGTTTTCGCATTAGGCAGTACATACGACAACGAAAGAAAAGCTTCATAACCTTCTCATCGCATTCGATCTTTGCTTTCTCGGCAACTTCAAGTAAATGCTGGATGTAGTTTGGGCAGATGTAAATGCCTTACCCTTCTCCATTTAGTGCATTTAAAATATTTTCTATTGCAGCGAAGTGAGCCATCATTGTGGGATTTGCTTTAGACAAATGATTTACCCAAGAGCTTTCGTCTGGTTCAATTTGTTCCAGGTTTGGTATGGTGTTTTTAAAACGATGGCAAATTTAGCCAGCCAAGTTTTCCAAACCATCGTAAGTAAATGGGAGATTTTCTTCTGGCTCAAAAGCAATAGGCATGCTATTGTCGACTTTGACAACGACAAAAATCCTTCCTGAAAAAGCGAATATTGTTAAGATGAATCGATTAATAGATTGTGAGATCAAACCTGTCAAAGAAGTTTCTTCCAAACATAAGTCTGGTGTATTATCCACAGCAACATTTCCGTTGTCAGAAAGTGCACCTTCATTGTGCCCAAGGATGTATGACCTCATCCTGTACTTAGATTTTGTTCCTATCATAAATGCCTACAAATATTATAATGTACTTACAATTGTTCAGTTAACACATCAAATTGAGCTTGTTCTAATTGTGGATGTGAAATATTTTCCATCAAGCTATCATTTTTGCATTGTTGTTCAGGCACATTTTCATGCTCGAGGTCAATGGGAACTTCCAGCAATCCACTCACTACTTCTTCTTGCTTTTTCAGCTCCATTCTCTTTGTTGTGTCAGGCTCAGACGCTACAGACAGTTGCTTTGGGTAAAACGTAGGGACTGCATCTGGTTTCAAAATCCGATACCGTGTAAATCCCATTGATATAAATCTATTTCTGATTCTTATTCTGAACAACTTTTTTTTATTAACTTACCCATTTCATACTTTGTATTGTTTATAAAATCTTCTTTTAAAAAGTGGAGACTACAAATTCTTGCAGTCAGAACATTAATTGTATCCTTGCGTTTAGTGAACAAGACCCACTGCTTCGAGAGATTTATATTTCATTTTGGAAATTTATGAAAGCTGGAATCTATCGTTATCTTATTTCTTTCGTTGTTGTTGCAGTCAAAAACAGAACAAACACCCATGTTTATTAATAAATGTTTTTTTTTTTGTATAGATTATGAACAATACCACTTTAAATAACTTTATTGATTTAAAATTTTTTTAAATTCACTTCCGTTAACATTCACAACAGAAAATAGATTGAAATTGCGCCAAATATACTAGCTCTTTTCAATTGATTGAGTGTTCGTGACGTCACGATAGTTTGACAACCAAAACCTCACATGCGCAATGCGCTATCTTTATTAGTTGTATTTGTATATCATGGTTGTTATACAAAGTGGTCATTTAGTTATTCCGATTGACCGCACTGCATGATACTAAGTGTAGACTATACCTTAACATAACATCTGTTCTGTCAATTATAATGTCGGTAATGTGAATTGCCTCATTCAAACTTTGACAGTTGACAGTGTTATTTTGTTTTGTTTGTACATTTATTTAAAAGAACGATACTTAAAAGTCGAACCAAGGCAACAGGCATACGCATATCAAAAGAATAAATAATCTAGGACCTGAAAAATGGGTACACTTTGCAATTCTCAAGGTTTAACAGTTAATTCGTCCTGCAGGACATGTCTCAAAAATATAAGTGAAACCGAGACAAATCATAATATATTCGCAACACCAGGTCTTCCAGAGAAAATCTGTGCGTGTTCATCATTGTCCATCCATCCAGGAGATGGTCTTCCAATAAGTGTATGTGCATCATGTTTCAAGAAGATTGACGAGTTTTATAACTTTCAAAAAGAGTGCATCACCGCCCAGGAAAAGTTTTTAGAGTACGTAAGCAAAGACATAAAACCATGTTTGACCGAAATCGATTTAAACCAAAGTGTGGAGTCTAGGCCGCCGCGGATTGCGGCAATCAAAAAGGAAAACTATGAAAATGATTATTCTCCATCCACTTCATTCTTGGCCCTTCACAAAGTTGAAAATGAACTAAATGACGCAGCCGAAAGCAGACCAATTCAAATTAATACAGATGCCAATGAAATTACCACACGCTCCATGAAAAGAGTAAACTTTGTATGCGAAATCTGTAGCGAACCCTTCATGAAAAAGACCACTTTCGTCGTGCATATGCGCAAGCATCGAGGACTCAAAGCAATGCCTTGCCAGTTTTGTGATATGGCATATAAACACCGAGTTTCTCTCAAAAAACACATGCAATCCAATCATCCAAAACCGATTAATGCAAAATTTGTTTGTACCGAAGCGTATTGCGATAGACTATTTACGAGTAAAAAATTTGTGCTGGACCATTTAAACGACAAACATGGGATGGACGCCAACAAAAAAACCAAACAACCCTTCACTTGTAAGGAATGCGGATTAATTCAGGCAAGCATAGGTGTTCTTATACAACATCTCGCCGAGCACAAAGCCCAAAGAGAGATCGAATTGAACGACCCTAACTTTAAAAAAACCTATCCGTGCCAGTTTTGCGATAGGGTTTTCAGTAAACAACATATCCGTAATGTCCACAGCGAATTGATTCATGAGGGTCTGATCAAATTTGAATGCTCTTATTGTCACAAATTGTTTTCCAGAGCCCTTAATAAAACACGTCATGAAATGATCCATACTGGAGAAAAACCATATCAGTGCACCGCGTGCCTCAAGAGATTCATCCAAAAAGTTGGTCTTAAAGCACATAAATGTCCACTTCAGACAACTTTAAGTACTGTTGGGGAAAAAACAAAAAATGAAGAAAATATAAAAATAATGTAGAATAAATAAAATTACTGTAATGAAATATAATGCTTTTAGTCTTTTCTTTTACCTTGGAATTCACTTAAATAAGTTGCTGAAATTTACTACACTACAAAGTCATTGATTTAATATAGAATCCGTTTGATCACCGAAATCAATCAATCATCAGGGAGCTTCATCCCTAACAACAGTACTCGCGCACAGGAATGATTGAGAGTTTTAAGTCAGTAGGCCCTAGTTCTCAACGGACTGTTGCGTCGCCCAATTTTTTTATTTATTATCAGGGAGCTCAGTTAGTAGAAACCTGCCTTAGCTTATCGTATCACCTGAAAGTCGTATGCAGGCAGCAGTTCTTGGGAATGAAGTGTAAACTAAATTATATACACAATAAGTACATGCATAAACGGTAGTAAATGCTGTTACTAGTAAATGTGTATAGTATTTACTACTTTCCATATGCATTAAGGACATAGTCAATGCTGGAAAGGTAGTTTTTGTTAAATATTACATTCGTTAAGTGACAACACTTTGTTATTATCACTCTACATAAAATATTAAATTATAATCACTTGATCAGTTTATTGAAAATCAGAAAATTTTCTTTTAGTTTTTTCTGTCTGAATAAAATATCGTTACATAGAAGACGTTGTTTTACTTATAAAGGAACTTTATAAATCTAATTAGCCAATAGGTTATGAGCCCAGATTTCTAGAAGGAACAACGTAACAGATAAAAAAAAAATGGCCGAATCTCTAAGGACTTCAATAACAAAATTGGGTCAAGATAACTACCACATTTGGAAATACAAGCTAGAGCTTTTGTTGAGAAAGGATGGCCTTTGGGAAGTGGTTCTTAATCAAAAACCTGAACCACCAACAGCAGAATGGACCAAAAAGGACAGCGATGCGAAAGTTCTCATCGGCTTGTCTGTTGAGGACAACCAACTTCACCATGTCAGGAAGGCTGACACAGCAAAGGCTGCGTGGGACAAGCTTAGACATCATCATGAAAAATCGACACTAAGCAATAAGGTACAGCTCATGCGAAAAATATGTAGCTTAAAGTTGGAAGATTCAAGCATGGAGGAACACATTCAGACAATGACGACACTTTTCGACAAACTAGCAGCATTGGGTGAAGATCAGTTGTCGGAAAGTTGGACTGTTGCAATGGTTTTAAGCAGTCTGCCCAGGTCATACGATACACTAGTTACAGCTCTTGAAACCAGAGATCAAGTGGCATTAACTTTGGATCTAGTAGAAGCAAAGTTACTGGAAGAGTTTTCAAGGCAAAATAAGGGGAATGATAACACCGCACTAAAGGTATCTAATAAATATTCGAACGAATCTACTAAATGTTTCTTTTGTAATAAAAAGGGTCATATGAAGAAAGATTGCCGCAAATACATCCAGTGGAAAAATTCTAAGAAACAAGGAAAAGTCAACACCATAACTTCTTCCAATGAATTTTGTTTTGGTTTGAGTGACAGGATGTATAACGGTTGGGTTATTGATTCAGGTGCAACAGTTCACATAACCAACAACCTTAACAATTTCACAAGCATGGACTCAAGTCATAATGAAAAGGTGATAGTGGCAAATGGTGAAGAAATTATTCCGAAAGGAAAAGGAATTTGTATGCTTCAAGTATTGAACGGCAATAACGAGGAAGCAACAATTCGAATCGAAGATGTTCTATATGTCCCTGATCTTCAAGGCAGTTTATTATCTGTGAAAAGAATAACAGACAAAGGATTTGCGGTAAGTTTCGGAAATAGGATTTGCTCAATCAAGACGAATAAAGGACAAGAGGTGGCAGTAGCTGACTTAACTGGCAACCTATACAAATTGAGACTTAGATTCAACTTCAACAATTCGAAGGCACTTTTGGTGAATGACGGAGGCGCTCAAAAACACTGTATTGATTATTGGCATCGTTTGTTTGGTCACAGAAGTACTGAAGCTATTAAAAGATTGGCCAAAGATAAAATGGTGAGTGATTTTAATATTATTGATTGTAAGCACAGTAGAGACTGTGAAATATGTGCGCAAGGAAAAATGATTCGTTTGCCATTCATAAAATCATGCAGTGAAAGTCATTCGCCTATGGATTTAATACATAGTGATGTATGTGGGCCAATGCAGACAACTACACCAAGTGGAAATAGATATTTCTTGACGTTTATTGACGACTTTAGCCGTTATACTGTAGTATACCTCTTAAAAGATAAGTCTGAGGTATTTGAACGGCTTATTCAGTATGTTGAAACTGTCAAAAATATTTTTTCGCTAAGAGTTTTAAAATTTTTAGATGGACAGGGTATTAAGTATCAACATAGTGCACCTTACACTCCTCAACAAAATGGGACGGCTGAACGCAAAAACAGATCTTTGGTAGAGATGGGTAGGTGTATGCTTCTGGAGGCGAACCTAGGATATGAATTCTGGGGAGAAGCAATTATGACCGCGAACTACTTGCAAAATAGACTACCCTCGAGTACAATTCCAACAACACCCTATGAAAGATGGACTGGAAAGACACCAAATATAAGTCATCTTCGTATTTTTGGAACAAAGGCTTTTGTCTACATCCCTAAAGAAACTCGAAGAAAGTTAGATGATAGAGCTGAGGCTAAGATTTTTGTTGGTTACGACGAGCATTCAAAAGCTTATCGGTTTGTTGACAAAAGAACCAAGAAAATTACAATTAGCCGAGATGCAAAGTTCTTTGAGTTATCAAAGAATGAGGAGGTTCATACGGAAAAGGGTGATTGTACCAAGACGAATAGTTCAGAATTAATAGTGCCAATTTTACCAAAAATCCAAGACGTGACGATAGAATCAGAAGATACAAAAAACGACAAAAATATAATAGAAGAGGAATTAGAACCAACACAGGAAGATCTACCAAGAACATCAAGCAGACAAAATAAAGGAGTCCCACCACAACGCTTTATAACCGGAGCAAATATGGTACAGCAAGACCTTGTGAAAGAGCCTAGGAACTATAAGGAATCCATTACTTGTAAGAATAAAGAAGAATGGAAAAAGGCAATGACAGAAGAAATTCAAGGACTTGAGAAAAACCAA
Source organism: Eupeodes luniger (assembly GCA_951509635.1). Taxonomy (NCBI): domain Eukaryota; kingdom Metazoa; phylum Arthropoda; class Insecta; order Diptera; family Syrphidae; genus Eupeodes; species Eupeodes luniger. The sequence continues at coordinate 57,475,174 of OX608073.1, forward strand.
ACATGGGAATTAGTATTTCCACCAAGTGGCGCGAACATAGTCGGTTGTAGATGGACCTATAAGATTAAACGAAACGTTCAGGGAAGTATTCAGAGGTTCAAGGCTCGACTTGTCGCGCAGGGATTTAGTCAAAAATATGGACAAGATTACGACCAAACTTTTGCACCAGTTATCAGGCAGACAACCTTTAGGCTTCTTCTCTCTATAGCAGGAAAATGCTATAGGATGTAAAGTCAGCGTTCTTAAACGGAGAACTCAAGGAAGAGATTTATATGAAACAACCGCCTGGGTTTGAAGTTGGAGAACAGGGCTTGGTTTGCCGATTAAGGAAGAGTCTATATGGTTTGAAGCAAGCAGCACACGTGTGGAACGAAGTAATTCATAATGTTCTCATTGGAAGTGGTTTCATCCAGAGTAAAGCAGATCTATGCCTATATATTAGTTTAACGAAAGGTGAATGTTGTTACATACTGGTGTATGTCGATGACATTTTAGTGGCTAGTAAGGATGAATCACTTATCAAGAAAACAGAGGCATTGCTAAATCATCATTTTGAAATGAATAATTTGGGAGAGATTAATCACTACTTGGGGATTGAAGTCTCCAAAGATGGCAATATGAATTACAGAATAAGGCAAAAACAATACATTGATAAATTAATTCAAGACTTTGGACTTACAAATGCAAAGGACTCAAAAGTTCCTATTGAACCTGAATATGACAAGTCAACTGAAGGAAGAGAACCGTTGCTACAAAACAAGGAATACCAAAGACTAATCGGATGCTTATTATATATAGCAATTAACACCAGACCGGACATAGCAACAAGTGTATCAATTTTGGCAAAAAAGACATCGTCACCAAATCAAGCTGATTGGATCGAACTTAAACGGGTTCTTAAATATTTAAAAGATAGAGAAAACCGAAAATCAAACTCAGGATACATATTCTTCATAAACGGAGGAGCTATATGCTGGTGTTGTAGAAAACAAACTTGCGTATCCTTATCCACAACTGAAGCAGAGTTTATAGCTTTATCGGAAACATGCAAAGAAGCAGTTTGGCTAAGAATGCTCTTAAGCGATCTCAACATTCCCCAACAACAACTAACCTTAATCTACGAAGATAATCATAGCTGTCTCAAGCTTATATGTCAAGAAAAATTAAGCAACCGATCCAAGCATATTGACACCAAATTTTATTTTGTAAAGGATTACGTGGACAAGAATTTTGTTAAGTGTCAGTACTGCCCAACAGAAGACATGCTTGCAGATATGTTGACCAAACCACTGGGAGCTGTGCGAATTAAACAACTTAGAACTAAGTGTGGTCTCCAAACGAATGAGGAAGAGTGTTAAATATTACATTCGTTAAGTGACAACACTTTGTTATTATCACTCTACATAAAATATTAAATTATAATCACTTGATCAGTTTATTGAAAATCAGAAAATTTTCTTTTAGTTTTTTTCTGTCTGAATAAAATATCGTTACATAGAAGACGTTGTTTTACTTATAAAGGAACTTTATAAATCTAATTAGCCAATAGTTTTTACTAGAAGAAAAGTATTTACTAGCTTTGGATTATTTTATATAGTAAATATTTATATTCATATGCATACAAAACTAGTACGAACTTTTCTTTCTAATATTTAATGCAAATTTTTCAAGTTTCTAAATACCAACTTCAACATTTACTAATAAAAACTTTCTCATGTTAAATGCCAACATCAACAGTGACAGTCGCAACTTTACTATACTCTGTCCAACAAAAATAGTCAGTACACGTCTTATGGGAGAGCTTTTTTCTTGGAAATGGTGCCAGTCAGTGGTTTTATTCCCTTTTTACCTACTGAAAAAGAAAATTCAACCACTGACTTACACATAAATTGTTGTTGTAATTACGCTTCGACGAGCGTACATCCCCACAACCTTTACCATGCGCAGACAAAGCCACACTGACACTGATAAATAATGTGTTCACAAACAACCCTCTTCGTATGTATTGAAAATAAGCAGATTGTTATTAGAGTTACCATTTCCTTGTTAATGCAAATCATGGTGGATTTTTCTTTGGATTTTGTTTGGGAGCTGTGTGTGGGAATGTGTGCTTTTTTAAAAGCTTTTGAGAACAAATATGGGAATGGTGTTGTCGCTTGCTGTTTTTCGGTAAGTGAAGTTTATTTATTATTCTTCGTAAATTAACCCTTTGTTCCCGGAGATGTCAACTTTTTCAAATATTTGTATAAAAACTTAAAATTTATATAGAATGTGTATAATGAATAATGCATTTAAATAAAAAAAATAATATTCACTAAAAATTAAAAAAAACCAGTAGGAATATAAAGAAAAAATATAGAGTATTTGGTTTAATTGCAAAACCACTAGGAAGCAAAGGGTTGAGTTTAAGCGAAAATTATTTATAATACATGGTGTAATTATAGATGGTGAAAAATAGTGATTTTGTTCATAAAAAAAATATTCTTTGAAAAAGTATTTATTTATACGGTGTTTTATAATCAGTGCCAAAAAAAGAACTGCTTTTATTTTATTATAAATCTGTGCTGTGTTGTTTATAAATTGTGTATTTGTGAATATTGTGTGATACAGAATCGAAAATTTTCATTATTTTTTCATAATTGAATTTATGTTACTCTTAGTTTTCACAAAGGGGTTTTTGAATTCGGGATTATGTACATAATTTATAAATTTTCTTAAACGGAATTTATTTTTAACTTTCAATTTAAAATCAAAAGTTGGTATCCCTACTAATATTTATCAGAGCTTTTTCGAAATTTATAATGGGCACTACGGAAACCCTGTAATATTTGCTCTCTCTCACAGCTTAACGAGATTTCACTTCAGTCAGAGTGAGAGGTAAACGTCCTATCTTCTCTGTACTGACTATTTTTGTTGGACAGAGTATAAGCAATCGGTTTGCAGAGCATTTAATTTATGACGAGAATAAATATGGCAGCTTTTTTCAATGTTAGATCTGAAAAAGTTTATAGAGAACGAAAAACACCCGGGAGTAATAATTTTAAAATGCTCTACCGTTTTGAAAAAGATAACGTTGAGTGGCTAAGCGAATATTTTATGGGTAAGATATTTTATTTGCAATTATTTGAAGCTAATCAATTTATAAATCCCTGTTACCATACAAAATCTCAAGGTTCTCAATGTGAAAGAAGGGGAGGAGCAACGTCCGCTGAAGAAAAGGTGAGAATTTTCTGACATATGTTGGAGATCTACACTTTCAAGTTGGCGTTGGGGAAAACATAGGCCTACATCAGAGTACTATTTGCCGAACTGTACACTATGTAGTAAAACATATATGTATGTACAAATGTATTAGATAAATCTTCTCTTTGGATTAAGTTTCCTTAGGATTACCCACAACAATTAGAAGCTAAACAGGATTGGCATTGAAATACAGTTTTACATCACGTATAGGAGCGTTAGACTGCCTGCACCCATGTCGAAATAAAGAAGCCCCGGTTACACTCAGAGGAGTATATAAACCGTAAAGGATATGCCTCCATCAATATTCAAGCGACCAGTTATGCCAGAGAATGGTTTATAAGTGTTGTTTGCGAATGGCCAGGGTAAGTAATTGATTCAAGGATTTGGAAAAATAGTTTTCTTGAACTTATTATGAGAAATTGAACTGATACCATTTTACTGGCAGACGAGGGATATACATAGGATTACACAGCGGTTAATGACTCCATTCAATAATCCAAAGCACATAAACACATTTTTATAGTTTAGGTATACTGGCGATTTTGGATGAATTTGTTGTATTTACTTGGATGAATCTAGTATTTACTACTAGTATAAAGTTACCAGTATATACTTTTCTACGCATACCAAATAAAGTAATTAATGTAAATCTTACCTTTTACTAGTAGTACCAGTATTTACTTTTACTTTCTTCTAGTAGTAAGTACTTTAGTTTTATGCATATGGCTTATTATATCAAATTCAACTTTAAACGAAACAATAAAACCATAAAACAAGTGTGTAAGCCGGCCAAGGATCAAAACCCCAACCCGACTACCCACTATCAAGTGCCGATTGAAGCCACCAAAACTGGTTCTCCTGCTTTACCCTATCAGTTCGGTACCGTTCGGACACAGCCCTACTGAACCGAAGGCTCCGCCTTGTGCCATGACGTCCCGATTGTACAGGATTCGCCTATTCACGGTTCGTCGTTTGACGCGGTAGATTAGCGGAACTGCCAATCTATCCTGTATCAGACCGCATTTATCTAAAAAGAGGAATGCCTCTGGTGGAATGAAGCCGCTCAAGCGTGCACTCTCAAAATACTCGTCGTTCGGATAGAACACCCCGAAAACTTAATTGTTGGTCCAAGTCATAGCTCTTGCCGAAGCAGGACATTTCACCTCGCCGGTTGAAGCGGTGTAAGTATATATATATGTAGTTTAGAGGGTTTTTGGTGCATTTTACGTAGAAATGTAAGAAATTGTTTTGAAACGTATGTACATAGCTTTTTTTTGAGAAAAATAAAATACACTTTTCTTGTTTCCATTAATTTCTATTAATACAAAGAACGCTTCAAAAATTCAAGAGAGACGATCTGAAATGAAGAACTGTCGGGCTTTTTTTGACGTAGTTTTCTGCTTACTCGTATTTTGGCCTTAAAGGAGTCAACAAAACTTGAAAATTGTAGAGAAAAATGCTTGGTAGTACATAATATCTCTAAAAAAATAAATTAAAACAAATTAAGGTAAACAAATAAGTTGGGAAGAAACTTTTGTGTGGCACTCACAAATTACACGTTTCAGAATATCTTTTCACTTCAAATCTCAAGAGATTCAAAGCTTTTATATCAGTAAATATGAAACGTTTATTATGTTTTTCAATTAGCCATTAGTTTAACAAAAGTGTCACTTTTGCCGTTTTTGGGACATTTATATTATTGAAATTTGTGTTTAAATATCAGTTCCAGAGCATCCAAAGCAAATTCACTACAAAAGTAGATTTATTTATTTTTTTAAGATCTTTTGTATTCAACAGAAAATCAATTTTCAAAGAAATAAAATGCACGACTAGGTCGCTAGAATTTGCTAATATCTTCCAAAAAGTCTGTTTAAAAATATTTCCTTTATTTTAAGATTTAAATATCGACGGTTAATACCTCCTATTTTGCAAATTTTACAGGAGACACAAAAAACTTAATGTTTTCTCAAAACAAAATAATGAAATTTAACAGAGTTTTACCAATTTTGAATCTCTACTATGTGAAATAGTTTTAAATGCTAAAAATTGTAATTTTCATAAGAAAAAAGAACTTAGGAGATATTCATATATAAAAAAAAATACTTTTTATGCTGATAAGAGGAATTCATTTATTGATTTAAAATGATAATGCTCAAAGCAATAGGAAACGGAAACTTAAAACAATAATAAATAAAATTTATTATAAAAAAAAAAAAAAAATATTAATTCATTAGAAAATATCACAAACTTTTCTATTCTTCACATTAAATTAAGCAAAAACGAATAACTTATTATTTAAATGACAAGTTTTCATAAAAATATCTACAGTCTTCAGGTAAGAACTCTTTAAGTTCTTGTAGATGATTCCATTTCTTCTTTGGAATAGCAAGTTGGATTGAATTTCAGGCCTTAAACTCGTAGTCTTCATCCAAATTGTTTTTAACACGAATTGGTAAATCCTGCCAAAAATTTTCGAAATTGAGCTTTACTTTTATTGTTCCTTGGTCATATAAAATTGCTTTGATGTCGGTTACTGCTGGGTCACCTTGCTTTTTACCAGGTCGAATAGATGGATAAACAATGTTTTCGGTAAAGTCCTTGAAGAAAGTATAGTTAAGCGAAAGGACTTCGTAGGGATTTTTTTTCTGGCGTCTTTAGAAATCTTAATGTAATCTGATGGCAAATGTATGGTCGTGTTTTTTAATTTTATTTCAATACAGCTGTGAACTGAGTCACACTCCATTTGAGTGTGACCTTTAGTCAAATATTTCTGCGTAATTTTGTCGCCAAATTTTTTTGAAAAATGTAGAAAACCATTCGTAACAATAGCATTACGATTTTGGTAAGTGCAACCGTCCGAATAAATTATTATGGGATTTTTTGAAGCAGTAATGGAATGTCTTTCCAAATAATCCCATATACAGGACATGAAACAGGATGCAACTAAATCAGTGTCGATTTCTGTGAACCAGAAGCATGTTGCTTGATGACTCTGCAGGTTGAAAATTGTAAAATTGTGACAAGACAGCTTTGTTTTGTAATAGGCAGCGCTAACACTCAATTGGAGGCTTGTTTTTGTTGCTTGTAAATCCATAGTGAGCACGATAGCTTTTCCATTTTCTGCCATTTTTGTATAGTTTGCCATTTCCAGCCTTGCTTGTTCTTTTGATCGAATGTGGGATTCATATTCCTCGGCAGTAGTTGTTTTCTGTCGGAATTTTGTGCAAATATCACATTCATCTTTTTTAAGCTGATAGAGGGATATATTCATGCTCTCAAATACTTCTCGAAATTTTTTTATTGAGAGACAATCAACCTTGGGTAAACTGCAATGCTCTTTATAGAAATCAAAAACACTCCATTACCAAGACCGGAATCTCAGACTGACATTTCGGTTTGCCTACAAGCTACTGAGGACTAAATGTGAGAAAGTGTGCGTGAAATGATGCAAAAAACCAAACACATTCTCACATTTAGTCCTCAGGCCCATCAAAATGCTTCATTATAGTAATCAGCCCCATCTAAATGCTTCATTTTGAATGTTTCATGGCCTCGTTCAAAAACTAAACAATCCTAACCAACAGAATCTGAAGTGCTGACATGGTCTTAAATTGGAAGATTTGTATAGCTTTTTAATTTCAATCCAAAATAAATGTTGTAAATGTATATTAAATTAAATCAAATTGACCAAATACATATTATTTAATGATTTATTAGTTTATTATTATTTATTTTGTTTACTTAAATTATTTGCGAACGCAACATGCGCTGCAACTGGTTAAGTATAATTATTGGAAATGAACAAAAGTGTAACTCAATACTTTGTAAAACAACAAAACAGACAATTTTTTCAGCTGTAGTTTCCTTAGAGCATTTTTTGGCGACGTTAGAAGTTCAGGTTGAAACAATAGGCGGGTGCCTCCGTTTTTTTTTGTATAGACAATGCTACGAGTATCATACTTGTGAAGTTCCATTGCCAACTTTAGCTAGTTCAGATTCCTCAATTAGATTAGTATTTTCATCATTTAAGCAGTTCGGTAATTGCAAGACCAAATTTTAGTTTTGTTTGTTGCCGAAATATTCCTGAAAATTGCTTTTTGAGGGACTATGTTAGAGTTAGAATTTTTTTGTAGTTAGATTTTGGAATACAAATTTGAGGGAACCATGTCTTAAAAATAAGTTGCTTTGTGTAAAGCATCTTTAAGGAATAGAAATAGGCAATATGGTTACACACAATACCAACTAAATGAGTGCAATAAATAGATTTAAGCAACTTTTTTTATTCCAGTATGGGGAAACCGAACACCCAATAGAAAAAAAACGGTAAACGCGCCAAAATCCATACTTCTTGGCTAAATAATGTTATCTTCTATGTTTACGCATAAAATTACGATTTTTTGTAACATATGAACATTTCTAGACATTTTACAATGTGAACAATTAAATATGCTATGAAATAATTGTCTGCTATTAATGCTATTTTTTTTTTTTTTCTAAAAAGTTGATGAAGGTCAGCTGAAGCCGAAATTTCTTTAATGAAAATACCTAAAATATTGGCTTTCTCAAAATATTTGTCTACACTAACGTCTGCTTTATATCTGAAAACTATTGTTTATGTATATTTTCTTCTATGTTCTGCATTTATAAAATGTAATATATGGAAGTATTTATTATATTAAGAAAAACAAAAACATGTTCGTAAAACTCATTAATTTTTTTCATTATTAGCAGCACTTTTACTAAACATACCCTTCAATTAATAATAAGTAAACTTCAACTTTGGTAACTAAACATTTTGAAGAAATGAATGAAAATTATATTTTGCGTTAAACTGTGGGAATTCACTAAAAAAAAACTTCTGTACGTCAACAATAAACATTCATGAATCATGACGGTTACATGTTCTATTGAATTAGTTGTGCATGAGTTCAGAACGATTTTAAGACGTTTTCATTTTGTGATATATGTCAAAATTTGCATTTTACTTGCTCTGCATTTATTCAACAGGTTTGCTATAATCGTTCTGATTATTTCTTTAAAACATTGCTGCTCCTTTGATGCATAGTTTTTTTGATAGAAAATATATGTATGCTTCCATCAATCAAGAATGTTATGGATAAGGTATTTATCGATTACAACTTATCTTAAATTTATTATTTATTAATCAAAATGGCACTGAAAAATAGTTGCAAGCTTAAATCATTAAAAACAAACTATAAATATACTTGGATTAGTAAAATTGATACAGATTTTAATTACTTGCAAACAAAATATTTGGGCCGTTCGTTAACGAAAATTTATTAGAATTCAATACAAAAATTGCGCTCGCACCCTTAACTTGATGGTTCTTCGAACGCATCTTTGATACAAAAATCCGAGGTTTATTATGAAATTTAAAGAAATTCGTAGTGATTACTGTAAATTAGTGAATTATTTATAATAAATTGATGTTGAACATGCTTTTTTCAAGACAAAAAGGTATATTGGTTCACTATCAACAAAATGCCTGCAAAATTAAAGCTTAAAACTGACTTTTTCATCGAAAAAAAGTAAAAAGAAAAACCTGAAAAAAAACTTATTAACTCCTCCATTTTGTTTTTGCTTTGCAAAGTGCCGCTAGCCCACGGCATCGTTTTTTATTTTTTGTGCTCACATCTATTCATGGACTAATTGTCAAAATTACAAATACAACAATGTAGACAAACGGGTTTTGGAGAGTGAAACGTACGAAAGATTCCGGTCTTGGTAATGGAGTGTTTTTGATAGAAATCAAACAAACTTTGTTGGGATACAAACTGTGGCTCAAGAAAAAGCTTCGATGAATCTTTTCTGCGTAATGTGATGGGAACTTTGGTAATTGTTCCAAGAAATTCTTCAAAAAATCATTTTTGTTTTTTCTTTCAGAGTTATCATTACTATCATAATATTTCTTGTAAACACTGGAAGCATGCATCGAAAAGGAACTTTTTTTTACCCAAAAGTGAATGCTATGATCTCCAATGCAAATTGTGTTCATAAACATTTGTCGAAAAACTTGCAATTTTGTACCTGAAAGGGTTTATTTGTGAAAAGTGTCATTTGGATTAAAAGTTATAAATAAATGTTGCTACCTTTTTCATTTGAGGGTACAAAATAAAAAAAACTGAGACCTTCTTGAGTGCTCTGCAAAAATCTGCCTTCTTGAAACTTCCTATTGTTTGACGTGGTTGCAAACGAAAACTTTCCGTTGTGACCAATCCATTTTAGTCCAAAAATTTTCAAAAATTGAGGTCCTATTGGCTTCAGTAAACGTACTACAGAATCGTTTTGAAGATTTTTTACAGTATTCGGAAGAGCAAGAAGCACTAATGACTCTGGCTTTTCGAATCGTATCTTGTTTAATAATTTTATTTTTCCTTGTATTTATTGAAGTCCTTGCATTGGAAGTTGCTTGTTTTTATTCTGTTTCCAATTTGAATCATTGGCCTTTTTACTTCTAAGTTTTCCATCTTGCATGTCACCATACTCACAATCGTTTGACAAAATGTTGTCCGCATTTTCTGGTACTTGAAGATCGAGCGGTGGATCTAATGTTTCTTCAAGTAAAAGCTCATTGTTTTCTATAGCTTCCGATGTATTATTAAACTCTAGCTGTATGATCTGGTGTTCATGCACTTCAACCACTGATCCCACATCAAGACACGACTCGTCAGTCATTTCGTTGTGGCTAGGAGTTGTGGAGGCTGGCTCAATGAACATTTCATTGGTACTGGAAAAGATGCTGTTAACCGACTCAATAGTCATTTAAATGGTTCTGGGAAAGATAGAAGCCGTTTGAGCCCGCGCCATTTCGAGGCATTTCTTCGCTCGAGAGCACATTTTGCTTTTAAATAATAAATTAAAAGAGCATTCTAAATCTATAAATTAATTGACCTACCAAGAAGGGTCTATTAAAACCTTAATTTGTGGTACGACGAGTCATTAACTTATTTAAGAACTGAAATAAAAAAAATGAAAATTTCAATACAAATCCGTTGATAGGAGATGTTATGGTACCAGTTGTAACAAACAGAATACCTCCTATCATACTTTGCACAAGTTCTGTGAGTTTAATTGTTTATAATTGTAATAAAATCGAAAAAATGTATAACTATGGTACTTCAAAAACAGAAAAAAACTAAACAAATACTTACATTAAATAAAATATGAAGCACAAACTTCTTGTGGGTCCTTGTGCCAGCAAAACAATGAGTGAAATGTGATGATAGGAGATATTTTAGGCGCCAAGATGATAGGAGGTATTAAAAAATGACAATAACAATATTTTGACAGCTGCTGGAGACATAATGAATACGTTCAGCGATGCAGATGGTAATTCTTAACAAAACTACATCAAAAAGTGATTTTCACAAAAAATGTTTGTTAGGAGGTATTCATAGTTAACCGTCGATATGTAACTTATTTTTTTTTCGAAAATCATTTTAAATTTTAAATTTTGTCTTAAAAATATTTTTGGTAAGCACTAAATAAGTGCTTATAGATATGCATTTTACGTTTATGTAAATTTCGTTATCGAGTTTTGTAAACAAAATGAATATTTTTTTAAAAATAAAAAAAATGACATTTTTGATCATCAAAAATCATCATCAATTTTATCATTTGATCATCGACAACAGCTTGCACAGAAAAAGAAGATTATTGAAATCAGTCCATTAGTTCTTGAGAAACCTTAAAAAAAATGAAGGTTTTATAAGGGGTACACTTCTAGAGCAATATCAAAATATGTTTTTCTTGTAGAAAAAAGCCAAATTAAGAATACAAATTTAAATACAAGTTTAAAAAAAAATCACATATTTTTAAACTGATGATTTCTTATTCAAGGTTTCTACTGAAGAATCTAAATATTTGCTCTTTTTCTTAGGAACAAATTTTATGAAAATAATTTAAAGCATGACTAAAGAAAAATGTGAATTGTTTTTTGACAGCAAACCGCTTTTTGGTGAATGTCGTTAAATTACTAACAAATCAAATCTTTACTTGTACAACTTGACTGTATAAGCTTTATGGCTCCCCCCTGGATCGCCCGTTGGTCAAAAGTTGATGAATTTGTGCTGTGTTTTTGGAATAGGGCTAAATATCCGATTCATATTATGTTCTTGGTGCAGTCTTCAGTTAAGAGTAGGACTTTTAGCAACAAAGTTTAAGGAAGTAAAATACAAATTTTGTTTTCATATACAAACAATTAATAATTCAAAGTATAATGGGGGTCATGTCCATTAACACAATACGATTAGTTTTGAATTAAAGGGAATTCCCTCGAAAAAAAAGAACAAAAAAATTATCTCCCAGGGGGGGTCATGACCCCTATGAATTTGAATGAGTATTAAAAATAACATTCCTTTGTACAAATTAAGATTCATCTGATGCCATAACTGCTTTGAAATTGCATCACTTCGCACTCATGTTTAAAATGTTAAGGATAGTAATAACCCCTTCAATTTTTACATATTACAAAAAAAGAGACTAGGAGTGACCCACACTGATAACTTCCTATTAATGCCTGGTAAAAAAAGGTTTTGAACTTTAATTTTCTAAGAAATCCTACAAAATAATAACAACAATATTTATTTTATTTTATTCTAAAGAAAATAAAGTCAAAACTCAATTTTTAGAATTCTTAAAAGTTTATCTTTTGTATAGAATAAAATGATTTTTAAATCAATAACATTTTTTTTTTTATCCATTTTTAGTATTTTTTTTTTTGATATTTATACAAATTTTACCAAATGTTAAGAACAATGTAGTTTTTTTAAGATACAATTATATTAGCCCTAATATTTTAATCGTTACTAAGATGATTGAGGCGAGAATCAGTGTTTACCAACTTTAAATATACTTTTTTTAGGTTTTTATTTCATAAAAAAATGGTAATTCTTAGTTGCATAAAATTGTTTGAGGTACATAATTTCATGCTTTGTTCATAAACTATTCGAGTTGTTTTTTCAGTTTTTTCGGCATACACAAAAACTGCTAGTTGATTTTTGTTTTCAACCTTATATTGATCTCGTGTTGACTCGCAATATATAATATAAAATTTAAATGAAGACGTTAGCTTCAATGGTTCGTGATATATTTGGGGTCAATCAAACTTTTCACTTGCTTTTTTTAAAATTGCTAATCTTAAAAATCCACACACTCAATTTTTTTTGTAAACTCTTCCCTTCATCTTCTGATGATTGATTATCCGTAAAACAAAAATTATTTGCAGTCTATAACTATACACTGGTTCTTGAGATATGACCGACTAAAAAAGGTATCCTGAACATCTCTAACTGTCTATAATAAAATTACTTGTTTGAATTTTGATATTTAAGGGTACTTCATTATAATTTTATTTTTCTATCATCGATATTACTTAAGAATCTAAATAAACGTTGATTGGTAATGTTGGTCCTCGGGCTGCAGGTGAAACAGACCGGTTGGTTTAAAAATTCGTATGCTTTGCATATTTGTGGAACAACCTCTAAATGAGTAAATCAAATTAAAATTCATTTTTGATTTTAAATAAACTTACTTCTGGCGGAGGTAAACTTGCAGAGGTAAACTTGCGGAGGTGAACTGGCCTGCTTCGCTTTTACCTACATTATTTTATTTTCACTCATAAGAGTTATTGAGTACGATAACAAAACGCTTAAATAATTGCCAATAACTTATAATAGGTTATTCTTGAAAAGTGAATCGATGTGGATTTAAAAAAAGAGTGTGATATTGCCATAATGTGAGTTTAGTTTTTTAAACCAAAAAACTCCATTACCAAGATCGGAATCAAAAACACTCTATATCAAAAACACAAACAGAACTTTTATAGATATCCAGTCTTATAAACGCTGTATAGAGCCTACATAAAGTTATGTAATCTCTATAATGCCTCTAAACGCAAAAATGCTATTTATAAAACTTATACAAGGTTGCATAGTCCCATAATAAGCTAAACGCGTTTTGAGGTTGAATAGAGCCTACATAAGGAAATTATTGTTATTATTATTTCGTAAATGTCATTTTGATTTCTCTCCTCTCTTTTTGAAATTAAAATAAAAACAATAATGCTTCTGCAGTTTAGCTCGTGAGCCGAAGAAACGAAGAAGTTAAAAAAATATAGATTTTCGAAAGAGAATATCATAAAAATAATTGGAATTATTTTGTTATATTTTAGTTGTTATGAAAACAAGCTGATTTTATAGACAAATAAATGGAATAGATTGTTCCATTTTGGTACTTTTTTTGATATAAGCATTGTATAACTAAAATTTATAGCAGAATTTTGTATAAATAGGAATTTTCGCAACGTTACATAGAGCCTACATAAATCCTTATTCACTGTATAACTATTCATCTGTTTAGCGAATTCTATTATATAAGACTGATCGTATATTTTAATTATTTTTCCTACATGACTATGGCGCCAGTTATAGCTATCATTGGTTTTCATCATTGAAAACAAACATAGGAAGTTTTTTGACAGGTCGTGATAGGCGTATTTAATTGGTAAATTATTACCTAGTGCAGTAATGGAAAGTAAGTGCAGTAATGGAAAGTGTGAATAAAACATATGTTCACTTTTATATGCACTTTTAATTTAAATCTCCAAGTTGGTATCTGTGCAATCATACTTATGTCAAAATCAGCTGTTGAAAATACGTACTCAAGGGATGTGTTGAAAAAGTATTATTGTTTTTATGTGAAGTTGAATAAGAGTTCAAGTTAATGTGTACATGCAGGTCCAGTCAGAATATAGTTGAATATGAATTGAAAGATTGAAATGACATAAGAGTGCCTGTCCACATTAAATTTTTAATGTTAGGTGCAAGCAGTGAAACAGGTAGATTATATGCGAGTGAAAAAGAGAGAGATGGGTAGATTACACCCCAAATACAAACTGACGCGAAGCGAATCAGGGCGAATCATTCACAATGAAAACAAAAATGACAAATAAACAATGCCGCGTCGGCGAATGTGCCACTTTCGCGTTGGTTTGGGAGAGCTTTTAAACCCGACCAATGACGAAAGTTTTGTTTTCGCATCAAATGTTTTGCTTTGGTTTTGGGCGAGTCCTTACACACATCACACGTCAATAAATTTAGAGATAGCATTGTGATTATTGATGATTTTTGGGTGATGTCAAGTAGTCAACGCATTGAATATTTACGTTGACAGTCTAATCGTTGATTAATATTTCAAACCAATTTATTTTTATTCTAGTGAAAACAGAGCACAAGAAAAATACGAACGCATCCCCAAATAATAAAATCCTGCCAACCTTTAAATAAAAAATATTTCTGGAAATGGATAAAGTGTCATTCTATTCCAAGCATTCCAAAACTTTATCTGAACTATTTATGTGCACTATTTTTACTGCCTTATTTATCCGCACTATTTCTTTGTTGTTGTTTAGCTGTGCTGCGTATAAATTTACCAATAAAAAACGCCTGGATATTATAATTGGACCCTATAGATTTTTATACAAAGTGGTCATTTAGTTACTCCGATTGACGGCACTGCATAATACTAAGTGTAGACTCTACCTTAACATAACATCTGTTTTTCCATTTTAATGTCGGTAATGTGAACTACCTCATTCAAACTTTGACAGTTGACAGTTTTTTAAAAAAAACGCCACTTAAAAGTAAAGTCAAGGCATACGAATATCAAAATAATAAATAATCTAGAAGCTGAAAAATGGGTACACTTTGCAATTCTCAAGGTTTAACAGTTAATTCGTCCTGCAGGACATGTCTCAAAAATATAAGTGAAACCGAGACAAATCATAATATATTCGCAACACCAGGTCTTCCAGAAAAAATCTGTTCGTGCTCATCATTGTCCATCCATCCAGGAGATGGCCTTCCAATAAGTTTATGTGCATCATGTTTCAAGAAGATTAACGATTTTTATATCTTTCAACAAGAGTGCATCACCGCCCAGAAAAAGTTCTTAGAGTACGTAAGCAAAGACATAAAACCATGTTTGACTGAAATCGATTTAAACGAAAGTGTGGAGTCTAGGCCGCCGCCGTCGTCTGCGGCAATCAAAAAGGAAAACTATGAAAATGATAATCCTCCATCCACTTCATTCTTGGCCCTTCACAAAGTTGAAACTGAACTAAATGACGCAGCCGTAAGCAGACCAATTCAAATTAATACAGAGGCTAATAAAATTCACACCATGAAAAGAGTAAAGTTTGTATGCGAAATTTGTAGCGAACCCTTCATGAAAAAGACCACTTTCGACGTGCATATGCGCAAGCATCGAGGACTCAAAGCATTGCCTTGCCCATTTTGTGATATGGCATATAATCGCCCAGGTGTTCTTAAAAAACACATGCAATCCAAGCATCCAAAACCGATTGTAGCAAAATTTATTTGTACCGAAGCGTATTGCGACAGACTATTTGCGAGTAAAAAATTTGTGCTGGACCATTTAAAGGACAAACATGGGATGGACGCCAAACAAAAAACCAAACAACCCTTCACTTGTAAGGAATGCGGATTAATTCAGTCAAGCATAGGTGTTCTTATACAACATCTTGCCGAGCACAAAGCCCAAAGAGAGATCGAATTGAACGACCCTAACTTTAAAAAAACCTATCCGTGCCAGTTTTGTGATAAGGTTTTTAGTAAAAAGCATAGGCGTGATGTCCACAGCCAATTGATTCATGAGGGTCTGAGCAAATTTGAATGCTCTTATTGTCACAAACTGTTTTTAACAGGCCTTAATAAAAGACGTCATGAAATGATCCATACTGGAGAAAAACCATATCAGTGCACCGCGTGCCTCAAGAGATTCATCCAAAAAGTTTGTCTTCAAACACATAAATGTCCACTTCAGACAACGTTATGCACTGTTGAGAAAAAAGCAAAAAAAGCTAAAAAATGAAGCAAATATAATAAAAATGTAGATATGTAGTGTAATAATATAAAAATAAAATTACTGTAATGAAACATAATGCTTTAATTTTTTCTTTTACTTTGGAATTAGCGTAAATAAGTTTCTGAAATTCACTACACTTCAAAGTCATTGATTGATCACCGAAATCGGTAATAAAATTCTTTAATATAGAACTTCGTACAAAAGATACACTTTCTTAAATTGGAAAATGAATATGAGTAAATATACTTAGCATTACTTTAAAAAAATAATTCATAGTGGATTCATTACGGTTTAGTATTTTATGTCTTGTAAATAATATTATTAGGATTTTCTGTTAGAATAAGTGAAGGTTAAGGTATGCAATGTTATGTTTTAAGTTTGAAATTAATGCCAACTTAAAAACTTACTAGTTGCCTTTGACGTCATTTGTATCTCTTCATTTGAATGAGCATTTTGTAATTAAAATAAAGGCAGTCCAATAACGATTGTTTTTATAGAGGTACCAATGTAACTTTAAGTCGGCAACAATATTTTAAAGTGATTACTTTTTATGAATAGAGGGACGCCTTACAAATGCTTGCAAATTTATTTTGAAAATCATGGTTTTGTTCGAAATACATAGACATCGTGCACTAAGTCCTTTTTACGTTTAACTTGATGAAGCTCAATCCGGGTTGAATAGACACTACAATAAAAAAACTGCCGTATTTGGAAAGATGATAATCCTCAAGTGTACGTTGAGCTTGAGACCATAGAGGAAATATATTATCTAGACTCCCGACTTAATGGGTTTGCTCTCTTTTTGCCTACAAACTAAATTGAGAGAATTTTGCCCATTAGCATAAGCATGTGTTAGTTGTCCTGTGCATTTCTTATGGGAAAATCCAGATTCTATGTAGTTGTTACGGGCTTTTAAGAGAGTTACCTCAAACAAAATTTGAGGGTGTTTCAGGCAAGACGGGTACCAGTCGGGACTCTAGATAATATATTTCCTCTATGCTTGAGACAATGTTACTTCCACAAACACTGACTGTCCGTCTGCTTTATGGGTTGATGGAATAATTTGTAGGTACTTATTTAAAAACGATGCTGGCTAAAACGTTACAATCAGTTATATCGCTTTAGAGTTACGATTACAGTGACTAATTTCTGTGGGGACTGGAATCGTTAGTCTACGTTGATAAGCCCGAAACGATTGAACATTTGTATAGGGCAACATCTATCTTGTTACTGCTGATATCCAGCAACAAATATCGTGATTTGTGGTTGGTCCACTCTTTACTATAAAACAAAGTAAAGTAAACGAGTAGTACGTTTTGTCATTGTTTTTAAGAGATAAAATCAAAGAGAGCAACAATTTCATAGTTCTTAGTACCTCCACCAATTTTCAAAAAATTACTTATAGACATTTTCTATCTCCTCTTTTTGGTATAAACCAAAAAAGAAACCTTAGAAATGCTTACTTAATTTAAGAGTCTTACATAACTTCAACACTAAAGCATAGTATATAGTCGGTTCTTTCAACTCCAAATATATCGACACACTGACTTGGAAATGATATTTCACGAAGTTTCAAGGTCCCTAGAATCCAAAAATTTTAAGGGAGATGTCTGCGTGTGCGTGTGTAAGTAAGTTTGTACGTACGGACGTTCGTCGTCGATGTCTCAAGATCCAGAAGCGATATCGACTTGAACAAAATTTTGTCTTACAGATAATGACTTCGAAAGATTCAGAAAGGACTTTCAAAAACATTTTGGTTTACCCCAAATATATCACGAACCAATAAGCGACTTAGGTATAATTACATAATGTGACGTGATATCAAATATGTAAGTATAATTTTGAAATAAAATCAATTAACGGTCTTTTTATACATAAATCAGAAAAACTTAAAAAAGTACTTGTGACCATGAATATTTTACGATCCAGAAATAATATTACCCCTAGAATAGTTGTATGAAACGAAAATAACGTTTTTGACAGGCAGACAAGATATTATTTTAAAAATGTTTTCTTGGTTTTTTAATTAAAAAAACCTCCACACCCAAAAATGTGATTTTATAAAATTTTTCGACTAAGTGCATTACATCCTTATATTATCGAACTTAATCCCCTTTTACCGCTTCTAAAATCTTTTCCAACACTATTTATCATAGGTACATAACCACAACAAATTCCATGATAATTGCCTTCGTATTAAGATTTATAAAATTCAAGTCCTCTACTCGTATAAAATATTTAAATAAAGGATAAAGTTCCACAGAATCCTAATTATCATGAGTTAATTCTTATCTTGTAAGAATTTGGAGTCCCAAGTCTTCACTTAGTTAACTTAATAGTTACAAAACACATTACTGCCATTTTTTCAAAAGAATACAATAATTTTCTTTCACAAACTTATAAATGTATTTTCAAGTAAACAAAAAAAAAACACCCTCTTCCAAATATCAACCCCAATTTAATAGGTCATGTTCTACAATAATGGAATTTAATTTATAAACGAAATAACCATGGCAACAAATTTCGTTCAAACTTTGTTTACAAATGGCGTTCAATTGCTGCTAGAACCCAAACCTACCAAAAGTATTCATTATTTTTGTTTATTTGGTTTAACGTATTTGCAATATGACCTCTTCCACCAGAAAACACAAAATAATAACCGACTTAGATCAATCAGATAGTCAAATACCAGTTCGAGATAAACCCATTCATTCAAGCCGAGTTATTATGGGAAAGAAACATCTAAGTAGCCTTTGTGGAAACTTTCCCAATCGAAGTCGAAGTGCTGAATGGAATCCTAAGAAGCTTCAGAATTCTACTGATTTTCAAACTGCGGTAGGTAATGTTTAACTAAAGAAAATAAAATCCCACTTTAATCAATAAAACCTTTAGCTACGAGATAAGGATAAACAAATGGAGAGTTTAATTCAGAGAATAGGACTTCTTTACAAATACAACAATCAATTTGCCAAAGAGAACAAGAAACTTTTATCGATGCTCAAACGAGCCGAGGACAACAATCCAAAGAATTGTGAAGTATGTAGCCAACTTATGGAAGAAAAGAATGCATTACTCGAGGGCAATAGCAATTTGCAAAACGATGTGGCCATGATGAAGGTTTTAGTTTACAGATTGAATGTGCAAATAGAAAGCTATCAGGACAAGCTCAGGAATTCAAATGGGAGTACAGTGGATGATGAAACTCCTCGAAGTAACTTCCACGAGAGAAAAACTGTGGATCCATGTTGGGGGCCTGTAAATAGTGAAACCCTGGGTCCTCTATTGAATTCCTATGAGGAAATGATTAGGGACAAAAATGATCTCATTCAACAGCACGAAAAAGAACTGAAACATTTTACTGGCGAACTCAAAAAAGTCATCGATGAGAATTTACATCTGCAAGAAGAATGCGATGTTATAAAGAAGTCTTCCAATGGTTGGTTAGAGACCAAAACACGTCTTCAATCGCAGCTAGAATCGATGAAATCCAAGCTTGATATTCAAACAAAACGAGCCGATTTGGCAAAGGAGAAGCTATTAGAAGTGATTCAGTGCTATGAGCAAAAGACTCAGACTCTCTCACTTGATCTTGAGCATCTGCAGAATGCCTATTCCCGATGTAAAAACGAACTTGTGTCAATTAAGAGTTCCACGACCAATCAACCAAACGCTATAGTTGAGTCCTTAAAGGAATGCAAAGAACTCTTCGAAGAACTTAAATCTCAACACAACAACGAGAAATCCGACTTGGTTGCAAAAATAGAAGAACTACGCAAGGAGAACACTGAACTCTTGAGTAAAAACGAAGACCTAAAAAAGCAAGAAGTAAGCTTGAGGAACGAATTCAATTCGGAAAGATGTACTTACGAAGAGTTGAAGACTAAAACAATAGCTGTGCAGAAAATCAGTGATAAATTAAAGAAATCCCGAGATAGATTGAAAGCTCGTTTAAAAATTGCTCTCGAATGGGCTAAGAAATTGGAACAAGAACATGCGAATTTTGAAAGTACTTGGGATGCAGTTAAACGTTTGGAAACTGTAGTCAAGCATAAGGAAGCTCAATTGAGGGGTTTACATGCACGTCATTTGGAAGAGATGGAAAAGATGCGTCTGAAGCTGGAACAGAAAGAGGATACGATCAAAAATATTCTCAAATCTAAAATAAATAATGTTTAGGAGTTATTTATGATTTTGTTTGTGTGTTTTTATGAGATTTTGTTAATATTTCAAATTAAAAAATAATTGTTTTGAAAAGTATTGGTTTTTCTTCCTAGCATTTGAATTGAGATATTATTTCAAACAAAGAAATCGTTTTAGGTGAAAGATTATTGCAGTTTTTCGTTCAGCTTATTGAAATTTTTAGGTGGGATTCATCTATCGTGACCAAAAGAACTCAAAGTGGATATAATTTTGTTTTCTTATTCTAGTTGTCTTTACGTCGTTGAATAAAATTCCACCATTGGCCCATGTTATCCATCTTAATGAAAGAAACAACCCACTTGCACAATTTTCTCCAAAAAAACATTACTTCAAGAACATCTCTGAACTTTCACATATTTGAAACTCTTGAAAGTATTATGTATTAACTCCTCAGTTTCCTTTCTAGATCCTGCTTAAATACCCCAGCACAGCGTGGATTCTAAAAAAGCAGATTCACTACCACAAACTTTCCAGAAAACGGATATGAAGTTAACATGGTCTCCACTTAATATTCCAAGTCCATGCCTTCCAGGTCTTCTTGAGAGATTGACTCATTTTTGGAAGACGAAGCGATTCACTTCTATACAGATGGATCTAAGACGGATGACTGTGGAGGCTTATATTCCTAAAAACTAAATCTATGTCACTCAATTCGTCTTTCCAATCACTGTAGCGTGTTTGAGGCAGAACTTCTGGCCACTAAAGAAGCAGGTTCTTGCCTCATAGAAAACGTGATATACGCATCTTCTCATTTAGTCGAGTTGCCATAAAATCATTGGATTCTGTCTCCATACACTTAATAACAGCCCGAAACTGTCGATTATCTCATAGAGACATTCCAGAAAACTACAAAGCTAACGAACATATAAGAAATGAAACAATTTTATCTTTGTTGGACAACAAATCTAACATCGGTATAACCTTGGCTATTTGTTAACTTAAAGCATTATACCATAAAAAAAGCGAAAAAAAGATGTATTAATACAAACGAAAAGAAGAGAAGACAGTGCCTCAAGTTCTATGTTCATAGCCTTCTATCACAAAAACGAAGACTCCACTCAGGAAACTTTAACTACAATGGTAATAGAGTGACCTGTTAAATTCCGACATTTATTGTCTCAAATGATTCCCAATTGGTTTTAACGAGAAAGGTAGATTTTTAAAATTAGATCCACGTGGCATCACAAATTCACAACGGGCTAACTATTGGTCTAAGTTTTTTTCGTTTCCTGACAGCAGCCACCTTAACCTAACCCAACCATATTATTCTTCTCTTTAGGCTGTGAAAATATATTCTTCCTATGACGACTTCTTACTTAGAAAATAGTGAATATTGTGTCTGATTGAGATCTGCATTTTCCAATGCTATTCTAGCAATTTATTGTGTCCCTCAAGGTAGTCATTTAGGACCTCTACTCGTTTTCCTTACAATGAACGGTATTGACATGATCATTGAAAATCGTCATATATCCATCCATGTAAAGTCACTAAAACGGGTTGGGTTCGATATCCCGGTTTTTATATTCCCGTTTCTTAAAATCCCGATTTTAAAATCCCGTCTTTTATAATCCTGCTTTTTATAATCCCGATTTTTTATAATCCCGCTTTTTGTAATCCCGTTTCTTATAATCCCGTTTTTTATTATCCCAATTTTGCAATCAAAACTATTTGTTTAATTTTTAAAAAATCGCGCGATTTTTAAAAATTAAACAACTAGTTTTGATTGCAAAATCGAAATTATAATAAATTAAAACAAATTAAAAAATGAGGTATTTTTCTTGATTCATTTTATTGTAACCTTTAACAAATATAACATATCAAAAAATAAAAATATAAAGTAAAGTAGTATTCTTTTAAAACAAAACAACAAACTCAAATTTAAAATTAACAAAGTCAACGATAGTGTTAAGACCGTTATCGAGAGGTAGATTTGCTGTAGGATGCATTTTGTTTGTGCAAGAATTAATATTGTAAACAAAAATTATTGTTTATGTACAGTAAAAACAAAACAAATTATGATATTATTATATATTAGTTTTATTTGTAATTATTATATATTAGTCAAGTAATTTAACATTCAAACCTTTGACTCCTATTGTTATTCAGTTTAATGCACGGGATTTGACGGGATTTTAAAAAGCGGGATTGTAATTGATCGGGATTTTGAATAAGTGGGATTTTAAAAGACGGGATTTCCAAAAATCGGTATTTTAGAAGACGGGATTATAAAACTTTTTTTTCGGGATTTTTTAAAAACGGGATTTTAAAAGCGGGATTCCGATACGCGCCCCACTAAAACAACTCGGTGCCTGAACTATCTTCAAAATCAACCCATAAATATATTTGAAAAAGAATTTGAGCTTTTATGTGGCTGGGTATTATTTCTAATCCAAATTGATGAAATAATCTATAAGGTCAACTTAAAATCAGTTTTTGTAAAAAAAATGGTCCAAAGTATTTTCCAACCCTTACGTGACCCGTTTACTTTTTCAAGTTTGGCTTCCAAATCACGACATACATACATTGTATATCAAGAATAGGAGACATCCATTGACGATTCCTACGTTTTGCACTTCAATTGTTTTGATTTGATTGATTTGATTTTACCGCTTTATCGTGACCTCATTTCATTGTAGGAAGGTAGAGAAATTGCTGACATACTTTTCATATTCGGCTTCTTTATTATTCAGTTTTCTTCCCCTCTATCCGCAAATCGATTTTTTTCCATATTAACACCCGTAACCTGAAAATTCCTGGCCTTAAAGAAATTATGCTCCTGTTGGTCAATTTGGATTAAAAATAATTTGATTTCAACGTTAGCACCTAGAACCTCAAGCAAAAATTTAATTTAGACTTATAGCTTAAATTTCAATTAAAGAATCACTAAAGCGTGCTATTTATGTACATTTTTTGACAAGTACATAAATGATTATCACTCCTTTCTTCTCGCTCTTAGATGCATGTGCCAGCTCAACTAATAACTTAATGTTCTCACTTTATAATAATTAAAAACACAATAAAGTTAAGCTTAAAAAAGAACATTTTATTTATTTCCCCCCTATAAGAATTGTATATTAAAAAAGCTCGTTAACATTATTTTTGTTTTTAATTTTTTTTTATGCTGGAATTATTTATGAAAAAAAAAAATATATAAAATAATATAAAACTTTAAAAATAGTATAAAATTGAATATAAATGTGTTTTGTGTACGTATATTGTTTATGTATACAAGAGGTAAACAATAAGTTTGTTTTTTCTTTTTATTTCACAAAATTATTTCATTTTTAAAATTTCTGCTTAATTCTTTGTCCGGCAAGACTATACAATTTAATAGAATCTTTTCAGGTGGCACATGGACAGAACTCCCTAAAGAAAAAAAAGAAAACAGCAATAAAATATGTTGATTTATTATATAAAAATGAATATATCGAGCTTTAACGGCGATAAACATTTGGAGGCTATCGTCAATAAAATTTCTCTTGGAATCTATCAAGAAGAAGAATTTTTGCTTAATTTTACATACCTAATACTGTTATTGATGGATTTAATTTGCCATCCTTATTAAATAATGGCGGATTTTCCATTTTTGCAAATGGTTTATTTGGATCTGGGTCACTAGGAGTACCTTCTACTCGAGCCCAATTACCAATTGTTGAGCCACGACCAACTGTAAAACAACACAAGAGTAAATATTATATACATTCTTTGAAATATTTATAAACTAAATTGTATAGGATACATAATTATGTATTTTATTTTTACTTACTTATGCTATGTAAAACAAGTGTATGGTCTTTAATCACAGCATTATCAAGAATAATTGATTCACGAATTCGAACACCAGGTCCGATTGTAACTCCTGGGCCAATTGAAACATTTGGGCCAAGCTGTACGGAAAGAGAAGACATTAAGAAAAGATAACATTGTTTTGTAAAAAAGTATATTTTAAAAAAAAAGCCACCAAGATGTCGTTGGTAAAAAGGCATTGTCTTAAAATTATGTTTAAGATCCGAAAATGTCGTAATCGAATATCATTATAAATTAAATAAATTATTAGGTGGCAAACTAGGACCTAGTGACTTACAACTCTCAACCATTCTTGGGTGCGAGTATTGTTGTCAGGGATGGAGGGGACCTACAGTTTCAAGCCGATTCCGAACGGCTAATTTGAGAAACTACTTTTCATGACAAGAATTACTCTTGGAGGATTTGTCAATTCCTCGCAAGAGGCAGTACCCGTGAAAAAAAACTTTAGATGGCACAGGCAGGGTTTGAACTCAAGACCGCTGGCATGACAGTCCAACGCACGTTTGGAAAGAGAGGAACATTTTGAATAGGGTCTTTTCGACAAAGATCTTAAGTAAATAAAGTAGTTAGGATATCTACATAGCCAAAGATACCAAATATTGTTGGGCTTTGAAGGGTAATACGTACGAAGGTTTTAGATCTTGATCTTAGTGTCCTATGGAGTGTCTTTGTGTATAGCCGAGGAAAAATGGGCATTAGGTATGGAATAAATCCAAGTTAAGAATT
Organism: Eupeodes luniger; assembly: GCA_951509635.1. Classification (NCBI taxonomy): domain Eukaryota; kingdom Metazoa; phylum Arthropoda; class Insecta; order Diptera; family Syrphidae; genus Eupeodes; species Eupeodes luniger. Next base: position 57,500,056 of record OX608073.1, read on the forward strand.
GTTGAAAAGTGAGATTTTTTATTTCCCATAGGAAGTTATTGTAATCGGTCTGATTTGTCGAATTGAAATTTATGACATTTTTGGACGTTTCAAGGTTCTTGGAATCTAAATCAAAGATTTTTAGAGAGATGTCGGTGTATGCGTATGTACTACGTACGTACGTCCGGGATACCATTTTTCTTCATCGGAAAGAACTTTCGACAAAATTGAATGGGTATTTTTTTTTATTATAACAATTTAAAATCAAATTGACATTTTTGTTGACCTCAAATATCTGACAAACCAATAACAATAAGTGATTTCAATTAAATTTTATATTATGTAATATGCGATACCAAACAAGTTTAATTGTGAATAAAACGTTTTTTTATAAATCAAAACAAAAATGGACAAGATATTTTCATGTCGAATATTTTACGAATCAAAAATGATATTACCTTCGGAATAATTTTATGCGACAAAGAAAAACGTTTTTTTGTAATATGTATACAAAATCGACGTAACGGTTAAAAAAAAAAAGACACTGCTAAAAATTGATTTTCGACTCAAATATTTTGGTAAAAAATAAAGATATTAGCGCAAATTTTTAAAGCCATTTTTGTAGCTATTTTTAGCCATTTACTAAGCTTAAAAGATGATTTACCTAATTTTAAACGATTTTAACATCTTACGTTCTCTTAACAATTACCTAAAGTTAAATCAAGCAATGGCTACTTTAACTTTTAGCAAATTGCTTAATCCATATGACATCTGTACAATTATTCTGAAACTTCTAATCCACTACATTGTTTCGCTGATGACAGTACCCTCAGCTTTTTATATTCGTTTTTAGATTACCATCCTTGTTCTTCGGATGTGGACTACTCGTACCAACGGCAGCATATAATAAGCTCATTAAATTCTGATCTTGACAGCATTGTTCAATGGGGAATCAAAAACCGTGTAGAATTTAATGCTTCGAAAACTCAATGCTGTCTATTGTCGCAAAAGCGTAACCCTACCCCAATGCCACTATCCATGGGTGGTACTTGCATCGAGGACATTGAACAACTATCAGTCCTAGGTATGTGCATCACAAACCACTTGTTGCGGAGTTTTTTTTTTCATAGTACGGCCGAAGTTGGGCTCAAGGGTAAACTGATGGGCATTCCTAGCAGTACGGGTATTAAGGTTGAACTGTTTAAGGGGAGGAATGCAACTGGCTATTTCACTAGAGCATAGTCCGTTAAAATAACGGTAAACAAGGGTGAGGCAAGAAACCTTGCGTCGATGTTCGAGTGACGTAAACGAGTTGATGATGTTAATGTCACCAATCATTTTAAAAGCTCTTTTTTGAATACTGTCCAAGAGGCTTAAATAAGTTACTGGAGCACCAGCCCAGAGATGAGAGTTATATTCAAGTTTCGGACGTATATAGGTTTTGTAGATTGTAGCCAGATCAGACGGAGAGAAAAATTTCTTGCAACGTCTCAAAAAACCTAGACATCTTGCGGCATTTTTGGCAACATCGCGTATGTGATCGCTCCACAGAAGGTGGCTGACACACATTTCGAGGATGTCAATATTTTCCGTTTCGTTGATGCAAGTGCCACTCATAGATAGTGGCAAAGAGGGTTCATCTCGCTTTAACGATACAAGACAGCATTGCGTTTTCGAAGCATTAAATTCCACACGATTTTTTATTCCCCATTGTACAATGCTGTGTAGGTCGGAATTTAATGAGCTAATCATATTTTGCCGTTGCAGTTCCACATCCGAAGAGGAGGGATCCCATATTTGCTGCTAAGTTTTTAGGTTTTCTCCGACGATGCATATATAATTTACAAAGCTTTTATTCGTCCAAAACTCGAGTATAACTCTCACATTTGGGCTGGTGCCCCAATAATGTACTTGAGTCTTCTGGATAGAATTGAAAAAAGAACTTTAAAAATGATAGGAAATCGTTCTCTTAACGAGATATTTGCTTCCCTCGAACACCCTTCGATCCCTGCCTGTGTCACCTAAAGTTTTTTTTCACGGGTACTGCCTCTTGCGAGGAATTGACAAATTCTCCAAGAGTAATTCTTGTCATGAAAAGTGCTTTCTCAAATTTGCCGTTCGGATTCGGCATATAAACTGTAGGTCCCCTCCATCCCTGACAACAGTACTCGCACACAGGAATGGTTGAGAGTTGTAAGTCACTAGGCCCTAGTTCTCCACGGACTGTTGCGCCACTCAATTTATTTTTTTTTATGAAAACAAGCTGTTGAAAGAATTTCAGGCAGGCTTTAGATCCGGTTACTCAACAATCGATCATATCTTTGTTCTGAAAAGCATTGCGGATTCATTTTTTATAAGAAGAAGGAAGAAGTTATACGCGTTTTTCGTAGATTTTAAGTTTGCATTTGACACGGTGAATAGGCAAGCCCTTTTCTATAAGCTCTTTGGTATGGGAATGTCGTTAAAGTTTGAAAAAGTCCTGCAAAAGCCTATATATGGATACTTATCCGGCAGTTTGGAATGGTACAGAAAGGTCGGAATGGTTCAGAACGGAATCAGGCGTTAGACAAGGTTGTACGATGAGCCCAAGCCTATTCGCTCTCTTTATCGAAGACTTAGTCGATTTCTTACCTGCTGGTATGGAACACGCTGGAGTTTTTTTTATTTATTTATTATTACTTCAATCTTAAACCTAAAAAATCTTAAAGCTAGACAAAAATCCATAAAACTAGCCTAATTACACGCTGGAGTATTAATTAAAGCATTGTTGTTCGCGGATGATATTGACGTTCTCGCGTCATCTCCAGAATCACTACAGCTTATGATAAACCGAATTTTTGAGTACTGTAAAATATGGAACCTAATAGTTAACATTTAAAAGTCCAAGATCATGATTTTCAAGAACGGAGGAGGTAGAAACTGCCTTAATGAAAAATGGAACTACAATGGTGAGAATATAGAGATTGTCAAAGAGTTCGAATACCTTGGAGTGAACTTGACAAAAAATTTAAATATGGAAATGCATCTGAGAGAAAAGCTTACAAGTGCAAAAGCCACCATTAGCGCATCTTGGAGTAGGTGTTTCTCAAACAAATGTATCGCACACGTAAGTACACTGTTTTTAAGGCAGTAGCAGAATCAATCTTGTTCTATGCAGCTCAAGTATGGGGAGCGAAGCAATATGAAGATGTGGAAAAATGTTTACGTTAAAAGAGTCTTCCGACTGCCACTAAGTACGCCGACCTATATAGTTATGTTGAAAACGGGACTGCAGCCACTCTTTGTACGAACACTTCGAATGCAGATTGATTATGTGCTCAAAATTATGAATATGGATAATTACAGGTTACCGAAGATAGTGGCACTTCAAACTATTCGAGAGAGGTCAGGATGGTATGCAGAATGGATGAAACTTGCTAGGGAGTGTGACATGGACCTTAACATAGATACCTTTGATTTTAACCATTAGAAAGAGTCACTGTACTACCTTATTGCAAAGTAGATGATATGCTATGGAGAAAATACCTTAATCAAGCAACTGGGTCTCTGCACAGAGCAATTTACAGTCAACTCAATCACAATTTGGAGGCAAAGAACTATTTTCGGGATAAATTCAGCGTAAAGGAAATTTCGATGATGGTAAAGCTGCGTGGTGAACTCGTACCACTTAACTTCATTCCACATAGAGAGGATTTACCAATATTATGCTCCTTATGTAATCTGCAAGTGAGAAAAGATGTATTTCACTTCATGGGTAAATGTCCAATTCTTAAAGACATCAGAAGAAATGTTCTCGGAACGGGTTTTTTGAATAAAAATGAAATTGTATCATTGTTGAACGAAGTCGACGTTAAAAAACTTTATATGTACTGCAAACTCGCTCTAAATTATAGGGGAAGAATTGTTAATGAGAGTTTCTGAAGATAATATTTAACCTTATTATTAAACTATTCTAGAAAAAAAGAAAAAACTTTTTATATGATGTACCTAATTTGTTTAATTATAAATTATATTTCATAAAAAATAAGTATCTGATTTATGTTTTGTCAATTAGGCAGACGGCAGAATGCCATGCTTTTATGATTTTTGTAAACAATGTAAAATATTCTGCCACGCAAGTAATAATAGTATAAATAGTAGTAGAAATTTGAATATTAACAAAAACCAAATTAGAAACATTAGTATATTATCACAAAATATTGCTGGTCTAGCAAGTAAATTTTTTAATGTTGATTTTTTTAAATTTGTAAAAAGACATGACATCTTTTTCCTCTTTGAGACATTTATTACAAACGATCATTATGAAACTTACAACAAATATTTTAAAGATTATAAACTACATTGGATAGCAGCTTATCACGAACACAAATTCGGCAGAGCCATAGGGGGATCTTTGTTTGGTTTCAAAAAAAATATTAATGCTAACTTTGTTGATGTGAATGGTCTAACCTACCTTACCTTTAATAACTTAAATTCAAAATTTTTTATCTTACCAACTTACATAAACTGCAATTCTTGGGATAACGATTTCTATAAACTTAACGATTCACTTAACACAATTGAGTCCGAAAATATAATGCTCATTGGTGATGTTAATGCTAGAATTGGAGACTGTCAGATAATTCCAAACAAAACTAACTTCATCGGCAAGGAGGTCTGTGAGAAGCGCAAATCAAAAGACAAAGTCGTTAACAGAAATGGACGGCTACTTTTGGAAATGTGTCAAAATTTTAATCTTTATATCCTTAACGGATGTAGTAGGGATGACTCAAATGGGGAATTTACATTTGTAGGGGGTTCAGGAAAATCTGTTATAGACATTTGTGCAATATCAGGAGAATGGAACGCAATAATTTCTTCTTTTAAAGTGGGAACCCAAATCTTTTCAGACCACATGCCTCTTGAAGTAGATGCAGATTTAGATTTTAAATCAGAATACTGCACTTTAACCTTGCCACCAAAATTAGTGTGGAAAGAAACACAAAGAAACGCATATGTAAATAAACTAACAAATGAGACAGAGTCCACATATAATACCAATACAATACAACTCAATCCCACAGAAGAGATAAGATTACTAAATAACTGCATCAAAAAAGTTTCTCCACTTCAAACACGATCAAATAATCAAAAATTTCGACAAAAATGGTTTGACCAAGAATGTTTTGAAGCAAGAAAACTTTCATTTACCCTTCTTAGAAGAATTCGAGATTCCACAAGCCCAAATAAAAATGTAACCAAACAATATATAGATGTCAATCGAAACTATAAACTTCTTTGTAAAAACAAACGCGAAAATTATTTCAGGTCCCTAGCAGCAGAACTATCAACCGCAACCAACAGTAAAAGTTTTTGGGAAAAAATAAAGATATTTAAGGGTACCGACTTTGTCTGTGGTATCCATGTATCCGCATCGAAACTAGCCGAGTATTTCAAATTATTACTTAATCCCCATGACATTAGAGAAAGCATTCAATTTGCTGAACCATATATAACAAATGATCTTCTTGATGCCGAAATAGTTATGAGTGAACTCAAACTGTCACTTCTTAATTCAAAAAACAATAAAGCACCAGGACCAGACCGCATTGGAAATGAATTTTACAAAAATGCTCCACCGGTTTTCTTAAATAAAATGCTAGATACATTTAATTCCATTTTTAGATTGGGAGAGATACCTCAAGATTTCAGAGATGCCATTGTATATCCAATATACAAAAAAGGTGATGTCAATGCACCGAGTAACTATCGAGGTATCTCTTTCATGAACTCGATCGCAAAACTATTCTGCTCTATTCTTTTGAATAGAATCAATACTTGGGTAGAAAACAACAAAATACTAAGTGAATACCAGGCAGGCTTTCGCAAAGGCTATTCTACAGTAGATAACATTTTCACATTAACAACCATAGCTCAGTTCTTCCTTAGGCAAAATAGGAAACTGTACATATTCTTTGTAGACTTTAGAGCTGCTTTTGACTGTATAGACCGAAATGCGCTTTTCTATAAATTGTCACAACTAGGAATGTCAACAAAAATGCTCAAAGTTCTTAAAAGTTTATATACAAATACACGGCAAAAAGTGTGGGACGGCAAAAATGTCTCCAACTGGTTTGAAACCAAGTCTGGAGTGAAACAAGGATGTCTTCTGAGTGCCACACTTTTCGCGTTATTTATAGACGATATAACGGCACATCTACCTGCAGGCATAAGAATAACAGGACAAGTCATAAAGGTACTATTATACGCAGATGATATTTTACTATTAGCGGAAACCCCACATAGTCTACAGCTAATGATAAATAAAATGAACAGTTTTTGCAAAACCTGGAACTTGAAAGTAAACCTAGATAAGTCCAAAATAATGATTGTTCGAAACCGACAAACAAAACTATTATCAACGGAAAAATGGTTCTTTGATGGTAATGAGATTGAAATAGTAACACACTATAAATATCTGGGAATTTTATTAGAACCAAATATGAAATTCAACCTACACCTCGAAAATAAACTGGCAAGTGCCAAAAGCCTTATTAATGCGTCCTGGCGAAACATAATAAACAAACAAGAAATACCAATATCAGCTAAATACCGAGTATTTGAATCAGTAATGCGATCCATAATGTGCTATAGTGCTCAAACTTGGGGATACAAACAATATGACGAAGTTGAAAAACTCCTTCGATACTTTTTGAAAAAACTCTTCCATCTTCCTCTTACGACACCCAATTATGTACTCAGCTTAGAAACAGGTTTGTCAAATCTATTTAATTTCACATTAAAGTTGCACTTCGATTACGTACTCAAAGTTCTGAAATACCCCGACAAGACTACCACTTATTATGACAAAATATACTTTTGATAATAAATTAGAATGGGTTAATGATTGGATAGGTCTGGCAGCGAAACAAAATTTAAGTCTTAATATACAATATGTTAATCCTGGAATGTTGAAACAACAACTTTATAAAGTGTTGGAATTATCTGATATTAGTCACAGAAATGAAAGCAGAGAAAAAGCCATATCTTCAAATAAAAACTATTTTAATGATCGATATAGCATAAAAGCGATATCTTTGATTTGCAGAGCGAGATGCGAGATTTGAATGGCGCACCGTTCAAAAAATCATCGACAAATCTCTGCACTATATGCAATCTTCGAATGAAAGAAGACACATTCCACTTCCTGGCAATATGTCCTATCTACAAGGATCTGAGGCTATCTCACTTCGGAAAGTTATCATTGACTATGGAACAAACGAAGAACATCCTAAATGGTGATAACTGGTTTGCTCTATACAAATTCATTGAGACTGCATACACCTATAGACATAACATTTTAACTGAATTTTTATAGTAAAAAAAACTAATGTCATGTTTTTGTAATATTTAATTGTTTAAAAGATCGTATTTATTTTACTCTATTTTCTTTTTTTAAGTGAAAAATGTTATTATTATCAAGTAAAGATGTTTGAAATTAAATTATAACGTAATTTAATTTATTATATATATGTATGTATATTTAAAAAAAAAAAATATTTGATCACGTCAATCAGGCAGACGGCAACGCCATTGTCTTATTATTATTTTATTTTGTTAATGTCGTTGAAACTTATATTGTAAGAACTAATTTGTTATAAATAAAATATTTGAATCTTGAATCTTGAATCTTGAATCTATTCAAGACGAGCAATAAAAATCTATCATCTATCTATCTATCTATCTATTTAAAATTAAA